>OX336388.2:1620156482-1621406482 GCA_946902985.2 Meconema thalassinum | reverse complement strand
TAGCGATCATGAAATGGATATTGTAAACACTACAGGCCGAGCCGGCATGCGAAATTGAAGTAAGTATAATGAGTGTACCATCATGGATACGAATGAAGAAAGTGTATGCTGTTGTGAAATAGACTATGTAAAAGCAGTGAAATCGGAAGAATTTATGTGTATAACAAGAAATCCCTAGTTTTCAATGCTTATTTTAGACCGCGAAGTGTTGACAATGGCAAGGCATAACATGAGCTTAAAAACAATGAACAGGGCAAAGAAATGTTTACTGACAGCTTTAAATCCAACCAATAGAACTTGGCGATTTATTTGTTACAGGCAGTTCACTTCCTGGGTAAATTCATGGACTGCAATTGGTAAAAATAACAGAATTGTCGTGCCATCATGTGTTGTCAACATCATAAGAAACACATTTCCGGAACCCAGTGGCACCTATGTGGGCTTCAAGCTGTAATTCCAACAAAGAAAGGTAGATTTTAGTTTTACGTGACCATGAATCGTGTGCTTATGAGCCACAGGACCTCCTTTTTAGGTGGATTCCGAACCATAGGACATGGCATTTCACTTTGAAAATCTCACATGCATTGACCGGGGATGAAACCCAGACCACCTTGGTGAGAGGCTAACAGCTTGACCGCTGCGCCACCACGGCCACCGTAAATTAGAACAGTAGAATTATGTAAGAGTGTTCTAAGATTGTTTAATTTACGATAAATATAGACATATTATTTTGATATGCAGTACGGTACATAATTTATTGTTACATGTGAAATCGTGAGAAGTACTTCTTCATCAGGTCGTCCTTGGAAGGTCGAGGTATTGGAGCGATGTTCTTAGGCAGAGACAGATCCATTGCTTCAGCTTCAGGTGAAGCTCTACTATAGTCAGTTTGTGAGAGGTTAATTTTGTTCATTATTGCCTTCTTCCATCCATCGTTTGACACTTCGTATTTCTGTTTTATCACCCAGGCTCCTGTTGATTTTGAGTACTAAGTTTTGGTACTGCACTCAAAATTATGAGTAGCCAAGAGAAAGTAACAGACCGAGATTTGAACGGAGAGCCTGAGAAAAAAATGTGTATAAAATAATTCGTGATCTGAGCTATTTTTACGCACAGGAAGGTTGATTATGTGCAAGGAAGCAATTTATAAAATTTTAGCCTGAAAAAAAATTGTTATTTGGAGAAGAAATAGAAATTTTATAGTCGGGAATATTTTAACCAAGGGAGTATGATTGGAACAGCGATCAGGAAAGTGTACAGTTTTGAGAAGTTAAGGGAGACAAACCAGTTTTGGTTAGTGAGTTGACTTGGCAAGGAGACTTGAAGGTCGGACACGCGCCGAGAGTCCTAAGGAGGGGGTGGCTTGTGGACAACAAATTTGATAACATGGAAGTAGCCGATCAGAATGAAGGAAGATTACGTGGGATTATATAATTATTAAAATAATTATTTTAATATTATAGTGGATTGGAGTATATCAAATTTACAAGGAAGGAAGAAGGAATTTAACTGGCAAAACAGAAATTAAATTAGATGACTATGAGAGAAGATATGAGCAAATAAGTGAGTTTATGGACTAGTGAGAGACTAGCGTGGCAAATTTGAGAGGGAAACTGAACTCAGGAGGCTAGAAGCAGAGAAGGAACGGGGTTCTTATCATTCGAGTATTCAAAGAGGTAACACGTATAGAAAATTGCTCTACAATTAGTATGCAATGGCAACCAAGAATAGCATTAGACTACAGAAGGAAGAACTACATTGTTAATAAAAAACTACAAGAGTAAATGGATAAATATTGGAAATAAGAAGGAATATAGAAATAATTTATGGAATATATCTACAGAAAATTATAAAGCCGAATTGGAGAAGACATATGTTGAGATACTCTACAAATATTCACTATCCCATACGTAAAACTTCAGCCCGACACACTACAACGTAGAAGAAAATAATTTCAATACACTGCAACATCTTAGAAAAACATCTAATAGATATTTATAAGATGTCTTCAAGATTAGGTCGGAGGGGAGAATTTACAGCTAGCAACTTTAGTGAATGGAGGATGATGTTCTAATTTCACCATGAAGGGAGGTTTAATCTACACTAACTAAGCGAAGTCCAGCGATGATCAAAGCGATACAACAATGGAACTTAACTGCAGCACAAACCCCAGTATGCTTGGAAACCACAAACAATCTACTACAACGAAAAGAAAGTCACATGTGGTGGTGATTTCTCATCGTAAGCATAATCACTATCTACACACTAACATCAGGAACTTCGAGAGAGCAGCCGTGTGCCAATTGAAATTGACACAATCTTCAAACCCTGCTGTCGGCCCTCTCCGTGGCCCGTCGGGAGCCCTCGTATCTCGTCAAAAAGCTTCAGTTGATTACTTCAAGATTTTAATTTTCAAACCCCGTTTTAGGAAAAAGAAGAAATAAAGAATTATTAGCTTCCCCTTAAATGAATTTAAAATGCATGCTAGTAGACACAATTGCTACTGCATGCCACTGAAAATATTTGGAAATGTAATTGTGCATGTCAATGTCTGAATGTTGCATGTAATTGAAATTATTGTGTATTTACTATGATGGTGCTGTACCACTTCTGTTGCATGTTTTATGTACCTTGTACTTCTGATTGTGCATTGTAGTCAAAGAACCAATGGGCATGTGACATCTCATAATGTAATACCAAATGCCACCTTAAATTACTGTAACTTGAATTGGAGCTCATTTGAAAAGGTACTTGTTTGGTTTTGCAACGGTTGGCAACGCGTAATACGCGTACGGCTTTTCAATTGTTTCTGTTACAACTTCTGTTCACTGCGCATGAGCAAGCAGCAACAGAGATGCTGGTAAAAACAAAAGGTGAGTGATCTTGGCCATTATTCGATGGGAAACTGAAAGTGTTGGATGCGTGGTGGGGTGCCTCGGTCCCTAAAATTTCCACGATGTAATCTGAAGCAAAAGGAATGCGGGATGAAGCCTCGGAGCCCCGGGCTATTGGGGAAAATGTAAAGAGGAATATTATATTAATTGTGTGAATACCGCTACGCCTTTTCTTGTTCATTACTGATTGCAATGTTTCTTATTTCGACCAAGCCAGGTGTCGTCTGGCGTCTCTATAATATTAGCGTCTTTCTTTGGCTTAATTCGAAGCCCCATTTATTATTTCTTTCAAGCTGTGATTTTATTTTCTTATTCGATATGGGCCCATAATATGATTATTTGGTCCAAGATAGTATTTTGTTTCACACGCGATCTACCATTGAACTTGGTTGGCAATCTACGATTGTTCCTGTTTAATTATCATCATCTGTGATGAACTTGTGATAATATATTATATTATATTTTTATATTATCTGCTTGGGTATTCGCTCGCCCAAAATTTGGTAATTGGCAGGGCTAGGACGGAAGATTGTATTCCAAGTCCGGAGTCCGACCGTCTTTTGTTTTCCTGATTGTTCTGTGTTAAAATCTTATGAAGGGTTCTGACGTCTGAACAGGACGTGATATTGTGAAATAATTTTATTTCTGTGCTATGAAATGCAAATTATCCGATGAAGTTTCCCTGAGGTTAGGAATTATATTTGCGATATATAAAAAAGGCGACATTGCCAGATCACCCACCTTATATTATTGTCGGCCATTAAGACATGCTTTCAAAATAAGTCATCATCATCATCATCATCATTTCCCCTTATCCAGCTCCTGCCGGGTCGGGGTATTTATGGCACTTCTCCACTTTCCTCTTTCCTTCCACAATTCTTCTTCCACGATCTTGTCCCAGTCCAGACTTCTTTTTCTCACGCTGTTCTTCACTGAATCGATCCACCTTGTTCTAGGTCTTCCCCTTGCTCTCTTACCCTTGCACTTGGCCTCCAGCATCTGTATAAGTATTTGTTTTTAAAATTGTCTTCTTCACTAGCCTCTTGGCAAATGTAAGCAAACCTTCCCCAAATATATTTGTTACTGTTTCGTTTGTGAAACATGGGCATCCTTTATTTCTTGAGAACAGATGTTTGAACTGTAAGATAATTGGTTAAGCAACTTCGAATAATTTAAATTGAAGCAGCATCGTAGTATCTATAATTGGTCAAAGTAAGAATATACTTTCTTCACGAATACTACAGGGACGTAGGATTGATTGGTCAGCACTCAACAGAGCTGAAATACTCCCCTAAGGAAAGACAGGTTATGTTAACCCCAAAACATACGTAGCAGAGCAAGCAAGGTCTGTTAGGTTGTAGACCAGATTGGCCGATGAGTACCAAACCCAGCCGTCCACATAACTGGTAAAATTCCGGCAGTAGTCCTATGTATGGGGCAGTAATGATGTTAGCATTAGCGTGGTTTTCGATTTTCTGCAGCCGGCAAATCTTGTTAAACATAATTTAAAGTTGCGGGGAGTTACGGGCAAAGTTGTAACATTTAATATTAACTTAATCAGTTAGGTAGGGGTCTAACCAGTGTTATTGCTGATGGATGTATTGTGTTCTTGCTTTCATGAAATGTACGGGTTCGAAGCGTTGCTGGCATTCTCCAGTACGTGTGCATATAAGCGACGAGTCAAGTCCAGTTGGATAACTGGCACTCAAGGGCATATGATTTCTCAAGTGATGGTGTTGGCTTGGCTGTTGGACTATGTTTGGTTATCTGGATGGTGTTGGTGCTGCAGGTGATCGCGAGGTAAGCCCAGAGGATACAGTGTTTTATTTAAGTAGTTACTATTTTACCTCTGCACAGTTGGCGAGCAAAGAGCTCATAACTTCTTCTGTTGTTCAAAGTTCACGATTGATTGGAAAGGTGCTGCAATTGTACCGTGCTGAAATATTTCTGGCAGTGTTGCCAAAGTGATGTCGTGAAAAGGATAGTTCCGGTGAATTGTCCAGTTGTTAATTAGTCATCTGGAGGAGAGTTATCAATTTAGATGTTAGTAAACTTCTGTGCTCAGGTAGATGGTGCTGAGTTGTAACCTGATTTTAATAGTACTTCGGTCTTGCGAATATGTGAATTTTCAGCAAACTAGAAATGGTGAACATGAGTGGTGTACTGTTCGTGCACGGGTTGGCAGTGACGCAGCTGTGGATTTCGTTTTCAGCGGAGAATTTTCCAAGTACTGCACCATTATTCATAAAAGGGCTTAAGTACAGACATGGTTACAGTATTTTGGGAACACCCTGTAACTTCCTAACTAGCCTCTGAAGTCGATCATAACAGCTGGTCTGCAGCAAGAAAAAGCCATGCTATCATGAACGAGATCGGCAGAGCTCGTGTTTCCGACGAGAATCCCGAAGGTCATCGATAATAACCATGTTGACTGTGTCTAACACCATATCGATCGATTCACCTGAGAGTGATTAATACAAATTAATGCATATTTAGTGCTTTATGTAAGCAGATACATGTGTATATATGTATATTTCCATGGCAGAAAGCTATTATTAAGAAAGCCATTATTAAGGAAGTATAAAGAACAGAAGATGATATGTTAACTCACTGCTGATTACGTTTCGACTGCGATATATTTCGTATCGAGGCATGACGTGTGTGGTAGTGGGGGAAGCAGATGTGAGACTCAGGCGACCTCGTGCAGAGCGCAATGTGTATAGAACTTGACAGCGCAGAGGGTTGAGCTGGAAATCAGTGAAAGTAAAATCGCCAGCTAACGGGAGTTTTAAAAACGTGTGACCGTGCTGAAGTGTATTCTAGTTCGTTAAGCATTCTACGTGAAGTAGAAACGTGTTTAATAGGGCTCAGACATGGTCTTAAACATGTAATAATTTACCTCTGCGACTGTGTGTCTACGGCAACTAACGGGCCATGCGGATGGATACTTTTATAACCACGACCGCGAGCTCAGCCGTGATGTGTCACGAAACTCTGCATATAAACCGTCGTGGAAATGCAGCCTAGATTTGATTCACTCTTCACTGTGATTATACTTCTTGAAAAGAGTACATTCTCAAGCAAGGTGTCAAGGGGAAGGGACAATATGAAGCTTATATCCACTACGATGGTAGGCTAAATTGATTTAAGAATACTGCATTAGC
Organism: Meconema thalassinum; assembly: GCA_946902985.2. Taxonomy (NCBI): domain Eukaryota; kingdom Metazoa; phylum Arthropoda; class Insecta; order Orthoptera; family Tettigoniidae; genus Meconema; species Meconema thalassinum. The sequence goes on along the minus strand of OX336388.2, from coordinate 1,621,400,424 downwards.
AGGGTACAGCGGGGACTTGTCGAAGGCAACTTTCATTTAGCATGAAGTGTGCACGCGACTCTCGTGTCGAGAGGGACCGCGTCGACCCTCGTGAACTTGTTCACACGCGCGTTCTCATATTGGAACTTGTTAGTGACGGTTCGAGTTCACCTTCGCGTCGTGACGAGTTGATAAACTGTGTGCGGTCCTTCCGTTGGTGTTCGAATATGTATGGGAAGATATCGCCAGGATATGTTGGAACTATTTCGACCGACCGGGTGTTGTTCGAGCCTGGGAGGACTTTGGTTCGTTCTATGGAAACCCAGTTGAAGTCCAGCATATTTTCTGTTGGTTTGGAGCTGATTATGGCCAACGATATCCTTTTTTCCTCATCTAGATTCGCCAAAGGTACTGATCACTTCAACTTGTTACAGTAGTGTAGCGTGGACATTTATAAATACCACTTTGCCATATTTGATTTTGTAGTTTAAATGGTTCAGTAGAAAGTGCAGGTTCGATGTTTATTTCGAAACTGACCTCCTATGATGCCAGGATTTTGACTCATAAAAATGAGTGCATCCTTTGTGTAATTTTGATGAATAAATTAATAATTTCAGTAGTATTTTACAGTATTTAACTAATATGCTCATTCTTATTTGTCGAGAAGCAAAAGTAGGAAGAAGATTTACAGTTTTTCTTGTGTAAGAACATTATAGTAACGCAACTTTCTTTTGAGAACGTTGGTTGAGTTTTCATATTCTAGTGCATTGTTCTTTAAGCACTTTCGCTTGGATCATCGTATTCTTTGGAGGGGAATTTTCCTTGTCGTATTCTTATTAAGATACTAGGAAGTTTTCGGACCCAGTTATTCTAAATTTTACTTCGAATCCTTGGACTATATTTTCTTCAGTTTTTTTTAATAACAGATTTAACTTGTGTTTTCTGAGCGTGATTTTCGAAATGGATTGCCTAATGGGTCATTAGTCGCTTAGCCTTTGTTGCTAACCTAGATCCATGCTGTAGGTCTAATCCATCGACATTTTCGCGTTCGGGAAATTCAGGGAGGATCTTATTTTGAGATTGAATTTATTTTTTATAGATCACTTTACAACCTCAGTTTGTGTGGTTGGGCAGCGTTATATACAGTTTATATATTTTTTTTTTGATGTTAACACTGGATTAAATTGATATCATTGCCTTTAGTGCAATAGTTTTTCTATAGTAAGAGGGTATTTGAACGACATCCAAATTTGCGAGGATAATCCCAGGGACAACTTACTATAAGTCATACGTTTAAGAATTATGGACCTTGTAATAAATCAATGTAAGGCAAGTTTTTAAAGTTAGGTGGAATATTTCTGAAATCCACTGGGCTTTGTTGGTAATCTGTTACGGGATCATATTTTTCGAGTTCAGGATTTTTACCATAAACAGCTGATTTGCATAATTGTGGATTTATAACAGTAAGGCTCCTATTATAGGTGCATATTGGTCTTTAGAGAGGCATGTACTATGAGTAATGTCTTTGTGTTTAAGTATATTGATGCAATGCTTTGTAAAGCATATTTTTCTTGTTGAAGATTGAGCTAGGTGTGCCAATCAGGATTAGATTGATTGGGGTTTTAACCCAGAGAGAGGTGTTGTTTTAACCTAGAATGGTTAATAATTGGTCATTGTTAACTTTATCGCTGTTATCGTGAAAATGCCTGTGTGAAGATTAATATTTTTCCGAGCAGTATTATTGGGAATCTTGAGTGGATATTCGGTTAAATATTTCCAGTAAAACTAATATAACAATTTTGTCATAAGATGTATATTTAAAAAGGAAAACCGATAACTATTTAAGACTGACTTTACAATTAATTTTTGCTTAGCTTAACTGTTCGGCAGAATTTCCCTAAAACAAGAATTGAAATAATATTAAACAGAAAGGAATGTCGTGACTTCAAGTCAGTAGGAAAGGAATAATTGAAATTATTCTGGAATTTTGTGTAAATTATATTCTGTAAATAGGCCATGTGAATTTCTTCATTCAATAACAAGAACATATAAAGTTACTGAAGATGTCGTGTAGGATTAGTAATTATAACCAGGATATTTTGGTATAAGATGTTATTTCCGTTAAGGAACCGAAATTAATTTAATGTATTCAAGTCTTATAATATTTCTCTTTTTGTGAATGCTTACCCTATGGGATTGATCATCATTGTTATTATTAATATGCCTTATATTTTAATCAGCTAAAAGTTAGTTGTGATAATGGGTAAAATATATATTTTTTTTCCTGGAAGATAATCCAATATTATCAATGAGATTTTTTTTTGATTAGTCGTGGTATCGACGAAATTGATATTTCTCTGTCTTGTTTATTCTTACAATAAACTACTTTATTACTTGGTTTTAATTATTGCGTGATGCTTTATAGAGGTGATGGAAGGGTGTATTAAGGGGGCCATCGCTAGGTATTTTAGTGTTTACCACACCTTTGAGATTCTTTCTTCCTTTTGAAGAATTCTCGTGTTTTGAGCTAGTTTTTTCTTTTTCTGAGCCTTGGTCAGTCTTAATACATCCTGTTAGGTATTCGAGTGGCCCTATTATCCCTGTGTCTGTTGGTAGAACTTGGGGGGTCTTTAGAGCCGGGGCATTTTCAGGTTCTACGATCCAGCTGCTATCCAGGGATTCAACAGGTATTGGTAGGTAAAAGGGTACATTAGGTGGCGCCCAACGTGGGGCTTCGAAAAACTGGAATACCAGAGCGAATACCAGGGAGTTGAATGCCATAATTCTGCCAAAATTGAAACTGAAAGTACAAAGTGGAAATTAGTTTATGATCATGTAACACAGATCGCGAATTGGAACACCGTGTTTCTTGTGTGACTATGAATCAAGGCGATAAAATAATGGTGAACCAATATTTTGGCACGAACTATTGGAATTCCTATGGAACAAAGCAATTACGAGGATACTCGAGCTACTTGACCCACAAGTGGTATTGCAACCATTATTAATTTTTATTTTATTTTATGTATTGGAGTGGTGCCACACGCTTTGTTAATAATTTGTTCTACTTGTTTCCGGCTGATGATCATTGCTGACATCATTAAAAATAGAAGTATTTGTAGTAAATTTAAAATTTAAGTAATGGTAGAATCATAGACCTTCACCGATATAAACCAACACGCACTTGTATATGGTCGATCCCAAATGAAATGGGGCACTTTTTGTTTAGACATAAGTTTATTTTAAGGTAACGCCAGACAATAAGAATGAGCATATATGGTAAATGGTGGTTGTTTGTAGATGTTCTCGCTGTGCTTTGTTGGTGTGGTATTCTTATTTCTTGTGAAGAGTAGTGAAGCATGTCTGAAGGTAATATGGTGACTGTTGGTGACGTTAAGAAGATGTTTGAAATTATTCAACATAAAATGGACAATTTGAATCAGGACATAGAAAATATTAAGGTCCAAACTAGATCTGCATTAGACCATATGTCTGAAACTGTGCAGGGTGCAGTTGCTGAAGGTATCAGGGGGGAAATTGATACTATGCAATCCTCATTGAAGGCTATCAATGACAGTTCTAAAAGGGTAGAAAAGAAGGTTACCAGTGTAGAATCTAATATCGAAGATATCCAGGATGATAATAGAAAAACTCAACTAGATATCAGTACATTACGGGCTAATGTTGGCCTGGTACAGGTTGCCCAAGAAAGAATCCAAAATAGTCAAACTTCAATGCAAACTAGTCAAACATCAATCCAAACAGATCTTAACAATATGCAAACTAGTCAAACATCAATCCAAACAGATCTTAACAATATTCAGACTAGTCAAAGGGGAATTGAGGAAACTGTAAAGGATGTAAACTCTAATGTAAGGATTATGCAATCCCAAATCAATGATTTAAGAACAGATGTGGGATTAATAGAATCCAGTCAAAATAAAATGGAGCTAGAGGTCCGAAAAATCGAATCTAGTCAAAATCAGACAGAGGTTAAGTTAATGGAGCTAGAAAAATCTAATAAAGAATTTCAAGTTGAGATTAGACTAGACTTTGAAAAGAGTGTGAAGCTCAGTAAAAAAAATTTAGAAGCACTTCAGCTGCAGTTTTCCCATGACACTAATCAGACCCAGAATAGCCTGGAACAGTTGAAATGTGAAATGGGGACACTCCGAGCTCAAGTCACTGATCATACGAAACTTCTCAGGGATGATTTTGACATCGACTTGAAAGGGATCATAAGTGATAATATTGTAACATTTCGTCAAGATATTATGAAAATTAATGAGGAATGTTTTAAAGTTGAGAAATCTAAGCTAGAATCTAAACTTGCCACTGGTCTTGCAACTAATAGCAAAGACATAATAAATGTTAGGGAAGATCTAAGCAAAAGAATGGATGGAATTCAAAATACTCAGGTTAATAACATATCCGATTTAGAGAAGCGTATTAACAATGTTGAAACTAAAGTCGACCAAAGTAAGATAGAGTTAAATGAGGTCAGGGAGAAGAAAACTTCCGAGATTAATGAAATTAGAAAGGGTCTCGAGCAAATTAATCTAGAGGGGCATATCAGTTTAGATACTCTAAAAGATCAATTGCGATCACTTTTACAGTCCGATTTTCGAGTTGTAGTTGAACAACCTGAAGTGATAGTACCTGATGGTAGGGAAAGGATGATACAGGAATCTTCCAACAACGAACCCAACGTTCGGCTCAGTCAAATGGAACATTCGAGTCCCATTCGAACAAGCAGGGAAACTTTTAGTTCTCCGAACCCCAACGTAGGCGTGGGTGACTATACTTCGAAATCATCGGAAAGGACACCGAATGTAACCATAATACGAAATTTTGATGACAAACCTAGGAAGTTTAGCAATTTGGATGGAATGACACCAATCGAATTTGTCAGGACATTAAGAGATTACTTTTTGGAGTCACATGTGCCACGTGAGCGTGAGCTACGTATGGTGGAAAGGTTTCTCACCAATGCTCCGTTACAATGGTTCAGGGCTTTTCGTTACACATTTGACAACTTTGAGCAGTTTTCGGAAGCCTTCATACAAAGATTTTGGTCGATCGAGGTCCAACAGAATGTGAGATCAGAAGTCTATTCACGCAAGTACTCCAGTACAGGACCAACCAGCTACGCTGAATACTTTGCGTGTCAGTTAGCAAAACTCCGTTTTCTTCAGCCGCCGTTAACCCAGGAAGAACTCCTTGAAGCTATCTCACGTCAATTGCCTGCGGAAGTAAGGAAATCAATTATTTCTTCCGGAGTATCGTCTTTAACGTCGTTAGATGACCTGTTACGTCGATTAGATCACATGAGTATGATGACGCAACCTACAATAGTCAAAAATGCCAGGCAGGAATCGAAAGTTGTAAACGCGGTAATGATGAACCGTACACAGCAGACGGATCGTTTCGAACAAAGAAGAGATGATAGAATAGGTCCTATTAGAAATACCCATCAGGAAGAGAGGAGATGGGAAAACCAACGTAGGGACGCCCAGGAGAGGCCTTGGCAACGTCGCTACGAGGAGAGAAATTTTTATCGAAGAGATAATGATCGAGACCGGAATGATCATCGAGAAACGCCTTATGATAGGAATTACAGATATGATCAAAATAATCGAGATAACAGATACAATAGGAATGATAGAGATACCCGAGACAATAGAGATAACAGATATAATAGGAATGATAGAGATACCCGAGACAATAGAGATAACAGATACAATAGGAATGATAGAGATACCCGAGACAATAGAGATAACAGATATAATAGGAATGATAGAGATACCCGAGACAACGGAGATAATAGACAAAATCAAGGGTACTCAAGATACAACAATTATCGAACGGAGGCGTCCGATAAAAAAGTGCAACAGGAGAGGCTCAAGAGAGGGCGAGATAAGTCCACGGAGGTTGGACGAAGAAAATCGAAGGAAAGAAAGGATGAAAATCTAGATAAGTCACAACCCAGTACTAGCAGAGAAGGTCGGAGTTCAGAAAGAGCTCCGGATCGAGAGAAAAAAACGCCAATTTCCGGGCGAAATTAATAACTGACGTTGCCACGCATTCCTCTGATATCACGATTTTTGAAATATTTGAAGCTACTGACGAAGACCTTCTATTTGAACCAGAAACGAAACCGAGAGGAAGGATAGTTGAACTTCCCGTTATTGATATACTTATTGGTCTACAACATTGTAAAGCCTTGATGGACACAGGTGCTATGATCTCTATAGTTGACGAGGACTGTTTTGAGAGATTGAAACCAGAAAATCAATTTACCATTCTTCCAGCATCTCCAACAAAAATTCGTGGGATATTTAAGGATAAAACTATGAAATGCAAAGTGCAGATTCTAATGAAATTCTGGATCAATGAGAGAAGTTATGAACATATTTTCATAGTCGTTAAGAATATTAATTTTGACGTCATACTAGGCATCGATTTTATTACTCAAGCTAGAGCAATCATCGACATGGACAAAGGAATAATAAGATTCAAGGAAGAAAGTATAGAGGATGTAGTGATGGAGGAAATGGATGGAAACGAAATTAATAGAGATATCCCTAGAATGGAAATCCTAGATCACGTAGTTGAAGAAACTGAGCAAGTGAGGGAACAATATACCTTGAAAGCCGAGGGATTTAAAAATGTGAAAGAAGAATTTGACGACTTGATTTGTCAGTTTGCGGACATCTTCGATGATAAACCTGGTTTGATTAGAGACTTCAAGTACCAGATTAGGCTAATAGACGAATCCCCTTATCAAGCCAAGCTTTATCCTATCCCAGAAAAATACCATGATGAGGTCAAAGAGATCATAGATAAAATGGAGAGAGATGGTATAATAAAAAAAACAGGCTTCTTCGTATTTGAATCCAATAACTGTGGTAAAGAAAGCGAACGGACAACTGAGGCTTTGTTTAGAGGCCAGAAAGAGCCTGGACAGAGATCGTGAGATTTCTACCTAAGGACAGGGAGCCTACAGTCCAAGAAAGAATTAATTCAGCTAGAGAAAGCTTGATGGATGCAGCCGAGAAGCGGCATAAACGAATCAGAAATAAAAGATATCGGCCACCGATGAGAGTAGGCGAGATGATTCTCGTCAAGAAACCGACGAAAGCAGATGTGGCTAAGAAGCAATTCACCAAGTTTTCCTATGTCTTCCACGGACCCTATAAGATTGCTAGGTCGTTCGGAAATAATTGTTATGAGGTTGTAAGCCTAAATGGAAGAGAAATGATAGGTCGTTTCAATGCAAAAAACCTGAAAAGATATGTGCAGAAGATAGTCTGAGTGTTGACTGAATAATGCTACATATGCCGAGATTACCTGGAATGGTGTAAATAAAAGTTGAGGAGACTTTTATTTAAGGCATCAAAGGGAAAATGCACCATTATTCATAAAAGGGCTTAAGTACAGACATGGTTACAGTATTTTGGGAACACCCTGTAACTTCCTAACTAGCCTCTGAAGTCGATCATAACAGCTGGTCTGCAGCAAGAAAAAGCCATGCTATCATGAACGAGATCGGCAGAGCTCGTGTTTCCGACGAGAATCCCGAAGGTCATCGATAATAACCATGTTGACTGTGTCTAACACCATATCGATCGATTCACCTGAGAGTGATTAATACAAATTAATGCATATTTAGTGCTTTATGTAAGCAGATACATGTGTATATATGTATATTTCCATGGCAGAAAGCTATTATTAAGAAAGCCATTATTAAGGAAGTATAAAGAACAGAAGATGATATGTTAACTCACTGCTGATTACGTTTCGACTGCGATATATTTCGTATCGAGGCATGACGTGTGTGGTAGTGGGGGAAGCAGATGTGAGACTCAGGCGACCTCGTGCAGAGCGCAATGTGTATAGAACTTGACAGCGCAGAGGGTTGAGCTGGAAATCAGTGAAAGTAAAATCGCCAGCTAACGGGAGTTTTAAAAACGTGTGACCGTGCTGAAGTGTATTCTAGTTCGTTAAGCATTCTACGTGAAGTAGAAACGTGTTTAATAGGGCTCAGACATGGTCTTAAACATGTAATAATTTACCTCTGCGACTGTGTGTCTACGGCAACTAACGGGCCATGCGGATGGATACTTTTATAACCACGACCGCGAGCTCAGCCGTGATGTGTCACGAAACTCTGCATATAAACCGTCGTGGAAATGCAGCCTAGATTTGATTCACTCTTCACTGTGATTATACTTCTTGAAAAGAGTACATTCTCAAGCAAGGTGTCAAGGGGAAGGGACAATATGAAGCTTATATCCACTACGATGGTAGGCTAAATTGATTTAAGAATACTGCATTAGCAGGGTACAGCGGGGACTTGTCGAAGGCAACTTTCATTTAGCATGAAGTGTGCACGCGACTCTCGTGTCGAGAGGGACCGCGTCGACCCTCGTGAACTTGTTCACACGCGCGTTCTCATATTGGAACTTGTTAGTGACGGTTCGAGTTCACCTTCGCGTCGTGACGAGTTGATAAACTGTGTGCGGTCCTTCCGTTGGTGTTCGAATATGTATGGGAAGATATCGCCAGGATATGTTGGAACTATTTCGACCGACCGGGTGTTGTTCGAGCCTGGGAGGACTTTGGTTCGTTCTATGGAAACCCAGTTGAAGTCCAGCATATTTTCTGTTGGTTTGGAGCTGATTATGGCCAACGATATCCTTTTTTCCTCATCTAGATTCGCCAAAGGTACTGATCACTTCAACTTGTTACAGTAGTGTAGCGTGGACATTTATAAATACCACTTTGCCATATTTGATTTTGTAGTTTAAATGGTTCAGTAGAAAGTGCAGGTTCGATGTTTATTTCGAAACTGACCTCCTATGATGCCAGGATTTTGACTCATAAAAATGAGTGCATCCTTTGTGTAATTTTGATGAATAAATTAATAATTTCAGTAGTATTTTACAGTATTTAACTAATATGCTCATTCTTATTTGTCGAGAAGCAAAAGTAGGAAGAAGATTTACAGTTTTTCTTGTGTAAGAACATTATAGTAACGCAACTTTCTTTTGAGAACGTTGGTTGAGTTTTCATATTCTAGTGCATTGTTCTTTAAGCACTTTCGCTTGGATCATCGTATTCTTTGGAGGGGAATTTTCCTTGTCGTATTCTTATTAAGATACTAGGAAGTTTTCGGACCCAGTTATTCTAAATTTTACTTCGAATCCTTGGACTATATTTTCTTCAGTTTTTTTTAATAACAGATTTAACTTGTGTTTTCTGAGCGTGATTTTCGAAATGGATTGCCTAATGGGTCATTAGTCGCTTAGCCTTTGTTGCTAACCTAGATCCATGCTGTAGGTCTAATCCATCGACATTTTCGCGTTCGGGAAATTCAGGGAGGATCTTATTTTGAGATTGAATTTATTTTTTATAGATCACTTTACAACCTCAGTTTGTGTGGTTGGGCAGCGTTATATACAGTTTATATATTTTTTTTTTTTGATGTTAACACTGGATTAAATTGATATCATTGCCTTTAGTGCAATAGTTTTTCTATAGTAAGAGGGTATTTGAACGACATCCAAATTTGCGAGGATAATCCCAGGGACAACTTACTATAAGTCATACGTTTAAGAATTATGGACCTTGTAATAAATCAATGTAAGGCAAGTTTTTAAAGTTAGGTGGAATATTTCTGAAATCCACTGGGCTTTGTTGGTAATCTGTTACGGGATCATATTTTTCGAGTTCAGGATTTTTACCATAAACAGCTGATTTGCATAATTGTGGATTTATAACAGTAAGGCTCCTATTATAGGTGCATATTGGTCTTTAGAGAGGCATGTACTATGAGTAATGTCTTTGTGTTTAAGTATATTGATGCAATGCTTTGTAAAGCATATTTTTCTTGTTGAAGATTGAGCTAGGTGTGCCAATCAGGATTAGATTGATTGGGGTTTTAACCCAGAGAGAGGTGTTGTTTTAACCTAGAATGGTTAATAATTGGTCATTGTTAACTTTATCGCTGTTATCGTGAAAATGCCTGTGTGAAGATTAATATTTTTCCGAGCAGTATTATTGGGAATCTTGAGTGGATATTCGGTTAAATATTTCCAGTAAAACTAATATAACAATTTTGTCATAAGATGTATATTTAAAAAGGAAAACCGATAACTATTTAAGACTGACTTTACAATTAATTTTTGCTTAGCTTAACTGTTCGGCAGAATTTCCCTAAAACAAGAATTGAAATAATATTAAACAGAAAGGAATGTCGTGACTTCAAGTCAGTAGGAAAGGAATAATTGAAATTATTCTGGAATTTTGTGTAAATTATATTCTGTAAATAGGCCATGTGAATTTCTTCATTCAATAACAAGAACATATAAAGTTACTGAAGATGTCGTGTAGGATTAGTAATTATAACCAGGATATTTTTGTATAAGATGTTATTTCCGTTAAGGAACCGAAATTAATTTAATGTATTCAAGTCTTATAATATTTCTCTTTTTGTGAATGCTTACCCTATGGGATTGATCATCATTGTTATTATTAATATGCCTTATATTTTAATCAGCTAAAAGTTAGTTGTGATAATGGGTAAAATATATATTTTTTTTCCTGGAAGATAATCCAATATTATCAATGAGATTTTTTTTTGATTAGTCGTGGTATCGACGAAATTGATATTTCTCTGTCTTGTTTATTCTTACAATAAACTACTTTATTACTTGGTTTTAATTATTGCGTGATGCTTTATAGAGGTGATGGAAGGGTGTATTAAGGGGGCCATCGCTAGGTATTTTAGTGTTTACCACACCTTTGAGATTCTTTCTTCCTTTTGAAGAATTCTCGTGTTTTGAGCTAGTTTTTTCTTTTTCTGAGCCTTGGTCAGTCTTAATACATCCTGTTAGGTATTCGAGTGGCCCTATTATCCCTGTGTCTGTTGGTAGAACTTGGGGGGTCTTTAGAGCCGGGGCATTTTCAGGTTCTACGATCCAGCTGCTATCCAGGGATTCAACAGGTATTGGTAGGTAAAAGGGTACAGTACTAAATCGTTTCGAGGATTGTGATTCCTTCCTGTTGAGGTTAAGTGTTTCATCAGTTGTGAGGTTGGTACTTCCATGATCAGCTGTTCAGTGCGATGTGATGTCGAGGTTATGGTGTCAGCAACGAGTGGGTGCTAAGAAGAGATGATCGTGGTGTACTATTGCTTAATGGTGGAGAGGTTTTGATCTTCAGTTGGTGAATTGTAAAAAATATGAAAATTTTATTTAGGTTCAACTTCGAAATTTGGATTTGGCGGATGAAGAAGAACGTGCCTGGACAAGTGTGAATGGTGATGGCGTGAGTGGTAGTGTGTTTGTTGTGGTGAGAGGTTAGGGCGTTACATGCGCCTGTGGAGTAGTGGGTGTTTTTGGTGGTGTTGATGTCGGGCATTCTGCGCTCTCTCTGACCATTAATATTGCTTGGGCTGGAGTGTCCCGTTCATCAAGGTTATTTTAAGTGCTAATATATTTTTACTTAGTGAGTGTGAGTGCCTGTTGACTGATTGGTACTCGATATCCTGTGTGGATATTTGGTTTTCTTGTAGAATATTTCGGTTGTCTCGTACTAACTGTGGTTGGTATTTGTTAGTATTGTTTGGTGACATGGCTGTGTTGAGCAGTGGTGTCTTTTGGGGAGTTAAGAGTTAGTTAAGGTGCTGCTGATGAAGTGATACCAACCTAGCGGAAGTACCCAGTCTCTGTTTGTTGTGATTCTGGTGCTTTCAGTGAGGGTTGGTGATGTCGACATTGCTATGCTCTTCTGACTCTTGATGTCGTTCGGGCTGGTGATGGTCGTACATCGTACGTTTTAGTGTTTGAGGGTATATTTTGTTTGTTTTTATTTCAGGTGTGTTAAGTGCCTTCTTGGTACTTGGTGCTCGGTGTGAGCACTTGTTGTTAAGTTGGTACTCTGAGTGAGTATTGGCAATTCTTGTTGTTGTAAATTTAGAGTCCTTAATTGGTAAATACTCTTATGGGTATTTGTGTATCGAGGTGTTGTCTTTGGAATTATGCTTGTCGGTACTACTGTGATGGCACTGGCTAATGTCTAGTGTTTATTGTCTTGCTTGGTATTTCTGTGGAAATATTAGAGGGTAATTGGTTAGAGTTTCTTGGTCGGTACTTCTGTGTCGATACTTGAGAAGCATTATTTAGGGTATTTTCTTGTTGTCATTTTGTTGGTACCTAGTAGGTATTTGTTGTTGTTGTGGTATTCCTCGTTGGTTGGTGCTATTTTATGGGAAGTAGTGCTAGCCAGTCTTGGTCTATTGTTTGGTTCCCCGTTGGTTGGTACTGTTTTATGGGGAATGGTGCTAGCTAATCTTGGTCCGGGGCGTGGTGGCGCAGCGGTCAAGCTGTATGCCTCTCACCAAGGTGGACTGGGTTCGATTTCCGGTCAATGCATGTGAGATTTTCGATGTGAAATGCCATGTCCTGTGGTTCAGATTCCACGTAAAACGGAGGTCCCGTGGCTTATGATCGCGAGATTAACGGTCACGTTAAACTACAAGCTTCCTTCCTTTTTAATCTTGGTCCTTGTTAAGGTTAGGTAGATATGGGAGTGAGAGTTAGTTCGTCGAGTTGGATTCAGGAGGGTGATTCCCTGAAGTCCAGGATAGTGAATTCCAGGATGATTATTCCCTGATGATGTGAGATGGTTTGTCGAGTGGTGCCTATTGATTTTAATTAAGATACTTCATGGGAGGTATATGCAGGTGGGTACTTCGTGTGAAGTATATGCAGGCAGATGTTTTCCTTTCGCTGCGACACATGGCAGGTGTTTAGGCCAGTTTCTGGAGACGACTGGAAGTTTTATCTATTCGGAATTCAACAGGCCGGAATGTTAAGAAGCTTAGTATGCTTTCAGTGGTGAACTGTGGATTTGCAGGATGGCTGGAGGAAGTTTAGAGTTCGACGGAAGGTCTGGTTCTGAAATTGATTAGTTGGGAAAATTTAAAATTTTGTCTGGTTATACAGACGTCATAGGCACCTGCGGACGGTTAGTTGTTGATAAGTGACTCAGTTGAATTTCGGGATGGTCAATTCCCCCGAGGTTCGAATGTATTCCAGGATGTTCATTCCCTGAAGATTTACGTTGCGAAGTATATGCAGGTGAGGCATGGTGGCAGATGTTTCGAGCCAGTTTCGTTTTAGGAACTGGAAAGATTAGAAGATATTAAGGGGGGTAATTTTAATAATTTTATTGTCTGCTTTGACGGACGAATTATGGGAACTGCTTACTGAGTAGTTGTTTCTGTTGCGAGGTAAAGATATGATTAGTTGGTTGCATTGAGTGACCTATTGGAAAGTTGGTAGTAGTCTTGCTACCTGTGATGAATTGGTGCTGATTGGTTGCACTGTGATTGTTAAGGAGTTTACTGTGTGTCCGAATTGGTTACACTAAAGTTTGGTGCATGAGGTGAGTGTGCTGACTGTGAAATAATGGGCTGTGAAGGTTGGTTATGGTGCGGTTATGAGCAGCACTGTGACGTTTAGAAGATGGTTGAGTGGATTGTTGATTGAGTTATTGACTGAGCGTTGAGTGGATGGTTTGATGTTGAATGAGGATAAGGTTGATGATCGGAGGTTATGGCAGAATTGTTGAATGTTGTCAAGTGTTGTTTGTGAGTGTTGCGTGTTGTCGCAGGGGCTGATGTCTGAAAGGTGCATGTGAGGAATGAGAAGTGTTTCGTGACTTGAAAGTGAGGTTATGGCTTATGTGGTCATCTCTTGATTGGAGTTAATGATTGTCTATGATGACTGAGTGTTGTGATCCTGGCGGGGGAGTAGTGTTCTGGTGTGTGAGTTGTCCTGGTGAAGTGATGTTTTAATTTTGAAAATTTATTGCTGGTAAGCTTGTTGAACTGTGTTTGTTCGGTTCTGCGTCTGCTGCGAGTGGTCACATGTAAAGTTTAAAGCCATGCTGAAGCCTGTGTATTTGAGCCTATAAGGTCAATCAATTCAATATACCTGTATTGTCTGGGACTTCCCAGAAGGTATTGTGGTACCTTGTACCTTTAATTAATTAATTTACTTGAGAGCCAAAGTCACCATGTCATTGAGAGGTTATGAGATTTAAGCAAGTTTCGAACCCCATTAATTAATTCATATTAGAATGTGAATGCAGGATTTTGGTGGGAAACTTGATTTTCGTTGCCCGAGCATCGGAATGTGATGTTCGTTTCCTATGCCCCCTTCTGTTGTTAAATTTAATTTCTTGACTAAAGGCTTCTGACCGAAAGTTGTACTGGAAGTTCATTACCTGCTCCAGTACCAATTGAAGAAGATACTTGAAATGTGACCAAGTTGTCACGGGAGTAAAATTCGATCATAAAGTTCTTCGAAAGTATGCGATTAGTGAGCGTTCTAGCGGATGGAATGCAACGACATGGTGACTGGTGATAAGATCTAACCATGGTGCAATGTTTGGTGGTGCTCCCTCTTGCTCTGTTGTGGTCGTGTTTCAGTTATTTTCAACTTGGGTGGCGGTAGCAAAGAGCTCTGGCCGCTGTCACCATACACGAACTAACATCTGGTGGAGGTGTCTGCCATTCTGCTGGTCGGAGTGGAGGTGCCTGCTACCACAACGTGAAGATGCCTAGCTGTGACCGACATGACAGTTTGTCAGTCGGTGAGCCCTACCCATGCCTTGCATGTGCCCTGCGGAATCAACTGCTGAACCCCTGGTTGAGCTTTCGCAGAGGGAGAACTGTGCCAATTGAAATTGACACAATCTTCAAACCCTGCTGTCGGCCCTCTCCGTGGCCCGTCGGGAGCCCTCGTGTCCCGTAGGCCGTCGTCGTATCTCGTCAAAAAGCTTCATTGATTACTTCAAGATTTTAATTTTCAAACCCCGTTTTAGGAAAAAGAAGAAATAAAGAATTATTAGCTTCCCCTTAAATGAATTTAAAATGCATGCTAGTAGACACAATTGCTACTGCATGCCACTGAAAATATTTGGAAATGTAATTGTGCATGTCAATGTCTGAATGTTGCATGTATTTGAAATTATTGTGTATTTACTATGATGGTGCTGTACCACTTCTGTTGCATGTTTTATGTACCTTGAACTTCTGATTGTGCATTGTAGTCAAAGAACCAATGGGCATGTGACATCTCATAATGTAATACCAAATGCCACCTTAAATTACTGTAACTTGAGTTGGAGCTCATTTGAAAAGGTACTTGTTTGGTTTTGCAAGAGGTTGGCAACGCGTAATACGCGTACGGCTTTTCAATTGTTTCTGTTACAACTTCTGTTCACTGCGCATGAGCAAGCAGCAACAGAGATGCTGGTAAAAACAAAAGGTGAGTGATCTTGGCCATTATTCGATGGGAAACTGAAAGTGTTGGATGCGTGGTGGGGTGCCTCGGTCCCTAAAATTTCCGCGATGTAATCTGAAGCAAAAGGAATGCGGGATGAAGCCTCGGAGCCCCAGGCTATTGGGGAAAATGTAAAGAGGAATATTATATTAATTGTGTGAATATCGCTACGCCTTTTCTTGTTCATTACTGATTGCAATGTTTCTTATTTCGACCAAGCCAGGTGTCGTCTGGCGTCTCTATAATATTAGCGTCTTTCTTTGGCTTAATTCGAAGCCCCATTTATTATTTCTTTCAAGCTGTGATTTTATTTTCTTATTCGATATGGGCCCATAATATGATTATTTGGTCCAAGATAGTATTTTGTTTCACACGCGATCTACCATTGAACTTGGTTGGCAATCTACGATTGTTCCTGTTTAATTATCATCATCTGTGATGAACTTGTGATAATATATTATATTTTTATATTATCTGCTTGGGTATTCACTCGCCCAAAATTTGGTAATTGGCAGGGCTAGGACGGAAGATTGTATTCCAAGTCCAGAGTCCGACCGTCTTTTGTTTTCCTGATTGTTCCGTGTTAAAATCTTATGAAGGGTTCTGACGTCTGAACAGGACGTGATATTGTGAAATAATTTTATTTCTGTGCTATGAAATGCAAATTATCCGATGAAGTTTCCCTGAGGTTAGGAATTATATTTGCGATATATAAAAAAGGCGACATTGCCAGATCACCCACCTTATATTATTGTCGGCCATTAAGACATGCTTTCAAAATAAGTATTTGTTTTTAAAATTGTCTTCTTCACTAGCCTCTTGGCAAATGTAAGCAAACCTTCCCCAAATATATTTGTTAGTGTTTTGTTTGTGAAACATGGGCATCCTTTATTTCTTGAGAACAGATGTTTGAACTGTAAGATAATTGGTTAAGCAACTTCGAACAATTTAAATTGAAGCAGCATCGTAGTATCTATAATTGGTCAGAAGTAAGAATATACTTTCTTCACGAATACTACAGGGACGTAGGATTGGTTGGTCAGCACTCAACAGAGCTGAAATACTCCCCTAAGGAAAGACAGGTTATGTTAACCCCAAAACATACGTAGCAGAGCAAGCAAGGTCTGTTAGGTTGTAGACCACATTGGACGATGAATACCAAACCCAGCCGTCCACATAACGGGTAAAATTCCGGCAGTAGTCCTATGTATGGGGCAGGCCGAATGAAGTAGTGTCCAGAAAGAAGCGAATGCAGAATCTAGGTCGTCAGACCGTGAAGAGAGAAGATGCAGACGCGAGCGAGGGTCATTGACAGGGGACGAGGACGAAGGCTGGCGCAGACTAGCTGGAAACCGGTCGAGGAGCCGTCTCACCTGCGAGCGGAACACAGCAGGAGGAACGTGGAGAATGCAAACGCGTGCTCACTGTCACGTGGGCACATTCCCAGCGCACGTGGCGGAATTCCTCATCTGTCTAGGTCCTCAGATTCTGTATCAAGCATTACAGACACAAGGTAGATCAGTGATCTTTAACAACTATGTAGCTAGTATTTGTTTATGGGTTATTCCAGTGTTTGATCAACATCTGACTATTTTATTCCTAGTTCATGTTATTGTTGTTACTATAAATTTTGACATTTTTCTTTAAGTCAACGAATATTGTTTGTGACGTATTTTTCTAACGTTTATTGTTAATATTTTCACATTAACTAAGTTTTCACTCGTGTAAGCTAATGTCTTTAGAACTTTTCATTTATTTAATTTATAACGGTGAGTGAAGTAATTTCGTTAATGTGGTATAACAAGTTGAAGTAAGTCGTAATAAATTATAACAAGCGAGGCTTTGTCATAAATGAAATTATAGATACAGAAGGGATATTGTTATCCGAAATAAAGCAAATTCGTTAGATGAACGAAATATAATGTAAACAGAAACGTTAACTATTGTCAGGAGTGTTCGACAATTGCGTTTGAAACACTCAACTAAAGGCAAAAAGAATATTGTGAAACCCAGAATTTTATTATTACAGTATAAACAATATGCGTATTTTTAAAGCATAGCTGATGAATAGATGGAGAGGTGTGATATTACAGATCAACTTTTGTCATAGAGAAGTATTGAAAGACTACAGTAAAGACTTGGGAATATTTGGTGTCATTTTGGTCCGTATTGACAAAGTACTAATTTGATTTAATGTTCAATCTCCGTCAATCAATACATTAAAAAAGTGCTACACCGCACTAGTTGTGGGACATGTTTCGAACCTTAAAAACGGTCCTTCATCAGCCACAAATGGAAGCCATTAAAACATTACATATAAAAAACACTGAACAAAGTAAAAGAACATCATGCATGTGCACATAGTCACTCATAAAACACAATACAGTTCAGAACAAATTAAATATAATACACATTAAAATTTTAAAATCTTATTATATAGTTCATGAAACACTGTCCATCTTTGTTTCATAATTTATGAATTATTAAATCTTGTCCACTTCAAGAGTTCCTCGCTTGGCATGGCCCACAAAGAGATGTTGTTCTTACAGTCAAAGGGTGTCATTATTTGGACGAAACCAACACTCAAACATTCCCATTTGAGCGGCTTGCAAATGAGAATTTAATTTCCAGAAAACCCTCTGTGGACAAGAAGAAAATAAAATAAAATGAAAATGAATGAACGCGCAAACTGATCAACAACAAGATTCGCCGCGGGAAGAAGTAATCTTACCTTCCAAACGCTTGAAACAGCCTGCTGGCTAAGGGCCAGGCGATGAACTGAATACTATGCCAGGTCAACCAAGGTCGCAAAGGGGATGGAGGGGCGGGATCTCGCTGCCGAATGATGGGTGGGGAAGTACATGGGAAAGGGAGGAAACGGAAACAGGGGGGGGGGGGGGGGGGGGGGCGGCGTATAATCCCGCCTACCGCTTGTAACTATGGAGGTTTTTTAAAACGTTTTTTGCTGGCGACATAATTTGTCAAAGATTCATATAAAATATTGCTGTCATAGTTAATTTCATTTAAATTGTGTGACGGATTAATTCTTAAGGCCAAATCTATTTCCATCTGTTCCAAGATGTTAAGCTTGGTTCCTTTACTGCAAAAATGTAAAATTTCCATATCGTTTTCAATTTTGGAAAAATTATGGTTAAGTTCTACCATGTGACTATTAATGGCCGAAATTTTTTTATGTCTAGCGGCGTTAAAATGCTCGTAGTATCTTACGTTGAAGCTACGTCCGGTTTGACCGATGTAGTCTGAAGGACAATCTTTACATTTGATTCTATAGATGCCTGATTTCTGAAATTTATCCTGTTTATTAATGGAGCTAGAATTAAACAAATGATTCTTGGTGGTGTTAGCTGTACTGTATGCTATTTTTAACTCATATTTCTTTAATATATTAGTGATGTTATGGGTCAGTTGGTTTATGTACGTAAACGTAGCATAAGAACTGTCTTTTTCTACAGGCTTCAGTTTGGTGGGAGGTTTGTTTTTTATTTTCCTTAACATCGAATCAACATATTGCTTACTGAAACCATTGGCCCTCGCTATTTGTTGTATGGTGGAAATCTCATTATTCCGATCTTGTTCTGATAGTGGTATACTGAGAGCTCTATTAATGTATGCTCTGAATGCGGCTCTTTTATGACTAGCTGGATGGTTCGAGTCATTTCTGATGGTGGAAAATGTTTGAGAAGGTTTTCTGTAGATTTTATAACGCAGTTTAGTGTTATCTCTGATGACAGTCAGATCAAGAAAATTGACGGCTTGCTTAATTTCAGAAGCTGTGGTAAACTTAATGCTGTTGTCAATCTGGTTGAGTTCTGCTGTGACGCTACTAATATTGCTGACTTTATTATCTATTATTAGGAATATATCATCTACATATCTAGCCCAGTAGCTAATGCCCTTTATTTTACTAATGTTCTTGTTCTCCAAATGGTCAATGTAAATATTGGCCAGTATTCCGGAAAGTGGGGATCCCATGGCCAAACCTTCAACTTGCTTGAAAATTTTTTGATTAAATGTAAAACAATTATTTTGAACGGTAAATTTTAATAAATCGATGAATTCTTTAATCTCGTCATGGGAAAGTCTGCTGTGACTTTTTAAATTATTTTCTACTATGCTCAACATGTGTTCCACCGGGATATTAGTGTACATGTCACTGATATCCGCGGTGTGTAATGTTTCCGATTCTTTTAAATCTAATCCTTTTGTTAATTCACAAAATTGAACAGAATTCCTGGGGGCATTATTAGCTGAGAATTTATAATGTTTCTTTAAACATTTTTGCAAAAACAGCGACAACTTGTACACTGGGCTCCCCCTGAAATTTACAATGGGTCTAATGGGTATGTTATCCTTATGCGTTTTTGGCAAAGACCTGAGGGTTGGCAAACTTGGGTTCATGTTAATTAATTTACTAATTTGGTGATCATCCAATATTAAAACGGTTTTCTTTAGGAGCTGCTTAAGCCTCCTTTGTGTAAGCCCTGTTGGATCTTTATTGATGACGCCGAAATTTTTACCATTCAGAAACGAATCAGTCTTTTCGATATAATCCGTTTTATTAATGATGACAATACTGTTACCTTTATCTGCTTTCGTGACTATTAGATTTTCCTGAGCAATTTTCTTTTTGAGATTGATAATGTCGCTATTTATATGGGGTAGTTTCTTATCCTGTTTAATTATTTTATTTACTTTCTTGTTGAGAATGTATCTGACCTCGTTCCTCTTGTCTAAAGGAAGTTTATGGATTGCCGTTTCCGATTCAGCTATTAATGTTGTTAAATTTTGTTTATTATTATAGGAGGATTGCCAATTGTGTT
Source organism: Meconema thalassinum (assembly GCA_946902985.2). Taxonomy (NCBI): domain Eukaryota; kingdom Metazoa; phylum Arthropoda; class Insecta; order Orthoptera; family Tettigoniidae; genus Meconema; species Meconema thalassinum. Next base: position 1,621,380,248 of record OX336388.2, on the reverse strand, counting down.
TAAAACCTTTCTCTAGTATTTCCATCTCCCCATCGTTAAACTCGACACTGGACAGTTTCTCCACGGGTTTCTGGAATTTGTGGATCGGGGTGACGGGATCTTCGCTAATCGCTGTACCTATCAGTTGTTTTAATTGATCCAATTTCCTATTTATAGTGTTGACTTTCCTATTGATATGAAATGAGAGAGCCTCCTCCATGTTGGTGAGGAAGGAGTCCCATTCTTTCTTCTCTGTGCAATTTGCTGCTTCTAAATGAATTTGGTAAAGACTATTGTTAACTTGGTTTTTCTTTATGTACATAAATGTTATTTCTCTCTGCAAAATCTTCCTATTGATCATCTGCTGCGTTCATTCCTCAAAATTGTTATTAAACTTTTTCTTTTGGAATGTCTTTAAATGCCGAGGGACTAAGTTATGCAATCTGCATCTCTTAAGAAAATCAATGTCTTTGATAATGTAGGCTAATTTGATACGTAGGTGTTTGTATTTATACCTCTTAGCTTGACTAGCCGTATTAGACTTGGGAATATTTGGTGCCATTTTGGTCCGTATTGACAAAGTAAGGTAAGATTACTTCTTCCCGCGGCGAATCTTGTTGTTGATCAGTTGCGCGTTCATTCATTTTCATTTTATTTTATTTTCTTCTTGTCCACAGAGGGTTTTCTGGAAATTAAATTCTCATTTGCAAGCCGCTCAAATGGGAATGTTTGAGTGTTGGTTTCGTCCAAATAATGACACCCTTTGACTGTAAGAACAACATCTCTTTGTGGGCCATGCCAAGCGAGGAACTCTTGAAGTGGACAAGATTTAATAATTCATAAATTATGAAACAAAGATGGACAGTGTTTCATGAACTATATAATAAGATTTTAAAATTTTAATGTGTATTATATTTAATTTGTTCTGAACTGTATTGTGTTTTATGAGTGACTATGTGTACATGCATGATGTTCTTTTACTTTGTTCAGTGTTTTTTATATGTAATGTTTTAATGGCTTCCATTTGTGGCTGATGAAGGACCGTTTTTAAGGTTCGAAACATGTCCCACAACTAGTGCGGTGTAGCACTTTTTTAATGTATTGATTGACGGAGATTGAACATTAAATCAAATTATTACAGTAAAGATATTTCATATCAGATGAAATTATGAATGTGAGGTAAAGTGTATTTTTATTGAGTAACAAACATGGGCAGACTTAAATTCAGAAAGAAGCTATAAATTGTAACAGAGATGTATAATTAAAGTATTGGAAGGAAGTATGACATATTTGTGTGAGTAAGAATATAAAGAAGTACTACGAAAGTATCATTGTGTGGAACGAATAAGTAAAGAATAGCACGGAATTGTATAATCGATAGTATTGATGTACGCGGAGAAGTATGTTTCTTGAAGGTATTACAGCAGTAATATTCAGTAGAGTTACTGACTCTCTTACTTGGTCGAAAGTATTTGAGATTGTTTTAGAATTGTGTGAACGTGCTAAGTAAGAAATATATGCGAAGAGTTATTGTTGAAAGAAGTGTAGTAGGGACACGTAAATGTTATTCACAGAGTGTGAAGATTACAGAGATTACAGTGAGAAAATATGGAAATAGAGTAAGTCAGTAAAGTAAGTTGGAAGATGAATCTGTGAAGAATTGGAAGTGTGAGTAGTGAGGATTTAATGCCATGCACAAATATAGAATTGTGTAAAGTTATCTGAAAGTCTTGCGTCGTAGTTCAAAATTTTATTACAGTTATTAGGAAACCGGAAATGTAAAAGTGGAATAGTAATGAACTTAACTGTTTGATACACATATTCACATGGACGTAACGATGTAAATTCATTAACAAACAAAAGTATCATGTGAGCTAAAGAGAAGAGAAGTGGAATGAACTTATATAAATAAAGCAGGAGGAGAAAATCGTGCAGGTCGTGATTATGTATATAATTAACATTTGTAAATAATAAAAATAATAATGATTTTATTAATATTTCTGAATATAATAAGTAGATTTGATGCAATAATGCGAAGTGAAATAATATGATGTATTATGTAGGGAGAACGTTTGTGAAATATAATAGAATTGGAAGTGGATTATTTTGAGATTAAACACACGGTGTTTAATAAAATGTATTTAATTTAATCAAATCTTTCTAAGAAAGATCAGTCGTAATTAATATAAGTTTAGGTGCAGGAAGACTTATGAAAGTCGCATCTATGTCCAGTGAGGACATAAATTTTCAGTTTGAGAGTTTATTTTAATTTGATTTCAATCTTTAGGGACATATATGTATTGCCCTAGCCTAATAAATTTGCAGGCACTTTTTAGTTTGCTCTGTTTTTATAAGATCTGTTTTTCATTCAATGCTGAATTACGCTATAACGATACTACTAGTTCGATGCAGGCAGTTTTTTCGACATAACTATACCTTTGAAAGAATAATATAACTTTGAAAGAATAATAACATTTCCGCCTTTCTACTGTTTATTGTTAATTACTTACAGGGACATGTTTCGGGGGCTAATACTCCCCCTTCATCAGCCTGTCCAACAAAACTTCACAAAGGAAAAACTTTCCTTGTATAAGCACATACAAATCACATGAAGAATAATGAAATAATAATTATTTACAATTCCCGCTCGAAGAACTATACCTTATCTACCTCAGTGAGCTTTATTTTGTTTTTAGGCTGTTCTGTGTGCAACTAGTTAGTAGTATGGTTAGATATGTGTTATGCGAGTCAAGGGTTCCCTAGTCATCAGTCCGGTAGGGAAATGTTGATTTCTTAGCCGGGTATTGACATCCCTACGATCCTTTTTCCATCCGTGCAGATTCTGGACGTTGACTTTGAGGAATTCGGGGTCCAGTACCGACTTTCAATTTATTGATGTTCCAATTATAGTCCAGTGCAGCAATCATTGACCTGAGCTTTAGGCCGCTGTACGAGAAATGAACTCTTTTAGGAGCGTATTTTAAACGAAGATTGTGATAACTTTCTAGGTTTCCGGTGTGAACGTAGTGTTTTATATGTTCCACATCTTTTAAGAAAGATATATCTGTAATTATTTTCTTCAAGGTTTCATATGCACTTGAATTTCCATTAATCCACATTTTCTTTTTCTCTTCTTCCTCTGTTAATGTATCGTGCTCACAGGATTTCCATTCACCGTTTTCTAACCACTCATGCTCATTTTTTACGTGGTGCAAAATTGACATAAATTTAGCAATTATCAAAGATCAGTTTCCATTACATGTTTGTGCTGCCCACCATAAATGATTATTTATAATGGCCTTCCACGCCTGAACTTCTGTATGCTTTTTATCGAGAGCTCTCATCTTTTTCATTAAACTTTTTGATATGTGCCAAACGTCAAATTCATGTTCGATATCGGGATACTGCGTTCTCAGTAAATATCTTACTCCTTTGTGTCTATCGGAAAGAAAGAGTTCTAGATTACAATTTTCTTCCTGTACAATCTTTGTTAACGCGGTTTCACACGCAGCCCTTTCAAGATCACCTTTCACCATCACTTTCTGAACAAGTTCGAAATGAGCTATACGGCCTGTATTTATATCCATAAGCGAATACACTAAATATTTGGTTGAAAAGCCGGGAGAATCGTACTGGCCATCTCCGGCTAACCAAATGGGTTTGGCACTGCTTTTCAAACAATCAATAACCTTAGTTCTTTCTTGATTCCAAGTATCCTCCAATATAGGACCAGTAACTATGAATAATTCTATCATATACAGTTCGTGACATCATATGTAAATTAATGGACTTGCAGAATGACCGAAACGGTTCAAACAGTATGCCTGACAACAATAATGCTGATGCTATTCGGTCATTTCCTTCCGGTTTCTTTCCTTCCATCGGTTGAGAATACCAAACCAATTCATTACCACAAACGCAAAGTGATTTTACGCACAACATAGTCCCCTTAATGTAATGTGAAATGTTTTTCACTTTACTTTTACAACTGTAGCAAATTTCAAAGAGTGTGAGTAAACTTGTCCACGCAACACAGAAATATGAAGCTGTTATATGTGCATTGTCCTGTGTGTGTCCGTAATCAGTATCACTAATATCACTTTAACTGTCACTTTCATCATTTTCATCTGGCTCATAGAAACTGCCGTTCAATTGTTCTTCCATTACGTCACTGTTCAGGGCTGGGCCAGAATTTGCAATGTCTAAGTATTTTCAAGCTACTTCACTTCCTAATTTACACTGTATTTCTAAACTACATATGTGACCATCGAATAACATATTTTCAATCACATCATGTACATCTTTATCGTTATCACTTTTGCTTAATACTGTGTCAAGAAACTCCATTCGTCTTTTAGTCTCATACCTTTCCGTCCTGCTCTGCTCAGTTCCTGACGAGGAACCCCACAGTGTACTTTGTGAAGCGGCTTGTGTATGAATTAGCATTCCTGCATGAGAAGTATATCCATCCGTCGGCGCCGGACACCTTATTGAAGGAACAGCTCCTGGCTTCAATTTTGGACCTTGTAGCTTTTCCGTAGGCATCAACTTCATTTTCAAAAGTTGCGTTTCCTCATAGTCTGTCTTTTTAAAATGCATTGAACACACAGTAGCCCCATTACCGGGAGAAAAATGTTTCCTCTTGCAAAATTGTACCCAACTGCTAAATCTACGTGGCGACTTACTTCGATTTGGAAATCTATGGAAATGTACTTCTTTTTCTCTACAGTTTCGGTTTTTACTCGTTCTGTTGAATACAACCGTATACACTACATGAAGGCATTTTGCCAACTAGCTATCACACTCGATTATAATTAACAACACTAATCAACGGAAGACTGGCAGTGCACGTATTGCAACAATCAACTGAATGGAGCGGATAGCTCACTCACCGCTTACGGCGCAGTGACGTCACAGCTACTCGTGTTTCCTTCATTTACCGGCCTGCGGAGCGGCATAGAGCAAAAGCAAATATATAGTTGAACACTGCCAGAAACATACTTTGATTTTGAGGCAAGTTGACTTTTGTGTTTTGGTCTCCTTTTACTAACATAGTTATATGCCACTGAAGCTGTAGTGTCATCCAGCCAATATGAACAGGGATGATGGATATCACTCGAGTGACATTTGGCGCCCTATACGGAGACCAAAAGAAAATAATCCACACACTGGTGCAACACACAGCCCTAACACAACAACTGAGGATTTCACTGGGATCGAACTATGGCCACCAGACATCGCTGAGGAGAGAGACCGAGACGTCAAGTCCACTGTGGGAAGAAGCTACCGCATTGCGGAGACCAGTCATAACCGTCCATCTGATGAAGCTGCCACATGGTAGCAAAACTAGTAGTGGAAACTTTGGTAGAATTATGACATGGTGTACCAAATATTTGCTTGTACATGAACTAGATCACCACCTTAGTGATAGAAATATTATGAGAGCTTGTTCGTTTGATGGGTATTTATTTTACAAGAGAAACTACACGTGTTCCCAACAAGGAAAATGAGTGGGTTTGAATCCCACCGTCGGCCATCCATAAAATGGTTTCTTTAATTTCCCCATTTTCAACTACAAGCACAAGATGGGATGGTATTTTCTAGTTCATCCAATTCTTGCCCTCATTTCATTCTTCTTCCTTCATTTCTGATTAACTCCATTCATGAGATTGGCATCTGGAAAGACATCCATATGTAGAAATCATCTGCAACAGAAACTCATCTCACCTCATGCTAGACCCCTTAGACACAGGAATTATAAGGGGCTAGAAAAAATATGCCACAAAGAGTTTTTAACTAGGATCTACCATCTCATAACCCAACAAATTACCACAGAGTTATTAACTGCACAGCGTTGAAAGCCTCCCATGAGTAACTTAGCATGTGTAAATTAAATAGAATTAAAATGAATAAACGAGTGTCTGAGCTCTTCCAAATTGTAACAGCAGCATAGGGACATTTTCATCATTGACTGGATTCTATGCAAGTCTTGGAGGTTTGAAAAAGTAGGTTCACACACTTCCAGTGTCAGCAACAAATTATTATAAATGTATCCTTGAGAACCAAAAATGCAGCCACACTGAGAAAGAGCTACAAACCCATCACAAATATTCGAACAAGTACAGAGGTTCCTATGGATATTTGACAACTTACAATTTCCATACACTTTGCTTGCTCTTCTTATCTAATGTGGGATCATTTCGAGAAGCCCTTATCATTTCTGTCCAACGCACAGCCTCTTGTAGTTCCATGAACCTCTCTTTGTACTGGTTACGTTCCATAAGAACACGAGCCATCTCTACCCGGGTAAACCTCTTGCGCTGAGCCATTGGTACATCCTCCTGGAAACAACAAAGCTTTGAAGCTCTCCCCATGCAATCTGTGCATAATAATAATAATAATAATAATTAATCACCTGTACATTTTTAGGGTAGATTCTTATATTTCCCACCTTATATTATTCGAGATAAATACCTCTTAACTGGCTGAAAAGTTATCCATTATTCAATTAATTAAATGAAATGAAGGAAGAGGTAAAGGGAATAAGTGACAGGATCATGAAGATCAGAGTAACTGTAAAGGGAAGCAGCCTGGAGATAGCCCAGGTATATGACCCTCAAGTTGCAAGTACAGCTCAAGAGAAGGAAGACATTGAGGAGGAGCTACAACAGCAGTTGAATGGTCAGAGCAACATTGTCATGGGAGATTTGAAAGCACATGTAGGAAGTGAAAGGCAAGGATATGAAAATGTAATGAGCAGAAGGATGGGGCAGCAGGAATGAAGAAGAAAGTTGCTAGATTTTTGCAAGAGAAATGATTTAGTGGTAGGCAACTCCCGGTTCCGGAAGAAAGAAAGCCACAAGGTAACATGATACAGCAGTGATTTAACAAAGAAATATTTGGTAGATTGCATGCTGTACGTCTGGGCAATGAAGAGAAGTGTCAGAGATATAAAGGTAATACCATCAGAGGAACCCTGAAAAGTGACGGCTAACGGGGCTCTGGTGAAGCTACGATAGGCCCAGCAAGCCAGTAGTGGATGAAACCAAATGCTTTCAAAAATGGAACGAGCCTCGGACAGGATGGATTTAATAGACGTCGACACGGCTGTACACACGGACTAAGATTTGGAACTTTAAACCTAAGAACGCTGACGGGGAAGGTGGAGGAGATAGTGGATATGATGGAAAGAAGGAAGTTGGATTTATTGGGATTGGCAGAAACAAAGTGGAAAGGGGAAGGAAGGAAAGTACTGAGAAAAGGCTATAGACTGTACTGGAGTGGGAACGAAGAGGGAAAGAGGAATGGAGTGGGAGTAGTAGTACGAGATGGTTTAAAAGAAGAAGTGAGGAGAATAAGTGATAGGATGATGAAAGTGAAAGTAGCACTGAGGGGAGAGACCGTAGAAATAGTGCAAGTGTATGCTCCACAAGTAGGCTGCGCCTCTGAAGAGAAGGAGGAGTTTGAAGAGGAATTGCAGAAGCAGCTGGTAGGAAGATATATGATTGTTATGGGGGACCTCAATGCCCATGTAGGAAGAGAAAGACAAGGTTATGAGAGTGTTCTAGGACCAGAGGGTTGGGGCGGAAGAAATGAGGAAGGAAAGAGACTGTTGGACTTCTGCCAGAGGAACAGCCTGCTAGTCGGTGGTCGACTATATACTGTATGAGAAAGAACTAAATAAGAACATCACAGACATCAAGGTTATACCATCGGAGAACCTGGATAGCGACCATCGATTGCAGGTAGTGAACCTGAGAGGGAGTAAGGAGAAGAAAGGGACTGAGAACCAGGAAAGACGTATAAGGATATGGAAACTGAAAGAAGGAGATAGAAGGGTCGAGTACCTCAAAATGGTAAAGGAAGGAATTCCAACAGATGAAGAAAGAGGGGTGGAAGAGGAATGGGCTAGATTTAAGAAGACACTAGTAGGTGCAGCAGAAGCAGTATGTGGGAGGACAAGTAGTAAGAAGAGGTGGAAGGAAACACCATGGTGGAATGAGAAGACAAAAGATATAGTAAGGGAAAAGAATAGAGCCTTTAGGAGGTGGTATCAAAATAGGACGGTAGAGACAAGGGAAGGGTACCAGGAAAGAAAGAAGGAGGCGAAGAGAGTAGTGGCTGAGGAGAGAAGAAAGTGGATGGAAGAGTGGACAAAGAGGATGGAGGATAGTGAAGGTACAAAAAAGGTCCTGTATGGGATGGTAAAAAATAAGAGGCGGAAGGATCCTACGGATTATGTTAGAATGGTGAACAAAAGGGGACAAGAGATAGAAAATAGGGAAGAACTGAAGAAAATGTGGAAAGAATATTTTGAAGAACTTCTGAACCCAAATGGAAAAGATGGTGAGGAGGAAGAAATCGGGGAAGAGGAAAATGAACTGCAAACAGAAAAGGACTTAACATGGAAAGAAGTGGAAGATGCAGTGAACAAGATGAAAGGAGGGAAGGCACCGGGTGTGGATGAGTTGAGTGTGGAGATGGTGAGAGCAGCAGGAGAGGTGGGGATACAGTGGCTGTACCGAGTGATGAGGACAGCATGGAAGGAAAGGAAGACCCCAGAGGACTGGAAAAAAGGAATCATTGTCCCGATCTTCAAGAAAGGTAGTAGAACAGATTGCAGAAACTATCGGGGAATAACACTGTTGAGTCATTGTGCAAAGATCTTCGAGAAAGTTTTGGAAAAGAGAATTAGGACAAGGATAGAAGGAGGGATGAGGGAAGAACAACATGGCTTCAGAGCAGGAAGGTCCACAGTGGATTTGATTTTTGCTGTAAGGCAGTTACAAGAACAGCACTATGAGTATGGAACAGATCTACTGATGGCCTTCCTGGACATTGAGAAAGCATATGACAGTGTATGCAGAAACAAAGTATGGAAGTCCCTGGAGGATAGAGGAGTAGAGAAATGGACTATAAAGAGGATAAAGGAGATGTACAAGGGAAGCGTGAGCTGTGTGAAAGTGGGAGGAGAGAGCTCAGACTGGTTGGAACAGAGAAACGGCCTGAAACAAGGAAGTGCACTGTCGCCGTTACTTTTCATTGTGGTGATGGATGACATAATGAACCGAGTGGCACAAGTAATTGGGGAAGGAAAGATGAAAGCAATGGTGTTTGCAGGTGATTTGATGATTTGGGGAAACAAGGAGGAGGTACAGGAACAGTTGGACGTGTGGGAAGGAATAATACAAGGATATGGGATGAAATTTAGCATAAATAAGAGTGAGATGGTGATCACAACAAGGAAGAAGGAAAGAACCACAACAGGAATAACAATTGGTGGGGAACAGCTGAAGAAAGTGGAGAGTTTCAAGTATCTGGGAAGCCTGATACAAGATAATGGAAGAAACGATAGAGAAATAAATGAGCGGGGGAGGCAGGCAGAAGCATTTCGGAAGAGTGTGAGAAGCATGTTATGGAGCAAGGATGTCCCTCAGAACAGCAAAAAGATCATATATCGAACGTACTATGTCCCTATCCTGACGTATGCCTCGGAGACCTGGGTTATGAAAGGAAGGGAGAAGAGCAAAATACAGGCCAGTGAGATGAGGTTCTTGAGAAGCAGTATTGGAGCTACAAAGGTGGACAGAATAAGAAATGAGAGGACCAGAGAATTAATGAAGGAGGAACCATTGCAAGATGGTATAGAGAAATCTAGACTTAGATGGTATGGGCATGTAAAACGAATGGAGGAGAAGAGGATACCCAGGAGGGTACATGAGGCGAAGTGGGAAGGAAAGAGACCGTGGGGAAGACCGAGAGACAGGTGTCTGAAGGGGGTGGAAGAAAGCGTGAAGAAGAGAGGAGAAGACTGGACAAGGGTGGAGGCTGAGAGATGGTGGGAAGACAGAAGACGTTGGAGAGGCTTGTGTTCCAAACAGACCCGGCCAGTGGCTGGAAACTGTGCAAGATGATGATGATGACCGTCAGAGGGCTTAGATAGCGACCACAGAATACTAGTAATGAACCTGAGAGTTGTTAAGGATAGCAAGAGGACCGAGTACCAGAAAAGGAGAATCAAAGTATGGAAACTGAAGGAAAAGGAAGTCAAGGAAGAATTCCAGAAGATAATACGGGAAAGGATGCCAAGAGACAATCCTAAAACAGGGGAAGAGGAATGGAAGCAATTCAAAAATACAATGGTGGAAGCTGCAGTATGTGGAAGAACAAGCAACAGAAAGCGATGTAAGGAGACACCATGGTGGAATGAGAGAGTAAAAGAAGAAAGAAAGAACAAGGCTTTCAGAGTGCGGTTCCAGGAAAGAACTGATCTAGCAAGGGAAGATTATAAGATAAAGAAGAAAGAAGCAAACAAGATTGTCACAGAGGAGAGGTAGAAGTGGATGGTAAAGTGGACAGAGATGATGGAGGAAGATAGCAGAGGAAATAAGAATGTACTTTATGGGATGGTCAAAAGTAAGAGAAGAGGTCTGCGAGAGGATGTGGTAATGGTGGACAAAAACGGAAATGAGGTACACAACAAATAGACACTCAAAACAATGTGGAAGAGTACTTTGAGGATTTGCTGAATCCAAATGGTCATAGGGAGGAAGACAACGTATTGGAAGTTGGAGAAGACAACACAGGAATGGAAAGAGACCGAGAGAACTGGAAATGGCTATAGACAAGATGAAAGGAGGAAGGACACCAGGTGTGGATGAAGTGAGTGTTGAAATGGTGAAGGCAGCAGGGGAGGTTGGGAAACAGTGGCTGTACCATGTGATGAGGGTGGTATGGAAGGAGAAAAAGACCCCAGAAGATTGGAAGAAAGGATCAATTGTCCCAATATTTAAGAAAGGAAGTAGAAAGGAGTGCAGAAATTACAGGGGAGTCACACTCATACCACACTGTGCCAAGATATATGAAAAGATATTAGAAAGTAGAATACAAGCCAAAGTGGAGAGAGAATTGAGAGAGGAGCAGTATGGATTCAGACCTAGGAGATCAACAGTGGATCTCATATTTTCAGTGAGACAGCTCCAGGAACACCACTACGAATTTGGAGAGGATCTGTTGATGGCCTTCCTGGACATCGAAAAGGCCTATGATAGTGTGTGTAGGGAGAAGGTTTGGGAAGCAATGGAAAACATGGGAGTGGAAAAGGGGACTGTAGGCAGAGTGAAGGAGATGTATAGTGGAAGTATGAGTTTTATGAAAGTTGGAGGGGAAAGAACAGACTGGTTCAGACAAATGAGTGGTCTGAAACAAGGTAGTGCATTGTCACAATGGACGAGGTAATGACACGGGTAGCAGGAAAGATAGGAGAAGATAAGATGAAAGCAATGGTGTTTGCAGATGATCTCATGGTCTGGGGAAACAAGGAGGAGGAAATTCAGGAGCAACTGAAGGCTTGGGAAAAAACAGTGGGAGAGTACGGATGGAAGTTCAACATCAGTAAATTTGAGATCCTGTTAATGAACAGGAGAGAGGACAGACCAATGAGTGGGATAACACTTGGAAGAGGACAGCTGAATAAGGTGGAAAGTCTCAAGTACTTGGGAAGGATACTGGAGGGAAATGGGAGAAATGACAAAGAGATTACGGAACGTGGCAGACAGACAGAAGCATTTCTGAGAAGCATTAGGAGATTAGTGTGGAATAAAGATGTCCCACAAAAAAGCAAAGAAGTGTTATACAGAAGCTACTATATCCCGATACTGACCTATGCATCAGAAACTTGGATAATGAAGAAAAGAGACATAAGCAGAATACAGGCAAGTGAAATGAAGTTCCTGCGAAGTAGGATCGGAGTAACAAGAAGAGACAAGGTGAGGAATGAAAAGGTCAGGGAAATAGTGAAAGAGGAGCCCTTGCAAGGTAGGATTGAGACATCAAGACTGAGGTGGTATGGACACTTAAAGGGAATGGAAGAGAAGAAGATTCCCAAGAGGATACACGAGATGCAGATGCAGAAGAAACGACCAAGGGGAAGACCAAGAGATAGATGGCTGAAAGGAGTGGAGGAATGTGTCAAGAAGAGAGGCGAGGACTGGACCAGAGTGACAGCGGAGAGGTGGTGGGAAGAAAGGACTAAGTGGCGAGCCTAATGTTCCAAACAGACCCAGCCTCGGGCTGGAAACTATACAAGATGATGATGACACTCATACATATATTCTGGTACAGCTAGTATTTGTTTGGCAATTTTTGCCACACGTTAATAACTGGGGGGGAGTTGCAACTGCCTCCCCCATATTTTTCATGAACTACATATCAAGTTATTCATATAAATGGTCAGCAAGCTAAAATGCCGTTTTTAGTTTATTTAGTTTCCAAAACGTATTGTGTCAAAAATCATTTGTCCCCTATAGAGGTTAGTCATGATTATTGGGGGGGGGTCAAACTGCTTGCCTCTCACTAAGGCAGACTGGGGTCGATTCTTGGTTAATGCATATGAGATTTTTTTAAGTGAAATATCATGCCCTGAGGTTCAGATTCAAGATAAAAATGGACGTCCCGTGGTTCATGATCGCAAGATTAATGGTCATGTACAATTAACAGCTTGCTTAATATCATCAATCATGAAATTAGAAAGTGGCCCTTAAATAGAACATTTAGCAGCACCACAAGAAAGGGTGCAGAAACTTGTTCATGTATCTTAATTCTTTTACCAGTATTGCATATAATGCATATAAGTCATTTAGGGACTTGCAACATCATGGTCATTTAGTCCCATGTACTTGAGTATGTGTAGAATTTGTCTGATAACCAGTGTTATATTTCAACACAAATTGTGCTAAATGTTCCGGCATAGCTCAACAAAATGACAGTGTTTCGCCCCGGTGTGCAATTGGGCACTTCAGTTGGTTAAAGCACACCTCACCAAGACACTGTCTAGTACACACTGGGAAGGCCATTGCAAGACGTATTTGATACATGTGTATCCACGTCACGAGCAAAGCCAGTGCACTATGGGAGTCGAAACTCCACTCCAAAGCAATTATAACCTTACCTTGGCATTGAATATATAATTTTCAAAAGAAAAATATGTATTGTCCGTTGAGCCATTATATATTTCAACACAAATTGTGCTAAATGTTCCGGCATAACTCAACAAAATGACAGTGTTTCGCCCCGGTGTGCAATTGGGCCCTTCAGTTGGTTAAAGCACACCTCACCAAGACACTGTCTAGTACACACTGGGAAGGCCATTGCAAGACGTATTTGATACATGTGTATCCACGTCACGAGCAAAGCCAGTGCACTATGGGAGTCGAAACTCCACTCCAAAGCAATTATAACCTTACCTTGGCATTGAATATATAATTTTCAAAAGAAAAATATGTATTGTCCGTTGAGCCATTATATATTTCAACACAAATTGTGCTAAATGTTCCGGCATAACTCAACAAAATCACAGTGTTTCGCCCCGGTGTGCAATTGGGCTCTTCAGTTGGTTAAAGCACACCTCACAACTGAAGAGCCCAATTGCACACCGGGGCGAAACACTGTCATTTTGTTGAGTTATGCCGGAACATTTAGCACAATTTGTGTTGAAATATATAATGGCTCAACGGACAATACATATTTTTCTTTTGAAAATTATATATTCAATGCCAAGGTAAGGTTATAATTGCTTTGGAGTGGAGTTTCGACTCCCATAGGGCACTGGGTTTGCTCGTGACGTGGATACACATGTATCAAATACGTCTTGCAATGGCCTTCCCAGTGTGTACTAGACAGTGTCTTGGTGAGGTGTGCTTTAACCAACTGAAGAGCCCAATTGCACACCGGGGCGAAACACTGTCATTTTGTTGAGTTATGCCGGAACATTTAGCACAATTTGTGTTGAAATATATAATGGCTCAACGGACAATACATATTTTTCTTTTGAAAATTATATATTCAATGCCAAGGTAAGGTTATAATTGCTTTGGAGTGGAGTTTCGACTCCCATAGGGCAGTGGGTTTGCTCGTGACGTGGATACACATGTATCAAATACGTCTTGCAATGGCCTTCCCAGTGTGTACTAGACAGTGTCTTGGTGAGGTGTGCTTTAACCAACTGAAGAGCCCAATTGCACACCGGGGCGAAACACTGTCATTTTGTTGAGTTATGCCGGAACATTTAGCACAATTTGTGTTGAAATACATAATGGCTCAACAGACAATACATATTTTTCTTTTGAAAATTATATAACCAGTGTTATTGTGGTATAGTAGTGTGTGTATTTGCAATTTGATACTAGGGTTTGGAAAAAGGGAGCCATGGCCTATAAGTTACAAACCTTCCCGGCATTTGTATGGAGTAGAAGTGGGGAAACCATGGAAAACCACTTTTAGGATGGCTGAGATAAGAATTGAAGGCACCTCTTCTCAATTCTGCCAGTGTACCCCATTCCAGCCCTCAGATCAAAATAAAATTTCTTAGCAGAGCCAGGAGTTGAAACCAGACCATAGGGATGACAGTCATGAATGCTAGCCACTAACCACGTGATGGTCAATACTGCACATGAAATGGTTAATGAGGAATTTTGTGAAGGCAATGCACAAACCAGAGAGGGGAAAATTTTAAAGTCTGAGTGGGGATTGACCGACAAATACATGATCTGCTTGTTGATACTCCATTTGAGGGGACTCTCATTTCAGTTGAAATAGCAGTTTGGTTTGCCTTTCACTTGGTATGTGTGGATTTTCTAGTAAATTACAGAGCTGGAAATTCCAGATATTTGGTGGAAAATTTGTTGAGGTTGTATATGGGATGTATATGAACCGTTAATAAATATTAACGTGCATTCCAGTCGTTTCCGCGGGCGGCTGTAGTTGCAAACTTGATCTTCACGGTATCCATTGGTGACAGTCCAAACAAGTGAGCCGGCAAGCTTCAGCGAGATTCTGTCCAGTCGATGGCTCGCTCTAGTGGCAAATGTTTGTACTTAAGTATTGGAGAGCACGAGGTCTTACCATCGGCTCCGTTCGTGCCCGAATGGCCGCCATTGTTCTGGTTGTTGTGAAAAAACAAACACGAGTTGTGGAACCATTGCAAGAAAGAAGAGATGTAGGAACAAATTCGCTGGTGAAAAACCGGGGATATCTGGCCTTTGGCCAGATAAATACCTTTCCCCGAGGATATAATACATTACTACATTATTTCAACTTATCGTCCCCTTGGAAATCTGCGATATCGATTTAAATATGGAGATATAAAAGGAATACGTAATTTGTAAAATCTGGCTACAGAAGTACATCTCTAAGAAGGTTTGTTATGTATTATAAGTTTTGGAACTATTTGTCATACCTGGAAAAGTGAATTGGTCGTTTGTACGAGTATATTGTGTTGGTGTTATTCTAAATATTTTATTTTGTTTGCAGTCTTGAGCTGCTGAATAATTATCTTGGCATTATTTGCATGCCTTATCGTAGAAGGTCATTAGGTTTGTAGACCTGAGTAACTATGAAGATATAGTTCCAATGACTTAATTATTATTCGATGTAATATATTTTGGGGGATTTGTTTTATTGTTTAATATCTGATGTGCCAAACTGTGTAATGTTCAGATCTCATTTTGTTTTGAGCGAGGATTTTATTAACCTTAAATAAGTTTAGTAAATTTTTAAATTTCTTCCTTCCTCGTCTCGTTAGTGTGGTCTCATAAAGACTCTGTTTAATATATAACCACTTATGATATGTATTTTATTATTCCCCAGTCCGTGGCCTGGATACTCTTCGGGATTGTTAACCATTCTTGTTTTTCTTGGAAATAATGTAATTAATTTTTCATGTCAACTTAAGGACAGTCATATTGAATTTTCATCCAGTACGCACGTACCTTACCTTTGCTCCTGAGTAACTGAAAGATTTAAAGATTTATCTTATTAATTTACAAGAGATATCCTCTTGGCAGTTTGAGCTTGTCATTCTTCGAGCCTATACGATAATAATGTATTATTTTCGGGATCTAATTCTACTGATGTAGAGTATAATTTGTTCTTGGATAATTGAACTTCTTCACGGAAATTAGGTAATTAACTTACATCTCCTTCTCAATTTTGTTGGTTCCTTGCTTCTCGATAATGTAATTGTTCTATTTATTTCTATTTATGTTATATCATTTATTTTAACATGCATGTAAAGTTGTTCTTTTCTTTAATTATATTTAATGTTATGAAATGTGCTTTTTTTTCTTCAAGTTTAGACTTCTCTCTCTCTCTCTTCTCTCAATTTAAATGCAGCCTGGGTATGGTTATTTGTCCAGTCGTTCCACACAACAATCCTAGATGAGCTCAGTCATTACAAATTTTATTTTCTTGCAAGGCTATATTTTCCCTATTCTGTTAGTGTCATGGTAGCTTGCGGGTCAGTATATTCACTTTCATCCGTTCTCACTATTCTTTTCCATTCACATAGACTCGTATGCTATCAGCAATGAGTATTGGGATAGGTTCCACGAGGACATACTAGAAATGAAAAGGGAAAGCAGTTTTCCACATGCTGGACAATTGCTGCTGGCAACTTATCACAGCTGTTTGGAGCCATCTCATCAGGGTAAGTCATCCAGTCAGCTCAGGGTAAGTCATCCAGTACAAAGTTTCTAAAATGTGAGCTTGTATTGTAAGATAAATACACTTTTATCATTCTTTAAAAAAATTGTTTGTATACTTTGGATTATGTATGTGTTTCTGTTCTTTTCATGAATCTATTGCTTCTAGCAATATAATTGCAAAACCTTCTCATCACATGAATTAAAATAAGTGAAAAGTTGCAACAATTCTACCTGTACTTGAAAAAAAAAAAAAAACACAAGTTAGGTGATAGAGAAACCTTCACTTCAAATTCAAAACCAGTGTACCGGTATGTAAATAACCTGGATCATCTATGTTCTTGTCAGAGAATGATAAAAAGTAAAAATTGTGTTATTGGAGAGTAATTTCATTCTACCTTTCCTCGGTAAAATTAATTTAGAAAAACAATTAACATCTAGTCTGAGAGTTTGCTGTAAAGGAAATAACATGTACTATGGTCACTTTGATTAATGAATCGACACCACTCACCTCATCATCTGACTTTGTTGCTTTAGCTGCCCGTTCAGCTTCTTCTCTCACACGTTTCAATTCCTCCTCCAACTCTTGTATTCGCTGCTGGAGGCGGTTCCTTACTGTGTGCAATGACTTGACTTCTTCGCGCAATATCTCTTGAACACTATAATATAAAAAATTAGCTGGAGTACTGTTCATGGCTTCACAGAGTGAAGTAAGAGGAATCACAGTTGGTGGAAAGGAAAATACAAACAACATAACTCGGTGGGGTACAGAACGATCGTAATGATGGAAGCAATTGTTTTAAGGGGCAGAATATCAAGAAGTCACCTGCCCCTAAGATAATTTTTCTTCTTTTGTTGATTCATTAAGGATTTTAAGACAACGTGGTCATTTAACACTATGAACTTGGGTGTGCATAGGATTTGTCTGATAACCTGTCTTACTATAGTCACTGTAGAAGTACAGGGTGGCGCACGAAATGTCATACACTGGAAATTGTTTATAGAATATTTAATATACAACATATTTAATAAAGAATGGCATTACAACATTCACTGAAATGTGCATGATTAGTCAGTATGCAGGACATGTTCAATATGCCCACCTTCTCGGTATACAACAGCTTCGAGACGAACCTGCATGTTTGTGACCACCCTACGACAGATGTCCTCACTCAACCCTCGGAAGAAAGTCACAATGGCCGCTTGCAATTGCAGTACATTTTCAGGTTTATGGCGGTAGATTGTCTCCTTCAAATATCCCCACAGGAAGAAGTTGCAGGGATTCATATCGGGGCTATGTGGTGGCCAGATTGAGCCGCTCTGAAAACGTTCGGGATATCGAAGGGACATCACACAGGGCCCGAAATGTTCATGCAGGAAGTACAGAATAACATTTGCTGTGTGCAGACGAGCTCCGTCTTGCATGAACCATTGTGTCTCTATTGGTAGTCGTGATGCAAAGAGTTGTATAAGGAAACTGATTTGCAACATGTCATGTAACGTGCACTGTTGACTGTGTCATTGATAAAGATTGGCCCAATAATTCCAAGACAGGAAATTGCAGCCCACACACACACACACACGTTCACACCATGACTTTCAACCTCGTGCACAATAGCAGGCCATCCTTTCGCCCAAAACCGGACATGTTTGTTCACAGCACCGTTGAGATAAACGTATGCCTCATCACTGAACCATGTGTTGTGCAGTACGGGATCACCTTCTGCAATAGACCACCCAGCAAACTGTACTCGCCGTTGCTTGTCAAGCGCCGTTAGTTTCTGACCTGTTGTCATTTTGTATGGGAATTGGTCAAGCACTGCAGTATTCTCTGAATATACCGACGAGAGATGTCCAGATGAACACAGGCAGTTCCGGTGAATTTGGAGGGGCAACGAGCCACAGCCGCTCTCGCAGCAGCAAGATTATCCGGTGAGCGGACTGGCATGAGACGGGTTCGTTTTCTCTCCAGTATAGTGCCTTCTGTTTCAAATTGGCTGGCCAGTCTATACACCGTCTGCCGGCAGGGAGCCCACCGGGTACGGAAATGAACACGAAACCTTTCCTAAGTCCGAGTTACACACTCTTTGTTTCCGCAAACAATAACACTTTTCACCTTCTGTTCGCGCGTCAGCCTCCCTTTGTCCGCCATGCTGTATAACTGGAAGCCGGTACGCATGCGCGACATGTGCTGCTATCTGTCGAATCACGCATGAAATAAGGTTTCTGTTCACGATAGAACATGGGTGTGTGCCCAGATTTACACATTTTATAAACCATTTTCGATGTATGACATTTCGTGCGCCACCCTGTATGTGAAACTGCTGAGACAATATAAGGAAGGAGCAGCTGTGGCCTTAAGTTAGACCCATCCTGGCATTTGCCTAGAGTAGAAGTGGAAATCCACAGACAAGCACTTCTAGGATGGCTGGAGAGGGAATATAACCCTCCTCTTCCCAGTCCTGCCAACCAAGACTGAGTGTGGCTGAGAGTACCTCATTTCACACCTCAGACCATAATTAAATTTCTTGGCAGATCAAGGATCAAACCCAGACCTCAGGGGTGACAGCTAATAATGCTAGCCACTTCACCACAAATTGGTCAAGTGAGCGAGAAATTTGAATAATTTAATATATATAATAAATAGTTTCTTGAAGAGAGAGAGAAAGAAAGAAAGGAAGAAAGAAAAGGGCCAATGATCATGATCTGACAGGAGGAAGATTTCTGAGTGACAAGTAGAATCAGCTGTTTAGGTTGTAAATTCTTTTATTACTAAGGTAGTGAAAGTAAATTTGTGTAAGCCCATTGACCTGGTACACATTTTCAACATTGAAACCACTTGTGTAACTTGCATGTTAATGATGCCATCCCAGTACCTCCAACCAGGGTTTAACTGTTTGGCAGAGCCACGGATCAAATCCGAGCCTCCAGGATGACAGCCAACAACTCTACCACTACACCATGAGGCATAAAACTGAGGTATGGCACAAGGGACATCTAGGTTAGTTTAGTGCATTCCATTGTAGTTGGACAGTCAGAGGTTCTTCATTATTCACACACATTCTTTTAGTCCCTTCAGATTGGAATTATCTTAGCCATAGAATTAATATGCAACATAAGAAAAAAATATCTCACCTTGTAAGTTCATCCACTTTGACAATCAAATCATCTTTGACAATATTTAAAGCATTCCTGGAAAGAAAATAAACAATAATTAGTCAGATGGCCAAGACTGTGCTCAGTGGAACCTTACTTGGCAAGCTAGCAAGCAACCTGGTGAAGACCACATGAGACATGCGAAACCTTATTAGGCTATCTGCCAGCAACACTTTCATACTTTGTGCCTACACCTGCATTTAATATACACCACTACTAGCAGTAGTACCCGGCTTCGCCCGGTGGAATGATCATAATGTCTCAAAGTCTCCTTAGAAATATAATGGACCTAAAATCTAGGTCATTTGCCCCCAAAGACAATGAGGGCGTAACATCTAGGTCATTTGCCCTTTTGATAAGGATGATAATGAAAACTACTGTTGAATTGACACGTCAAACTTACAAACTACCGTAATAGAAATACATATTTCAAAATTCACAGGCGAGGAAGACTTATTGTGTGTGGTGATGAATGGTGTAATGGGCGTAACATCTAGGTCATTTGCCCTTATGATAAGGATGATGAGGGAAACTACTACCGGTATTGAATTGACACTTCAATTTATAATGTACACAATGTACTGTAATAAAAATTAATATTTTAAAAATCACAGTCGAGAAAGACTTAATGCGGCGGTGATTAGTGGTTTGATGCGCGTAACATCTAGGTCATTTGCACTTATGATGATAATAATAAGGTAATGAAAAAATGACTACTAAACGAACATGGTGTAATTTTAAAACAGATATAGGTAATTCAGATATCTAGCTTCGATGTCTTCCGAAGTCTCAACCTTATTTTCTGGCTTAGGCCTGTACTCGATGCGTCTAGTGAAAGAGCTTATGGTGTACTGCTCGGGTACAAGCTGCACGAACCTGAGATGATCACAGATGGTGATGAAATATGATGACACACACTCGAGGTTCCCTGTCCTATTTAGATTGGCTGGGGAATCACTCACTCTTTTGCAACACCACAGTGGCTTGAGCAACGGCCCTGTGCTGGCATCAGCATAGACAGCAGATAACACGGCGGGCTCTAGAAAAACCTCTCATGTCACCTCGTGATGAATCAGCAAGCTATTCTCACAACTGCCCCCCACCAGGGTCTCACAACTTGTGGGACTTGTGTTGGCGACCACGGGACCCCAGCTGAGTCTGGCATCGCTTCTACTTCCAGGTGCCGGGCTCCTTTCAGTTCTCTTTCCTGTCGGCCTCCCTTGGTCAACTCTTGTTCTCTTCCGACCCCGACTGTATGAGGGTATCCGAGGGCTAGGGAGTCTTTCACTTTCCCGCCTTAATTGGTCGTTGTCTCATCTTTCCTGATACCCTCATTCTTCGAGGGGTCTGCCTTATTTTCCTTATCATAATATCTCCTGTCTTCTGCTCAAGGCCCTAAAGGAGGCAGGGTGTGTGTAGCCCCACCACTTCTGGTACACCCTCAAGGACTCATGGCTGGTGAGTTAGGAAGCTGGCAACCCCGAGGGATACCTGAGCTGGGTCCGGTTTTACCTTTTCTTTTTCCATAGCCTTTGGGACGGACCCCCTCTCCTCTCTCCCCTTCCTATCTGCCTTTCGTGGCTCTCCTTCCTTCCAAGTCCCCCAATTCTCATTTATCCAGGGTTGAGGGCATTTCCCTTCCTCCTGTCTTTTATTTCCCTTATTACTTTCTTTTGTCCTATCTTCTTCTAGCCCGTAAGTTTTGTAGTTAGTTTTAGTTGTAGTTTCATTTTCACAATCCCCCAAACCATTAGGGGCCGATAACCTCAATGTTAGGCGCCTTAAAAAAACAAATATAATCATCATCATCATCACAACTGGCATTGTGCAATTGGGCTACTGTGGTATTTAAAACTTCCTGGTAAGTCCCTCACCTTTTTGTGTTACATAAATAATTTGTAGCTAGAAACCTTCCCTCGAATCCACACGACTCACCCAAGTTTCATCGCATTTGGATGAATGGTACATAAACGCATAGGGGCCATACATACACTACCACTATTGAATTGACACATCAAACTTGTTAGTTAGTTAGTTATTGTTGTTTTAAGGGGCGGAACTACGAGGTCATCTGCCCCTCTTAACACAGATTAAAGAATACAAATTTTGAATTGATTTTAAAATTTTGAGGTGGACATCTAAATTTCAAAAGACCAAAAATTAATAAAACAAAAACAAACAATTAAATAAAAAATAAAAATTATAAAAATTAACAAAAATTACGGAAAAAACAAAACATTATCATTCAAAAACGAACAAGTCGTTGAGTCAATGTTCACTGGAAAATTTAGATTGCTGGCCCTAACCCACTCTCACTTATAAAGCGGATAACGCGATCAGCAGCCACCACGTCATCGGCTAATATAAGTTTGAGTGTCGTCTGCAAACCAAGGTTTCTTCGTAAGTCAGCAAGATCCACACACTCGGTGAAAATGTGGGCCACGGTGAATACGGCTCCACAGGTACAAAGTGGGGGGTCTTCCCTTCTCATTAGGTATGAGTGGGTGGATCTTGTATGACCTATCCTTAGCCTACACAAAATGACGGACTCCCTCCGGACCCGGAAGGAGCTCCGCCACACGCGAGTAGTTCCCTTGATCGCTCTCAGTTTACTGGGCAGTGGGTCAGCTAGCCACTGACTCTCCCAAAAAGCCAGAACTTGTAGGCGTAACTGAGAGCGAATATCTCTAGCGGGTACCTCCATTGGTCGAGGTGGTAGTGATACCGCCTCTTTTGCAGCTTGATCCGCTAACTCATTTCCCGCAATTCCCATGTGGCTTGGAAGCCACAGAAAGGTGATTCGAGTGTCAGCGTGGCACAGCCCGGCTAGTAGGTCATGGATTCGCTGCACTAGGGGGTGTTGCGGGAAACATGTAGCAATTGACTGCAACGAACTCAAAGAGTCGGTACACACGAGAAAGTGGATTCGTGCATCCTGTAGTGCAAACTGCAGAGCTTCATAGATGGCAACGAGCTCCGCAGTAAACACACTACAGGCCTCAGGCAAAGAGATCTTGGTATTTGCACCATCAATAACGTAAGCACAACCCACTTTCTCGTCCACCTTCGAACCATCCGTGTATAGAATGCCAGCGTCCGGAAATTGGTGAACTATGCTGTGGAACTGCCTCCGGTAAACGGACGCATCCGTGTTCACCTTAGGACCTTGGTGAAGATCTAACCGAATTTCCGGACGCGGGACTTGCCACGGAGGCACCTCGCTAGATGTCCGGATCATACAGGGACCTACAGCCACTCCTATTTCAGTGCACGAGCTATCAAGTCTAATACCAACCGGCCGAGTGGCACGAGGCCGGTTGGCGTAACCCTGGTGGTTTTGGGTACCGAAGAGAGCTTGATAGGTCGGGTGTTGCGGCATTTGACGCACATTGGCAGCATATGCTAAAAGCATATGTTGGCGTCTATAATTTAAAGGTGGAACACCCGATTCGGCGAGTAGGCTGGGTATCGGGCTGGTCCGGAAGGCACCGGTAGCCAGCCTAACGCCACTATGGTGGATACTGTCCAGCATTTTCAAGGTTGCCGGCCTTGCTGAACCGTATGCCGCAGAACCATAGTCTAGCCGGGACAGGACGAGGGCTTGGTAGAACCGTAGGAGCACCGCACGGTCAGCCCCCCACGTAGTGCCACTAAGAAACCTGAGCATGTTCAGTTTCCTGAGACATGTCATTTTCAATTGCCGTATATGGTGCTGCCACGTTAACTTGCTGTCAAAATGGAGCCCCAGGAAGCGATAAGTGTCAACCAACGGCAACGCAGCATCCCTGAGATGTAGTTCAGGGTGTAAATGTAGCCTCCGTAGCCGACAAAAATGGACGACGGAGGTTTTCGCTGCTGAAAAACGAAAACCCCGGTCGTGAGCCCACCTGTCGACCCGGTTGATGGCTAGCTGCAATTGCCGTTCCACGACTGCCATACTTCCAGAGCTGTAATGCAGAGCTAAATCGTCTACATACAGCGATGGAACTACCGCGGACCCGGCGGCGGCAACAATGCCATTAATGGCAATCGCGAACAAGGTGACACTCAGCACTGAACCCTGAGGAACTCCATTTTCTTGGGTATAGTACTGCGATAATGTCCTACCGACCCTTACACGGAAGAGTCGGACGGACATGAAATTCGCAATGAAAGTCGGTAAGTTACCACGGAGTCCCCACTTGTGAAGGGTGGAAAGGATCCCGTAGCGCCATGTGGTGTCGTAGGCTTTCTCGAGGTCAAAGAAAACCGTGACTAGGTGCTGCTTCCGGAAAAAAGCCTCCTGTATGGCGCTCTCAAGTCGCACCAGATGGTCAGTGGGGGACCTATGAGAGCGAAATCCACATTGGTACTCAGACAGGAGACCTTTATCCTCCAAGAACCACACCAGTCGACGGTTCACCATCTTTTCGAGCAGCTTACATAGGCCATTTGTCAAACAAATGGGCCTATAGCTGCTTACAAACTTGGGATCCTTTCCAGCCTTAGGAATCGGTATCACGATCCCCTCTCGCCATTGAGATGGAAACTCCCCTTCAATCCATATACGATTGAAGAGGATCAACAGTTCTTTCATACTGGATTCGCACAGATGTTTTAACATTTGATTATGTATGTTATCCGGTCCAGGAGCCGTATCCCTGCACAGTGCAAGCGCACTGCGCAGTTCCCATTCAGAGAATGGTACATTATAGGACTCCGAAGCAGCAGTGGCAAAGGACAAGGGGTGAGTCTCTGCCTCCCGCTTCAGAGTCAGAAATGTAGGATCGTAACTCCCGGAGCAGGATACATCGGAGAAGTGCGAGCCAATGCTGTTGGCAATGGCGAGATGGTCCGTGATGATGTCCCCATTGATGGACACTCCGGGTATCGATAGTGATGTCGGGAGTCCGGAGATCCGACGAAGCTTAGTCCACACTTGAGATGAAGGAGTATGCGCCGTCATGGACGACACATACTTTTCCCACGTCGTTTTCTTACTCTCCCGAATCAGATATCGGGCTCTAGCACGCATCCTTCTGAAGGTGATAAGGTTGGCCATAGTGTTTTGCCTCCGATAGCATTTGAAAGCACGTCGACGATCTTTAATGGCTGCTGCAATCTCGGCTGTCCACCAAGGGACAAGCTTCCGGCGTGAGTTGCCGGATGAGGAAGGTATTGTTTCCTCAGCAGCAGTCAAAATACCATTCGTTATGTGAATGGTATGATCGTCGACACTCTCAAAGGTATCTTCGGCAAACACCGCACGTGCCGTGAAAGTTGGCCAATCAGCCCGACGGAGAAGCCATCGACTTGGTAACTCGATGGCTCTCTGGTTCGGAAGAGTAACGATAATTGGAAAATGGTCACTATTACAAAGGTCATCGTGTACACCCCACTGTAGCAGGGGGACCAGCGCACGACTGCACAGGGTAATATCGATACTTGAATAAGTACCGTGTGCAATAGAGAAGTGCGTAGGCTCCCCTGTGTTCAACAGACACAGGTCCAGCCGCCTGATCAGCCTCTCAAAATCTCTCCCTTTACCGCTAGTGGTAGCGGAGCCCCAGATGGTGTTGTGGGCATTAACATCTCCCAGAAGGAGAAAAGGAGGGGGGAGCTGAGAGACAA
This sequence comes from Meconema thalassinum, assembly GCA_946902985.2. NCBI lineage: Eukaryota > Metazoa > Arthropoda > Insecta > Orthoptera > Tettigoniidae > Meconema > Meconema thalassinum. The sequence goes on along the minus strand of OX336388.2, from coordinate 1,621,355,025 downwards.
GATCCACCAGCTGGTCGTAATCCGGCTGAGAATCAGGTGGGATGTACACGTTACATACTGTTGCCATTACTGGCAACGAAGTACGAACTGCAACTGCCTCTAGCTGAGTACGCAACGGCACCTCTTCACTAAAGAGGCTAGAGTGGACGAGAGTGCAGACGCCACCAGCGGCCACAGCTCCGTCCATCCGGTCTTTAGAGAAGAGTTTGAAGTGACGCATTGTTGTCTCATGTCCAGGACGAAACCTGGATTCCTGAAGACAGACAATGGTTGCCGAAAACGAAGATATTAATTGTCGTAACTCAGCGAGATGAACAGAATAGCTATTACAGTTCCATTGTAATAGTGCCATGGTGTGGACTTAAGTAGAAGTGGGTCTTCTACTTATGCTTGACCGTTTGCCACCCTTCCCCATCTCTAGTTGGAGATGATGGGGCAGGAGAGCACACCTCAATCTCCACATCTCCGTCCGAAGACGAAGAAAATGGAGCGGGCGCTCTCTTGGGTTGCGCACGGTCGTCGTCGGACCTCACGGGTCTCGCCCTTGGGGAAGAGCGAGAGCGGTGTCGAGGGACTTTCTCCCGGTCCGAAGACTGGGTGTCTGTCCCCGACACGCCCCGAAGAGACTTCTTCTTGGATCGGCGCCGACGTGTGTTTGGGGAAGTTGATGGTCCCTTCCCCACAGACGCCGGGTCCTTATAAAACAAGGTCGCTCCTGCTGGCACCGCTCCACTGGTAGTGGTGGGAGCGGGATGGCTAGCAGATACGTGAGCAGCCCTGCCTTTAGGAGAGGAAGAGAAACGGCGCTGAACCGCTCCCCTCTCCTCCGCCGATCTATTTTCTTTTCTATAGGGGAGTTCCTCCATACGGACGGGCTTGGCTTCAGCAGGCTTCGCTCCCTTGGTGGTAGTGGGAGCGGAAAGGCCAGCAGAGACAGTAGCCACCCCGTCAGCAGGAGGGCGAGAGAGACGGCGACGAACCGTCTCCCTCTTCTCCACTATCTTTGTCTTATCAGATGGGCTGGATGACGATCCAGCCCCGGTCGCAGAAGTCTTCCTTGCCTCGTTGGCAGGGGAAGACTTCTTCTCCGACCGTTTCGGAGAGGAAGATGACTTCTTCTCCGATTGCGCCGGTTTAGATGGTATAACCGGCGCCTTTTTCACAATGGCCGAAGAAGGTTGTTTAACCTTCTTCGGGCTGACAGGTCTCGCTTGGACAGCGAGGGGAGACTTTACGATCTCAGAGAAGTTCGTCGTCGAGGGTACAGCACGGGGAACGAAAGTGGCAGGGGTGATAGGTGGCGTCACCTTAGCCGCGAAAGATACCGGAAATTCGGGTGCAGTCATATCACGGTATCTCTTTCGAGCGTCGTGATATGAAAGCCGATCCAATGTTCTGATTTCTTGGATCTTTGCTTCCTTGCAGAACTCAGGGCACTGCTTCGACCGCGGAGAGTGACTTCCTTGGCAGTTAGGACACGTCGGGGGAGGCGTACACCCCACACCGTCATGTGTCCCCTTGCCACACTCTCTACACACCGCCTTGGCAGTGCACCTGGCAGAAACATGACCGAATTTCTGGCAATTGTAGCAGCGCATAGGTGGAGGGATGTACGGTCTAACGTCGCAATGGTACGACGTGACCTTCACCTGCCTAGGCACTACATCACCCTCAAAATGAAGAATGAAAGCGCCAGTATCGACGCTATCATTTCCAATTTTCCGGGTGATGCGCCTAATCCTGGTGACGCCTCGCTTCCCCAGATCCCTCATCAATTCCGCGTCGCTGTTTAAAATGAGGTCGCGATGGAATATAACTCCACGGACCTCATTCAGCGTATCGTGCTTCTCAACCTTAACGGGAATTTCGCCGAAATGCGTGCATTCCAGCAACGCTTCGGTTTGCTGCCGGTCAACGGTATGCAGCAGGAGCTGCCCGTTCCGGAGCTTGGAAATCCCGTTAAGGTCGCGATATTTCCCCTCGATTTCCTCTGAAAATAGGATCGATTTTACCTGTTTAAAATCTCCCCCGTCTGTCCTGGTAGCTACCAGGTAGCGAGGAGACCTGTCAACAGGGAACTTCTTATTAAATGCCTCATCCCAAGGCGTATACACCTTGGGATTCGGTCTACACTCCAGAGACGGCTTTTTAAGGGTGCCACCCTGTACAGGTGTCCGTGATCGTTTACTACGCATCCCGGACGAAATCCTCCCCGAATACTGCCCACTCCGAACGGGGGCTATCACTGTGGGCGCCACCCAGCCAAGGCAATACCTACCTGGCATAGCAGATATTGCCCGGGGTCCCAGTGCCTCGAACAGGCACTTCCCCCTCGGCATGCACAGGATTTATTCAGCTCCAGTATTCGGCCATGCAGGGACCTTCGTTGTAAGGCGGATACTACTGTAGGGTACATGGCGCACCCACCTGACGGGATGGGGCATACCGTCTAGGCTTTCTGGCCAGATGGCCAAGCTGGTGGCCCTTCCCCTAACAGCATGCATGTTTGTTTCTATTGGTCAAACCAGAGCTGGGACCAGAAAACCAAAATCGACCTTTATAAGGCCCCCTCTAAGTCGCCTTTTACGACAGGCAGGGGATACCGTGGATGAATTCTGCCCTCCCCATCCACAGGGGATCTGAACAAATCAAAAACTGGCAAGTTATTCGGCCATGTCGACCCTATTAGTCGCCTCCTACGACAGGCAGGGCATACCGTGGGTGTATTCTATCCCGCACCCACACGGGGGCACATCAAACTTGCCTACTAACGTAATAGAAAGAAACATTTTATGATCACAGTCGAGCAAGACTTTATGTGGTGGTGATTAGTGGTATTAAAGATGATAATTAAGACGACTACTACTGAACTGGTACATCAAACCTACAAACTAATAGAAATACAAATTTTAAAAATCACAGGCGGGGAAGACTATGTGGTGTGACACGATTGGTTCAAGGATGTAAAATCTAGGTCATTTGCCCTTTTGATACATATGATAATTAAGACGACTACTACTACTGAACTGGTACATCAAACTTACAAACCAATAGAAAGACATATTTTTAAAATCACTGCCTGGGAAGACTGTGGTGTTGCTTAATCTCCGACACGATTGATTCAAGGGCCTTAAAACGTGATTTTCTGGTTCTGCACAGTTTCTCCGAAGTGATCCATATTAAACGTGGTTTTCGGGCATTGGGGTGGGGGTTCCAAAGTGTAAGTAGATTTTTGCCAAAGGGCCTAAATGCATGGAATGTAGTGGTCTGTCCGAAGTTTCAAGTAGACAGTGTTACTCGTCGGGTTCCAAAGGGTAAGTATGTAAAATTTGTTTGAGATGGGTGAAACGGTGTAGAAGTTTGCCAAAGGGCCTAAATGCAGGGAAGGGAGTGGTCTGCCCGAAATTTCAAGTAGACGAGTTCCTCGTCGAGTTCCAAAGGGCAAGTATCTAAAATTTGGTTGAAATGGATGAAACAGTGTAGATATTTGCCAAAGGGCCTAAATGCAGGGAATGGAGTGGTCTATCCGAAATTTCAAGTAGACAGGGTTACCCGCAGAGTTCCAAAGGGTAAGTATACAAATTTTGGATCAGATCGGTAAATCGGTGTAGATTTGTATAAATAACAGACAGACAAACGGACAGACAAATATATATAGAAGATAGATGGAGAGGGTTGTCCAAAACATCAAGTGGACAGTATTACCAGCAGGGTTTCAAAGGGTAAGTACGTAAAATTTGGTGCAATTAGGTGGAACAGTATAAATTTGTCCTAAGGGGCCTAAATGCAGGGAAAAGAGTGGTCTGTCCGAAATTTCATGTAGACAGTGTTACTCGTAGGGGTTCCAAAGGGTAAGTATGTAAAATTTGGTTCAGATCGGTGAAACAGTGTAGATTTGTGCCAAAGGGCTTAAATGCAGGGAATGGAGTGGTCTAAAATTTCAAGCAGATAGTGTTAGTGGTCGGTATTGAAAGGGTATGTAAAATTTGGTTCAGATCGGTGAAACCGTGTAGATTTGTGCCAAAGGGCCTAAATGCAGGGAATAGATTGGACTGTCCGAAATTTCATGTTGACAGTGCTACTCGTCGGGTTCCAAAAGGTAAGTATAAACAATTTGGTTCAGATCGGTGAAACAGTGTAGATTTGTCCCAAAGGACCGAAATGCAGGGAAAGGAGTGGTCTGTCCGAAATTTAAAAGTGGACAGTGATACTCGTTGGGTTCCAAAGAGTAAGTATACAAATTTTGGTCCAGATTGGTGAAACAATGTAGATTTGTGCAAAAGGGTCTAAATACAAGGAATGGAGTGCTCTGTCCAAAATTTCAAGCAGACAGTGTTACTCGTCGGGTTCCAAAGGGTAAGTAACTTACATAAAGATTGGTTGAGATGGGTGAAACGATGTAATTTTTGCCAAAGAGCCTAAATGCAGTAAATGGAACGGTCTATCCGAAATTTCATTTAGACAGTGTTACACGTCGGGTTCCAAAAGGTAAGTATGTAAAATTCGGGTCATATCGGTGAAATGGTGTAGATTTGTGCCAAACGGCCTAAATGCACGGGATGGAGTGAGTGGCCTCTCCGCAATTTCAAGCAGACAGTGTTAATCGTAGTGTTCCAAAGGGTAAATATACAAATTTTGGTTGAGATCGGTGAAACGGTGTGGATTTGGGCCAAAGAGCCTAAATGCAGGGAATGGGGTGGTCTGTCCGAAATTTCAAGCAGACAGTGTTACTCGCAGGGTACCAAAGGGTAAGTAACCGAATTTTGGTTCTGATCAGTGAAACTGTGTAGATTTGTGCCAAAGGGCCTAAATGCAGGGAACGGGGTGGTCTGTCCAAAATTTTAAGTGGACAGAGTTACTCGCAGGGTTCCAAAGGGTAAGAATACGAATTTTGGTTCAGATCGGTGAAACGGTGTAGATTTGTGCCAAACGGCCTAAATGCAGGGAATGGAGTGATCTGTCCGCAATTTCAAGCAGACAGTGTTACTCGCAGGGTACCAAAGAGTAAGAATACGAATTTTGGTTCTGATCGGTGAAACGGTGTAGATTTGGGCCAAAGGGACTAAATGCAGGGAATGGGGTGGTCTGTCCGAAATTTTAAGTGGACAGTGTTACTTGCAGGGTTCCAAAGGGCAAGTATACACATTTTGGTTCAGATCGGTGAAACGGTGTAGATTTGTGCAAAATGGCCTAAATGCAGGGAAAGGGTTGGTCTGTCCGAAATTTCAAGTGGGCAGGGTTATCCGCAGGGTTCCAAAGGGTAAGTATACCAATTTTGGCTCAGATCGGTGAAACGGTGTAGATTTGTATACATAACAGACAGACAGACAAACTTGGTGCTTTATATACAGTGTGGTCCACACGCCCCTTATTATTTAGTTTTATGAAACCCAACTAACACTGCATTTTGCCCGATGGCGATATTGAAGGAAGGAAGGAAGCTTGTAGTTTAACGTGACCATCAATCTTGAGATCATGAGCCACGGGACCTCCTTATTACGTGGAATCCGAACCACAGGACATGGCATTTCACTTCGAAAATCTCACATGCATTGACCGGGAATCGAACCCGGACCGCCTTGTTGAGAGGCATACAGCTAGACCGCCGATGGTCGATATTGCTCTGCCCTCTGACTGTGTGACAGCAATGTAATTGGGTCATGGGTCTAGCAAAGAAAAAACGACCTTAAATTTTTCCCCGCCAAATACTATGGCCCATTCTACTAACATATGACTTATTGCTCCTTGAAATAACACACAAAACGTAATACAATCGATATAATAGCTTACGCCACGTGATCTGTAATAGTAGAAAGTTAGATCAACACCATAAACCGTGATTGAAGACTTTGAGATGGACTTAAACGTTTGAGGTGGGACGGCTACAGTAACAACTGCAAGTGCAGCGCGTGCTGTCTGCCATGCATTGGTGGCTGAATCGGTTAAGGCACGGGCGTAGACGGCGGGCGAGAATGGGTAGAATACTGGATCGAATCCAGTGGTAGGCATATTTTTTTTTATGAAAGCCCACGCTCCATTTTAGTAGGGATGTAACTGCATAGCCACATTCATTCCCTTACGCCTGGCTGCGTGGCTCAGGGGTAACTTTCTCGCTTGCTGAGCCCAAGGTTGCAGGTTCGAAACCTGGCGCAGTCAGCTGGCATTTGAGGGTGCGCAAATGCGAGGGAGCCGTGTCAGTACATTTACTGGCACGTTAAAGATCCCCTTCGGGGCAAAATTCCGGCACCCCGGCGTCTCTAAAAGCCAGTGTAGTTAAAAGGGACGTAAAACCAATAACATTATTATTATTATTCATTCCCTTACGATGTATCTTTGTGAAGAATAGGTTGAATTTTGCTGATTTATAAAGAGAATACGACCGAATTGATAGCTTTTGCCACGTGACCTGTTATGGCAGAAAATTAAAAAACTGTCATGGATATTAACATAACATATCGACGTTGTAGCGTTAATTATTGTCCCATGTTGGTAGCGACAAATGCAACAGTTTCGCTAGCCCACACGTTGAACGACAAGTGTAACGGTTTGGCTGCCCCCAACTGTTGGGTGATAAATGTAACTGTTTACCTTTGCCTAAGCTATGTTGTTTTAATGGGCGCCAAGACCTCAACGCAATGCTGAAATCTAAATTTGTATTTAACAACGTCTAGCTCTGGTAGAACACCTTCAAGAATCTATTCACCCAGATCGTGGTATGATTTGATCATTAACCCAACAAACAATTGTATCAGGAGAAGGAATTGGTCTATATCTAATGCTACCTACTGAAAGCAAAGATTGCATTGTAAAAGAATTGAATTTATTATATAAAACAAGTATACCAAAATTAATAATAATAATAAGTTTAAAATTTAAATTGGAGCGTTGCGATTTTAATATAACCGATAGAAAATTACATGAAAACAGAGTCTGATAAATTATTGATTTTACTCTTATTCCCAAGCTATGAAGTTACTGAAATATGAAATATAAAACAAAGAGAAATGAGAGATTGCGTATTTCTGCGTCATTCGCGCTTACCACTGGAAATTGCCAAAGCATTTCCCTCGTACTGGATGATGCTGTGAGCTTCCCACAGTCTCCTGGACGTTGTCATCTCCGTCGATATTTGATGATATACTTGTAGATTTGGTGACTTTATGGTCCTAACAATGGAGCCATACCCTCGTACAACCAAACTGGTTAAGTTTTAAACAGATAGTTCTCCACTCCACGGAACATTGGGGCGACACACACTTGCAACCGAACTAGTCAAGTCTTTCACAGATTGTCCCCGCTCCACGGAACATCGGACGATATATGCCCCTGTCGGCTCCCCACCTCGGTACCGACTTCCAGCTTACGTGGTCTCCACTGATTGGCTGCTCCCCACGCTCTACTACCCCTTCTCTGGCTCATTACACACGGCGCGCGGATGATGAAGTCTATTTCCGTTCCAACTATCCGCCTTTTCTTGACGCTGCGACCCAAGCTTGTGTAATACTTCTTGACAAGAATCAGCCTGTACCTGAATTTCCAGTGAGTCATGTCTCTCATAATATCCTAACTGACGAAACTCCGTAAAATTCCGTAATCACATAATTTTCTATGATATTGTCGTTCGTAATAATTTGCTTGATAGCGTTTTCTAATATAAAGGGAACAGAATTCCGCCTGATCAATACAACATTTTCAATTAAGGGGCTATATTAAACCCATTTGGATGGTACATGTTTCGAGGCTCCTCTTGGCCCCTTCATCAGCCATACATACAAACATATTGTCAATACAATTATCAGAATACAATTGAAAAGGTTAAAACTAACATGAGATAACATGATGAAATAAAACATAAAAACCATAAGGACAGTGTGGAACAAATGACTTAAGTAAAACTTAACCTAATAAAGACTTGCGAATGTCACAAACAAATGGAAAAAACACTTTAAAAAACAGTATATGTTAAAATGTGAACTTAAAATGTAATTTGTATGACTCTTGCGAAATCTTCAAGTTTTGATAAAGTAAAATGGCAGAATTCCGTGCCCGAAAATCTAGGGAATTCGATCCATGAAATAAGTTAAAAATATGTAAAAACTGATGGTCATGAAATGACTTTGTAGACTTCATATGAAGGATTGTTGACGAAAAGAACAATACATCTCCATGACGAAAGTCAAATCGGTCAAGCTTGAAGGCCTCTTGAAATTGAAACAAAACGAAAGTTGAGCATCTTGCAATTAGAAAGTCCAATTTCTTCAGGTAGACATGAGGGCTTTAGGAGAAACCTAAATGGGCAATAAATTTAGTATAAGAAAATAAATAGGTAAACAGCAAATAAAATTGGGACAAACGAAAACGTAGAGCTGAAAACACCTAATAGAACATGAAAAGTAACAAACTTACGTCATAGTAGAAGCAACGTGTCTTCGACGCAGGAAAACGTGGAGAGACTGGCCGGCTGAACAAGTGAAAGTGAACCGCTGAGTGTGAAACATAGAGCAGAGAATGGACGGGGAAGGGGAGGCGAAGGAGCGATGCCGCGGAGTAGTAGAGGTGGGGGAAAAAAGGGGGAGGAAGAGAGGGAGATAAGGGGGGAAGCCAGCTGCGTGAAGAGAGCTAAGGTGGGGGAAAGAGTGGGAAGAAAGGGAAATAAGGGAGGGAAGCCAGCTGCGTAAAGAGAGCTTAGGGCGGTTTATTATAACCTTTGTTTGCTGTTATGATAAAATCTGATAAAGTGTCAAATAAAACATTGGGGTCAAAACATATTTCATTTAAGTTGGGGGGATTGAAAATTCTCTGTGCGGAGTTAATTTCAATGGACTCTAAGATATTCATTAGAGAGCCCTTATTAACATGATGCAGAATTTCGAGGTCATTGTCTATGTTGGTGAATTGATGGTTCATCTCACTCATGTGAGAAGCCATGGCTGAAAATCTCCTGTATTTGGTAGCGTTGACATGCTCAGAAAATCTGGTGGCGAAACTTCTCCCCGTTTGACCTATGTAGTTAGTTTTGCAGTCATTACAACTTAATTTATAGATACCAGAAGCACTGTATTTATCCTTGCTGTTCAAAGTGTGTGAATTGAAAAACAAGTTGCTATTAGTATGACAGGTTTTATAGGCTATTTTCATATTGCATTTTTTGAAGATGTTAGTGATACTGTATACGGAATTGTTAGGATAGGTGAAAACTGTAAACAAAGGCTTTTCGGGCTTGTCTGGAATTAGGTGGGTGACTGGTTTATTTTTGATTTTCTTAATGATGTCATTTACATAGTTCCGATTAAAACCATTAATTTTGGCTATTTGATAAATAATTTTAATTTCTGTGTTAAGGTCCTGTTTAGAAAGGGGTAACTTGAGAGCTCTGTTAACAAAACTGAAAAAGGTTGCATTTTTATGGGAACCTGGGTGGGTAGAATCTTGCCTGATGATGGTGTGCGTTTGCGTGGGCTTTCTGAAAATTTTATAATGAAGCCTGTTGTTTACTTTGGCAACAGAGGTGTCTAGAAAATTAATCTTATTGTCGATAGCTGACTCCAAAGTGAATTTAATGTTGGGGTCTATACTATTCAAATCATTGAAAATTCGGTCAATACCCTGGATGTTGTCATTGACAATTAAGAAAACATCATCAACGTACCTGCCCCAAAATTCTATTCCCTTAATGTTGTTAATTATTTTAGTGTGCTCCAGCTGGTCTAGGTAAATATTGGCGATGATGCCCGAAAGCGGGGAGCCCATGGCTAATCCTTCTTTCTGCTTGTAGATGACATTATTAAAAGTGAAAAAGTTATTGTTTAAGGTGAGATCAAGGATTGTCATAAATTCTTCAATTTCAACCTTTGATAATTTGTCATTTTCGATTAAATTATTCCTAATGATATTTGAAACCGACTGTACTGGGATGCTGGTGTACATATCTATTATATCCACACTGTGGAGAGAGTGCTCATTATTTAGGTATAAACATGAAGTCTTAGTGCAAAAATCTAAGGTGTTGGTAAAAAAAATTTTGGCTTTGAAGGTGTAGTGATTTTTTAGGAATCTCTGAATAAACTGTGTAGTTTTGTAAAGCGGACTGTTTCTGAAATTTACTATGGGTCTTATGGGAATATTAATTTTGTGAATTTTGGGTAAAGCTCGCAAAGTTGGAAGTCCTGGATTCATGGCAACAAGGCGGCTAGCTTGTTTAGTGTGCTCCAGGTGGTCTAGGTAAATATTGGCGATGATGCCCGAAAGCGGGGAGCCCATGGCTAATCCTTCTTTCTGCTTGTAGATGACATTATTAAAAGTGATAAGTGAGATTAAATTTCACCATAAGGAAGGGACCTCCAGTGAAATTAGGAAGTTCTATGGTGATATAAATACATCAGAACACCTTCAATGCGTGTGATATGACCCCACCTCTACTACTCCGCGGCATCGCTCCTTCGCCTCCCCTTCCCCGTCCATTCTCTGCTCTATGTTTCACACTCAGCGGTTCACTTTCACTTGTTCAGCCGGCCAGTCTCTCCACGTTTTCCTGCGTCGAAGACACGTTGCTTCTACTATGACGTAAGTTTGTTACTTTTCATGTTCTATTAGGTGTTTTCAGCTCTACGTTTTCGTTTGTCCCAATTTTATTTGCTGTTTACCTATTTATTTTCTTATACTAAATTTATTGCCCATTTAGGTTTCTCCTAAAGCCCTCATGTCTACCTGAAGAAATTGGACTTTCTAATTGCAAGATGCTCAACTTTCGTTTTGTTTCAATTTCAAGAGGCCTTCAAGCTTGACCGATTTGACTTTCGTCATGGAGATGTATTGTTCTTTTCGTCAACGATCCTTCATATGAAGTCTACAAAGTCATTTCATGACCATCAGTTTTTACATATTTTTAACTTATTTCATGGATCGAATTCCCTAGATTTTCGGGCACGGAATTCTGCCATTTTACTTTATCAAAACTTGAAGATTTTGCAAGAGTCATACAAATTACATTTTAAGTTCACATTTTAACATATACTGTTTTTTAAAGTGTTTTTTCCATTTGTTTGTGACATTCGCAAGTCTTTATTAGGTTAAGTTTTACTTAAGTCATTTGTTCCACACTGTCCTTATGGTTTTTATGTTTTATTTCATCATGTTATCTCATGTTAGTTTTAACCTTTTCAATTGTATTCTGATAATTGTATTGACAATATGTTTGTATGTATGGCTGATGAAGGGGCCAAAAGGAGCCTCGAAACATGTACCATCCAAATGGGTTTAATATAGCCCCTTAATTGAAAATGTTGTATTGATCAGGCGGAATTCTGTTCCCTTTATATTTGACTTTTAATCAATACGGAACCATGAATGATTGTACAAATAGCGTTTTCTAAGACATAGAAAACCTATCTGTATCCTTATAATTTTTATAAAATGCTCCGAAAATACCTTAATAATAATAATAATAAATTAATAATAATAATAAATTAACATGAAAAATTCTCTTGGCTGAACAATTTGCCGCGTAAAAAAATATAGAATGGCTTCCTACTGACTTATGCCAGTTGCATAAAAACCCCTCGAAAAACACGTTACATATTCGCCTCGGATCATCGGATGATTTACCGTGACGACGGTCCATTATCCCAGACACGTTAATAAACCCCATCCAAAATACATATTACATAAATGAAATCACCCTAAATTACAGATATATACACTCATAATTTTTCTTCACGCACTTTGCATCAAAGTTTGTTGTCACTATGGATTGCACTTTGCAACCAGTCCAATGTTTCTCATACAGAATAGTGTTCCACGGATATTTCCGCCTCTCAAATTTCTCTATGTTGGAGAAATAGACATAATTAATGTGTGAGCACTATGTATTTATGATGTCATATCACACGCATTGAAGGTGTTCTGATATATTTATATCACCATAGAACTTCCTAATTTCACTGGAGGTCCCTTCCTTATGGAGAAATTTAATCTCACTTATCACTGAGCACACGATCACACTATTGTGCCAGCGCATCGTGACCATAATACTTGATCTCTCTTTATAAAAGATGAAATTAATATTGACTTCTGAAAAAAAAGAAAAACAGTAAATGCGCATTACATATAACACCAAATATTTCTGTGCCGTAATCGCCCTGTCTTGTTAAGTTCCCGTAGACCATATTCTACTTAATACTAGTTTTCAACACAGACGAGTTCTCCTCACACAAATGAAACCATTGTACAAATTACCTTAAATTATTCACTTAAAAATCTTACATGGCGAGGCCGTAAACAGAAATCACGTGTGCCATTATGTATGAGTTTCATGAAGGACTGTCTCGCATTCTGATGGCCCATCTTTTGTCCCGTGGACGCCTTAAGCAAAAATACCCTGTCCAAGCGCTCACCCATCTCTTGGGGACAAATGGGAATTCACCAGCGCTACCAAATTCTGGCCATGGTGTATCGAGACATTTTAGTGCTCAAGAGCATCCGACAATCCCGTCATATTTCCCTGTACCTTAAAAACTCTCATTTACTTACATACTACCCCCCTGTGTGACTTCTGATACGCCTGCCTGGAAGACCATCTCCTCCCACGCACCAAATACCACACTTACTCATTTGATAGGCAGGCTCGCCAGCTAAACATCCTCACTTTATGACACATACTTTCGGAGACTATGTATATTATACGTCCCGTATAATCTGTTTCCCTCACTATTCTCCAGCACATATGCCGTTTTCCCAACACGTTTGGAAACTATAAATGTTTCTGCGTCACCTGCTTCCAACCTTGCAAGTGGCTCCCTTTAAATGAACGTCATCACGTTGCTCTACTAGCATATTTCTCAGTGTCTGTAACGATGCCCTGTTGCTACTGTCCACACATGCACATATTAAAATACCGTCCTCTGCTTTAACCACAGGATAATCCCTACATAAATTAGTGTCCCTCGATAGAATGTCTGCAAGAATGTTATCTTTACCTTTAATATATTTTACTGTGAATTCATATTCCTGCAGAGCAAGAATCCACCTACTAACTCTGTTAGAACTGAGTTTACAAGTTCTCATATACAGTAATGCATGGTGATCTGTGTGGGTCTCAAATTTCCCCCCTACTAAATACATTCTAAATTTCCCTAAACTGAAAACAATACCTAAAAGCTCTAATTCAGTAATCGTGTATCTTTTCTCTGCTGCTGTCAGTCCTCGCGAGGCTAAAGATACAATGCACAGATTACCCTCATCATCTTTCTGACATAATACTCCAGCAATGCCTATATATGAAGCATCTGTCATAACCACATATTCCCTATCTTTTAACGGATATTTCAGCACTACAGCTTTCTCAAAACCTTCCTTCAGCGCTCTAAAAGCCTGATCATGCTTGGACTCCCATCTCCACCGAGTCCCACTTTTAAGCAATTCCCTGAATGGTTCTACCAACCCTGAGTATTTAAGAACGAACCTCCTGAAAAAGTTGCAAATTCCCAGGTAAGTTTTTAACTGTTTAACATTCTTTGGCACCTCTGCGTTAAGTATCTTATTAACCCTACTTTCTTCTGGTGTTACACCTCTACTCGACACTCTTATGACCTAAAAATGTCACTTCTGACTGACAGAATGACGACTTAGACAGCTTCAAAGTGAACCCTGCCTGATCTAACTTCTGAAAAACTATATCTAAATGACGTAGATGCTCCTCAAAACTGCGTGAACTAATTACCATATCATCTATGTAAATGGTTACTAACTCTCCTGTGTCATCCCCTAATGCGATGTTTAAAGCCCTAATTAAAGCTGCTGAACTACTCTTTAACCCATAAGGTGTTCTACAAAATTGATAAAGGTTTTATTTATGACTAAAAGCTGTAAATGGTCTATCTTCGTACATAAGTGGCACTTGCCAAAAACCGGAACTCAAATCTACACAAGTGAAATACTTCTTCCCCTCAAATGTTTGCATTAATTCCTCTATTGACATAGATTTCAGCTGATCAGAACTAATTCTACTGTTAACCAAACGAGCGTCTATACAAATACGCAAATACGAACTGTGCCGTCGGTCTTGGGTACCGTGATCAAAGAATTAACATATGGACTGTTAGAGTGCTCAATAATCCCATCTTCAAGCATCTGATTAATTTGTGCCTCAACTGCACTCTGATAAGCGAAAGGTACAGGATATCTATGTCCTGTGAATACTGACCTATCAATAACGTTCAATGAATGTGTATAGCAATTGGCCATACCAATGCGATCCTCAAACACTCTCCTATTACACAATAACACATCATAGAGCCGAACACACTGTTCATCCTCTATATTTCCCTGAAATGCAGCATCACGTAACGAGTCCTTTAGACTACCGTTCGTAATCACACTGCCCACAAAACATGGAGAACCCCGCTCTACGGCTGGCGATATCTCATTTAAAGTACAAATCACACCTACAATACTACTCCTCTGAATATGGTCATTGAACGCTACTTCTACTTCAGAATCTCCCCATTTAAATTTCAAACTCCCTACATCATAACATAAGTTACCCGACACTCTACTTAGCCACTCTGAACCCAAGATAACACTGAATACTAAATTTGGAATTACAAGGCAAATCTGCTTCTCTACATGATTATTAATTTTAATGTCTACTAAAACTTGCTTAGAAATTACTTTAGACTTCTTCCCAACAGCTGTGATAACAAAAGTGCTTTTAATTGGCATCTCCTCAAAATTTACTCCAGTTCCTTTCATTTTATCATAAAATGCACTACTTATGCAACTCTTCATACAACCACTATCAATTAAAACATCTGTGTACGCCTCGGACACGTTAAATTTAACTATGGGGCTCTTACTAACCACTTCCTGAATAATACCTTCATCATTTAGTTCATGTAATAATTCATTTCTTACATTTAGGTCATAGGGTTCCTGTATAATTGTATGGACAGGGCATGCTACAGACTGAGATTCTGACCTTACTTCGCAGCCTGGTTCGCGTTTAAAGAACCGCTACAGCTGGCCGTAGTACTACTAACTACTGAACTGGTCTGGTTGTTCTGGGCTGTGTTGTCATTGTTTGGCTGTATATTACTACCCCTAGGCTGTCCTCTTCCTTGACCCCTATTCTGGTTGTAATTATTGTCATTATAATTTCTCCCTTGATTTCCCCTGAAATCATTGTTTCTCCCTTGATTTCCCCTGTAATCATTGTTCCTCCCTTGATTTCCCCTGAAATCATTGTTCCTCCCTTGATACTGATTACCATAGCCATTTCCTCTGTTCTGATTTAGCTGATTATTATTATTTCTATTTTGAGCGTTGGCCCCTTCGCCACCGTTCCCTTGAACTTCTTGATGCCTGGCTTCATTAGGTCTATTATTATTATTACCCTGGTTCCGATTGAAAGTGTCCTCATAACCCCCTCTCCCTAGTGCATCAAATGTGTTTAACAAATTTTCTACTTGTGATATAGTCTTTACATTCTGGATACAAGCAGCCTCCTTGATCCTATAGGGAAAGTGCCTAAGTAGCAACCTCACCACATCACTTTCCTCCTTCAAGCCATCCAGATATTTACACACTAATACCTGCCCTAAAAAGTATTCGGTCATGGTGGAGCTTCCTTTAGGGTTATATTTACCACACACTACTCCCTCACGATGCTGCGAGTGAATAACCTCATTCCAGAACTTTTCACAGAATTTCATTTTAAAATCATTGATATCAGTAAACTTGTCTCTGTAGACAGCAAACCAATTCCTCGTTTCCCCCACAAACACTTGTTCTAAAATTTCAACTACCTGGCACCACTCAATACTACCATTTTCCAACCTCTCCCCGAATTTATTTTCTATAGTGTTCATGAACTCCATTGGGCACCACTGTCGATTGCTGAACTTACCCAGTTCTACCTCCCTGTCTGTGCTATTCACAAAAACTGGCCTATTCTGACTATTTTCTTGCCTGATCCTAGCTTTTAATTTTAACTCTAATTCTGCGATTTTCTCCTCAGCCTTCCTCTCAATACTGTTTACTCTTAATTTAATGTTTCCTTCTGATTCTTCTACTTTATCATATAGCTTTGCCTGTTTCTCCTCAATCTTGCTAATGCTCTCTCTATTACTTTCTCTTAAATCATTTACTTCTGCAACTATTTGTGAGTGGACTTTCTCAATTCTACCCCCCAGCTGTTCCTTAACCTCTTTAGTTGATACTTGAATCTTGTCAATTTCTCCCCCCAATTGCTTTTTGACCTGCTGTGTTTCCAGTTGCACTAGTTCTTTTAAATTTTCAGCCTGTGTACTGATTCTAATTTCTAACTCCTCCTGTACTTTTCCTAATTTCTTGTCTACATCTGCAATGATCTCTTTAACCTTCTCTTCCATTACTCCACTGATTTCTCCTCTATTCTGCTCCATTTTCAAACTAATTTCCTTGTTCTTATCTAATTTTGCATTATTCTGTTCTAATTTTTTATTTAAAGCTTCTGTACTTTCTTTATTTTCCCTACTGTTTTGTTCTAATTTAGCGTTGTTTTGTTCCAGTTTAGCATTTAAAGCGTCTGTACTTTCTTTATTTTCCCTACTGTTTTGTTCTAATCTTGCATTATTCTGTTCTAACTTTGCATTTAAGGCATCACTACTAACTTTGTTCTGATACATAAACTCGAGAAGTAAAGTTTTTAATCCTGGTTGGCCGCCTACACTCCCTGTCTCAGTATCGGGATTTACCTCCGCTACCCCGGTACTACCATCACTCCACATACTGCTCGTATCATCACTCTCCCGTTGATGACCACTACGTAACCTCATCTGTCTTTCTTTCTCATCCCCCATAATGATATACACTGATACAGACAAATAACCCCCAAAATACAGGCACAGAAATATATACCCCTCTCCTTCCACAAATGTTATTAGGTTTTCAGCCCCAAGTTGTCGGCGACAAATGTAGCGTTAATTATTGCCCCATGTTGGTAGCGACAAATGCAACAGTTTCGCTAGCCCACACGTTGAACGACAAGTGTAACGGTTTGGCTGCCCCTAACTGTTGGGTGATAAATGTAACTGTTTACCTTTGCCTAAGCTATGTTGTTTTAATGGGCGCCAAGACCTCAACGCAATGCTGAAATCTAAATTTGTATTTAACAACGTCTAGCTCTGGTAGAACACCTTCAAGAATCTATTCACCCAGATCGTGGTATGATTTGATCATTAACCCAACAAACAATTGTATCAGGAGAAGGAATTGGTCTATATCTAATGCTACCTACTGAAAGCAAAGATTGCATTGTAAAAGAATTGAATTTATTATATAAAACAAGTATACCAAAATTAATAATAATAATAAGTTTAAAATTTAAATTGGAGCGTTGCGATTTTAATATAACCGATAGAAAATTACATGAAAACGGAGTCTGATAAATTATTGATTTTACTCTTATTCCCAAGCTATGAAGTTACTGAAATATGAAATATAAAACAAAGAGAAACGAGAGATTGCGTATTTCTGCGTCATTCGCGCTTACCACTGGAAATTGCCAAAGCATTTCCCTCGTACTGGATGATGCTGTGTGCTTCCCACAGTCTCCTGGACGTCGTCATCTCCGTCGATATTTGATGATATACTTGTAGATTTGGTGACTTTATGGTCCTAACAACGGAGCCATACCCTCGTACAACCAAACTGGTTAAGTTTTAAACAGATAGTTCTCCACTCCACGGAACATTGGAGCGACACACACTTGCAACCGAACTAGTCAAGTCTTTCACAGATTGTCCCCGCTCCACGGAACATCGGACGATATATGCCCCTGTCGGCTCCCCACCTCGGTACCGACTTCCAGCTTACGTGGTCTCCATTGATTGGCTGCTCCCCACGCTCTACTACCCCTTCTCTGGCTCATTACACACGGCGCGCGGATGATGAAGTCGATTTCCGTTCCAACTATCCGCCTTTTCTTGACGCTGCGACCCAAGCTTGCGTAATACTTCTTGACAAGAATCAGCCTGTACCTGAATTTCCAGTGAGTCATGTCTCTCATAATATCCTAACTGACGAAACTCCATAAAATTCCGTAATCACATAATTTTCTATGATATTGTCGTACGTAATAATTTGCTTGATAGCGTTTTCTAAGACATAGAAAACCTATCTGTATGCTTATAATTTTTATAAAATGCTCCGAAAATACCTTAATAATAATAATAATAAATTAATAATAATAATAAATTAACATGAAAAATTCTCTTGGCTGAACAATTTGCCACGTAAATAAATATAGAATGGCTTCCTACTGACTTATGCCAGTTGCATAAAAACCCCTCGAAAAACACGTTACAACGTGTCGCTCCGGAGATCCAGGTTCTATTCCCAGTTCTGCCAAGAAATTCAATACTAGCCTGAGGGCTGAAATTGGATACACTCAGCTTCGTGAAGCAAATTTGAGAAGTGGTGGGTTCGATTCCCACCTCAGCCACCCTGGAAGTGGTTCTCTGTGGTTTCCCACTTCTGCTCCAGGCTATTGCCGGAACGGTTTCTAACTTAAGGCCCCGGCTGCCTCCTTCCCCTTCCTCACCTTAATTGCTAATACATACATTAAACCCGTGGGGGTTTGCCTGTTACTCTATCGGGCGCGTCCCAGGTGGCGGATAGGGGGGCTCGCCGGACTTGTCCGGAGGGTTTGAGGGAAATAAAATACCTCTCGCGGACCAAAAACAGGCCCCTTGCCAGGGTTATGGTGAAGCTACGTTAGGCCTAGCAAGCCAGTAGTGGATATGAAACTGCTTTTAAAACGGGAACGGGCCTCGGAAAGGACAGATCTAAAGGAAACAGACCTGGCTATGGAAATGGACTACGAATCGGAACTTTGAATATAACTACATTGACGGGAAGAGTGGAGGAGGTTGTGGATATGATGGAGAGGAGAAAACTGGATGTACTCGGACTGGCAGAGACCAGATGGAGAGGGGAAGGAAGAAAAGAACTGAGAAATGGCTTGCAGCTATACTGGATAGGAAATGAGGAGGGGAAGAGAAATGGAGTGGGAATGGTGGTGAGAGAAGGGCTGAGGGAGGAAGTAAAGAGGGTAAGTGATAGAATAATTAGAGCCAGAATCACTGTGAAAGGTAGAAACCTGGACATTCTGCAAGTCTATGCACCACAGGTGGGATGCACAGAAGGCGAGAAGGACGAGTTTGAAGAGGAGTTGCAGAAGCAGTTAGTGGGGAGAGACCTGATAGTCATGGGAGACCTAAATGCCCATGTCGGAACTGATAGAAGAGGTTTTGAGGAAGTGATTGGTGGTGAAGGATGGGGAAACAGGAATAAGGAAGGAGAGAGATTGTTGGAACTGTGCAAGATAAATGGGCTAATGGTTGGAAACACATGGTACAAGAAGAGAGAGAGCCATAAAATTACTTGGTACAGCAGGGATTTGACTAGGAAATCAGTGGTGGACTATATTCTATGCGGGAAGGAGACAAAGAAGAGTATCACGGATATAAGGGTAATACCTTCAGAAGCCCTGGACAGTGACCACCGTCTGCTGGTCGCCAAGGTGAGAGGACTGAAGGAAAAGAGGAGAACTGAGAACCAAGAAAGAAGAATAAGGACATGGAAGCTGAAGGAGGATGGAAATAAGGAGAAGTTCCAGATATTAGTGAGGAACAAACTACCGAAGGATGATCCGAAAACAGGTGAAGAAGAATGGAATAGGTTCAAGGACGTGTTGGTAGAAGCAGCGGAAGTCGTGTGTGGCAGAACTAGTGGAAAGAAAAGGTGGAAGGAAACACCATGGTGGAACCCCAGAACTAAGGAAGCAGTGAAAAAGAAAAATGAAGCATTCAGGAAATGGTTCCAACAGAGGACAGACAGAACAAGAGAAGAATACCAAGAGCGGAAGAAAGAAGCAGGAGAAGTAGTGAAGGAAGAGAAAAAGAAATGGCTGGAGAAATTGACAGAAATGATGGAGGAGGACTGTGATGGCAGTAAGAAAGTGTTGTATGGAATGATAAAGGCAAAGAGAAGAGATACAGGGGAAAATGTCAGAATGGTGGACAGGAATGGAAAGAAGGTCGAAAATATGGAAGAAGTAAAGGTTATCTGGAGAGAATACTTCAAGGAACTCCTAAATCCAACTAAAACCAGTGTAGTGGACATTGTGGAGGAAGAAACAGACAGTGACCAAGACATTTCAGAGAAGAAATTGACATGGAAAGAAGTGGAGGAAGCATTAAAGAAGATGAAAGGGGGAAAGGCACCGGGAATAGACGAAGTGAGTGTGGAGATGGTGAGAGCAGCAGGGGTGATAGGAACACAGTGGCTCTTTCGAGTAATGAAAGTGATATGGAGGGAGAAGAAAATACCAGAGGACTGGAAAAGAGGGATAATAATACCCATATTTAAAAAGGGAAGTAGGAAGGAATGCAAGAACTACAGGGGAATTACACTCATGTGCCACTGCGCCAAAATATTTGAGAAGGTACTGGAGAGAAGAATTCGGACAGAAGTTGAAGATGGGCTGAGGGAAGAACAGTATGGATTCAGGCCAGGAAGGTCAACAGTTGACCTCATCTTTGCTGTAAGACAGCTACAAGAACACCATTATGAATATGGGAAAGATCTGGTGATGACCTTCTTGGATGTTGAGAAAGCATATGATAGTATTAATAGAAACAAGGTATGGGAAGCAATGAGAGCAAAAGCAGTGAACAAGGAGACAGTGGCAAGAGTGAAAGCAATGTACGAGGGAAGCAAAAGCTGTGTTAAGGTGGGAAGAGAGAGAACGGAATGGTTTCAACTGGAGAGTGGTCTGAAACAGGGAAGTGCCCTCTCACCCCTGTTATTTATAGTGGTGATGGATGAAATCATACGAAAAGTGGTAAATAGCATTGGGGAAAGGAAAATGAAGGCAATGTTGTTTGCTGATGACCTTCTGGTGTGGGGAGATGATGAGGAAGAAGTACAAGAGCAATTAGATGAGTGGGAGAAGGTAGTGTTATCATATGGGATGAAGTTCTCAGCACAAAAGAGTGAAGTGGTCATCACAACGAGGAAGAAGAACAGACTGGATATGGGCATAACACTTGGAGGACAGCAGTTGCAGAAAGTAGAATGCTTCAAGTACTTGGGAAGCATAATTGAAGAAAAGGGAGGCAATAGGATGGAAATAAATGAGAGGGGAAGGTGCGCAGATGGATTTTTCAAGAGTGTTAGGGGGATGATATGGAATAAAGATGTACCACAAAAATGTAAAGGAATCATCTACAAGACCTACTTTGTGCCAATTTTGACATATGGTTCAGAAACATGGGTGATGAAGGGACAAGAATAAAATACGAGCAGTGGAGATGAAGTTCCAGAGGAGTGGGGTAGGAGTGACAAGAATGGACAGAGCAAGGAATGAGAGAGTCAGGGAGATGGTAAGAGAGGAACCATTGCAAAATAGAATAGAGCGATCTAGGCTACGATGGTATGGACATGTGAGGAGGATGCAAGAGGAGAGGATACCGAAGATGATGTTTGGAATGGAAATGACGGGAAGGAGGCCAAGGGGAAGACCAAGGGACAGATGGACAAAAGGAGTTAAGAAGAGTGAGGAGGAAAGAGGAGTGTGCTGGGACACAGTAAATGACGAGAGATGGTGGATGGACAGGAAACGATGGAGAGGCTTATGTTCCAAGCAGACCCGACCAGCGGTTGGAAACTGCTCAAGATGATGATGATGACATTAAAAAAACACCGCTATGGACAGGTTATCATAGGAATTCTACACACACCCAAGTACACGGGGCTAAATGACCGCGATGTCCTAGCCCCTCTAATGAAACAAGATTCTGGTCGCCAGTGCTAGCATCGATGTAAACGTATTCCTTAAAATTTCCAGTGGTATTATTTTGTTCGGGGTCTACTCAGCCACTGGTGATCCAAGTGAGCATAGAGGGTTCGATTTCCCCTTCAGCCATCCTCGAAGTGGTTTTCCCTGGTTTCCCACTTCGTCTCCAGGCAAATGCCGGGATGCTACCTAACGTAAGGCCACGGCCGCTGCCTCCTTCCCTCCTCCTTGCCTATCCCTCCCAATCTTCCCATCCCTCATATGGCTCCTGTTCGCTTTGCAAGTGAGGCCGCCTGGGCGAGGTGCTCGTCCCACCTGTCATATGTTTCAAGCTCCAGGACTCTGCCCTGGAGGCGGGAAAGGTGCGATCCCTCAGGGAGTCCGAGGGAAAAGCTAACCCTGGAGGGTAAACCGAATAAAAAAATATATTTTGTCATTAAATTCTAGCAAGAAGAAGAGAACTCTATTTGACCTGTACATATTAAGATGTTTCGTGTAATACCGAATTCGAACACTAAGTAACGTTCATAAAATCCAACCTGAAAATGCATCTGCTCGCTATATTACTGTGACCTCTTGTATCATTTCTGTTGTAAGACATTGGTAATGTTGTCGACACAGACGATAAAACGTACCTAAAACAAATTATAAATCTTTCCCCTCTACTAAGTATCGAACCCCGAATCCTTCAATCCGCAGTCCAATGCGTTACCCTATCAGCCACGGTTGCTTACACTACAGGTGGTGCAGAATACACCACAAGAATAGAAAGTGAGAAGTGGGATGCCACGGGGAAACCACTTCCTAGATGATTTAGGTTGGCCTCGAGTAGATGATAAAGATTTGATAATCAATTCCACAAGCATGCCAACACACGTTATTTTGTTTGCACAAAAATAATCCTACCTGAGAGTTAATTCAGCAGGAAATTAAATATTCATTAAAAACTGTCGAGTTTCGTTTACTGAACAGTGCGCATTGGACGCTTTTATTCTTTCATGGCCTCCTCGAATATGCCACTATGACACTTCCCAGGCAGTGAAATTTAAAATAGGAGGCATGTGCGATGCGATCCTTACCTAATTGGTCAAACAGCTGTATCGCAATGAAAATCTTGACCTCTGATTTTTGGAGAAACTCTATCATAATGAAACTTGAACTATAATGAGCCTCTTTAAGATGCAGTTTTCTAGTATATCATATTTATATTTCGGCATGGTCGAACATTATAGTGCATTATGCAACGAGCCTGAAATGGCAATAATTAAGAAACGAGTATGTTTATAAAACGAGCGTATGCGAGTTTTATAATTTTCATACGAGTGTCTTAATTACCATTACAGGCGAGTTGCATACGACTGTTTGTGTTCGACGATAATTATTATAACAATTTTATGTTCGAACATAAATATTCCTAAATATCTGTCGAGATTTCGCCAGTTTTATGTACTGAACAGAGCGCATGTGACGCAGAGAATGCCTTGTATTCGACCATGGCCTCCTCGACACCCCACTATGACATTAGGCCAGGCAGTGACATTTAAATTACAAGGCCTTAGAACTCAGTGCAGGTGCGATGATATCCTTACCTAATTTGTCAAACAACTGTTTTTTGAGCTCTGATTGGTAGGAGAAACTGTTTCATAATGAAAACTTGTACTGTAACGAGTCTCATTATAGTACAGTTTTCTGACATATAATAATTACATTTCGACATCGTCGAACTTAAAAGTAGTTCCAGTATTATCGAAACTCACTCAGCGGAGTGACCTGACCTTGAGTACACTTGGTGGGGAACGATACTGGCCATACGGCAGCTTACGATATCAAACGCAACTGGAACTAATTTTCCCGGCTCTAATACACACCTACTTGTACTAGGTCACATCACAGCACGCATTCACTCACGATGTATTCCAGTGACGAGTAAGTTGATATGATGCTCATTTATGGAGAAACAAGGAAGAACGCATTGCAGTCTCAACGCCTGTATCACGAGCACTATCCTGACAGAAGACTACCGACTGCCTATTCGTTTCGCAATCTTGAACGAAGAGCGCAGTCAACTGGGACACTTGGAAGGGTATCTGCTGTTAGAGATGCTCTTATAACATCTGGTCCAAATGAAGAAGCTGTTTTGGGCACTGTCCTTAATAATCCTCATATTAGTACACGGACACTTGCACAACAGACCAACATCAGCCGGTCATCTGTCATCCGAATATTGCATAACAATAGATTTCACCCATATCATCTTCAGTTACACCAGCAGCTCCACGAACGTGATTTAGATGCTAGAGTAACATTTTGTCAATGGGCGTTACGCAGTATGGCCAATAATGCAGCCTTTATGTCAAATGTTCTCTTTTCAGACGAATCACGATTTCACAACAATGGCACCGTCAACCGGCATAACATGCACTATTGGAGCGTGGAGAATCCCCATTGGGTAAGACTGGGCGCATTTCAAGTGCAGTGGGGTGTAAATGTATGGTGTGGGATCATGGGTGACAATCTAATCGGACCATATTTCTACGACGGCCATCTTACGGGAGCACGCTACCATTATTTTCTGCAAAATGAACTCCCACAGTTGCTGGAAAACATGCCATTGCGCGAGCGATGGACCCGTTCACTGGCCTGCCAGATCACCCGATCTTACGCCACTTGACTTCTTCCTGTGGGGTCACTTAAAGTAGGTAGTATATGCCCAGGAGCCTGAAGATCCTCACCACCTTTGGCAACTAATCACCGAGGCATGCCAAGCTGTTACACCTCAGATGTTACAGCTTGCAAGACTGTCTGTAATACGTCGGGCTGAAATCTGCATCAACCAAGGTGGTCGACATTTCGAACACTTGCTACACTGAATATGCAGAGTACCTTGCTTTATTCCTACAGGGGCGTGTGGTGGTGCAGCAGTCAAGCGCTTTGCCTCTCACCAACGCCATATCCAGTGGTTCAAATTCACGTAAAATGGAGATCCCCTGGCTTATGATCGCGAGATTAACGGTCACGCTAAACTACAAGCTTTCTTCCTTTTCTTCCTACAGACCATTATGTCATCGTCTAACCTGCCTACGTAGCATCGAATAAAAACGGTCCTTTTCAGGACCAAATAAAAATTTATTCATTGGAACAGGTAGATATAAGTCTGTAGAGCAGCTACTGTAAACGGCATTAAGCGAAAAAAAAAAAAAAGAACTTATTTGCTTTGGGATCGAACCTGCTACATTGCAGCATGGCTGACGTTACAGCAGAGAAGCACGATTTAACCATCTTAGCTACCGTGAGCCGTGGTGAGATACTGTCACGTATTGAGTCTAATTGTAGTTTTCATAGACACTTCATGTCCTTCGCGGGGGCGTGGTGGCTCAGCGGTCAAGCTGTATACCTCTCACCAAGGCGGACCGGGTTCGATTCCCGGTCAATGCAGGTGAGATTTTCGAAGTGAAATGCCATGTCCTGTGGTTCGGATTCCATGTAAAAAGGAGGTCCCGTGGCTCATGATCTAGAGATTGATGATCACGTTAAACTACAAGCTTCCTTCCTTTCCTTCATGTCCTTCGCAAGGCAATGTTGTTCGGATGTGTCGATTTGCACATTCGTTATAGTTGATGGCAATGAAATAACACTGCTGCCAATGATTTAGACTATATTCGTGAGCATGAACTCAACCGTAAAGTTGTACTAGGCCGTAAAGGAGCAAGTACTTATGTTTTTAGGACGACTATGATATACGCGTTAGTTGGGTTGCCTTCCTCCAAAAAAATAAGGTGCTGGTGGACCACACTGTATATAGATAGATACTACACCAATTTCAACATAGAAGTTTCCATGTACATTATGTAGAGTTCAGTCCATAACTTACTTGGTAGCAAGAAGTTCATTGTTTTCCATGATGAGATTCTCCACTTCCTTACCCATGCCTGTAAAAATAAACCAGAAAGATTCTTACAGTCTCTTGCATAAGAGAACAATCTCATGGTAAGTCAAATTATTCATTATGAGTGGTAATATGTTAAAGGTTATCTTCATTCCTTACCAAAGAAGTTGTCGTTAACTGAAGGTGAGCGAGCACCGGAACACCCAAGGGAGGAGCCAAAAGAGAAAAGTTTAGTTTGTTAGCCAAGTTAAACAAGCAATGCATTCATAACAGACAAGTCATTATCAATTATAAGCCAATCATTGACACTTAAATCATTAACATAATAAATGCAGGGGGAAGGGGGAAGAAAAAAAAAAGGATCTCTGCATAGAAAGCCAATCCACCACTGTATACTGATACTCCCAGCCATGCAACACCAATCAACTTTATAACTGAGGCGCCTAAAATCAAAACCCGCCAAATCCATATTTTATGAAAATTGAGATAAGCATTGTTTCTTATAGCTTTTGATGCGCTGAATTCATTAAAAACATTATTTTGTCACAAAACCCGCTACATCCAACTGTAAAACGAAGTCAAAGTTGAGGCTTAGTTGCAATATCCCTCAAGTCCAAAGACAGTTTCGCCATTTTTAGTTACAAAACCCGCCACATCCACATCAGCCAATAGGAGCACTCAGTTCCGCCATCTTACCTTCCATGATGCTTTGCGAAGTGTTTACTCTTTACCAACCACAATTAGTCAGAGAACGTACCCCTGCCTGACGTGATTTGAATGGTTTATTTCGTTATACTTTCTGATAATAATAATTTGTTTTGGATAATTTTGACAAAGAACAAGAAGAACAATAACATTTTGGTCCGGGGTGAAGTTTTCCACAGAACTGACACTTTCAAACATAAACGTGTCACGAGAGATGATTTTGATATGACTCACGTACAACCAGAATACATAAACAGAGGGGTTGTCCTTCAGGCACAAGAAGTGAAAGATGTTTCGAGACTGCTTTCGAAGCATTTTGGAGAAAGATGGAGGGAAAATGAAGAGCTGCAGTTTTATTGCAATCTGGAAAGTCGTGGCAAACACGAAGGGAATGATGAAGATCGTGAAACTACTATTGAGGATGAGGTAGAAACAGACATTGTGTAGCTAGAACTTACAATAAAGAATGTGATTTAATAGTTGAATGACGATAGTTTTGTCTCTAAGGACCTGAACCATATGAATTGAACATGAATTTAATTTGATGTTGAAAATCCACAGCCTGCTTCCAGTCTCCGACCGGGTCAGGAATGGAATGAATGAAGCCCCGATGTTATCCCTTATAATTATTATTCAGTACTGTACAGTATTATTACCCTTTCACGAATTGATTGCCAGCGGTGGAGATGGGAACTATTCTTTATGTACTGTTACGCGAGAAGGATATGACTCAGCTCCAGTACCTTCAGTCATCGTTTAACTGTCCATGGTGACATGAGCTCCTATGACTCTTATCACCTATGGGCAGACTGCACTCTCATCGCTGTGACCTCCGCTTTGCCCCGCTGTTCTCATGCTACAATAAACAAAAACGCTGGCACAGTCACGCTCAGCGGCAATCAAATCTTGAATGGGTAATATTAGTTTCATTCTTTTTCTGTTTATTCTCACTAGCCAATAATCTTTGTGCTAATAAAACACAAAAATGATACTCACGATTTTTATTTTATAACCTAAATTTAGTTAACTTTCATTCAAAATATTAATTTCTTAGTAAAGCTTACGCAGTTTCTAGAATCTCTTCGCAACTTGAAATTTATTAGAGCTCTTTGGTATCAAAACCTGCCAAATCCAAATCTTAGTAACAAACCCCGACAAATCCGAATTATTGCTTTATATTTTTCTAAATAAATTTATAACTATCTCGGGGATCAGCTTCATACTTCCGTCACTCTTTTTAAAATTCCTTTTGGGTATTGGTTCGTTTGTGGCAGTTTTTGCCACTTTGCCAAAAAAGTGAAGGAATGGATTTGGAGGCTTTTGATTCTAGGCACAATTCCTAGAAATACCAAAATTTTGTAATCCAACTCTTAAGAATATGGAAATAATTCCAGAATGCCCACTCATAACAAAAGGGGTATCGCTTAAGTGTATCTCAGCAGTTGTAGCCAAAACTTCGTAGGTTAATAAGCTGGTTGGTTGGTTCCTCAGTTTAGGGGCTGCGACAACGCGGTCATGTAACCCCGTGTACTTTGGGTGTGTGTAGAATCTGTCTGATGAAAAATGAAAATCCACAGCCTGCTTCCAGTCTCCGACCGGGTCAGGAATGGAATGAATGAAGCCCCCATCTAGCGGCGAGGATATGAACTGTGCCGGCTGCCGAGGCCTGACGCACAGCTACCAACAATTATATGCTTTTGGTGCTGTGTGCAGAACACCTGTTCTGCCCTGCCCCTGTTTGAGCAAGCTTCAAGCCCCAACATGCTTTGCTCGCTATAAAATGTGCTCTTTTTGACTTTTAAGTCGCACATTTTTCCGTATTGACAGAATGTAATAATAAACTAAGTTTTTATAAAACGTGCTCACTAACTTAGCTGAACGTCTGTTCTCCACCGCCAGAATTACAACATTGTTGCTATAAGCAAGAGGCTAGGCCTCTCCACTACGCTACAGTGGGAGTAACCCGATGTCTGAACTCTCTACGGTGGTCCACTATACCATGACATAGTGCAAGTGCTTGCTACCATGAAGGGCAGCTTTTAAACAGTTTTTTTTTTTTAATCACCAGAGGATCGAAACCACATTTTATGACTCTTCTTTAATCAACTTGAAGAAATCTACAGCCAAGTTAACTTCTGTTCTTTTGACACAGCATTCAAAATTATTACCATGAACTGAAAATTCAACTAACAACAGCACAACTTAACGTAAAGCCAGTGTAACAGGCCAAACATTTTCCTTGTATTGCAATGTAATACTGCATAATAAGGCCATAGGTGTTACATCAATTCTTGCTTTATGTGCCCATCATTATTATTCTTCTTTCTCCCTTGGTTATCCAATAACACTTTTTTAATATCACAGTGTTGTAATTAAGCTCAAAATATAATCTTATTGAAGATATCTCTGTGTTCGGTAATCCAATTCCAGACATAATCCTTTGTCTTGTCAAACCGGCCATGTTGGCCTAGCCAGATACTTCACATCTCTCCGGCCAGATGGCAGATGGCCACCGCGCTATCGTCTAATACAAAGTTAACCCACAATGTGCAACTCATTCTATCTTATGATTGCAAGACTTATTGAACAGTGTGAAGTGATTGTTCTAGCTTTATCAAGATTGGAAGTACCAGCAGAACTGACACAATCACTGTGGAACTGTCTTGAAATAATTAGAAGAAACCTTAAGAATCTTTTATGAAGCTATCAAAATTGTTAGTACGAAAGTAACTAGTGCTTCAAAAAGAATCTCCCCTGTGATCAACAGTTTTCTTGAATTTCTCTCAAATTCATCTAAGGGTGGAAGTGGTGGTCTGCAAGCCATAAAAAGTGAGCTGGTCTCGAGACTTAAACTTAAATTCCAAGATTGTGAAAAAGAAAAATTATATGTATTTATTTGCTCCTAGATATAAGCTTTGAAGACAAATTATTTCATCAAGCAAATGGTAAAGGCACCAGCATTCAACAAAATGCCAAACAAATGCTTATCACTGAAGAAAAAAAAAAAAAAAAAAAAAAGTCATCCAGTAATACGGTGAACCACATGGCCGCTATATCTACACCTCCCACATCGGCCAAAAACAAAATGTACTCCCTGTACTCCAACTTCTTTCACAATAACCAGTCCAGCAGTTTTCTGTTGAAGATGAAGTAACTGCCTACTTAACCCGTTGATTGCTACGCCCGTCTATAGACGGTGCACAAGAACTTCAATTTTCTCACAGTCGCCATTCGCTCTCCAGTGCCGAGCCGATCTCTGGCATATTCTGCCATTTGTTGGACGTTATTAGTACTGCTTTAGTCTGGATTTTTGCTACCAGAAATAGCTAACAGAACATTTTGTGGACGTCTGTCCTCTACAGCTGGAGTTCATCTGTGATGTGATCAAGCATGGCGGAACAATAAGAAATTTTTCACGCACCGTTGTGATTTTGGATCAAAGAATATGAATTTTTGTGCTAGTAAGGAGCAACAAGTATTACTTGTCATCTGATTTTAGGAAATAATTTTCTTTTGGGCCCTTCACCTGGTGTGGAGATGATACAAACGTGGACAATTTTAATTTCGATTTGTCTCAAAATAAAATTAAATATAAACGTAGGATTTTGATTTTGTATTAGGTTAAAAAAGAACTATACACTAATACTTATTACTTCCCTGATAAGTTAAAATTTACGGGTTCTAAATTATTTTTAATACGCGAATGAAAGAACTCAGCACTTAAAGGGTTAAATGAAGGTTTATTGGATCTATCACCGAGTCCAATTTCTTACTGGAAAACCAATAATAAGTATCCTACTTTAAGAAAACGAGCCATGAAGTCTATTTGCGTCAAACCAGCATCAGTTTATTTGGAAATAGCATTCAGTACAGCTATTAATTTGGTGGATAAAAAAAATTAGTCAGTCTGAAAGACTAGACGTTATATCATTTCAAATGACGCAAGCTACAAATGCTACACATGTTAGAAAGGCTCAGGAGGGCTTCTCGCTTCGCTCGAAGCCCCAGGACTCTTTCAACAGACTCCATTACCCATTAACTTAGGCTTCCCGCGCGGGCACCTCTTAAAAGGTCACCCTGTATTTCAGCTGAAATCTTTTACAACTCTTTAGGAGTCACCCATTATTTGAATCTGATATCTCGCAAACCTCTTTAAGGGTCACCCTGTATTTGAATTGAATCTAACATACTGTATACCTCGTTAAGTGTCACCCTGTAATTTGCTCTGACATCCTGCACACCTCTTTAGGAGGCACCCTGTATTCTTATCTGGCATCTTGTATATCTCTTTAAAAGTCACCCAGTATTCTTGTGTGACATCTTGTACACCTCTTTAGGAGTCACCCTGTATTCTTGTCTGATATCTTGTGCACCTCTTTAGGAGTCACTCTGTATTCTTCTCTGCCATCTTGTGCACCTCTTTAGGAGCCACCTTGTATTCTTATCTGGCATCTTGTATATCTCTTTACGAGTCACCCTGTATTCTTGTGTGACATCTTGTACACCTCTTTAGGAGTCAACCTGTAATCTTGTCTGATATCTTGTGCACCTCTTTAGGGGTCACCCTGTATTCTTCTCTGCCATCTTGTACACCTCTTTACGAGTAACCTTGTATTCTTAATTGGCATCTTGTATCTCTCTTTATGAGTCACCCTGTATTCTTATCTGGCTTCTTGTACTGTATTTTGCTCTGACATCCTGCACACCTCTTTAGGAGGCACCCTGTATTCTTATCTGGCATCTTGTATATCTCTTTAAAAGTCACCCAGTATTCTTGTGTGACATCTTGTACACCTCTTTAGGAGTCACCCTGTATTCTTGCCTGACATCTTGTGCACCTCTTTAGGAGCCACCCTGTATTCTTCTCTGCCATCTTGTGCACCTCTTTAGGAGTCACCTTGTATTCTCATTTGGCATCCTGTATATCTCTTTAGGAGTCACCCTGTATTGTTACCTGGCATCTTGTACTGTATTTTGCTCTGACATCCTGCACACCTCTTTAGGAGCCACCCTGTATTCTTATATGGCATCTTGTATATCTCTTTAGAAGTCACCCTGTATTCTTGTGTTCGCTTCGCTCAAAGCCTCAGGTTGCTGGACGCCCCAGGACTCTTTCAACAGACTCCAATAACCATTAGCTTCTGCTTCCCGCGTGGCTGCACGACGTCACGCACTCGCTTCCCGCGCGGCTGCATGACGTCACTTCTGTCTCCGTAACGCATAACGTTGGACCCAAGCATAACCACAAAGTCGACAAGATCATTTGAAATGATAAAAATAAACCGTCTTGACGCAAATCAAGTTCAAATGTTATTGTTCTTGTATGTGAACATTCAAGATAGATCTGTGATTACATTTTCAGGGAAAGAACGAACACAGAATTTTCATTTTATTGTAAATCTTTTTCAAGTTTCGTATCACAAAACTAATAATGACTAACTTATGATTAATGTAAAATTACAACACTTCCCTTGTGTTTATAATAAAATGACTCCTCTCCAGTATAAACTTGGTTGTTAATTTATCCCTTCAAACCTCTCCAAGTTTTAATTTAAAATAAGAATCATTAAGTTACTTACTTTTTTTAGCAACTAAGTTATCTCTTATTCATTGCAGGGCCTTACAACAACAACAACAACAACAACAACAAAAAGTCCAAAATGTATAAGTATTGTAGCAAAATTTTTCATTTTTTCATTGATTACTATTTCTGAAAAAGTATCAAGGCTTGAGTTTATATGTTAAGAGTATTGATATCTAGTCTCAACCATCCTTTAGAAGAAAGCAAGATTCGCGATGGATTTGGATTTGAGGATTTGGGAGTCAAAATCTTGTATTCGGATTCGGGAATATCTTGATTTGACCCAACACTAGTTGATAGCATTGGTTTGACCCTCTGGACTCACCAACTAAAGTCTTCCCACCTACCCCTTATAGGTGGGTTCCTGACCTCCTTCCTTACTCCTCCCCTCGCTTCTTGGTTATGTCCTTGGGGAAAAAGGGGAAAGGGAGGTAAGAGTTGGTACAGTAATGCATAGAGAGGTGCATATTCTTGGGAAGAACATTTTGGCTGTAGTTTCTAGTTACTTTCAGCTGTGCAGCAGTACGCAGCTTAGCCGATAGAGGACTAATGTTATCTATGTCTTCATCGTCTATAGGACAAGCAAAGCATGGACTAATTCTTTAAGGCTGCTACTCCCATTCAGAATAAAGTAATAACACTAAATCCATTGTGAACTACATTAAAGCTAGTAATAAAATTACTAACTCATGCACACTCTTAGACCTCACTATGCAACAGATCAAATAAGACACCACTAGTAAACAGCACAACGTGCACCAGACACACTCACATGTATCCTCCCCCCATCACAGTCAAATGAAGCAATGAACAGTCACCAGAGACACACACAGACCTACCCCCATCACAGTCAAATTATACACTTTCCAAAATAAGGGATGACATCTTTGTTCATCAAGTGAACATCAACAGATCCTAGTGTATGTAACTGTAGTTAATGGGTTTATATTTGGAAACTTACAGAGTGGTTCACCAGCCCCTTATTTGTTTTGGAGGAAGGCAACCCAATTAACGCATATATCATAGTCATCCAAAAACATTAGTTCCTGCTCCTTTACGGCCTTAGTACAACTTTACCGTTGAGTTCAAGCTCGGGAATATAGTAGAAATCATTAGCGGCAGTGTTATTTCAATGACCTCAAATATAATGCATGATTAAAACGATCACAGCTTTGAATAACTCCACCTTACGTTTGGACAGGAAGTGTCAATGAGTACATTCAATATTTGCCAGCAGCACACCATGGCTCTCAGTAGCTAAGGTGGCTAAATCAAGCATTTCTGAAGTCACGTCAGCTCTTAGGTAGTATGTTCGAACCCCGAGCTAGTAAGTTTTTTTAGCCTATTTTCATTTTATGAAAAAATAGGCTTATGAGATCACCTTTTGTCCGTGTGTGTATGTGTGTGAGTGTCCCCCTCTAATAACTTCTAAATGGCTGGAGCGATTTCAATGAAACTCGGTATGGTCATAGCACCAATCCGGCCAACCCCAACCGTGGCCTTCAAATTTTATTACGTCTCATTAATCAAACATGGTGGCTGTGCGAAATATTTCACCAGCATTCAATATCTCCGAAGCTATTACCGATATCACCCTGAAATTTTGTATGCTGAAAAAGGGCACTACTAGAAGTTCACATATGAGACTTTCAAAACCCTGGTGACTACAAAACCAACATGGCAGCCAAGCAAAGTTGAGACTTGTAAATAGACATTTCTCGCGATTTAACCATCCAAATGCAATGAAATTTGGTGCAGCAAATGTTTATACACATTGTAATGCTCTAGAATCTAATTAAGTTCAATTGTTTACATAACCTCAAGATGGCGGCTGTGCGCAATATTTCACCGTCATTCTATATCTCCGAAACTATTACTGATATCACCCTGAAATTTTGTACAGTGCAAAAGGACACTACTACTAGTTTATCTATGTAATTTTCAAAAACCTGTGAAGTACAAAACGAACATGGCAGCCAAGCGAAGTTGAAGTATTTTAATAAACTTTCTCGTGATTTAACTATCTGAACGCAGTGAAATATGGTACAGTAAATGTTTATACAGTTGCCTCCGTAGCGTAACTGTCAGCGTGGTTAGCTGCCGCCCCCGAGGTCCTGGATTCGATTCCCGGCTCTGCCACGAAATTTGAAAAGTGGTATGAGGACTGGAACTGAGTCTACTCAGCCTCGGGTGATCCAACTGAGTAGAGGGGGTTCGATTCCCACCTCACCCATCCTCGAAGTGGTTTTCCACTTCGTCTTCGGGCAAATGCCGGGATTGTACCTACCGCAAGAACACGGCTGCCTCCTTCCCTCTTCCTTGCCTATCCCTCCCAATCTTCCCTTCCCATCCCTCATAAGGCCCCTGTTCGCTTTGCAGGTGAGGCCGCCTGGGCGAAGTGCTGATTCCACCTACCCAGTTGTATCCCCCCCGACCAGATGTTCCAGTTCCAGGACACTGCCCGTAGTGGTGGTAATGGTGGGATCCCTCGCTGAGTCCGTAGGAAAAACCAATCTGGAGGGCAAAATAGACTTAAAAAAAAAAAAAAAAAAAAAATCTTTATACATATTGCAATGCACTGGCATCTAATTTAATTAAGTTGTTTACATGACCTCAAGATGGCGGCTGTGCGAAATTTTAAAATTAAGTTTTTATCTCTTGAGTCGTAATAATGCGGTCGAAGTGAAAGTTTGAACAATGAACATATGCGATAATTTTCCTTTAATGGTACATAACTCTATGGCCTATACATATAACAATCCAACATGGCGGCCATCCAAAATATTTAGACGGTTCTCAATATCTACGAATCTTTTACATGAATCAAACTGAATTTATTATGTTCATAGAGGCTATGAACATAAGTTCACCTATATGACTTTCAATAACCTGGTGAGCACAAATCCAATATGGTGGCGACGGGAAGTATAAGTATTTAAATAGATGTTTCATGCGATTTAACCATCCAAGTGCAGTGAAACTTGGTACGGTAAGTGCTTATACAAATGTTAATCCACTGGCATCTAATTTATTTCAATTGTTTTCATAACCACACGATGGCAGCTGTGCGAAATTTTAAAATCTTGTTTTTTCTTCTTGTGGCCTAATCATGCGATTGAAGTTTGAATACTACATGTACACAATAATCTTCATGTAATAGTACATAACTCTAAGACCTACATATATAAAAATTGAACATGGCGACCAACCAAAATATTAGACGGTTCTCAAAATCTACGAATGTATTGCAGCAATCAAACTGAAGTTTTGTATGTTGATAGAGGTAATTAACATAAGTAGGATATATGAATATAGGCTTTAGTTCTTCACGGAACTACGGTACTTGTTTTTGCTTAATGTCGTTTATAGTGGATGCATACTCGTATCAACCTGTTCCAACGAGTGATTTTTATTTAGTCCTGCAAAGGACCATTTTTGTCCGATGGTTTGTAGCCAGATTGTACGACGACATAATGATCTGTACAACAAAACCAAGGTACTCTGTATATTCAGGGTAGCAAGAGTTCGAAATGCTGACCACATTGGTTTAAAGGAAAACTCATGACTCATTCAGGCCGCCGAATGTGTCGCGTCAAAGCCCACTGTAACACCAGGTTTAACCATTCCTTACTAACAAACGAATTAATAATTTCCGTCCTTTAATTAGTTTGTTAGTAATAAATTCAATACGGACCTAAAAATGGAGAATAATGCTCTAGCTAACCATTCCTTATTCTTACGCTGTGCCAAATCAATGACCTCAGTAACCTATGATATTCAGGTGGCCTGAGGATGGGATCGAGCAGGCGGTGGCAAGTGTCCAACGAAAAGAGTTCACACTTCCTATCTTCGAATAGCGTGTAAGCGTCCGTGGCTAAAATGGTAACGCATTGGACTGCGGATTGAAAGATTTGGGGTTCGATACTTGTTACGGGGATAATTTTTATCATTTGTTTTCAATATGTTTTATCGTCTGGAGTACAAAATATAAGACATAGAAAAAAAAAGTAGTCTTGCGGATAAATTTCCTCACAGCATGTATTTACTAGGATCAAAGGATTGCCGTCAGGCTCCCAGTGCCACCGTACACTTCCTTTCCGCCAATAGGAACAGATAATGGGACAATTATGTAGCAAGACTACTTACCCCCAAATAACATCCAAGTAATTTTAATTTTGTTTTATTTATTTTTATCTATGTCTTATATTTTGTGTGTAATAGTGCCAAACAGCTAATCCATAAAGAAAAATGTTTAATTATGCATGTTTTAGCATTAGGTATGTCTTCGGTATGTGTAAACAATTGTCGATTATGCTGTACAGGCAGAAGAAGGGCACATTTTGCCCGAAACATGTTCCTGTTTAAAATTTCATAAATATAAGTATTGATTGGGCGGAAAGATAATCCCATTTGGTTTTTATTTAGAATCATTAATACGGACCAAACATGGATAATAATCCAACTAAAGCTTTACCAATGTCTTACGACATAAATGATACAAGATGTCACAGTTACCGTAATTATTGAGGATGGGGCACTAGTAATATAGCGAGCAGATGCATTTCCAGGTTGGATTCCATGAACGTTACATAGTGTTCGAATGCAGTATTACACAAAACATCTAAATATGTACACCTCAAATAGAGTTGTCTTCTTTTTGTTAGAGTTTAATAACAAAATAATACCAAGAGAATTTCTCAGGAATATGTATACTTGGATGCGATCACTGGCGATCAGAATCTCCTTCGATATGTAGTCGTTTCATTTGAGGGGCTAGAACATTGCAGTCATTTAGACCCGTTTACTTGGGTGTGTGTAGAAGTTCTCTGATAACCTGTGCTATAGCGGCGTCTGTATTAGCAATTAAGGTGAGGATTGGGAAGGAGGTGGCCGTGGCCTTAAGTTAGAAACCATCCCGGCATTATCCTGGAGAAGAAGTGGGAAACTACAGAAAACCACTTCCAGGGTGGCTAAGGTGGGAATCAAACCCACCTCTTCTCAGATTTGCCCCACGAGGCTTAGTGTACCCCGTTCCAGCCCCAGAGCAGGATTAAATTTCTTGGCAGAGCCAGGAATCGAACCCGGACCTCTGGAGCGACACTTCGATATGTTATGTTAATATCCATGTCAGATTCTTTCACTTTCTGCCATTACAGGTCACGTGGCACAACCTGCTGATTCGATCGTATTCTCTTTATAAATCAGCAAAATTCAACGTACTCTTCACAGGAATACATCGTAAGTTAATAAATGTGGCAATGTGACTTTGTACGTGTGGCTTAATATTACATTCTCACCAAAATACAGCACGGGCCGTCGTTCAAAAAAGTATGTCTACGGCTGGATTCGAAGCACCATTCTACCTCTTCTCACCCACCATGTCAGCCGGAACTTTACCGATTCAGCCACGACTACGTGCTGCACGTGTACTAGTTACAGCGGCCATCCTACCCAGGGCCGGCGAGAATGAGCTAGTAAGGGCTCCGCCACTTCCCCTCGATACGTGCTGCCAGCCGGTACAACACTGTGACATCACAGGGTTGTCACTCGCGCCATACAACTACCACTGCTTTGCATTAGCCGGCAGCAGGTATTCAGTACTTAATGACCCCCATGATACCATTCTACCCCCAGTGGCATCCTCTTTGATATTATACACTTTCAACAGTCAATAAATAATGCTTTAATTAAAGGCTAATGCACCTAGACAAGGTAATATGTTCGAAATCACAACAAATCAGTTACAGATATGCTTACTTCTCGGATCCTACCCATTTGATAGATTTTTTTCATGTGTTTTCTCTCACTAAATTTGTTTCTACAGTATTAACTTCTCTAATTTTAATAAATGCTCTAAGTCTTGCATACATGTTAATGGCTTCTTTACATACACTCGGGAATAGCGAATGCAGCTTATTTTTTAACATTTTCACTATTCCCGGTTGCCGATTAAACCCGAATAGAGGACCATGTATTTCTAAAAGCACCTTTTCAAATTCTTTCACTAAACTAAACCACTACGACTGGTCACTTGATTCAGTAAGGCAGCCGTATGATAGAGTTCGTATCCAAGATGGCTGCCCCCCCTTCCTGATTTCGAGCGAATTTTGTAATTCTTCCCAAACACGGAAAAGCAACGTAGCCAGCGATGTACTTAACTCCTTTGTTTTCAGCCCATGTAATTTCGCCATCGACATCTTGATCTGTAAAAAAAACCATACCAGTACACAAATATGTTTTTATACATAAAACTATATCATAAATAATTACATTGCTTTATAAATACTTTAATATCACTATTTAAAATATTAAAAACCAATTCAATATAATTTTCATGAAACTATGAATGTACAAATTATGTAAAATGTGTTAAAAACTGTTTTGTGACGTCACATTCTCTGGAATTGTCAATATCCTCAGTAAAAACAGCCTGCTTTTTTAGGACTTAACTGTGCCAACCTTACTATAGCTGAAGCTCTAACGGCTCTGTTCCTGCTCCTGTCTGCCCTAAGTAC
Organism: Meconema thalassinum; assembly: GCA_946902985.2. Lineage (NCBI taxonomy): Eukaryota > Metazoa > Arthropoda > Insecta > Orthoptera > Tettigoniidae > Meconema > Meconema thalassinum. Next base: position 1,621,316,503 of record OX336388.2, on the reverse strand, counting down.
AAAGGTTTGGCTTAGTGAACTATCATTGGGCAGATTTTGAGAAGGGATTGCAGATTTATTTAGTACTCTTTTCAATGGAAGGTGGTTTTTCATATCATCTTGATAAATAATCAGTAGACAAGAAATGCTTCCTACAAATACGTGCATTTTTACGTTAATACTGTCTTTCCTGTGGCACTTGGTAACCCATTGCTTTGAAATATCACTGTCAGTGGGAATCGGTGGTAAATGACGCCTACCTCACAGTCCTTGGTGTTGCGGTAGGTATTTCCACAATTAAAATTAGCACAGCTCATGTTTCATTGCGATTCTAAAATACTAAATCGTTTACGTATATAATTAAAGCTGGAAAACTTTAACGAATTATTAGACAATAACCTGCTTCAACACTGACGATGGACAACGCTCATGCACAACACACACAATGAACTTCTCTGTGACACTGAATCAAACAAACAACAGGTGATTCTTTGGGAAAAGCCAAGTGGGCAAGCTCGGCTTACAACCCTATGACGTCACACGGCCAACGTCCCCCTCCCCTCGCCGGCAGCAGCGGCTTCGGCCAAACTTCAAAAGAGTGGCTGAGCCCTTACTAGCTTTCGCCGACCCTGATCCTACCTCTCAAACGTTATAATCCATGTAAAAGTCTTCAATCATGGTTTATGGTGTTAATTTAACTTTCCACTATTACAGATCACGTAGCGTAACTATCAATTTGATCGTATTACGTGTATGTGCGTTCTTTCAAGGAGCAATAAATCACATGTTAGTAGAATGGTGCTTAGTATTTGGCGCGGAAATCTCTAGGGTCGTCTTTTCCTTGCTAGACCCATAGCTCAATTACATTGCTGTCACACAGGCAGAGCGCAGAGGGATATCGACCATCGGGAGAAATGTAATGTTAGATGGGTTTCATAAAACTAAATAATAAGGGGCTGGTGGACTACTCTGTATACTGTATATATATTTCGTATGGCATAAAAGATACATATGTTACGAATAAGGTGAAAAACTTAATTGCTAGTATATACAAAATGTACATAAGTTCTGACATGGAAGAAGATACATGCATTACAAATGGATGTCCGGCGAGTTTAACCAATTCACTGCTTCATCTGTAGTCTCATGTATTTCCTGTAGCGTCCCACTGAACCTCCTTATTGGGCATTCCATGGCAATGTGATAAACAGTCTGAGGCACTTCACTGCAGTGCCAGGCTGGACTGTCGATCATCCTCTACTTATGCCTCCAATACTGGCATGTACCATGTCGGGTTGTTAGTCGATTTAGTGACGTCCAAGTTTTCCGGGATAAGTTGAAACCAGGGGGGGCGTTGAGTTGGATCCAGAAAGCAAGAAATATTTGGAACTTGCAATAAGGGACAACCTCAAAGAGCAGTGCCGAGATTGTTGCAACTGCCTATTATTCAAGTATGGTACCTCAAACTTGAAATTTAGACCTCCAGGGTGGCAGCCAACTATGCTAACCATAACAAAACGTGGTGGCATTTTTTAAAATTTCCTGTTGAATTCAAGACCTTGTTGGAAGAAGTTAGAAAAAAACATACCTCCTACGGGTAAACATTACCACACTACTGTTGGTAAGAAGATGTTGTTCCATTTCCCACAAGGTAGCTCACAAATGGGACCTTGTTTAGAATTATTTTTGGTATGCTGCATTTCTGACAATAAAAATTTCACATAACCAACAGCACAAGTATGAAATCTACCATGTGACAGTATACTCTACCGGCATGTGACACCAGGCTGGATGGTTCAGGATCACCTTCGCTGTCTGCAACCGCAACATGCAAACAAAACCATCACAAAGAACTAACTACCACATGCCTCTAAACAAACAAATCAGTGCAGGCTGTAAGACAACATGCTACATTCACTAGTAATACCGGTATTAGAATCCCCAAAAATGAAAGTACACTAAAACAACAATGGAAAAGGAAGCAGGAATGTTACGACCATTTGGGATTCAGTACAATCTCTGAAGCATGCATACTGTACAAATGTTCAGTGGTCATGATGGAAATCTATACATGTGTATAGTGAATTTTTGGTAAACTTCTCCCTTATGCATGCAGTACAAAACAATGCATTTGACTGTTAGCTACATAAATGTAGCATGCTATTGTTAAGTCCTCTGCCACAAGTAGCTAGGGAACCCACTCACTGTGTAACTCGTTAGGACACCTATTGGCTCTGATGAAAAATATATGATGTATAAAGCCAACATTCGTCTCCACTCAGCTCTGCTTGGCTGCACCCCATCTTAGTGCATCATAAGGACCTCTAGCGGTTGATGGAATCTATGTAATGCATCAAATTTGCATTCAGTTCCGCTGTTTTTAGTAGTTATGCTAGATGTGCATGGATTTTAAACAGTTGCGGAGCTATAAATGCTCAGTCATAGAGAATTTAAAGCTTTTTTTTTTTCCTATGGCTAAATGGGGACTTTGTAATCTAATTTCAATTGCTCCATTTAAGATGATTCTAGGGGCCAGTTGTTCCATCTCCTTTTATACGTCATGCAAACTCCGGTTGTGTAACCGCCTGTTCGTTACTAACCGTCTGTTGGTATTTTACATGTTGCACCAGCTATTTAACCTCTTAACCGGGCATGACGAGTTAATTCGTCTACTACCGGTTGCTACTCAATCGGGTAATGACAAGGTAACTCGTCTAGAGCACTTGAAAATTGTTATCTGCTGGGGGAGGGACGAGTATTCGTGTCTCTTACGCTGTTGAGTGTAGTTCTATGATTGCTCCGTAGATGTCAGTAGGTTTCAGCTTTGCTGCGCCACAATGCGTGCCAATTTCTCAATACACATAAACATTGTCTTCTGTGCAGTAATGGCGAAACGTGCTCGTTTGGATGATGAAAGTATTCTTCATCTCATTGACTCAGATTAAGAATTAGATGATGAATTATCTTTGGATAGAGACGTGGTGAAAGTGACAGTGAGGTTGCTTCTGAGAATGAAGAGGAGGGAGAAGTGATGCAGCCACTTCGCCCTGGCTTAGCCAAGGTAATCCTCGTGCTCCGTTTACGTTTGTATCGGACAGTAGAATAAATATTGACATAAGTGATGCAAACAAAGGTAGCCCATTGTTCTATTTTAGCCAGTTTATAGATGAGGATCTTATCAATCTAATATGTGAGCAGACAAATAAATATGCAGAACAGTTTTTCGAAGCTCATACAGTGCTAAAACAACGGTCGAGAGCTCGGGATTGGACTCCGACTACCACAGGAAAGATAAAATTATTCCTATCTTGTCTCATTTTTCAAGGAATGATAAAGAAGCCTTCTTACAAAATGTACTTTACTCGCAGGGATTCCATCTCAACACCATTCTTCAGCAAAGTGATGAGTGAGAAAAGGTTTTCATTATTGTTGAAATTTTGTCACTTTGCTGACAATAAGACTGATGCCAACATGAGAGGAAAGTTGTTCAAACTCTCACCTATTTTGAATCCAATTCACAGGAAGTGCCAAGAATTGTACACACCACAGGAAAACATTTGTGTGGATAAATCGCTAGTGTTGTGGAAAGGAAGGCTGCAGTGGAAGCAATTCATACCATCAAAGAGGAGTCACTTTGGTTTCAAATTGTTTGTTCTTTGTGAGAGTGGTTCAGGGTACATTAGGAATTTTATTGTATATACTGGGAAGGATACAGACTTTGGGAACTTGTATCCCAATACTCCTATATCAAGTAGAGTAGTCCTCGAACTGCCACATGATTTACTGAACAAAGTATACACATTGTATCTAGATAACTGGTATTCCAGTGTCCAGTTAGCTGAAACTCTGTGTAGCATGAACACTGATATGGTGGGAAGAATGTGTATAAATCGCCGTGGGGTACCTGATGTTCTCAGGAGTAAAAAGTTGAAGAAAGGTGAGCACATTGCCAGATATAAGGATAAGATTATGGTCCTGCGCTGAAAAGAGAAGAGGGAAGTTACTAAGATTAGTACAATTCACGACGATACTTTTATAGATGTTGAGAAAAGGAACAAAACTGAACGGAAACCCAAGCTAGCAGTGGACTACAATACGAATATGGGTGGAGTGGATAAGAGCGACGGGCAAATGGAGGCATATGCTATTGCGCGAGAAAGAGTAAAGAAGTACTACTTCAAACTCTTTATGCATTTCCTAGACATTGTTTGTTTCAACACTTATCGGCTGTACACAAAAAATGGAGGAAAACAAGACAGGTTGCATTTTCTGGTTGAGGTGGGCGAACAGATAGTTGAAGAGAATCTTGGAGAAGCAGCTAATGGAGTGAGAAGCCCACAAGTAGGAAGGCCATCATTGAAACCTGCACCAACACGATTCACAGAGAGGCATTTCCCAGACTTCATTCCGTCCAGTGACCGAAAGAAGTGTGTGACAAGAAGGTGCAAAGTGTGTTACGACAAAGGTGTTAGAAAAGAAAGTCGATTTTGGTGCCCAGATTGCAAGGTTGGACTTTATGTAGTTCCATGCTTCAAGGCGTACCATTGTAAATAGACTATGAAGAAAAACTATTTTGGAGATTATCGTCTTACATTTCTTTTTGTAACATGATGTACAGTACAGTCCTTTACTTTCATTTTGTGCTGCTTTTCAAGCTATATTGTTGTAGAACACAGTCATGTACCTCGTGTAATAATAATGTACTTTATTACAACAGTGACATCGTTTTCTTGGTTGCGTCAGACAAAGTCTCATTGTTATGTAGTTCCAAGAAGTCTAATCAAACATTAATTATGGTTTGAATTTTAAAACAAATAAAATCAGGAAGGACTAGATAAATTTTCATGCTTGCACTCATAATGGGCGGGACGAGTTCCTTCGTCATTTGCAGAAGTGTAATGGGCATGACTAGTTATTTATAATGTGCGTGAAGAATTAACTCGTTTTCAGTCAAAATATATTCCCCACTACGAATGTTACTTTGCCGGTGGAAACTCCCCGGTTAAGAGGTTAAAACTACAGTAGTTTTGTCAAACAAACCACCGCACCTTATAGTAGGCCATGATCGAGAATGTTTTCAGCTGTTGGCAAGAGAAGCTCTATCATATGATCAGTAAAAGTAAGGTAAAACAAAGGAGTAAAGAATCGTTTATTTATTCTATGACGTAAATATACCGACAAAGAAGATACACAAAACAACATTTTAGATAATTTTGTCATCAATTGCTTCTCTTAAACGATCTTCGAACGGGTATTTCAAAAAGGACAAATCTGTGTATACGTGATTCTAATGCCGATACTGATCACCATGGCCACTACACTACAGACAATGTTCGCCCCTAATTGAAATCCGAGAGTATGAGGCTAAATACACCCAGTTCCAACTTTCATAATAAGATTAAAATTTATCGTGAAAAAATCGAACCAGGCCGAGTTGAACACTACCATACTTACTGCTGGACCATGACAGTAATCTTTTAAGCCTCGAATACAAATGCTCAAAAAACAATTGTTGTTCGAGTCTTCAGTCTTTTGACTGGATTGATGCAGCTCTCCGTGCCTCCCTGTCCTGAGCTAATCGTTTCATCTCTACAATAGCTACCACACCCTACATCCGAGGCAATCTGTTTAACATACTCTAACCTTGGTCTACCCCTACAGTTCTTGTCCTCGACCCTTCCTTCCATAACTAAGCTTGCTATTCCTGGGTGTCTTAGTATGTGTCCTACCAACCTCTCTCTTCTCTTCATTAGCAGTCGCCAGAAACATCTCTCCTCTCCCACTCATCTTAATACCTCTTTGTTTGTAACCCTATCTACCCATCTGATGTTCATCATTCTCCTGTAACACCACATTTCAAACGCTTCAATTCTCCTCTTTTCTGCTGCACCAATAGTCCAAGTTTCACTTCCATAGAGTGCCACGCTCCAGACAAAGGTTTTCAAAAATGTCTTCCTAATACCTAAATCTATATTCGATGTTAACAGATTCCTTTTCTGTAGAAATGCTTTCCTTGCCTGAGCCAACCTACTTTTTATATCCCCTTTGCTTCTTCCATCACTGGTTATTTGCTTCCTAAGTAACAGAAGACTCCTACTTCCTTTAGTTTTTCCCCTGCCAATTTGATGTCCATAGAGGTTTCTGATTTATTGCGACTGCATTCCAAGATTTTTGTTTTACATTTATTAATTTTCATCATGAATTAGGTTATAAAATATGTATGTACCAGAAAATATGTTTTGGAAGCATTCATTTGGAGTATGCTACTCCCTGAAATAAACTCAGTCTTGGTGCAGGCATTTGAAAGCAATACCCATAAGCAACCCATATTGTAAAATCATTTATGCGGCTTTGGTGGCGTAGTTGGTAGCATGCTAAGCTTCTATGCCCAAAATCGCGGGTACAAACCAGGCCAAAGTCGTCTGATTTTTTAAGAGCGTTAAAAATCCCTCAGTATGCCTTCCTTCGGAGGGGAAGTAAATCCGGCGGGCCCATGTCATAGATTTATGGCATGTAAACAAACCTTCCACTAACTACATTTGTGTGAAGCTCAATTTCTAGGTGAGATTTGATTAGCGCTCAATTAGATTCCAACGTTCGTCGCCACGTGCTGGTTGAGGTGGCATCTAGTAGCCAAGTTTGCAACTAGGTGTCGTTAATGGTAGCATTTGGTAGCAAAAGTAGGAACTACTTGAAATTGATCGTCTGCTGTCCTTACCTGAATTACAGATAACACACACTAATACAGTCATCACAATTAACACCGGTTATCAGACAGATTCTACATACACCAAAAGTACACGGGGCTACATGACCGCGTTGTCGCCAGGCGCGGATCTAGAGTTTGGCTTCGGGGGAGGGGGGTCAGAGAATCGAAATTGTTAAGAAAAATGGTATCACTAAAAACGCAATCACAAAATAACCAAACGTACAAAACCAGACCACCTTTTTTGCAAGCTACATGGATAGAAATTTGATACGTTTAGCGCACCCAAATATTCGTACAAATTGCAACGGCGTGTTTTGCGACTTTTACATCGAGCTTCGAGAAAAGTATCAAGATACGTTACAGTTTCGGCAAGTCGAGTTGGTACCGACAAAGGGAGAAAGTCACAGCTTAAATTGCCAACCAAGCTTGCAGTTTGGACTTCAGCAAAATTTTTTGGTTTTAAAAAGCCCCAAATTTCTATCCGTGCATTGCTGCACATTCATCGTGACATCACTATAAACATCGATTCGGTAATCACTAGGTTTGCTAAACAAAATAGACGAGTTGATTTTGTTATATAAATAATCGTTTTTATATAACAGGTATGAAGTTGTAAATATGTACAGATGTAACAGAACATAATAATTGCAATAAAGATATTTTCGGTATTGAATAAAATGAAAATGTTTTTCACTTAAAATCCGTTTATTTTTATTTGTCTGGATATTGTGTTTACGTTTTTTTTAGTTTGCAAAAAAAAAAATTGTCTCCGTTTGGGGGGAGGGTCATGACCCCCGTGACAATCGGCCTTGAATCCGCGCCTGGTTGTCGCAGTCCCTAAACTGAGCAACCAACCAAAATCGTTGAGCCCACCGGCTTGGTTCAAGTCTTCAAATTTAACATAACTTGGGAGACTTCCATCTTTACAATACTGTTCCTGTTCCTCACCAGAATGCGAGTGGAATGAATTTCTATTTAAAATTTAATAAACAAAGTAACTTGCTAATTTAAGTCCTTATGAACTTCAAAATATGTAGTGTCCATTCTATAATTTTCTTGTGGTGTCCAATAACACAGGGCACTGATTTAAAATAATAGTGGCCTCAGTACTAAGGATATATGGTATCTATCTGCCTTGAAACTGGAAGCCTCTAGTTCGGACCTGCACGTTGGCAGCAGATGTGTGATGGTCGTCTTTCTGAGACCTCGTGACTACTCAGGAGTTCGGTCCTGCATCTGTGTTTGGGCAGGCCTATTTAGGATCACCGCTGCCCACCCCGAATGGGGAAGGCCCTAGAAAATGTGGGCTAAACATCGGTAGTCACACCTTCAGCCGGCTGGGAGGCCGCACCCAGCGGGTCACCCCTTTTGCGGTCGAAAAACGAAAACAAAGAATATCCAAGCATTAATGATAGGATCCTGGAATGTTCGAACGTTACTCGATTTGAAGGACAATAACAGGCCTGAGCGAAGAACAGCACTCGTTACCCATGAGCTTGGTCGAATGAACATAGACATTGCTGCCTTAAGTGAAACCAGATTGTCCAACGAAGGTAAAATTACAGAGTTCAGTTCAGGTTACACCATATTCTGGAAAGGAAAAGATGAGGGAGAGCGCCGTATTCATGGTGTTGGATTCGCTATAAAGACCACACTGGTGAATGATCACCAGCTAACTCCAACTGCTGTCAGTGAAAGAATTATGACTCTCCGAATCCCACTCTCCGGGGGTCACTTTATGACTCTTATCTCTGCATATGCTCCCACCTTGGATGCTGATATAGAAGTTAAAGATCAATTCTACAACCAGCTGAGCACAATCGTCACCAAAGTACCATCTAGAGACAAACTATTAATGCTTGGCGATTTCAACGCCAGTGTTGGTAAAGATCATCAATTATGGAACAATGTGATGGGAAAACAAGGACTTGGCAACTGCAATGCCAATGGCCTATTACTCCTTGGTCTATGTGCTGAACATGAACTCTTTATTACCAACACTCAGTTCCGCCTGCCGAATCGCTACAAAACCACTTAGATGCATCCTCGCTCGAAGCACTGGCACTAGAGCTGAGCAAATTTGCTCTAGTTCCGATCGGGATCGTAAGTTTCCGCATGGCTAGTATCGCCCCCCACCAAGCGCACTCAAGGCCAGGTCTCTCCGCTGAACGAGAATCTTCAGTTTCGATAATACCGGTACTGAGTGGGAGTCTCGATAATACCGGAACTCCTTTTTTCTCGGCGTTATCGACAGTATCTATTTAAAGGAAAAAGCAGACTCACTCACGCCGCTGCACGTGTCACTCAAGCCGCTGCACGTGTAAAGTCAAAGCCTTCTGTAATAACTCCGGAGTGTAAACCATTCCTCGTTCTTACATTTGACAAATTTAAAGCAGTATGAAGTGATACACCCCAGGAAGATCACATTGAATTGAGTTCGCATCTGCCACCTCCCTACCACTCCTACCCTCAGTTACAAATATACACACACTACTACAGACACCATAATAACACAGGTTATTAGACAAAGTTGACACACAAGAACACAAAAATGATCACGATGTTGTAGCCCCTAAAGTAAAATAAACTCAAATAATTGGCGAAGCAGAGAAGAGCTACAAGAAAGTCTCTCGTGTATGACTCATGAATTTTTAGCCCTACTGACTAGCAATTTGCTTTAAAGAATACTTTCAATCTTCTTCTCCACCTTGTAACTGGTTGTTATTAGAGGCAACTATAGTGCAAAAATAAGCTGCAATGGTGAAAATACACTTGGAAAATATTACGCTGAAAAGTTTCAACTAATTTCATCTACTAAACACTCTGATTTTTTGCTTGAAAACAATACCAGTTTGTGGCATGCGGTGTATTAATCATGTCAGTGCAAACACTTCACTGATTTGTCCATAAATGCCAATGATATGACAGTTTGAGTGAGAATAGTGCGACGGGAGTTGCACTGAGAACAACTCATTACCGCGGGAATGTCACTTCGTCCGATACTCCAAAGTCTCGTTCGATCACAAGGTAATATCGTTGCTCTCTCTACCCATGATGCAACATGTGAGCACGTGCGTAGGAACGCGATTGTAATGGCGGTGGTTTATGCATATGGCAAAGCCATTATGACGAAAGATAAAATCAATCTTATTCTTGAAAGTGAACATTATTTTTTCGTATGCCCCACGACTAGAGAATATTATTCAAACTGGTTGGAGCATTTGAGATAAAGCGAGTCAGGTATCCAACGCAAAAGTTTTCACTGTGTATGTTTGTACCATTTTCCCTCAGTCTATAACAGTCTCAGTGGCTGAATTGGTTGCACGCTGGACTCATGAGTAGAAGGGTCGGGGTTCGATACTCGGTAGGGTAAGTAATTTTAATTTTTGTTTCGTTACGTTTTATTGTTTATTACGATCACTTTACCAGTATCTTACTACAAAAATCATACGACAGAACACAGTTGCATCACAGGGGCTTTAGTAATATAGCGAGTGCATGAATTTTCAGGTTTTATTACGAGAAAGTTTCATACGGTAGTGCTTGAATGTGGCACTACACGAAAAGATCTTAATATGTAGCCTACACGTCAAATAGAATTTTCTTTTGCTGAAATTTAATGACCAAAAATTGCCGACTGACGATCAAAATCTCCTTCCATATGTTATTAGGATGATATGCTCAATATACCTTGGGTAGTCTGTTAATATGATATCGTTGAAGTTGAGTGGATTCTTTCAATTCGCCGACTCCAGTCAACGGAATGAACAATTTCCATTGAATCCTTACACAAACAAGCCTCAGTGCCTTCAGGCAGCGCCATATTTCCCATGCGAGAACGAGCGATAATGTCGAGAATAATCGTTATCGAGCCCACATTATCGGTAATACCAGTTCCGGAACCATCATTTCCGTTTTTTATTCTCGTCCAACGAGACCGATCGGAACTCAAGAGCTTTTTGCCCGGCTCTAACTGGCACATCCTTGACTATATCATCACCAGGCAATGTGATAAAAAGTACATCCTTGTCACCAGGACCGCAAGAAGTGTCGATGACTGTTGGACAGATCATAAGCTCCTTTTTTGCTGGTTGAGGATCTCAATCTGCCGCAAACCGAAACGATCCATCCACAACCTGTCGAGACGGAAATTTGACACTTCTAAACTCCAAGTAAAATCAATTGCTACAGATTACAGAAATGAAATCGCAAATAAGCTGGCTAGTCACCCTGTTAGCACAAATAGTGTAGTACAGGAATGGACAACGCTTCAGAAGGTCATTACTGAGTCAGCTGAGGAAACAATTTGTTTTGTGAAGAACAAAAGACAAGACTGGTGTGATGAAAGTAATGATGAAATTATGTGTCTCATCAATGCCAAACGGGAAGCCCATCTATCCTTTCTTCAAGATCCGTCTTCCAGTGTGAAAAAATCACAATTCGTGCAACTTAAGGGGAAATGTCAGGCACAAATCAGGGAAATAAAGAACAACTGGTGGCAGCGAAAAGCTGAAGAACTGCAAAGACTATCTGATGCCCGTGACCTGCGAAAATTCTATGCAGGCATAAAGGAGGTATACGGCCCAATCTGATCATCATCAGGTGCATTGAAAACTGCTGACAATTCCGCCATTTTAACTGAACAAGGACAAATTTTGGAGCATTGGAAGGAACATTTTTCTGCACTTCTAAATCGTGCCTCCAATGTTGCCGAGGACTTTCTTCGAAACGTCCCTCAGCAGCCCCAACAACCATGGATGGCTGTTCCGCCAACATTCCGAGATTTTACCAAAGAGCTCAATCAACTAAAGCCGAGAAAGGCTCCTGGTCCTGATAACATTCCTCTGGAGTTGTTACAAAGTGGAGGTATGGCCTTGAAGACTCGACTTTTTACACTTATCCTGTTAATTTGGGAAACTCGAGAAGTACCTGACGACTTGAAGAATGCTGCCATCATAACTATCTTCAAGAAAGGCGATCGTAGCGTGTGTGGGAACTACCGTGGTATATCGCTATTATCCATTGCAGGTAAAGTTCTCGCAAGAATTCTCCTAAACCGGCTCCAAAGTATCTCGGAGAGGATTTTGCCCGAGTCTCAATGTGGTTTCCGAACCTCCAGTGGCACAACAGACATGATATTCTGTGCCAGACAACTCCAGGAAAAGTGCAGAGAGCAACAGGAGCCCTTGTATTTAGTTTTCTATGACCTGGAAAAAGCCTTTGATTCAGTACTAAGACCTGCTATGTGGAAAGTATTAACGCACTTTGGATGTCCAGATCGATATGTGGAATTAGTTAAAGCTCTTCATGATGGAATGTCTGGGAAGATTCTTCATGGTAACTCTGTATCCGATCCATTTCCAATCACTCACGGTTTGAAACAAGGCTGTGTGCTTGCTCCAACACTCTTTGCATTGCACATGGCTGCCATGATGTATGAATCATCTTCCAACAACCCAGGCTTAGAGATTAAGTTTCGCTTCGATGGAGGTCTTTTCAATCTGGCAAGACTTCATTCACAGAGACATATCCAAGTTACCCGGGTGACAGAACTGCAGTATGCCGATGACACCGCATCTCCTGCTCCGACAGCTGCAGAGCTTCAACAATCGGTCAATAGCTTTAGCACCGCGTGTGATCACTTTGGTCTCACCATCAATGCAAAGAAAACAAAGGTGCTTGCACAACCCGTCCCAGGATTACCTCTTCTTGAGTTCAATATCTCCATCTTAGACTCAACACTGGAGCAGGTTGATCATTTTATATATCTTGGTAGCATCTTGTCCAAACGGTGCACTTGCGAACAGGATGTTGACAAAAGAATTGGGGCTGCCCATGCAGCATTTGGCCGTTTAATGCACAGTCTTCATGAATAAAGACCTAAAGATGCATACCAAACTCATGGTGTACAAAGCTGTCGTCATCTCAACGCTACTGTATGGCTGTGAAACTTGGACACTCTATCGCTGTGATATCAAGAAACTTGAGCGTTTCCACCAACAAAAGATGAGATACATCTTGAATATCAAGTGGGAGGACTACGTGACCAACACTTCAGTTCTCGAGAGAGCGCATCTCAATAGCATTGAGACAACTATCATCGCTCATCAACTGAGATGGTTAGGCCATGTTCACCGTATGAGTGATACCAGGTTTCCACGTCAATTCCTTTATGGTGAACTTTGCTCCGGCACTAGACCTCATGGGGCCCCTTTGAAGCGTTTTAAAGACCAGTTAAAACACATCATGACGACGACTGGTATAGACATCCACTCATGGGAAACATCTGCTGCGGACCGTTTACTGTGGCGGAACACTACATCGACGGCTGTCAACTTCTTTGAGGAAGAACGTCTCAGACATGAAGAGGCCAAGCGACAAGCAAGAAAGCTTCGTCAATTGCAACCCCGCCCTCTCCCGACCATTGAGTGCAATTTATGTGGGCGCATGTTTTATGCCAGGATTGGCCTGTTTAGTCATCAGAAGCACATCCACAAGCTGGTCTGAAAAGCTCTATGCAGGAAGAAATATGTTTACTCGGAATCGAGTTACAGCCGACGACGATCTGCCTTATGTGGAAGATTTTATTGCAGACACGACACAAGAAACAGTATGCACACTACCAACACTCTTTAGATCATTTGCATCACCATAAAAATATGTAATGAACTTTAAGGGTAATGATGACTTAAATACAAAACTTATTTCACTATGTAAGTTCAAAACTTTTTTGACTCGCCCTACTGTACACAGATAAATATTCACAAAACCAAACATGATTAACAACTCCATTACAAGTCTCCCATAAGTCCAACCCCTTGTCCACGTCGCGGGAGATGGGCAACGTCGCCAAGTAGGGGATGGCCTGTAGGGGTGGAGTAGAGTGGGGACTTCCCGTGCCCCAGGACCGTTACGGTAGCTGTGAAGGCCCTGCAGGAACTCTGAAATGGCGGCGGCTAACGGGGCCCTGGTGAAGACCCAACGGCAACGCGAGCGGAAGAGGTACCTATCAACTCCGCGGTTACCCAACGGCTGCTGAGGAGGAAGAGGTCATGCCAGATGGACTGGCTGTAAAGGCGCAACTCACGACTTCTTGAGTCTGCGGCAGTCCATTGCAGTTCTGGTACTTGTAACTGCACGTCTCATTCTATATGAGCCGCAGTGGGTGGTGGGTTTGTCCTTGACAAATCCACCTTAAACCAAGTCCCGCCAGTGGCACTCTTCCCTGTCAAACTTATTTAGTCCAATGGCGATGGGATAAGGGCGACGGAAGCAGGTTTGGTAAACTGGAACATTCTAGTCTGGACCTGCACGTTGGCGACGGATGTGTGATGGTCGTCTCCTCGAGACATAATGTGGCAACTCGGGGATTCGGTCCTGCATCTGTGTCTGGGCAGGCCTATTTAGGATCACCGCTGCCCACCCCAAACGGGGACGGCCCTAGAAAAGGTGGGCTAAACATCGGATGCCACTCTTCAATCCTGTCTGGGACACCGCACCCAGAGGGACATCCAATCTTATGGTCGAAATAAGAACTCAAATACAATGATTATAGGCGCTTGGAACGTCAGAACGTTATTGGATCGTACAGATAACAGGCCGGAGAGAAGAACAGCTCTTATCACCCACGAGCTGAGCAGACTCAATATCAATGTTGCCGCCCTGAGTGAAACTAGACTTGCGGGGGAAGGTAATATCAAGGAGACTACAACAGGACACACCATCTTTTGGAAGGGAAAGAAGTGTAATGATTATATGAAACATGCCACCTCAGGGTATAGGGGCTATAAAACTAGCTTTAAGTAAATCCACAAAGACCAGGACACCAACTTCAAAATAATTCAGTATTTATTAATACAGGCAATCTTTGATTACCTGCATCTGTTATCCTTGCTTGTCCTTGCACAAGTTTACCAAAAGCCCTTCTGATCATGAATTACTGCATTTTCTATTGCATTTAATGTTTTTGTGGCTGGTTGATGCTTGGGACATTATGATCTTAAGCTCTGTACGCATGTGTGCAATTTGTCTAAGATTCTTCCCTGAAGCCAGCCTCCATACAATAATATCAACACTAACTTCCTTCCAATCATACATAATAAAAAAAAGTAGCTTCATCAGCATGGCAGCATCAACTAACCAACCTCATCACATTTTCTCAAACAACACCTCCCATCTTGCCTGAATTCCAGCACACAACAGCTCATTCCCATGGCAACCTCCACATGCCAAGGAACCTTTGCCTATAAGTCAAGGCCACCTGGTGCCACCAGCCAAGGCCACCTATCTGTAGACCACCAAAAAAATAATCCAATGGGCACTGACCACACAAGACTCTCCATGGCACTCCACCAACAGGCAGCCATGTCTGGCAACCTGATAGAACAAAAAAATAATAACAGTCTCTATAACCTAACAAAAGTTCGGTTACAGAAGGAAGAGGAGTTGGTTTTGCAGTGAAAACTAAATTGGTGAATGAACATCGACTCTCTCCCACTGCAATAAATGAAAGGCTCATGATCCTCCGTATTCCCCTTTCGAGAGGCAGATTCATCACACCTATCTGCTCATATGCCCCCACTCTTATGGACGATGAGAACTCCAAGAACTGCTTCTATCAACACCTAAGCACAGTCCTATCCAAGTTATCCCGCAACGACAAGCTTCTGCTGCTTGGTGATTTTAATGCAAGTGGGCAAAGACAGAAATCTGTGGGAGAAGGTCATGGGAAATCATGCTATAGGCAATAGCAACAGCAATGGCCTATTACTTCTCGGGCTTAGTGCTGAGAATGAGCTCTACATCACCAACACTCATTTCCGACTGCAAGTCCACATGGATGCACCCACAATCCAAACACTGGCACATGATTGATTATATCATTACCCGACAACGTGACAAAAATGACGTCCTAATCACAGAGGTTGCAAGAAATGTTGATGACTGTTGGACAGAACACCGACTCCTGATCAGTTGACTCGGGTTCCCTATCCAAAATCGACCACGCACCCACTTCATGAATCCACCCAGAAAGAAGCTCAACACCTCAAGGCTGTATGATGAAACTGTCGCAGATGGATCCCGAAGAACTATTCAAGAACAGCTGACCCTCCACCCATTCCACGGGGAGGTTGATGGTGAATGAACCACACTTCAGAAAATCATCACAGAATCAGCAGAAGACACTATTGGTTTTGAGAAAAAGGGGAGACATGACTGGTTTGAGGAAAATCGTGAAGAAATACTGAAACTAATCAGTGATAAAAGGGAAGCCTACCTTTCCCTTACACGAGACCCATCTTCCACAGAGAAACTAAACCATCTTCGCGAACTAAAACAGAAGTGTCAAGCTGAAATCCAGAAGATAAAAGACAACTGGTGGCACGAAAAGGCTGAGGAGCTCCAGAGATAATCAGACAGCAACTTTTACGCGGGTCTAAAAGAGTTATATGGACCCATTCACTCCTCTTCAGGAACACTGAAAGGTGCTGATGATACCACCATTCTCACCAGCACTCAAGTTTTGGATAGATGGAAGGAATACTTCAGCTCTCTTTTAAATCGTAGCTCCACTGCAGCTGAAGACTTTCTGCGCCTTGTCCCTCAACATCCGCCTCAACCTTGGAAGGTGATGCCCCCACACTTCCAAGAGTTTGTCAAAGCCTTGAGCAGTCTGAAACCAAGGAAGGCCCCAGGACCAGACAACATCCCTCTGGAACTCATTCAAAGCAGAGGCCTACCCCTGAAAACCAGACTTTTTCACCTTATCCTTCTGGTCTGGGAAACACGAAAAGTACCTGCTGATTGGAAAAACGCCACAATTGTTACCATCTTCAAGAAAGGCGACCGAAGTATCTGTGGAAACTACCGCGATATCTCCCTTCTTTCTTCTTCTTCATTTCCCGGTTCCAGTGATCTGGGTTGGGGTGTGAATCAAGGACCTCCATACGTTTCAGTCTCTCCACCACTCTCATCCCTCTTCCAGTACATCCTCCACTTTCACTCCTCTTTTCTCAACACACTCCCTCACTGCATCCATCCACCTCATCCTCGGCCTTCCCCTTTGGCGCCTTCCCGTGACTTTCTCAGTAAATAATCCCTTCGGGACTCTATCTTCTCCCATTCGCATCACATGTCCATACCATTTTAGCTTACTGATCTCGATTTTGTCTTGTAACTTTGGGAATCCTGTTGCTTCTGATTTTGTCTCTGCGGGTCTTTCCAACTATACCTCTAAGGAACTTCATCTCTGCTGCCTGGATTCTACTTTCCTCCCGTTTAGTTGTCCACGTGCCTGCTGCATACGTCAATATAGGTGTGTAATATGTTGAATACAAGATTCTTTTACATTTCTCGGGAACTTTCTGGTTCCATACCAGACCCCTCACACTCTGGTAAAACCGATTTGCTTGTTGGATCCTCTTACCAACTTCCTCACTTATCCTTCCATCATCTGTTAGGACACTCCCTAAGTATTTGAAGCTTTTCACAACTTGTAATGGTTTTCCATCTACTGCAATATTCCCCCTACCATCTCGCACATTTCTTGTCATCACCATCGTCTGACTCTTCTCCACACTGATTTTCATTCCATGCTCTTCTATCTCCTGGTTCCAAACATTTACGTGTTCTTGGACTTCCAATTCATCGTCCCCCCATATCACTATGTCATCAGCGAAGAGTAAGGCCTTCGTCCCTTTACTTCTCATTTTCAGTTTCACTCGTTTATTGATTCCATCCATGACGGTGAGGAAAAGTAAGGGGGACAATAAACTCCCTTGTCGGAGACCTGTTTCTACATTGAACCAGTTTGTTTGCCCAATCTTGGTCCTCACGCTACTGACACACTGACGATACATGGCTTTAATCATTTCCACTTCAGCTCTACCTACTTTTGTCCTTATCAATGCATCCCAAACCAGTTATCTTGGCTCACTATCATATGCCTTCACAATATCTATAAAGGTCATCACCAAATCCTTTCTGTATTCCCACCTTTTCTCTATCACATTCCTCATCATATAAATTAAGATCAAAAGTTGATCTGTCTCTTCGAAATCCATATTGTTCTTCCTCCATTTCCACTACCATCCTCAGTCATCCCTCGAGTATCCGTTCAAATACCTTTGCCACATGTGAGATGAGGGTGATTCCTCGGTAGTTGTTGCAGTCTTTATTATCTCCCTTCTTGAAGACCAGAATTATTAGACCTTTATCCCACTCTTCTGGTACTTCCTTATTTTTCCATATGACCCGAAACAATCTATCTATAGTGGGAAAAACCTTTGCTAGAATCCTCTTGAATCGACTACACACCATCTCAAAAAGAATACTCCCTGAATCCTAGTGTGGATCCCGTGCTTCCCGGGGAACAATTGACATGATTTTCTTTGTAAGACAACTGCAGGAGAAATGCAGGGAGCAAATGAAACCTCTGTTCTTAGTCTTTCACGATCTTGAAAAAACCTTTGATACTGTTCCCAGAAATGCCATGTGGATGGTTTTAAGACGCTTTGGATGTCCTGATTCAAGCTCTCCACGATGGTATGGTTGGACAGGTACTACATCAGAAAGACATCTCCGCTGAATTCTCCATTCAGGATTGATTGGGCGGAGACCCCTTACCCCATTATAAGTGAATTCTCCATTACCAATGGGCTCAAGCAAGGCTGTGTTCTTGCACCTATACTTTTTGTCCTGTACCTGGAGGCCATACTAGATGAAACATCATCTGCGAACATCCCTGGCGTGGAGATTATATATCGGTATGATGGATAGCTATTCAACCGAACCAGGCTCCGCTCCAAAAGATTAACCTCTACCATCTTGGTTACAGAATTGCAATACGCCGACAACAACGCTTCACCAGCCCTCTCAGCTGAAGAGTTGCAACAATCTGTTAATTGCTTCGAGAGAGCATACGCACGCTTTGGCCTGACCATTAACATCCGGAAGACCAAAGTGCTGGTTCAACCTGTCCCTGGAACCTCCACCCATGACTTTGATATCACCATCTCTGGCACTTCCTTCGAACGAGTTGATCACTTCTTATACCTTGGGGGCATTCTGTCGACCCAATGTACTGTCGATAAAGATGTGGATAACAGAATTCACACTGCGCATGTTGCGTTTGGACGCCTCTTACATCATGTATTCCAGAACAAAGACCTACGGATGGGAACAAAGCTGATGGTATACCAAGCTGTTGTCATCTCTACGCTGCTCTACGGATGTGAGACCTGGACTCCATACCGCCGGGATATCAAAAAATTGAAACCCTTCCAGCAGCAAAAAAAACGCTCCATTATGCACATCAAATGGGAAGACTACATACCTATTGTCACGGTACTCGACAGAGCAAAAATTAAGAGTATTGAGTCCATCATTATCGGCCATCGGTTTAGATGGTCTGGCCATGTCCAGCGTATGAGTAATGACAAACTCCCTCGGCAGATCTTGTACTGTGAACTTAATACGGGCAAGAGACCAACAGGTGCACCTTTGAAACGTTTTAAAGATCAGTTCAAAGAAACCTTCAAAATGTATCTATCAATCCAGATACATTGCGGAGGACCGTTCACGCTGGCGCAAAACCACCTTTGACGCTGTTCTACTTTTTGAACAAAATCGTCAAAGACAGGAAACGGAAGCTCGTCAGAGAAGAAAACTCCGCCAAACACTTCCACATCCACCCCCTACCATCAGATGTGACGAATGTAACCGCATGTTCTATGAAAAGATCGGTCTGCTGAGTCATCAGCAGCATGTCCATCGTGCGGACACAAGAGCTTAGAAGTGCAGGTAAGAAACAAACACTCGGATACGAGTATAAGCTGATGATAATGATGATGACAAGTACAATAGTATGACTTACCTTACCATTACTCAGATTCTTGTATTTGTTCTATGAGAAGACAAAAATTTAAAAAGTTCACAAGGAAATAAAAATGTCAGAAGGCCGGCATCAAAAATACCTCATTTTTGCATATGGAGATCAGGAAGGAATAAAAGCCCACCCTAGAGGAAATTGAATTTTTATCACCCTTTTTAGAAAGCACTCATAACAAAAAAAAAAAAGGGAAAAAAAAAACAACAATTTTTTGGGGAAACAATTTTATTCATTTCTATAGTAAATTTACAACACTCATCATAAGAAATTCAGTTGCACATTTGTTGCATTCAATAGGAAAGTGCATAGGGAAGATGCCCCCTACATTTTAACGAAGTGTATGAATTTACTGTTCAACAAAGAAACATTTAAAAAAATGTTAAATCTCCTATTAACCAATGTCGGTATGGCTGTTGACCATATTATCAGCTTTATAGGGGAAAGTGGAGTAGGTTAATAACTGACAAGTGATTACTTGAGTTTAAAAACAAAATATTTTACAATTTGAAAGCTAACTAGTGAGAGCCTCCGTGGCTTAGGCGGCAGCACGCCAGCCTCTCACCGCTGGGTCCGTGGTTCAAATCCCGCTTACTCCATGTGAGATCTGGGCTGGACAAAACGGAGTCAGACAGGTTTTTCTCCGGGTACTCCGGTTTTCCCTGTCAAAATTTAATTCCAGCAACACTCTCCACTATCATTTCATTTCATCTGTCATTCATTTAATCATTGCCCCAGAGGAGTGCGACAGGCTTCGGCAGCCGGCACAATTCATATCCTCGCCGCTAGCTGGGGGCTTCATTCATTCCATTCCTGACCCGGTCGGAGACTGGAAGCAGGCTGTGGATTTTCATTTCAAAGCTAACTAGTGTGAAAATTAATAGTTTGGTTTATTTTTATGTTTAATTTATATTTGGTTCCTGTCCAATAAGCATAACTCTGTGTTAAAGGAATGTATGTCCTTGACATCCACCCCTCAAAACAGTAAACACCAGTGATGCACTTAATATTCGAATCTAGATCACAAAGCAAAATAAATTTATTTTTTCAGCTTTCTCTAAGTCTTGTGAAAGAAACACGAGATGCCAAGCTTGAACAGGAGATATTTGGGTTTACTACCAGATAGCAACAATCCAATGGTGGTTCTGTAACAAAACACAAATTATTAGGCAGGAGAAAGGGAAGCTAGGGGCAGCTAACACTTAACACTAACACTTTAACGGTTAACTCTAGTAACAAGAGGGCAATAAAATCTGATGGCATGAATAAGGAAAATTAGCTACCTATGACTTTTGAAGCAGTAGTGTACATAGTGATACAGAATTCACTTAGTGGCTGCAGCAATCAGAGTGGTTGTGGTAGTAACAGGGTGAGCCAAACAGCCTGGCAAGATATCTTGGCAAGGAGACATTCTCAATAGATTAGACGTGGTGTAACTTTTAACTAAGGTTCGGCTTAAAGAAACCATATGTCACATCAGCACCATCAATCGCCTGATGTTGCCACTCTAGGCCTATTCCCCCTCTGTGTAACTACAACATATTGCTACGCACTCCCACTTGCTAAAGAGAGAAGACCCCCATGTGTACTTGCGGCGCCCACCTAACCGTGGCACACATTCTCTTGGAGTGTGAACAATAAAATAGATCAACGCAATAAAAAACATAAAACAGACTTAACCTGAATTAAAAGTCTTAACTTACATTAAAACTTAAAAAAGTAACCACTCTCCCTAATGAACTGGATGACGAGGTCTACTGACGGCCCGTCATCACGGAGAATAAAGGAGAGGGTATTAGGCAGTTTAAGAGTCCTTCGCAGATCAGCCAGATCCACACACTTGCAGCGCACTCAGAGAGTCAGTATACACAAGAAAGTGTTGGTGATCGTCTGATAATGTGTACCGCAGAGCCTCTAAGATGGCATAGAGCTCCGCTGTGTACACGCCACAGGCCTCGGTAAGTGAAAAGAGAAACCGACGATCCTCAACCACAAATGCACAGCCTACTTTCTCGTTTACCCTCGATCCGTCCGTGAATAGAAGCCCTGATCCTGAATACCGGCTCACCACGGACTGGAACAGCCTCCGATGGACGGAGGAGTCCGTGTCTGACTTGGGGCCGGTGTGCAGATCCAGGATGATATCAGGGCGTGAGACCATCCACGGAGGGGCCTTGCTAGGTACTCGGACGGTAGAAGATGTCTGAATTCCCGAAATGTGTCGTAGTTTAGTCCACACTTGAGAGGAGGGGGTATGTGCCGTAATAGACACATACCGTTCCCAACTTAGTTTCTTACTCTGACGGATAAGAATTCGTGCCTTGACACGAAATTTCTTAAACGCCACCAAATTGGCCATGGTTGGACGCCGACGGTAGTGCTTATGAGCTCGACGACGGTCTCTTATTGCCACTGCAATATCCTCTGTCCACCAGGGGACAAGTTTGCGACGATGAGTCCCAGAAAAGGATGGAATAGACTCCTCGGCGGCAGCAAGAAGCACATCAGTGATGTGCTGTACCTCATCATCGATGCTCCAGCATCCCAGATCATCAAATACAGTGCGTTCTGTAAATGATAGCCAATTTGCCCGTATATGTACCCAACGGCTGGGGAACTCCACGGGCTTCTGGCGAAGAAGAGTGAGAATGATCGGGAAATGGTCACTGTCACAGAGGTCATCATGTACGTACCAACCAAAATGGGGAACTAACACACAGCTACACACACTCAAGTCAATGTGTGAGTACGTGCCGTGCGTTACGCTAAAATGAGTGGCTTCCCCCGTATTTAACAATGATAAATCCAGTTCTTGAATTAAGCCCTCCACGTCCCTGCCTCTGGGGCACGAAGATGGTGATCCCCATTGTGGGTGATGTAAATTGAAATTACCCACGAGTAGGAAAGAGGCGGGAAACTGATCTACAAGATCAAATACAGCGTTAATATAAAGGAGCTGGTTCCGTGGAAGGTACAAGTTACAAACAGTCGTCATAACAGGCAAAGACACGCAAACTGCAATAGCTTCCAAAGGAGTAGTTTGGGAATATTTGGTGTCATTTTGGTCCGTATTGACAAAGTACTAATTTGATTTAATGTTCAATCTCCGTCAATCAATACATTAAATAAGTGCTACACCGCACTAGTTGTGGGACATGTTTCGAACCTTAAAAACGGTCTTTCATCAGCCACAAATGGACGCCGTTAAAACATTACATATAAAAAACACTGAACAAAGTAAAAGAACATCATGCATGTACACATAGTCACTCATAAAACACAATACAGTCCAGAAAAAATTAAATATAATACACATTAAAACTTTAAAATCTTATTATATAGTTCATGAAACCCTGTCCATCTTTGTTTCATGATTCATGATTTATTAAATCCTGTCCACTTCAAGAGCTACTCGCTTGGCGTGGCACACAATGAGACGTTGTTCTTACAGTCAAATGGTGTCATTATTTGTATTAGGATGAAACAAACACTCAAACATTCCCATTGAGCGGCTTGAGAACTTAATTTCCAGAAACCCTCTTACAAGTGCTTGCAACAGCCTGCTGGCTAAGGGCCAGGCGATGAACTGAATACTATGCCAGGTCAGCCGAGTCGCAGAGAGGATGGAGGGGTGGGAACTCACTGCCGAATGATGGGTGGGGAAGCACATGGGAAGGGAGGAAAAAGGAACAAGGGGGGTGGGGTATAATCCCGCCTACCGCTTGTAACTATGGAGGTTTTTTTAAACTTTGTTGCTGGCGACATAATTTGTCAAAGATTCATATAAAATATTGCTGTCATAGTTAATTTCATTTAAATTGTGTGACGGATTAATTCTTAAAGCCAGATCTATTTCCATCTGTTCCAAGATGTTAAGCTTGGTTCCTTTACTGCAAAAATGTAGAATTTCCATATCGTTTTCAATTTTGGAAAAATTATGGTTATGTTCTATCATATGACTATTAATGGCCGAAAACTTTTTATGTCTAGCGGCGTTAAAATGCTCGTAGTATCTTACGTTGAAGCTACGTCCGGTTTGACCGATGTAGTCTGAAGGACAATCTTTACATTTGATTCTATAGATGCCTGATTTCTGAAATTTATCCTGTTTATTAATGGAGCTAGAATTAAACAAATGATTCCTGGTGGTGTTAGCTGTACTGTATGCTATTTTTAACTCATATTTCTTTAATATATTAGTGATGTTATGGGTCAGTTGGTTCATGTATGTGAACGTAGCATAAGAACTGTCTTTTTCTACAGGTTTCAGTTTGGTGGGAGGTTTGTTTTTTATTTTCCATAACATCGAATCAACATATTGCTTACTGAAACCGTTGGCCCTCGCTATTTGTCGTATGGTGGAAATCTCATTATTCCGATCTTGTTCTGATAGTGGTATACTAAGAGCTCTATTAATGTAGGCTCTGAATGCGGCTCTTTTATGACTAGCTGGATGGTTAGAGTCATTTCTGATGGTGGAATGTGTTTGAGAAGGTTTTCTGTAGATTTTATAACGCAGTTTAGTGTTATCACTGATGACAGTCAGATCCAGAAAATTGACGGCTTGCTTAATTTCAGAAGCTGTGGTAAACTTAATGCTGTTGTCAATCTGGTTGAGTTCTGCTGTGACGCTACTAATATTGCTGACTTTATTATCTATTATTAGGAATATATCATCTACATATCTAGCCCAGTAGCTAATGCCCTTATTTTACTAATGTTGTTGTTGTTCTCCAAATGGTCAATGTAAATATTGGCCAGTATTCCGGAAAGTGGGGATCCCATGGCCAAACCTTCAACTTGCTTGAAAATTTTCTGATTAAACGTGAAACAATTATTTTGAACGGTAAATTTTAATAAATCGATGAATTCTTTAATCTCGTCATGGGAAAGTCTGCTGTGACTTCTTAAATTATTTTCTACTATGCTCAAAGTGTGTCCCACCGGGATATTAGTGTACATGTCACTGATATCCGCGGTGTGTAATGTTTCCGATTCTTTTAAATCTAATCCTTTTGTTAATTCACAAAATTGAACGGAATTCCTGGGGGCATTATTAGCTGAGAATTTATAATGTTTCTTTAAAAATTTTGGCAAAAACAGCGACAACTTGTACACTGGGCTCCACCTGAAATTTACAATGGGTCTAATGGTTATGTTATCCTTACGCGTTTTTGGCAATGACCTGAGGGTTGGCAAACTTGGGTTCATGTTAATTAACTTACTAATTTGGTGTTCATCCAAAATCAAAACGGTGTTCTTTAGGAGCTGTTTAAGCCTCCTTTGTGTAAGCCCTGTTGGATCTTTATTGATGATGCCGAAATTTTTACCATTCAGAAACGAATCAGTCTTTTCAATATAATCCGTTTTATTAATGATGACAATACTGTTACCTTTATCTGCTTTCGTGACTATTAGATTTTCCTTAGCAACTTTCTTTTTGAGATTGATAATGTCGCTATTTATATGGGGTAGTTTCTTATCCTGTTTAATTATTTTATTTACTTTCTTGTTGAGAATGTATCTGACTTCGTTCCTCTTGTCTAAAGGAAGTTTGTGGATTGCCGTTTCCGATTCAGCTATTAATGTAGTTAAATTTTGTTTATTATTATAGGAGGACTGCGAATTGTGTTTAAAACCTTTCTCTAGTATTTCCATCTCCCCATCGTTAAACTCGACACTGGAGTAGCGAAGATCCCGTCACCCCGATCCAGAAATTCCAGAAACCCGTGGAGAACCTGTCCTAATTGCGGAATTTTACGGAGTTTCGTCAGTTAGGGTATTATGAGAGACATGACTCACTGGGAATTCAGATACAGGCTGATTCTTGTCAAGAAGCATTACGCAAGCCTGGGTCGCAGCGTCAAGAAAAGGCGGATAGTATGGAACGGGAATCGACTTCACCCTCCCGCCGAGTGTAATGAGCCAGAGGTGAGGAAGTAGCGAGTGGGGAGCAGCCAATCAGTGGAGACCACGTAAGCAGGAAGTCGGCACTGGAGTGGGAAGCCGACGAGTGGATATATCGTTTGGCGCACCGTGGAATAGAGGACAATCTGTGTAAGACTTGACCAGTACGGTTGCACGTGTGAGTCGCTCCGATGTTCCGTGGAGTGGAGGACTATCTTTGTAAAACTTAACCAGTGTGGTTGTACGAATGTATGGATCCGATGTTCGGACCATAAAGTCACCAAATCTACAAGTATATCATCTACTAACGAAGAAGATGACGGCGTCCAGGAAACAGTGGGAAGCTCTCTTCATCATCCAGTACGAGGGAAATGCTTCGGCAATTTCCAGTGGTAAGCGCGAATGATGCAGAACTACTCAATCTCTTGTTTCTCTTTGTTTTATATTCAGTATTCAGTAACTTCATAGCTTGGGAGTAAGAGTAAAATCAGTAATTTATCCGAATCCGTTTTCACGCAATTTTCTATCGGTAATATTAAAATCGCAACGCTCCAATTTAAATTTTAAACTTATTATTATTATTATTTTGCAATACTTGTTTTATATAATAAATTCATTTCTTTTAACAATGCAATCTTTGCTTTCAGTAGGTAGCATTAGATATAGACCAATTCCTTGTCCTGATACAATTGTTTGTTGGGTTAATGATCCAATCATACCACGATCTGAGTGAATAGATTCTTGAAGGTGTTCTACTAGAGCTAGACGTTGTTAAATACAAATTTAGATTTCAACATTGCGTTGAGGTCTTGGCGCCCATTAAAACAACATAGCTTAGGCAAAGGTAAACAGTTACATTTATCACCAAACAGTAAGGACCAGTCAAAACGTTTCATTTGTACGCTCAACTAGGAGCGAAGCGAGACCGTTACATTTGGCGCCCAACGTGGGGATGAAAACCTAATAACATTTGTGGAAGGAGAAGGGTATATATTTCCGTGCCTGTATTTTGGGGGTTATTTGTCTTTATCAGTGTATATCATTATGGGGGATGAGAAAGAAAGACAGATGAGGTTACGTAGTGGTCATCAACTGGCGAGTGATGATACGAGCAGTATGTCGAGTGATGGTAGTACCGGGGTAGCGGAGGTAAATCCCGATACTGAAACAGGGAGTGTAGGCGGCCAACCAGAATTAAAAACTTTACTTCTCGAGTTTAGGTATCAGAACAAAGTTAGTAGTGATGCCTTAAATGCAAAATTAGAACAGAATAATGCAAAATTAGAACAAAACAGTAGGGAAAATAAAGAAAGTACAGACGCTTTAAATGCTAAACTGGAACAAAACAACGCTAAACTGGAACAAAACAACGCTAAACAAGAACAAAACAGTAGGGAAAATAAAGAAAGTACAGATGCCTTAAACGCCAGATTAGAACAAAATAGTAGGGAAAATAGAGAGAGTACTGAAACTTTAAATGCTAAATTAGAACAAAACAGTAGGGAAATTAGTGATAAATTCGAACTGATTAGAGGTGAGATCAAGGGGGTGATGGAAGAGAAGACAAACAGATTATTGCAGATGTAGACAGAAAATTAGGAAAAGTACAGGAGGAGTTAGAAATTAGAATCAGTACACAGGCTGAAAATTTAAAAGAACTAGTGCAACTAGAAACACAGTAGGTCAAAAAGCAATTGGGGGGAGAAATTGACAAAATTCAGGTAGCTACTAAAGAGGTTAAGGAACAGCTGGGGGGTAGAATTGAGAAAGTCCACTCGCAAATAGTTTCAGAAGTAAATGATTTAAGAGAGAGTAATAGAGAGAGCATTAGCAAGATTGAGGAGAAACAAGCAAAGCTATATGATAAAGTAGAAGAATCAGAAGGAAACATTAAATTAACAGTAAACAGTCTTGACAGGAAGGCTGAGGAGAAAATCGCAGAATTAGAATTAAAATTAAAAGCTAGGATCAGGCAAGAAAATAGTCAGAATAGGCCAGTTTTTGTGAATAGCACACACAGGGAGGTAGAACTGGGTAAGTTCAGCAATCGACAGGGGTGCCCAATGGAGTTCATGAATACTATAGAAAATAAATTCGGGGAGAGGTTGGAAAATGGTAGTATTGAGTGGTGCCAGGTAGTTGAAATTTTAGAACAAGTGTTTGTGGGGGAAACTAGGAATTGGTTTGCTGTCTACAGAGACAAGTTTACTGATATTAATGATTTTAAAATGAAATTCTGTGAAAAGTTCTGGAATGAGGTTATTCAGTCGCAGCATCGTGAGGGAGTAGTGTGTGGTAAATATAACCCTAAAGGAAGCTCCACCATGACCGAATACTTTTTAGGGCAGGTATTAGTGTGTAAATATCTGGATGGGTTGAAGGAGGAAAGTGATGTGGTGAGGTTGCTACTTAGGCACTTTCCCTATAGGATCAAGGAGGCGGCTTGTATCCAGAATGTAAAGACAATATCACAAGTAGAAAATTTGTTAAGCACATTTGATGCACTAGGGAGAGGGGGTTATGAGGACAATTTCAATTGGAACCAGGGTAATAATAATAATAGGCCTAATGAAGCCAGGCATCAGGAAGTTCAAGGGAACGGTGGCGAAGGGGCCAACGCTCAAAATAGAAATAATAATGATAATAATCAGCTAAATCAGAACAGAGGAAATGGCTATGGTAATCAGTATCAAGGGAGGAACAATGATTTCAGGGGAAATCAAGGGAGGAACAATGATTACAGGGGAAATCAAGGGAGAAACAATGATTTCAGGGGAAATCAAGGGAGAAATTATAATGACAATAATTACAACCAGAATAGGGATCAAGGAAGAGGACAGCCTAGTGGTAGTAATATACAGCCAAACAATGACAACACAGCCCAGAACAACCAGACCAGTGAAGTAGTTAGTAGTACTACAGCCAGGCTGCGAAGTAAGGTCAGAATCTCAGTCTGTAGCATGCCCTGTCCATACAATTATACAGGAACCCTATGACCTAAATGTAAGAAATGAATTATTACATGAACTAAATGATGAAGGTATTATTCAGGAAGTGGTTAGTAAGAGCCCCATAGTTAAATTTAACGTGTCCGAGGCGTACACAGATGTTTTAATTGATAGTGGTTGTATGAAGAGTTGCATAAGTAGTGCATTTTATGATAAATGAAAGGAACTGGAGTAAATTTTGAGGAGATGCCAATTAAAAGCACTTTTGTTATCACAGCTGTTGGGAAGAGGTCTAAAGTAATTTCTAAGCAAGTTTTAGTAGACATTAAAATTAATAATCATGTAGAGAAGCAGATTTGCCTTGTAATTCCAAATTTAGTATTCAGTGTTATCTTGGGTTCAGAGTGGCTAAGTAGAGTGTCTGGTAACTTATGATATGATGTAGGGAGTTTGAAATTTAAATGGGGAGATTCTGAAGTAGAAGTAGCGTTCAATGACCATATTCAGAGAAGTAGTATTGTAGGTGTAATTTGTACTTTAAATGAGATATCGCCAGCCATAGAGCGGGGTTCTCCATGTTTTGTGGGCAGTGTGATTACGAACGGTAGTCTAGAGGACTCGTTACGTGATGCTGCATTTCAGGGAAATATAGAGGATGAACAGTGTGTTCGGCTCTATGATGTGTTATTGTGTAATAGAGTTTTTGAGGATCGCATTGGTATGGTCAATTGCTATACACATTCATTGAACGTTATTGATAGGTCAGTATTCACAGGACATAGATATCCTGTACCTTTCGCTTATCAGAGTGCAGTTGAGGCACAAATTAACCAGATGCTTGAAGATGGGATTATTGAGCACTCTAACAGTCCGTATGTTAATTCTTTGATCACGGTACCTAAGGCCGACGGCACAGTTCGTATTTGTTTAGACGCTCGTTTGGTTAACAGTAGAATTAGTTCTGATCAGCTGAAATCTATGTCAATAGAGGAATTAATGCAAACATTTGAGTGGAAGAAATATTTCACTTGTGTAGATTTGAGTTCCGGTTTTTGGCAAGTGCCACTTATGTACTTATTTACAGCTTTTAGTCATAAATATAACCTTTATCAATTTTGTAGAACACCTTATGGGTTAAAGAGTAGTTCAGCAGCTTTAAGTAGGGCTTTAAACATCGCATTAGGGGATGACACAGGAGAGTTAGTAACCATTTACATAGATGATATGGTAATTAGTTCACGCAGTTTTGAGGAGCATCTACGCCATTTAGATATAGTTTTACAGAAGTTAGATCAGGCAGGGTTCACTTTGAAGCTGTCTAAGTCGTCATTCTGTCAGTCAGAAGTGACATTTTTAGGTCATAGAGTGTCAAGTAGAGGTGTGACACCATAGGAAAGTAGGGTTAGCATGTGTGGACAGTTAGGCAACAGGGCATCGTTACAGACACTGAGAAATAGGAAGGTAGAGCAACGTGATGACATTAAGTATGTGTCATAAAGTAAGTGTGTTTAGCTGGCGAGCCAGCCTATCAAATGAGTAAGTGTGGTATTTGGTGCGTGGGAGGAGATGGTCTTCCAGGCAGGCGTATCAGAAGTCACACAGGGGGGGTAGTATGTAAGTAAATGAGAGTTTTTAAGGTACAGGGAAATATGACGGGATTGTCGGATGCTCTTCAGCACTAAAATGTCTCGATACACCAAGGCCAGAATTTGGCAGCGCTGGTGAATTCCCATTTGTCTCCTAGAGATGGATGAGCGCTTGGACAGGGTATTTTTGCTTAAGGCGTCCACGGGACAAAAGATGGGCCATCAGAAGGCGAGACAGTCCTTCATGAAACTCATACATCACAGCACACGTGATTTCTGTTTTCGGCCTCGACATGTAAGATTTGTAAGTGTGTAATTTAAGGTAATTTTTACAATGGTATTATTTGTGTGAGGAGAACTGGTCTGTGTTGAGAACTAGTATTAAGTAGAATATGGTCTACGGGAACTTAACAAGACAGGGCGATTACGGCACAGAAATATTTGGTGTTATATGTAATGCGCATTTACTGTTTTTTTTTTTTTTTTTTCAGAAATCAATATTAATTTCGTCTGTTATAAAGAGAGATTAAGTATTATGGTCACGATGCGCTGCCACAATAGTGTGATCGTGTGCTCAGTGATAAATGGGATTAAATTCCACAATTAGGAAGGAACCTCCAGTGAAATTAGGAAGTTCTAGGGAGATATACATATATCAGAACACCTTGATGCGTGTGATGTGACATCTCATATACATAGTGCTCACACAGTAATTATGTCTATTTTTCCAACATAGAGAAATTTGAGAGGCGGAAATATCCGTGGAACACTATTCTATATGAAAAACATTGGACAGGTTGCAAAGTGCAATCCATAGTGACGACAAACTTTGACGCAAAGTGCGTAAAGAAAAATTATGAGTGTATATATCCGTAATTTAGGGTGATTTCATTTATGTAATATGTATTTTGAATGGGGATTATTAACGTGTCTGGGATAATCGGATAATGGACCGTCGTCACGGTAAATCATCCGATGATCCGAGGCGAATATGTAACGTGTTTTTCGAGGGGTTTTTATGCCACTGGCATAAGTCAGTAGGAAGCCAATCTATATTTATTTACGCGGCAAATTGTTCAGCCAAGAGAATTTTTCATGTTAATTTATTATTATTATTATTAAGGTATTTTTTTGGAGCATTTTTATAAAATTATAAGCATACAGATAGGTCTTCTATGTCTTAGAAAACACTGTCAAGCAAATTATTACGAACGACATTATCATAGAAAATTATGTGATTGTGGAATTTTACGGAGTTTCGTCAGTTAGGGTATTATGAGAGACATAACTCACTGGGAATTCAGATACAGGCTTATTCTTGTCAAGAAGCATTACGCAAGCCTGGGTCGCAGCGTCAAGAAAAGGCGGATAGTATGGAACGGGAATCGACTTCACCCTCCCGCCGAGTGTAATGAGCCAGAGTTGGGGAAGTAGCGTGTGGGGAGCAGCCAATCAGTGGAGACCACGTAAGCAGGAAGTCGGCACTGGAGTGGGAAGCCGACAAGTGGATATATCGTTTGGCGCACCGTGGAATAGAGGACAATCTGTGTAAGACTTGACCAGTACGGTTGCACGTGTGAGTCGCTCCGATGTTCCGTGGAGTGGAGGACTATCTTTGTAAAACTTAACCAGTGTGGTTGTACGAATGTATGGATCCGATGTTCGGACCATAAAGTCACCAAATCTACAAGTATATCATCTACTAACGAAGAAGATGACGGCGTCCAGGAAACAGTGGGAAGCTCTCTTCATCATCCAGTACGAGGGAAATGCTTCGGCAATTTCCAGTGGTAAGCGCGAATGACGCAGAACTACTCAATCTCTCGTTTCTCTTTGTTTTATATTTCAGTATTCAGTAACTTCATAGCTTGGGAATAAGAGTAAAATCAGTAATTTATCCGAATCCGTTTTCACGCAATTTTCTATCGGTAATATTAAAATCGCAACGCTCCAATTTAAATTTTAAAATTATTATTATTATTTTGCAATACTTGTTTTATATAATAAATTCATTTCTTTTAACAATGCAATCTTTGCTTTCAGTAGGTAGCATTAGATATAGACCAATTCCTTGTCCTGATACAATTGTTTGTTGGGTTAATGATCCAATCATACCACGATCTGAGTGAATAGATTCTTGAAGGTGTTCTACTAGAGCTAGACGTTGTTAAATACAAATTTAGATTTCAACATTGCGTTGAGGTCTTGGCGCCCATTAAAACAACATAGCTTAGGCAAAGGTAAACAGTTACATTTATCACCAAACAGTAAGGACCAGTCAAAACGTTTCATTTGTACGCTCTACTAGGAGCGAAGCGAGACCGTTACAAACTGACCCATAACATCACTATTATATTAAAGAAACATGAGTTAAATATAGCATACAGTACAGCTAACACCACCAGGAATCATTTGTTTAATTCTAGCTCCATTAATAAACAGGATAAATTTCAGAAATCAGGCATCTATAGAATCAAATGTAAAGATTGTCCTTCAGACTACATCGGTCAAACCGGACGTAGCTTCAACGTAAGATACTACGAGCATTTTAACGCCGCTAGACATAAAAAGTTTTCGGCCATTAATAGTCATATGATAGAACATAACCATAATTTTTCCAAAATTGAAAACGATATGGAAATTCTACATTTTTGCAGTAAAGGAACCAAGCTTAACATCTTGGAACAGATGGAAATAGATCTGGCTTTAAGAATTAATCCGTCACACAATTTAAATGAAATTAACTATGACAGCAATATTTTATATGAATCTTTGACAAATTATGTCGCCAGCAACAAAGTTTAAAAAAACCTCCATAGTTACAAGCGGTAGGCGGGATTATACCCCACCCCCCTTGTTCCTTTTTCCTCCCTTCCCATGTGCTTCCCCACCCATCATTCGGCAGTGAGTTCCCACCCCTCCATCCTCTCTGCGACTCGGCTGACCTGGCATAGTATTCAGTTCATCGCCTGGCCCTTAGCCAGCAGGCTGTTGCAAGCACTTGTAAGAGGGTTTCTGGAAATTAAGTTCTCAAGCCGCTCAATGGGAATGTTTGAGTGTTTGTTTCATCCTAATACAAATAATGACACCATTTGACTGTAAGAACAACGTCTCATTGTGTGCCACGCCAAGCGAGTAGCTCTTGAAGTGGACAGGATTTAATAAATCATGAATCATGAAACAAAGATGGACAGGGTTTCATGAACTATATAATAAGATTTTAAAGTTTTAATGTGTATTATATTTAATTTTTTCTGGACTGTATTGTGTTTTATGAGTGACTATGTGTACATGCATGATGTTCTTTTACTTTGTTCAGTGTTTTTTATATGTAATGTTTTAACGGCGTCCATTTGTGGCTGATGAAAGACCGTTTTTAAGGTTCGAAACATGTCCCACAACTAGTGCGGTGTAGCACTTATTTAATGTATTGATTGACGGAGATTGAACATTAAATCAAATTAAAGGAGTAGTTAACGGAAACTCTCCACTATAGCAGTCAGAGCGAACTAAAGCACAGACGCCCCCGGAGGTCCGGGCGGCGTCTGTTCGCTCTTTCGAGTATAGTCGGAAACCCCTCAGGACTGTCTGATGGTCAGGCCTGAGATTTGTTTCCTGTAAACAGACTATACTCGCTGCATACTGGGCTATGAGCTGACGGAGCTCAGTCAAATGCCTGTCATAACTGTTGCAATTCCACTTTAACAGTGCCGTAGAGTGAACTTTGCAACTAAAGAAAAGAAGCAGCAAGCTACAACTTAAACTTTATCAGATCATCACCCACCTAGTCGACCACAAGCTCCATGTCCTTGTTCGAGGCTGTGGAGCGGGCCAACCCAGCGGACGATTTCCGGGATGCATGTTGGCGGCGGGGGGAATTCCGAGGGGATCGCGCGGACTTGGGGCCCCGAACGTCCCCAGGCGCATAGACATCCGCAGCTGGCAGGGCGGATGGCTTCTTCTTTTTTGGAGGAGTAAGGGAACGCGCAGTACGCACTCCCCTCCTCCCCGCTTCTTTAAAATAATGAGACGGGCCAGGAGACGAACTCCTGACCCAGAACGACGATGCCACCTCCGCCGGCTTCGGCGCGGCTTTCGCCAACTGTCTTCGACTTCCTCCCCTGCTGTGCGGGCAGAGCAGCCTTCGCTCGCACAGCCTGCTGAGTGGCCGAAGGTGGAGTTGAAGTCACCTTCGGGCTTTTGGTCTTATTCATAGGTGCTGGTTTTTTAACAGTAGACTCCGATGCAGGTTTCACAGCTGGTACAAAAGATGAGGTAGATGGAACCAAATTTGGTATTATAACCCTATAGGCTCAGGAGCAAACGAAGTATGGTACTTCTTGCGGGCTTCCTGGTAGGTGAGACCATCCAGGGTTTTAATCTCCTGGATTTTGGAAGACAGGGCAGTTCCTATCCCGAGGAGAATGAAATCCAGGGCAATTAGTGCACTGATATGGTGTTGTGCACTCTTCCGCTTCGTGTGGTACCTTACCGCATGTTCCGCAGATCGCAGGGCTCGAGCATCGGGATAACATGTGCCCGAACTTCTGGCAGTTATAACACCTCATTGGTGGAGGGATGTAAGGCTGTACGTCACAATGGTAACTTGTAACCTTGACTTTCTCCGGGAGCACCGAAAGCTCAAAGGAAATTATGAAAGCACCAGTATTCACGATTTGACCATTGACCTTGCACGTAATGCGCCGGACATCAGTCACGTGACTGTGCTGCATATCCTCCTTGATCTCCTCGTCAGTGTTCAGAATCAGGTCCCGGTAGAAAATAACTCCTCGGACCAGATTCAGGGACTTGTGCTTTTCCACTTTGACGGGGATCTCGCCAAAGTGGTCACATTGCAAAAGTTGTTCAACTTGCTCACCAGTCCTAGTCTCGAGCAACAAGCTACCGTTCCTCATCTTTTGTACTTTCTCAAGCTCACCAGACACCTTATATGTGGGGAGAAAACAAAATACTCTTTACCAGCTTGAAATCAACTCCATCTGTTCTGGTCGCTACCAGAAACTTGGGGGTGTTAGCACCCAGATTTTCACGCACAGATTGTTCCCAGGGGGTTGATCCCCGTAGGAAATCAAATGTTTAAGACTTGGGTGTTGGACCACCCTGTTTGGGGATTTTTCTTTTAGAACCTATGGCCAGATCATCCTCCCCAAATGCCACCGACATCCGATCACGGGCCGTCACAGTAGGCGCTACCCAGCCGGGTCATGCCTAGCTTGGAAGGCATTGCCTGGGGGACCGATGTTTTACAATGCCGTATCGGCATGTAACCCTTGGCATATACTGGATTTTACAGCTCTGACATTCGGCTGTGCAGGGACCTGCGTAGTCAGGCGGATACTACTGTACGGGTACATGGCGCACCCACCTGTCGGCACGGCCAAGACCGGACAGGCTTTCGAGCATAGTCGCAAGCGTAAGTGGCTCATCCCCTAACAGCACGCACATATGGAAATTTTGGTTGCCAGACCCTGAAAGCATTAATGGAAAGAAGTGCGATATAACCTAATGAGAGGTTATACCGCACAGGTGTATATATTTTAGAGCTGACTGTCAAACCCTCGAAAGGGGACCGATCCGAGAAACCCTTTTAGTCCCCTTTTACGACTGGCAGGGATTACCGTGGATGTATTCGCTTCCTCCCACACACTGGGGGTCCAATTCACAAACCAACACGGAGCCCTTAAAGTATAGCCATGGTCTCCCCTGTTAGTCGCCTCTTACGACAGGCAGGGGATACCGTGGGTGTATTCTAAACCCCCCACTCACAGGGGGGACGATAAATCACTGATATAGAAACACGGAAAAGTAGCTCTGGCAGAATTCCTCCGTCTTCTAAACATAATCCACCACAATACTAAATAGGGATAACCTGAACTAGCACCAACAGATAGCACACAGGTACCATGTGGGATCATTTTGCTGTTTAGTTCAAATAACACACAATAGATTATTACACACGCTTCAGAATGAACATTTATTGTATTATCAACTTTTTATTCTTCAAATTCGATGCATATAGAATGCCAAGGAAAGGTAAATAAATGGAGTCCCACATAGAACAGCCATGACATCTGTTTCGCATTAGATATCCCTGTTCACCATGAAACTAGAATCGAACCGTTGCTTTCCATGTCATAATGTGATGGTAATCAGGAACCAAGACCGCAGCCTGTCACACAAGGTCTATTGGAAGCCTACCCTCAAAGACATATTTACACAACGATCCAACCACCACCCCAGTCACAACAGAGGAGTTATCAAAACACTCATATACAAAGCTAAATGCCTATCGCAAGAATACAACCTATGACTGGCTATGTGGCCCAGCAGTACCGTTCTTGGCTGCTGTGCTCTAGGTTGCGTGATTGAATCCAGACGCAGGTACGGTAGTTTGCATTTGAGGGTGCAGAAATGTGAGGGAAACTTGTCAGTAGATTTACTGACACATTAAAGATCCCCTTCAGGACAAAATTCCAGCACCCCGGCATCTCTAAAAGATGCAGTAGATAAAAGGAACGTAAAACCAAAATCATCATTATTAAAATAACCTACAGGGGGAAATAGAAGTTGTTTATTTTAGGGGCTGCGACATCGCGGTCATATAGCCCTGTGTATTTGTGTGGGTGTGTGTGCAATTTGTATGAAAACCTGTGCTATTGTCAAGGCTACATTATTATCATCATCATCTTGTACAGTTTCCAGCCCCAGGCTGGGTCTGTTTGGAACATAAAGCCTCGCCACTTAGTTCTTTCTTCCCACCACCTCTCCGCTGTCACTCTGGTCCAGTCCTCGCCTCTCTTCTTGACACATTCCTCCACTCCTTTCAGCCATCTATCTCTTGGTCTTCCCCTTGGTCGTTTCTTCTGCATCTGCATCTCATGTATCCTCTTGGGAATCTTCTTCTCATCCATTCTCTTTAAGTGTCCATACCACCTCAGTCTTGATGTCTCAATCCTACCTTGCAAGGGCTCCTCTTTCACCATTTCCCTGACCTTTTCATTCCTCACCCTGTATCTTCTTGTTACTCCAATCCTACTTCGCAGGAACTTCATTTCACCTGCCTGTATTCTGCTTATGTCTCTTTTCTTCATTGTCCACATTTCTGAAGCATAGGTCAGTATCGGGATATAGTAGCTTCTGTATAACACTTCCTTGCTTTTTTGTGGGACATCTTTATTCCACACTAAGCTCCTAATGCTTCTCAGAAATGCTTCTGCCTGTCTGCCACGTTCCGTAATCTCTTTGTCATTTCTCCCATTTTCCTCCACTATACTTCCCAAGTACTTGAGACTTTTCCACCTTCTTCAGCTGTCCACCTCCAAGTGTTATCCCACTCATTGGTCTGTCCTTTTTCCTGGTCGTTAACAGGATCTCACATTTACTGATGTTGAACTTCCATCCGTACTCTCCCACTGTTTCTTCCCAAGCCTTCAGTTGCTCCTGAATTTCCTCCTCCTTGTTTCCCCAGACCATGAGATCATCTGCAAACACCATTGCTTTCATCGTATCTTCTCCTATCTTTCCTGCTATCCGTGTCATTACCTCGTCCATAACCACAATAAAGAGAAGGGGTGACAGCGCACTACCCTGTTTCAGGCCACTCATTTGTCTGAACCAGTCTGTTCTTTCCCCTCCAACTTTCACACAACTCACACTTCCACAATACATCTCCTTCACTCTGCCTACAGTCTCTTTTCCCACTCCCATGTTTTCCATTGCTTTCCAAACCTTCTCCCTACACACACTATCATAGGCCTTTTCGATGTCCAGGAAGGCCATCAACAGATCTTCTCCAAATTCGTAGTGGTGTTGTGTATTTATAAATTGGGGATAAGAATGTTACTGCCCCCGAAAAATGAATTATTTGGGACTTAAATGAGAATATTTTCCAAGCCCATGATACAGTTTAACATGGCAATATAAATGGTGGAACTTGACACAAACCAGTCGTGTTAGCGAGGAGCAAGGCAGGGAGATTCCGATCACGTGATTATGTTGTGAAATAGAAGCTTCTAGAAGGTTCAAATCGACATAGCAACAGTGAATTTGCTAAGGAATATTATAATTATTGTTATAATTTATGTCATTGGACATAAGCACCCAGCCAATGAGGAGAGCTCTTATTAAAGACGGGAATACCTTCAACTATATAATATGGAAGATTTTATGCATTTAGGCCCCACGTTGGGCGCCATCAATACTGTGTAGATTCCCGAAGACCTCGTTGGAGCAATTTCTGATGGATTTTTAGCCGGAGCTCATTTAGAAATAAAACAATCCAGCTTTTGCTATGAATTCTCAACAGGCCGTAGCCATAAGTCAGGAACCATTCCAGCATTTGCCTGAAGTAGAAGTGGGGAATCCACCCAAAACCACTTCCAGGTTGGCTGAGTGTACACCCTTGCAGCCCTCACACAAAAACAAACCTAACCTGGGATTGACGCCCCACACTCCCTTGCATGTAGCACAAGCAGTAATTTCATCCGGACAGTGATGTGACCTGGCAGTGGGCAATGGTTTCGATCAGACAGTGGTCTAACCTAGCAGCGGGCGATGGGTTAAAGACATTGGAGTAAACTATACCATTTCCAGATCTATTTTGAATCATTACAGAAGGTATTTACAGTATGGCTAATTTCAGTATTTAAGAAAATATTATCATGGGTTCTTGTCTCCTTCACTGTTACTTATAAATCAGTCACTTACTGCAAGAATAATACCCTCCTTCATACAGAAATGCACTGTATTTTTTAAACAATTACTAAGTTACAGTACACATATCTCAATACTATACAGAGACCTACATGTTGTGCTTTAAGTCTCAAGGAGGACATTTTAAACACCCCTCCAGAGACTGGAAATAATTAACCATACACGCAGAGTTGAAAGACAAAACTGTACAGGAAGATGTTCAGGAGAGATTGAAGCAACAAATCCCAGTTACTTAAGTGGAAAACATAGAAGAGGAATGGTCCCACTTTAAAAAGGCATTTGTTGGTGCAGCAGAGAGTGCTTGTGGTAGGACGTCAACAAGAGTGAAAGAGAAGGAGACACCGTGGTGGAATGAGGAAGTGAGGAAAGCAGTGAAAGAAAAGAAGTCTGCATGGAAAGAATGGAACCGAGATCAAACAGAAGAAAGCAAAAGGAAGTATCACGACAGCAAACGGAGGTGTAAGAAAGTGGTAGGAGAAGAAAAGAAGAAAAGTTGGGAAGAATTTACACAAAGAATGGAAACAGATGTAAGTGGCAGTAAAAGGATGCTGTATGGGCTTCTAAGAAGTAAGAGGAAAGAAAGAGTTACCACAAAGCTGGTGAAAAAGGAAGATGGAGAGTTGTTAACACACCCAGAAGAGATAAAGGGACGACGGAAGGAGTATTTCGATAAGTTATTGAATGTGAGCAATTGTACTGGTGAGATGGAAGTGACACAACCTGACGACTCTATAACAGAAGATGATATAACAATGCTGGAGGTGGAATTAGCAGTACAGAAAATGAAGATGGGAAAAGCAACAGGGGTGGATGAAATCAGTGTAGAAATGATAAAGGCTGCTGGACCTGTTGGCATGCAATGGTTGTATCGACTGCTAAAGTGTGTGTGGAAACGGAAATGTGTACCAGAAGACTGGGAGAAAGGGCTAATAATACCAGTGTTTAAGAAGGGGGACAAGAAGGTGTGTGATAACTATAGAGGGATCACCCTCTTATCACAGATAGTAAAAATACTGGAAAGGATAGTAGAAAGAAGAATGAGAAGAAAGGTGGAAGGAGAGTTGCAAGAGGAACAGTATGGCTTCAGGAGTGGAAGATCCACAGTGGACCCAATCTTTAGCTTGAGGCAGGTGATGGAAAAGAACTGGGAATATGGAGAGGATTTGATCATGACTTTCATAGATCTAGAAAAGGCATCTGATAGTGTCCCCAGAGAGAAGGTATGGGAAACCATGGTTAAGAAGAGACTGGGAAGAGAAATGTTGGAAATGGTGCAAGCAATGTACAACAACTGTGTTAGCAGGGTACTGACCCCCGTTGGAAAGACAGATTGGTTTAGGAACAAGACTGGACTAAGACAGGGGAGTGTGCTGTCACCTCTCTTGTTCATAATGGTGATGGATGAAATTGTAAAGGAAACAAAGGAAGCATATGGACATAAAGAAATGAAGTTACTGTTATTTGCAGATTATATTGTGGTCTGGGGAAGGAACACCAAAGAAGTGCAAAAACTACTAGATGCACTGAACGAAAATATTCAGAAGTACGGCCTGAAAATCAGTATAGAGAAAAGCAAGACCATGGTGATGACAAGAGGGGAAAGACAAGGAAAGGGCACTGTGAAAATTGGAAGTCAGAGTTTGGAAATTGTGGACACGTTCAAATACCTAGGAAGTGAATTGATGCAAACTGGTAGGTTGGACATGGAGATTGGCAGGAGGGTACAGCAGAGCAATGCATTCTATCAAAGTGTAAGAAAACTTGTTTGGGATAAGGAAGTACCAAGGAAAAGCAAGGAGGTAATGTAGAAAGTGTACTATGTTCCCATATTAACTTATGCAGCTGAGACTTGGACCCTGACAAGCAGGCAAGAGAGTAGAATCCAAGCCAGTGAAATGAAATTCCTAAGAAGTATGATAGGAAAAACAAGGAAAGACAGAGTGAGGAATGAAGATGTTAGGAAGGAAGTTGGGATGGGAAAACTAAATGAGAGAATTGAGAAGAATAAACTAAGGTGGTTTGGACATGTAAAGAGGATGGAGGAAAATAGAATACCAAGACAGATGCTGGAGGCAAAGTGCAAGGGTAAGAGAGCAAGAGGAAGACCTAGAACAAGGTGGATTGATTCAGTGAAGAACAGCGTAAGAAAAAGAAATCTGGACTGGGACAAGATCGTGGAAGAAGAATGGTGGAAGGAAAGAGTAAAGTGGAGAAGTGCCATAAATACCCCGACCCGGCAGGATCTGGATAAGGGGAAATGATGATGATGACACGCAGAGTTACCATCTCACAGGGCCTTCGGCCTAATATTCCCA
Source organism: Meconema thalassinum (assembly GCA_946902985.2). NCBI lineage: Eukaryota > Metazoa > Arthropoda > Insecta > Orthoptera > Tettigoniidae > Meconema > Meconema thalassinum. The sequence continues at coordinate 1,621,275,440 of OX336388.2, read as the reverse complement.
GCAGGTCAGAATTCAGTTCCCCTCAAGAGACAGAGGTTCTCCGAGTACTACAGTACTTATGCTTCACCTCATTTCCAATGTCAATGTTCTATCTGGCAATAGGAAAACAGAAGTTGAGAAATTATATGTAAACTGAACCATCAATAGGCCTAGATATTAAAAATATCTGAAATCAAGGCATTGCTCAAGAAATTATTTTATGTGCACCATATAATGCAACAATCAAAAATGTATTGTATACATGTAATTGATCAAATGGATAAATTTAAAAAATCTAATCTAATCTAATCAAATCAATAAAAATGTAGTTCCCTGTAAATCAAGTTATCCTTTTATAAAGTGAATGCTACCTGGAAATTTGTTAATCATGAAGCAGACTATTCCTACCTAACCTCTCAACGATATAATTTTATTTCCATAACACTCAATGGTTTGTTAATTATTGTTTTCATGCCCTGCATATAAACATGTATATAAAGCATATGTAATTTATTTCAGAAGAGGGCATGTGTTAAGTATTCCATTGGTAAAATTAAATTAAACTCGTGTAGCCCATTGAACTGGTGCTAGTCTTTGAAACTGACATCACTTGGGTGATTTTTGATTCAGTAGAGCCACTGAAACAACAAACATTAACCTCTCTTTGCATACCATAACGGGGAATCACTTGACTGAATAATGTAAGTCATTTTCAACAACATCAGGGCATGTTTCTAGTAAACTTTCAAAGCACATGTGATCCTATGAGACAACATACATTACCAACACAACATTGGGCCTAGCCCAACATCATTATAAGCATTAACTTACTGATTAATTTCACATACTCATTACACACTGTTTCACCCAGTAGAAACAAGACAAACTTACCTAGGCCTATTATCTCCGTCATCCGAGGCACAGTATAAACACAATCACGAAACTGGAAATAAAATGTTGGACAATATCAATCGTATTATCTTACGGTGTTAACACCAATAGTCAAGCATAACATCTACTGTATCAGGATTAAAATGAAGCTTACCTGTTATATATGAATATATATAATTGGAATTAGAAATGATTATTATCCAGGCCCTTCACACATAGCTTCAACAGACATCAATACTTCACTCGTTCGTGAACCAAAACAAACAAGGCGGCATGGGACGAAACATTCCAACCTCAATTTGTCATTCAATGATTATCAGCACATTCACTCGATATACATTCCACTCACATGGTGTTACCATTATGCTTTACCAGAAAACAATAGTTTCTATGTGCTACTCTCGTCAATTCTTTTAAAAGGCGTATAATTGTAAGGGAGCAATCCGAGGGTTATGTTCGCGTGACGGCATGTTGGATTATGAAAATCTCCTGTTGTCGGCTAACATAAGTCGATCGGGGTGTTAGTTAGCCAGACGGTTAGGTCGCATAACAACAAGAGTTTGCCAGGCCATGACAACAACAAGAGATGGTGCATCGGTTTTTAGGGGATACCAGGAGATTTGCCCAAATGGAGTTTGCATGATGTAAAAAAGGAGATGGAACAACTGGCCCTAGGTTCTGCTAACAGTTTGCATGGCATGCTAAGACCAAGTGTAGCTGAGGAGGTCCAAATGCAGGCTCTATCCAGCTTTGCCTCTCTTTCAGTTTACACTTCTCTTTTGGCAAAGTTTATCGGGACACAAGAGGATACTAGAGTAAAAACCCCGGACGAAAGAGGCCCAAGATACACGACTTGGCTGGCATCCAGGGCTCATCAGGTCGAACCCCTCATATACAAAGTTCAGAGATGGCCAATCCCATGAACTTACACCTAAGCACATGAGCTACCCTATTTGGTAATACAGAGCCTCACTTGACTAAGGAAATTGTCTGATACAAGTTCTGCAGCTGCATTGGTAACTGAAGAAAGATTTATCCTTCTTTGCCTGTATTATTAGCTCATATCAGGCAGTGTGCTTGTTTCGAAAGCTCTTTCACTCACTCTTGAGCTGTTCCATCTCTATCCATGTAACAATTTACCTTTCAATCATGTCTTAGCCCCAGGAAGTGAGGCTCACTTCTAACTGTAACAATGAGCTGAATTTAAGAACCACATCAGCCTGTACAAAATGTCATCATCAACCTGGAATAACTACGAGAAAAAAATGTTTGTTCAAATTAAAATAGTGGAACATTGTATCATCTGAACAAAGGGAAACAACACAGACAGCAATGATTTTCACAAATCAGCAGTGACCATAACATCACAACCACCATGGCTAATCCAACGTAAAGTCAAAACTACACATTTAGCACATCTACAGAAAAGTGCTATGGAAACAGCTACTTTTTAATTAATTGAAACATCAAAAGACAGATATTTGAAAAGGAGGCTGAAGGGGAAGGAAAATGAATACCATCTCAAATATTCGCAGAAACAGCAGCGGAAAATAGAATTACTGTAATAAGAGCACTTGTTTATTTTAAGACTCTTGGCTTTCTAGAAATATTTTGTCCGTGTAAGCCTAATCCCCCCCCCCCCGAGATACTGTAAATCCTTGAATACAATTACTACAAAGCAAGAGAAAGAAAGCTACCAACACAGTTTTAAGTGCAATGGTTTTCTCATCGGTTTCACAGTACACAGGCACCATTTGCTGTTAGAATGTGATGAGGATTGTATATTCTCAAGAACCTGGTGTAGGAATTTTTTGAGGTAGCGTTATCCAGGCGATCTATGTAGTACAAATATTTTGCTTGCCATCTAGCAGAGAAACTCAAACTTTATCGAATCAACAGATGGATAACGTTGGTCTTGAGATCTCCAAATATAACAAGACAGATTTTTTTAAATACCAACATGTTCATCATAGCACCATGAACTTGACCACCCTTCAAAAACCAGACTAATAAGGAATCCAACCCTGCAATCTTGGGAACAATAAGTAAGAATACTGATCCACTGAGTCAACTATTTCATAAATGGAAATCTGGGTCAGGACAATTTTGGTGGTGATTGTTGTTTTAAGGGGTTGAAACATCGATGTCATCTTACCCTAACAATTGTGCAAAGAACTATTTCTAAGGTTAGCAAACAAATGCTGCTAGGCAGTGTAAGCAACACAAGGAACTTGCATACCAAATCTAATTTTGTAAACAGATCGAAAACTCGGGGGGGGGGGGGGGGGGGGGAATGGAAGACGAGTGCAGTTACATAGATAAACTATTAGTAATGTGAAATCAAAATGCTGTCTTTCAATTATAGATTACATTATCATCCACTATAGAGCACTACTGAAGTTTGGTCATATTTACATAATAGTATTATATACAGATGTCTAACATGCCCCTCTTTATAGCAACTTAAGATGCAGGTACATGCTTTGCCTAATCATTGAATGACTAGTTACGAACCAGATGAAGCATACTCCCCAGGATGGACCCAGCTGCCTGCATACGTAACAAAAATAACATGAATGTTGGAAATTGACTTTTTAGACCCTCAAAAACACTGCACATTAATAAAAAATGTAAGGAATGCACGTGCTGGACAGTGTGAGGACATGAAATAACCAGGTGTTTTAATGCCTCCTTCATCCAGGATCTCTAGTGATTAGAATTCCACCATTATTAGATGCAACTTATAAAAACCACATTAACAAATAATTAAGTTAGAAATGCAACACTATATTTTCTCAAGCACCTCAAGCAAACTTATGTGACTTCAAAAGTGGTCATAACAATTAACAAAAGATCCATTGTAATTTGATCTAAAACAAAAGAAAAATTTGATACATCATCATCATCATCATCATTTCCCCTTATCCAGCTCCCGCCGGGTCGGGGTATTTATGGCACTTCTCCACTTTCCTCTTTCCTTCCACCATTCTTCTTCCACGATCTTGTCCCAGTCCAGATTTCTTTTTCTTACGCTGTTCTTAACTGAATCAATCCACCTTGTTCTAGGTCTTCCTCTTGCTCTCTGATCCCTGCACTTTGCCTCCAGCATCTGTCTTGGTATTCTATTCTCCTCCATCCTCTTTACATGTCCAAACCACCTTAGTTTATTCTTCTCAATTCTCTCATTTAGTTTTCCCATCCCAACTTCCTTCCTAACATCTTCATTCCTCACTCTGTCTTTCCTTGTCTTTCCTATCATACTTCTCAGGAACTTCATTTCACTGGCCTGGATTCTACTCTCTTGCCTGCTTGTCAGGGTCCAAGTCTCAGCTGCATAAGTTAATATGGGAAGATAGTACTTTATACATTACCTCCTTGCTTTTCCTTGGTACTTCCTTATCCCAAACAAGTTTTCTTACACTTTGATAGAATGCATTGCTCTGCTGTACCCTCCGGCCAATCTCCATGTCCAACCTACCAGTTTGCATCAATTCACTTCCTAGGTATTTGAACGTGTCCACAATTTCCAAACTCTTGACTTCCAATTTTTACAGTGCCCTTTCCTTGTCTTTCCCCTCTTGTCATGTACTTCTGAATATTTTCGTTCAGTGCATCTAGTTGTTTTTGCACTTCTTCGTTGTTCCTTCCCCAGACCACAATATCATCTGCAAATAACAGTAACTTGATTTCTTTATGTCCATATGCTTCCTTTGTTTCCTTTACAATTTCATCCATCACCATTATGAACAAGAGGGGTGACAGCACAGTCCCCTGTCTTAGTCCAGTCTTGTTCCTAAACCAATCTGTCTTTCCAACGGGGGTCAGTACCCTGCTAACACAGTTGTTGTACATTGCTTGCACCATTTCCAACATTTCTCTTCCCAGTCTCTTCTTAACCATGGTTTCCCATACCTTCTCTCTGGGGACACTATCATATGCCTTTTCTAGATCTATGAAAGTCATGATCAAATCCTCTCCATATTCCCAGTTCTTTTCCATCACCTGCCTCAATCTAAAGATTGGGTCCACTGTGGATCTTCCACTCCTGAAGCCATACTGTTCCTCTTGCAACTCTCCTTCCACCTTTCTTCTCATTCTTCTTTCTAATATCCTTTCCAGTATTTTTACTATCTGTGATATGAGGGTGATCCCTCTATAGTTATCACACACCTTCTTGTCCCCCTTCTTAAACACTGGTATTATTAGCCCTTTCTCCCAGTCTTCTGGTACACATTTCCATTTCCACACACACTTTAGCAGTCGATACAACAATTGCATACCCACAGGTCCAGCAGCCTTTATCATTTCTACACTGATTTTATCCACCCCTGTTGCTTTTCCCATCTTCATTTTCTGTACTGCTAATTCCACCTCCAGCATTGTTATATCATCTTCTGTTATAGAGTCGTCAGGTTGTGTCACCTCCATCTCACCAGTACAATTGCTCACATTCAATAGCTTATCGAAATACTCCTTCCATCTCCCTTTATCTCTTCTGGATGTGTTAACAACTCTCCATCTTCCCTTTTCACTAGCTTTGTAGTAGCTCTTTCTTTCCTCTTACTTCTTAGGAGTCCATACAGCAACCTTTTACTGCCACTTACATCTGTTTCCATTCTTCGTGTAAATTCTTCCCAACTTTTCTTCTTTTCTTCTCCTACCACTTTCTTACACCTCCGTTTGTTGTCGTGATACTTCCTTTTGCTTTCTTCTGTTTGATCTCCGTTCCATTCTTTCCATGCAGACTTCTTTTCTTTCACTGCTTTCCTCACTTCCTCATTCCACCACGGTGTCTCCTTCTCTTTCACTCTTGTTGACGTCCAACCACAAGCACTCTCTGCTGCACCAACAAATGCCTTTTTAAAGTGGGAGCATTCCTCTTCTATGTTTTCCACTTCAGTAACTGGGATTTGTTGCTTCAATCTCTCCTGAACATCTTCCTGTACAGTTTTGTCTTTCAATTTCCATACTTTTATACTTTCTCTGATCTCCTTTAGGTTTTCCAATTTTTCCCATCTAAATTTTGCCACCACAGCTCTATGGTCCCCATCAAACGATTCTCCTGGTAAAGCTGTCACATCTATCAGCCTTCTGCGATTAGTCCTTTCCACCAGAAAGTAGTCAATTATTGATTTTGTTCTTCTATCGCCCCAACCATATCTCGTAATTTTCCTGCTGTTTTTCTTCCGAAACCATGAATTACCCACTATCAGTCCATTCCTTTCACAAAAGTTTACAAGTTCCTCTCCTTCCCGGTTCTTTTTCCCATATCCATATGGTCCAATGACTTCTCGTTTCCGACTTGTGCATTCATATCTCCCATGATCACCACTTCTACATCTGATACAATACACCTTTTTTTAAACTAAACATCTGCTGGAGTTTAAAAAAAAACAATGTTATATTGTTGCTTGCATTTGAATGTGAATGTTGGAATGAGCTTCATAGTCTTGTTCGTTTCTGTCGAAAATGACTCGACCATTTTGAAAATGAGTTCCAATCAAGTAGAGAAGAGAAAATTCCAAATTGCAAAGAACTTGTTGGTGGTGATGTTAGAGAATGAATGGGACAAGGTGAAAATGACAAGTTGTTACAGACTGCAGTGAAATAGTTACATTGGTGAGATATATTAGGCTATCTATTTTGAGTGCACAAGGTACTTGAGAAAATACAGTAGTTAAATTCTTAATCCAAACCTACAATTCTCATACAATTACAGAACAACAAAGATGTTCAGAATCCATGCCATTAGAATATTAATCCTGTATATTAGTGAATGAATATTTTTTAATGAATGCATCAAAAGTCACAAACTCCTACACCCATTTGCCTTCACATAGCTCCCAATACAGAAGTGGTCAATTCCTGAAACACACAGCAAAACTTCCTGATACAGTCCCAGAAACTCAAGGTTTATATTTGGCTAGTACACAACGCTTGATCAAGTTCCAACGTTCGCCGCTAGTGTTAGTGACAGTAGCATCCGGTAGCCAAAGTTGGAATTACTTGAAATTTAACTTCTTGGGAGCCCTCGGGCGTTAAATAAAAAATGCCCAGCTTATGGCCATTGGCTGCGATTCATATATAAAAACTTCCAATTATTCAATGATATACTTCAACCAAATGTTTCAAATAAAATATTTTTAGCAAAGAGTTTTGGATGAAAGCACTTTCCATAAAGAATTTTATTTTACACAACTGAACACAACATTGAATAAGAAAACACACTGTTGCAGTAGCTACAACAGATAGATACTAGTTTGCGGGACACAGCATTGCAGGCCTGAAGTTCAACCGACCCTCCGCTCTGCTCTCCTCCCCACGCCCGGCGGAGTTGCCATGCTAATGTACCGTACCTTCAGTCGCGTGCTGGATGCGAAAACGTACAGGACAACACCGCACCGACTATGCATGACCTTCAGGCTAGCAATGCTTTGTCCCGCACTATAGTAATCTACAGAGTAGTCTGTCTGTGCACACATGGTTAGCTCTCAAAAGGATTGATTTTGACTAGTAGGGAACATTTGATTCCCAACTGAAGAATGTGGGCTACACCACCTTACAAATCATTGTGGGGATGAAGCTGATACCTGCACGTGGTGTCCCTGCATAGGTACTTGGACTACAATTCCAGTACTGAACTGAACGTCAGCATTCCATAAGTACCTAATACTGTACTGGTTGGTGAGACGAAACAGTCTTCATCAAGACCAACACTGACTATCATATCTGTGAATATTGAAGGTCTATCTACACCTAAAGAAGAGTTACTACACTAGCTCTGTCAAACACACTACTGTGTTATACTGTGTATTCAGGAAACAACGACAGTCTAAAATATCGAGCATGAAACTCGTGGCTGAAAGACCCCATAGACAGTACAAGACCACTATACTAGCTAGACCTGATCTCCAAATTCTGTCTACTACAATCACTGCTGAAGATGACATAGAATTAATAACAGTAGAGCTCAGGAACAGTACTATATCATAAATCAATAAAACACCTTATACCGTATTTGCTCGCGTATAACTCGCACCTTTATGACCGAAAATATGTGTGAAAATTTGCGGTGCGAGATATACGCGGGGAATGACCGTATTCCCGAAAAAACACAAAATTTGCGATGTAACAGTAGGCCTACTTGAGCAACTGTTGTGGCGCGCTAATCGCTAGTTCGAACGTGTCTCAAGGCGGCGAATATAACCAACTGAGGCCGAAGACGCGGCGAACGATGTACAGCGTGCTAACTCTCACGCTGCGCCGGATGCTTGCACGCGGCCGAGCTCCTATGCGACGCAATGCGTAAAGATTCGAGGAGACTGAACTGCTTTTTCTCTGCGATGTAACAGTAGGCCTACTTCCGCAACTGACGTGGCGCGCTAATCGGTAATTCGAACGTGTCTCAAGGCGGTGAATTTAGCCAGCCGCGGCTGAAGACGCGGCGAACGATGTACAGCGTGCTAACACTCACGCTGCGCCGTATGCTTGCACGCGGCCGAGCTCTGATGTGACGCAATGCGTAAAGATGGAATCGTTGAGATTCGAGAAGACTGAACTGCGTTCTCTGCGATGTAACAGTAGGCCTACTTGCGCAACTTATGTGACACGCTAATCGCTAATTCGAACGTGTCTCAAGGAGGCGAATTTAACCAACTGCGGCCGAAGACGCGGCGAACGATGTACAGCGTGCTAACTCTCACGCTGCGCCGGATGCTTGCACGCGGCCGAGCTCTGATGCGACGCAAGACGTAAAGACGAAATCATTGAGATTCTAGAAGACTGAACTGCGTTTCTCTGCGATGTAACAGTAGGCCTAATTGCGCAACTTATGTGGTGCGCTAATCGCTAATCGCTAATTCGAACGTGTCTCAAGGCGACGAATTTAGCCAACCGCGGCCGAAGACTAACGATGTACAGCGTGCTAACACTCACGCTGCGCCGTATGCTTGCACGCGGCGCCTTGATCCGTAATCGGCTCGTATCGAAGTTCGGATCAACTCGTTGTTGCTCGCTCTTCCTGTTAGTAACGCTTCGGGGAAGAAGTTCCTGGACAATGACGACTGTTGTGGCGCGCTAAATCGAACGTGTTTCTACCTCAAGGTTATTACGGTCATTTATATGATGGCGTCAGTAATGAATGCGAGATATATGCGAGTACCTTTTTCCCCTGAAATTTCAAATAAAAAATTGGGGTGCGAGATATACGCGAGCAAATACGGTATAAACTTCTTCTTTAATACCCCATGTAACTTTCATAGACAAAAGTCTAATTTTGTACTTGGGGGCTTTAACAGCCACAGCATTGCCTGGGGCTATGCAAAGGATGACCCTAATGGGAAAGCAGTGTTGTTATGGGCAGATAACTTCCAGCTAAATCTAATCCACGATCCAAAATTATCCCCATCATTTAACAGCAGTGGATTGCGACGAGATCTGTTATTTGTGAGTGATCATGTGGCACAACAAAGTGTGAAATCAGCTTGCAACCCAATTCCAAGCACAGCCCCATAATGAGCCAACTCCTGTCAGCAGTAAGACCAATAACTATCCCATTCCACAGGCTGTTCAACTTTAAAACAGCACACTCGCAGAAGTTTAGTACAACATCAAATATCCACCCAGTACCAGAGGCTAATGATGAGTTAGTGGATTTTGGAGGTAACCTTATCACCCGTTTCCTGTTTACGATTTCATGTCTTTTGAACCACTGAACAACGTATGAACAACATTGTCTAAATTCATTTCCTTGGTGTTGAGGGTTTTTGGAATATTAAAGAATTTAGGTAAGAGGGTGTTGTTCATGTTTGTAGGATTGATATCTCATTTGGTTGGTCTTAAAATATTTAGTTTGTTTTATCATTGGGGCTTGCTTGACACACTAGAACTATCCAGATTGAAATGGTATGGGCAGAACACCGAGATTATACTTTGACCTGGTCATCTGGAGAGACTTGGGCAAGAGGGATGCAGATTGTAAGAAGAAATTGGAGCACAGTGTGTGGGAGAACCGGAAAAAACTGGAAGAGGCTCATTTATACCCGTACCCAGCTCGCTGGAGCGGAAAATGGATAATGATGATGATGGTTGTGTGTGTGCATGTGTATATGGCCAGGGTGAATCTAGTATAAGATAATTACATTTAAGTTTTCCTTACTTAAGCAATGCTAATTTAAATCATTTTGTATCCTAACCTGAAGAATTCGACAAAGTATGATTTGGATTATGTACTGGCAACAGAAAGAAAAATGTAATTAAACATAGGGGAACTTTGATAATTTAAGTTCATTATTTGTAATTGTGTCAGAGTCAATATTTGAATAGATTTAATTATTAAGAGCACTTTATTTTATTTAGCTTAACAACCTTAGGAAACCAGCTCCTCTCTTGGCTTCTGGGATTAGGGTTTCCCGTACACAGCCAATGTCAAAAGGCTGCCACATTGCTGAATATCTCCTGGTGTGTTCTTACTGTTTCTCCCTATTTCCCTTCGTTGTGTCTTTCCTTATTCATGTGTCTATTCTTTCCTGTCTAATGATTGATTGTTGTTTACCTGAGATATTTTGCTGTATAACTCAACAATATAAAGGGGCAAAATTCTAGCATAGTTAAATACCTCCTAACTGACCTAAAACTACTTACATCCCAAGAAATCTATGATAGCCATGAATGAGAGTGAAGAAATGGCAATATCTTACCAGTAATATCAGCACCTTCATCCATTTCTCCCAGAGCTTCCGCATCCTGAAAGCTTAGCTCCTGATACAACGTGTTGCCACTGCGCTGCTCCCTGAAAGTAATAATTACTTGAAAGCTATGGAACTGAAGTAGTGTTACATGATAAATTAAGAATATGAAACTAAATTAAAAGTTTCAGTAGTAAATTTTTACAGTCAATGCTGGTCAACTGATTGGCATAGGGCCTAGTATTGTCAAAGACTAATAGTTAATGGACAGTAAGACCTAACTCAGTCTGAGTTGGGATGTTAGCCCAAATGTCCCTTTAGTGGATTGATATATGAAGGTGTTATTTAGATATAAGTTTCGGCACATGAGTCGAGAAATCAATTTTTATTTTTACCCTTCTAACTATTTTAGCTTCTGTTTGCTCACTTTCTGTTTTTATGCCTTATTTTGCCTTTCAATAACTTACAGTACAAAGTTTTTTTTTCCCCAATTTCAGCATTTAGTATTAAAATATTTATATAAGTTACAAAAGCTAAACAATGGTTATACTGTATTTGCATCACAATGACAGCATCTTCTGAGAATGTCACTCCCCATAAATTATCAAGGAATAGAAATATTGTTACTATCAATACTCCATCCATACGAGTTGTACTTTTAAGTACGCTTCAATTACTTAAGTGGGCATAACGAAATATATCTCTATGATGGAAACCATTCTCTCCGGCGACTATGGGACTTAAAAAATTGAAACACCACCTTGCTGAGGTATGTAAAAATAAAATTTGTACCGAACTAAAATGTGTACATCAATGCATAATATATTATATAAAAGCCTATTTTATCACTTCAGGGGATATTTCCTGCATTTTAAGAGCTTAACGCCAGCTAATTTTGACCAAAATAAGTGCTTAAACATCTGGGCTCGATAAATTACACAAAGAGTCTTTTTCAAATAACCAATCTGTCCTTAACGCGTATTATGGAGGAACGCGATGGGTGATCTCTGATGCATTCCTGAACCGATGACTCCAACTGAACAAAATCAACACTTTCGATATTTTCCTACATGAAGTAACCTGCAGTTTTTAACAACACATTTCTAGAATCATGATTATTCGCTCGCTTTTGGCCAGCAATCTTTTTGTCACTTTCCTTGTTATGTTTTGCTGCAAACTTCTTTAAAACTAAAACGTTTGGGAGTAAAAGGTGGTATGCGTCCTTTATGTAAATTTCGGATTATGTCCACCAGGCAACTACTAATATTGAAGTTAACATTAATAAGTCAAAGTAGTCTCCAGTAACAGCCTTGAATAGTGTGGTGACCGTTAAGTCATTTGAAGTAAAAACTGGTCAGCAACAGTAAACATGTCATGGAATAGTGTGCAAAGGAATCTATTCCCAACAAAATGTATATGCAAGAAGACAGTTTGTCAGGATGGCACACCTGTAAAACTGCACCAAACATCCATACATGATATCATTCAATTAGGATAACACCTATGCCTTCAAGTGCCATCAAACACACAACAAAGATATGTACAGAGAAGTTAATCTGCAAAAAAAAAGACAAGTGTCAGTCATCACTAATGTTTGTTTATTCAGATGGAAATAAACTTGCTGTTGTTGTTGTTTCCTATGGCTAGGCCGGATTCCAATCCATCAGCTTTCTTGCGTTCCAATAGAGTTGTGTGAGGTTTCCTGAAGTTCTAGCAGTCACATCAAGTTTGTTCCAATGTAACAGGTGCCCCTTATCCATTTTACTTCCAGGTTCGTGACAAAGTGTCCATTCTTCAGATCTCTGGAGGTTGATTCGTTTCAGATGAGCTGCAAGGCAGTTGTGGCCAGTGTTAAGTCTGAAGAAGGCTACAGCTTCTCTTCTTGGTGTTAATTCATATTGATCCCATTTAGCATCAATGTCCTTCCATAATTTGGTTTCTGCTGTTTTCTTTGCCATTTCTTCATACTGTACCTGTTTTTGATAGTATTTTTCAAGATCCTTTTTGCTGACATAAAATCAGTCTGACTGACAGGTTGTTGTAGTTCGGTACCTTTTTTGCTAATCTGTCTGCCTCTTCATTACCTGCTATTCCAACATGAGAAGGGATCCACTGAAATGAGATCTGTTTGTGGAGCCTTTGAAGGGTTTTTTATCATACAAAAAATTTATTTCAGTTCTTTATTTTGAGGCTTATAATTTGACGAGACGGCTTGGATGGCTGCTTTTGAATCTGTAATGATAACACATTTTTGATAATCAATGTTTCTGCCTAATAACTGATTGAGTGCATGTGAAATTGCTCTTATCTCACCATCAAAGTTTATTTTGTTTTGGCCAACTGGGAAGTAGAGTGAGAAGAGAGATGAATGTATTCCTGCTCCAGTTCTATTTTCTTTGTCTTGTGAGCCATCTGTAAATATTTTTAGCCATTGATTAGATGGATATCTTTCTTATATTGTACAGAGGGCCAGTTGTTTTAGATCATGTGGTGAAGAGTCTTTCTTGCACACCTTTTCTAGCAAAGTAAGATCTGTAGTCACTTGTATATATTCAATGGGGTTGACTGGCATACAGAGTGGTTCAAGTTTTATTTGCAGATTGCTCTTATTGATATATTCTTTGGCGAGACTTAAGGGATCTTTTTGTGTTTTAAGATTGGGGCTAGAAACTGGTTTTTTGATCCATGTCATTTGAGGTAGTCTTTGTATACTGAGATATGCATTGGCTGTTTGATGTTTCATCTCTTCTTCGATTGGTAAGTTGTGGGTGTATAATTGCAAGGCGGTTACAGGTGTGATTTTTATTGCACCTGTTATGATTCGTAGGGCATTATTCTGACACCTCTCGAGGGGATCCAATGTTTGACTGGGGTGCTGTAGAGAGTACTTCACTGCCATATTTTATGATAGGTTTGATGTAAGTATTGTAGGTTTTGTTGAGTGTGTATTGAGTTCTCCCCCAAGTAGCTCCTGCTAGTCTCTTCAGTAATTTCATCAGTTTGCTTACCTTATCCTCCATATGTTGTATGTATTTGGTCCAGTTCAGCTTCTTGTCCACGATGATACCTAGGTACTTTGTACTTTCACTTTTTGGAAGGTCTTGATTACTGAATTTGAGACTGAAAGTTGGATTGTGGTGTCTCAGGGAGAAAAACTGGTATACTGTTTTGGTAGTATTGATTTCCATATTATTGTTTTCAGTCCAGCTTTTGAGTTTTGTAAGTGCCTGGTTCATTCTGTGTTCAAGAAGCACTTGCTGATTTGGGCTGTTACGTGCTGTGGTCCAAATGATAACATCGTCTGCAAACATGCTGATATTCACATTACCTACTTCCTGTATTGTTTTTGGAAGATCTTTGATGTACACATTGAATAAAGTTGTGCTTGATACAGCTCCTTGTGGGAGGCCTAGTTTTGATTGCTTGCAACCTGAAGTTTTGTTGTTGTAACATTGATCATTCTTTGGGAAAGGAATCTTGAAAACCAGTTTAACATACATTCATTTACTTTGAAGTTGATAAGCTTCTTTAGCAGCATGTTTCGCCATACTGTATCATAGGCTCCTTTAAAATCGATGAAAACTGCAAGAACACTTTCCCTTTTGTTAAATGCTTCTTTAACAGCTTGTGTAAATCTCATTATTTGGTGGGAGGAGGACCTGTTTTGTCTAAACCCTGCTTGTTCTTCTGATAGAAGAGATTTTGTTTCCAAGTACCAATTGGGTCTATTTGTAATCATCCTTTCTAGAATTTTTACCAGAATGGAGATAAAAGTCCAGTTGAAAGGAAAAATGAGGAATGTGTGAAGTGGATACAACATGCTATCCAACATTTTAAGAAAATGTCACCAACAGCTGATGTAGATGAGGCGAGGTGCAGTGAAGAACTGTACTGAATTGTAGGGGCACATGAGGCACTAAATCCAAAGAAAATTCACCAAAATGTACCCTTGCATACCAGAATTGTTTTGAACAGTAAAAGTATGTGATTTAATATTATATGACTGTATTGTGGCGTGTCACCGCACGGTGGTTCAGATCCATCAGCTGGTCAGACAAGAGCTTCCCTTGTTTGCCTCGAGGGCTGTCGCAACAAGAGCCCTCTGAGTCGGGCAGGCCATTGACACACCTGGCTGCCAAACTGTTCTGTTTCTCGAAGCCGCTGGGCGCAAGGCAAGAGACAGATATTGCGCAATAGCTCTGGGGTGAGCGAGAACGTGCTAGAGAAGCCACTATAGGTATTATAAAACCTGTGGAGACCGGGGACGGCAGCTCATAGTGGAGTACATATAATGGAGAATAGAATAGCATCATTTAAAGTGTAATATTATTGATGTAACCAACTTCTAATGGTTTGGGTTGGAAAATAATGTTCCTTTAAACGTAAAACTTGAATGAATTTGTTTCTTTGCCGTGGTCAAGGTATTTTTATTAAATTTCAAAATACAACTATGGTGCTTTTCCTTTTGGTATTTAAACACAATAATTTGCACATCTTTCTTCCCACTTTCTAATATTACATCATCTGGTCGCATAAGATGACCTTGCTGTTCCGCCCTTAAAGCAACATTAATTTATAAGAATGGCAAAATTTGAAAATGTACACAAATAAAGATAATTTTGATTAAGGGCCGGTTCTACCACATCCGGGCAAAGGGGCCGATAACATGCCCATCGGAATAAGTAAGAATTTCCGTTCGACCATCAACAGGTAGTGCTATCGGCGGTATAAACTTCGTTTATCCGGAGTGTACATTTTTGGGAGCTTCGAGAGGCCGATAAAGCATTACCAGCCAGATTTGAGCCATGCATGAGTGTTTCTTTGCATCATCTATGCTGTACATAACCTCTTCATAAATTACTATTAATAAAATTAGAATAATTTGGTAATTTTGTTGTCGCATAATGATATAATTACAATTATTAATTAATTATAAGGGATGAAACAGTTACTGAGCATATTTTATTTGAAGGTTATGGAAGAGCTAATTGACGTCCTGGAAATGTATAACTGTTTTGTCGACGAAGAAGACGCAGTCACACGTCCAAGGCGGAACAGAGATCGGCTGGAACATAATGAAATTTGGTCGAATGAGGAGTTCTTCGTCCGGTTCAGGCTGCAAAAGCCAACAGTTTTAGATTTGTTGCGGTTGATTGGAACATGAAATACGACCGCCTAGTGAATACCGTACGGTACCATCATAGATTTCAAAAAATTGTCTCAATTACATCTTTAGGAGTAAAGCCTCCGTGGCTTAGGCGGCAGCACGCCGGCCTCTCACCGCTGGGACCGTGGTTCAAATCCGGGTCACTCCATGTGAGATCTGTGCTGGACAAAACGGAGGCAGACAGGTTTTTCTCCGGGTACTCCGGTTTTCCCTGTCAAAATTTCATTCCAGCAACACTCTCCACGATCATTTCATCTGTCATTCATTTAATCATTGCCCCAGAGGAGTGCGTCAGGCCTCGGCAGCCGGCACGGTTCATATCCTCGCCGCTAGATGGGGGCTTCATTCATTCCATTCCTGACCCGGTCGGAGACTGGAAGCAGGCTGTGGATTTTCATTCACATCTTTAGGAATACTGTATGTAGCCCTCATATAATCTAATAAATTCGCACAAGTGTGCATGAGGAATACAGATTGTACAGGACATTATTCAGGTTCTGTACTAATACATTGTCACTGACTTGGTGTTTTGCTTACAGCATAAGACATGTTATTTGGGGCATTGCATGTTACAGTTTTCTACATCACTAAATCCATGACAAACAGAACTACGATCTTAGGCATGTGGTGACGCGTTATACGGTCAATGGTTTTCATCATAAAATATCATCATCATCATCATCATTTCCCCTTATCCATCTCCTGCCGGGTCGGGGTATTTATGGCACTTCTCCACTTTCCGTCCACCATTCTTCTTCCACGATCTTGTCCCAGTCCAGATTTATTTTTCTTACGCTGTTCTTCACTGAATCAATCCACCTTGTTCTAGGTCTTCCTCTTGCTCTCTTACCCTTGCACTTCGCCTCCAGCATCTGTCTTGGTATTCTATTTTCCTCATTCCTCTTTACATGTCCAAACCACCTTAGTTTATTCTTCTCAATTCTCTCATTTAGTTTTCCCATCCCAACTTCCTTCCAAATATCTTCATTCCTCACTCTGTCTTTCCTCGTCTTTCTTTATACCGGCAGATAGTTTATCACCCGGGTTGCAGCCCGCAACTTTTACCCAGATGTGGTAGAACCGGCCCTAATACAGAATATAATAGCAACATTTCAAGTTTCATTTTTCAACTCGGATTGCAATTTGTAATACCAACTAACGTTATTTTAAATGTGAATTCGGATTTCCCTACTCTGATTAGGCGGTTTTCATTATATGCATTCAATATGCCATGTACAGGCGGGAAGCAATGTAACATACAGGGTGGCGCACGAAATGTCATACACCGGAAATTGTTTATAGAATATTTAATAAACAACATATTTAATAAAGAATGCTATTACAACATTCACTGAAATGTGCATGATTAGTCAGTATGCAGGACATCTTCAATATGCCCACCTTCTCGGCGTACAACAGCTTCGAGACAAACCTGCATGTTTGTAACCACTCGACCTACGACACAATGTCCTCACTCAACCCTCGGAAGAAAGTCGCAATGGCCGCTTGCAATTGCAGTACATTTTCTGGTTTCTGGCTTCTGGCGGTAGATTGTCTCCTTCAAATATCCCCACAGGAAGAAGTCGCCGGGTTTAATATCGGGGATATGTGGTGGCCAGATTGAGCGGCTCTGAAATCATTCGGGATATCGATGGGGCATCACACGGGGCCAGAAATGTTCATGCAGAGAGTCCAGAACAACATTTGCTGTGTGCGGACGAGCTCCATCTTGCATGAACCACTGTGTCTCTATTGGTAGTCTTGTTGCAAAGAGTTGTGGAAGCAAACTGTTTTGCAACATGTCCATTTAACGCGCACTGTTGAATCAGTCATTGTTAACGATTGGCCCAATAATTCCATGACTGGAAATTGCAGTCCACACACACACACACACACTTTCACACCATGACCTTCAACCTCGTGCACAATAGCAGGCCGTTCTTTCGCTCAAAACCGGCCATTCTGTTTGTTCACAGCACTGTTGAGATAAACGTATGCCTCATCACTGAACCATGCGTTGTGTTGTGAAATACGGAATCACATTCTGCAATAGCCCATGCAGCAATCTGTACTCACCGTTGCTTGCCAAGCGCCGTTAGTTTATGACCTGTTGTCATTTTGTATGGGAATTGCTCAAGCTCAGACTGCAATATTCTCTGAGTTGACCCACAAGAGAGGCCCACCAGAACACAGGCAGTTCTGGTGGATTAGGAGGAGCTCCATCCACAGCCGCACTCACAGCAGCAATATTATCCGGTGAGCGGACTGGCTTGAGACAGGTTCGTTTCCTCTCCAGTATATTGTCTTCTGTTTTAAATTGGCTGGCCAGTCTATACACCGTCTGCTGGCAGGGAGCCCACCGGGTACGGAAATGAACACCTAACCTTTCCGAGTCCGAGTTACACTCTTTGTGTCCGCATAAAACAACACTGTTTTCACCTTCTATTCGCGCGTCGACATCCCTTTGTCCGCCATGCTGTATAACTGGAAGCCGGTACGCATGTGCGACATGTGCTGCTGTTTGACGAATCACGCAAGAAATAAGGTTTCTGTTCACGAAAAGACATGGTCGTGAGCCCACATTTACACATTTTATAAACCATTTTCGATGTATGACATTTAGTGCGCCACCCTGTAGACTTTTGTTCCGTGATTTTAAAGTGCATTTCACGTCACTAATTCCAGAATACTGAGATATGCTCGTACTACTTGCAAATGCATATTCAAAAAAACATTGTAGACGTTTGTTTTCTGAATATCTCAAATTACACAAAAAGTAGCATAGACGTTTGTTCCGGCAAACGCTTCAATCATAGACACATTCATCGGTGTACAAAGAAGAGATCGGTCCAGAAGATAGGGTAGGTTTGAAGTCATGTGTGCCTTAGATGCTCACAGGTGGTGTTAGGTGACAGCTCATCAAATGTTTGTACTCACAGCTGGTAAGATGTGTTGTTGTTTGAGTCTTCAGTCTTTTGACTGGTTTGATGCAGATCTCCATGCCTCCCTGTCCTGAGCTAATCGTTTTATCTCTACATAGCTACAACACCCTACATCCGAGGCAATCTGTTTAACATATTCTAACCTTCTTGGTCTACCCCTACAGTTCTTGTCCTCGACCCTTCCTTCCATCTAAGCTTGCTATTCGTGGGTATCTAAGTATGTGTCCTACCAACCTATCACTTCAGTGACATACTGTAGGCATTTCTTTTAATATTGATCATTAAACAGAGAGATCATGGTGTTACGTTCCTAGGACACATAAAATCAATAATAATAATAATAATAATCAGTAGAGTTTGTGTGGATTTTGTAGATTTTGATTACTTTTGGACTCGTGTGTGGGAGATTTTTGAGACATCCGTGACATCATAGTTTGAATGCTATTTAGCTTACCCAATGTTGGTTGATTGTTGAGGCTTTTGATCCCTCTGTGACTTCTTACAGACTTAATTTTATTTGAATTTAAGCTAAGCTTGAGGCATCTTTCAAAAAAGGAATAATTCATGTATAGAATTTTTTTGGTACGTTTAATGATATTTAATGTGTAATTGAAGAAGAACGTTGCAGACATGGAGAGGCCAAGCGACAATCGAGAAAGTTCTGCTAATTACAACCCCGCCCTCCCCCAACCATTCAGAGCAATTTACGTGGGCGCATGTTTTAGGCCAGGTTGGTTTGTTCAGTCATCGGAAACACATGACGATTGTGTAATAATATTTGATTGATTAGTGTTTGATTATTTAGGGCTCCTTGTCATAAAAATAAATCCAGGTTTCAATCATATACAGCTTAGATTAAATAAGGTTTATTTAAGTGTTTCATTTACTTTTTAAGTTTTAATGATTTTATTGATTTTTTTATTTTATTTGTGGTCGCCTATATCACAACATTGTGTTTGAGTAGATTTGTATAAATGTAGGATCAAGCCATAGGATTAGTTTTGTTCCCTCTGTGCATTTTGACCGTCACCAACTAATGTAACTGTTGTGATGGCGGACAAGTGCAACTTGTACTATCAAGAATTGTTGGATTCTTGATATAATTTATTATGAGGAAGTATTCATGCATTGAAAATATGCTCAGGTTTCAAGTAACGTATTGTTGAAGATTGATTTATTATAAGAGAGCTCTCAGCAGGAATTGTAACTGCTTTGTGGACCCTCACATCATCAAATTAGATGTATAACTCATGAACTAATAGGTTTTATTTTCTTAAGGATCTAAGTTTGATATAATTGAAGATTTTAGTTATTTTTTACATGCCTTGTCCAGCATTGATTCGGTGTTATGAAGATAGATATTAATTTGTATTATGTTCCCTTACTTAGTAATAAATAGTGTTATGTTGTTTTTACCCGTGAGTATGAGCCACATTATTTTGATCCATAGATCCTCCAGAAACTCCTATGATATGCAATATCAAGGGCTAGATGGACCTGTTAATTTTTGAGAGCTATATTTAGGTGCATATAAGTTGGGAAATTACCCCCCACCCATACAAAAAAAACTAAGATTGTAAATTTCTTCACATTATTGCAAGTGTTTAATAAAACTTTATCTTTCACAAGATCCCCTTGTGCATTTAATGTGCCATTCACCTTGAAAAACTTATAGGTACATACCATACTTTTAAAATCCCTTTAATAATTAAATTATCCATAAAATTAAAAAAATAAATTCAAAAAATACTTCAACTATAACTCATACTTCTTCATAACAGCACAGCCACATCTGGAAAGGAAAGGAGTCACTGTCAGGGGAAAATGTATTACACTAACATGCAAGCTCAGTAACTATATTAACAGGGTTCAATAGTTATGCATTACTGTTAATATGAACAAACAAGACAATGTATACCAGGATATGATGAAGCTGCAGTAAGCACAATACAATAAACAAAGTTTTGGAAATTGGCATCCCCATAAATGAACATTTCTATAGAGGAATAAGATGAAGATGACTCAATTAATTCATCTCTTGACCGTTGCAGCGGGACATTACAACAACAACAAAAAGTGTAAAATTTATGAATATTGTAGCATAATTTTTCATTTTTTCATCGATTCCTATTTCTGAAGAAGTATCAAAGCTTGAGTTTAGATGTTAAGAGTATCGGTATCGAGTCGCAACCATCCGTTACAAAAAGGCAAGATTTGTGATGGATTTGTGATGGATTCGGGGGTCAAAATCGTGGATTCAGATTCAGCCACTGTCAGTCTATCTTTTTACCTACAATGATTCCACAACTGCAGTGCAGTAGATGTTCAAATTTTGCACATTCATGGTTCTGATATCTCCCAAATTATTAGTTGATTTTCTAATCATTAATCATAAACTAAAACTGTCCAAACCTGACCACAAATCATGAATGTTTAGTGGGAAGGAAGATAAATAAAGCAATACAGACATGGCAATTCCTATCGCCAATTTACAAATACACATACTAGTATAGCCATACCAATAACACAGGTTATTACACATATTCCACCCACACACATATACACGGGGCTATATGACCACATTGCCGCAGCCCCTAAAATAGGCAACAACAACATTCCATTCCTAGACTTGTAACTTCTAATGTGTTTATTCGTTGTCTGTTAGAAAAGTTAACCCTTATCTGGGCAACCAGGGTCTGCTAGAACCCGTTGGCGATACATTTGACTTTGTTATAGGATCTATCATTATGCCAGGACTGAAGTTCCAAGAATTTGGTTATTTTCATGTATTAAACAATGCCAATGTTTTGCTACCTTGAGGCCCCTAAAACCAACCCCTTGTGGAACCACAGCTCATGAAGGGCCCTGGCCTACCAAATGACTGCTGCCCAGCAATTCAGGCTACAAACTGCGGGGTCTCCATGTCCAGGGCACTGTATCATTGTCAGACAGCTACTCAATCAACACGAGGCTGAGTGCAGCCTGTTCCCGCCCTTAACATCAGTTTCTAAAATCCCTGATGGAATTGGGAATCGAACTTGGGGCCATCCTGGGGCCCCAGATACTATTTTAAAGTTCAATTTTCTCTCACATGTACTTAACCGGGTAAGTGAGATCCTTTGGACCCATTTATAATACTACGGCAATGGTTTGCAGTTTTTCTTTTGCATGTATGGTGCGTGATTATAATAATGTTTTCAATGGTTCTCTCTAAAGGAGGATACTTCAATGTGTTTCAAAGAGCTTCTGTTGATGAGCAACTCATTCCCTTCAGAGGAAAGTGTCCTTTCCGACAGTACATACCATCTAAACCAGACACGTATGACCTATGATTCTAAAACATCTTATCCTCTGAATGGTTTGCCCTATATTGGTAAGGGAATTGGCAAAAGGCCTCCTCATGGTCAAGGGTGCCGAACTGTGCAGACTCTTACCGTATCATACCAGAGGTCTAATAAAAATTCACCTGTGATAATTAGTTCACGGAAATGGCTTTGAATCTTCTGAAGAATAGTCTCACTTTGGTCAGAACAGTAAGGAAAAATAAAATATTTATTCAACCTGAATATCAGTCACATATGAACCAAGAAGAGTTTTCCATTTTTGTGTTTACTAGCAAATGTACCTTGGTATCCTATATTCTGAAGCCTAGAAATTCAGTGATACTTATTATACAATGAAACTGTCGAAGAACAAAAGAATAAGTCAGTAATTATTCTCTACCATAAAGATACAAAAGGTGAAGTTGACTCCATGGATTAGATGGCACTTTCGTACAATGTAAGAGGCGAACAAACTGTCTGGACGGAAGCGGTTTTGCTGCCTTTGTCATGTCGAAAACAGTTCATCCAAAATGAAGTAGCCACTAGACGGCTCTTCTTTGTAAATGTAGCCGAAACCCTCATCTAGCCTAAGATTCATAGAGGATCGATAATAGGACTTCATAAGGGAATCCAATGCATAACGGGCTAATTCACAGGAAGAAAACGCCCAACATCCCAATCAGAAGTTCTCAACAGGATCATAAGAAGGGGTGTCTCATGTGCCCTTCTAGCTAGGGGTTGCAAGATCAAACCAAGATAGGTACCGGATATTACCACCAAATAATTCATGTTTGTCATAGGGGTGTGCCTAAAGGTCTACAGGGTCCCACTTACCCAACTGGGCCACAAAATAAACTTGCCCGGAAAGGATTAACAAATCTATTTTTTTAATGTACCGGTATGTTTAAAAATAAATGAAAATGCCAAATACTCTAAGGACATCAATCAGTACATGAATCATGAATCAACTAGGAGCAGTTACCCTGGTGCATGTACCTTCCCAGGAAATTAGTAAATGCCCATGTTTCAAGACCAGAAGAGCAAAAATAGAGAGCTATCTTCAAATAACCCATCCATACATAATTTTGCAACATTGACAATTGAAAAATCAAATTTTCCTTACCTAATAATGCATTTGGTATGAACACATAAGCAACTAGGATTCCATACCTCTTTGTTTTACTACGTCCTAATGGTGATACAATTGTACTAGTTGGAAGTTCTTCTACATCTTCTAATTCAGGTGTTGATTCCTTGGTGCTTGGACTGAGTCCATCTACCCAGCCTCCCCCTAGGAATAATAAAATGCGCCAAGATTAATATCTTACGAGATCTTCATAGTGCTCAAAACATTTGCAAAGTAACGTAGGAAGCAAAATAAATTTACAACATGAATGTCTAAAAAACAACATTCTTTTAACTGTCTTTCAGATAATACTGTGAAACTTTTTGAAGGCAATGGGACATCTGTGTTAATGATTGTGCAGTCAGTCAACACCACCTAAAAAGCAATTCTGTTAATAGTTTACAAAGGCAACACTAACATTTCAATATGATGGTGCAAGCAATGATACATTGTATAATGGAATGTGGTTACAGACTAAAACAGTATTTCCGGGAAGAACTATACAGCCTATTTTTATATATCCTACTTATGTTAATTGCCTCTATCAACATACAAAATTTCTGTTTGATTGCTGTAATAGATTCGTAGATATTGAGAGCTGTCTAAATATTTCGGATGGTCGCCATGATGGATTTTTATATATGTAGGTCATAGAGTTAGGTACTGATACATGAAGATTACTGTGTAGTTGTAGTATTCAAACTTCAATCGCATGAATAGGACACAAGAAATGAAAACCAGATGTTAAAATTTCACACAGTTGCCATCTTGTGGTAAATAAATTAGATGCCAGTGGATTAAAATTTGTATAAACATTCATCGTACCAAGTTTTACTGCGCTCAGATGGTTAAACCGCGAGAAACGCCCATTTAAATATTTATATTTCGCGTTGCCACCATGTTGGATTTGTGCTCACCAGGTTATTGAAAGTCCCATAGGTGAACTTATGTTCATAGCCTCTATCAACACACAAAATTTCAGCTAGCTTGCTATCATAGATTAATAGATATTGAGAACCGTCTAAATATTTCGGATGGTCGCCATGTTGGATTTTTATAATGTAGGCCATAGATGACAATTTTTGCGTAGGTTCATTATTCAAACATTCACTTCAATCGCATGATCAATACATAAGAAATAAAAACTTAATTTTAAAATTGTGCACAGCCGCCATCTTCAGGTTATGTGAACAATTGAACTAAATTAGATGCCAGTACTTTCGTGCCATCTCTGTTTCATAATTAGAACTAATACGAAGTTGATCGATATCCGTTGCTTTTGACGACTCATATCGATCAGGGAAATAATATGAAACGCGCTCTATTGAGTTTCAAGTTATTTGCTTTAGAAGGTACCACAGTCTCTCCTGCCATCTCGAGAATGTTTTGTGAACTATGTCTAACTTGATAATTTTTGCCACTTATGAAGGGGAAACACCGAAAGCAAATAATACATAATTTTTTGCTTCGTAGGCTAGAGGCTACTCAGTCGCAGATAAATAATTGCCGGGCTGTCTCATTATCTTACGGGTGCAGAGATTATTCGTTTGATAGATGACAGTAGTGGAAGTGATGCACAGGGAGGTGATATTTTCGGTAGTGATGCGGACTATGCACACACAGCATGATGTTATTGGTGAAGTGGCAGACAGCGTGTAAGAAGAAGAAATAGCTTCAGCTGTAATAACGACCGCTGTTCAGTGTTTGTGGCGAGAGGTTCACGGGTATGCAGCGAACAGGAAAGCATTTCATGTCTGTTTTAGATTCTTTTTATTTGTTTTTCGACGACAAAGTGATTGAACTAATTGTTTGAGAAACAAATATGTACGCGGCAGAATGTATATGCCCTTGAAATCAAGGTCGCGCGCCAGGAAGTGGGAGTCAGTGACAGGGGGCAACATTTATGTGTTCTTGGGACTTGTAATGTTGATAGGGATAATGCATAAACCTACCTTAAAGAGCTAATTCACCAGGGATGAATTTTTAGAGACCCCTATATTCCCTCAAACAATGCCAAGGGACAGGTTTGAACTAATATTGCGATATTTACATTTTGTTGACAATTATACACGGGATACATATTCAGGGCCTAAAAAGCTTTTCAAAATTCAGCTTTTCCTGGAAATTTTACCCGAATATTATGTATATTATGTAGACTGAGCATTATCATGTAAATATCTTGCTTTCTTTGTAAACATACCTGAAACCAATACCAAAAGTGGAACTTATCAAATTATTATATTTTTGTAAATATTGCGTGTGATCATGGACAATCCTGAAAAGCAGTCGTCACATATTATTACTGAGAAACATTGGACATTTTCATTACGTTATATTTAGTAGGTTTAACATTATTAATGTTTTGCCTCGTTGGTGTCTAAACCTCTGCTGAGCTTCAATTTGAATACCGCCGGAGAAGTGAACACCTCCGGATTAAATAGCCGGCCTGAGGGGTTAACATAATGATTAGTATGATTAATTTCAAGTTTATTCAACAATTTTGAAATATTACTTTGAAGATGTGCGCAGCCTGAAAGCTTTGACGCTTTGAACATTTGGCCCATGGGTGTGAAAAGGTAATGGGGGTAGAGATACTACTTACCCGTATTGGGAGTATGTATGAGCAGCATCAATCTTTTTGGAGAGCGAATGATGTTAAGCGCAGTGGAAAGGCTTTGTGCTAGGCCAAGAAGATGAGCAAACTGACACCCACAGAGGTGCAGACGCACGTATTTTGAGAGGAAATAAATGCAGCCTAATCCCCAAGACAGTTCACGCTACCCCTAGTTCTATCACGAAACCAGGATGGTAGGCTACTCTACAAATAAGTCGAAGTAATATAGAGGCTGAGAGGATGCATTGAGCTAAAGCATCAAATAAAACAATATGGAGAGGAACATGTACAAGCTAAATTGTGTAGTAGGCTACTGCGTCAAACAATTGACTACATTTATGCAGGTATGGTAGTGAAGAAAAAGTAGCGAGGTACTGAAATTACTTGGGAAAGAAAGATTACAAGGAGCTGACATACAGTCACAGGAAAACACAGAATGCTAGGAAAGTGTAGGCGAGATGTCTGAAGCAAAAGTACCCCAAGACAGGTAAAGATGAAGTTATGTTACGGTAAATTAAGTATCAATTAATGTGATAAAATTGGTCCGGCCAGATCAAAATTAAAATGCCAGCACCTCGCCCCAGTGTGCCGTTGGGCTCGCCAGCCGGCACAGATACACCTCACCAATACGCATGGCCAGCACGTACCGAGAAGGCCAACACAAGACACAAAACACAAGCAGCATTGACAGCATTTTTGTCTTGTGATGGCCTTCTCGGTATGTGCTGGCCATGCGTATTGGTGAGGTGTGTCTGTGCCGGCTAGCGGGCCCAACGGCACACTGGGGCGAGGCGCTGGCATTTTATGTTTGATCTGGCCGGACCAATTTTATCATATTAATTGATAATTTATCTGATCAAACGGAAATTATCATCATATTCCCATTTGGGAATGTTCATAACCTAAATTAAGTATCATCGTGGAGGGAAGGTGCATACCATAATAAACCCAAGATGGCGAGAAATACTTACTCAATTAATTACACAAACTAATAGAAGAAATAGCTGGAACTATATCACATGAAATGAATTAAAGAAATATGTAAAGACAACAAACGGGGCATAAATCAAACCGCAATTAAACACAAGATACACATTATTTTTTTATATTTTTTTTATTAATGCAGCCAATGGCCATGTACTTTTCTTTTCAGGACGGGTCAGGGAAGGGATATTGGAAGGAAATCGGTCGTGGACCTATTGAAAGGAACCGTCCCGGCATTTGCCTGGTGATGAAACTGGGAAACCATGAAAACCATTTTCAGGACGGACGAGGTGGGATTCGAACCCACGCTCTCCCGATGCCAGCGAGGCAAGAGGTAGCACGTTAGCGCTCTCGGCCACCACGGCCGGTACAAGATAAACAAATATTATCTTGAAAATATTACGATTAGGGCACATAGATCTTAGATCTATGGTGGTGAAAATGGGAAACCACGAAAACCATTTTCAGGACGGCCGAGGTGGGATTCGAACCCACGCTCTCCCGATGCCAGCCAGGCAAGAGGTAGCGCGTTAGCGAGCGCTCTCGGCCACCGCGGCCGGTACAAGATACACAAATATTATCTTGAAAATACTACGGTTAGGGCACATAGATCTTAGATCACCTTGCTGGACCTAAAGGATGTGGAATGCCGGTTCGATTCCAGCCCAGCGCGAATATGCAATAGCAAAGTACTGCCTAAAATGGCCATAATGGAACACAACAAGAATACGGCGAAATATCCAAACATCACATAATCATTAGAGGGTCAGGCAATGCAAGGTTGAGAGTGGTGCGAATACACGCTATTCACCCAAACCCAGACCTCATGATATAAGAATTAAAGAGACCCAACAAGCACACAAAAGGCCACCAGGCATAGTTACCATTCATGTAGTACACTCAAGAGGAGGGAGGGAAGAAGTTAAGATAAAATAAATAAGGATAAACATTTCCGTAACTCGCCATGTGTTGTGGTTTCCGTAGCACGAAATTTTAGTGATGCACAATTCAAATAAAATAAAATTTCAATACGCTATGTACATCACTCCACAACGACCACAGAACAACAACAGAAGTTAACACATGTAGAAAAACAGAGTACCTTCCACGCTAAATGAGTACATTACATTAAGAACGTCTTGTCCGGTTGACGGTGAGAGAAGAAATGCCAAGATGAATGCCAAGTTCGACGCCAGATAGGCAAGCGGGAAAGAAAGGACCAATCATAAAATTAACAGGCTAGAGCACCAATAGAAATCAAATAAATGAAAGGTCAATGACTGAATTTAAGACACGCACCAACCAATAAGGTGGGTGGTAAATTGAAATATGAAATGTCAGATTGCGAAAATGTAAATACAATTAATATAAATATAATTTTATAAATAGAACATGATGAAATAACCAAGAAAGTGGTTCAGCTAAAAATAAGTATGTTGTAATGCATTCTACATAATTTGTCAAAATAAATCTTAACTGTTCTACTTGGATAGCCAGAGTAGGAGGTTCGGTCAATGTGCCGATCTACAAAAGAAGAAAGTTGTAAATAACCTTCCAAGCAAAGAAATGCAGAAGCATAAGCATGATAAAAGTCAGGTTATGACTAACTACAACAGGGAAGTAATGTCTAGAAGTTGTTAGTCCCTACTTGTAACAGTGCCTCGATGTTCCAAAGTAACAGCATCAGTTAGCTGACCTTTCTCAGAAGTTTCTTTTCCTTTTGGTGTATCATCTGGGGAGTCCATCTGGATATCCTGCAACACATACAATAGCTGTAAGGTATATATAGTAGTGGTAGTAGTATATCCACAGACACTTTACATTAAGTCCTCACTTAACATCAGGGTCATATTCTTAAAGCACACAATATTACCTGAAACTACATTACTTGATAGATGGATAAAACAGCCACGTCAATACAAAATAAACAATTACCGTATATAAATTGAGGCAGAAGAGAGAAGACGTACCAGACACTTCTGGTCGCAGCAACGAAGACTAGCTCAATCGTTGCGCATGAAGAGTTATTGGGCAAACATCAAAGCCAAGAAGTGTTGATTCCGCGTGGTCCTAGGAGACCCATTCGCGCAGAAGAAGAAGACACAGTGTATGTTTAATCCCCACATTTGAAACTTCCTTATGGGTAACATTTCCATATATTTATGGTGTAGCATTGTAGTTGCAAAGTTAGACATGTGCAATAGCCCCCTCCATCTTAAAGTCTTGTATTTATTTGGTCAACTTTGAATACACTTTAATTATTACACATGAAGCTAACACGAGCTTCATAAATTCAATAGACTTCCGCAAGAAAAACCAAACTTGAAAATTAAAATAAATCAAACACTACATAAATGACACGATTTCCAACATCCCCATCAAAAAAGCACAAGAAATGTATGCCTACCCCTCTTTAATTCCATTTTCAACGGGATCGGGGATGAGATGCGATGGAATCCCCCATGGCGGATGGTTTTTACGACCCGATGTCTTCCTGGCGCCAACCACATGAGAGGAGTTAATGAGAGATGAAATGAATGAAGGTGAATGAAACTGGTCAAGGATGTGGAAGGATGCGGCCGTGGCCTGTCAGAAGGTACCGTCCCAGCATTTGCCTGAAGTAAACAATGGAAAACCATTTCAAGAACGGTTGACGTTGGGTCTCGAACCCACGTCTACCGAGTCTGCAGAGAGCTGGGTCCCATGATCTAGCGCTGCGCTTGAGCAAGCGTAGCTACCGCTGTCGGTAGAAAAAAAAAGCACAAGAAATAATACGTAAAAATGTAATCAAAACAACAGACTCTGTAAAATAGAAATTGAGGAATTCATGCAGCTAACAGAATTTCTTTTAGAAAACACGTACTTCACATTTAATAGTAACGCTCATAACCGAACAGATGGCTTGGGATCACCAGCATAGCTTCTGGGATAATAGCCAACATTTACTGAAGATTTTTTGGAACACAATAAAATAATCAACCACATACTAGGAATAATATATTGGGGAAGGTTCATTGATGACCTTTACGTACTCGTAGATAAAACATCACTACAGGACACCAGGTGTTGGACAAACTCAATAAATTGGACAAAAAAATAATTTTCACGTTAGAATCAAAGTCAATGGTTGTTTAAATTACTTAGATTTAAAGGTCACGAGAGGCAAATCAACTAGAATACGATATCTTTAGAAAACCAACAGTCAGGTACAATAATAAAAAAACAATTCCATACATCCATAAATAAAGCAACATTTTCCCAGTCTTATTAATAAAGCAGTTATGATCCCCTTCAAACCAGATAGATGCAAGAAAGAATTGAACATAATTTATCACATAGCTAACAACAATTGATTCAGCCAATCATAAATATGTGAACAATATGAAAATGAAATGAAAATCCACATCCTGCTTCCAGTCTCCGACCGGTTCAGGAATGGAATGAATGAAGCCCCCATCTAGCGGCGAGGATATGAACTGTGCCGGCTGCCGAGGCCTGACGCACTCCTCTGGGGCAATGATTAAATGAATGACAGATGAAATGAAATGATAGTGGAGAGTGTTGCTGGAATGAAATTTTGGCAGGGAAAACCATGGCAGGGAAAACCGGAGTACCTGGAGAAAAACCTGTCTGCCTCCGTTTTGTCCAGCACAGATCTCACATGCAGTGACCGGGATTTGAACCACGGACCCAGCGGTGAGGCGCCGGCGTGCTGCCGCCTAAGCCACAGAGGCTTCATGTGAACAATATAGTAAACAAAACTAATAATGAATTTAAAACCATATTAATTTAGGAATCAAATAACAATAAAAATAGAGGCTTCATGTGAACAATATAGTAAACAAAACTAATAATGAATTTAAAACCATATTAATTTAGGAATCAAATAACAATAAAAATATGCAAGTATTACTTTCATTAATCCAAAGTAGTAAAACCCCGTTATAGCATGGTCCGATTTACCGCGGATTCGTATACAACTCCAGGGAAAATATGACCACCAGTACAAAGTAAGTATTTATTAAGGTACACGGTACATTTTCATTTACACTGTTAATAAACAAAGACATATGGAAATGGAACTGTAGTAATAACTTTACACAGTACTGAATTGTCATTAATTTAATAAGTACTGTGCAGTACTGTGTTATTTTTATGTGTTTGAGTTCCTCTTGGGAGAAACAGAAGTGCACAGTCATGTTTATGAAAGAATGGGTGGCAAGAAAGGGTGTGAAGGAACGTTCCAATGGTTTCCAGGTGCCTCCTTCAAATGCTTCAACTGAAGAGTAAGTTTTATGGACAATGGAAATGGAATTGTGGTGATAACATCTCGCTATCTCTGTAGCCCAGACCATGGTTTTTGCTTGGGAAATCCCTTAAGTCAGCTTATTAGTTGGGCATCATTTGGTATGTAAGAGAAGAGACTGACACGTTCCTTGCAATGGGACCTCATTACTGTAGGTAGTCATTCTTCACTCCCAGATGATCTTTAGTCCTTAGAGGAAAACTGTCGGGCATTTCCCGACATCCTAGTTTCCTGTTTTGGACGTATGTAAACGATATACCCGCCAGCTGTTTCCACGGTAAATAAGACTACAGTGAAACCCCTCAAATCTGAACTAACTGGGGCTGTAGTCTGTTCGGATTTCAATTTGTTTGGATTAGCCGAAAAATATCCATAACATAATAACCAGCCCTCGTTACGGTACATTGAGTAAGGCAGGCTAGTGACAGTGAGGAAGAAGAAACTTCGACAGACAGTGACTTATACTGAAGCGGCATCTGTTCTTGACATTGCATTGCGCTTCGTAGAACAATACGCAGCAGCCACGCCAAACGATGCCATGTTCATCAGGATAAGTATGGCTGTACTGCTATGTCTTCTTAGTTGAAACAATTTATTTTACAAAACTCACGGCATTTCACTTCGAAAATCTCACAGGCATTGACCGGGTATCGAACCCAGTCCACCTTGGTGAGAGGCCAACAGCTTGACCACTGTGCCACTATGCCCCTGCTGGATATAAGGAAATTGTTACATAAACATTGAACATGCAGATTTTACTATACTCTGTGAGCTGTCAGAATAGGATTGACAGTTCTCGCCTCGCCATGTGGTCTGAGAATTAGGTTGCCAAACTGTACAAGCCAGGGATACAGCTGACCAGGCACTGAAGCATGTGAGCTGTAATATTGCAACGCAGAGTATTATGACATTAACTATGCAAACATGGATTGGTCAAGAGGCAGAGGGGCGAAGACTGACGTGGAATTTCCGGCCTAATGTCAATCCCATTCAGGCAGCTCACAGAGTATAATGTTCCTGTGTGTATTCATTTGTAGACTTTCTCAGTATGGTACTTCTTGAAGCTAACACCTGAATGAAGGTCTGGTTTCCTTGAACACATGTTGCAGAAGAAACGGTTGCTGTTCGTGCTCCTTTCTCTGTCTGTTACTATACACAGTTCTTTGTATTATTCTTAGGGTGGGGGTAGATAAAATGTGGGTTTCCATTCAGACACTCTTCATCATTACTGGAGCCGGGATGTCCTCTCCTCCTAGAATTGTTGTTGCACACATCTCCAAATAACTCTACTTCTTCTATTCCTTCCCTCTCAGCATATTGAACGGCAGAAAACTATCGACAATTCCAACGTCAAAGAGTCAGAATCAGAGCTTGCGTGGCACTTCACAGATCTCCTCCCAAAATTGTAGGAATATCTATAGTGATCCAAAATATTCACGTCACCCATGTGTTGTGTGTAATCGTAGATGGCGGTGAGCTTAAGGATGGTAGCAACACTTTAATCCCTCTTATGTGTGAACAGCTATTGCTCATTGTTGTGATATGTACTAAGTATTGCTATTGTTCTCTTGTTATGCCATGTCAGTGCCATTACCTCATCTTTTCTGTAAGCAGCAACTTCATGTTTCTTGAATTGTTTTAGTTTTCTTCCCTTCAGTTCTGTAGGTAGACCTTTTCTATTCATCAGTACTGTTCCTGTTAAATGGAACCTGTTCGTATTTGCGAAGGCTACAAAAGCCGGTAATTTATTCACTTCAGCTTTTCGTACTATTTGAGAGAAAAAGTTAAGTTTTCAGCTGTTTTTCTTGTTGCTTAACCTAACTTTGTGACATGTGCACAAGTGTTTTCCAATGTTTTTTCACTTGGGTCTAAACTGACCATTTTATGAAATATTTACGATCTTTTTCACTTACCTGTTCTGCAATCACGCTTGCTCGGCTTTAAGAAATTTTTCTTAGGACTGTTACAGTTAATTTGTCTCGTCCGACCATGCTTGATTCAAAAAAATTAGGTAGAATGGTCCGGTTATTTGTTGAATATTCTAGCTCTAAGGACCATAAAAATATGTGTCTCATTCGAGAACGTTCTTTCGACATATCGATTACCAGGCTTGATTCATCGATTCAAATGGACGGGCATCTTGCCTGCTCTGCCCTACTTTTTCTTTCTGCGCTTCTCATTGGCTGCTGATGTTCAGCGGGCCAATCAAGTTACTTCTTCCACCGATCTTTCTGGAAGTCGTCCTCTCTGAGCGCTATATTGGACATCCAGCACTCGTCATCAAGACACCTGTTGTCTCGCTACTCGTGAGCCATGGCTTGCTAGCCGTCAGGCCATTATTCTGCTGGAACTCGGCAACTTTTTGATCACAACTTAACCATGCCTAACTCATGCTAAATTCTACATCTACAAGTTTCAGCATGGAACGTTAGCGAACTTAGCTAACTTTTTACTGCTCCTCCTGGTGAGGTAGTGTTGTTACTTATTTGCAGTAGACCTGCTTGGTCATACAGTGTTACTTTACTTATCAGCAGTTGACCTGCTTGGTCTTTAAGTGTTACGTGCAACCAACGCTTCAAGATGATTATTCTACGAGAGTCAAGTTAAGTAAAAACCAATCCATGAAACATTTTAAATCCACTTTATAGTTTCAATACTGATCAGTGATCACCATAATCTTCACAAGTTAACTTTCAATGTTTTTTCTCTGGGCTCTTGTTTACAGGCCGTACATACTTTTCTCAAGGCTTTTCAGCCCAGTAATTCCGTATAAAATTTTGTTTTTTTCCAAGATTAGTTCTGCCTTATGGTTTGTTAAAATTGTTTATGTAACCTATCCCCCTTTTTTTTTGAAAGGCATATTTGTGCCATTGACTAGTTATCTCTAACAGTGCTTGCTTGTTTGTATTTCAGGAATAAGCCCTTCAATGCATATACGTTGCAATCGTTCTTTTCTCTCCCTTTTCACATATCTACTGGTTTTTGCAATTTTCTGTTCAGTGACGAAGGCAACAACTAGCTTACTTTTTCTCGGGTTAAGTTTAATCCTCTTGCTTCATTGGTCATTCGAGCTGAAGGATGAGCCATTTTTATGAGACATAATAAGTTACTCCTTTGTGCCATTTTTATATGATGTGATCAATGCACGCCTTTGTGGTGTGTGAAACCTTAGTCTGTGAAGCTATTAATAGCCCTCTGATGTCTTAATACCATATATAGACATATCTGCATCTTGTCCCCTTATTGGCCAGTGATTTATATTTTGGAAGGGGTCGTGACCAATCAAATTTTACCACGCAGTTACCTTTGTGTTGCGTCGTCATTTGCTTTGTCTCGAGGCATTTCTTTCTTGCAGCCAAGTAGGCTAGACGTATTCCCATATTCTAGGAGAAGTGCCCGTGTTCAAGGTGAAACCATGGCGAGGTGTCTGTATGTCGTAATCAATAATTACTTTACTGTAGTTCAGTTTCATATTTCGGCAATTTAACACTCTTATTCTGTGTTATTTTCTTTTCGGTCGCGTGTACTTGCTCTCTCCCGATATTTTCCCTCCGCCCTTTGTGTACGTGTAATTGCTGGTGAGTTTTTGTTTTGTATGGTGGTGTTATTTTCATTTATTTTGATAACGTAGTTTTTGTACTTTAAGGGTTGAAAGTTATGTATGTGGGCTGTCTCCGTTTTCCTCTGGAGTGCGTGACGGTGGGTTTGCCTACCTTGTAGGGGGCACCATAGAGTCTGTCATCCAGAGTGTATCTTATCGTAGAACAACATAACGGGATTGCAGATTATTTTTCTTGCTTCCCGTAATGCTTTGTTCTTTATCTTAAAGAGTTCACAAAAGGAGGTCTCACCATTGCTATTTGCTGGTGACCTAACCTGTGATATTCTTGTATCTGTGCGTGACATTATTTTGCGCATCACATATTTTCGTCGTCTTTGTGTGCCCTTATCTCCTATGCATACTTTCAATTTTTAAAGTATATTTTTAGTGTTGCCAATAATTTAATGTAATTTTTCTTTTTGTCTAAATTCCTATTTTTCTTGTAACTCACTCGATCTTGCATGTGCCTCCGCGTCTTTCTTCCTCACCCCTCCCCTCCCTCTCACCCTGTTCTGAACCATTGTACCCCCTCCTATTTTGTTCATCCCTTTGACACGCTTTGTCTAAATTTTAGAACGTATCTTGACTTCGTTAAATGTAGTCGTTTGGGTTTTGTCTTTTTATCTAATTACGACATACTTACATTTAGTTATGGTTTTATCTTGCCTTGAACATGTTACCTTAACTTTTCTTATTTCATTTTAATATAATTTAATTTAGTATATTTTCGATTTTATTTCTAATTTGTATTTTATTGCGGTAAACTAATTTCGTGGTTAATTTGTTGGACAATTCTCTTCTTGCTTTTAATATCTCTGGGATCGTTGTGCATTGTAGTTGTTATTTTAATACATTTTATTTTTGCCTAAGTATCTCTGCTTTTGCGTCTTGCCTTATTTTAAATTTAGTAACCTTCTTCGAGTTTTGTCTGGTTTTTGCTATATTTTGGTTTGTCGGTCTTATTAGTGTACTTGCGACGTTAATACGACCTACACGGCCTCTGATTTAAATTTGTTCATCTTTGGATTTTACTGTAGTTTATTTTTATTCAGCTTTCCCCCTTCTTTTTGGGATTTCTTTCTGGTTTGCCTTTTAAAATTTGGGCCCAGCGAAAGCCAAACAAGACTGCGATCTCCCCGTTTTTCTTTCTTCTATTTTTTTTATTTTATATTTCTTTGGGGATAGGGGAAGAGCTTCAGCTACGTTTCCACTGACGTCTGCTGTGTACGTAAGTATATGTTTATTACTATTACTTCATCTACGTTGCGTACAAGGACATGAGAGAGAAGCTGGTATTCAGAAAGGTGTAAGGCAAGGTTGCAACTTATCACCCATACTTTTCAATCTTTACATTGAACAAGCAATGAAGGAAATTGGAGAAAAATTTAAAGTGGGAGTGAAGATTCAAGGAGAAATAATTTCAACTCTGAGATTTGCCGATGACATCGTCATCTTGGCCGACACGCCTGAGGATTTGAAAGAGTATTTGAATGGTATGGACTCCGTCTTGAGGAAAGAATTAATGATGAAAATTAATAAATGTAAAACAAAAATATTGGAATGCAGCCGAAATAAATCAAAAACCTCTATGGACATCAAATTGGCAGGTGAAAAGCTGAAGGAAGTAGGAGACTTCTGTTACTTAGGAAACAAAATAACCAGTGAAGCACGAAGCAAAGAGGATATAAAAAGTAGGTTGGCTCAGGCAAGGAAAACATTTCTACAGAAAAGGAATCTGTTGACATCGAATATAGATTTAGGTATTAGGAAGTCATTTTTGAAAGCCTTTGTCTGGAGCGTGGCACTCTATGGAAGTGAAACTTGGACTATTGGTGCAGCAGAAAAAAAGAAAATTGAGGTGTTTGAAATGTGGTGTTACAGGAGAATGATGAAGATCAGATGGATAGATAGGGTTACAAACGAAGAGGTATTAAGACGAGTGGGAGAGAAGATAAGTTTCCGGCGACTGCTAATGAAGAGAAGAGATAGGTTGGTAGTACAATTTTCATAAGAAAATATGCATTGTCCGTTGAGCCATAATATATTTAAACACAAATAGTGCTAAATGTTCCGGCATAACTCAACAAGATGACAGTGTTTCGCCCCCGTGTGCTATTGGGCTCTTCAGTTGGTTAAAGCACACCTCTTCAAGACACTGTCTAGTGCACACTGGGAAGGCCATTGCAAGACGTATTTGATACATGTGTATCCGCGTCACGAGCAAGCCAGTGCACTATGGGAGTCGAAACTCCATTCCAAAGCAATTATAACCTTACCTTGGCATTGAATATACAATTTTCATAAGAAAATATGCATTGTCCGTTGAGCCATAATATATTTCTTATGAAAATTGTATATTCAATGCCAAGGTAAGGTTATAATTGCTTTGGAATGGAGTTTCGACTCCCATAGTGCACTGGCTTGCTCATGACGCGGATACACATGTACCAAATACGTCTTGCAATGGCCTTCCCAGTGTGCACTAGACAGTGTCTTGGTGAGGTGTGCTTTAACAACTGAAGAGCCCAATAGCACACCGGGGCGAAACACTATCATCTTGTTGAGTTATGCCGGAACATTTAGCACTATTTGTGTTTAAATATATTATGGCTCAACGGACAATGCATATTTTCTTATGAAAATTGTATATTCAATGTCAAGGTAAGGTTATAATTGCTTTGGAATGGAGTTTCGACTCCCATAGTGCACTGGCTTGCTCGTGACGCGGATACACATGTATCAAATACGTCTTGCAATGGCCTTCCCAGTGTGCACTAGACAGTGTCTTGGTGAGGTGTGCTTTAACCAACTGAAGAGCCCAATAGCACACCGGGGCGAAACACTGTCATCTTGTTGAGTTATGCCGGAACATTTAGCACTATTTGTGTTTAAATATAGGTTGGTAGGACACATACTAAGACACCCAGGAATAGCAAGCTTAGTTATGGAAGGAAGGGTCGAGGACAAGAACTGTAGGGGTAGACCAAGGTTAGAATATGTTAAACAGATTGCCTCGGATGTAGGGTGTGGTAACTATGTAGAGATGGAACGATTAGCTCAGGACAGGGAGGCATGGAGCGCTGCATCAAACCAATCAAAAGACTGGAAGACTCAAACAACAACATTGGTGTTTTGAGACTGGGCCCTCAAGTACTGTGAATCCTAACTTTTGGGATTCATGCTTAATTGGTATTTTGGGCTTTTCTCCCCAAATATCTACCAATCACTAATTAAACTCTTTTCTGCTCTCTTTCAAACAGTTTGGGATTGGGTCCCCAAATGTTTGGAAGTGGTTCACAATAAGGCTGTGTCCCAATACTCAAGTTGTCTGCTATTGACTAGCTGCTAGCTACTATGTGCTATGCACTACGGAGATTTGGGACATGTCTGCTTGATCACAGCCTCCTTCATAGACTTGTGTTCTGAAACGCACTGGACTTACATGCTGGTGCCATACCAACATTCAAGATGGCGGTGATCTGCTACTCCTTGTAAGCTCTTTGCGCTTTCATCAGCTGTTTTAAATAAGCAATACCTGAACGATACGATCATGGATGCGCCAAGATGATCACTTTTTAGCCGAGCCCTAATTATGGTTTGTGTTTGGCTTAAGTCAAAGACAACCTACAATTTACATAACCTACAATACCAATAAGCTACAATTTCTGTAACTTCCTTGACGTAGTCGGCCAATCTAGCAAGCACTTTCGTTCACTAGCTACTACAGACTTGATTGCTATGTGCTAAGCACTATTGGATCACGACTTCTGACGTCACATCCGGTAAAGTAGTCGACTATCTAGTTCACTATGGCTGAAATTGTACTATTGGGACACAGCCTAATTATGGTATTCTTGCATCTTGGGCTGAGCCACAAAGTGCATGTTACCAGAAAACATTTCCTTTCTTTTCTCATATTGCCAGTTCACTACAATTGATTGCAAAAGCACAGCAATATTGTTAATGTTAATTCAAATTGCTAATGCTTTATGGAACCTTGTTCCTTTTGTTGAATATCTTATTAATTATTCAAATTGTTAATGCTTTATTGGGCTTTGTCCCTTTTGATGAAATTGAGTTTGAATCCATTCATTTACATGGTCATATTTGTTAATAAATTTTATGAAACCCAGCAACTTGTTCTATCCTTATACTTCTCTAACCTCATATCACCTAAACCCCCTTGTAACGCTCAACTTGATTTGAATTCCAGGATTTTCTTCGAGTTCTCTCCAATACGGGAGGTCTTACATCGACCGATTCTCACTAGAACCCATTGTTGTACAGTTCCTCTGCTAAATCCATTTTTGTGTAGAACCTGTCAGTTAAGATATGAAATCCAGGAGTTCCAGTCAAGTCCTGCATGAGTTGTTGGCAAAGTTGCATCACAATTCTTGTTGTAAAGGGCTTTATAGGAAAGATCAAGGAGTCTGATTTGCAGAACCATAGCATGGGATGTGTTTAATATAACCCATGATGTTGGGCAAGTGAACTGTATTAAATAAAACTCGGCGTGGATCTCATCCCTTAGATCCTCGTTTTTTGTTTTCAATAAAGACAGAATTGTGGAAGAACGCAAATAAACAAACTCTTCAAAATTTACATAAACATATCATAGACATCTGGAATACTGAAAAATTACCTGAAGAATGGTCCACAGCAATCATCCCCCCATTGCACAAAAAGGGCGATAGATCAGATCCCAATAATTATTGGGGTATATCTTTACTTGATGTCACTCATAAGATCTCCTCAAATTATTTATACAAGAATTCATGAACAACTTGATCAAAAACTGGGAAGAGTATCAAGGAAGATTTCAAACAGGAAGGAGCTGTCCCGAACAAATTATTAGTCTTAAATGGATCATGAAACATCATCGAGTTCGAAACAATCAATTAGTCATCACTTTTGTCGACTTAAAAAAAGCTTATGACAGTATCCATCGTGAGTCATTATTAAGTCCTTCGAGAATTTGGTCTACATCGAAAACTCATCAACCTTCGTGAAATTACCCATGAGAATACTGAATCAAAAGTAAAATTTAGAGGTGAATTGTCAGAACAATTTGATATCCAAATTGGACTCCGCCAAGGAGATGGTCTTTCACCCTTATTGTTTAATTGTGCATTGGAGAAAGTCATGCGAGAATGGAATGAGCAGTGTCCTCCAACCATTAAGATTGGCAGAAATATCAAACTTAATTACCTAGTACAAGTTTTTCGGGCTTGTAGGCCATGGTCCAGACAGGATATCTGGAGTGTCTGGACCTCCAGACCACGAAAACTTGTACTTAATTATGAACGCTGACCGTGAAAGCCTAAGCTGCTATATCAGTCGCCTCTACGGGGAGGAAACTACCAACCTGGTTCGCCGCTTCGAGAAGCTACGGAAGAAGAAAGCCCAACAACTTTCTTCGCTGACGTTTCTCTTACGGTGCAGGGACACGGACACGATTCCTAAGTTTATTAGGATGAAGAGGAATTTCGGCTCAAAACATGCTCACCGTATATACGACAGAGCTGAGCGTTCAATGCTGCGAGAACAGATACATGCTACACCCAGGGACTTAGCTACAACTGACCGGGACCTCATATCAGTACATATCCGACTCACGTCTACACTCTCAAGTGAGGATTGGGACAACATCGACCACATCACGCACTATTCCATGCGTTCCACCTTCGACCAGTT
Source organism: Meconema thalassinum (assembly GCA_946902985.2). Taxonomy (NCBI): domain Eukaryota; kingdom Metazoa; phylum Arthropoda; class Insecta; order Orthoptera; family Tettigoniidae; genus Meconema; species Meconema thalassinum. The sequence continues at coordinate 1,621,235,127 of OX336388.2, read as the reverse complement.
GACGAATCGCCAGAAGAAGAAATTTGAGCTATGTCAGGACCTCAAGACTATAATTACAACCACATCTGCACCGGACTCGTCTCGCACTGTAGTAAACCTGATTAATCGTCATCTATCGCCAGGGGAAACTTCACTTTTGGCGAAAGGTCTTAACTTCTCTGTCACCCCACCTTCTGTGCCTGTTGAAGACATTATAAGCAACATCGAGGCTGCCACACACCGTTTACCCAGAGAGTAGGCCGAGAAAGTCCGCTCAGAGGCCTCGTGCATCCTTCGTCAAGCTCCAGCGCCCAGCAGTAACCTCACACCTCAAGAGAAGAATGCCTTTAAAACCCTGAACAGGGATAGAAGCATCATCATTCTACCTGCAGATAAGGTCAACGCCACCGTAGTCATGTCATCGGAAGACTACGACACTAAGATCCTGTCGCTACTAGAACCTCAGACATACCGAAAACTCACGAGAGACCCTACAACACGGATACTTAGAGAGACCAACAGGTTAATCAAGGCCTCTTCACTACCTGACCACGTGAAGAAGGATACGTACAGGAGTGAAGCTCTACCTCCCAGGCTGTACGGTCTACCCAAAATACACAAAACTGATATACCACTGAGACCTATCGTGAGTGCTATCGGCTCTCCAAACTACAGCATCGCCAAGCATCTCTCCACCATTCTACAACCGCAAATCGGAAACACTGAGACTTACGTCAGGGATTCCGGCCATTTCATTGAGAAAATACAGAACATACGTCTGGAACCTGAAGACCGCCTAGTCAGCTTTGACGTAGTATCCCTCTTCACGAAGGTGCCTGTGAAAGCAATCCATAAACCAGATAGCCGAGCTCTTTACGGAAGACACTGACTTGTTTCGCCACTGCCTCACTGCGAGCTACTTCCTATGGTGCGAAAACTTCTACGAGCAAATAGAACGGGGTTGCCATGGGTAGCCCACTAAGCCCTGTGATTGCAAACTTCTACATGGAAAAATTTGAGCAGTTGGCGATCGAGACTGCACCCCTCAAACCGAAAGTATGGCTACGTTATGTTGACGATACCTTCGTAGTTTGGAGCCACGGAGAGGAATACATGGAACGTTTCCTGGACCACCTCAACAGCCTCAACACCAGCATAAAATTTACAATGGAGAAGGAGAAAGACAACTGCCTGGCCTTTCTTGACATGCTAATCACCAGGACTAATGACCTGCGCTTGGGGCACACCGTATACCGGAAACCTACACACACCGATCGGTATCTACACAAGACATCCAATCACCACCCCCGACAGAAACACGGAGTTATTAAAACATTGGTAGACCGTACTAGGAGAATATGTGAGAAATCCAAACTCAACCAAGAGCTGCAATATATAAAGAGGGCCCTATGCGCCAACGGATACAGCAATAAGGAGATTGAGCGAGCCTCTCATCCCAGGCGCCGGAGCACAAGGAAAGAATCTGAGGAAACTTCGGTGGCTACCGCATTCCTGCCGTACGTGAAGAAGGTGACGGACAGGATAGGCAAATTACTCAAGATCTATGGGGTGAAGACGGTTTATAAACCCACCGCCAAAATCCGGGACTTGCTGCGATCCGCTAAAGACAAGCGCCACCCACACTCCACTGCAGGTGTCTATAGAAACCCGTTTTCCTGTGGGCAGGTGTACATAGGAACGACGAAGAGGAGCATGACCACCAGACTCGAGGAACATAACAGACACAGCCGCCTGGGTCAAACTGAGAAATCATCAGTCGCTGAGCATTCTCTCTTGCCCGGTCACGATGTACAGTACGGGGACACAGAGATACTCTCCACGACCACACACTACCACACCAGGCTGCAACGGGAAGCCATGGAAATATTCAAACACCCGAACAACTTCAATCGAAAGGAAGAAATTGAACGTGTGCGTAATACATGGATCCTGGCCCTTAGGAACACCAAGGCTAAGATATCACGCACACATCAACCTGAAGAACCTTCCCGCTACAGCCCGGTAGTCACCCACAAGTTCGGTCGCCGAAGCCGGAGCACGCACCGCACCCCGCAACATGTACGCGAGACCAGACGATCTAGCCGGATTGCGCAGAGAACGCTCGGCTCACCATGCTAAATTGATCCGTTAATTCATCGCCAAGATCCACCCAGCCAACTGTCATATTCAAGCAACAATACCCCACTACAAACCGTTACCCATTATTTCAAGCCTCTTCCTCATTCCACTGCCGACCAAGGAAAGGAGCAGAACCCTCGATAATGCCGGACGCAGTTTCCGGTGAAACGTCAGGGAGATATCCTGTCTGGACCACGGCCTACAAGCCCAAAAAACTTGTACTTAATTATGAACGCCGGCCGTGAAAGCCTAAGCTGCTATATTAATTGCCTAGCATTCACAGACATCTTGCACTACTAGCAAGTACTGTGGAAGAGGCTAAATTTCAAATCGAAGAACTCAACAAAAATGCATGCATACAAATCTCGTATGAAAAGACTGAAATGATGCCGAACTTCAGAATTGACACACCATCATTTCAACTAAACAATAGTAAACAAATTAAGATTGTGAATAAGTTCAAATATCTTGGGGAGATAATCACCTGGAACTCAAACGAGAAACCATCGATAGGCAGTAGAACATCCAAACTGAAACAGCACAACGAATCACCTGGCCAACCTACAAAAGGAAATCTCTCTCAATGAATGCCAAATTTCGGCATTACAATTTTGTTGTTAAACCCGAGGCAACTTATGGTAGTGAATCACTCTTCAGTTGAATATCAAATCAACAACTGATAAACTGCAGAAAGCAGACAGAAGAATCATCAGAACAAGTATTAACAAAAAACATCAAGTAAATGGCCAATGGAGATTGCTGCCGAATGAAGTGGTATATCGAGAGCGTGAATCAATAATAGATACAATGCGGAAAAGAAGAATCTCTTTTTTCTGCCATATCTCACGCCTACCAGAAACCAGACTAATAAAACAGCCGTTTAGTTACTTCTGGAAGAGTAAAACAAAGAACAACTGGTTCAAAGAGATCCAGCATGATTCAGATGAATTAAATTTAATGATGCGCCAAATTAAAAATAGAGAAGAGAAGAATATTTTAAGAAATCAACACTTACGATTCACATTAACAACATTTGAACGGAGAAACTACACCATCACAGATGAACAAAGGGCAGCCAGGTCAGATAGAATGAAGACATTTAGGGTGCAGAAGAAGCTGTAGCGGTATCGCTATTCTCCAAATACCGTTGTTAGACTTCATTGTATTTGCATTGATTAAAATGTTCCAATGAAAATATGAAAAGAAAAAAAAGACAAGACTAACATCAAGCAGTAGGTAAAGAACATGAAGAAAACTATGACAATCTAAGAATAATTGAGAGGCACAAACTTTCCCTGGAGTTGTATACGAATCCGCGGTAAATCGGACCATACTATAATGGGGTTTACTATAGTTTTGGATTAATGAAAGTAATACTTGCATATTTTTTATTGTTGATTGAATGCAATCCATAAATAACTGTACACAGAAATTGAGGAAGGTTACAAACAAAACTTACCTGAATGCATTTAAAAGTGAAAAGAAGAAAAATTCAATTAAGAGCATTAACAAGTTGGCAAAAAACAAAATTGAATTAGCACTCATATGTAAGTTCATCACTGTTCATATTGCATCTCAGCAAACTGAGTTTTATCCTTTTAAACACATAAACAATAAAAAATGAATGTAAATTCAAAGAACACTTAAATACAATGAAATTCACAGTAGTAACATGTCACAACAAAATAACACACTCATCGAGAAGGAGACACACTTTCACTATTGGCCTCTTGATCTCCCATTGGCAGTTCTTATGGCGACTGCTTGCACCAGGGTGAAGTTCCTCGATGATGCCTATTTTCAACTGAAGAGGAGGAAGGTTGTCCTCCTTGATAATGACTACTGTGCTGCTGTGAGAATCATTTAGGTCTACTTTGAAGCTGCGTGAAGAACTCCTTGTACGATCTTGTCCAGAAATGTTGCAACATTTGTTGCAATCGTTTCCACATTGAAAGTTTATTGCTTGGAATTATAAAGGCAGATTGGGTTCAGGGATTGAGTTTAGACAGTCACCAATTAAAAAGTGACCTGGAGTGAGACATTGAGGATCAATGGGATCTCAGGATAGAACTGTTAGGAGTCTAGAGTTTAGACAAGCCTCAATTTGTGTGAGCACAGTAATGAGTCCCTCAAATGTTAGCGAAGAGTTTCCAACAACTCGATGCAACTGATACTTTACAGATTTCTTGCCAGCTTCCCATAGCCCTCCAAAATGGGGTGATCGTGGGGGAATGTAATGCCAGTTGATACCTCTATTTGCTTGGTTACTTGCAATTTCCTCTCTATGTTGCTGTGATGTTATAAATTTATGAAGGTGGTGTAGCTCCTTGTTAGCTCCATTGAATGTAGCATTACCACTGTAAATATCTGAAGTTTGCCTCTTCTGGCAATGAACTGGCATAATGCAGCTAGGAATGCATTCGTGGTAAGACTGCTGACTACTTCTAGATGCACAGCCTTAGTTGCAAAACAAATAATGCAATGTATGCTTTAAATCGAATGTTACTTCTCTTATTAAGAGGGTGGATTAAGATTGGACTTCCATAGTCAATGCCACATACACTGAATGGACGTGCTGCTTGAACTCGTTGCTTGGGGTAGTTTGCCATGAGCTGATGAATGGTTGCTCTCTTTAATTTATGACATATTAGGCACTTGTGAACTTGCTGTTTCTACCATTTAAGACTCAATAACTTTCACGAATGGCTGTTAACAGTAATCCTGGTCCTACATGGGCTTGCTGTAGGTGTTCATGTTTGACAATATGTGATGTCAGATAATGCTTGGATGGCAATAATACTTGATGTTTTGTAGAAAATGGTAATGATGTGTTTTTCAACCTACCACCTACTCTGAGTATGTTGTCATGTAAATATGGACACAGATGTTTTAGCTGGCACTTTTTGGATACAGCACCTTGCTTCTGTAAATCTTTGATTTCTTCACTGAATGTTTCTGCCTGAGCTATGCGAATGCATGTATTCAATGACTTCTGAAGTTTTTGAACTGATAAATTTCCTGTCTTTTTGTTGGTTGACTGTTTGGAGTTATGGATAAATCTATTGCAGTAGGCAAGAACTCTTTGCAATTTTGTTAATGGGGAAATCTAGTAATGATGTCAGTGTGTTCAGTGAAAAGTACTGTAACTACTGTTCGTTCTTCCAATGTGGTGTGGTAATTCTCATCGATCGTGGTCTGAGGCATGTTGCATTTAGATTCCGATAACCATGATGGGCCTGACCACCATAGTGTAGGCTTAACTCCTTGGGAAATTAAGTATGTAGGATTTTCTTGAGATAAAACATGATGCCAATTTTCTACATTTGTTAATTGCTGAATTTCTGGCACTCTGTTGGCTACAAATGTTTCCCAATGTGATGAAGGGGAAGCCAACTATGACAAGACTACTGTAGAATCTGTCCATAAATAGGTCTCATTAATTTCTAGATTTAGGATTGGAGGCTGCAAGTAATTCAAGATGAGGAAGTGTAACTTGTTTGAATGGAGCCATAGCTACCTTTAACCAGCCCTTGGCCACACCGAATTGAAACACCGCTTCGCTAACGTCATAAGACCAGGTCCGGCCGTGCGCCTAGGGCAGAGAAGACATTGCTTTCTCTCAATATTCAAATTTGAATTTGGGTTATTGGAAAGAAGTTCACTAATATGTATGGACTGGGAAAGATGCGCATACTGTAGATGACAAAAGGAGATTCTGATGTAAGTTATTAGTTAATAAAATGATAAAACTGATAAAATGACTTCACATAACTTTAACTTACACTAAAACGTGACAAGAATCAAATAAATACTTCATATAAGTGTTAACAATTTTCATTTCTTACTTTCACTTCAAGTAGGAGTAATTGTTCAGAAGAATGTTGGATGCAATTGCAATTATTAGCTAAACAGTATTGCCATTTTCATATTTCCTTGTCTTTTGGGAACATGTAACATTGACTCTTAGTGCTGTAATAATTGGATTTACACCCTGGAGCTACACATCTGTCCGGCATCTAAAGGTAACAAGAAATACAGAATTTTTATATTTATATTGATACGTTGCTGGAAAACAATAACCTAGTAAGTGACAGTGATGACTGAGAAAATCGAAATGAGTATACACTGTCTATAATAATAATAATATCGACCAGGGTAGCTACTCACTCAAGGCTCTGGGACCAGACTATCTCTGGACTTGGAAGACCAGTGGGTTCGAGCCCCATCGTCAACCGTTCTTGAAATGGTTTTCCGTGGTTTCCTATTTTTAGCTCCAGGCAAATGCCGGCCACTGACGCTACCATCCACTTCTTTGCCCAGTTCCAGTCATTGTACCTCTCATTAACTATTCTGGTGAGGCCGGTGTCAGGAAGGGCACCCGGCCATAAAAACCATTCGCCACATTTTAAAAACATCTTAGTGCAACCCCAACCCCGTAAAAAAGGCAATAATATGGGTTGGAAATAATAATGATGATAAAGCACCATTAGACTTCTGAGACATCTCTTGCCTCTGCTAATTACAGTAGGTAGCTCGGTAGGCTGCCTCTCCGCCATTCATATCTGTCAATTCCAGCAGGCATTCTTATTCTGACATCATATGAAACAGAAATAGACGAAGGTAACTTCCTCATGCAATAAATCACTATCTATCTTTTAGTAACTAAAGTACTGGAGATCAATCATTAGGCACTCAGCTACTACTGTCCCTCAATAAAAGCAGAAGAGAGAAGTGGGAAGCAACTGTTACAGAAATGAATTTTGTAAAGTCGAGCAGAAAAGCTTGGAGAATACTTCACGGACTGACTGGTAAGAAAAACTCCAGAAATACATACGGTACTTTAAGTCCTGACACCATTGCTAATAGAATGGTAGATCTTACAAGGGCAAAGCGAGACAAGTGTCACACCAAAATGGTGAAATGTAACCTCACTCTCCTCAAAAAGACTGCCCAGAGAAATAATCAACTATCCAGGGCGTTTTCTGTTGAAGAAGTTGTAGCAGCTATCAAGCAGTTGAAGACCAACAAGGCAGCTGGTCCTGATAACATCTACACACATCAAAAAAAGTTTTGCATCACCTCGGTTCCAAGAGTTCCGGAACCGTTAAATACAAAGGGAATAGAGATCAACACAAACAACATTTCAGCTCGTTTTATTGCTCATGAGACCCACACATTGCATGTTGTACCATCATACAGCTAGACTTTCAGCATTTGTGGTCCAGATTGCATTACACACCACTACCTCTAATACCCAGTAGCACGTCCTCTTGCATTGATGCATGCCTGTATTCGCCGTGGCATACTATCCACAAGTTCATCAAGACACTGTTGGTCCAAATTGTCCCACTCCTCAACGACAATTCGGCGTAAATCTCTCAGAGTGGTTGGTGGGTCAAGACGTCCATAAACAGCCCTTTTCAACATATCCCAGGCATGTTCGATAGGGTTCATGTCTGGCGAACATGCTGGCCACTGTAGTCAAGCGATGTCGTTATCTTGAAGGAACGCATTCACAAGATGTGCACGATGAGGTCGAGAATTGTCGTCCATGAAGACAAATGCCTCTCCAATATTCTGCCGATATGGTTGCACTATGGGTCGGAGGATGTCATTCAGGTATCGTAAAGCCGTTTCGGAGCCTTCCATGACCACCAGTGGCGTACGTCGGCCCCACATAATGCCACCCCAAAACATCAGGGAACCACCACCTTGCTGCACTCGCTGGAGAGTGTGTCTAAGACGTTCAGCCTGACCAGGGTGCCTCCAAACACGTCTCCGACGATTGTCTGGTTGAAGGCATATGCGACACTCATCGGTGAAGAGAACGTGATGCCAATTCCGTGGGGTCCATTCAGCATGTTGTTGGGCCCATCTGTACCGCGCTGCATGGTGTCGGGGTTGCAAAGCTGGACCTCGCCATGGACGTCGGGAGTGAAGTTGCGCATCATGCAGCCTATTGCGCACAGTTTGAGTTGAAACACGACGTCCTGTGGCTGAACGAAACGCATTATTCAACATGGTGGCATTGCTGTCAGGGTTCCTCCGAGCGGCAATCCGTAAGTAGCGGTCATCCACTACAGTAGTAGCCCTTGGGCGGCCTGAGCGAGGCCTGTCATCGACAGTTCCTGTATCTCTGTACCTCCTCCATGTCCGAACAACATCGCTTTGGTTCACTCTGAGACGCCTGGAAACTTCCCTTGTTGAGAGCCCTTCTTGACACAAAGTAACAATGCGGACGCGATCGAACTGCGGTATTGACCTTCTAGGCATGGTAGAACTACAGACAACATGAGCAGCGTACCTTCGTCCTGGTGGAATGACTGGAACTGATCGGCTGTCGTACCCCCTCCGTCTAATAGGCCCTGCTCATGCATGGTTGTTTACATCTTTGAGCAGTTTTAGTGACATCTATGAACAGTCAAAGGGACTGTATCTTGGATACAATATACACAGTCAACGTCTATATGCCGGAGATCTGGGAACCGAGGTGATGCAAAACTTTTTTTGATGTGTGTATAATGAATTCATCATACACATTGGTCCACTGAGTATAAACTGGATTACTTCTCTTTTCACATATATCCTTGAAAAGAATCATCTACCCAAACAGTTTAAACTATCCAAAGTTATAGCTATTCTGAAACCAGGTAAATCTGGACACAATCCTGAAAGCTATTGTCCCATTGCCCTGCTTAGCGCCATGTTTAAACTTCTGGAGCGTGTCCTTCTGAACAGGATAGCACCGTACATTGAAGATGTCATACCACCTGAACAAGCTGGCTTCCGAAACGGTCGTAGTTGCACAGATCAAGTTCTTGCCCTTACAACACATATTGAAGCAGGTTTGCAAAACCATCTAAAATCCACAGCTGTCTTCATTGATCTCACGGCAGCCTATGATACTGTCTGGAGACAAGGGTTACTTTTCAAACTGTTTCAAGTTATTCCATCTTTTGAAACTGTGAATTTGTTATCAAACAATCTCAGTGAAAGACAAGTAAAAATGTAGACTTTCACGACCGGCGTTGAAATAGGAATCTCTGTTTCGCGGGCTTATAGGTCGTGTTCCAAGGACATTTTGTCGTCCTGAAGTTTCGCTGAATACTGCGTTCAGCATGTTCACAGGGATTCCTATTTCAGTGAAAGACAGTTTGAGGTGTTCTTGGGTGACTCTAAAATTCACAAGAGGAAGCTGAATAATGGACTCCCACAAGGATCTGTTTTGGCCCCAATCCTTTTCAACCTGTATATTCATGACTTGCCAAATACTAAGGCAAGAAAGAACATTTATGCTGACAATATTGCGCTTGTAACGCAGAGCAGAAATTTTGAAGATGCAGAAAACACCCTTACTGAAGACCTTAAGAGAATGTCAGCTTTCCTTCAGTCCTGGAGATTGATTCCGAGCCTGAATAAAACAGAAGTATCTTGCTTCCACCTTGCACCTCTGTTTTCTAATTACAAACCAAATATTTTGTTTGACGGACAACAACTTAGATACAATCCCTTTCCTACTCATCTTGGAGTGACTTGGGATAGAACCCTGACCTACAAAGAGCATCTCACCAAGCTCTCCCATAAAATTGCTGCAAGAAACAACATCCTACATAAACTTAGTGGTACTTCCTGGGGCGCCTCTGCCGACTGCTTATGCCTAACTGGCATTAGCCTTGTCTATTCAACAGCAGAATACTGTGCACCCGTGTGGTTGGAAAGTGCACATGTGCATAAAGTAGACTCAAGATTAAATGATACAATGCGATGCATCACTGGTACTATTAAGTCAACGCCTTGCCACTGGCTGCCTGTGCTGAGCCACATTCCTCCACCACATCTAAGAAGGAAACAAGCATTGTTGAGAGAGGCTAAGAAGATCAGGGCTACCTACTTTACCACTATACCATGAATTTTGCCATCCCTCACAACAGCGACTACGGTCTAGGAGGCCAACATGTGTTACTGCAGAAATACTATATGTGGATGGGTTTAATTTAAACCAAAGTTGGAGAAACGAGTGGTCAACTAAAACAGCGGGGACAAGTGCCCATTCTCTTGATCCTACAAAGGAACTGAAAGGTTCTGACCTCCCAAGGAAACTGTGGTGCCGTCTTAACAGATTCAGAACCGGCCATGGCTGCTGTAAATTCTTTCAACACAGATGGGGCTGGACCAATTCAGCAATGTGCTACTGTGATCAAGAGGAGCAGACAATGGATCATCTGCTCCGACGCTACCCTCTGTTCTCGTTCCCTGGGAACCCTGCTGAACTCTTTCATGTCACTCCAAATGTCATAACTTGGTTGCAGAATGTGGATAATGTTGTATAATGTAAATTTTGTATATAATTCACCATACGATTAAATAAATAAAGTAACTGGCTCCAGGAATTAATCTGGGGGGAGTCCTTGTGGCTCCGGGCAAATGGGAGTGAAATGCGTCGTTGCCAGACATCTGCAACATAACATATTGGATTCAACAAGAGAATCCAACTAGCCTCTTTCACTCCAACTCCAGCACATAACCTACAAGAGGTGTAACGCTTTCCACTATTGTCCTCACTGTTGGGGGACAAGTGTAACGTGTTCTCCTTTGGGAGTTTGCTTGAACCAACACAAGTTACTCTCTTGTAACATAAAATGAAATATGGCCTACACTGAATGACCACGTTATATGTTTTGCAAAGATGCTTACAGAGTTTATTAGAATTTAGTTGGGCACCATTAGGACACAACATAAAGCTGTACCCTAAAAATGTATAACGAAATAACTAGCTATTAAGAAACACTCGAGAACTCCTAAAATCAGGCCGTGGCAAGATTCCATTTTCAACCCTAGAATCATTTGTGTGGAAGAAAGGCTTGGCTTAAATATAGTTCTAGCTACTGGAAAGAAAGGCTTCATCTGAATAAAAGAATTTAATAACCAAAATTGGCATTGCGGTAATCATGAGAAATACGAAAGAGAGCTTTAGAAAATAATTAAAATACCACATGAACGTATGAGAATTGGAAGTATGAAATTTACTTAAAATGCAAACCTATGAATTTACTGAATTTAAATTATTAAGAGCAGGAAAATTGAGAGCTTGAATATGAGGCGACAGTTGGCTCACCAGCAAACATACAGAGTTCTTCATCCCCCATGTGAAAGCGTTTTGAAGAACCTCGTGGCAAGACATCTTCTTGTTTAGCGGCGAAGCGACGAATGATGCGAAAGTTCAAATGTGCTGGAGCGGTGGATCAGAATGCGTTAGCCGCGCTTACGTTCCCTGCAGCGTCACTACAGAACACGTCGTATTCATGACTAATATTTGCCATTGAATATCTCAGCGAAAAGTACTTTATGTTCACCATGGAACGAAATTATAATGTCCAAAGACGAATGAACACACGGAGAGATTCCCGTAACTGACAGCTCCCTACACGTCGCCATAATACCGATATGAACTTAACACATCGTGATAGTATATGAACACGTTTCTTGTTGCTTGCCCGTGTACTTATATCCCGCGACAACTGTTCCAACTAATTTCCGTTTTTTCAGATGAAAACATGAAACTGCGTCCGCCAATCAGCGCTCTTCTTCCGTGTTCTTCTCCGATTCGACGAGCCCCGCCTCTTCTCGTGATTGGCCAAGCCGTCCACGTCTCCCTCCTCTTCGTTCTTCAAGTTAGTTTTCCCGGGCGAGATTTCCGTTCCACTAATTCAAGTTTTCACAGTGAGAACTGTTCCCTAAAGTCCCTTGCGCAACTTGTTATTGAGTAGCGCGTCTATATTTAGACCGTAGAATCCAAGATGTACCAAGCCCTCTCAAAACCCTAAATGAATATAAAAACCTAGCCTTCCGTATTCTCATATATTCAAGTCGCGTAATTTTAAAATAATAAATAGATCGTATTTCCTATAATATAGAAAATCTATCCTTTGATTCCAAAATATTTGAAGCTCCGAAAATTTAAAAAATTAACAATAATAATAATAATAATAAAATTAACAATTTATAAACTTGGCCCAATATCTGCCGCGTTGATTTCACATATATGGCGACCATCTGACTTGTGTCAGTGGCGTAAAAGCCCCCCTTAAAAACAGGTTACAGAGGTGTCCCTGTTAAGCTGAGCAACCCAGTGGAAGGTTGGGTAATCAATCCCAGCGGGAAGCTGGGTCAGTGAGCCGATCAGTGCTGGGGGCTTCAAGGCTTACAACCTTGATACTTAAAAATTCGCTACTTGCAGGTAAACACCCTAAACACTTTTTCTTAACTCTTGCAACATGAAGAAAATGACTAACGGTAAAACTACCCCAGGTGGTACAAAATTTACAAAATCCACCCCTGCCTTTGGTGGGGCAAGCAAGCCTTCAGAGTCTGGGGAGCTTGCACTTTCATGTGAAACTAAGAAACGTTTTAAATATTTGGCAACCATCAATATCTACTCCCTCCTTGAGACAGGAAAACTAAAACATACATTAGATGTTTTAAATGACCACAATATCCTGATAACTGCCCTACAAGAGACCAGATTCTTGGATGACGAGCCAATCGAATCACAGGGATACAGGATCTACAAAGGGCAGCCAGGTGAAAGAGTGATGAAGAATGTGCCTCACTTCGGCACAGGCTTCATAGTCAACAACAAAATGATCAACTCCATCATCTCCTTTTCATCTCCAAATGGCAGAACGTCCACTATAGCCTTCAGAACTCTCAACAAAGCATACACAATTGTTAACTTTCATGCACCTACTAATGACACCAATAGGAAAGATATTGAGAGTGTGGAAAACTTCTGGAGGGTACTCGAAGAGACAATGGACCGGATTCCAAAGCACCATGTAACTATTTTAATGGGGGACTTTAATGCTCAGATTGGTAGAGAACGGAAATTTCAGGCCATAGTTGGGGAATATCCAGCACACAAGAGGACCAACAGGAATGGAGAAAGACTGATTGACCTGTGCAGAAATTACAACTTAGTCCTCAAATCTACAGCTTTCAAACGCCTTCCTAGAAAAGCTATGACGTGGAGATGTCCTAACCCCATGCTTGGGGAATTCCAACTAGATCATGTAGCCATTAGTAGAAGGAACAGCCAGGAAATATTAAATGTCAAAGTATTGTGAAGTGCGAACATTTCATCCCTCTTAAAACAAGCAGAGGAATCCATTGCATCAAGTCGCGAATTCCAAGGTTCAATCCATCTAAGCTGAGAGACAGCGATGACTTCACCAAGACCCTAGCTAAGAACAAGGAAAAGAAGGACTGGCCCTAACTACAGAAGGCACTAGTAGATGCAGCGACAATAACCATCCCGGCAGTCAGAAAGAATAAACATCCGTGGTGGACAGCTAGATGTGACAAGGCAATAGAAGAGAGAAAACAAGCATGGCTGAAATGGAACCTTAATAAAAGTGTGGACAATCATGATAATTTCTTAGAAATTCGGAAAACTACTGCCAAAATTATCAGAACAAGCAAGAGGCAGCATAATAAGGATATCATTGACCAGGCAGAGAGGGATTTCCAGCGGAACAACACTAGAGACTTCTACCAGGCTTTTAAATCACAAATAACACCCTATTAAGCTCCTACACTTCACCTTCGGAGAGCTGTCGGAGATCTGAAACTGAACAATGAGGAGTGCACCACAGCCTTAGCAGAGTATTTCAGCGACCTTCTTAACTCCGAGGAACCCATGGAAAAGCTACCTTTTGAACCCAAGAACGTTGCTAAGCCACACTCTTTCCCTCCAACAAAGGAAGAGATGAAAAATGAAAATCCACAGCCTGCTTCCAGTCTCCGACCGGGTCAAGAATGGAATGAATGAAGCCCCTATCTAGCGGCGAGGATATGAACTGTGCCGGCTGCCGAGGCCTGACGCACTCCTCTGGGGCAATGATTAAATGAATGACAGATGAAATGAAATGATAGTGGAGAGTGTTGCTGGAATGAAATTTTGACAGGGAAAACCGGAGTACCCGGAGAAAAACCTGTCTGCCTCCGTTTTGTCCAGCACAGATCTCACATGGAGTGACCGGGATTTGAACCACGGACTCAGCGGTGAGAGGCCGGCGTGCTGCCGCCTAAGCCACGGAGGCTCAAAGGAAGAGATCCAGAAAGTAATTTCCGAATTAAAGTCCAATAAAGCAGCAGGCGAAGATGGGATCATTGCAGAGCTCTGGAAGTATGCTGACGAGGAATCAATACAGAGTATCCATGACATCATATCTAACGTCTGGTTGACAGAACAATTACCTAGTGACTGGACCTCAGCTATCATTCACCCACTACATAAAAAAGGTGACAAATCAGATCTCAATAACTACAGAGGGATTTCCCAGGTATCAGTGACATACAAGATACTCTCCAAAGTATTGCTCACAAGAGTAGAGGTTCAACTGGATTCCTGCATTGGAGAGTACCAAGCTGGGTTTCGAAAGTCAAGGTCATGCACCGAACAGATTCTGAATCTCAAAACCATTCTCACTTACAAAAATCTAAGTGCCTCACCTTATGTTGCAATTTTCGTTGACTTCCAAAAGGCCTACGACTCAGTCGATAGAGAGTCACTCTTTGAGATGCTGGCTGAATTGGGGCTAGATAAAAAGACCCTGAATCTAGTGAAAGCGACTCTCACCAACACCACAGTCAAAATCAAATTTAGAGGGGAACTGTCCAAGAGCATCGAGGTCAGAACTGGTGTTAGACAAGGGGATGGCTTGTCTCCGATCCTCTTCAATTGCCTACTAGAAAAAGTAATTCATGAGTGGACGAAAACTCTGAAGGATGATTCTGGATTAAAAATAGGCTACAAGAAAGACAAGTTAACAGTCCCCTGTTCAGCCTTTGCAGACGACCTTGCACCTAGCGTCCAGTGTGGAGGAAGCTAACCATCAACTATCCTCTCTAAACTATAAAGCAGCTAAAGTAGGCTTAAAGATCGCCATCAACAAAACACAGTTTATCAGCAACATCAGAGATGCGCCCGAGTCAATCCCACTGGGGGACAAAGTAGTACAAAGGACCAACTCCTTCAAATACCTAGGAGAATGGATAACCCCAAACATCAATGAAGACCTGGCCATGAACGACAGATGCATCAAACTGGAGAGAGCCTACCACCTATGCAAGAATATGTACAAATCCAAATCCCTCTCAATGAATTTCAAACTCAGACACTACAGTACTGTAGTGAGACCATCAGTACTATATGCCTCAGAATGCCTAAATATGGTCAGAAAAGGACAACTCCGGAAATTGGAGCTGAAGGACCGGAAGATTCTGCGAAAAATCATGGGCCCTATTAAAGACGAAGGCAAGTATAGAATCAGGCACAACAATGAACTCTATGAACAAGTGGAGAGCATTACAACAGCCATGAGGAAGAGGAGGCTGATCTTCCATGGTCATATTGTGAGAATGGATAATCAGAGGCTCATCTCCAGAATTTTCAGCACTGTCTCTAGAGGGAAAGCAACTAACGCCAAGTGGTCGAAACTAGTCAGGAAAGACCTTGAACAATTGGATATTGACCCCAGTAACATCTATGACAGGAATAAATACAGGACTTTAGTCAGAACATCAGACTCTCTACAGTCACTAACAGCAAAAGCAGTGCGTCCAGGAGTAGGCGTGAAATAGACTCAGGAGCGGAAGGACATTCACAGTGCCAGAATGAAGGAATACTGGCTAGGAGGAAAGCTGCCAGAGGTAAGAACCACGTGGTCCACCACAGCCGGCCCAAACGGAACTTAAAAAAAATAAAGTAACTAATTAGTATGCCCATATCAATGATTTATGTGTATCTGTTTTACTTACACTGCATAATTGCCAACGAAGACATGAGAAAAGTAGCTGTCGTAGGTCATGGTCGATCGAAATTGCTGAATATTGACGAGAAATGTCAGACTCCGCTAGTATCAACGGACGATTGTTGTTCCAGGGTTAAGTTACAATAGACAACACATTTAAATTTTAACAATTGTATGAAGCTTGAAAATCATAATACATGAAGCTTTAGAACAATGCAGAAGAGCAACCACGTGTGATAGAATTTGAGAGCTTACTATCATTCAATATTATATAATAACAACATTGTGTTAGGAGCTGTACTTACGTTTACCAGATGATTAGCCTTTGCTCTCGGGTCTACCTTCAACACTATTGAAAAAACTGCGAGTGTTAAAAGAATATATGCGATTTTATGCAGACTCACACATTCAGCATGTTCATCACCATGCTTACTGCTCACCACACATAGATCTGAGTGCGGCGTTGTCGCTCTGCTATGGGCAAGGCCTGGTTATAGGTAGTCATGCTGGAGCACAACAGCTTGACTGAAATTCTTAGTTGATCGACAGACCGAAGATAGATGCATACTCCATATGCTGTTTGAGATGCATCTGAGAAACCATGTACTGTTCCTAAGAAATGTCTGTCCACTTGAATGTGATCAAGGTGTGTTAGCTGATTTTGGAGTGCCTTCCATTCCGAAGACAGATAATTGCTGATCCCAATCAAGTTTGTGTAACCACAATTTCTGGAGGAATCTTTTGTAGGGTATTACTAGCGGGTCTAATGGATCAAAGATTGAAGCCACTGTGGATGTAGTTGTGCATTTAGTAATTCTGCTGTCTGCAGGAACATGTTTGATTTTAGTTGCAATTAAAAATTTGTCTGATGAGGGATGCCGTGATAAACCTAATGCTTGTATTGTATCGTTATTGTCAAACTGGAACGGTAAATTCATTTCCCTGTCTTCAGGTGGAACTGCTTCAAGTATTGCTGGATGGTTCGAGTATTATTTTCTGATGGAAAAGCCTCCTTTGTTGAGTAAAGTAATGAGTTCATTTTGCAAATGTTTGAAGCACACCACATAGAACATCATCAACATAAAAATCTCTTTGTAAAACAGCTGATGCAAGTGGAAAAGAAGCTGCTTCATCTTCAGCAAGTTGGTTGAGGCACTGAGTTGCTAAATATGGAGCTGACGCTATACCATATGTGACTGTTAGTAATTCGTAAGTCTTAACAGGTGTGTGAGGAGATTACCTCCATATGATTCTTTGTGATCTTGTGTCATCCTTCTGAATCAGAATTTGTCTATACATCTTTGAAATGTCTCCAGTAAATGCAATATTATGGGTTCTGAATCTCAATACAATCGAAGACAGATCTTGCTGTACAGTTGGCCCTACTAACAATGTGTCGTTGAGTGATACTCCTGTGGTGGTTTTGGCTGATGCATCAAAAACTACTCTAGTGGATATGGTTGAGCTTTGCTTGAATACAGTGTGATATGGCAAGTAGTAATGTTCTGAATCATCTATCGCACTTCCTTCATGTGACCCAACTGTTCATACTCTGAATACTGCTCTTGCAATTCTGGATTTCTCTTGAATCTAGTTTCCAATTGGTAAAATCTTGTTGTGCCATATCATGGGGCTTGCCTAAAGGTGACCGAGTTTCCTTTCGATGTAACTTGACAACATATCTACCTTCAGAAGTACGTGTTGTGTTGTTTTTGAAATGAAATGTACATTGTTGTTCTTCTGGAGTTTCAGGTTTGGTATGCAATTCTTCTATTTTCCAGAATTTCCTAAGCTGAATGTCGAGTGTATCTTCCTTTTTGATGAAAAGAGAAGTGACTGTGTTGCACGTTGCATTTCTGTTGCTGGATTGTCGGCATTCACCAGAAATTATCCAACCCAGATAAGAATTTTGTAAAACAGGGAAACCTGTCAGTGTACTTTGTTCAGTCTTTAGAATGTTGTAAAATAGCTCTGCTCCGATGATCAAATCTACATTATTTGGATTGTATAATTTAGGGTCTGCTAATGTGATGTCACTGGGAAAATTTCATGACTTGTAATTTAACTCCATAGAGGGCATTTGTCCTGTGTTGGCAGGAACTACTACACAGTTTATGTTTGCGTTTAAATCTAAAGCTGTAGATTGAAGGTGAATGTCAACACTGTGTTTCATCATTGAAGAAGTGTTGTTAATGCCTAGAACAGCTGTAGTATCTTTCTTACGTAGCAGGTTCAGCCTGTTGACTATGTCTTCAGTAATGAAGTGAGTTTGACTCCCACTGTCTAAGAGACCTCGAATCTTATGAAATTTGCCCCTGTGATCCTTGATTTTGACAATGACAGTGGACAACAATACATATGGTTTGTTATGAGTATCTGCGTGTTCATCCTTGACAGATGTGTGGAAGCTTGCAAATACTGCTTTATTGTTAGAAGTCATCTGGTTTGCAGTATTGCCTTTGCCATTATTTTCAAGCTGTAGTAAAGTATTATGTACCTTGTTGCATTTATGACAGTAGCCAGATTTGCATTCTGATGTTTTATGTGTCGCCTGAAGACAATTTAAACAGAGCCTATTATCATGAAAATACTGAATGTGATTTGATAAGTCAACTTCAGAAATGATTCACATGCAAAATGTCCTGGCTTATGTACTTGTTTACAATAAGTGCATTGATTGTCAAAATATGTGACGTGTATAAGTTGATGACTTTCCCTTGTGTGAGTTTTCCTTGCTATCATTTAACCTGACTTGATTACTAGTAGGTTGCGTGCTTTCAAGGACTTGGCAACGGTGCTCTATGAATGATGTGAGTTCTTTGAGAGATGGATTTTGGTTAGAGTCTACCTCTAGTTCCCAGCCTCTTCTAGTTTCATAATCAAGGTAATCAACGATATGGTGTGTCAAAATTACATCTTCAGAGTGTCGAGCAATGACCCGTTTTTAAATTCCGGTATATTTCCAGTACGAAAATCCACCGAATTCCCGTATATTTTAGAACTCTCTAAGACTAGAGTTCCCATACAGAATGGCTGAAAAAGAAATCTTAAAGCGTGAATCAAGATTTTCTAGTGTAGGTGTAACTGCATTTTTGGAGATACTTTCACAGCCCACAGGTGATGGCGAGATTTAGGCCTAATCCGTAGCACGAGCAATACGCGTGCGCGCGAGTGAACTCTCTCGCTGATGGGATGAGATGCTACTAACACAAATAAAATAGTCTACCCGAGGAGAACTGATATCACTCACTCACTTAATTCCTGCCGCTCCTTCCGGAGCATAGGGCCTTGGCGAAATTTCTCCACGCAGTACGGTTCCTGGCCATTCATTCTCTTCACTTGACTCCAGTTCTTGTCCACCTCTGCAATTTCATTTTCGATCGTCCTCTTCCAGGTCTTCTTAGGTCGACCTCGCTTCCTGGCGCCTTGAGGATTCCAGTCTAGCGCCGCCCTCTCAATAGCTCCGTCCGGCTTCCTTAGTGTGTGACCAATCCAGCGCCATTTCCTCTCCTTGATCTGGATGCTAATCGGTTGTTGATTGGTGATGGTCCAAAGATCTTCATTTGAGATTATGTCCGGCCGCCTCACATTCATGATGCGACGCAGACATCTGTTAATGAACACCTGTAGCTGGTTGTTGATCGGTTTTGTGACTTTCCACGTTTCACAGCCATAGAGAAGAATCGACTTTACGTTGCTATTGAAAAGGCGGAGCTTGGTCTTCCTGGAAATGTTTCTATTTCTCCAGATGGGGTAGAGCTGGACAAAGGCACCATTTGCCTTCCTGATACGGCTTCGAACATCTTCCTCTGCTCCCCCATCATTTGGGACTATACTTTCAAGGCAGAGGAAGGACTCAACTCGCTCAATGTCCTTTCCATTGACTGTCAAACTAGTCGTGATGTCAGAATTTATCCTCATCACTTTGGTCTTGTTGGTGTTGATCATCAGTCCTGCACGTTCTGCTTCTCTCTGCAACCTCCCCAGCTTATCTTCTATGTCTTGGTACCGTTGTGCCATAAGACAAATGTCGTTTGTGAAATCCAGATCTTCAAGCCTGTCATTTATACCCCATTGAATACCCCTCTTACGTCCTCCCATTACCTTCTTCATCACACTATCCAGGACCAACAGGAACAGAGTGGGGGAAAGGACACACCCCTGTCTCACTCCGGAACTGACCTTTATCTTTTTTGTTAATTTGCCTTCGTGAAGAACCTGGCACTCATACCCTTCGTACATCTCTTCCATGATTCTGATGATCTTTGTTTGAATTTTATATTCCTCGAGGGTCTTCCACATGATTCTTTGATTTACGGAGTCGAAGGCTTTCTCGAAGTCAACAAATGTGAGGTAAAGGGTATTCCGCCACTTCACACTCTGCTCCAGGATGATTCGGAGGGTGTTGATGAGATCCACACAGCTGCGATGTTGTCGAAATCCAGCCTGTTCCTTCCGAAGCCTTTTTTCTACGCAGTCTTTTATACGATTCAGGATGACTCTCGCCAGCACTTTGCTTGGAATGGACAGCAAGGTGATACCCCTCCAGTTGTTACAGTTTGTGGTGTCCCCTTTCTTCGGCAACTTGACTATCAACCCCTTCTTCCAGTCGGTTGGTATTTTCTCCTCCTTCCAGATCTTCTCCAACAGCGGGTGCAGCAGATTGATCGTAATATCCAGGTCTGCTTTCAGTACTTCCGCTGGGATATTATCCAGACCTGGTGCCTTCCCGCATTTCATCTGCTTCAACGCTGTCCGTATTTCGCCCCGAGTTGGGGAGTCGAGGCTGATGCTTGGGTCACTTTCTGCTTCCTCTTCATCTTCTCCTCGCTGCTTACTTTCTGGTCCTCTATCTCTATTAAGAACCTCCGCAAAGTGTTCTCTCCATCTTGTCAGCTGCTGTTCACACGTCGTGAGGATCTCACCCGTCTTGCTCTTCACAGGCCTAATTTTATTTAAACCTTTCTTCGAAAGCATCTTTGTGATGCCACAGAGCTCCTTAACACCCCCTTCTTGCCGCTTCTTCTGCTTTCTCCGCCTGCTCATCAATCCACCTCCTATGATCCTTCCGCACACTCCTCTTTACCTCCCTGTTTGCTGTTGAATACTTTGCTTGTGGGTGAGCCTTCTGCTGCCTAGTCTTGCAGGTGTTGAGCTTGGCCTTAATCTCCTTCCTATAATTTATCTTGTCCCAGGTCTGATCGGATATCCATTCTTTCCGCAGGTAGTTCTTGTACCCGAGCTGCATCTCACTGGTTTCCACGAAGATATTCTTTACCTCGCTCCACACAGTCTCCACGTCCTTCTCTGTCTCGGAGTCCAAAACCTGGAATTTATTTCTGAGCACCAGTTTAAATTGGTCCAATCTCTGCTGGTTCTTAAGCTTGCCCTCATCAAACTTGTTATGCCGAGTGTTAAACTTTCGGCGGACTGCGACGATCTTCATGTGGAAGTTGGCAACCACAAGATGATGGTCACTACCAACGCCTGCTCCTCTCTTGTTCCTAACATCTTCCAAGCTTCTTCTGAACCTCCTGCTCACCGCAATGTGATCAATTTGATTTTCTGTGACTTGATCAGGAGACACCCAGGTGACCTTGTGGCACCGCCTATGAGGAAATACCGTGCCACCCATCACCAAATCCTGACTGGCGCAATATTCCGTAAATTTCTCCCCATTGTCATTCATCTAACCAAGGCCATGTTTACCCATGACCTGCTCCAACCCCTCATTGTTTGAGCCCACCTTCGCGTTGAAGTCTCCCATAACAATGAGAATGTCCTTCTTACTTGTTTGTCTTGTGACGTCTTGCAGCATTTGGTAGAATTCTTCCTTCTTCTCTGGCTCTGATTGTTCTGTAGGCGCATAGCATTGGATGATGATCACATTCCTGATCTTTGTCTTGAACCTAGCAAACATGAGCCTACTAGAAATTGGCTTCCACTCCATAAGGCTTCTCTTTGCATTTCTGTTGAGCAGCAACCCCACTCCATCCCTGTGTTCTTCATCATCGCCCCCAGAAAAGAGAAATGTAATTCCATCTGTTGTCTGTATTTCACCAAATCCTGGACACCTCACTTCACTCAATCCTAGGATATCCAGCCCATAGTTCTTCATCTCCCGTGTCACTTGTTTCAGTGTGGTTTTCTTCATCACGGTCCTCACATTCCAGAAACCGATTTTCGTAGTCCTCTTCATGCCAAAAGTCGTCATCAGGTTATCCGTCCGGTTTTGTAATTTCGCTTCAGTTTCCGTAATCAGTTTATTTAAGAGGAGCGAGTGATTAACCCACTGCCTCCGAGTGCCTTGGAGGGGCTGCCACCTTAAGCCTGAGGCACCAGGCTGATTTTCTGTCAGGGTTTCTTCCCTTAGCCTTTGAAGAACCAACTCCAAACTACAAGGCAGCAGTTGTTTTACCAGAGCCCCATTAGCCGTAATTTCTTCAGGGTTCCTGTAGGGCCTTCACAGCTACCGTAGCGGTTTTGAGGCACACAAAGTCCCCACTGTACTTCACCCCTACAGGCAATCCCCTACTTAATTACGTTGCCCATCTCCCACGACGAGGACGAGGGGTTGGATTTGTGGGAGACAGAGCTGATATAAATGACTGTTTTACTGATGAGGGTTGAGAGAGTAGAGATTAGGAGTGTCACATAATAAATGTTTACGGGAAGTGACTGAATTGTATGGTACTGTAACAGTATAGGAGCCCGGAACAAGGCGATACAATTTTCTACACTACTGAAAATAGTCAAAATGCCCTTTGTAATAACGAAAAATATTTTTGGGGGTCATGAAGTAATAGATGTTATCCACCCACTATCCCTTTTTAGATCACGACTCGTATAGTAAAATTGAAGGTGTTTCCGCCATTACACACGTAAATTATTGGACAAATACAGTATTGCCAACCCCGCGCATTCGATACTGACAGCCTTCCTGTCACTTTGGCCCGCTTTTCCTCTACGCAACCTAGGGTCGCCAAATAACAAGGCCATACGTTAACCGCCACACGGCAAGAATTCTGAGCATGCTTCTCACCTATAACCTGTATTTCGAAGGAAAGAACGTGAAGGATACGTCAGGAGCTTGGAACAGCTGAGCTGTGTTGCCAAGGTTTTAGTGTTGTTGTAAATCAACCGATTCGAATAATACACAGCACTACACTTCAGACATTATTTCTGTACAATTATACTCAATATATTTTAAAAGTCGATCCTGAGTCAACGCCGAGGTCATTCAAACTGAGAAATACGGTACTTAGATGAATAAATAAATTACACACCAAAGCTATGAAACCTTTATCATCGGTATTCAATTCAATAAATACGACAAAGAGGGCAAACACTCTACAGCTAATGAATATAAAAACACTCACCATGCAATGATTATCCTTTAACATGAAACAAGAGTCAGAGTGGAGGTCGTTCACAGCTTAGAGTACAGTAGTTGACAGATAGCACCATGAACACTCACTGAATCGCAACTCTCTATGGTTAATATAAGCTTTCGTGATAATACAAAAGTAAAGTTAAGGCATGACGAATATAATCCATAGTGTTATCACAGACCGAGTTCAAGCGCACCACGCTGTTGGCTAGCGCTAGGGGCGCAGACCCCCAACGCTAAACAGCCAGCTGTTCAAAAATGGGATACGCGCTGGGCTACGAAAACCTCTTTACGAAGGCTGCGTTAATGCTGATTACAACAAATTGTTTGTTTAGACTTAGGAATAATACTGTGAAAAAGTTATTATTAATATTCACAGTCCCCATGTAGAACTATCTTCTAAAACCTTCCGTTAGTCGCGCATTGGTCTGACGAACCATGGAGCTGTCCTGCTGAAATATGGCCTGTGGAACGGCCTGCAAGAGGGGCAGTGCCGCGGGCTGTAATACTTGCCTGATGCAGCGGTCACTGTTCAGATTGCTCGCAACACGTACAAGGCGCGATCGCCTGTTATAGGCAATTGCGTCCCAAACCATTACACCTGGTGTTTGTCCGCTATGCCTCTCAAGAATACAGTCTGCCTGATTGCATTCCCCATGGCGGCATTGAACGTGTATGCGGCCTTCACTGTAGGACAGGTTGAAGCGGGACTCGACCGAAAACACTACATTTCGCCACTCAGCCTGCCAGTGTCGGCGTGCACGTGCCCATTGTAGTCTGAGGCGTCGGTGGTTTCCAGAAAATGGAAGCCGACGCAGTGGCATGCGTGCTACCAGTCCAGCCCTCAAAAGACGGCGCCGCACTGTCGACGCAGACATGTCCACCCCCATTCCAGAGCTCCAACGTCGAGCCAACACCACGGGGGACTCTGTTCTGTCCGATACGGCCATGCTGAGAAGATGGTAGTCGCCTCCCGCTGTGGTCACATTGCGCCGTCGCTGTGTACGACTCTCCTCTCTCCACTGGATCCACATATGCCTTACTGTTGACGCAGCGTGCCCTGTACGAGCCGCAATGTCCCGGAACTACAGACCCGCCTCCCGGAGCCCAAAGATTCTGCCCCATTCAACCGCTCTCACATGCCGTTAGTCCACCCCATGATGTCGGTGAGGCATTGTTGCACTTGCTTACTCCTTTCCACTTGGTATGACGGCCCCACGCCGACAGAGCTGTGCGGAACAATGACCTGTCCGGTCCCACGACAGAGGGCACTAGTGGGCCAATGTACAAGCCATCTCTCTGCGATTTCAATCACTTAGTATGGTACCGCAGACCTACACGACCCCTTTTCTAGGAGTGTCTCCGGCCATTTCTTCTGGGTGTTTCACTTTCTACAAACAGTACTGTATATTTTTTCGTTTTAGGTAAGGATGGCACGAAGTAGAACAAGTAACCATGGAAGGCTGCCTTCATTCCGTATTCGGTATCCTATTGTGCGCCTTTCGTGATTTTACCTCAATGGATACATATTTAGGAAAATTTTGAAAAATGTGAGGTACTGATCCGGGTTTTAATTTCCACTTCACGCGAGGAAGTTACACGTTCTCAGAGTACACTACGAAAAAGTCCGCCTTTATAATAATCAAATCTTCTGAAACACGCACGTCACAGATTCTACTTTTGAACGACAATAATTGCTTATCTTTCCGCGGAATAACTCTCGCCCATTTCGGAAACAGATTTGTTTCTTTTAGCGGTGTGAAAAAATGTCTACCATCAGATTTTCCTCCGTGACCCGATTTACATTCAGGAACGAAACAGTAGGACATTTTCTCGCAACAGCAGAAAATTTAGTTGTTTGCACACACAAAGCACTGCACAGACATTCGTGAACTATTAAAAAGAAACAAATTCCCTCGCATAGCATGACTTCTCGCGCACAGGATATTATTTACGGTACAAACCTCGTGGGCTACTTGTCACACGTGCTTATGGTTCGGCGCAAATTCCGCCCCACACACTGGCTGGACCATGAACTACAATACTTTTGGAGCGGAGTGATGACACTGTTTATTTCTATTTGTCATGGTTAAGGTAAAGACATACTTAGCACTGAGCACACAAACCAGCCGCTCTGAGGCGATATTATTGCCGTGATTTTATATCGTCGAATTGTAGGCTATTGAATGACAGGCAGTATTTTGAACACTATGACGGGAAACAATAGCTTGTGCTCTATTATCGACTGCCGCAAGCAAACTGACACCAATAAATAAATTATCCTCAGTCACTTGGCAAGGGTTTCTTTGACACCCTCCATCCCTTCACTGTCCCTATCATCATCACCACCATCATTGTCTTCGTCAGAGCTTGATGAATTGCCAAGGTTAATAATCATTTCATCCACCATGATATCCAGACCGTGATATCCAGAACGCCTTCAGTATTTCTTTCTGTACATGCAGTACGGCATGTGTTCAGTCCTCGGGTCGAACTTCGGTGAAGTAAAAGTAACGAAACAATGACAATGAAAGGAAATCCGACAAAGACAGTGGTTAACAAGCCACTGAAACAATGCCTGCCCACACGACAAGAATTCTGTCACTTGTGTGGTGTATTTTGTAGCCACATGTTGGTAACGGGTGTTTGATAGTAAAATGTCGAGAGCTGTGAGATACTGTTTGTAGTTTATGAAAATTGTGCATGTGTGACGCATTTGCAGCGAGTGTTTACACGGACTTTAAAACAATTTGGTATGTGCATCTCCCCTGCGAAAGAAGAGCCATATGTTTTCCCCAAAGACCATGGAAAGGCAAACAACAGTAAAATTCCACACACCGCGAATACCTTTTAATTTAGATTTATTTTATCAAAGTAGGTACCGTAATAGAAAATAAAATAATACAAAACAAAATTAAATAAGTTACTGTGACAAATACAAGATTGTTACTAGGAACTTCAGATATACACAACACAAAATTAAGTTCTTTAGACAGTACTAATTTAAGCCTCCGTGGCTTAGGCGGCAGCACGCCGGCCTCTCACCGCTGGGTCCGTGGTTCAAATCCCGGTCACTCCATGTGAGATCTGTGCTGGACAAAACGGAGGCAGACAGGTTTTTCTCCGGGTACTCCGGTTTTCCCTGTCAAAATTTCATTCCAGCAACACTCTCCACTATCATTTCATTTCATCTGTCATTCATCTAATCATTGCCCCAGAGGAGTGCGTCAGGCCTCGGCAGCCGGCACAGTTCATATCCTCGCCGCTAGATGGGGGCTTCATTCATTCCATTCCTGACCCGGTCGGAGACTGGAAGCAGGCTGTGGATTTTCATTTTCAGACAGTACTAATTTCTGAATAGGAACTGTAGGGTAGTAATAAACCAAAAAAAATAAGTCACTTTGTCAATACTAGATTGTGGTTAGGAACTTTATCATCACATAAAATAAGATAAAACAAACAATAATCAAGGATTTATTAATTTAAAGCTTCTCTATGGAACTCATCTGCTCCTCAATTTACTCTGCTTCAGAACGGGCGTCGTTCAATATCTTCTTCTTTTTCTTTTTGCCAATTCCTGGAGATCTTTCGTGGCTTCTCTTTCGACTGCCACCTTAGCCATCGCTTCCCTTCCCTCCTGGCTTCGCACCTGTTTTGCTTCCTTTAATACGACGTAGGAGTTTTGTGCAGTATGGACTCTTACTCTCGGTTATCTTTCCTACTCCACCAGCTGCCATCACAACCCCCTGAACAGTACGCATGCCAATCTAACTTGCTTCTTTCTGATTGACAATCATGCACTCCTTGTTCAGGGAGAAACTTCTCTCTTAGAGCTGCAGTGCAGTGATACAAAATCAGTATCGTATTAACGATGCTTGTGAGATCGCTTTTGGCAGGAACTGAGGAAGGTGCTGAAGCCACTGTGACTAATTCAGACCACAGCACGTCGAGCCGTGGCTCTTTTCCGTCGAACTGCTTCAAACACGCAGTGACGGAGGGCAGTCTCAGAAGTGCGGAGTAGCTGCTCTTGATGCAGTCAGCCATTGCGCCAGAAAGCAAATTCTTCTGATTACAAAGAATTTCCAGGGCAAGGACAATCCTATCTTCTGCCAACTTAGGAGTCTCAGCGACCACTATAGGGTCTAGGCAGGAAATAGCACGGGCCATCTTGTAAGCAATAAGATAGGATCTTTGTTTCATTCAAATCCATAATGGAATTTGTTAGGTCCGTATTGACAAATAACTAATAAACCAATTGAAGAGGAAAACTCCGTCAATCAATACTTATGTATTAAAACATATTTACATCAGGTACTTGTTTCGAACCTAATAGGTCCTTCTTCAGCCCTGACCTTCAATAAATTTTTCAATCAATCATTATACAACTAACATCAACATGATACTTGTAAAGCATACTATATATAAAGACATAATTAAATCCTGAAAACGACACAAGCTAAAACACATGAAAACACATTAAAACACTGTTAAAATTGAACTAACGTTTGTTGCGTCGTAGTGTGACGACTTAGTCCAGTTGAATTTGGATGATTGACCACAAAGTTTTTATTGACAGAGTTGACTTCAAGTCGTGCTGTGGGCTGTGATGAGTCATGTTGAATAATCTAACGGGTATTGTGACATTTTTATCATAGTAGCGCTTCGGTGGTGAGATCATGAACTATGCATATTTGAGTGCTAATCTGTGGAATCCATGGAGAAGGATCTAGCGGTAGAGGAAGTGGCTTATCTTAGAAAAAGGCAGGAAGATGCGATATATGAACACTGGATGTAGGAGGATTTTTAAAAATCATTATTGTAGGTTTGGAGATTATGATATGTGTATCTGCTTGTATAAGTGAACCGGAAGATTTTGTTATACTGAATGAACGTATCTGGATTGTTTATCATTGCTGGTCCCGTAATGCTTCTTCTTCTTTTGAGACCACAAAGGATCACTTTACCCAACCATTAGTTCGTCGACTTGTAGGAACTGTACGAGCCTTGCTTCTAGTAGAGAAGATTGCTTTTAATAAAGAAAGATCTTGGAAATCATATCCTTTTACTGGAGCAAAAACAAATATATTATATATGATATGCATATTTCTCCTCCAACCATAAGTAACATTCCCTGTAATTGATAGTATATTGCAGTAGATATCTAAACTTGCTTTCCTCACTGATGGTATCTTGGTTGGTATTCAGAAATACCCTACCCCTTGAGATTGTAGAGGACTTGTGTTTCTATTTCATTGAACAAGAGATTGATTACTCATTGATTAAATTTGTATATGAGTTGGTGCCCACCTGGATTTTTCTTCTTATCCATAAAACTTTTTCAGGTGTTACTTTAATGGTGGGATTGGTTGTTGGTTCTTATATTTACCCTTTCAGTAATAATTTTAACATTCCTTTTAATAACAACAACTTAGAGGAACCATTAGTAAATACATTACATTTGGCACCTTAACGTGGAACTCGAGAACCAGGATACATCAGTGTGGGAGTAGGAGAGTGTGACTTGTGCAAGTGTTATCTGAGGGATAGGTTATTGTGTACGTTTTTACATGGAGGATGAACGAATGAGAATAATGAATGGGAATGGTGTGAGTTGTAGCAGGATGGAGATGAATGGAGAAAATGTGGTGGTGTGCATGTTGGAGAGTGATGGGAATTAGACTGGCAGTAGTGTGATGGAAGGAGAGATGACTGATGTACTAGTACAGGATGTTGTAAGGCCAGTACAGGATATCCTAAATATGTTAAGGGAAATGAATGAAAAATTTGATAGGAATAATCAGGAGATGTTAAGGCAAATGGATAAAAAATATGATAAGAATAATCAGGAGATGTTAAGGCAAATGAATGAAAAATTTGATAATAATCAGGAGATGATAAAACAAATGAATGAAAAATTTGATAAGAATAATCAGGAGTTGAGTAAGAAATTGGATAAAGTAATGCATGTTAATGAGGAGTTAGATAGGAAGTATGGATTGTTACAGCATAGTATTGAGGGGGTAAAACAGGAAATTAGAGGTGAGGTAAGGAGTATGGTGGAGGAAAAGGCGGAAGCAATTATAAAAGAAGTAGATCAGAAAATGATGAAAATGGAAACGAAAATACCAGAGAAATTAAATGATATTATTATAGAAGCAGATAATAAATTGCAAAGGGTACAGGAACATATTCTAGAGAAAATTGAGAGGGTTGAAGGGGCTGAGAGGATATTAGATATGGAAGTGAGATTAAGGTCTCAAATAAAACATGAAAATGGACATGAGAGGGAAGAAGGTGAAGGAGGACGTAAAATGGAGGAAGAGAACGAAACTGAGGACAGGGAAGAAGATGAGATAGAGGGAAAGGTAGAAGAGAAAGGAGAAACGTATAACAGAGAAGGTGAAATGGAAGAAAGTAAGAAAGTAGGTGAGATGGAAGAGACTGAAGAAGAGAAAGGAGAAGCAAAAGAGGTTAAAGATGAGGATGAAAGTGCAGGAGTGAATCATGATGACAACAAAATGGAAAAAAATGAGGTGAAGGATCAGAAGAATTATAAGAAGAAAATGAGGAATGGAAGGAGACAGGAACGGTGGAGATGGAAGATAAGGAGTACAAGGTATGGAATGACATGGTGGATGAAGAGAAAGACGAGATGGAAGGCAGATAAAGAAAGAAGAATGGAGATGAAGGAGAAACAGAAGAAAAGGAAGAAGGGAAGGAGACAGGAATGGTGGAGATGGAAGATAAGGAGTACAAGGTATGGTATGACATGGCGGATGAAGAGAAAGACGAGATGGAAGGCAGAGAAAGAAAGAAGAATGGAGATGAAGGAGAAACAGAAGAAAAGGAAGAAGGGAAGGAGACAGGAAGAATATGTACATCTATGCCTGGCATTTAGAGATAGGTATTATGAATGCTGAGTTTATGATTTAGTTAATTATATTCATGTATATTCTTATGTATATAAGAAGTGTGTATGTGATGGATGTATATTGGGAATTAAAGGTGTAGGGAGCGTGTTACGCGACTTCGTTATTATTATGATTCATGTTTTGAGGCATATTATGTCTATCTTGTGATCTATCTTAGGATATATTTGCACAGGGTACATTTGTTGGTTTACTGTAATGTACATATCTTTTAGTGAGAATGTTATTTAATTTTCTTTCTTATCTTTAGTCAATCCATTAATTCTGTCCTTTATATATATCTTTTGACCATAATTTACCTTGGTTTTTGCATCTGTTAATTTGATTTGGTACAGTAATTTTGTATAATTGAAATATGATTTCTAAGTTTTCGTATTCAAGAAGTCTAAATATGGTAATTATATGGAGATATGAAGACTGGTTATGATAGACCCTACATAATGATGCAGTAACCACAGTAACTCGTGCAGTTTTAGTTAATTGAATATACTTCAATGGCAACTGGAAAAAGTAAATCAACTCGAGAGACACAAGATCTGAGCAGTTTCATACGTCATGCAATGATGTGACAAATATGGATATGGTGCATACAACAGATAGCTATATGTATGGTAACTTCCTTGACTACCAAGCAATTCAGCTGGACTACCAGGGAGATAAACTCCTCATGTTGATTCTCTTGCCACGAGGTTGTGGAGATAGCAGAGAACTGGATGAACTCTCTCGGACTGTGAACCTCTCTGCTGTTCAAAATGGACTGAGGCGAACTAAAGTTGATGTGATTCTCCCCAAGTTCAAGATAGAACAGACTATTCACATGTATGAAGATATGCAAAAGATGAATATGCTGCCAAGGATCTTCATAGTGGAGGGTTTGGTGGAACTATGTATGAAAGAATGCCTGACTGGATATAACATCTCAGCACCCTTGTCGACAAAAATGGAAAAATCCTGGTGAAGGGTCTTCATGAAGATATTGCTCCAATTACTGAAGACTTAAATGGACTTGGTATCTAACGTACTTATGGATATTTGGGTTAAATGTGTATCAGAAATCCCTCCATAATGACTTTGTTGTCAAGATTTCTGGGGGCGAATGTGACATTTTTATCATAGTAGCGCTTCGGTGGTGAGATCATGAACTATGCATATTTGAGTGCTAATCTGTGGAATCCATGGAGGAGGATCTAGCGGTAGAGGAAGTGGCTTATCTTAGAAAAAGGCAAGAAGATGAGATATATGAACACTGGATGTAGGAGGATTTTTAAAAATCATTATTGTAGGTTTGGAGATTATGATATGTGTATGTGCTTGTATAAGTGAACTGGAAGATTTTGCTACACTGAATGAACGTATCTGGATTGTTTATCATTGCTGGTCCTGTAATGCTTCTTCTTCTTTTGAGACCACAAAGGATCACTTTACCCAACCATTAGTTCGTCGACTTGTAGGAACTGTACGAGCCTTGCTTCTAGTAGAGAAGATCGCTTTTAATAAAGAAAGATCTTGGAAATCATATCCTTTTACTGGAGCAAAAACAAATATATTATATATGATATGCATATTTCTCCTCCAACCGTAAGTAACATTCCCTGTAATTGATTGTATATTGCAGTAGATATCTAAACTTGCTTTCCTCACTGATGGTATCTTGGTTGGTATTCTGAAATACCCTATCCCTTGAGATTGTAAATGACTTGTGTTTCTATTTCATTGAACAAGAGATTGATTACTCATTGATTAAATTTGTATATGAGTTGGCACCCACCCGGATTTTTCTTCTTATCCATAAAACTTTTTCAGGTGTTACTTTAATGGTGGGATTGGTTGTTGGTTCTTATATTTACCCTTTCAGTAATAATTTTAACATTCCTTTTAATAACAACAACTTAGGGGAACCATTAGTAAAAACATTACAGTATGTCCGATGCGACAATTTGACGGAGGCTTCTTCTATGTAAAATCTTAAAAGAGATTCATAATTCGATCTCTTTGTGCAGAGTCTATCCAAAAAGAAAGAAAAGAAATACGGTAATAATAAATTTGATTAAGTTCATAGAAACAAGTTTGTGAAAAATTAAAAATGTATTATTAACGAAAATCTTAAAACATGAGATTGACAAAATGCAACCTGACTTACGCTTGTCAGAAAGGAAGGAGAGTGGGCCGATTACCTGGCCTGTCTGTCTTTGAAGTTAACTGTGAATGAAACAAATTAACTTTAAATAAGAAAAAAGGGCGAACTTCACAATGGAATGGTATTTGTTTGGGTTGGCTTCCTATAAATCATTATTGTCGATGAGGATGAAGTAAAAGCAGATCACGTGCTCAATGAACTTAATAATTTGAACAACAGCATTAGTTTCACAATAGAATCCAAAAACAACAACATCATTAATTATCTAGATATCATAGTAAAGAGAAATAATAATCGCTTAGATTATCGGATTTATAGGAAGCCAACCCAAACAAATACCATTATCAGAAAAGATTCACACCTCCCAGAATCCCACAAACGAGCTGCCCTCATAAGCTTCGTCAACAGGGCGATCAGCATACCCATGTCAGAATGTGATTTTAAAGCTGAAATTTCAATTATTTACCAAATAGCTCAAGCAATCGGTTTCATCAAAAAAGATGTGGATGGCATCATTCATAGAATTAAAATAAACCAGTAACCAAACTCCAACCGGAAATTACAAACAAATCAAATTTCGCAGTGTTCACTTTTCACAATAAATCAACTTACAACATTACCAACATTTTCAAGAAAAATGACTGCAAAATAGCTTTTAGAACAGTCAACACTAAAAAGAAAAAAAAAATTCAACTACACAAAAATTAATCAAAGTAACAAATTTAATAGATCAGGTGTATATGAGTTAAAATGTCAACAATGTCCGGCTAATTACATAGGTCAAACCGGGAGGGCGTTTTTTTACGATATATGCTGAGCATGTCAACGCCACTAAACATAAAAAATTCTCTGCAATGGCTAGCCACATGCAAGAAACCGGCCACAAATTTTCAGATATTAACAAAGATTTACACATTCTCCATTTTGACAATAAGGGATCCACAATGAATGTTTTAGAACAGTTTGAAATCAATTTAGCCCAGAGATCCAACCCAGCAGAAAATCTCAATGAAATTTATTGGGAATCCAACGCTCTCTATGACAAGCTAGCAGACCACATAATTAGAACCAGATTTAAAAAACCACCATAGTTTCCATCCCTGATTAGACATATTTAAAATCACTATAGATTCCGTCCCCAGCTTAGAATCCTAATTACACAGTAGCAGCCCAGCTGCTTCCGTCATCTCCCTAGCTCAATGACCTCATCTCCCTCCCCTTAACCACTCCCCTACCTCTCCTCTTCCCCTCACGCGTTACTGTTTCCCCGCCACGGGACCACACATTTTACGAGCTATAGCTTTCACAGTATTCCTCTAGTGACCTCCGTACAGACTACATCAGGTAACTATGTTTTCGCTACTCACACCACACTTATTTTTCTTGTTTTACACAATTTGTTTTTATTCCATCGTGAAGTTTCCCCCTTTTTCTTATTTAAAGTTAATTTGTTTCATTCACAGTTAACTTCAAAAACAGACAGGCCAGGTCATGGGCCACTCTCCTTCCTTTCCGACAAGCTTAAGTCAGGTTGCATTTTGTCGATCTCATGTTTTAAGATTTTCGTTAATAATACATTTTTAATTTTTCACAAACTTGTTTCAATGAACTTAATCAAATTTATTGTTATTTCTTTTCTTTCTTTTTGGATAGACTCGGCACAAAGAGATCAAATTATGAACCTCTTTTAAGATTTTACATAGAAGAAGCCTCCAGTCAATATGTCGCATGGGACATACCCATTAGATTATTCAACATGACTCATCACAGCCCACAGTGCAACTTGAAGTCAACTCTGTCAATAAAAACTTTATGTGGTCAATCATCCAAATTCAACTGGACTAAGTCGTCACACTACAACGCAACAAACATTAGTTCAATTTTAACAGTGTTTTAATGTGTTTTCATGTATTTTAGCTTGTGTCGTTTCCAGGATTTAATTATGTTTTTATATATAGTATGCTTTACAAGTATCATGTTGATGTTAGTTGTATCATGATTGATTGCAAAATTTATTGAAGTTCAGGGCTGAAGAAGGACCTATTAGGTTCGAAACATGTACCCGATGTAAATATGTTTTAATACATGATTGACGGAGTTTTCCTCTTGAATTGGTTTATCATAGGATACGATTGTACAGTTGGTGCGAAATTGCAGCACATCCGCATCTGGAATTTTCAGAGATCATGAGCTGTTAGCTTCTTTAAGGGCTGCTATTGTCGAGATACCCAGGTCGAAAAAACAACTGGTCTCCTCTGTGAATAACAATGGGGACTGATTCCAGTCTGTCATTGTCAGCAACGAGCGCGGCGCGCGCAGCCCCGCCCGGAGAGGATATGGCCAGCAGTCGGCAAGGCAAAGCAGGCATTCGACGTTGGCTGTGTTCTCATCCCACTTAGCGCTCTATCCGTGGCGCAAATTGCAGGCGGCAGTGCGGTCTGCAGGCGAAATAGAAGGCTGAGCGGGAGGACTCTACCAAGCATTCGGAAGCTAAGAAGTCTGGCATTGAGACTTTTCAAGATTTACCGTATCAAATGTGAATTTCCCGCAGATACCCTGGGTCACTAAAATTCACGTATATTTCCTGCATTTCCCGTATCGCTCGACACCCTGCATCTTCAAGTGTGGTATCTAACTGTAATGCTTGAAGTGCTTGTAAATTGTTAGAGAATGTACTGATGAAATGCTTGAGGTCTTCTGCAGTTTCATTCTTAATTGTAGAAATATTTGAGATTTCATGAACATACTTTGATGCTATGAGTCACTTATTTTGAAATCTAGTGCACAATAGTTCCCAAGCTACATTATAGTTTGCTTCCATGGTTGGAAGGTTTGGAATTAATGCCTTTGCCGAACCATGATCTGCTCCTAGTAGGTAATGAAATTTTTGGATTGTTCCTAGGTTTGCATTATTGTGCACTAGTAATGTGAAGTTGTCTGCAAATGATAACCATCCGTCCGTTATCGTTCTACCCTCCAGGGTTGGCTGTTTCCACGGACTAAGTGAGGGATCCCACCTCTACCGCCACTGAGGGCAGGCAAATGATAACCAATCCTCATAAATACCACTGAATGTTGGTAGTTTGATTGCTGGCAATTTGAGGTTAATATTGTCATTCGAACTACTGCCCAGGCCAGTGCTGGACCCTTCTTAGGGCGGTTGACGGCCATGGCCAGAAGGCGCCAGCACTATGGAGGGGGTTTGGGGGGTATGGAATATAATAACTAAAGCGTAAGTCGCACATGATGCTGGGTCCAATATGCTTTTTTGGCAGCTGGTCATGGTACGAACGGTCCATCACACTTACACATATGGCCATCTGTTGTTCAGCATACACACTATGCCTGCAGAACGTCTACACGACACATATACGTTTGTGATCCGTTCACATTGTAATATAGACATATTCCAATGTATAGGTATATCATATT
Source organism: Meconema thalassinum (assembly GCA_946902985.2). NCBI lineage: Eukaryota > Metazoa > Arthropoda > Insecta > Orthoptera > Tettigoniidae > Meconema > Meconema thalassinum. Next base: position 1,621,199,310 of record OX336388.2, on the reverse strand, counting down.
CTTATTATGAGTAGGAACTTAGGAAAAGGACAATTTAAAAAAGCACTAAAATGGATGACAAAAGCGGAAAAGGACAATTTAAAAAAGCACTAAAATGGATGACAAAAGCAAGTCGGGTAGTGAAATTAACTCAAGTGACGATTCTACGCTGACAGAGAGAGCTGAATATACTACTGGTTTAGAGGTTAGTTCCAATCTTATAGGTATAAGTACAGAGAGGTTAGAATCTGAAGTCAACAATGAGATACATACCGGTAGTGAATGTAATACTATTTATGTCCCGGCAGTAAATATTCAAGACATTCTTAACCTCTTATTAGAGATGAGAAAGGATAACAGATAATTGGCAGAGAATTTAGGAAGCAGAATAACAAGAGATTCAGAGGGATGTCATTGCATTAGGAGTTAAACTTGATAATCAAGAAAAGTAAATGAGTGAATTGATAAATTCAGTAATAGGACTGAAGAGAACATGTTACGTCAGAATGAGTGGATTAAGGGTGAAATACAGCAACTGAGATGTCAACCTAGTAACAATCAGTGTTATATTAGTCATAACCTAATCAAAGACTTGCACTTACCAAAATTTAATGGTCGTTTGTTTAATCCATTAGAGTTCATGAAAATAGTAGAAAAACATTTTAGTAAGGCATTGAAAGAAGGGTTGATAGAATGGCATGTGGTGGATGAGTTATTGGCCAATTCTTTTGTTGGCGGAACAACACATTGGTACCAGGTATATAGAGATGGTATATCAACTTTGAGTCAATTTAAGGAGAAATTTGTTGCCAAATTTTGGAACAGTCATATCCAGGGTATTGAACGGAACAAATTAATGTGCGGGAGATATAATCAAGACGAAGGAATCAGCATGACGGAATATTTTTTGGCACATGTTTCAATTAGTCAAAATTTAGATCAGAACATGAACGAGGAAGATATTGTGCAAAGGATGACACAGCATTTTCCCGAAGAGGTTAAACTTGCTACATGTATGCAGAATGTCACTAGCATTAAATACATGGAACTGTTGTTGGAAGGCTTTGATGTACTTCGAAGATCAACAAGGAATAATATTTCGGTCAGAAATCAAGGGGAGGGGGTTCTTCAAAATAGTCAGAACGCTAGAAGTAATCTAGGAGGCAATAGAATGAATTATCAACAAAGGAATAATGGACGTAATTATCGGATCAACCAGGATACTTGTTACAACCATGAGCGGACACCTAGAGAGTATCATAATAGGAGAGAAGAAGAAAATCTAAATGGTAGAGGAAGTAATGCAGTTAGGCATAGAGGGCAGGAAGATGATAATGACCATGAACAAAATCAGGAGCCTTTAAACTAAGTCTGGACTCCGTGATTGATAGGTCTGCTGCGGAGTCCAAATGTGCTGTCATGATCAATGACGTAAAGGAAGTTGTTTACGATCTGGATGTTAACCCGTTGAGCGGGGCTTGCGGCTACATCCGCAATTCGAGCTTTGCGCTTGGATGGGTGACGCGGCTACAGACGCACGACTGGTTAATTTTTTCTTGCCTTTATAATTACGTGCGAGCCTTGAGGCTTTCCTCACATGCACTGTAAGGTGCTGCCATCTCTATGATTTTTTAAAAACTACATAGCTACTATGGTTTTATGATAGGGAATCACCTTGCTATTTGGTACGTATTTGTTCAATGCAATAACCGCTCAAACGCAGTATCACACTCATCCCGCGCGCCATGTGTCATTAGTAGCCCGGATGGTTCGTTCACGGTACTAAGCTCGCGAGATAAAGAAGCTTTGATGTGTTCCTATTGTGTTTTATAGAATGTATTAGAGATTTATTTTGTTTTATATTGTACAACAGTATGTCTAAACATTCGAGAGATATTCCAAGAGAATGTGAGATTCGTGATATGCTCGAACATAGCGATGATGATAGTTGTAGTGAGTCTAGTTCTGAAAGTGATGACGAATCTCCGCTTATTAGTAAATACTCCGGGGACTAGCTTTTTAGTGGGGTTCCAAGACACAGTGTATCGGTACGGAGTTCGAGTTCTAGTGACAGCAGTGACACTGAAACTGCGAATGATGGTAATCCTCCCGCTGTACACGACGAATGGGATGTACAGGGTTGTAGGCGGGGAAGATTTCCAGCTAATTACAATGCTGGAATACAGGGTGAACTTTTAGATAAGAAGGACCTGAAAGAAATTTTTCCATTTTTTTTATAGACGATGGATTTTGTGAGCTTATTGCTCAGGAAACAAATCTGTATGCTCAGCAAACAATTACTTCGAATTCGTTGATGGCGAAAGTGAAAAGAAGGAGTCGTGAGAGAGACCGTGTACCCACTAACAAAAAAGAAATAAAACTATTTTTAGGAATTTTATTACTGCAGGGTATTGTTCAGAAGCCGAAACTAGCCCATTACTTTTCTCGAAATAAACTGCTAGCTACTCCAGTGATAAATGAAAATCCATATCCTACTTCCAGTCTCCGACCGGGTCAGGAATGTAATGAATGAAGCCCCCATCTAGCGGCGAGGATATGAACTGTGCCGGCTGCCAAAGCCTGTCGCACTCCTCTGGGGCAATGATTAAATGAATGACAGATGAAATGAAATGATAGTGGAGACTGTTGCTGGAATGAAATTTTTACAGGGAAAACCGGAGTACCCGGAGAAAAACCTGTCTGCCTCCGTTTTGTCCAGCACAGATCTCACACGGAGTGACCGGGATTTGAACCACGGACCCAGCGGTGAGAGGCCGACGTGCTGCCGCCTAAGCCACGGAGGTTGCTAGATACTCCACTATTTTATGAAATTATGTCTGAGAAACGATTTTTCCTTTTGCTCAAATTTTACATTTTGCAGACAATGAAGCTTATAACAGGCAGGTCCACCCCAAATTGTACAAAGTGAAGCCAGTTCTAGACATCCTTGTATCAAAATTCTGAACTGCATATATTCCAGACGATAGCTTATCTATCGATGAGAGCCTCTTATTGTGGAAAGGTAGACTGGGATGGAAAGTATCGTCGTCGTCGGCCAATACTCGTATTCGAGTGTATGTTTCTTTCCTGCATTACTAATTTGTATTCACTCGACGGTGATGTCGCTGGTGACTCAACAAACCAATTCTGGCATAGAACATACGGCCACACACAAAGCAGATGACGGAAGGTGGAGGACGTGGCAATATCTGGCGCAGCTTTCTCCTCTGACGAGTTTCCATTTCCTGCCTTCGGAATTCTTCTTCAAAATGTGAAACCGCAGCTGAGGTGGCTGCACGCCAACGTGCGCGATCTTCCGGAAGAGTATGCCACTCCTCAAGGTTTGTTTAAGCTGATCTTTGTAATGATTCCGAGGTGCTCCTCGTGGTCTCTTGCCCATGATGAGCTCGCTGTACAGGATTTTCCGTGGGAGTCTGTCGTCATTCGTGCATTGGACATGACCGATCCATCCAAGCCGGTGACTTAATGACGATGGCCTCTATGCTCTTCATCTCTGCTCTCTCGAGAACCGCAGCATTCGTTATATAGTCATCCCATTTGATGTGCACAATGGATCGGAGTTTCTGCAGGTGAAAGCGTTCCAGTTTTTTGATGTTCTGGCGGTATAGGGTCCAGGTCTCACATCCATAGAGCAACGTAGAAATTACAACAGCTTGGTATACCATTAGTTTTGTACAGATTCTTAGATCTTTACTCTGGACTACATGACGTGAGAGACGTCAAAACGATGCATGCGCAGCACGGATTCTGTTATCCACGTCCTTCTCAACAGTACATTGCGTAGACAGAATACTCCCAAGGTATGAGAAGTGATCGACTTGGTCCAAAGATGTGCCAGAGATAGTAATATCAAAACCTGGGACAGAGGTTCCAGGAACAGGTTGAGCTAATACTTTGGTCTTCTGAATGTTTATGGTAAGGCCAAAACGTTCATATGCACTCCTGAAACAGTTGACAGACTGTTGCAGCTCTTCAGATGTATGGGCTGGTGAGGCATTGTCATCGGCATATTGCAATTCTGTAACCTGGTGAATATTGGTTAATCTTTTGGAACGAAGTCTGGTCTGGTTGAATAGCCCTCCATCATACCGATATTTAATTTCCACACCTGTGTTGTTTGCAGATGCTGTCTCATAGAGCATGGCCGTCAGGTATAGGGCAAAAAGAGTAGGTGCAAGAACACAGCCTTGCTTCAGCCCATTTGTGATCGGAAATTCTTCTGAGACATCATTCTGATACAGCACCTGCCCAATCATACCATCATGAAGAGCCCGAATCAATCCAACGAAATGTTCCGGACATCCAAAATGCCCCAAAACCAACCACATTGCATTTCTGGGAACAATATCAAAGGCTTTTTCGAGATCGTAAAAGACTAAGAACAGAGGTGTCATTTGTTCTCTGGATTCTGGCAAAAACTTTTCCTACTATGGAAAGGAGGGAAATACCTCGGTAGTTTCCACAGATACTGCGATCGCCTTTCTTGAAGATAGTAACAATGGTGGCGTTCTTCCAGTCGGCAGGTATTTTTTGGGTTTCCCAGATTAAGAGGATCAGGTAAAAGAGCCTGGTTTTTAGTGGTAAGCCTCCGTTTTGAATGAGTTCCAGAGGGATGTTGTCTGGACCTGGAGCCTTCCTTGGTTTCAGGCTACTGTAAGCTTTATGAAAAGTAAGAATTTTCAATCTTTCCGCCTATTCAATACTTTAATTTGTGTCACATTTCAGGGGTACATGTTTCGAGTCCCGCTTTTGGACCCTTCTTCAGCCCACAAACTTATATTTAGAACCCATCTAAACACAAAGAACATTGAAAATCTTACGATGACATAAAAATACACATACACAATAAATGGTTAAAAACACTGAAACAATATCTAAAAATCTAAAAAATAGCATGCATGGTTCACAAATTTCAAGTACACATTTCAGCCACATCAATAGAAGTGTTTTAGGAATAATACAAGATATGCCGCAAAGTTGTCCTACAGTATACCAATTATAGACATCGACCGTCAACAAATGTGTCTGTCGTTATATAGTGTCAAATGACGTTTTACATAGAACAGAACAAGTGCAAAATGTGTACCTGAAATTTGTGAACCATGTATGCTATTTCTTAGATTTTTAGATATTGTTTCAGTGTTTTTAACCATTTGTTGTGTATGTGTATTTTTATGTCATCGTAAGATTTTCGATGTTCTTTGTGTTTAGATGGGTTCTAAATATAAGTTTGTGGGCTGAAGAAGGGTCCAAAAGCAGGACTCGAAACATGTACCCCTGAAATGTGACACAAATTAAAGTATTGAATAGGCGGAAAGATTGAAAATTCTTACTTTTCATAATTACTGTCAATACGGAACCTGAAATGAATAATATTTCTAATACTGTAAGCTTTGTCAAATTCATGGAAAGTTGGAGATATTGCCATCCAGGGTTGAAGAGGATGTTGAGGGACAAAACGTAGAAAATCTTCAGCCGCGGTAGAGGGACGATTTAAGAGTGAACTGAAGTGTTCTTTCCATCATTCCAAGATGTCCTGGCTGTCGGTAAGTATGGTGGTGTTATCAGCATCTTTTAGAGTTATGCTAAGTAGCATACATGATGCCGAAATGCACACTGTGAAAAACAGGAAAGGGGACAATAGTAAAGCCTGTCCTGTCTATAGATCACAATGATTCAATAGGTGGGGTCGACTTATCTGATCAGTGCATTGTTCCGTACAGTACAGCTAGAAAGCGAATAAAGAAGTTCTACCAAAAGATTTTCAGGCACTTGTTGGACATAACAATGTTCAATTCCTTTGTGATTTCTCAGAATCATGGAGGAAAATTCACTCACTTACAATTTTGTTCGCAAATTATTCAGAGGCACACATCTAGTGGGACGTGGGTTAGCGACCACGGGACCCCAGCTGAGTCCGTCATTGCTTCCACTTACTTATAATAAACAAAGTTTTTATGGTTCCGCCTAGTCAATACATTGTTTTATTAGAGATTTTATCGTGACATAATCACTTGTCTTTGCGTATGTTGGGACATGTTTCGGTGTCTAGTGACATTGACACCATCATCAGCCTACGGTTATTGGCAACACTCAATGACATTAAAATAATAATTAAAACAACACACACATGACTAAAATAACACTTTAAAAAGGTACTGCACAGTCTCCGTATGCCTCAGCACGGCCCGATTTCTCGCTGCCACAACTACACCTTATGTATGGTCACCTCCTACTGGATATTGGAGGTTTTTATCGGAAGCAGGACATTGGTAACCAAAACAGTGCACCAAGCCTTTTTCTAAGACTTTTTATTGAACTTTCATTATGACAGTGTTTTAAAAACTTTTAAGATTTATCTGGATTTCAATATTTAAACAAATTGTCTTGTGGCCGCAGAAGAAATATGTAGGCTATCATACTCCTTTGCATGTGAAAAGAATTTGTTTTGGTTACAAATCCTGGAATATACGCGGTGATGGGAACTACATGTTATGATTTTGAAGTGTATGAAAATGCTTGATCGTCCTCTTTTACTATTGTATTTAGTATGCTGTACATTGCAGCTGAGTTTCGATCTCGACATATTGGTGTTTGTGCAATGTTGGCAAGTGTTGATGTTTTGGTTAGGTTGGTAGGCCCTCATCCCGGTATTATCATGTAAGTAACCGTTTCGATTTTCTTATCATTTATTATTGTATGTTTTGATTTTATTAGCCCCTCCTAGATGTGTGTTTCTTAAATCGATCCAGATATTCGATCTGTTGATAACAATGAACAACTTTGTATATTATCGAGTCCTGTTTTCCTACCTAAAATGCAACATGTTATGTACGTAACTTAACCTCCCTTTTCAGAACTCGAAACGTAGTATGTCCTTATGACTCTGTAATTAAGTATCTTCTAAGGATACGTATTTTAATTGTCCACTAAGCTTCTATTTACAAAGAGTATCGACTCATTTGTAACTTAATATATATTTTTTGTCCCTTGATATCTTGAAGGTATGTGAATTTGCATGTCAATTTAATGACTGAAGATTACAATTATGATATGTTCGGATTGACAGTCTAAATTGAAATATTATCAAATGTCTTGTCTGACGGTGTGGAACATCATGGTTTATCTGACATTTTGGTCAGTAACAGACGTTAACCATTTTCCCCCTTGATTAAATATTTCCCTCGTCCTTTGATTCTACGCTTAATTTTTTAAATATTTGTTATACACATTTAATGTCGATATAAATGTATGTTATTTATTATTCATGTATTATATTTATTGTTCAAAATTATATTTTCTGTCAAATTTGTCAACGGTGTTCTTATTCCACACTGGTTTAGTATCGTAGGCATTCAATTAGTTCTGGGTTATGAAAGCGATTTAGTTCAGTACTTTCCATCCACCACAAAGTGGACTGTATCAATTATTATTGGAGATTTGAATGCGCAAGTTGGGGTAAGCAGATATGGATACGAGAACATCATTGGCCCACATGGATTTGGAAAAAGAAATCCAGAAGGAGAACAACTATTAGATTTGTGCAGAAGATATGGTCTTATCATCAAAAATACATTTTCAAGAAAAGAGACAGTCACAGGGTAACATGGTACAGTTGGAATGGCCAGCATAGAACACCGATTGACTACGTAATCACGAATAAGGATGGTGGTAGATGTAAAGGTCATCCCTAGTGAATGTATGAACAGCGACCATAGACTGCTGGTCGACCAATGAAACGCAGAAAATTTTACCAAGGGTAAAAACATAGAAATTGGAAGAAGCTCAACTAAAGGAGGAATATACACTAAGAATTCAACAGAATCTGCTAAAGGGTGAAGTAACCAACGTTAATGAAGAGTGGAAGACCTTCAAAGACACCTTTGTGGGAGAGGCCAAAACCCTATGTGGAGTTACAAGTTCCATCAAAAGAAAGAAACAGACACCATGGTGGAATGATAGAGTTAGAACAGCTGTGAAAGAAAGAAACCAAATAAAGAAGGCACTAGACAAGGAAAAACAGGGGCAAGAACGCATTGAACAAGAAATACTAAGACTCCAAGGAATGAACAGGAACAAGAAACTTGCTGTTAAGAACATTCTATGAGAAGAAAAAGTGAAGAAATGGAATGAGTTTGCAGACAAACTGGAAGAGAATAGCAGAGGAAATATGAAACTGCTATACGTGAAAAACAAGAGAAGGGATCAAGAGCATGCCAGTGCACCACAGGAGTCTTGGTAGGTGTGACTTTACCAACTGAAGAGCCCAATTGGCACGCTGGGGCGAAACGCTAGCAATGTGTTGAGTTAGCTGGACATTTTTATCACTTTTTGTGTTAATGTCTTTATGTGACCGTATGCATGAATGTGTTGATTCTGTGACCTGTATTTCACTATTTATTTGCCATGTCTTCAGATGGGTCTCCAATGGTTTGAAGATATTGACATTGCAACAATTCTCCCAAAAAGGAGAAAGACATACATTTATGGCTAAGCAGCTTACTCCCTAATTCCAGGTTTCAGGCAAATGATATGCAGCAGTTCTGTTTTAATTGGCCCTACTACTTTCTACTCAAACTTGGATGTAAGAGAGGGACATTTATCTAGCATGTTATGCTGAATTCTTGTATTATCGACGAGCATGAGTTTCTTTTCTTGTATTCTGAATCAGTATTGTTGACTGGCAAATGGTGTAAATGAGGTGTGCTCGATGTGGGTTATGTGCACCATATGAGTTTCTCCACTTTATGAATGTGTGTGCGCTTGGGATATATTTTACCGATTTTTACGTTGTGGATTCCATTTTACAGTCTCATTCTGTTACCATTCATATAACTCCTATTGTATTTTGGTTAGGTTTTACCTTAAATTCGAGCCCATTATTTATTATGGGTTCCCATGGTTTCCATATCACGCACATTTTGTTTACATAATAAGTTGGTTTTATGTCCCTTTTAACTACTGCGACTTTTAGAAACGCACATTTTGTTTACATTTTACTTTGCTATTTGTTTGGCTTGTTATTTTGTAACCGAATTTATTTGGTTACAGTGTTCACTCCCATGTTTTCTGTTGGTATTATGTTTGGATTTTAGGTTACCAACCATGACCACCTATTGATGGAGCAACACAGAAAGTCTAGTGTTTTGTGCCATCGAGATTCTTTGTGGTGGTCCAGCAGTGGGTGACAGGTGGCTTTGACTACTTACTATGTTACTATGGTGACGTCATGTTTTAATCAATATTATGTTATGTTTTGAATAAATAGATGTTATGTCACGATGTATGCTGATGTAGAAAAAGATGTTTTAAGAAAATGCAAGATAATAATGGAGCAGAAGAATACTGAGAATTGTGAGGGGTATTTACCTCATGAAGGTAGTTGTGGATACTGTGTGAGAGATGCAGGTAATGGAAACTTGCTTACATGTAGACAAACAAGTAATAAAAGTATTGCATTTCTTATTTCGTTATGTGCGTAACATCATCTTGACTCTGAAGATTATTATTAGAAGAAAGAAATTAAGTTACTTTGATTGCCCAACGGTGGGGTTTGTTGTTGGTTCACCGACAATTACTAATTAAATTAATTACATTGACGCACCAACGTGTGACTGGAAAAAGTAAACACCAATCACGATCCCGACATTAAATACTATTATTTTTAAATGTTTCATTGGCACCAAACTGTGGAGCGAATATTATTATAAGAAAGAAGATAAGTTTACCAATTTTAAGTACAACTATTTGAGATAAGTTTACTACTATTCAAATTCATTTCATTGGCGCCCAACATATTGGCACGAATAAGGAAATAAGAAATATGGAAGCTGAGATGATGGCCATGTTAGAGACGCTTCTGCTCCACTATGAAAAGTATGAAGAGATGGAAGAAAGATTGTCAAGGAAGCTTGGTGAGGTCTACGAAAAGTATGAAGGGATGGAAGAAAGATTGTCAAGGAAGCTTGGTGAGGTCAGGGAGCATTTGTCGGAGAAGCTTGATGAGGTCTCGAAGCATTTGTCAGAGATTATCCCATACAGCCATGTTACTAGCCAGGTCAGTGGAGTCAGTGTAGAAGCCACTAATCTGGAAACTAACCCAGGTGGTCAGATTGCTGTTCAGGAACAGAGCCACCCTGAAGTAGAGAAGTTGGCAAGGGAAATTTCGAGACCAGCCAGAAATTTCACAGAGCAGATAGGAAGTTGGAAGAGCAGAGAGAGGAGATCATGTGCATCGTAGATGAGAAAGTTGAGATGGTAGAATTTGTGAGTGTGTCTGTAAAAGAGGAGGAAGAGGAGGAGATGTGTGAAGTATGTGATGCTAGGGGGCGTAAGGAAGTTAGTAATGAAGAAGTGAAGGATGGACAAGAGAGAGATAAGGTGAAGAAAAGGTGGAGGACAAGGTGGACGAAGAGAAGGACGAGATGTGAGGCAAAGAGAAGTGGTGGAGAAGGAAGATGAAGAAAACAAAATGGTCTAGGAGGACAAGCGGAAGAACAAGGTGGACGAAGAAAAGGATGAGATGGAAGGAATGGGAAGAGGACGAGATGTAAGCCAGATGAAGATAAGAGAGTGAAGGATCAGAAGAAAAAGGAAAAGAAGATAAAAGAGACAAAGGGAAAGAGGAAAGAAAAGATAAGAAGAAAGGAATTGTTAAACAGGATACGAGAGATGAGGAAGGGAAGAAGAGAGGAGCGGTTGAGAAGGAAGACGAGGAGGACAAAGTGGTCGAGCAGGACATGCGGGAGAACAAGGAGGATGAATAAAAAGACGAGATGGAAGGCAGGAGAAGGAGGAAGACTAATAGAAGGACAGAAGAAAACAAAGAAGCTGAAAAAGGAAAAGAAGCAGACGGAAGAATGGAAGGAGGGAAAAGGTGGATATCGAAGGCGTGATAATTATGAAAATGGTACTGGTGATACTCCGTGCTTTAGAAGAAATGATGGAGATAGGTCGGAAGGATGATGACGAAGAAGATGATCCTGTCATTCTATCTGAAGAGGATGACATCACCATTGAAATGGAAGATGACGCTGCCACTATTGGCGAAGAGAATAAAGCAATGTCTAAAGAAGATGTATTTATGCATTTGTGTGAGGATCGAGGATGAATCTATAACCTTGAGTTAGAGATTAATCATCGAGGGGGCGTACTGTAACCGAATTTATTTGGTTGTGTTCACCCCCACGTTTTCTGTTGGTATTATGTTTGGTGTTTAGGTTACCAACCGTGGCCACCTGTTGATGGAGCACCACAGACAGTCTAGTGTTTTGTGCCATAGAGATACTTTGTGGTGGTCCAGCAGTGGTGACAGGTGGCTTTGACTACTTACAGGTGACATCATGTTTTAATCAATATTATGTTATGTTCTGAGGTATGGCAATGTTATGTTTTGGATAAATAGAAGTTATGTCAAGATGTATGCTGATGTCGAAAAAGATGTTTTAAGAAAATGCAAGAAGATAATGGAGCAGAAGAATACTGAGAAAGTTGTTGTTTGAGTCTTCAGTCTTTTGACTGGTTTGATGCAGCTCTCCATGCCTCCCTGTCTGTGCTAATCTTTTCATCTCTACATAGCCACCACACCCTACATCCGAGGCAATCTGTTTAGCATATTCTAACCTTGGTCTACCCCTACAGTTCTTGTCCTCAACCCTTCCTTCCATCACAAAGCTTGCTATTCCTGGGTGTCTTAGTATGTGTCCTACTAACCTATCTCTTCTCTTCATTAGCAGTCGCCAGAAATATCTCTCCTCTCCCACTCGTCTTAATACCTCTTCGTTTGTAACCCTATCTACCCATCTGATCTTCATCATTCTCCTGTAACACAACATTTCAAATGCTTCAATTCTCCTCTTTTCTGCTGCACCAATAGTCCAAGTTTCACTTCCATAGAGCACCACCCTCCAGACAAAGGCTTTCAAAAATGACTTCCTAATACCTAAATCTACTGTCGGGGAAATAAGTATAGATACTCGAGTTTAGAGGTCAATAAAACCTTTACCCGTAGTCTTACATAAGAACAACCTACACCAAAATTTTCCTTGTTTTATTGGTCGTTTAACGATATAGAGTAAATATTTGCATTGTATCTCGTTAAAATTTTATAGCAGATTGAACAAAAAAAGTACCGGTTTTTCTTACCAAGTTCACGGAGCGCTCACTTAGAAAGATCATTACGTTAAAAGTATTGATCTGATCGTAACGAAACTTTAATACGTCTTAAAGGAACTTATTGTTAACGCGTATATTAAGTTTTAATCTGATCAGACGTTTCTTAAAATAGTTGTGAATTTTGTAAAACAACTTTTTCTCGGGCCTGGGTAGTCATAGCAGTATGAAATGTGGCTTGTTATGAGGCTCATAGCAATGCAAGGCTTAACTTAAAACTACATTTTATCTACTTGTGATTATCGATTTTATATGGATTGATATTTAATCGGACCATTGTGTACAGCGATAGTACCGTAGTAGCCTGGCAATGTTGCCAGTCGACTACCGTATTTCGAACTCGCTGCGCGCTCGTTCCTGCGCACACCTTAGTTCTTCTTCGTTGAGTCATTAGCAGCTAGTAGCAACTATCACTGTCTGTATTAGCTATTGTTTGCACATCGATCAAGATGCCAGCCAAACCGCAGTTAACGGAGGGAGAATTTGCCATGATTATCAGTGCAATACGTTTTTTCAGAAGCGAGAGAGAAAGTAATAATGATAAGAGGTATCCGGTTTATCAGAAAGTATCCAAGTGTATTGGAAGGTCAATAGCCACGGTGAAGAGATGTGCCGCTGCAATGAAAGAGAATGATGCGGGATATGGATCGAGCAAGAAGAGGTGTGTGAGGACGGGACGCCCGAAGATAAAGCTAGACGACTTTACACTTGGCGTTATTAGGAGAAGTATACACGACTTCTATCTAATCAAGATGTTTCCTACGATAAAAATCTCCATCAGAAGCTTATTGAAACTGACTGATTTTCCAGGAATGTCAAAAAGAACTCTCTGAAGCATCGTCAACAACTTAGGGTTTTCTTTCAAAAAACTAAACCAGAAACCTATTCTGATGGAGTCTGTGACAGTAGCTGCTTCATGGCATACATATTTAAGGAAACTGAGATACCTGCGCTTGGAAGGATACAGCATATTCTTTACCGACGAAACTTGGTGTGGCCAGAACCATGCAATGAAATATGGATGGACAGAAAATATCATAGACGACTTAAACAACAGTTTTGAAAACTATAACCAATACAGAGGATGCATACAGGAAATGTATGGGAGGCGAGGCGGTTTCAAGACACCATCAGGAGCAGGAAAACGTGTAATAATACTTCATATTGGAAATGAAGACAGGTTCTTACCTGACGCAGAACTTTGTTTCATCGGAAAGAAGAGCACCGGCGACTACCATAATGAAATGAATTCTTCACATTATCAAGAATGGTTTCAGAAAGTGTTGACAATTTTGCCAGAAAAATCTGCTATTGTAATCGATCAGGCTCCGTATCATACAATGGTAGATCCTGACACTAAAAACCCAACTATGTCTTGGAGGAAAGGTCAAATTATACCATGGATCATAGCTAGACGTATTCCTCTTCCTCCCAGAATCCAAAAGTATGAAAGAATGACGAAAGCAGAGCTAATTGTTCACGCCAAACCAAATGGTTTTAATATAGACCCATATATAAATTTTGTGTATTGATCAGGCGGATACCCCAATTTTATTATACTCTAAGTAACAGAACTCTCTTACTTCCTTCAGCTTATCACCTGCCAATTTGATGTCTATAGAGGTTTCTGATTTATTTCGGCTGCATTCCAGTATTTTTGTTTTACATTTATTAATTTTCATCATGTATTCTTTTAAGACGGAGTCCATACCATTCAAAAACTCATTCAAATCCTCAGGCGTGTCGGCCAAGATGACGATGTCATCAGCAAATCTCCGAGTTGAAATTATTTCTCCTTGAATCTTCACTCCCCTTTAAATTTTCCTACAATTTCCTTCATTGCTTGCTCAATGTAAAGATTGAAAAGTATGGGTGATAAGTTGCAGCCTTGCCTTACACCTTTCTGAATACCAGCTTCTCGCTCCTGTCCTTCAGCTCGAATGACTGCTGTCTGGAGTCTGTATAGATTGTATATCACCCTCCTATCTCTGTACTTTATTCCAATAGTTTTCAAAATGTCAAACAATTTAGTCCAATCAACGTTATCAAAAGCCTTTTCTAAGTCTACAAATGCCATGAACGTTTTCTTATATTTCCTTATTCTACCTTCCAAAATCAGCCTAAGACTTAGTACAGCTTCCCTTGTTCCTACATTTCTCCTGAAACCAAACTGGTCTTCACCCAACTCCGTTTCTATCTGGCTTTCCATCCTCTGGTAAATTATTCCAGACAGGATCTTTGAAGCATGAGTAATCAAGCTGATTGTACGGTAATCTTCACATCTGTCAGCTCCCACTTTATTTGGTATAGGGATAATAACATTCTTCCTCACCTGTCTCATAAATCCTACACACCAAGATAAATAACCTGATCAGACCTTCATCACCTATGCAGCGCAGCAACTAAATCGGTATATTATATATGCCTGGTGCTTTGTTCCTGCTTAAGTCCTTAAGAATTGTGAGGGGTATTTGCCTCATGAAGGTAGTTGTGGATACTGTGTGAGAGATGCAGGTAATGGAAATTTGCTTACATGTAGACAAACATGTAATAAAAGTATTGTATTTCTTATTTCGTTATGTGCGTTACATCATCTCGACCCTGAAGATTATTATTAGAAGAAAGAAATTTAGTTACATTGATTGCCCAACGGTGGGGTTTGTTGTTGTTGGCTTACCGACAATTACTACTGTATTTAAATTAATTACATTGACGCACCAACATGTGGCTCGAAAAAGGAAACACCAATCACGATCCCGACATTAAATAGCAGTATTTTAGATCAGTTTCAATTTATGCAGCGTTTTATTGTCATTCGCAGCTTGGGATGCTTTGATGACAATTATTTGTGACCCATCATATACTTGGGTTTCAAAATTTAACATTAATTTCCCTGGGCGTATGCATACCCTGTGATAGGGTAAGCCTGATTTATATCATTACATTTCTTTGGTGCTAACAATTTTTTAATTATATTTTTGTGATGACCATTCACATAATATAGGATTACCATATTCATCTATCACCCTTGGGCAAGGTATACTTGATTTTGCTGAATTAGATTGTATGTTGGCTGAGTTAAGATTTGGGTTTGGTTTTTGAATTCATTTCATTATTAAATTCGAGTTATTTTAAACCAGTGTATCCTTATTTTATTAGCAGATTAATTTAGTAGCTCATGCTCCCTTGTCTACATGTTTATTTTATTTTTTAAATTTTATATGCGACCAGGAGGGTATTCCCACCAATCATGGGACCACCTAAAATGGACCTCTGAAGCTGCCCAGCATTCTTGGCTTGTATTCATGGGCCCATAGAGGTAGGGTTAACAACATCCGCTTCCACTGCCCTCTCTACTCTTTCTGATGGTTCTGGCTTCTCTCATAGAGGTCTTTCCAGTCACCATGCTGTTCAACTTCAATATTAATTCATATCAGTAGTAGTAGGGATGGCAGCATCTCTTAAGTTTCGCCCTACTAGAGCTGGAGTCCACTGGGGTTACATAGTTGTACAGTACTTGAACTGTGAATGCTTCCAATCTAGCAGTGCAGTGATAGAAATTTTAAAAAATAGCAAAATATCAATTCTACTTGTTAGATGGGGGTAAAACATACACCAAGATACGATATACAGGCAAAGCATACGGAATACAACAACAACAAAAAAATCTCCAAACCAGAAACCGTACATACAGAGAAAAGGAACAGAATCAAATAAAAATGGTGTTCAAAAGGAAAAAGTTTGGAAGACTTTGGAAATTAGGAAACATTAGAACAGAGCCTTCAGTATGCCATCTCTGAGAAAGATTGAAAAAAGAAATACTGGTAAGTATCATATTGAAGAAATTGGGAAGCTCATATTAGATTCTAAGGAAGCACTAAACAAATAAAAGAATATTTTGAAAACATACCCAAGATGCAGTACATGAAAATCAGTTAAGTTCATCATACGATCAAATGTATGCTGTCCTCTCCACTTCAGCATTATTCTCATCAAGTCTTTCAAATAACTTGTTCCCACTGCATTCGTTTCAGTATTTACTGCTATACTACTGCATTTTCTGCCCCTCTGCTAGTTCTGCACTTTGATCACACCTTGACTAGGTATCCACTGCCTTTTAATTTCTCTTTGAAACACCTCCATACCATAACATATCAGTTCATTAGTAGGACACCTAAGTCTGGTAGAGCCATTTTATGATTCAGGATTCCCTTTTTTTAACGAACAAACATTTATATCCAAGAGTATAAGCACCTCTTTTGCAGCTCTCCACATCCTCTATTCTAAATTTCATTCCATACTAATACATCCACCGGTTGCCCCAATTAAGTATCGAGTTACGTTTTCCTGTCTTCACTCATTCCTAGTGTGTCAAATGATGCTCATACTATGACATGATCCACAAAGCCTAATTTTTTCCATGTTTTTAGATTGCTAAATGGGTGAATTTCAGACAAAAAATGTTAAATCTAGGAAAGAATTCAAGGGAGAAAAATTTGTCCAAGATAAGAAATGACTAAACACAAACAAATGGCAACTAATTCGAACATCAAATCATAACATATGCACCAACCTAAACATGGGTGAGATAAGCAATAGACTCCTAAAAGAATAGCAATCAGATTGATGTACAGATATAACACATATTTTATAGGCTTACTTTAACACACAACATAAAACAAATTCAAGGAATCAAAATTTCAATAAACATATTTCACTGTAATTATCATCAGTGCTCCTTTTCTGGGATTATGCAGTGGCATACCACACTGCCACTTTTGTTTCCTTCAAGGCTCAAAAGGTTGGATGCGAGCAAATTAATAGTACCAATGTGAATAGTTAAGACTTATTGCCAGTATGTTTTAACAATTTTAGGAACTAAACGAAAATCAACTCCAGCACCAATTCCATGCATAACTTTTTCCCGACTAAAATGGTCAATATTCAAGCATTTTTCACAATGGGTAATAACAGAAAACAACTCTCTTTTCACCATTGTTGTTCATACAAAGTATTTTATATATCTATTTCCTATACCCTATTCACCATCATGCATCCTACTGGTTTGTGCTATGTGTAGATTGATTTTCTATTCACCTGCAGTTCATTACGAAGACTAGTATTTGAGTGATTACTGTCTGGTGGTGACACAGGAACTACAAATTCACTAGGACTTACGACAGATCTGGGCCCAGGTTCTAATGAAGCAAAACCAAATGATGTAGGACCAGTAGATCTGGAAAATTAATACAAAAAAATACAGAATATAACAATCAATAACACTATCCTTTCAAATATATGTCAGATGTAACAAATAATCTGGATAATGAAAAAATGTAGCATGCACTAAGGTAGACACAATTATCTTTCAATCTTGTCAGAATAATTATTGCATCTAGTACAGCTGCTTAAACAAGGATTCATTTTTTTTAAAGTCAGGTAGCTTTGCAATAAAAACTGAACTGCCAACTATTTATTTATTTATTTATCGTATGGCATTACAGAGGTTGTAAATATGGAGGACCCAGCTCAGGGTATGAGTGAAGACCTCAACGGCACCTGCGGTGGTGAAGGAGTCCTTCGGTACAGCAAAGTTGACAGAAGAGGCAACCCAGTGCTCAGGGTTTATAGAGTAAAAGCTATTAGTCCATATTATGGACACCCGTAGCGTCTGTACAACAGAGGAGCGGCTACAAAAGGCGTCTGTTCTCCATGTTAGGAGCGTCCAAATTCATACCTGGCAGTAGGTCATAAAATGCATTTGGGAGCGACGACCCCATCTTAATAATAGCCTAAAATGAAAGCAAATATGGTCCAGCCTTAGAAAATGCTAGGGCATCCCCTGCAGGCGACGCGCAGTTCATCAGATGCTGGGGGAGCTGTGAGAAATGGACGACCAGCATCACAATACATCCGAATAGGGACAGTCAACATTTTAACCCTGACGGACAAGACTGAGGAGCTAGTGGACTTCATGATGGAGAAGGATGTAGCCATCCTCGGTCTCAGAGAAACGAAATGGAAAGGAAAAGGGGAAAGGAAACTAAAGGAAGGATACAGGCTGTTTTATAGTGAAGGACAGGAGGCAAGAAAAGGAGTAGGAATGATTATAAGAAATGATGTCCTAGAGTATGTGGAGGAGGTGAAGAAGATAAGTGGCAGGATGATCATAGGAAGGATACAGTTCCAGACAGCGACAAAAGATCTGTTCCAAGTATATGCTCCACAAACGGGGAATAAAGAAGAGAATTTAGAAGAATTCCTATAAGATGTAGAAAAATATTTAGAGGATAAGGAAATAATGGTAATGGGCGATTTGAATGCACATGTGGGAAGAGAGGAGATTTTGGGACCATATGGTTATGGCAGTAAGAATCCAGAAGGGGATTTCTTAACTGACTTCTGTCAGCGGAACCAACAAATTATAGGGAATACGTGGTTCAGAAAGAAAAATAGTCAGAAGATAACAAGGCATGGATGGGGAGATAGAAGAACGAAAACTCTGATAGACTATGTATTAGTCGAAAAAGGGCATCGGAAAGAGCTAATTGATGTCACAGCCATGCCAGAGGAAGCCTTTGGAGAAGACCACAGGGCAGTGGTAGCAAAACTAAAAGTAGGAAAGGTCATGAGAATGCCAGAAAAAAAAGGAAAGAAAGATGGTCTGGAGACTAAAGGAAAAGGAGGTTGCAGAAGAGTTTAAGAAAGAATTGCAAGAACAGATACCAAGGACGGATTTACCCATGTGGAACAAGAATGGAAACGTTCAAGAGTGCATTTGTAAGCAGTGCAGAGAAAACATGTGGAAGAACATGAGGAAAGGTACGGGAAAAGGCGACAAAATGGTGGAATGATAGAGTGAAAGAAAAGGTAAGAAAAAAGAAGAAAACTTGGAAGGAATGGAAAACAAAAAAGACTGAAGAAAGTAGAGCAAAATATATAGAAGCAAACAGAGATTGCAAGAAAGTAATCGCAGAGGAAAAGAAGAAAAGCTGGGAAGAATTCACCCAGGAAATAAGGGAGGAATTAAATAGTGGAAAAAAAAAGCTATTTGGAACTATAAAAAATAGAAGGAATGAAAAGGAGAGCACTGGGTTCCTGAAAAACAAAGAAGGTGATATATTGACAAAACCAGGCGTCAGGCATGTGGAGAAGTTACGCAAACAGCCAAAACGGTGGAGGTAAAAATAGAAGAAGAATCAGACATTACTATGGCAGAAGTGGAATGGGCAGTTAGGAAGATGAAGATGGGGAAAGCTGTGGGAATCGATGAAGTGGCAATAGAAATGATCAAGGCAGCAGGACCAGTGGGACTGCAGTGGACATACAGACTTCTTAGGAGTGTGTGGAGAGAGAAGGAAGTTCCTGATGACTGGAAAAAGGGAATAATACTGCCAATATTCAAGAAAGGAGACAGGAAGGTGTGTGGTAACTACCGAGGAATCACGATCATCTCGCATGTTGCCAAAGTAATGGAAAGAATCCTAGCAAAAAGAATGAGAGTAAAGGTAGAAACGAAATAGAGGAGGAGCAGTTTGGATTTAGAGGGGGCAGGTCAACAGTGGAACCCATTTTCATTCTGAGACAGAACATTGAAAAGAGTTGGGAATATGGGAAGGATATGGTAATGACTTTTATTAATCTAGAAAAGGCCTATGATTGCATCCCTAGAACAAAAGTTTGGGAAAGCTTAACAAATAGGGGGATAGGCAAGGAACTGAGAGACATGATAAATAGAATGCGCATGGATTGCTACAGTAGTGTGAAGACTAGAGTCGGGACATCGGAATGGTTTAAAATTGACACTGGACTAAAGCAAGGAAGCGTGTTGTCACCCTTATTGTTCTTAATGGTGATGGATGACATCATGAAGGCAGCAATGAAAGACTATAGTAGGGCAAAGATGAAGGTAATGTTTGCAGATGATGATGTGATCTGGAGCGAGGATGAGATGGAGGTACAAGAACAGTTAAGACGTAATAAATGAAAAGATTGAGCACTGGGCAATGAAGATAGATGTGGAGAAGATTAAAACAGTGTTGATGAGTAGAGCTAATAAAGAAGGAAAAGGAGTAATCAAAGTCTGAGATAAGGAATTGGAAGTGGTGAAATACTTGGGAAGTGAACTAACTGAAGATGGAAGACTAGATTTGGAAATTAGCAGAAGAATACAACTCGGGAGTGCTTTCTACCAACAGGTACGGGGACTAGTATGGAACAAGGATATACCAATTAAGGCTAAAGAAGTTATGTAAGCATATTATGTTCCTATAATGGCATATGCAGCAGAAACTTGGACAATGACTAAGAGGGATTAGAGCAGAGTAAAGGCAGCTGAGATGAGATTCCTGAGAAGTATGGTCCAGAAGATGAGGAGAGAGAAAATGAGAAATGAAGATATACGGAAAGAACTGGGAGTACAGAAACTAAATGACAAACTGGAGCAGAACAGATTGAGATGGTTTGGACATGTGAAACGGATGAATGAAGAAAGGCTACCAAGACGAGCACTGGAAGAACAGATTGAGATGGTTTGGACATGTGAAATGGATGAATGAAGAAAGGCTACCAAGACGAGCACTGGAACGACGGATGACAGGGAAGAGAGGACGAGGAAGACCAAGAATGCGTTGGATGGACTCGGTGAAGTATAGCATTAGAAAACGGAACCTGGATTGGAACACTGTGTCGGAAGGGAAATGGTGGAACGACAGAACAAAGTGGAGGGGAACCATATTTGCCCCCACCCAGTGTCAGCTGGAAAAGGGGAAATGAAGATGATGATGGCTTTACACATGAAACACAATAACAAACATACTGTAATAATAAAAAGTACATACAAGCACAGATATCGACCTATAATCGTATGTCCAGTCTATTTATCCAGTCCAGGCTCGATGGTGTAGCACTGAAAAAGTCGATAGGGTCACCTAGGTATGCTGTTATTTTGCAGTCTACCACAGAGTGCCTTATGGTCTGATTCGATGTACCACAATCACAGCAGGGGTCTGGCCGCTTCCCCATTTGTGCAGGTTGTATGTACAAACTCCCATGTCCTGTACGGATGCGGTTAATGGTCTACACCACCAAGCTAATCCAGTTTATATGTATTTTATATTGTATAAATATTGTAAAATTGTTAGATTTAAGTTGAATTTGTATTGTTCATTATCAAGCTAATCAATTTCATATGTATTTTATATTATATCAACATTGTAATATCGTTAGATTTAAGTTGTATTTGTATTGTTCTTTACTTATTATTTGTATAAACTGGTTAGATGGAAGAGAGGGCCCAATGGCCCTAATCTTGCCAGTCAAAATAAATCTATCTATCTAATCTATCTAATATATATCGCGGTTGTCCAAAGCCCCTTGATTTACTTTACAGGATCAATGACGTCACGTACTTCGGGTTGCGCATTTCTAGTCCATGTTTCACACCATTTAGCTGCAATGTTGAAATTGCTACCAGCAAGCTATTGAGCCAGTCGCAGAGGTGGATTCCTGTACCGGAGCCGGTTTATTGCCAGAGTGGGAATGTCGTCATGGATTGGAAGTGCAGGGTTGTTCATTATTTTAGAATATTCCTTCCTCAGTGCATCTTGTCTTCTTAACACCGGAGGGGCTATGTGGCTGAGTGTTGGGAGCCAGTAGAGTGGAGTAGATCTTAAACAACCGGAGATGGTTCTCATGGCTATGTTGAGCTGAGTGTCTACCTTCTTTACGCGAGGGCTGTTCATCCATACCGGCGCACAATATTCAGCTGTAGAATATACTAAACTTAGGTGCCGAAGTTCGAAGCGTATCTGCTGATGCTCCCCAACTAGTGTTGCCAAGTTTTTGGATGAGGTTATTTCATGTGCTTACTTTTTCATATCATCATCATCATCATCATCTTGTACAGTTTCCAGCCCCAGGCTGGGTCTGATTGGAACATAAGCCTCGCCACTTAGTCCTTTCTTCCCACCACCTCTCCGCTGTCACTCTGGTCCAGTCCTCGTCTCTCTTCTTGACACATTCCTCCACTCCTTTCAGCCATCTATCTCTTGTCTTCCCCTTGGTCGTTTCTTCTGCATCTGCATCTCATGTATCCTCTTGGGAATCTTCTTCTCTTCCATTCCCTTTAAGTGTCCATACCACCTCAGTCTTGATGTCTCAATCCTACCTTGCAAGGGCTCCCTCTTTCAATTCCCTGACCTTTTCATTTCTCACCTTGTCTCTTCTTGTTACTCCTATCCTACTTCACAGGAACTTCATTTCACTTGCCTGTACTCTGCTTATGTCTCTTTTGTTCATTAACCAGGTTTCTGATGCATAGGTCAGTATCGGGAAATGGTAGCTTCTGTATAACACTTCCTTGCTTTTTTTGTGGGACATCTTTATTCCACACTAAGCTCCCAATGCTTCTTAGAAATGCTTCTGCATGTCTGCCACATTCCGTAATCTCTTTGTCAGTTCTCCCATTTTCCTCCACTATACTTCCCAAGTACTTGAGACTTTCCACCTTCTTCAGCTGTCCACTTCCAAGTGTTATCACACTCGTTGGTCTATCCTTTTTCCTGGTCGTTAACAGGATCTCACATTTACTGATGTTGAACTTCCATCCGTACTCTCCCACTGGTTCTTCCCAAGCCTTCAGTAGCTCCTGAATTTCCTCCTCCTGGTTTCCCCAGACCATGAGATCATCTGCAAACACCATTGCTATCATCTTATCTTCTCCTATCTTTCCTGTTACCCGTGTCATTACCTCGTCCATGTGTGACAATGCACTACCTTGTTTCAGACCACTCATTTGCCTGAACCAGTTTGTTCTTTCCCCTCCAACTTTCACACAACTCACACTTCCACAATACATCTCCTTCACTCTGCCTACAGTCCCTTTTTCCACTCCAATGTTTTCCATTGCTTCCCTAACCTTCTCCCTACACACACTATCATAGGCCTTTTCGATGTCCAGGAAGGCCATCAACAGATCCTCTCCAAATTCGTAGTGGTGTTCCTGGAGCGGTCTCACTGAAAATATGAGATCCACTGTTGATATCCCAGGTCTGAATCCATACTGCTCCTCTTTCAATTCTCTCTCCAATTTGGCTCGTATTCTACTTTCTAATATCTTTTCATATATCTTGGCACAGTGTGGTATGAGTGTGACTCCCCTGTAATTTCTGCACTTTTTGAGATGAAATTTCCAAATGTTTCTTGAAGGGTAGAGTCCTATCCAGAGTCACTCCAAGATATTTTGGATGACTCTGGTAGGTAAGCACTGTGTTGTTCATTCGGACTTCAAGTTTATAGTCCGCTGTTCTGTTATTTAAGTGAAAACAGCTGACTTCGGTTTTGGAAAAATTTGGTACGAGTCTCCACTTGGTGAAATATGCATGTAGTTCATTGAGATCATCGGTTAGATTGTTTTCAGCAGTTTTGAACTCCTTGTGTTGAACAGCCAGAGCCAAATCATTAGCATATCCAAACTTCCTTGCACTGGTTTCAGGTACGTCAGAAATATATAGGTTGAAAAGTACGGGAGATAGAACCGACCCCTGGGGTAGCCCATTATTGAGTTTCCGTTGTATACTTATACGATTACCCTGTACTACTTGGAAGTGTCTGTCTGAGAGCATGTTATTAAGTAATCTCAGTGTAGTTCGACAGGGGATGACTCTGATCAATTTGTACAGGAGTCCTTTCCAAACTGTATCGTAAGCAGCAGTCAAGTCGATAAAAGCTACGGATATCTTAACTTGTTTCTAAAAGCCGGCTTCAATGTGCGTTGGTTAGGATCTGTCAATGCTAGACCTCCCCTTCTAGACAGAACTAGAGGTGAAGCCTCTAGCTTAATAAACAGGTGAACTTTACCAGGTAGAAACAAATTCATCAATAAATAGTTAATAGAAACAGTTTGTCAAATAACAGTGATATTTATTTATAGACTTTGTAAAGATCAACAATAATTAATAATAACAAGAACCTTAGCAACAGGTGATAGAAACTATAACTCTGTAGGCACCAGCCAACAACAATAGAACTAGACTGAATAAACTGTAAATTCCAACAGAGTATAAATTAACAAGAGATATAAGAACAAAGTAACAACTTTATGATGTAAGCTCGCTAGGTAGCAAGCAGAATCCTAACATAGCTTCAAAAATGAAGACTGCTTTCAAATGCAGGGCTTAAGTTTTAAGTGAATAACGGCATTGCTCCATACGACCTTAAAAGATTGACTAGTAATATACACGGCTAGCATGCTTTAATTTAAATGCAGCAATATCGTAAACGAAAGTTACAATAGACAAGCCTGTGGAGAGTACATCCCGCAAGTCGTCTAAATAATGCAAAGCAAGAGATGATGATAATTGTTGTTTAAAGGGGCCTAACATCGAGGTTATCGGCCCCTAATGAAATGAAATGGCGTGAAATGAAAGGATGAAGATAAAAACAGCTCACTGCCATGGATGAAACAAAAATGGTTTATATAAAATAGACAGTGAGCACCAACAATTATGCCTTATTTGAATAAAAAAATAAAAAGGAGGATGGTAAAGAAAAACAATAAAACAAATAAGGCATAGTGAACAATAAAATACATGAACGCAATAAAAAACATAAAACAGACTTAACCTGAATTAAAAGTCTTAACTTACATTAAAACTTTAAAAATTAACCACTCTCCCTCATGAACCGGATGAGGAGGTCCATTGACGGCCCGTCAACACGGAGAAGGAGGGAGAGGGTATTAGGCAGTTTAAGAGTCCATCGCAGATCGGCCAGATCCACACACTCCAAAAGAATGTGTGCCACGGTTAGGTGGGCGCCGCAAGTACACACAGGGGGTCTTCTCTCTTTAGCAAGTGGGAGTGCGTAGCAATCCCATGGCCGATCCGAAGTCGACAGAGTACCATAGCTTCCTTCTGGAGAGATCGGAAGGAAGAATTCCACACCTTCGTTGTCTCCTTGATGCCTCTCAGTTTGTTAGGTGGAGGCGTAGCACGCCACGCTTCCTCCCAATGCGAGAGGATCGAATGTCGCAACTGAGAGCGCACATCACTAGCAGGCACCTTATACGCTAGCGAGGGCAGTGCGACTGCCTCTCTCGCCGCCTGATCAGCAAGCTCGTTTCCCGCAATACCCATGTGACTAGGAAGCCACACAAAGGTCACCCCGGTTCCAGCGTATACGCACTGACGAGCAAGTCGTGCACACGCTGGACCAGGGGGTGCTTTGGGAAACATACATCGATTGCTTGCAGCGCACTCCGAGAGTCAGTACACACAAGAAAGTGCTGGTGATCGTCCAACGGGTACCGCAGAGCCTCTATGATGGCATAGAGCTCCGCTGTGTACACGCCACAGGCCTGGGGAAGTGAAAAGAGAAACAGACGATCCTCAACCACAAATGCACAGCCTACTTTCTCGTTTGCCCTCGAACCGTCCGTGAATAGAAGCCCTGATCCTGGATACCGGATCACCACGGACTGGAACAGCCTCCGATGGACGGAGGAGTCCATGTCCGACTTGCGGCCGGTGTGCAGATCCAGGATGATATCATGGCGAGAGACCATCCACGGAGGGTCCTTAGGTACTTGGACGATACAGGAAATAGAAGGAAATCGGAACTGCCGGTATGAGTCATCCAAGCGAATCCCCGCCGGACGAGTGGCTCGGGCGAGCGCATCATACAGCCGGTGATTCAGATTGGTAAACTAACATGGAAACTTGGATGAAGTGGCATCTGTCGAATAGTTGCAGCATAGGTCAGCAGTACATGTTGGCGCCTCAGGTGTAAAGGAGGAACGCCAGCCTCGGCGAGCAAGCTGATGACTGTGCTCGTCCAAAAGGCTCCCGTCGCCAGCCTCACACCGCCGTGGTGCACGCTGTCCAGTGTAACGAGCACTGACTTACGGACCGAACCATATGCTACACTGCCATAATCTAATCTAGATAAAATAAGTGCCTTATAGAAACGTAGGAGCAACGTGCGTCCGCCCCCCACTATGTGCCGCTAAGAAACCGCAACATATTGAGTTTCTAAGCACAGGCAGTTTTTAAACACCGCACGTGTGGCTCCCACGTTAACTTATGATCGAAAAGGAGCCCGAGGAACCGGTACATAGCAACAACAGGCAAAGCTACATTGCCCAGTTAAAGCTCAGGATCAGGATGGAGAGTGCGCTTTCGGCAGAAATGGACAACCGAGGTCTTAGCGGTTGAGAACCGTAAGCCATGCTCTAGTGTCCAGCGTTCCACTCTCGGAATAGCTTGTTGTAGCTGTCGTTCAGCGACCGCCATATTTTGCGCACTACAATGTAGAGCAAAGTCGTCTACAAATAGCGACGGTACCACTGCTGGACCAGCAGCAGCGACTACACCGTTTATGGCAATCGCAAATAATGTTACGCTAAGCACCGATCCCTGTGGGACTCCGTTTTCCTGTACATGATATTGCGAATATGCACCCCCTATTCGGACATGGAATAGGCGAAGGGACAGAAAATTCGCAATAAAGACCGGCAAGTTACCTCGGAATTTCCATTGATGCAGGGTAGAGAGGATGCCGTAACGCCAAGTGGTCTCACAAGCCTCCTTGAGGTCAAAGAAAACAGCAACTAGGTGCTGTCTCCGGAGAAAAGCGTCCTGTCTGGCGGTCTCGAGGCGTACCAGATGGTCGTTGGTACACCGAGACGCCCTGAAACCACACTGGTATTCAGACAGGAGTCCTCGTTTCTCCAGAACCCACACCAGTTGCAAAGCAAGAGAACAAGATAATTTGTTTTTAAATATGACAAACATGCAAGAAAAAAAAGCAATCGTTTTAACATAGTTTACACTTAGAAGGCAAAATACTTGCTTCAACACTAAAGAGATATGTTACGTTGAACGTGGCTTAATGAGTTATTTATCATAACCAAAAGATGAGACAAGAAATTTTGAGGTAGATTTGGCACTTAACTTGCTTGTGCAGTTCTTGAGGAATTTCCATATTATGGAAATAGCGGGAACACTTGTTGATCACTTTTTCAGGATTTTTTCGTTTCGAAATGTTGGAGACCTGGTGTCCAGCACTGAATATAAATGTCACTTTGACAAGGTGATTCCAAATAGACGATGGCAGTAGGCCGATTATAGATATAGTATCGATGTAGTAAAAGTCGCTAGCGATATGAAAATGATTTTGACTAGAAGTTTGATAGGTTATGAATATTCCCGAATGGGAATGTGATATTATTTCCGTTTGAGGAGATGAATTATCAATTAATATGATAAAATTGGTCCGGTTAACTCAAACATAAAATGCCAGCGTTTTGCCCCAGTATGCCGTTGGGCTCGTCAGTTGGTACAGACACACCTCACCAATACGCATGGCTAGCACATACTGAGAAGGCCATCACAAGACACAAAATACATAATACATAACCTATTTGGATTGCCAAGGTAAGGCTTTTGTTTTATAAAGGGAGCTTGACTTCCGCAGCACATTGGCATCACTCGTGACGTCAATACTACTTGTATTTTGTATCTGTTTATATGTTTTGGAATATAATTTGAAATTCTTCTTGTTGTATTGAAAAGGTTCTGTGCTATGTCGCTGTATAACATCGTGTTTATTTGGATACAAATCAATTTGAGAATGTATAAGAATTGGCAGCTGTCACCAGCGAACCTCGGAATGTCTCTGGATTTTGATAGGTCCAATCTCATTATATTTACGTAGAATGTATCAATCATCATGCATCACTGATTTGAAGAAGTAGTGTTTTCTAAAACCTGTCCTCCAACTGTTGGTGCTAACATGTCCTGAGTTCTACTTTATATATCGAATCAAGGATGGAAGTCGTTCATTTTATTTAGAGGTTAATCTTGTCTTTTATTCACGTTCCTCCCTTTTTTTAAGTAAACATACGCAGCGAGGAATCGCGTTGGTTGTTTTGATGGGGTTAATCGTTTAAGGGACTCTTGTTGGTTTGTTTTCCTTTGTTGTATTTTGTATTTTATATTATTCTCCCTGCGTGTGTTTTACGTTTGTTTAGCTGAATAATGAAATTACTACGAGGATACGAAGTGACTTCGGGCGTTACCCTGAGGTGACGATGTTTATGTTAATGTGAGTGCCATGCAGGTTAGTTATGAAGTTGTGAGAGTCAAGAAGGTTATTGCCGTGAGCTATATGTTGTTTGTTGTATTTTGTTTGTAGGGTAAATGATTTAGGGCTATGTTATCCTTCTTGTTATTTCTTTATAAGCTGGTGTTTCATATCTTGTGGGTGAGTAAATGTTATCAATTAATTGGGGTTTTGACTGGGTATTGGGTCATTTGTAAATGTTTTCTTGAGTTTGTTTTATCCAGTCAGAAACAACGCGTGACCTTGCTGTGTTATTTAATGAGATCTATCGATTAATCTTTCATGTTTCGTTTTCAAGTATCCGGAGACTGAATTCGGTACTCACCTTGCCTCCTGTTAGTTAATCGAATCTCATACTTCGTTCGAAAAGAAGGTTTATTCAAGAAGCATATGAAGTCATTTTGTTCGTTGTTTATCTTGGGGCAGTTCTTCTGTTCCTTCTATTTTCGTGGTTAACTTTGAACTGTGCTATATTTCTTAAGGGTTGTGTATATCCGACACGTCATATTTTACTCTCTGTTTATTAGAAGTTGGCTGTATTTGTGCCGTTTATGATTACGTGGGTTTTGTTTTTCAAGTGGCATGCGTTGCTTTTAAGGGTGGTAATAGACAGTTTGTGGAGATGTATGGCTTCATAAGTTTCTTAGAATATTTCTTCTGACTACATTTATGTAGTTAGCCAGTGGTGGAGTGAAAGTATTATTTTAATTATTGGTAATTTATTTATTTAACTTAACTGCCCCTTTCTTTTAACCCATAAACGCCTAGCGTTACCATATGGTAACGCAGTACCGGTCATTGCATTTATTGCTCTACAGGACCTTTGCCAGTTAAAGATATTCGAACTTTGCGCGTATATGATCAAGGAAGGTCTATTGAATCATTTACCGCGCACTAGTCGCTAGGGAATGTCTTGGGTGATGTCCCAACAATTGGGTGCATTTCGTAGTTCGTTTCTCACGTCGAGATGGCATGCCGCAAAAGGTACGGCATGCTAAATTATTGCGTAAAATGGAGATAGTTTACTTTGTCTTCAGGATTATGGTAGTAAACATATCTAATTAATAACTCATTAACATATCTTACGTGTTTCTTTATACCTGCTCATGCCCGGGACTAATTTTCCCAGCGTTACCATATGGTAACGCTAGGCGGATACAGGGTCAATGGTAAGGTAAAATATTTTCATATGAAATGAGTTAGAATACATTTCATGCATGTATACACAAAACGTTTTTCCTTATACAGCTTTTAGGTAGATTTCATTAGAAAGCTAACTATTGCAATGGGTCCCATGTTTCGACTTCCGGAAAATTTCGACATATCTTCGCGTTTCACATCCCCCAGACCCCAAAACCACCGTCAGTTCAAAAGTTTATATATAATTTATGTATGTATATATATATATATGGGGCAGATAACCTCGATGTTAGGCCCCTTTAAACAACAATTATCATCATATATATATATATATATATATGTATAGATATCAGTTTCTTGTGGACATGATAACTGCCGTAATTTTGCACCAATCACTTTGAATTTTTTACATAATATGTATCCCCTTAAAATCTCGGTCGAGTTCGTTAATGGGCAAAATCGGTCAAAGGGGGTGAAAATGGGAGGCTTTTTTCGAAAAAGTGAATTATCGCTATAACTCTCTTAATATCTGAAATATTGAATCCATTCAAAGTTCATACTATGTGTCGGACAAGGCCCTAAAATTTATGTTTGAAAAGTTTTTTGATAGCACCAACCATTGACCAAAGGGGTGGGAAAAGTGGGTTTTTCAGGAAACATTAATCATATCTCTGTTAATAGGCACAATATCAAAACCGAACAAAATGGACAATATTCCTCCAATAATTACCTAAAACTTTTGTCTGAAAGAATTTTTGATATGACCCACCATTACGTCACGGGGTGAGCAAAATTATTTAAATTATAAGAAAATGCCAAGAGAGGTTGCCATGACAACTTTACTTTTAATTGATAAGGGATGAGCCATCAGCAGTTGCTATGACAACGCCACTGCACGAGATCACATTCGGTTTTTCATCTGTCTGTGGGAAGCGACTTCGGTGTTGGAACTGGTAGCATGCTGAACTTCTATGCCCAAGGTCGCGGGTTCAAACCCGGCTGAAGTCGTCGGATTTACTAAGAGCGCTAAAAAAACCCTGAGTTTGCTTTCCTTCGGAGGGAAAGTTCCAACGTTCGTTGCGAGTTGATGGTTCCAGTGGCATCTAGTAGCCAAGTTCACAGCTAGGTGTCGTTGATGGTAGTATTTTTAATTATGTAGCCTATTTTAGGTAGATTTCATCAGAAAGCTAACTATTGCAATTTAGGTAGATTTCATCAGAAAGCTAACTATTGCAATGGGTGCCATGTTTCGACTTCCGGAAAACTTCGACATATCTTCGCGTTTCACATCCCCCAGACCCCCAAACCACTGTCAGTTCAAAAGTTTTGTGTGTATCCACGAACCTACTACGTTGTCGTAGCAGGCGGAGAGGTGATACTCCGACGTGGCGCGTCCCAGGTGGCGGATAGGGGGGTCCTCACCGGCTTGCCGGCGGACTTGAGCGAAATAAAATAGCTCTCGCGGACCAAACACACAAAATCCAATAGTGTCTGTACTGGTATCCAGCGATTATTGGTCAGCGTCTGTTCACCTAGTTGGTGCGGCTGTGAAATATGTCTTGATCTCAACAATCAAGTCAGCAATCATCGTGATCTTTCTTTAAGATCGCCACAACCACCTTCAACTTGAAGTAATCATGATGGAACAAAAGGAAAGAAATCCGCTACCCCAGGCCCCAGTCACCGTGCTGGACTTTCCTGGTCATCGGATTCTTGGGGACCAGGAACATCATGAGGAGAAGAGTCGAAGCTTCTCAAAATCTCTACACAAACACTACATTGGCACTCTCAATGTTAATACTCTCTTCAAACTTGGAAAACTAAAACAACTCGCAGACATGTTAGAAAAAATTTCAAATAACAATTCTTGCGATTCAAGAGACTCGTTTTCAAGATGAAAATCATTTCAACACAGAAAATTATAGGATTTATAAAGGTAAACCTGCTGTCAGAAGAGGTACACCATCATTGTTTGGAACAGGATTTGCAGTACACAAATCAGTCATGGATAACATTATTGACTTTAATTCCATATCAGAAAGGATCTCCACACTCTCCTTCAAATCAGGTAATAAAGGTTACATGATTATCAATGCACATGCACCTACAAATGAGCATAATAGAAAGAAACCACAAAAAGTTGAAGACTTCTGGGAAGACATGGAAGAAGTAACCAACAACATACCAGAAAGGCATGTTAAAATTTTAATGGGAGACTTTAACGCGCAATTAGGTAAGGAGAGAAAATACAGACAAATCACAGGCCCTCATTCAGCACACTATTGCACAAACAAAAATGGGGAACACCTCATAAAATATTGTCAAAATTTTAACCTCAAAATTATGTCGACAATTTCAAAAGCCAAGACGAAAACTTACAACATGGAAAGCACCCAACACCGTATGGGGAGAATTCCAGATTGATCATGTGGCCATTTCTAACAAAAATACACAGGAAATTTTAAATGTCAGAACGCGTAAAGGGTTCTTCGAGTCTGACCATTATTTGTTACAAGTCAAGATTAGACCAATCCCAAGACAGAAAAAGACAACAAAAAACAAAATAGTGAAGCCTGATCCAGAATATTTGAAGATAAACAGGGACAAAATCATTGAAGAAATTAATAGGCATCCAACAGACACTTGGACAGATCTTGCGACCACAGTTCAAAAGGCAATGCGTTGGGCGCAACCTCCTAGAAAACGAAAACACAGGTGGTGGAACGTAATTTGTAATCAAGCCACTGAGAGAAGAACACAGGCATGGATGAAGTTCAGCAGTAACAGAACATCCGAAACATGGAAGGAATTTCACGAAGTTCAAAAACAATCATCAAAGGAAATCAGAAGAGCAAAACGAGCGCACGACAACAACAGGCAAAAAGAAATTAAAGAAGATTTTAAGAGAAATAACACAAGAAATTTTTACAGAACATTCAAAGAAAATATTAAGGGTTATCAGCCTCCTAGCCTCTGCTTTCGAAGAACAGATGGGTCCCTGGAAACGAACACGAAAGAAAACTGTACAATTCTCAAACAATACTTTAATAATCTTCTCAATTGTACAGAACCCACGGAGAAATTGACCTTCCAAAAAACCACATCCAATCCCGATTCTTCTCCACCTACAATAGAGGAGATAGAGGAGATCATACAACAAATGAAAAATAACAGAGCGGCAGGAGAAGATGGCATTATTGCTGAAGTATGGAAGCTTCAAGATAAAAACATCACCAAAACAATTCATAAGATCATCACAGACATTTGGATCACAGAGAAAATGCCAGAGGAATGGAAATGTGCATTGATCCACCCATTACATAAAAAGGGTGATAAGTCAGATCCGAATAATTACAGAGGGATTTCTCTAGTGCCAGTCGCTTACAAAATATTCTCTAAAGTGTTATTGAACAGACTAGAACCACAAGCAGATCCACAAATAGGAGAATACCAGGCAGGCTTCAGAAAAGGGAGATCATGCATCGAACAGATCTGGAACTTGAGAACACTACTGAAAGTCAGACAGACAAAAAACACTGTAGTTACCTTTGTGGACTTTAAAAAAGCATACGACAGCATTGATAGACAAACGCTATTTGCAGTACTGGAAGAATATGGCATTGACAAAAAAACAGGGCACTTATACAACTAACGCTCACGGACACCACCTCTAAAGTTAAGTTCATGGGTGAAATTTCAGAACCCTTTCATATACGCAAAGGTGTCAAACAAGGAGACTGCCTCTCACCAATCTTGTTCAACATGGTCTTAGACAAAATTGTTAAGCAGTGGGAGGAACAAGTTAAAGGAATACAGCTAGGAAGAACCCGTGAAACAAAAACAATCATAAAATGTCTGGCATTTGCAGATGACGTAGCCTTACTCAGCAATAACACACAGGAGGCAAAGGAAGCACTGGAACGATTACATGAAATAGCTGCTAAAACAGGTTTACAGATATCTTATGAGAAGACCCAATACATGGAACGACACACCAACAATGTACAAACCATGCACACCATATATGGATCCATACAAAGAGTTGAAAAATTTAAGTACTTAGGAGAATATATACAAATAGGAGGATCAAACAAGATGTCTAACATAGAACGAACGGAAAAACTCCAGAAAGCATACAAACTTACATGGTCACATTATAATAAGAAAAGCATATCAAGACAGGCCAAACTTAGACACTACAAAACAGTTGTATTACCAGAAGCATTGTATGCGTCAGAAACGACCACAATTGGAGCATCTGGTATCACAGAAACAGAAAAAATTGAACGTAAAATTCTGAGAAAAATATTTGGAGCAGTACACAGAGATGGGATATGGATGAAAAGACCTACCAAAGAGCTATATGAACACACAGACAGACTCACAGATATCATTAGAAAACGCAGACTAACTTTCTACGGGCACATACAGAGAATGAACAATAAACGACTTACAAAGAAAATCTTTGATGTAGTAAACAGTTCAAAAAGGAAAACAAATTGGTATCATGAAATAGAAGACGACTTAAAGCAATTAGGGATCAACAAGCAAATGATAGAAGACAGAGAAAAATTCAGAAACAAAATTAAGAACGCCAAATTTTTAGTAAGTGAAAGGAAGAAGATAGGAACATTGTGGACGGAACAAAGGAAACAGGAGCACAGTCAAAGGATGAAGAGATTTTGGGAAGAGAAGAAGGGAAAGAAGTGAAAATTGTGACATCATGAGATATTTAAGTTCAAACACTGTCCATAAGGGCAAAAATCATGTAATAATAATAATATGTGTGTGTATATATATGCATATATATATCAGTTTCTTGTGGACACGATAACTGCCGTAATTTTGCACCAATTACTTTGAATGTTTTACATAATATGTGAAAATGAAAATCCACAGCCTGCTTCCAGTCTCCGACCGGGTCAGGAATGGAATGAATGAAGCCCCCATCTAGCGGCGAGGATATGAACTGTGCCGGCTACCGAGGCCTGACGCACTCCTCTGGGGCAATGATTAGATGCATGACAGATGAGATGAAATGATAGAGGAGAGTGTTGCTGGAATGAAACGTTAATACATAAGAATACATAATATGTATCCCCTTAAAATATCGGACGAGTTCATTAATGGGCAAAATCGGTTGAAGGAGGGGGGGAATGGGGGGGGGGGCGCTTTTTTTTTCTCGAAAAAGTGAAATATCGCTATAACTCTCTTAATACGTGAAATATCGAATCCATTCAAAGTACATAATATGTGTCGGAAAAGTGCCAAAAAATGTATGTTTGAAAAGTTTTTGATAGCACCAAACATTGACCAAAGGCGTGGAAAAAATGTGGGTTTTTCGGGAAACATTAATCATATCTTTCTTAATAGGCACAATATCAAAACCGTACAAAATGGAAAATATTCCCCTAATAATTACCTAAAACTTTGTCTGAAAGAATTTATGATCTGACCTACCATTACGCCAAGGGATAAGAAAAATGATTTCGGAATTAAAGAAAATGCCAAGTGCCATCAGAGGTTACCATGACAACGCTTCTTAATTGATGAGGGATGAGCTATCAGAGGTTGCCAAAACAACGCTATCGCGCGCGATCACATTCATTTTTCCATCTGACTCTGTGGGAAGCGGCTAACTGGTAGCATGCTGAACTTATAAGCCCAAGGTCGCTGGTTCAAAGCCGGCCAAAGTCGTCGGATTTTCTAAGAGCGCTAAAAATCCCTCAGCATGCTTTCCTTTGGAGGGCAAGTTCCAACGTTCGTTGCAAGTTGCTGTGGCATCTAGTAGCCAAGTTCACAGCTAGGTGTCATTGACGTTAGTATATGGTACAAAATTAGGAACTACTACTTAAAATTGACCGTCTGCAGACCTTACCTGAATTACAGACTAATACAGTCATCACAATTAACACCGTTTATCAGATTCTACACACACCCAGTGTACAAGGGGTTACATGACCACGTTGTCGCAGCCCCTAAACTGAGGAACCAACAAAAATCTCTGCGGGAGATAAAATTTTGCGTGAAGAAGTAACAGACTGTCAGATAGTTACACATCAGTTCCAAACCTTGCATAAGGACAGTGTGATCACAAGTATAAAAATGAACCCCAAATGACAAGAAGGTTACCATCAACATAAGACAGTAAAATTATAAAAATATGCATACAAAAACGAAAAAAAAGTTAATTAACCTCCAAATGTAAAATACTTTCTTGCAATCAATGAGGTCTGATCCTCCTATGAAAACCTGCATATTTTGCCTATTATAGCCTATCCCCTAGTTTGCCCGGTGAAATCTACCTCCGCCTTCCGGCCTGCAGAGAGGATTTTTTTTTAACAGTGCAGGCCTTATTATAGTATGTTTTATGTCACCGTACCATGTCATTTATGCCAGTACCATATTCAAGACCATACCTTTGCCAAGATACCTGGTTGCAGGCAGTGTTTCAGAAAATACAATACGAGAACTATTTCGTTTTTTCAGAGGTCTAGACTGGCTGCTTGGCTCAGCTGCAACATTCTCGCTTGCTGTTCCCAAGCTTACAGGATGGAATCCTGGTGCAGTCAGCCGGCATTTGAGGGTGCGCAAATGCGAGAGAATCGTATCAGTAGATTAACTGGCACGTTAAAGATCCCCTTCGGGTCAAAATTCCGGCAACCCGGCGTCTCTAAATGCCAGAGCAGTTAAAAGGGACGTACATCCAATAACATAATTATTTAGAAGTCTGACCTTGGCAGAATTATTGGAGGAGGTGGAAAAGGAGTAATGACGACACGATTATAGCTCGCTGGCATGAAAACAGCACAGTAACTGTTGCCTCCAGGACTCTCCCTATTTTTCCCCCCCTCGACCAGGTCAGAAGGTTCCCTCGGGCTGAAAGGAAAAATAGTTACAATCCCGCGTCCTCTCCAGATCGGCACCTATAACCAATTCATGAGAGGAACGAACCTTATGGATGAAAATGTGAACTGATATCATGTGTCAATAAGAAACACAAGGTGGTGGTGGGCGATATTTTCTTGGCTTCTTGACGAGAGTCTCCAAAACACATGTACCTCAATGTTCTCTCAGAACTCATAAGTGATATCAGTGAAGTGCTACGTATTGATTTTCTGAGTGGACAAATGAACTTTTAGTTTTTTTTTATGTTAGGTCATGTGAACATTAAAGATAGGAACGAGATGGTTGAAGTTGAACATGAACACTCTCATCCTAATTTATTATTTTCCACCATTCTCTTAGGCAGGATTCCTTCTTATTTACATTTATTTTCTCTCTTGCCAAGTTTAAATAAATTTTATTTCTTTTAAAATTTCGTGATCGCATCTTTTCCTTTTTTCCCTTTCCTGAGTCAATTTAAGGCTTCACCAGGAAGAATGTGGTTTATTAGAAATCCAGCTTGATGGTGCCCCACTTTTATTGTTGTTTAAGCCCGTAACGATCAAGAGACACTTCGTCTCGTGGTACCCCGTGTTGACTTTGATTTTTATGTTTTTCAAACTGGATTTACAAGCACTCTTTTTTATGTGTGTTCCCTACCGCATGGTACGCGATGTTTTGCTCAGACGGGTCATCGCACGGGTACAGTAAGAACTATTCAACAAAAAGTTACTCCGAGACAGTACACTGAAACTGAGGCAAGCCCCAGCCTGTTAAGCGGGAATATTTGTACTGTGGACTGGATTATTCAAGCAGCTGGACGTTTCAACTATTTTTTGAGTTACTGGGGGACATAAATATGACAAATTTAAGAACATATTTTGGAAACTTAATCACATATTTTCCACTTTTAAGCACATAAATACACATTTATGAAGAGTTAAGCACATAATTATCCAGACTCTGGTGATGTCCCTATCAGTCCACATGCTGAACAACGGCCATTTGGTGGGCCGAAGCCCCACAATGGGCTGTTGACCCATGAGCAGGGCTACCATCCGCTCACTCGTCCAAAAATAGTGAAATAGTGAGTGTTTTTCTTTCGAAAAAGTGAAAAAAAAAAGGTGAGTTTTTGTATGAAAAAGTGAGTAAATTCATAGCATTATTCGCATTTATGGCCGTGTATCTGGTTCATAATTATAACTTTCATTGATATCTGTAGGCGCAATTAGGGGAGGGGGCGGGGGCTTGGGTGGCTAAGCTTCCCAAAACCAACCATAGCCCCCAAAAATGTCAACCAAATTGCGCCTATGTACTGTTTGTGATTTTTCATGTAGTTATTAGAGAGGACACTTGGAAATAATGGATAGGAAAATCAATGCAACACTGAAGAAATTTAAATCATAAAACAAAAATATTAATGTGAACTTTTGTTTAAAAATGCTTTGTTAAAATCTTCGGCGATTGCTGCACGGCTCCGGCGGTGGTATCACACCATGGAAGCTTTGCACCGGTGGCAGAAATATGAACTACCCATTCATGGGTATATTTTGGGTAGTTTCTAGCAATCTGATTGTGCACGAGACCATTTTTTACACAACCAGTTTTGTAAAAAAAATGAGAATAGTGAGTAATTTTATCAAATAGTGAGAAATGTGAGGCTGCTTTGAAAATAGTGAATAATAGTGAGAAAAGTGAGTCGCTGGAAGCCCTGCCCAAGAAGTTTCCTTTACCATAGCAGTCTCTGTGTATGGTTCTGACCCATGAAAATACCCAGTATCTATGCACAGTAGGCACACAGACTTGGCCTACTGATGCTTTAAACTCTTCCATAATGGGCATTATGTTTCATTTTAATCTCCCAAGGCCAGGAAATCTCCTAGGCTAACAACCAAAAAATTCAGACATAGAGGCCTATTGAACTTTTAGAGCCTACCTTGGAAAAGTATGTTTAGTTGAAAAATGAGGTTGTAAGGCTACCCATTATTACAGTATTCCCATTTCCATGGGGTTGGAGATAATACGAGATAAATTTCTACGTGCGTGAGTGGTTTTATGGCCAGATACCCTTATGACAGGAGTTAGTGAGGGATGAAATGAATGGAGACTAATGAAAGTGGGCATGGGGTTGGAAGACAGCAGTCACAGCTTTATATAAGGTACTGTCCCAGCATTTGACAGTAGAAAATAAAAAACCAGAGCAAACAATTCAAGGGCAGCAGACATCACAGTTTGAACTCGCTCTTCTATAGAATCTAGAAATAGCCAGACCCCATGGCCTTACCGTAACGTGTGTAGCTACTGAGGTCAGTGGTTGCATAAAGAGAGTATGGTAGACCTAACAAGAGATTTCTATTTAAAGTAAAGAAATAAATTATAAATAATACAGAAACCAAAAGAAAATTTCATGCTCTATAACATGTTCTTGTAGGTTAAAGGTAAGGCTAAGTTTCAATAGAGAATAGGTCTACGGTAAATCGAAGCAAACACGCGGCCCACAATGATGGAAATTTCTTTGAAGAGAATATAAAGAAAACCACGTGAAAATTTTGCAGCATTCAAAGAAATAATATTTTATCATTGAATAAAAGAACGACTTGCATAACTGACAATTCCCATGAAGTACGGCAAGCAAAATACACCACACAGGTCACATAGGGAATATTGTAATTATGTGAAAAAGTATTAATTTGCAAAACGATCGGTCTGGATTCAGATGATTGATGCGCGAGTACTCCCACTGTGCCTGACAAAACCAAGTGGAGCACATATGGCTGACGCGGCTCACACTTAGTAATTATTGGTCTAGACAAAACCCATGTTTTCTTCTTGTTAAGATAACCATTTGTCCATAATTCACACGTTAATGGCAGACACAGCTGGAATTCTACTATATAAGTCGTGATCTCAAATGGGATGGAGGGTGAGAAATGGCAGTAAGATGTGTGGTTGGGTTAAGTGCACTCATATTATTTAATGATAAAATAGTAATATTTCTTCGAATGCCACAAAATTTTACGTGATTTCGCTTTAAATATAAGTTATCTTCTTATTCTGTGCAAAAAAAAGTTCCATTATTGTTGGAATGTTTGTTTGGATGTCCCCCATTAGTCTTGAGTAATAACTGAATCCAGGGGCAGTTGACCTTATTATTCTGTCCCTTAAAACAACAATAACTAATTAAAGTAAGTGAATCCAAGACCTGCTCAATGGGCCAAGACTCATAACTGGACGTCCACCTCTCACACCTCCTTCCAAACGCTCTGCACTCCCCATCAACAATTTTGTTCGTTCCATATAGTCCATGTGTGTCTTGAAGAGTTCTGTGTACCGCTCATGAAGCTTGGCGTATTCTCGTTTTTGTTCTTGTTCCTTCTCTTCCAAACGACACACTGTAAGGAAAGGATTTCCAGTAATACAATTCCATATGCATCAATCAAAAAACACAACAAACAAATTAAAACATGAACTACATACTATTATCGATCACTATTATATACACTGGATGTCGCACTGGTCTCATCAGCTGGACAGAAAAGTGTGTTCAGGAAGTTCAGTTACATTCGCCTGGAGTTATGGGCAGCTCTGTTTTCGACCACTGTTGGACAGTATGTAATGCAAGGAAGGGGGACAATATTTTAGTGAATACGGGTCTTTCTTGTACCGCTGTCGGATGTACAAATCGTTGTTAACAAAAACCTGATATTCACTTCCACAGAAGTTTTTTGTAAATATAAAGCAGAACTGCCAGCAGTCGATTTCAATTCCATTGGTACAACTTCAGTAGATTTGAAAGTTTAACCAACATTATGAGATTGCTGCCACCAGAAGAAATTGGTACCTCATGAAACATAGCTGTTTGTAGAGCCAGCAGTTCAAGAAAATGCTAAGCACTACACCACAAGGCATAGTACTATTATCATTCATGAATACTCTTTGCCATAATTCTGTTGCTGCAATTGAAGCGTACTTGCGAACAAACGTCTATGTTACATTTTGTGTAATTTGAGATATTCACGAAACAAACATCTATGGAATTTTCTAGGGGTCTTCGGTACTGAAAATTTGGGTTCGGTACGGTTTGGTTCTGTAAAAAAATGTGTACTTCGGTTCTCGGTACAGCTCGGCAGATTTTCACACGTTAAACTAGAGTAATTTGTAAACCATTAACAAAAAAGTAACACATGACTTCTAATGATAATCAAGTAAACCAAATATTTGCCAAATAGCACAATTTTTATTTAAAATACAGAACAAATGTACAGCTAATAATC
Organism: Meconema thalassinum; assembly: GCA_946902985.2. Taxonomy (NCBI): domain Eukaryota; kingdom Metazoa; phylum Arthropoda; class Insecta; order Orthoptera; family Tettigoniidae; genus Meconema; species Meconema thalassinum. The sequence goes on along the minus strand of OX336388.2, from coordinate 1,621,158,718 downwards.
TCATACAATGTTCCATTAACTTTCAAACTTGCCCTTTTAGTGTGGAGTAAGCCAATTGATGCATACATTAAATAGACATTAGGCTCACACTGGAACACTTAAGTCCAAAATTTAAAATTTTATTTATTGTGCTCTACTATTTAACTAACTATTGAAGTAAACATTGATGATAAAGGACAATACTTTAAATGTCTAAAAAAAAAAAAGGTTTCATTAAATTACGGTATTTATGTCTCTTGTACCGAACCGAACTTTTTACAGAGTTTTTATAGTCTCGAGCCGAGGTCGGTAATTTCCTTTGTACCATACCGTGACCGAAAAATCCGTGCACCGTCGACCCCTAGTATTTCCTGAATACTGTACGTATTTGCAAATACAGTAGTTCGAGCATATCTCAACTAATGGCTTTAGTATTCCGGAAATTGTCAAGTGAAATGCTATGTCGGGGTACGGTAATTAATAATTTTGGTATTGGTAACATGTACAGGGTATTGCTTTATGTTGCCTTGGTTACGGTGGATAAATAAAGTATGGAACCTATATATGGCTGCACAGTGTTTTTGTTCAGAACAAGGTTAGAGATAACACTTGGCGACAGATAAACAGGACCGATTGGCCGTGCAGTGAAGGTAAAATAAGAAAGAACCAAGGTACACAACAACTGTTTGATTTAGTCTAGTATAATCTATAAACATGGCTGAAGCGACTGCTTTACAAAAAGAAAGAGCACAGTTATGACGTTTGTTCACAAGAGCCTTTGACACGTTCCAGAACAAGAATAAAGAGGAAAATGTGAAGCAGGAAGATATATTTACTAGTTTTAAACTCCTCGAAGAAAAAGCCGATCGACTGTTTTCACTTGATGAGAGAATCCGGGAAGCTTGGCATGGACGTGAATACAACAGCGAAGATGAAGACAAGGAATATGAACAAGTCGAAACATATCGAGATGAGTGGGCAACAGTGAAATGTAAGTGCGAAAAATACAACGAATGTGAAATACCATGTGACACTCAGTCCATAAGAACTAGTGTTTCTCAAACTGGTAAGTAGATTAATAAATTACCCAAGTTGTCGCTTGTGAAGTTCTCAGGAGATATTAAACATTGGATATCATTTTGGGCCCAGTTCAAGCGAATTCATTTAAGTGATGAGCTGGATGCTGCAGAAAAGATTCTTTATCTAAGAGAATCTATGACTCCTGAAACAAGGGCGTATGATCTTGCGTGTGGTTTTCCTCCTGTTGCCGAGAATTATAGCAAGACTGTACAGTTGTTAGAAGCCATTATGGTCAAAAAGATGTATTGATAGAATTTTACGTGATGGACATAATAAATCTAGTGACATAAAAACCTTCCCTTTCAGTATTGTATGATCGAATTGAGGTTATGTTAGGTCCCTAGAGTCAATGGGTCTGACTACCGATAATTATGCTGCATTTTTATTTCCCCCGGTAGAGTCTTGTTTAACGGATGAATTAATTCATGTGTGGCAGAGAAGAGGAGATTGTATCGAAGAAAATAGGTCACAAGATAAGCTTAAAAACCTTTTAACATTTTTGAAATTTGAAGTAGAAAATGAAGAGTACTTACAACTTACTAGAAAGATAGGTAACGTTATTGCGGAAAAGAAACAAAGTCCAAAACCCTTGAAACGGTGTGATGTTCCTACTGCTCAGGGTTTGGTATCAACTGGAGGAGTGGGAGGTACATGTGCTTTTTGTAGTGAAGAGAAACATCCTTCATCGGGATGTACAGAAGCAAAGAACATGACTCTCGAAGAAAGGAAGGCCAGGTTGTCAAAGAATGGTGCATGCTTCAAGTGTCTCAGGGTTGGTCATGTTGCAAGAAGATGCCATACTCGCCTCTCCTGCAAGTTATGTAAGTGGCAGCATTATCCGGTTACATGTGATTTTTCAGAAAGGAATCTTTAAACGGAGACCCAGGCCTCATCTCAGGCCAGGTTAGTGAAGGACTTCTGCATAAATTCCTCTTATGTATATCTACAAACAGTTTTGGTTAAGATTGTTCACGGGTATAATATAGAGCTTGTATTCGTTCTTCCAGACTCTGCCTCACAGCATTCTTACATTAAAGAAGAACTGGCAGAGAGATTGGGTCTTAAGGGGGTCAGGAAAGTTACTTTAAGCCATGCTGTATTTGGTGCCAGAACTGGATCTCCGGTGGAAAATGGGGTATGTGAACTTGTTCTTCATGATCTCGATAACTCCTGTCAGCTGAGACTGACTGCTCTTAGTCAGCCTGTTATTTGCAGTCGGGTTCCTCGCCTTACAACAGAGCAAGTCTTGAAACTTGGACTGTCTCACCTAGTTGTAGGAAAAGATAAGGATATTGAGATCCTTATTGGTGCTGATTTCCTAGGGTCAATTCTCTCCAATGATCGTAAAACGGAGGGAGAGTTAACAGCGTTGCGCATTACATTGGGATGGACAGTATTTGGTAGAGACCAATGCTCGGGGTGTGGTATTATGCAGAATATAGAGAAGGTTAGCAACCTCTAGGAACTTGAAGTTTTGGGAATAGAAGATCCTATCACTGAAAAGAAGAGATGCGAAGTCGAAGAGGAAGCAAGATTAAATTTCATTGAAACTGTAGAAATAAAAGAAGATGGTAGATACGAAGTTCGAAGGATCATCTTCCCCTGGATCCTTCGTACGAGATGGCAGTGAAGAGCCTTGATATAACGAGGAGAAAGCTAGATAGTAATGGATACTTGGAAGAATATGATAATATTTGGTTCAGTCATGGTTCCGTATTGATTGTTAGTTAAATATATTAAAAGGAAGAGAGACTCCGCCTGATCAATACTTTTTATAATTAAAACACAATGGGTTACATTATACCCATATGGTACATGTTTCGGGGTTTATATTAACCCCTTCATCAGCCATACATCGAGAAAAACACTTGTCATTATGATTAAAAATATCCTAAAAAATATGAATCTAACATGAAATGAATAAATGAAATGGGTGAAAGCGACAGCGAAAACAAATGAGGAATGATGTGGTGCAACAGACATATCCAAAAATATGATCAAGTCTTTCGAGACTGGCTAGCTGAAGGGATAATAGAAGAGATTAATGGTGATCAGATTGAATGTAGCCATTATCTGCCTCATCGACCTATGATCAAGAATTATGGAACAACACCTGTTCGACAAGTGTCCGATGCTTCCGCTAGAAGAGGTAACAACCCATCACTCAACGATTGTTTGGAAAAGGGTGAAAATCTGATCCAGCTTATTCCATCTCTTCTTCACAAGTTTCGAAAGAAGTCAATTGGAGTTATTGCAGATATTCGCAAGGCTTTCCTGCAAGTTTCGGTTTCAGCAGAAGATGGAGATTTTTTGAGATTCCTGTGGGGAAAAGAGAAAATGAAAACATATATCTGTGGAAATCGGAATATGTTGAACAGTTTTTGGGTTTCCCGCCAGTCTTGGCACTGCCCGGTGGCGCCGCGTAGAGGAGTCGAGGGGAAGTCGCGAGAAAGAAAGACGAACAGTGTGACAGTTTTGTGTCGAGTGAAGTCACGCTAAGTTTTGTGCAATCTCACCTGTTGTGATCTTATGTGTAAATACAGTTTTTATACTTAAAATTACTACAAGACGTGTTCGGTTTATTCGCTTGCCAAAATCCCTTCCCACATTTTGGGGGCTCGTCCGAGATACGAAGGATTTTGAGTGCGGAACGGCAATTTTGGCTACAACGATAAAACCAAGGCATGAATTGAATTGACGACATTTTTCTGGCAAGATTTACGACGACGACGTGGGTCCGTGGAATATAGAAGACTAGCAGCTGTTCAACTCCCAAAGACGTGGTGGTTCGAGCAGCCTACAAAAGACGAGTTCCAGGATCCTGAACCCTAAGACGAAGACGAAAAGAAAAGTGATTAGTGCGAGTGCCGAAAGACAAAGAAAAATGGTGGACAAAGTGGCGGGTTTACAAGAAATGGAAAAAGTGAATAATAACATTAAGATGGCGCCTACGGCCGTGATTAAGACGTTACATAACCTCATTTTCGAAAAACTGCCACGTGATCGAAAGAACTGGCAGCACTTAAGAGAATTCCCAGGAATCGAGTTTGAAAGTGACTCACCAGAACACCTGGTGAAATTGAAATTCATTGAGACCGAATTCACCGAGGCAGACCTGATTGGCATTTGCACAGTGTTAAAAATTGAATATACTGGAGAGAAAGCCGTGCTTGTGCAGCGCGTCTGTGACAACTTAATGAACCTTTCGAGGCTGGGGATGCCTAAAGACGAAGAAGATGAAGAAGAAGAGACTGGTAAAACGAAAGATGAGATGATCAAGATGAAAGAAGCAAACGAAGTACTGGTGGAAGAATTACGTGAGTTAAAGGAGAAGATGGCTGGGATGAAATCCATGAAACATTCAACCTCTAGCACGTCAGGATCGTCATCGGATTCATCTAGCTCGTCCGAAGACCAGAAAGTCTCCAAAGCAATACGAGGTAGGCCTAACCATAAAAACATAACAAAGACCAAACACAAATCGAAGACTGGAGAAGAAAGCTCAAGTGAAGGGGAAGTCGACCAGGACGTGGTGGACTCGTGGCACACTGCAAACCAGGGAGTCCCACACAAGTTTGCGTTAACTTTCCGCGATGTAGAGGGCTCTGTCAGAACCTATGACGGCAGCGAGAACTATCCGGTGCGACGTTGGATTGAGGACTTTGAGGAAACAGTAACGTTGATGGGCTGGGACGAGATGCAAAAATATGTTTTTGCAAAAAAGTCGCTGACAGGCCTGGCTAAGTTGTTCGTGCAGAGTGAACGTGGCATCACATCAGGGCACAAGTTGAAGAAAGCCCTGAAGAAAGAATTCCGAGATGATACCAGTGCAGCAGAGATTCATCGACTGCTAACCAATCGACGAAAAACAAAAGTTGAAACTCTTCAGGAATATTTCCTGGTGATGCGAGAAATAGCCAGCAGGTCGACAATCGATGATAAATCGTTGATACAATAAGTCATCGATGGCATCGAGGACGACTCTGGATCCAAGATGATTCTGTATGGAGCAAGGGACATCAAGGAATTCAAGGACAAGTTGAAGATCTATGAGAGAGCTTACGCAAAAACTCCCAGAAGTTGACAAAAAATGAGAAAACGACAAACAAACATACACCAAGAGAAGACAACAGGCAGAATCAGATCTCGTCCGTAAAGAGATGCTACAATTGTGGTCAGAAGAACAGTCATGAGTCCAGAGAATGTCCACACAAGAGTCAGGGTCCAAAGTGCTTCAATTGCAGCAGCTTCGGACACATAGCTTCCAAGTGCCCAAACCTTGAGCAGAATGCAGAGAAGAAGACAGTGAACGTCGCTTTGGGAACCAAGTCGAATATGAAGATGAAGGAATTGTTGCTCCAGGGCCAGAGGATCGACGCATTGGTGGACACGGGCTGCCCAATCAATCTGATCAGTGAAGACATTTATGCAGCGATGGGCGATCCCGAGCTGAAGACGACCGCCATAGTACTTAAGGGTTTCGGTGATCGTGAGGTGCCACCCCCAGGATATTTTACAACTGACGTCCAGGTTGACAACGACACTTACTTGACTGATTTCTATGGGGTGTCTGGAGATGTACTCAAGTTGCCAGCTATCGTCGGTAACGACTCGCTGGACCAAGCCGTAACTACCATCAGCAAAACCGGTGTCAAGATGTCCAAGGAGATATCAGAAGCGTACTTGTACCGAATCGACGTGATAGCAGCCGAGGAGTTGGACATAGGAGAGGCATCGGAAGAGGCTGTTTTGAGAATCAGAAAGATGGTCAATGAACACTCGCCGCGCAAAGAGAAGTGTACCAGTGTTGAGATGAGCATCATGATGAAACAAGAAGAACCGATTCCCAGTCACCCAAGACGCTTATCACCAGCTGAGAAAGAGATTGTAGAGAAGCAAGTGCAGCAGTGGCTCCAAGATAGCATGATCCAACCCGGTATGTCTGAGTACGCTAGTTCAGTGGTAGTTGTGTGGAAGAAAGATGGGTCTCCGAGGGTGTGCGTCGATTACCGTCCAGTAAATCGAAAAGCTGTCCAAGATCGATACCCACTACCACTCATTGATGACGTCCTGGACAAGCTGAGTGATGCCCTACAAAATGGATTTTTTCACGTTGCAGTCAAGGAAGAGAGCAGAAGGTATTTGGCCTTTGTGACACATTCAGACCAATATGAGTTCCTGAAAGTTCCATTTGGTTTCTGCAACTCGTCTCCTGTGTTCCAACGCTTTATCAACTGCGGCTTCGATGGCGTAGTCGGTAGCATGCTGAACTGCTATGCCCAAGATAGCGGGTTCAAACCCGGCCGAAGTCGTCGGATTTTTTAAGAGCGTTAAAAATCCTTCAGTATGCCTTCCTTCGGAGGGGAAGTAAAGCCGGCGGTCCCATGTCATAGATTTATGGCATGTAAAAGATCCTTTCACAGACTAAACTTGTGTAAAGCAAAATTTGTTCGGTTAGATTTCGTCAGAACGCTCTATCAAAGTTCCAACGTTCGCCACTAGGTATCATTGATATCTGGTGGCGAAATTTGGAACTACTTGAAATTGAACGGAACTTGTAGCTCACCCTTTAGGGTGTCCGCTGGAAGCAGCTACAGACTCAGGCGAGCCGAACATGTCCTCGGACACTCCCAGCACTAAAAGCCATACGATAAATAAATCAACTGCGTATTCAGTATTCATAGAACAGATTCAAGCCGGCACAGTCCTGGTGTACATGAACGACGTAGTAATCCCAGCAAAAGATGAAAATGATACCATAGAGAAGCTTGGGCAAGTGATAAGAGGTAGCTGAAACTCATGATCTGGATATTAAGTTCTCGAAGTGCCAGTTCCTGAAAAAGAAAATTGAGTTCTTAGGACACGTTGTAGAAGATGGAACTGTCTCACCATCTCCTAGGAAAGCAGCCGCAGTTCAACATTATCCCGAACCCAAGTCGCTAGCTGAAGTCCACAGTTTTTGGGCCTTTCCGGATATTTCCGGAAGTACATCCCAAACTACGCCAAGATTGCAAAGCCGCTCAGTGATCTATTGAAGTCAACCGGTGGATTCAACTTTGAGCAAGAACAGAGGATTGCATTCACAAGTCTGAAAAAAGCCTTATCCGAAGATCCAGTCCTCATCATACATAACCCGGCTTACAAGACTGAAGTCCATACTGATGCATGCAAGTATGGTTATGGAACAGTGCTACTGCAACGTTTCCCAGACGATGGTCAACTGCATCCTGTTCAATATCTGAGCAAGAAGACTACGCCACAGGAGGAAAGGTACAGCAGCTACGAGCTCGAGGTGTTAGCTGTGGTGACGACCTTGAAAAAGCTCCGAGTGTACCTGCTTGGAATCAAGTTCAAGATCATTACCGACTGCTCTGCCTTCCAGAAGATGATGGGCAAGAAGGATCTCACTCCAAGAGTTGCAAGGTGGGCCATGAGGTTAGAGGAGTTTGATTACTCGATCGAGCATAGACCAGGTGCGAGAATCCCTCACGCCGATGCCTTGAGTCTCCATCCCATGGTTCTCTACGGTCTCGTCGATGGACTCGTTGCCAGGCTGAAACGAGCTCAGCAAGCTGATGAAGGTCTGTGTGCGATCATGGAGCACCTGAAGACAAAGCCATACAAGGATTACACCCTGCAGGATAGTATCCTCTTCAAGTTCTGTGATGGACAAAATCTACTTGGGCTGGAGACGACTCATCATCCGAGGCGGATGATCTTCAGGATGGCCGATTGTGGGAATCGGTATATGTTGAACCGTTTTTGGGTTTCCCGCCAGTCTTGGCACCGCCCGGTGGCGCCGCGTAGAGGAGTCGAGGGGAAGTCGCGAGAAAGAAAGACGAACAGTGTGACAGTTTTGTGTCAAGTGAAGTCACGCTAAGTTTTGTGCAATCTCACCTGTTGTGATCTTCTGTGTAAATACAGTTTTTATACTTAAAATTACTACAAGAAGTGTTCGGTTTATTCGCTTGCCAAAAATCCCTTCCCACATATACCCAAACTAGTTGATTTTGGAGTGACATAGAGTCTCTGCGGAAAAGAAACAAAGTTCAAAACCCTTGAAACGGTGTGATGTTCCTACTGCTCAGGGTTTGGTATCAACTGGAGGAGTGGGAGGTACATGTGTTTTTTGTAGAGAAGAGAAACTTCCTTCATCGGGATGCACGGAAGCAAAGAACATGACTCTCCAAGAAAGGAAGGCCAGGTTGTCGAAGAATGGTGGTGGAATCGCAAGGAAGACACACTTAGCTTGAACTGTGAACCCCTGAAGAAGCTATCACCTATAAAAGCAACTAAGAGGTCGATACTATCTACAGTCCATAGAATTTATGACCCAATTGGATTTTCTGCACCTGGTATGTTATCACCGAAGCTGTTACTGCAGAAAATAAATGAGGTTTGTGGGACACGGAGGTACCACAGGAAATCCAAATCAAGTTTGAAAAATGGCTTCGTGAAATAGGAGAATTAGGCCAGCTGACGATCCCGAGAAGACTTCCAGAGGTATATGAGGAACGTAGTCTCCATGCCTTTTGCGATGCGAGTCAAGATGCTTATGCCTCAGTGGTATTTTTACGCACACAGACAGTGACAGGAGTTCATGTTGAGCTTCTACAAGCAAAATCAAGAGTGGCTCCGTCACCTCGACCGACCATTCCTCGACTTGAACTTATGGGAGCTGCAATTATTGCCAGATTGCTGACATCTATAAGAAAAGAGTTTGACACTGAAACAGTTTATTTGTGAACTGATTCGACGACAGTGTTGACATGGATTCAGCGAGAAGTTCTCTGGTCTGTTTTTGTCGAGAACAGGGTGAGAGATAACAGGCAACTGACTTCAAAGGAATCGTGGAGGCATGTACTTGGGGCACTCAATCCTGCTGATCTGCCTACCGAGGCTGTACAACAAGAGATCGAGATGGTGGGAGGGTCGATCATGGATGTACCTTCCCATAGAAGAATGGCCTTCAGATAATAGCAACAGAAATGAAGATGAAATCATGCTTGAAAGAAGAAAGACTGGCACGACTCTATTGGTCGCAAAAGAGCCTTCAAGTTCCAACTGGTATTACAAGTATTTCTCTCGATTTGATAAAATAGTGAGGCTGATCGGTTTATTTTCAATTGTAAATATAATAGCAGGCAGAATGGAGAACTGACTTGTTCAGAATTAGAAGACAGTGAAAGAATAGTAATTAAACTTGTCCAGAAAGAAAGTTTTCAAGGGTCCGAGGATCAGAAAATGGCTTTAATAGTGCCATTCTTAGACAATCATTGCATTTTGCGAGTAAACACCAGAATAACAGAGAGGGAGGACAACATTGAGTTTTGTCAGCCTGCTATATTGCCGGGAGATCACCCTGTTGTGCAGCAACTTATTCATGACACGCACATTCGGCAGTGTCGTGTAGACCCACAGACTCTGTTGGGCATTATTAGAGAGAAGTACTGGATCTTGAATGGAAGAAGAGTCGTGAGATCATCTGGACAAAAATGTGTTGTTTGCAGAAGGTACAAGAAAGAGTTTCTACCCCACCGCTGCCTAATGATCGTGTGAGAGAGGCCAAGGTTTTCGAAGTTATTGGCATTGACTTAGCTGGTCCGCTGATTGTGAAAGGCAACCAGAAGATGTGGGTTGGCTTGTTCACATGTGCTGTCTACCGAGCAGTGTATTTAGAACTGCTCGTCTCGTTAGCAACGGACTCGTTTCTTCAAGGTCTACGAAGATTTATATCGGGCAGAGGGGGGCCTACGACGATTTAGAGTGATAATGGGACAAATTTTAGAGGTGCATGTAACATGATGTCGAAGCTCAACTGGAAGAAGATCCGAGTCTTATTGTGGCATCCAAAGAATTGCACGGAAATTCTATCCTCCCACAGCATCGTGGGGTGGCTTTTGGGAGAGAGTGATCGGACTGATGAAAAGTCTCCTTCGGAAGGTTCTGGGGAAAATCTTCCCTAACATGAGAAGAATTAAGGACTGTGTTGTGTGAGTGTGAAGCAGTTATCAATAGTCGTCCCCTAACGGCTGATACGGAAATCCTCATGACTTGAGACCTATCACACCAGCAATGTTCCTACAGGAGGCGTATGAGATAGGTGTACCTGATTTAGATTTGATAGATGGAAATCAGCTGAGAAAGAGAGCGGCCTATCGTCTGCAACTATGAATCGCCCTTCGTCAGAGATTTCGAAAGGAATACCTCGGGCAACTATTGCTTAAGCGGAATCAGCATGACAACATTAGCAAGGGAGATGTAGTGTTCATTGAGATAGTCAATTATAATAAGCTTGAATGGACGATGGGAATTATTGAAGAACTGTTGCCTGGAAAGGATGGACGAGTATGTGTTGTGAGACTTCGAACGAAAAGGGAAGTTGTCATGCATCCCATTCAACGTTTGTTTCCATTAGAGTAGTTAGTTTTTGCTTTAAGGGGTGGAACTACGACCATCTGCCCCATCCCATTAGAGTGCTCTATGTCAGTATCTGGAGAGGAGGAACGAGTGATCGATACCGAAAAAGAGACCATGGAGCAAGAGAACATGATGTTGCAGAGAGATCATACTCTGAATGGGAGAGCAGTGAGGTGTCCGATGCGATTCCTGCAATGAGATTAATACCATACTTTGAATGTTGCAATTTTATGGAGGGCTGAAAATTGCAAGGTGGGAGAATGCTGGGCTAAGGTAATTAATAATTTTGGTATTGGTAACATGTACAGGGTATTGTTTTATGTTGTCTTGGTTACGGTGGATAAATAAAGTATGGAAACTATGTATGGCTGCATGGTGTTTTTGTTCAGAACAACATTAAAAATAATGGAACAAAAGTCTATGTTCCTGCGCTTCCCATTCGAACGCGGCAGTAATGTTATGAAGTGAATGCATGTAACAAACACATTCTAGTCAAGCGGCTCTTCTGGTTTTAACAGCTGTGTATTACTAAGCTTATTAGTGCAAATTATTGTGTTGAAACCGAAAGGAATAGCACCATAGTAGTATTTTGAAACTTAAAAAAAATACCTTGACCACAGCAAAGAAACTAGTTCATTCGCGTTTTACATATAAAGGAACATTATTTTCACGGACTAATACATCATAAGTAGTTAGTGTTATTTTAAGGGGTGGAACAGTGAGGTCATCTGCCCCTTACATAAGTAGGTTCAAACAGTAACATTAAACTTATAATAACGCTATTCTATTCAGTGCACCTCCATTATATGGGAGTGAGTGAGCGTACGCACTGTAGTGTGTTGGTTTACGGAACAAAAGTCTATGGTACATCTTACCGCGTAGCCCTGTACCGGGGACAACAATCACCTTTATTTCTGGTTTTCTCAATAAGTAAGAAATGTAACAGACGTTTGTTCCCGCATTGGCTTCAATTATAAAGTTACAAGATCATCTTGTGGTGTAATGAATAGTTCCCACCCCTGAGGTTCCAGGTTTGATTCCCAATTCTGAGAAGATATCTAATTTTAGTTTGAAGTACTCGGATGGTATCATTAACATGCTAGTCACCCAAGTGGTGTCAAATTCGAAGTCTAGCACCAAGTCAGTGGACTACATGAGTTTACTAATTACAGAATAAAGAATAGAATCCACAATCAGTAAATCATTTTATTAACATTTCATGAATAGACAAATGAGGCTGAAATATCTATAATCTACTTAAATTCCAACAAGTTTTTGCGGCGACAGTTACAGATCTTCACCTAAGTTAGGCTTATCAGCATGCTTTTGGCACAACCTGCCTGGATACCACTATGATAGTCAACCTTGCACTACATCCCATATGTGAAGCACATCACACTTCCTGACTTCCTCTTGTACTAACTTCACAGATGGTAGTAATGTCAGCTTGTGTTCAATTTTATGATTATAATAAGTTACAATTCCTTATAAGAGTATTTTTTGTTGCAACAGACACATTTCATCTTGTGACTTTTTACTAGCCACTCTTGGGCGACTGATTTACAACTTCCCAAAATCACCCTCCTATTGGTGATCGAAAGTACTTTACCATCATATACCATACATTTGAGATGGCAGGGTCGTGGAGTGTTGGGCACACATTTGGTCAACCTAACTGGTATCATTTGGGCGTTCAACTATTAGGTGTAACTCCCTATAAAGAAAACTAATGATAACCTTTAAAATATATGTATTAAAATCAAATTCAAACATATGGCGGGGACTCTCGTCGAACAGACTATGGTTTGCTATCTCTATTTCTCCTCGGCAATGATGAAAACATGTACCCAGAATGAATGTTGTAATATAAAGATGTTTGTTACTCACTCACTGACGATCTTGCAGATAATCTTCGAGACATGCTCGATAGATCAGTTCTCCCCAGCTTTCCAAGATTTTCCACACGTGGTTGCTAATAGAAGCTCCTACTGTTACCTCCCAGCTGATCATATTTTGTATGCTCTACACTAGCAGACTTTTATACAGATCAATATAACACAGAGGCTAAAAGCCTACTTCACAGTTCGCAAAGATATATTAGATACAGCATCTTGTACTGCGTAATGAATGCGCACGTGGTTTTAGGTTAGAAATGTTTACAAAGCCACATCTCTGCGATAAATGAATGTGCTTCCGTACCAAACTTGAAATGTGCTAACAGATATAACATTGTTCTGATTTGTAGCCGTTTCGAGTACATTCACAAGCCATGCTTTCAACAAAACAGTTTCTCTAGATAGGCCTAAGCCAAATTACGAGAACGCGACCTTTCCAACCAGATGCTAGAACACAAGTGAAGCCCCACCTGACACGAAAAAAACCAACCTCCCATTTTGTAAACACATGTTTTAGTCTTTCTCCGCCAGGGTCATGATACCCTCCAACCCACACAAAATACACCAATAATCTCGAACCCATGTATATTTCTTACAACTCATGGCGCGAAACTCTTCTCTGACGTCAGAATCTTACACAATTTATACCAAGCTTTCTTCTAGACAAGGGAAGTTATTCTCGGCCCAAACTAAATTTGGCCTAGAGTTTCCTGCTATTGCAACATCTTGTAGCTTGCCTAACACAATCTGCTGTCTTGTATGCTGACATCTCACATACAAATTAAATGAAATATTCCTGACCGAGTCCCCGAGATACACAAGATATATACACCAAATAAAATGAAATCCTATAACCTAAATGATGATGATGAGCAAGAAAAGGAATGATATGAACAAATTACCCTAACCTGACTTCTCCTCAAGTCAACCAAATAAGGGTTTGGGAACATTGTGACCAGAACAGTCACAATCTGTTATGGTGATACTTTCGTTTTAAAAGCCGGAACAGCAAGGTATTCTCCCCCTTCATCGGGGCCAAAGTTCAATAATAAAATCTAGTGATATAGGGCCTATAGGAGTTTAAGTGGAAAAATTCAATGTTGCCCACATAATTCAGAACACCATCTGAATGCACGAAATTTACTCCCCAATAATAAAAATAATTGAATCGTTGACGAGCTAGTTATGCAAGCTGTGTCAATCTCATTATTATGAGAACCTATTAATGGGATGATCCTATCGATGATTTATTTATTAATGTATTTATGTAGATAAATGGTTGTAAGGTACACATGTTTATGTAGCCTTCTAGCAAAGAAAGAACAAATGTTGCTAAATCCCAACAAGAAAACAGCTTCGAGATTAATATCCAACAAGCGTGGGCTATATTTTATACGATACGGAAATATGTATCAAGTTTCCAAAAGATAGACCTAATACCGTATATTTTAAAATAAAGGTATGTATTAGAAAAACTTGGCATTCACCCAGTGTCTTCTTTCAGAATTTAGAATTAGTCACGATGCCAATTTCCTTTCAGAATTAGAGTGTACGCATCATATCAAAAAGCGTGCCATGCGGCTTGAGCGAAGTTTACCAACGTCACCAGGTAAATGTAACCGAAAAGCCAGGCCTCACTTCAGCAGTGAGAGTGAGACATCCAATTGTAATCAATGATACTAATCAAGAGGTATGCACCCATTACCCCCCACGAGTAATTGGTCAGGAGTGATGAACCTGGATTCTACACTTGCACTTGGATAATATGTTGTTGTTTCTTATGGCTAGCCCGGATTCCAATCCATCAGCTTACTTGGATAATATATCATTTTCATGATTTTCGTACCTTATTTCCTTCAACTGTTACTGATGCACACACATTGACGTCACATTACTGTTACCAACATTTGGGATACAAAATACACCTTGTAATTATGTGGCAAATCATTAATTGAATGGTTACCCCGAATAAAGATCTAACCCACAAATAGAACATTATTGGAAAACAAAATAAAATGTTTATTTTTATTTTGAGTTCAATCTTGTCAGTTAATCATTCATATATCAATTGTCTATGTAATATAAAAACATATGTATGTCACACATTAGGAAAAATAATACAGTTTTCATAGATACAAACATAAGAATGCAAAATTTAGTGGAAAAGAGATCTATCTGTAAAGAGTGGAAAAGTGATCTAAGCTATAATTACAATATAAATGCTACAATGAAGTGAAAACTGCAATATAAATGCAACAATGTAGTGAAAATTACAATAAAAAAGCAACAATGAATGAAAAATACATATTAGGTATTGCTTTAGATATAAACAAGTTGTTATGACACTCTCACTCCATTTCTTTCAGATTCTGATAGATCTCGCGGTATTAGAGTGGGACGAACTTGCAAATAAACTCATCTTCTTTGCTTTCTTTTTTAGCAATACCTTTATTATACAGTTGACATAGACCTGAGGGAAGTTGTTGTAGTTGGAGCTGCTTTTGTAGGTTCAAAGTATCACGAAAGTAAACCTAAAAATAATATGTTTAAATTACTTTGATATCTCAAATCATCATTCCTGTGTAGTTAGTAAAACTTTAATTAAATGTGCTTTACTGAAATACGTCATTTAACATTGCTAATGTTTATGAACATAGATATAACTACGTAAACAACTTACAATACACTTTAAGGTTAGATCGCTGTTCCACTCATCTGTTGTGATAAGCATTTTCCTGGCACGAAAAGTCCTTTCCTACTTTTGTAGGGCTCCCCAGCATTCCTCAATGCTTTCTTTCTATTATCCATCCATTCAGATACATTAATTCTGTGTTTTCTACCCTTGTTTAATTGTTTTTCAGTACTGCTACTAAGAACTTTCTTGTGTTCATCCACCATTTTCTTACAGATAGATCCGTATTCGCCGGGATGCCAACATTGAAAAATAAATAACTCTGCTTTCAAAGACATTTATGTTGTTTTCCGTTCACGAAACCGTGAGTGCATTCAGATAGATCATGATTCCACCGAAAGCTCAACTTGAGATTTTTTGTGGGTTAGATCATTATTCGGGGTAACCATTCAATTGGCAAAACTTTTCATCTGAATAACGGTTATTGGTTATCGAGTGTGACAAAAGTCAGGGATGTTAGCTAAATAGGTCCTGGCTACCTAGCA
The DNA here is from genome assembly GCA_946902985.2 of Meconema thalassinum. Lineage (NCBI taxonomy): Eukaryota > Metazoa > Arthropoda > Insecta > Orthoptera > Tettigoniidae > Meconema > Meconema thalassinum. The sequence continues at coordinate 1,621,143,167 of OX336388.2, read as the reverse complement.
ATTATTGGTCTAAGCAAAAACCAAAGTTCTGGATAAAGACTATTGATGAGTAGTACTGTATGTATGGGTGTTGGCAATATTGTATTTGTCCCATAATTCACACCTATTATGGTGGACACAACTGGAATTTTAGTATAGAAGTTGTGATCTAAAAAGGGGATGGTAGGTGGGTTATAGATAAAGCCCTGCGAGGATGCTCATATAGTTTGCATGGCTGTGCGGATAGCAGATAAGCTGCAGATAATGTTTGGAGTAAATTTGCGGATAGTTTTTAGATTGCAATCCAAACTTGTCGAATATCATTCCTAGGACCCGGAGGACATATTTTTTCTGCTAGGCCTATGTTTTATTCATGACAAATGTAAGATGGTGATTTAAGCTAATCTCATTCAAATTATACCACTAGTCATAAAGCATAATTAACACTCCGAACTGAAAAGGGTTGCAATTCTGGATGTATAGCATTCATTTTAAACATAGCACATGACATTCATAGCCTAGGGAAACTACTTTCTCCTCAAATGTCTAAATGTGTTGCCGTAATACTTTATCTAAAAATATTATTGTTATGTCAGTAGATTCGAATAACAAACGAGGGACGCGGATAAAAGTCTTGCAGATGTGGATAACAGTCGTACGAATGCGGGGCGAATAAAAGTTGTGCCGATGCGGGGAGAATGCGGGTAACTTATTGTTTATCCGTGCAGGGCTCTAGTTATAGACAGCAGAGGAAAAAACATCAATCTGACAAAAACAATCAAAAAAAGAAGAAATAATTGGATAGGCCACCTACTCCGGCATTCACCATGGTGCATCACACTGCTTGAAGGGAAAATGGAAGGCAAGGCAGGAAGAGGACGACCAAGAGCAGAGTTCTTTGATGACATCGGAGGAAGATGTCTATACCACCTGATCAAACAGCGGGCTCAAGATAGAAGACCTTTGGATGAAGATATTCATGCTACCCACCAACAGCCAGGTTAAGGAGAGAAAGAAGAAGATTCTTTCGCAGTGCCGACGCACGACTAAACTATAGTATCAAGTCATAAAATATTCCACTGCGTATGTGTCACACGTGCAAAATTTCAGAGAATACCAACAATATCTCATAGCTCTCTCCTCGTTCTCGCACTTCACTGCACTCCCCAGTAGCGAGGTTGGTTGACTGATCTACTCAATTTGGGTGAGACAAACCCATTGTCGAAATTTGGTTAGAAGAATGTCTCGACGAAAATTACAGCTTGTACTACAAGCAAGGGGGTCTAGGGCATATACACCGGATTAGGTTTCTTTTTGTATGTAAAGCCTTATGACGCATTCACTAGTTTCGAACTCTGCGGCAAAACCAGGGAGAGAGAATTAAAAAAAGGAGTAACACACTCTAAGTGATAAAATGTCCAACTTCTGTATTGTAGCCACATTACCTATTCTTATAGAAAATTTACAAGATTTTGATGGCTCCCTCGTATATTCTGCTCTCTCAACATAAATATCTCAGCTGTCCACCGAAAATAGTTTTGTGTTGGTATCTTCGAATACCATCTGTGAGAGAGTGTAACTTACTAGCGCATGCGCATTGTCAAAACTACAAATTTAGTCTAAATCGTGCCGTCGGCACTGCGAAAGGTTTTCCTATAATGTGACAAAGCATTAACTGGCAAAACATTACGTCTGGATAAAGGTTATTGGTGCGAGCGTACTCCTACTGTGAGCGACAAAAACCAGGGGTGTATAAGACGGGAAAAAAATTATTACAAAAGCATGGGCTGTTACAATTACATTATAAATTACATTAATCGCTACCTAGCGATTATTGGTCTAGGCAAAAACCATTGGTTTGGATAAAGATTATTGATGAGAAGTATCATTGCGTAGTGTTGGCATACCTGCCAACTTTCAAAAATAGAAATCCAGAAGATCCCAAAGCGCAAAAATGTAACGCATACATGCATCGCAAGGTCTTAAAAATAGCGAGAAAAAACTACAGGGAAAGAGATTACAAACTCTTGGTGATGTGAGACTATGTAATTCATTGTGCCAGTTTCCAAAAATTCTGAAGAATATGCCTCCCTGAAAGACTAATGATATCATTTCTTACTTGAATTCATCACGAAAACACTAAATCGTACAAAAATGTGTCACACAATTGCGCAAATACCAGAACTACAGCAATCACCGCTTAAAACCAAGCTTTCCCGCTTACAAACAGTCGAAGCACAAAGAGTTCTATCGACTTTCAGCGTAATGTTAAACGCAAGGAATTAATGACAAAAGCGCAATCTGCAAGACGGGATTATCGATAAACTTCACAGGGTGTCTACTGTAAGGATGAAGTAAAAATTAGTTACTTTTTAGCTACCTTTTAGTTAATTTTAGTTACCTTTTAATTCAAGATACGTCTGCGGTCGGCACCCATCAAGACTCATCGCACGGTGAAGGAAAACAACAATGAACTGTGTTTAAAGCAGTGAATAAGATGCACATAGGCGGCTTCGGTGGCGTAGTTGGTAGCATGCTGAGTTTCTATGCCCAAGATAGCGGGTTCAAACCCGGCCGAAGCCGTCGGATTTTTTAAGAGCGTTAAAAATCCCTCAGTATGCCTTCCTTCGGAGGGGAAGTAAAGCCGGCGGTCCCATGTCATAGATTTATGGCATGTTAAAGATCTTTCCACTAATTACACCTGTGTGAAACTAAATTGGATAGGTTAAGAATGTAAACAACGCTCTTAGGTTGCTACGTTCGTTGCCAAGAGCCGACTGCGGTGGCGTCTAGTAGCTAGTTCTGAACTAGGCCTAGTAGTCGTTGACGGTGGCGTTTGGCGGCAAAAGTAGGAACTATTTGAAAATTCAAAGTTGCAGTCCCTACTTGAATTTAATAAAAACAGATACACACACTATTACAGTCATCACAATTAACACCGGTTATCAGACAGATTCTACACACACCCAAAGTACACGGGGCTACATGACCGCGTTGTCGCAGCCCCTAAACTAAGGAACCAACCAACCAAGATGCACTTATGGTATCATAAAAATTTAGATAAAAATAAATAAATAATGGATATTTAATATCAAATGAGTTGGTTCAGCAAATATGCTGTCTTGTGTACAAGAAGTTATGATTACCAAGAAGTTGCTCTAATCTTGGCCGTTTGGGGAGATTTCCTTTGTCCCCGCGGTACACCACGAAGAAATATATGCGACGTTACGTGATCGTCACCGAATTATGTCTTCGCAGACAGGTACGGAGAAATACCAAGATATTACACGATCGGCGCTGGTCTCAGGCGTTTGACGCGATTCGGTGCTTTTAGATAGAACATGGAGAAAAATCGCGATTACATAATCGGTGTCACTTTTAGTCGTTCGACGAGATTTCTATTGTCCTTGAGGTCGGGCACGGAAAAATATGGTAAGTTATTACTACGCAATCGGCACCGCTTGCTGTACATTTGACAAGAATCCAGTTGCACTCGTCATCGAATGCGGAGAAATATCGCGATGTATCGCAATCGCTGCCGCTCTCGGTCGTTTTACGAGATTCACGTTGTCCTCGCGTTTGCACAATGAGAACGCGATATTATGCAATCGGCACCGCATCCGGCCGTTCAACGATTGTCTGCCTGTCTGTCTTGGCAGAATGGCGGAGGAGAGCTCGAGGTTGGGCAATGGTTAAAATTCACGAGCAGTTATGGATATGTTGTATGATCGGCGCCGTGATTCCCGCAGTCCTCGAGGACACAAGTTCGCGGCCGGACACGGGTTTTATAATTTTACGCAACTGGCGTCGATCGTGGTCCATTTTACGAGATTCCCGCAGGCAAGTCGTGCTGTCAGCCGGCCGTCTTGAGTATGTGACTTTGGAGGATGAACGTTCGAAGTAGGTATAGGTTATTATGAATTATTCAGAGAGGATTGCACGAATAATCCGACAAGAGGGCACATTTTCTTTCGAATTCATATTATACAAGTTGTCGAGATAACCGGTTAGATTATATATCCAATGGAACCATAGTTCGAAGGAAAATAGACATAACGGAGTTTCGAATTAACTACACTTGATGTCGCAAATTCACTAGACGGATAGATTTTTAAATATAGTCTATGTATTTCGAAGCATTTTTGCAATTATACTTGTAACGTGTTTTTCGAGGGGTTTTTATGCCACTGGCATAAATCAGTAGGAAGCCATTCTATATTTATTTACGCGGCAAATTGTTCAGCCAAGAGAATTTTTCATGTTAATTTATTATTATTATTAATTTATTATAATTATTATTAAGGTATTTTCGGAGCATTTTATAAAAATTATAAGCATACAGATAGGTTTTCTATGTCTTAGAAAACGCTATCAAGCAAATTATTACGAACGACAATATCATAGAAAATTATGTGATTACGGGATTTTACGGAGTTTCGTCAGTTAGGATATTATGAGAGACATGACACACTGGAAATTCAGATACGGGCTGATTCTTGTCAAGAAGTATTACGCAAGCGGGGTTGCAGCGTCAAGAAAAGGCGGATAGTTGGAACGGAAATCGACTTATCATCCGCGCGCCGTGTGTAATGAGCCAGAGAAGGGGAAGTAGAGCGTGGGGAGCAGCCAATCAGTGGAGACCACGTAAGCTGGAAGTCGGTACCGAGGTGGGGAGCCGACAGGGGCATATATCGTCCGATGTTCCGTGGAGCGTGGACAATCTGTGAAAGACTTGACTAGTTCGGTTGCAAGTGTGTGTCGCTCCGATGTTCCGTGGAGTGGAGAACTATCTGTTTAAAACTTAACCAGTGTGGTTGTACGAGGGTATGGCTCCGATATTAGGACCATAAAGTAACCAAATCTACAAGTATATCATCAAATATCGACGGAGATGACGACGTCCAGGAGACTGTGGGAAGCTCACAGCATCATCCAGTACGAGGGAAAGGCTTCGGCCATTTCCAGTGGTAAGCGCGAATGACGCAGAAATACGCAATCTCTCGTTTCTCTTTGTTTTATATTTCATATTTCAGTAACTTCATAGCTTGGGAATAAGAGTAAAATCAATAATTTATCAGACTCCGTTTTCACGTAATTTTCTATCGGTAATATTAAAATCGCAACGCTCCAATTTAAATTTTAAACTTATTATTATTATTAATTTTGCTATACTTGTTTTATATAATAAATTCATTTCTTTTACAATGCAATCTTTGCTTTCAGTAGGTAGCATTAGATATAGACCAATTCCTTCTCCTGATACAATTGTTTGTTGGGTTAATGATCAAATCATACCACGATCTGAGTGAATAGATTCTTGAAGGTGTTCTACCAGAGCTAGACGTTGTTAAATACAAATTTAGATTTCAACATTGCGTTGAGGTCTTGGCGCCCATTAAAACAACATAGCTTAGGCAAAGGTAAACAGTTACATTTATCACCCAACAGTTAGGGGCAGTCAAACCGTTACACTTGTCGTTCAACGTGTGGGCTAGCGAAACTGAATTTTTCAAATAGTTCCTACTTTTGCGGCCCAACGCCACCGTCAACGACTACTAGTTCAGAACTTAGCTACTAGACGCCACCGCAGACGGCTCATGGCAACGAACGTAGGAACCTGAGCATTGTTTACATTCTTAACCTATATAACTTAGTTTCACACAGGTGTAATTAGTGGAAGGTTCTTTAATATGCCATAAATCTATGACATGGGACCGCCGGCTTTACTTCCCCTCCGAAGGAAGGCATACTGAGGGATTTTTAACGCTCTTAAAAAATCAGACGACTTTGGCCGGGTCTGAACCCGCGATCTTTTGTAGACTTAGAAAAGGCTTTTGATAACATTGATTGGACTAAATTTTTTGACATTTTGAAAACGATTGGAATAAAGTAGAGATCTACAACCCTATACAGAAACCAGACAGCAGTCATTCGAGCTGAAGGACATGAGAGAGAAGCTGGTATTCAGAAAGGTGTAAGGCAAGGCTGCAACTTATCACCCATAATTTTCAATCTTTACATTGAACAAGCAATGAAGGAAATTGGAGAAAAATTTAAAGTGAGAGTGAAGATTCAAGGAGAAATTATTTCAACTCTGAGATTCTTGGCCGACACGCCTGAGGATTTGAATGAGTTTTTGAATGGTAAGGACTCCGTCTTGAGGAAAGAATTCATGATGAAATTTAATAAATGTAAAACAAAAATATTGGAATGCAGCCGAAATAAATCAGAATCCTCTATGGACATCAATTTAGCAGGTGAAAAACTAAAGGAAGTAGGAGACTTCTGTTACTTAGGATGCAAAATAACCAGTGATGGACGAAGCAAAGAGGATATAAAAAGTAGGTTAGCTCAGGCAAGGAAAGCATTTCAAAAGAAAAAGAATCTGTTGACATCGAATAAAAATTCAGGTGTTATGAAGTCATTTTTGAAGGCCTTTGTGTGGAGCGTGGCGCTCTATGGAAGTGAAACTCGGACTATTGGTGCAGCAGAAAAGAAAGGAAAGGAAGGAAGATTGTAGTTTTACGTGACCGTGAATCTTGTGATTATGAGCCACGGGACCTCCTTTTTACGTGGAATCCGAACCACAGGACATGGCATTTCACTTCGAAAATCTCACATGCATTGACCGGGAATCGAACCCGGACAGCCTTGGTGAGAGGCATACAGCTAGACCGCTGAGCCACCACGCCCCTAGCAGAAAAGAGAAGAATTGGTGTTACAGGAGAATAATGAAAATCAGATGGGTAGATAGGGTTACAAACAAAGAGGTATTAAGACTAGTGGGAGAGGAGAGATGTTTCTGGCGACTGCTAATGAAGAGAAGAGATAGATTGGTAGGGCATATACTAAGACACCCAGGAATAGCAAGCTTAGTTATGGAAGGAAGGGTCGAGGACAAGAACTGTAGGGGTAGACCAAGGTTAGAATATATGTTAAACAGATTGCATCGGACGTAGGGTGTGGTAGCTATATAGAGATGAAACGATTAGCTCAGGACATCAAACCAGTCAAAAGACTGAAGACTCAAACAACAACAATTCACACATATTATGGCGGACAAAACTGGAATTATTAATTGTTTGGAAGAGGTACTTTTCCCAACTTTTACAAGGCAGATTATTGGAAATGTATCAAGGTAACTGTACCGGTTTTCGTCACTGAGCCAATAGTCATCACTCTCGCATACAAGTACATATAATAAGGATGTCAACGGGTCTTTCTCAACGCACGAAGTCTTACGAGATTCGTCATACCTTCGTTACCAATAAAGAGCAACTTTGCGAAATCATGCGTGCGATGTAATAGGTAATTCCCAGCGTCAACCATCTAGTGTGAGTTGAGCTGTCTTGACGCGGCGTATTTCTTCTCGCATGTGCTATGCAGGCATGCGAGTTAATTATGTGCATACGTTTTATGTTCTGACATTTCAAAATGTACACGTGTGTGATATAGTTGGAGTAGTTTCTGTAACATATGCGATTTGCTATTTCGTGCTCACGTTTCTAGTTTGGTTAGAAATGCTGGTGACGAACACTGGATTTCAAAACACACACTTTACCAATGCTCGTCATTTGTGACGAAAACTGGCACGTTGTCATATCTCTTTTTAAGACCTAACTAACAGCGGCAATATACTTATAATGTAGTTCTGACGCACCCTGCATTAATTAAATAGGCTAGTCGTTTGATCATCGTGTCCAATAGTCGTCATAGTTGACGATCTTTGGAGCACAGGCGTGACGAACACTAGTGCACGATAATGTTAAGTTTGCGTTAACGTTTCAGAACCAATAAACATTTACAGTGTGCTGTTATCATGTAGATCTGTCTCTTTGACAGCCGTAGGTCTACGCCGGCTGCGTGGCTCAGCGGTAACGTTCTCGCCTGCTCTTGCAGGATCGAATCCTGGCGCAGTCATATGGAATATGAGGGTGCGCAAATGCAAGGGAGCCGTGTCAGTAGATTTACTGGCACATTATAGATCCCCTCCGGGGCAAAATTCCGCCACCTCGCGGTCTCTAAAAGCCGCAGTAGTTAAAAGGGACATAAAACAAATAACATTATTATTATTATCAGTAGGTCTAGGCCTAGGGTTTTTAGGTGAGCTAAAGGGGATTCTTTTTAAGTTGAGATGAAAAATATATTCTAAGACTAAATCTTTATAATAAATAAAGAGTTATTGCAGCCAAGTGGCCATAGGTTAATTTGTTTAATACATTTGATTGTTTGAGATGCATCTATCTTTACCCATCAGAACTAAGTACCATTAGTGATCTTGTATTGTTCTTTCATAAGAGGATGTGGTATTTGTCGCACTTTTCGTTGCACTGTATGCACAAGCATTTCTCAGAGATGCTGTGGTATGATGTTATGCGGCATGTCTTGTGATGGAAGCCATGGACCGCCAGCCTGTTGACTGCACTCCTCATCTGCTGGTTAGCTTTTGCCCAGTTTCGGTCGATCATGTCGCTCATGCCGTAGAATTCTTCCACTTTTTCCTTCTTTTGCTGCCTTTCTGTTAGGAGATTGCTGTATGCTTTCGTGGTTGGTAGTAGTAGTGTATATTTTAATTCCTCTATCAGTAAAGATTCTCTTGCCAGAAAATATGTATACCTGGAGGGTGTATATTTTGAGATGCCTAGTGTTTTCTTTAGGTACAGTGCTTTGACATCCTCTATTGTTCTTAGATCTCTTGTTTTTAAGTAGTCCCAAATTATTTGAAGTCCATATGTCAGGATTGGCACTATTTTGACTCTGAAAATCTTCATTGCGGTGTCTAATGATAGTGATTGAATTTTTCTGATGTCCCTCATTGCAGTGATGGCGGTTATTGTCTTTTGTTTTATGTGTTTGTTGAAGAAGTTTCCTGATGTTTGGAAGGTGATTCCTAGATATTTGTATTCGTTTAATATTTCTATTTTCTTTTCTCCAAGGCTTAGCTTGTCTTTTTCTGCAATCCTTCCCCCTTTTCTAAACACAATTAAGGAGCTCTTCTGTGTGTTGATTTTCAATGCGTTCTCCTCAGCCCAGATGGCCAGGTTGTTAAAACTGTTTTGCAGATCTTCGGCCTTTGTGGAGGCGAGAGCCATGTCATCAGCATAGAGGTAGAGTCTGGTATTTTCAGTTGCTGTCATTTTTATTACTTCAGCAGAGGCAATGTTGAACAGTGTCGAAACACACATTTCACAATTAGCCTACGATATTCAGAAAATGGAAGCTGCTATTAAGGTCGTTGAGGAGGACGGCATGAGTATTACAACGGCCGCGGAGAGGAATGGTGTTCGAGAAACACCCTCTCGGACAAAATTAAAGGAAAAACTAGAGAGAGGAAGATGGGGCCAAGTTCCTTTTTAACAAAGGGTGTTAGTTCAATGGGTTATCTCACTAGGATAAGAGGGGTTCCCGGTAACAAAGGACGATTTGCAAAATAGCGTCCAGTGCCTCACAAAAGAATTAAAGAGGGACTCTCCTTTCAAAGATGGGCGGCCAGGGAGGAAATGGGGTGAATCTTTCCTAGAAAGAAATCCAAGCCTGTCTTGACGAACCCCTCAAAATTTGACAGTAAACCATGTTGCAATATTACAGAACATCAAATTAAAACCTAGGCCTACTGTTATTTGGTGGAAAACGACTTACAGTCTATCTTGTCAGACCCTCGGCGATTGTTCAACGCAGACGTTACGTTATGGCATGGTCTGGTCTCACTTTTTATGTGACTACGCCTCCCATCCCCCGTCAAAAAAGGTAAACAAAAAGATCACTGCATAACAGCCCGGAAAATGACCATTTGCTCTTGAACACCGGTCAGGGAAGCCTACATCAATACACGTTCTTGTGGTTACATTGTTCAAATTTCAATTATTATTATTAATATTATTATTATCGTATTTCCAATGCACTTTAAGTTAATTTAGATCGTAGACTTTTGCGGCCGGTTTCTAGTTTATCATCTTGGCTTACAGGATTGAGCCGCGTCGCATATCGGTTATTATTTCCCGACGTTTCAGCTAACATTGCAGCAGCCTTAATCATGGGTAGGTACGAGTAGGTGACCGTACTCAACCAACGGACACCGTACGGACACCAACTCCTACCTACCCATGATTAAGGCTGCTGCAATGTTAGCCGAAACGTCGGGGAAATAATAACCGATATGCGACTCGGCTCAATCCTGTAAGCCAAGATGATACACTTTAAGTTAATACAAAATTAACTTATACTAAATGTGTATAGAGCAGAATTACGATATTTTCATGCCCGTATGTCTTCTACCCACCATTCCCGCTTCCCGATGCAGTCTTTTTTTTTAAACATAATTATTGGTACTGTTTTATTCGTATATGTTAGCCTCCAAGTCAATAAATTGGTGTCTTACGCAACAATTGACAGAAATGCATTATAAACAGCAGACAAGGAAAACTAACAATGTGACTGCAATTGGTGCAAACGTGTGACGAATATAGGAAAAATCCAAAGACATCGTGCCGAGGACTAGGACAAAAACACACTTTTTTTTTTAATATGTAATTTTTCCTAAAACATATATTTTTGATATTGAGAGTTTTCTAGTGTTTGAGTAGAGTTTGAGGTTAGGTACAAAGCTTGAGTAGAGTTTGAGGTTAGGTACAGTGCTTTTGTTGATTAAATTTACCAAAATGTATACGGTGTACTTATTTTCTTGACTAAATCTGTCTTAACATGACAACCATTGGTGCATTTACCTTATGTATGATTTACATACTTTTCTGAGAGTCATTAGAAGTTGATTTCAATCTGAATTGTCACTGCTGCACTGGAAATATTTGTTGCATAACATAAATAAATGATTTTACTTCTTGCTCATTCGATGATGGTGGCCATGACACATTGAAACCTACACTACGTCGTGCCCCTTGCCAACATGTCCCATACAAAAATACACCACACAGCATGGGAATAAAGAAATAAAAGGCAAAACCATTGGCCTGGATAAAGATTATTGATGCGTGTCTACCCCCACTGTGCATGACAAAATCCAGGGGTATTTATATTAGCTTATTGGTCTCGGCAGAAACCATTGGTCTGCCGGATGTGATATAGTACCGAATGCATGGGGTTGGCAATATGGTACATGATGTGAAAATGGCTGAATCAGCTGGAATTTGGCCTATATAAGTAGTGTTCATATTTGGGATGGCTGGGTGGGTCACAGACAGCAGAGACCTCATAGTTCCGCCCCTTAAAACAATAACTAACACAGACAGCAGAGGAGTAAACATCTATTACTGCATCATCTCCAGATATTCCCCCCCCCCCCCCCCCCTATTAATCCAGGTAATTTGGTTAATTCAGTAAGACTTATGCCTTACCTCTTCTGAATTTTTACCAACATCTATTTCCACAGCATTTCCACAATTATCATTGATCATTACAAAAGGTATTTCGGCTAATATACTGTACGTAGTTTTGTAGAAGGTTCAGTACCCGTGGACTGTTACCTAACCACCTACCATGATCTGAAGAATTCTTGGCTTTAAGTTCGAGCATCCGTACGATAGATTCAAGACTTTCAATCTTGCTAATGAGATCCTTTCTTTCATCTTCCGCAGCATCTTCTAACTCCAACAATTTCTGAAAAATTAATATCATTTTCATTCCTGATATGGTGGCTCTCGAATAAAAATACATATTAATACTATCATATAAACCATAGAATTGTAGACCATGAGGAAACGAAACCATACCAAAAACCAAGCCAACAAGAAACAACACTTCCAATCTAACCATACCTGTTCGGATGTTTTCCTGAGTTGCTTTTCACGTTCGTACTGTGTGACCAGCTGCTCATTGTCCTCTCTAAACAACTCTAGTTCCACTTCATGCTCTTGATTTTCAGTGTATGAGATATCAAGACACTCGAGTACGTTAACTACTAACGGCATGAGATCCTTCACTACATCCTCATCATATTTCCCTATCATTTTCTCGAATTCTTGATAAATACTGCCAGCTAAAGATTGCACTTTCTCTGACATAACAACATGAGAATCCTCATGAGTCCCGTACACAGTTTCCTGATCAATTTCCATCATTGCGATGCCTTATGAAAACACTGATATTGAACGAATAAACACTAGCGCAACTACATTACTCATCCCTAGGTGTCACAGACAGCCCATCACCTTCACATACATGACAACTTCCATGCACAGAACAATGCTTCCATGTTCACCTTACTGACATTTTAACCAATGAACACCAAGAAAGAAAAGATAAAACTTCACGTCTGGTATCTCCGCCTGCTAGATAGCTTATAGCAAGACCAACTAGTAGAATATCTCAGACAGTAACATCAAAACAAAGATGGTGGCAATCGTAGGGGAACAGATGTTGACACCGGCGGGCATGGCGCCATCGAAATAGCGGCAAATTCGAAAACAAACATTCGCATAATTGATTGCATTCAACCAGAAATTACAGGATATTATGTAATGAGGCACAAATTCAAAATGAAACCCTGACGTACTTCGCTACAAGCAACGCGAACAGACAGTAGCTAAAAATACTGACACAAATAATGATGATGTTGATAATGTTGTTTTAAGGGGCCTAACATCTAGGTTATCGGCCCCTAATGGTTTGGGTGATAGTGAAAGATGAGATGAAAATGAAAACTATAACTAATAGGTACTAACTACAAACTTATATTCTAGAACAGGGGTCTCCAAACTACGGCCCGAGGGCCACATCCGGCCCGCGGACAGATTTTGTCCGGCCCGCGGAGAGCTAGCATACTTGAAAACTCCTTTTAGAGAACATATTTTTTTTTATAGCAAATTATATTTAGTTTACTGAAGTATTCTAATTTTATGTTGAATAATTATTAATATGACATCTACATTGATATGGTCATGGGCTAACTACTCATAACATTGTTGTAGGCTTATTGTTATTGTTTTTGTGATAAGTTGGATAAAGAAACACAGAATTGTAATGAGTAAAGACATGTATAACATGCAGACATATGAAATACTAATGAGATTTATGTAATTGAGATTTTCCACTGATAATAGTTTGTAGTTGTGGACTAATTTTACTTGTACCAATTATTAAAAGAGATTTAAGATGCTCATCAGTTAATTTTGATCTGAAAACATTTTTTGTGTAGTTCATTTTGGAGAAGGTCTTCTCACACAAATAAGTAGTACCTAAAACAGAAAACAGCCCACGAGCAAATTTATGCAAATTATCAAATTGTGTCAGTGGATGACTCTTATAAAATTCCAACAAAGATGAGTTTTGATATTTGTTCTTAATTATATCACTGCACTGTAGTTCAATCATTTCCATTTGAAGTTCCGGGGCTAGGGTTTCAATGTCAGTATCAAAAGGATCCTGAAAAATCTTAATTTGATTCGCAAAGGCATCGAAGTCCGAGAAACGAGTATCAAAATTTATTTTCAAAGCACTCAAAGTTTCGATTTCAAAATCGATAGGAAACTCAGTCTCAGTGGTGTGGCTGAATATTTCACATGTTTTAAAATGTGAAACACATTTACTTCGTAGTTGTGATTGAAACAGTATCAATTTCTTCCGGAATGATTTGATATTAGTGTATAAATCAGGAAGATGCTGGTTTTCTCCTTGCAATCTCAAATTCAGTTCGTTCACATGTTTTGTCAAATCAACATAGAATGCTAACTTCCACAGCCATGCGTTGTTTTGTAATTCAGTAAGAGGGCGATGCTTTTCATTCAAAAAAATTTCGATCACTGCTCGAAGTTCAAAAAAGCGCTGAAGGACTTTCCCACAACTAAGCCAACGTACGGCAGTATGATAAGGTAAGTCATTTTCTCCAATCTCTTCAATAAATTGTCGGAATTGTCGGTGATTCAGCCCAAAAGATCTCATAAAATTAACAGTTGATATTGTAACGTGTTTTTCGAGGGGTTTTTATGCAACTGGCATAAGTCAGTAGGAAGCCATTCTATATTTATTTACGCGGCAAATTGTTCAGCCAAGAGAATTTTTCATGTTAATTTATTATTATTATTAATTTATTATAATTATTATTAAGGTATTTTCGGAGCATTTTATAAAAATTATTAGCATTCAGATAGGTTTTCTATGTCTTAGAAATCGCTATCAAGCAAATTATTACGAACGACAATATCATAGAAAATTATGTGATTGCGGAATTTTACGGAGTTTTCGTCAGTTAGGATATTTTGAGAGACATGAGTCACTGGAAATTCGTATACAGGATTAATATTGTCGGGAAGCATGACGCAATCCTGGGAAAGGCGGATATATGGAACGGAACACGACTTCTCCCTCTCGCGCGCCGTGTGTAATGAGCCAGAGGAGGGGAAGTAGCGGGGTGCTCAGCCAATCAGTGGAGACCACGTAAGCTGGAAGTCGGATGAAGAGTGGGGGAGCCGACAGGTGCATATATCGTTCGACGCGCCGTGGAACGAGAACAATCTGTATAGAACTTGCCGAGTATGGTTATACGAGGGGGTCGCTCCGATGTTCCGTGGAACGAAGACTATCAGTGTAGAACTTGCCGAGTATGGTCCACGCGGGAGTCGCTCCGATGTTCCGTGGAGTGGAGGACTAACTTTTGTAAAACATAACCAGTGTGGTTGTACGAGTGTTTGGGTCCGATGTACGGACCATAGAATTATCTAATCTACCAGAATCTCATCAAATATCGACAAAGATGTCGACGTCCAGGAGACTGTGGGAAGCTCACAGCATCATCCAGTACGAGGGAAAGGCTTCGGCCATTTCCAGTGGTAAGCGCGAATGACGCAGAAATACGCAATCTCTCATTTCTCTTGGTTTCATATTTCATATTTCAGTAACTTCATAGCTTGGGAATAAGAGTAAAATCAATAATTTATCAGACTCCGTTTTCACGTAATTTTCAATCGGTAATATTAAAATCACAACGCTCCTATTTAAATTTTAAACTTATTATTATTAATTTTGCTATTCATGTTTTATATAATAAATTCAGTTCTTTTACAATGCAATCTTTGCTTTCAGTAGGTAGCATTAGATATAGACAAATTCCTTCTCCTGATACAATTGTTTGTTGGGTTAATGATCAAATCATACCACGATCTGAGTGAATAGAGTCTTGAAGGTGTTCTGCCAGAGCTAGACGTTGTTAAATACAAATTTAGATTTCAACATTGCGTTGAGGTATTGGCGCCCATTAAAACAACATGGCTTAGGCAAAGGTAAACAGTTACATTTATTACCCAACAGTTAGGGCCAGTCAAACTGCTACACTTGTCGCTACCAACATGGGGCATTAATTAACATTACACTTGTACGCTCAACGTGGAGCAAAGTGAAAACGTTACAATTGTCGCTCAAAGGGTGGGCTAGAAAAACTGCTACAATTGTCGCCGACAACTTGGGGCTGAAAACCTAATAACATTTGTGGAAGGAGAAGGGTATATATTTCTGTGCCGGTATTTTGGGGGTTATTTGTCTTTATCAGTGTACATCATTATGGGGGATGAGAAAGAAAGACAGATGAGGTTACGTAGTGGTCATCAACTGGAGAGTGATGATACGAGCAGTATGTTGAGTGATGGTAGTACCGGGGTAGCGGAGGTAAATCCCGATACTGAAACAGGGAGTGTAGGCGGCCAACCAGAATTAAAAACTTTACTTCTCGAGTTCATGTATCAGAACAAAGTTAGTAGTGATGCCTTAAATGCAAAATTAGAACAGAATAATGCAAAATTAGAACAAAACAGTAGGGAAAATAAAGAAAGTACAGAAGCTTTAAATGCAAAATTAGAACAGAATAATGCAAAATTAGAACAAAACAGTAGGGAAAATAAAGAAAGTACAGAAGCTTTAAATAAAAAATTAGAACAGAATAATGCAAAATTAGATAAGAACAAGGAAATTAGTTTGAAAATGGAGCAGAATAGAGGAGAAATCAGTGGAGTAATGGAAGAGAAGGTTAAAGAGATCATTGCAGATGTAGACAAGAAATTAGGAAAAGTACAGGAGGAGTTAGAAATTAGAATCAGTACACAGGCTGAAAATTTAAAAGAACTAGAGCAACTGGAAACACAGCAGGTCAAAAAGCAATTGGGGGGAGAAATTGACAAAATTCAGGTAGCAACTAAAGAGGTCGGAACAGCTTGGGGGTAGAATTGAGAAAGTCCACTCGCAAATAGTTGCAGAAGTAAATGATTTAAGAGAGAGTAATAGAGAGAGCATTAGCAAGATTGAGGAGAAACAAGCAAAGCTATATAATAACGTAGAAGAATCAGAAGGAAACATTAAATTAACAGTAAACAGTATTGAGAGGAAGGCTGAGGAGAAAATCGCAGAATTAGAATTAAAATTAAAAGCTAGGATCAGGCAAGAAAATAGTAAGAATAGGCCAGTTTTGGTGAATAGCACACACAGGGAGTTAGAACTGGGTAAGTTCAGCAATCGACAGGGGTTCCCAATGGAGTTCATGAACACTATAGAAAATAAATTCGGGGAGAGGTTGGAAAATGGTAGTATTGAGTGGTGCCAGGTAGTTGAAATTTTAGAACAAGTGTTTGTGGGGGAAACGAGGAATTGGTTTGCTGTCTACAAAGACAAGTTTACTGATATGAATGATTTTAAAATGAAATTCTGTGAAAAGTTCTGGAATGAGGTTATTCAGTCGCAGCATCGTGAGGGAGTAGTGTGTGGTAAATATAACCCTAAAGGAAGCTCCACCTTGACCGAATACTTTTTAGAGCAGGTATTAGTGTGTAAATATCTGGATGGCTTGAAGGAAGAAAGTGATGTGGTAAGGTTGCTACTTAGGCACTTTCCCTATAGGATCAAGGAGGCTGCTTGTATCCAGAATGTAAAGACAATATCACAAGTAGAAAATTTGTTAAGCACATTTGATGCGCTAGGGAGAGGGGGTTATGAGGACAATTTCAATCGGAACCAGGGTAATAATAATAATAGACCTAATGTAGCCAGGCATCAAGAAGTTCGAGGGAACGGTGGCGAAGGAGCCAACGCTCAAAATAGAAATAATAATAATCAGCTAAATCAGAACAGAGGAAATGGCTATGGTAATCAGTATCAAGGGAGGAACAATGATTTCAGGGGAAATCAAGGGAGGAACAATGATTACAGGGGAAATCAAGGGAGAAACAATGATTTCAGGGGAAATCAAGGGAGAAATTATAATGACAATAATTACAACCAGAATAGGGGTCAAGGAAGAGGACAGCCTAGTGGTAGTAATATACAGCCAAACAATGACAACACAGTCCAGAACAACCAGACCAGTTCAGTAGTTAGTAGTACTACGGCCAGCTGTAGCGGTTCTTTAAACGCGAACCAGGCTGCGAAGTAAGGTCAGAATCTCAGTCTGTAGCATGCCCTGTCCATACAATTATACAGGAACCCTTTGACCTAAATGTAAGAAATGAATTATTACATGCACTAAATGATGAAGGTATTATTCAGGAAGTGGTTAGTAAGAGCCCCATAGTTAAATTTAACGTGTCCGAGGCGTTCACAGATGTTTTAATTGATAGTGGTTGTATGAAGAGTTGCATAAGTAGTGCATTTTATGATAAAATGAAAGGAACTGGAGTAAATTTTGAGGAGATGCCAATTAAAAGCACTTTTGTTATCACAGCTGTTGGGAAGAGGTCTAAAGTAATTTCTAAGCAAGTTTTAGTAGACATTAAAATTAATAATCATGTAGAGAAGCAGATTTGCCTTGTAATTCCAAATTTAGTATTCAGTGTTATCTTGGGTTCAGAGTGGCTAAGAAGAATGTCTGGTAACTTATGTTATGATGTAGGGAGTTTGAAATTTAAATGGGGAGATTCTGAAGTAGAAGCAGCGTTCAATGACCATATTCAGAGGAGTAGTATTGTAGGTGTGATTTGTACTTTAAATGAGATATCGCCAGCCGTAGAGCGGGGTTCTCCATGTTTTGTGGGCAGTGTGATTACGAACGGAAGTCTAGAGGACTCGTTACGTGATGCTGCATTTCAGGGTAATATAGAGGTGGAACAATGTGTTCGGCTCTATGATGTGTTATTGTGTAATACGAGAGTTTTTGAGGATCGCATTGGTATGGCCAATTGCTATACCCATTCATTGAACGTTATTGATAGGTCAGTATTCACAGGACATAGATATCCTGTACCTTTCGCTTATCAGAGTGCAGTTGAGGCACAAATTAACCAGATGCTTGAAGATGGGATTATTGAGCACTCTAACAGTCCATATGTTAATTCTTTGATCACGATACCCAAGACCGACGGAACGGTTCGTATTTGTTTAGACGCTCGTTTGGTTAACAGTAGAATTAGTTCAGATCAGCTGAAATCTATGTCAATAGAGGAATTAATGCAAACATTTGAGGGGAAGAAGTATTTCACTTGTGTAGATTTGAGTTCCAGTTTTTGGCAAGTGCCACTTATGTACGAAGATAGACCATTTACAGCTTTTAGTCATAAATATAACCTTTATCAATTTTGTAGAACACCTTATGGGTTAAAGAGTAGTTCAGCAGCTTTAATTAGGGCTTTAAACATCGCATTAGGGGATGACACAGGAGAGTTTGTAACCATTTACATAGATGATATGGTAATTAGTTCACGCTGTTTTGAGGAGCATCTAGGTCATTTAGATATAGTTTTTCAGAAGTTAGATCAGGCAGGGTTCACTTTGAAGCTGTCTAAGTCGTCATTCTGTCAGTCAGAAGTGACATTTTTAGGTCATAGAGTGTCGAGTAGAGGTGTGACACCAGAAGAAAGTAGGGTTAATAAGATACTTAACGCAGAGGTGCCACAGAATGTTAAACTGTTAAAAACTTACCTTGGAATTTGCAACTTTTTCAGGAGGTTCGTTCTTAAATACTCAGGGTTGGTAGAACCATTCAGGGAATTGCTTAAAAGTGGGACTCGGTGGAGATGGGAGTCCAAGCATGATCAGGCTTTTAGAGCGCTGAAGGAAGGATTTGAGAAAGCTGTAGTGCTGAAATATCCGTTAAAAGATAAGGAATATGTGGTTATGACAGATGCTTCACATATAGGCATTGCTGGAGTATTATGTCAGAGAGATGATGAGGGTAATCTGTGCATTGTATCTTTAGCCTCGCGAGGACTGACAGCAGCAGAGAAAAGATACACGATTACTGAGTTAGAGCTTTTAGGTATTGTTTTCAGTTTAGGGAAATTTAGAATGTATTTAGTAGGGGGGAAATTTGAGATCCACACAGATCACCGTGCATTACTGTATATGAGAACTTGTAAACTCAGTTCTAACAGAGTTAGTAGGTGGATTCTTGCTCTGCAGGAATACGAATTCACAGTAAAATATATTAAAGGTAAAGATAACATTCTTGCAGACATGCTATCGAGGGACACTAATTTATGCAGGGATTATCCTGTGGTTAAAGCAGAGGATGGTATTTTAATATGTGCATGTGTGGACAGTAGCAACAGGGCATCGTTACAGATACTGAGAAATATGCTAGTAGAGCAACGTGATGACGTTCATTTGAAGGGAGCAACTTGCAAGGTTGGAAGCAGGTGACACAGAAACATTTATAGTTTCCAATCGTATTGGAAAAACAGCATATGTGCTGGAGGATAGTAAGGGAAACAGATTATACGGGACGTATAATATACATAGTCTACGAAAATATGTGTCATAAAGTGAGTGTGTTTAGCTGGCGAGCCAGCCTATCAAATGAGTAAGTGTGGTATTTGGTGCGTGGGAGGAGATGGTCTTCCAGGCAGGCGTATCAGAAGTCACACAGGGGGGTAGTATGTAAGTAAATGAGAGTTTTTAAGGTACAGGGAAATATGACGGGATTGTCGGATGCTCTTGAGCACTAAAATGTCTCGATACACCAAGGCCAGAATTTGGTAGCGCTGGTGAATTCCCATTTGCCTCTTAGAGATGGGTGAGCGCTTGGACAGGGTATTTTTGCTTAAGGCGTCCACGAGGCAAAAGATGGGCCATCAGAAGGCGAGACAGTCCTTCATGAAACTCATACATATCACCACACGTGATTTCTGTTTACGGCCTCGCCATGTTAGATTTGTAAGTGTGTAATTTAAGGTAATTTGTACAAAGGTCTTATTTGTGTCAGGAGAACTGGTCTGTGTTGAGAACTAGTATTAAGTAGAATATGGTC
The DNA here is from genome assembly GCA_946902985.2 of Meconema thalassinum. Lineage (NCBI taxonomy): Eukaryota > Metazoa > Arthropoda > Insecta > Orthoptera > Tettigoniidae > Meconema > Meconema thalassinum. The sequence goes on along the minus strand of OX336388.2, from coordinate 1,621,123,015 downwards.
TACGGGAACTTAACAAGACAGGGCGATTACGGCACAGAAATATTTGATGTTATATGTAATGCGCATTCACTGTTTTTTTTTTTCAGAAGTCAATATTAATTTAATCATCTTTTAAAGAGAGATTAAGTATTATGGTCACGAGGCGCTGCCACAATAGTGTGATCGTGTGCTCAGTGATAAGTGAGATTAAATTTCACCATAAGGAAGGGACCTCCAGTGAAATTAGGAAGTTCTATGGTGATATAAATATATCAGAACACCTTCAATGCGTGTGATATGACATCATAAATACATAGTGCTCACACATTAATTATGTCTATTTCTCCAACATAGAGAAATTTGAGAGGCGGAAATCTCCGTGGAACACTATTCTATATGTAAAACATTGGACTGGTTGCAAAGTGCAATCCATAGTGACAACAAACTTTGACGCAAAGTGCGTGAAGAAAAATTATGAGTGTATATATCTGTAATTTAGGGTGATCTCATTTATGTAATATGTATTTTGGATGGGGTTTATTAACGTGTCTGGGATAATCGGATAATGGACCGTCGTCACGGTAAATCATCCGATAATCCGAGGCGAATATGTAACGTGTTTTTCGAGGGGTTTTTATGCAACTGGCATAAGTCAGTAGGAAGCCATTCTATATTTATTTACGCGGCAAATTGTTCAGCCAAGAGAATTTTTCATGTTAATTTATTATTATTATTAATTTATTATAATTATTATTAAGGTATTTTCGGAGCATTTTATAAACATTATTAGCATTCAGATAGGTTTTCTATGTCTTAGAAAACGCTATCAAGCAAATTATTACGAACGACAATATCATAGAAAATTATGTGATTGCGGAATTTTACGGAGTTTTCGTCAGTTAGGATATTTTGAGAGACATGAGCCACTGGAAATTCATATACAGGATTAATCTTGTCGGGAAGCATGACGCAATCCTGGGTCGCAGCGTCAAGGAAAGGCGGATATATGGAACGGAACACGACTTCTCCCTCTCGCACGCCGTGTGTAATGAGCCAGAGGAGGGGAAGTAGCGGGGTGCTCAGCCAATCAGTGGAGACCACGTAAGCTGGAAGTCGGATGAAGAGTGGGGGAGCCGACAGGTGCATATATCGTTCGACGCGCCGTGGAACGAGAACAATCTGTATAGAACTTGCCGAGTATGGTTATACGCGGGGGTCGCTCCGATGTTCCGTGGAACGAAGACTATCAGTGTAGAACTTGCCGAGTATGGTTCACGCGGGAGTCGCTCCGATGTTCCGTGGAGTGGAGGACTAACTTTTGTAAAACTTAACCAGTGTGGTTGTACGAGTGTTTGGGTCCGAGGTACGGACCATAGAATTATCTAATCTACCAGAATCTCATCAAATATCGACAAAGATGTCGACGTCCAGGAGACTGTGGGAAGCTCACAGCATCATCCAGTACGAGGGAAAGGCTTCGGCCATTTCCAGTGGTAAGCGCGAATGACGCAGAAATACGCAATCTCTCATTTCTCTTGGTTTTATATTTCATATTTCAGTAACTTCATAGCTTGGGAATAAGAGTAAAATCAATAATTTATCAGACTCCGTTTTCACGTAATTTTCTATCGGTAATATTAAAATCACAACGCTCCTATTTAAATTTTAAACTTATTATTATTAATTTTGCTATTCTTGTTTTATATAATAAATTCATTTCTCTTACAATGCAATCTTTGCTTTCAGTAGGTAGCATTAGATATAGACCAATTCCTTCTCCTGATACAATTGTTTGTTGGGTTAATGATCAAATCATACCACGATCTGAGTGAATAGAGTCTTGAAGGTGTTCTGCCAGAGCTAGACGTTGTTAAATACAAATTTAGATTTCAACATTGCGTTGAGGTCTTGGCGTCCATTAAAACAACATAGCTTAGGCAAAGGTAAACAGTTACATTTATTACCCAACAGTTAGGGCCAGTCAAACTGCTACACTTGTCGCTACCAACATGGGGCATTAATTAACATTACACTTGTACGCTCAACGTGGAGCAAAGTGAAAACGTTACAATTGTCGCTCAAAGGGTGGGCTAGAAAAACTGCTACAATATGACTGGTTTCAGAACTTCAGACATATCCAAACATTTTCCGCACAAAGACTGTTGATGAATGATACAATGTAAGACTAATGGTTTTGAACCACCGTCATTTTCTACAGCCTTTGACTCAAGAGCGACCACTCCTTTATCTTTCCGACTCATGTTTTTGCCTCCATCAGTTGTAATACATTTCAAGTTTTTCCATCGAAGGTTCTTTTGATTAATGGCCATTTCAACTCCTTTAAAAATATCTGTACCAGTAGTTGTGCCATGAATACTATACATATCAAGAAGTTCTTCATGCACTTCATAGTTTTTATCTACTCCTCGAATATAAATCAACACCTGAGCAGTATCTGACACATCCGTTGACTCATCCAAGGCCAAAGAAAACCACTCAACATCTCCATTTTTGTCGAACAGTTGAGAGGATATATTTTCAGCGATGTTTTCTACCCTTCGAGCCACAGTGTTTGCTGACATACTGACAGTTTTTAATAAATTTACCTTTTCAGGGCACATTTCTTCGGCTGCTGCATTATGCATTCTTTGATCATTTCTCCATCGGTGAATGGTTTTCCACGTTTTGCAATTTCAAGAGCCACACGAAAGCTGGCACGAGTTGCAGCCTCTTGTTCGGTTTTGAGTTTTGTAAATGAAGATTGCTGCGATTTCAATCCGCGCTTCATAGCTTCGAATTTTTCTGTCCGCAAACTTCCTGTATATTTTGAGTAATTTTGAAAATGTATTGTTTCATAATGACGTTTAATGTTATATTCCTTGTGAACGGCTATGCTTTCATTGCAAATCAAACATAGCGCCTTGTTACTGGACTCAATTACGAAATACTGAATGTTCCACTCATTTTTGAATTTTCTGCATTCACTATCAATTTTTCGCTTCTTTTCCATACTACTAAATCACACACAAAAGCAACAATTCAAATCAAAATACTGTTACAAAGATGTCTTAAACTTAAACACGCACAAACACGTTTTAAGGAAGTACGCACTATTTTATTTCACAACAGTGTCATAGGAACTGACTTGTGGTTGCGCAACTAGCCTTCTTATATATTCCAATTACTGCCATCTAGAAGTGAGTGGAAGACACCAGAACTCTCTCGAACCAACGAGATTACTCTGTACGTGCTATTAGCGCCATCTGTTAGCGATAGAAGGTACTACCTATTTCCGCTTGTGTCCACCAGATGTCGTGTCACGTTACTCCTCATGGCTCGTACTCTACGACTAATCTAGAAATTACAGATAATGACAGGAAAATTAATAATATGCAGTGTTGCCGTTTTGCGGACTTTAGTCCGATTTGCAGCCTTTTTTCAACGTTGCGTACTTTTTCGGACTTTTTTTTCATCAGTGGACTATTTCACTTTTTACCACCGGCAACAATGCTAATATGGTTTTGGCCCTCGGAACTTACTGGAGTTATCAGTATGGCCCTAAGGCTGGAAAGTTTGGAGACCCCTGTTCTAGAAGAAGAAATGGTAAACAAATTAAGGATAGGCCTAAGGCAAATAAAGGGCAGGAAGGAAAGAAATGCCCTCAACCCTTGAAGAATGGAATTGAGGGACTTGGAAGGAAGGAGAGCCATGAAAGGCAGATAGGAAAGGGAAAGAGGTGAGGGCCTGCCCCAAAGTCAGAGGGAAAAGGGGGTAAAGCGGACCCAGCTCAGGAATCCCTCGGGAACGCAAACTCCCAAACTCACCAGCCGTGAGACCTTGAGGGTGTAGCACTATCCAGGGTGCACCAGAAGTGGGGGCTACATACACCCTGCCTCCTTGAGGGCCTTGAGCAGAAGGCAGGAGATAACATGAAAAGGAAAAGAAGGCTTACCCCGCGAAGAATGAGGGTATCAGGAAAGATGAAACAAGGGCCAATTAAGGCAGGAAAGTGAAAGACTCCCTAGGCCTCGGATACCTTAATACATCGGGTCGGAAGAGAACAAGAGTTGACCAAGAGAGGTCGACAGGAAAGAAGACGGAGAGGAGCCCAGCACAAGTAAATGGAAGCATTACCGGACTCAGCTAGGGTTCCGTGGTCGCCAAACCACGTACCACTAGATGTGAGCCCCTGGGGAACAGACACAAATAAAGCAAAGATAAGACAAATATTTACAAAATGCAAATACTTCCAAATGGAGCTACAAGAATGCAAATAGACATTGTTGTTGTTGCTTATATTAGGGGCTACATCGTGGTCTTATAGCCCCATTGATAGATAGATAGATAGATAGATAGATAGATAGATAGATAGATAGATAGATAGATAGATAGATAGATAGATTTTATTAATTCCATTTGATCAAATACATGTATACAATACAGTTTTGATACAGGACACGTCAGAATTTACATCTATAAAATAAAAGTACTAATAGGTATATATTACTAATACCAGGGCGAATAAAGTATTAAGTGAAGGAACTCCGGCAGTTGACCGTTTCCGCCGCTAGGTGGTACTAGCGTAACTGTCTGGCTCGCCTCTACTTCGTATATAACAATGTCCCCGATTCTTGGATGTCACGGGTAATCTCGAGCAGGGGCGGTTCTAGGCGTAGTGCCACCGTGCCATGGCACTGCCCTCTAAGAGAAAATACATTATGCATAGTCCTGAAAGAATAATTTCCAACGCCTACGTTTAATACCGATATCTAATTAGTTTCAAATTACTTTGTAGTTAAAATATTCCGTCCGTAAAGTATGATCATTGATTCCATCTTCACCCCAGTGATATCTTGAGCCGCGGTCTATACGGCACGGTTGACGCATGCGCAGTTCAATATACGATCTTTTCCTTAGCCTCTCTCGTCACTCGCTATGAGGAAATATGCTGGTCTCCGTGCCGAATCGAGTTTGGCTCAAAGCGGTACTGAAAGTGAAGTGCAATGCTATCTGGCGGTCATTACGAGGTACTGGGCCAGCGACATGCCTGTCACGAGCTGTCACAAAGGGAGGAAGGGAAGAGGGTGTGGGCCGATGGCCTGATTGGCTGGAAGTAATTTGACTCATTGGTTATCGGTGGGGTGGGGCGTTGGTTGACACAAATTGACAACCAATCGCTCTCACACAAAGAGCATTAATTATAGATTTCTCTGAAAGGGGGCTCTGCGTCCAACAGTGAAATTTAAACTTGCCGTAATAAATAGTGAAAATAATATGTATGTATTTATTAATTCCTTATTTGGTAAAGTGAATAACTAAGCGAATGAATAAAAGAGAAAGAAAAGTAAGATCATGACTGCCGTAGGCCTACATGTTAAAGCTTCACGGATTACTCTCGGTAGCTAAATATTTATGGTTGATAAACCATCTGCAACTGTCAGTTCAGGTCTAGTCTATCTTCAGTTCTTGTTAACGGTTCGTGGTTATGTTTGGTGAGTCAAGGTATTAAAGAGTCAAACATTGAGTTTGAGTGAATGGTTGAGTGCTGAAAAAGTTTCTTTTATGTACCGGTATTTTAATATATTTTCTTATCGTATATATTATATTCGGTAAGTTCCGATGTGAAATGTTGACTATCAAGATTAGTGTAGGCCCTATATATACATCGGAAAATGAACCCTGCTCTGATATAATGTTAAGAAAATACCAATATTTTCATATTTTTTACTTGGCACTACCCCTTGTGCGGACTGGAGCCGCCTCTGATCTCGAGAACCACTGAATGGATTTTGGTGCGGCTTTCACCATTCTGTAAAGGTAATCTCGAGGAAGATTTCTGTAGAAATTAATTAATTTATGATCAAAGGGAGCCAAGCAGTAACGATTTCAGATTTCAGTGAAAAGGTCGAAAATAGAATCTGGCGTTCGAGCACATTTTAAGCTTACGCTGGGCAAACCGTTAAAAATATCAATATTCTATGAGTAAGAATTGTTCAGCATGAAAAATTCTCCAAAAAAGTCCGCGAGAGCATATCTCTATCTTCCATACTTCGCCCACTATAAGTGTTTTTAGTTTGGACGGAACGGGGATTTATGTCTCATGAACCTTGCCATTCTTAAATTACGTCTGACAGGAATTCCTTGCCCATTCATAACTGTTCCCGGGCGAAGCCGGGGCGGGTTGCTAGTTGTTTATTAAAAGAAGTATTGCACTAAATACTAAGCAAGTTGTGAATAACAGAAACAAATCTTCAAGGGAATACGAACATATTAAAATGCTATCCAGAGCACACTAAAATACATTTCTAAGAAGAATGGAGCTTACCTCTAAACAGAAGAGACCATTATATTTTTCGCTGATTTTGAAGACGATCTGGATCTCAGTACCCTGGACATTTCTTTCACCCGGAAAATGAACCGGCATTTAATGTTATGAAACACTATCCTAGGGAAATATAGTAACAGAAGATCCTCTGAGCGCCGGCCCTGTGGTGTTGGAGTAGCGCGCCTGCCTCTCACCCGGAGGCCCTGGGTTCGATTCCCGGCTCCGTCAGGGATTTTAGAATCTGACGAGTGGGCTGGAACGGGGTGCACTCAGCCTCGCGAGGACAATTGAGTAGCTGTCTGACAGTGAGACAGCGCTTCAGTCACGAAAACCAAGATTACCGGCCGAGGGGACCCGATGCACTGACCACGCGTCACACCAATATCTGCAGGCCAAATGGCTGGGCAGCGGTCGCTTGGTAGGCCTAGGCTCTTCAAGGGCTGTAGTGCCAGGCGTTATTATTTTGATCCTCTGAGCAGCACACATTTGGGAACACATAGATTATATCCACACAATCTGAAAAGATATCGCCCCACAACGCGCCTTCTTGCTCCAACTTGGCCTCCACTACTGTATCTACACTTTTCATTACACGTTTCAACACGTAAAATGTCCGGCTCCGTGGCCAAATGGTTAGCGCGCTAGGCTTTGGACCGCCGTGTCCCGGGTTCAATTACTGGCCGGGCCATTAGGGATTTTAATCTCTTGGGGTTAATTCCCGTGGCTGGGGACTGGGTGTATGTGTCGTCTTCATCATAACCTCATCCTCATTACGACGCGCGGGTCGCCCACGGGCGTCAATTAGAAAGACCTGCACTCGGCTTCTCAGGAGGCCACACGATCATTCTTTTTTTCATCGTGCGAAATAAAGATAAAGACGGGTATTTGAAAAATTTAGATTCACTTCCGCCAAATTCTCTCAACATGGTGAGGATACATTCATCACTAACAGCATTAAATGTTTCGGAATCACTTTCCAATGACCAAATGCAGGAAGTACATATCACAATCTTCGTTGCTGCTGTGTGAATCAGGTAACCACTCAAATAATAAACAACGTTATCTCCTGCTCTCTCAGAACTCTCATCATTAACTGACAGGATTATAGGGTTCAATTTCTGTCAGTGTAATAGTTCCTTTAATTTGCTGACAATTGTTATCCTTCACCTCTCTGCTCGTATGTATTTCATTTTTCGGCATTGACCGTATTCATTAAAAGAAGAAAGCTAATTGTCAATAACGTCCTCAATTAGCTTGTGAAGAAAGGACCTCTTTCACTGGTAGCCCTATGTACAGTATATAGACTGAAGCACAGGCGCGGATTCAAGGGGGGGGGGTCACGGGGGTCATGACCCCCCCCCCCCCAAACAAAGACCAAATTTTTTTGCAAACTCAAAAAACGAAAACACAATTACCAAACAAATAAAACTTAACGAATTTTAATTGAAAAACAGTTTTTTTTTTCGTTTTTTCAGTACTGAAATATCTTTATTCGAATTATTATGTTCTGTTACAACTGTACATATTTACAACTTCAAACCTCTTATATAAAAACGATTATTTATACAACAAAATCAACTCGTCTACTTTGTTTAGCAAACCTTGTGATTACCGAATCGAAGTTTATAGTGATGTCAGGATGAATGTGCAGCAATGCACGGATAGGAATTTTGGGCTTTTTTCGCATCAAAAATTTTTGCCGACGTCCAAACTGCAAGCTTGGTTGGCAATTTGAGCTGTGACTTTCTCCCTTTGTCGGTACCAACTCGACTTGCCGAAACTGTAACGTACCTTGATACTTTTCTCGAAGCTCGATGTAAAAGTCGCAAAACACGCCGTTGCAATTTGTACGAATAATTTTGGTTCGCTAAACGCATCAAATTTCTATCCATGAAGCTTGCAAAAAAATTGGTCTGGTTTTGTACGTTTGGTTATTTTGTGATTGCGTTTTTAGTGATACCATTTTTCTTAACAATTTCGATTCTCCGACACCCCCCCCCCCCCCCAAAGCCAAACTCTAGATCGATTCTCTGACCCCCTCCAAAACCAAACTCTAGATCCGCGTCTGCTGAAGCAAATGGAGGCGAAAGAAGTCAGTAGAAGTAAGATGATAGTCACTGCTTAAATCTCGTTTAAGTCCAAAATAACTCTCAGAAGGGTCTTGATTTAATTTTGCAGTTAAAACGCACTTGTATTGTAAGTACGATTTGCGAACGGTAATGCATCACTGCTTCGCAGCCGGCATCTGCTACGACCATACGCTCAGCGCGGCGCGTGGTGTTGAAATTTAGAACTACTTCATCTTAACCACGGCCGACTGAATGCGCTCATACCGGCCTAGACAATGAGACCTTTTTCATGAAATCTTGTTAGTTACTCAACTGTTCACACAGCGCTGTTCACCAAGCATTGCACGACTAAGACTTTTCTCTACTTAGTGTAAAACAAAGTCCCCGATTCTTGGATATCACGGGTAATCTCGAGAACCACTGGATGGATTTTGATGCGGCTTTCACCATTCTGTACAGGTAATATCGAGGAAGATTTCTGTAGAAAATAATTTATTTATGATCAAAGCGAGCCAAGCAGTAACGATTTTAGATTTCAGTGAATAGGTCGAAGAAAGAACTTGACGTCCGTGCGCTTTTTAAGCTTACGCTGGACAAACCGTTAAAAATATCAATATACTATGAGTGTAAGAATTGTTCAGCATGAAAAATTGTACAAAAAAGTCCGCGTGAGCATATCTCTATCTTCGATACATCGCCCACTATAAGTGTTTTTAGTTTGAACGGGAGAGGGATTTGGCTTGCACCTCGCCATTCTTAAATTATGTCTGACAGGAATTCCTTGCACATTCATAACTGTTTCCGGGCGAAGCCGGGGCGGGTTGCTAGTGACACTATTATATTATCATTATAATTCCCACAATATCAAAATGCAAATTATATCACAAAATAAAATAGCGTGCTAATAAATCTAAGAGAAATTAGACAAACCTTGCACCTCGTTACAGTTGAATTCGATCAGAATCACTCGGTTTTCATTAAAGTTTATGCATTTTTCTGCTGAACGGTTTGGAAGTTCGGCAACAGGAAACTAGGACTGTTATTTACTTAAAATATTCATTTTTGTATTTTTGTACTATTTGTGTTCATGATTTCATTATATTGTCAGAATTACCGACAATAGTGGCTACGCTGGCTAAAGCGCAGCGTTAGGCCATGGGGCCAAGCTCTCTGCTGACTCGGTAGACGCGTGGGTTCGAGCCCCACCGTCGGCCGTCCTTGAAAGGATTTTCCGTGGTTTCCCATTTTTCAACACCAGGCAAATGCTGGGACGGTACCTTCTAATAGGCCACGGCTGCTTCCTTCCACATCCTTGCCCAGTTTCATTCATCTTCATCAATTCCATCTCTCATCCTGACGCGCAGGTCGCCCACGGGCGTCGACTAGAAAGACCTGCACTCGGCCTCTCAGGAGGCCACACGAAAAAAAATGTCAGAATTAATGCTTTAACTAGTAGGGTATAGACTACTATTCAGTGTACCTATTATAAATAAAAACCGTGAGGTTTCTCACCTCCCCATATAACGAAACCCGGTTGCCTAATACGGGGAAAGTGCACTTTTAAAGTTAACAATAATTTCAGAGGGTATTACAACATCAAACGTGCCCATATTTGTCATATACATAGTATATCGCCTGAGGTTTACATTGGTAAGAAAACCAAAATTATTCCGTTCCTTCTTATGTCTAATGTGAGCCCTATAAAAAACCTCCCCATATTTGGCGACTTTCCTCTACCCATTTTTAGAAGATACCTTATGCACTGGACAGCTGAATCCGTGATTAATTGTATAGGTAGCTTCGTAAGTCACAGAACTCAGGAAGTCCTTTCTAGCAGCGTTACTAGCAGCTTTCAAAGTTTCAAGGTAAGAAAGAAAATATTCCTCTAGCCAGTTAGGCGACTGACATTTAATGAGAAAAAATGCCCTTTATCTGGATTTCTAGACTGAATATGATGATATGTGATGCTTACGTCATGCATAGCGAACCATTTATTAACGTTTTTCAAAAAAATGGTTGCTTCTGCGTCCATGAATGTGTACGCTTCCGGGTGCATGCCTATATTTTCTTTCAGTGTAATAATGGCACCAATAACTTCTGACGAGAACACTTCCTTGGCACGCCGAACATTCATTTGTTCAAATTTAGTGGGTTCGATGTGTTTTTTAGTGAGGTGTCTGACCGGTTTGACGATCTCACCCTTTTGCATTGTGTATAGTAATGACAAGTATTTCCCTGAAATTATTCCAGTACCATCAGTCATCTCTCGTTACAGAAACTGCGTTCTAATGTTTTTTTTTTAGAATGTGACAATGATCAAAACTAGGGAATACATTCCTAGACTCGTCGTATGGGTGATTGACAATTGGTTGCAAATTCCCTCCCCCTAAATGCCTCATCATTGTAGTGTTAGTTTTGTGATCATCAGAGACAGTTATTATAATTATGAAACCGCATTGTTCAACCTCGAGAATAACGTCCAGCAGGAGTTTATGTAAGTCCCGTCCCGACAGCTGCTTCGTGAAAAAGAAGGCACACGGTATCTGATAATTTGTCGAAAGATCTCTTAGCATAAAACACAACACACGATTGATTAGCTGCTACTTGTTTCCGGCTGTAATTTTGATCCTCTCTTTCCTTTTAATGAGACGGTGCTGGAGTAGTGTCCTTGTACCCGAAGAAGGTGCAAGGTATGTCTAATTTCTCTTAGATTTATTAGCACGCTATTTTATTTTGTGATATAATTTTAATTTTATAATGCGGAAATTATAATGATAATAATTATATAGTGTCACTAGCAACCCGCCCCGGCTTCGCCCGGGAACAGTTATGAATGTGCAAGGAATTCCTGTCAGACGTAATTTAAGAATGGCGAGGTGCAAGCCAAATGCCCCTCCCGTCCAAACTAAAAACACTTATAGTGGGCGATGTATCGAAGATAGAAATATGACGTCGCGGACTTTTTTGTAGAATTTCTCACGCTGAACAATTCTTACACTCATAATATAATGATATTTTTAACGGTTCGCCCAGCGTAAGCTTAAAAAGCGCACGGACGCCAGGCTATTTTTTCGACCTTTTCACTGAAATCGTTACTGCTTGGCTCCCTTTGGTCATAAATACATTATTTTCCACACACATCTTCCTCGAGATCACCTTTACAGAATGGTGAAAGCAGCATCAAAATCCATCCAGTGGTTCTTCAGATTACACATTTAATATACGTACTGTACAGCTGATTCCATATCGCGCCTGTAATGGGAGGGGAGTGCGCTTTACCGGCAACGAGTAGAAACTTTCCAATTACATGTTATACATGGGTTCTGACTGGGAATGTCAAGGCCGGTATAGAGCGCAGCTCGTATTCAGTCGGCCGTGTCTTAACCATTGACTCATACGGAAGTTCCACCACTTATTACTCTATTCGCCCTGCTAATACTATAACTATTTATAACTTATTATAATAACAGATCTTATGAGATACAATCTTATTGGACAACTATTTACACCTTACTCTATTGGAGTTGGCAAGATGGCGTCACAGTGAAAGTGTAGTGAAATAGCAGCTAGTGTAAATATTTGATAAAAGTGGAAAAATATTATAACAGAGGTTTAAAATCTATCAAGTTACTTTCCTTAGGTCAAGTTTAATACGGAATATTGATAGTATTTAGAAATTCTCATTGATAATTTAATAAACTTAAACTAAGTTGTGGGAACGTGTATCCAAGGATTCGGTGACTTCTTCAATCACTGTTTGAACCAAGTAGAGCAGTGGTGCTTTTACGAGACTTCACCCGATTGGAAGATATACGTATTTCACATTCTTCTTTATTGGTAGGTAATTAGATTAATTCTATTAGGTAGTAATAATTAAAGTGGAGTGTACCCAACTTTGAAAGAAAAAGTGAGAAGGGCCCGTTTGAAATGGTTTGGCCATGTGAAGTGAATGGACGAGGGAAGGATAGCAAAACAATGACTACACACAGATGTGGTTGGTAGAAGGCCGGTAGGAAGACCATGGAAGAGATGGCTAGACCAGGTGAAGGAGGACATAGGAACAAGGGGAGTTAGCTGGGATAGAATCCTGAATGAAGAATGGTACATGGACAGAAGCAAGTGGAGGGGGCTCGTAAACTACACCCGGGCAACTGGAGTAGAAGACAGATGATGAGTAATAATTAAAATAAATTTAGTGTAATTTGGTGTAAACATCTAGGCTAACTTAGATCTCTAGTATGACGACAGTAAACAGTGTTAGTGTCTCGTCAGGTAGTGTAACCGTAACGGATTTATGCTCGTCGTGCAAAATAAAAGTAAAAAATGCAAATAAAATCTTCACAAGATCTCAGGTAAAATTGAATGAGGAGAAAAGTGAAACCGATTGTCGTAATGTAGGCCTACCGCTACCGTCATGCGAATGTCATAACCTGAGAAACGAACTGTCCTCAAAAGACGAAATTATAAAGCTGCTAAAGGAAGATATTGCTAAGTTAATGAAAGAGATGAATAAATTAAAAGGAAACAGAGAGGAAAGCAAGGAAACTTGGTCGACAGTGATTGCTGGTAAGGTAAGATTGAATAAGCCTAGGCCTATAAATGGAGTACATGTAACTGAAATTCCCGTCTCAAATTCATTCGGAGTGCTTGTCGAAGAAAATGATGACTTTTCTCAAGAAGAAAAGAAGAAAGTGATAAAGAGAAAATCCAGGAAGATGCGGATATTTGCGGATAGCCACGGGCGAGATGTAGCAGCAAGCGTATTGGAGAGAAGCAGAGAAATGGAGGTCACTTCGACAGTAAAGCCAGGAGCTCAAATTGCCGAGGTCACGAACGGAATGATAGGAGAGTGTGCGTCCCTTACTTCAAAGGACTACGCAGTGATCATCGCTGGAGCAAACGAGGTCTATAGAAATGAGAGAAAAAAGGTAATCAAAGATTTAAAGGATACATTGCCATCCATGCAAAAAACAAATGTCATTATTGTAAACATTCTGCAGAGATTCGATTTAATTCCCAAATCATGTGTAAATGTAGAAATAGAGGCTACAAATGGAAAAATTCATAAAATTTGTAAGAGTTTTCCAAATGTCCAAATTATAGATGTAAGTAAATTAGACAGGAAGTTCCACACTCGGCATGGCCTACACTTAAATAGATTAGGAAAAGAGTATCTTAGTGATGAAATCTGCAAAATTGTAAATTCAAATGGTAAGAATAATTCAACAGTAATATCATTAGAGTGGAAGCAGGGGAAACTGGTAGAAGAAGCCAAACGTGAGGTTTGGCATTCACATCTTTTGAAGTCAAATTTAACGGAGTGCAACAATGGTATTTCGGATTTGTCTAGCAACAATAATAATAACAATTATGATAATAATAATGTAAATAAATCACCAACACAAGCTTGCAAAAGTAACAAATTTAAAATTTACCATCAGAATGTCCAGTCTCTTTATAATAAAATTGATTACATAAATCTAATGCTTAAAAATGAACTTAAAGATATCTCGCACTATGTATTTCAGAACATTGGCTGAAAGAGGAACAACTCGAATTAATTCAATTCCCAGGGTTTATACAAGCTAGTAAATACTCTAGATCTAATATTAGCCACGGTGATACTTGCATCTTCTTAAGAAATAATTTAGATCATGAACAGATAACAGCTTATGATTATCTAATTAAGGGACAGGATTTTGAATTCTCTGCCGTAAATATACAGCAGTTTAAGTTAATAATTGTATGCGTATACCGTTCTCCGTCAGGAAAGTTTCCTTTATTTATAGATAAATTAGAATTGTTACTCAATAACATGAGCAAAGTAAATTTCGATATAATAATTTGTGGGGATGTAAATGTGGATTTCTTATAATTTGAGAAATTGTGAATTATTAACACAGTTACTAATTTCCTACGGATTCAAACCTACAGTAAATACCCTAATAAGTATAACAAAATTTAGTAAAACCACTCCTGATCAAATTTTTATAAATACAGATAAATATCACCATTCAATAGAAGTCTATTGTCCGGGTTTTAGTAACCACCATGGACAACAAATACTGATTTTTGAAGTATCCGAAACAATCAATAATAATGATAATGGAGTAAAATCAAAGTGCAGGTCATTCACTGAAACAAATGTTACATATTTCAATGACTTATTAAATAAGGAAACGTGGTCAGAAATTTATGAACTAGAAAATGTAAATGATAAATTTAATGCATTTAACAGTACCCTAAAACACTATTTTGAAATAGCATTCCCCTTTAAACGAAGAACTGTTCAAAATAACAAAACTAGCAATTGGATAACAACAAGGATTATAAATTCATGTCAAAGAAAGAAATTTCTACACAAATTATATAAACAATACCACACAACACCTGAATTCAATTTATACTACAAAAAATACACTAGCATATTAAATAAGGTAATAAGACTAGCAAAGAAAATGCATAATGATAATTTTATTTCGCAATCATCTAATAAAAACAGGGCTATGTGGTCCGTGATAAAGAAAGAAACTGGAAAATCTGCTAAAATACAAAGGAACATTACACTGACCAGAAATAATAAAGTGATTAATAATCCAGAGGAAATAGCAAACACTTTTAATGACTATTTTCTGGAAATTCCACAAAAATTATTAAATAAATCACAGGTAAATACACTAAATTCTAATAATAAAATAAATATATGCAGTGATTCTTTATTTATAAATCATGTCACAAGTGAAGAGGTAAGAATAGTTATAAAAGAGCTAAAAAAATAAATTCTGTGCTGGCATTGATGGCATCCCTGATGCAATTTTAAAGAAATGTGCAGAAAATATAATAAATCCACTTACGCACTTAATAAACAGTTCAATTCTCTCAGGAACTTACCCGGATATTTTGAAGTTATCAAAAGTAATTCCAGTGCACAAAAACGGTTCAAAAGATGAATTAGATAACTATCGTCCTATTACCTTACCAACTGGTATTGCAAAAATTGTGGAAGGAAAATATATATAAGAGACTGATAAGTCATAATATCATAATTGTTATTATTATTGTTGCTAGACAAATCCGAAATACCATTGTTGGACTCAGTTAAATTTGACATCAAAGGATCTGAATGCCAAACCCCACGTTTCTTTTACCAGTTTCCCTGCTTCTACTCTCAAGATATTACTGTTGAACTATTCTTACCATTTGAATTTACAATTTTGCAGATTTCATCACTAAGATACTCTTTTCCTAACCTATTTAAGTGTAGGCCATGCCGAGTGTGGAAATTCCTTTCTAATTTACTTACATCTATAATTTGGACATTTGGAAAACTCTTACAAATTTTATGAATTGTTCCATTGTAGCCTCTATTTCTACATTTACACATGATTTGGGAATTAAGTCGTATCTCTGCGGAATGTTTACAATAATGACATTTGTGTTATGCATGGATGGTAATGTACCCTTTAAATCTTTGATTACCTTTTTACTCTCGTTTCTATAGACGTCGTATACTCCAGCGATGATTACTGCATAGTCCTTTGAAGTAAGGGACGCACACTCTCCTACCATCCCGTTCGTGACCGCTGCAATTGGTGCTCCTGGCTTTACTGTCGAAGTGACCTCCATTTTTCCGCTTCTCTCCTATACGCTTGCTGCTACATCTCGCCCGTGACTATCCGCAAATATCCGCATGTTCCTGGATTTTCTCTTTATCAATTTCTTCTTTTCTTCTTGAAGAAAGTCATCATTTTTTCGACGAGCGCACCAAATGAATTTGAGACGGGAATTTCAGTTACATGTACCGGTACTCCATTTATAGGCCTAGGCATATTCAATCTTACCTTACCATCAACCACTGTCGACCAAGTTTCCTTGCTTTCCTCTCTGTTTCCTTTTAATTTATTCAACTCTTCCATTAACTTATTAATATCTTCCTTTATCAGCTTTATAATTTCATCTTTTGAGGACAGTTCGTTTCTAAGGTTATGACATTCGCATGACGGTACCGAAGCCTCCGTAACTTAGGCGGCAGCATGCCGGCCTCTCACCGCTGGGTCCGTGGTTCAAATCCCGGTCACTCCATGTGAGATCTGTGCTGGACAAAACGGAGGCTGACAGGTTTTTCTCCGGGTACTCCGGTTTTCCCTGTCAAAATTTCATTCCAGCAACACTCTCCACTATCATTTCATTTCATCTGTCATTCATTTAATCATTGCCCCAGAGGAGTGCGTCAGGCCTCGGCAGCCGGCACAGTCCATATCCTCGCCGCTAGATAGGGGCTTCATTCATTCCATTCCTGACCCGGTCGGAGACTGGAAGCAGGCTGTGGATTTTCATTTTCATGACGGTACCGGTAAGCCTACATTACGACAATCGGTTTCACTTTTCTCCTCACTGAATTTTACCTGAGATCTTGTGATGATTTTATTTGCATTTTTTTTACTTTTATTTTGCACGACTAGCATAAATCCGTAACAGTTACACTACCTGACGAGACATTAACACTGTTTATTGTCGACATTCTAGAGATACTACTAGAGATCTAAGTTAGCCCTGATGTTTACACCAAATTACACTAAATTTACTTTAATGATTACTGCCTAAATGAATTAATCTAATTACCTACCAATAAAGAAGAATGTGAAATACGTATATCTTCCAATCGGGTGAAGTCTCGTAAAAGCATCACTGCTCTACTTGGTTCAAACAGTGATTGAAGAAGTCACCGAATCTTTGGATACACGTTCCTACAACTTAGTTTAAGTTTATTAAATTATCAATAAGAATTTCTAAATACTATCAATATTCCATATTTCACTTGACCTAAGGAAGGTAACTTTATAGATTTTAAACCTATGTTATAATATTTTACCACTTCTATCAATTATTTACACTAGCTGCTATTTCACTACACTTTCACTGTGACGCCATATTGCCGCAGATCGTTTGTGTGTATTTGTCTTTGGAATTTGTGTGATAACTTGTGTTATTGTTATGGCTGAAGTAGTGGGCTTGAAAATTGGGGATTGGATTGGGAAGGAGAAGGCCATGGCCTGAGATAGGAACCATCCTGGCATTTGCCTGGAGTAGAATTGGGGAAACCACGGGAAACCACTTCAAGGATTTGAATAGGAAGCAGCCGTATTATCATATTAGCAACTGTACCCTTAAATCCGGAAAGTAGCCTCTTGGAATATCCATAGCCCCAGATGGATTGCCTATTTCTAACAGCACCGGCAAATAACTTCATTAGAAATCGCTCCAACATGGTCTTTAGGGATTTACATACAGCAGTAGCAAGAATATTGTGGAAAAACAACAAACTGCAAGGGGCACACTTACCTTTACTTACGTGTCTCGTGGAATGGGAACTCAGCTTCGCCTACAATACATCCACAATACTCTAATCCTTATATTTATAATGAATCACACGTCAACGACAAAATACAACGAACTGTGCAAATTTATTAACAAGTGTAAAATAATCTAATATAAACAATAAATAACAATAAACTATTCTAAATAACAAAGAAATAACCATACAATCATACACACTTCTCTTCCACTACATATCTTACTGCAATTACTGTGTATAAATTACAGGCATAAAAATTTTGAAATAACTAGGCCTACCGTACGTGAAGAAAACGTTTAACAGAGGCTCCTGCATTCATAACATTCCTTACAACTGGTTACCTCTTCCGCCACGCGTCTAGAAATGCACCTGCATTGGCCTGATTCATCAATGAACGCTAGCAAAGTGCTGCGCTATGGAACTGTTCCATTTAGAAGGCACTGGCCGACCATCTGGCTACACATTATATAATAACATGACCTCGACTGCTAACGGTTCATCTTTCTGTCCACATTTGCTTGTGTCATTGATGTCTGGCTCGCGTCTAAAAGCCTCGAATAAAAGTTACATTCTGACATTAAAAAAATGTTCATAACTTAAACAATTCTCTACCTATCATACTGAAATTTTAATACACTCTTTCATTCATACTCTGTAATCTTTCAAGACCGACTAGGGTGAACAGTCACTCTTAACAGGTGGCAATCATCCATACAAAAACATTCGCTCACAAAAACACTCTACTCCAAACACATTCTGTTAATTAATCCTATTAAAAATTATTTAAATAATTAAATCAATACTGACAAGTATTTACAAGTAATTTGTTCATAATAATAGACAATATTTAACGTTGCTAACACGTTACCTTCGAGATTCTGGATTCTCTGTTACTATACAACTTGCAATTAGTTATTTACAATGTTTCTCCACATAAACATTTTCTAACACTCTTTAGCTTTCATATACTGCTCACACATCGTCTTATACAGGTTTCATTACATTGTCGATCTAATACAGTCGACTGACAAAGGTTAACTGTACGTATTTACACAACTCCGGGATTAATAAAGTTTAATAATAGTATCAATGACATGAGTAGACAATCGTTCTCTAATTGCTTTCCGCTTAAACCCTTCTGTCAACACAGCTAAAACGTTACTTCACATGAACTGGACTTAAAATGCGGAACCTCCTTCGCACGAGCTCACCATAGCTCTACAAATCCTCATATAACAGTATATATGGCATACACAATTATCATCCACGAAGTTAAACAATAACCAAAAACGTATTAATTGTTATTAAGATTTCTTCTGTAGGCACTTCTCTCAAATAACGGCATGACCCTCAGTGTCGTTACACATGACTACTGATCTACTATTATACATCCTTAAGTTCTTCAAACGAAACTTCCAATAATAATGAACGATATTAGACTGTCGTGATTGACCTAAAGTTTACTACATAAAAAGATAATTAACTGTTAACTCGTCTGTCAAAAATACATGTAATAAAAATAATAACTTCTGTCTCACCTCACTTATCAAGCTTTAAATTGCATATCGTTGCAATATCAGGTCTACATTATGACGTGATATTACACAAATAGTGTAAAATAACACACATGTTATTTATAGTGTCAAATAGAATTCAATCTTGACCGGGATAAACTAGCTTTGAATTCCTAGCCAAAGATTTGAATAATCTTCTATCAATAGATATTTCCTCTAACAATTAAATGAACAAAGCTTTCAGCTTTACAAATAATGAAAAGGTTTGTCAATATGGTAATGTCTTTCCACTCTACACAAAGAATGTCTATAGGGATTAAGACTTCGGTCTTATCAAACGACTAGCATTTCCTAGATCGCCGAAAACGTATGTACAATAATGATATGACAATATCATTCGATGTTTCTTCTGCTCTTGAAGTTGAAGTTGTTACATTAAAGTGCTCAAATTAAATTTAAAAGAATTTAATTTGCAACTATGACACGACGTCTGAATTCTTGGTTCAAATAAAATTATTAAAATTCGATAGTCGAAACGACTCGTCTTCTATGAGGCAATATGATTCCTCAAACAAAATTTTTAATGTCAGTTCAACAACTGATCCGTAGAATAAAATTGAAAAATAGATGAAAGGCAATCATCTCTAATAATCTTGAAGCATAAAAATCTTAACACACATCTGAAGTGTAAAATCCATGAGAACACTGAAATACATAAAATGTGAAAATATGGAGTAAGAACGTCGGCTCAGAATGTCACTAATCAAGCTCTATACTATAAGTAAATGACACTGCTACCTTTTGATGAATGTTCCGTGAATATGGGAGTCCAGTGTCCGTGTGTTCATATATTTTAAAAGTCGCCCTCGTAATGTCTTGCGAAGTGGTAGGCCTGCAACTTGGAATGTGGATTTAGTTTTTTAATAATTTGTTTTACTTAAATGTTAATGTCGCTTTCCTAATCCATATGTAGAATGTCCGTCGGGACCTTTAATATTTATTTCTAGCATTCACTTTGTTTTGAGTACTCAAGCAATATGGTTTGCAGTTTGTTTCGCTTTTGTTTTCCTTTTAATCTAACAGAAGTATGTCAACCAGGCTAGATTGTCAGCTGAGAGTGAACAACAGAGAATAGCGGTAGCCATTGGCAGAAATAATATGACTTGTAAGTTGCTCACCAAATCTTCATGATTTATAAATGTATTGTATTATCTTATTTGGTTAAATACAGGTTATGAAAGATAACGGCATCGAGCTAAAGCAGTCTGAATTCATAATATTATATGTGGTATCATTATAGATGATTGTAAGATCGATTGAAGTATTACTAATGGTAGTAGGCTATTGCTATATGTTTGATAGGTCTACGTTTTAAATGTGAAAACTGTTGGTACGATTACGGTACCTACCAAACTATTGTCCGCGTCACTTGTCAGTACATGGTAGTACATCTTTTCGCACCTTGTTTAATCTTGTGTTGTTATTGTTTATATTTATGTATATTTTGTGTTAATTGTACTCAGATTTGGTTTGTTAATAGATGTTGGAATTCCCTGAGTACCGTGTGTCATTTCTAAACATAAGCTCGTCAATATAGCATATTTATTAATGTGCGCTTTTCTGTTAATAATAATTAATGGTAGGTCTCTGCGGTAAAGATGTGGTATCAGTCGTTTCCTTCCCAAGTTATTTCCAAGTAATTATCGTAGCCGAGTTGAGTGGTAGTCGTGTTTCGTGGGTCCGCTTGCTTTTTGGGTACGTGTAGGTTGCAAATATAAACGTGAATATTTTAATTTCTACTTAAAGTTTATTTAAATTTAATCTCCGGCTTTAAAACGTCGTAGATACATTTGAATCATTTTAGGAAATTTAGAGAAGGAGTTAGGAAAGTTATTCTTTACGAATAATGCAGAACGAGAAACGCTGTGTGTTTTAATACTCCAAGGTAAGTGGAAGAATGTCTGCGACAGACATTACGTGTGCATTTAACCAAATAAGCAGATGGTGGGGAAGGATATTGTTTTCTTTTGTTGTTTAAATATTTCCTAAGTGTTTCAGTTATGTAAATATGTGTGTGTATTCACGGATTGAGAGAATGTGTGACAGTGAATTCACGAGAGAGAATGGATCCCTTGTATGGAAATCAGCTGATCGCTATTTTTGACGAGTATTTGTAAACAACTGATCGTTTGCAGACTGAAGTCCAGCTGAGATTTAAACATCATTTAATATGCAGAAGTTCTACATTGTATAGATTTCTCTATAGTAATGTTCAAGATTATTTTATTTATTCTGGATCGTCATTTAGACTGTGAAATTTAAACGTAACTTAATTTTTATTTTTAAGAACTTCAAACATGGAAGTGAGCTTTGAGTGTGGACCATTTGCGATCTGAGCACTTGGATTTTAGAGGCATTCGAGTCTCACGTGTATTATTTGTTATTTTATTGTTTTATTATTGATATGGTTGACAGTAAATTTAAATTACATTCTTTTTCTTCGTCGGTCTTCCGTGATTTATTTTAATTATGGCTAACGTTGTGTTGTGGAAATGGGATTCTTGCTATTTGGCGCTTTGACTACCCTTTCTGACCCGATATTTAGGTAAGGATCTCAAGCTCCGAGTGTAGTTAGTATCCTTGTTCAGATTAGATTGCCCATTACACAACATTCGACTGTGAATTTGACATAGAGGTGCTTGTCGGAAGGACTTTTAGGTTATCTAGCCGGGGCCTTCAAGATTCTTCGATCCATTCTTCATCCTGGGATTTCGACAAGTCGGCTTCATGATAAATACGGGTACAATATGTAAGAGGTGAGCCATCTGTAATCAATGCATAATCTTCATATTTCTTTGGCATTTTATGTCTCTTTGTGGTCTTTGGTTTGGTTGTGGATTTATTGGTGCATCATCTTCATTACTTGAGGGTTCATAATCCGATCCAGTATCTTCATCTTTGCTTCCTCACTATCTGTTTCATCTTGACTTTCATGGTTTATTTCATTTACCTGGTTGTCTTCAAGTAAATTTTCAATGGTGATACTTTGGTTTTGTAATGCAGGCTTCTTGTCATTTTCTGTATCAAAGAACTTCACATCTCTTGATACATAGATTACCCGATCGTCCTTGTCCCAGATTCTGTATCCATTATTGGAGTAGCCGACAAAATAAACTTTCTTACCTCTAGGATCTAGTTTCTTCAGATGCCCGAGAATTTTGGTGTAGACCACAGAACCATACTGCTGAAGGAGAGAGAGATCAGGTTTTCTGTTGTACAATTTTTCGGCAGGAGTGGTGTCAACTGTTACCGTTTCCACTGCAGTTCCCCACATTTCATTGGGAAAATTTGCATCATACAGTAGCGCTCTCATTTTGTTTTCTAGAGTCAGATTCATCCTTTCAGCAGTGCCGTTCAAGTGAGGTGTATGAGGTATGGTAAAGTCTAATTTGATACCTTTACCCTTACACCAGTTCTTGAAGTCATTACACCAATATTCTCCACCATTATCAACTCTTATTTTAGACACTTTTAGGTTATGATAGTTTTCTGCTTCAGCAATATAGTCCTTTAAAAAACCTTCAGCTTCGTCTTTGGTTTCTAGCAAATACACTTGTACAAAATGGGTGAAATCATCTATAGCCTACATAACATGAAATAGTTTTTGTTGTCAAAAGTTGGTGGATCAATTTTACCACACAAGTCTGTGTGTATTATTTCCAAAGGTCTCTCTGCTATTTGTCGCACTGTGTTAAAAGGATTTCTGTTGAGTTTTGCTATAGCACATATTTCACATCTAGGGTTAACTTTGGACTTACTTACAGAATATGGCACTCCCTGACATAGGTTAGGAAGTTTTTGTAGATTTCCAAAGCTAATAAGGCCTAATTTCTTGTGCCATACCTTGTGTTCTTCTTCAGTTTGGGTTGGGAGTGCTTTTTCTTGATGTTGAGCGATTAAGCCACAACAGACAATCCACCTGGAGTTTTCTTTCCTGTAAGCACAACTTTATCATCTTTCAAAAACAAAGCTTCGACCTAAACAACTATTCTGTTGCTTTTGTACACAGAGACAATCAGGACGGTGGAGGTGTGGGAGTTTATGTCCACAAAAAATGGAATATAAAAGTTCTTAACCTAGTTGAGAGTAACCATAGCTTGATCCAGTTAGAGCTTATAAGAAGTGATACTGTTCGTTTCAACAACCTGCATACTATTAATATAATTGCAGTATATAATCCTAACATAAATAACGCAACAAATTTCATGCAATCTCTAGAGCACATTCTTTCGAAAAATAATGCCAATCTTTGCTTATGCATTGGTGATACAAATATTAACTTACTAAACAAAAATAATGTGGCCAAATCATACCTCAATCTACTATCAAGCTATGGTTTCACACAATGCAATACTCGGTATCCAACAAGAATATGTGAATCAACAAGTACACTCCTTGATCAGGTAGCCACTAATAACTGTAAATATACCTATAGGATAAGCAATATAAATAGTGATATTAGTGATCATAATATTCTTGTAACTGAGATTTTCTGGTCAAATTACTATCCAGGCAAAAGCCCAATCTCGAACATGATATTTAATACCCCCACAACAAGCAAAGGTCTAGCTCAAAAAACGTAAATAAAAATTACCGGTACGTGAACAAAAACATATTCTCCAATGATCTCAATCAAATAGACTCTTTAGATGATGTAAATGAAACTTACATCGCCATGAAACACAAAATCTTGACACAGACACCCAACAAAGAGAACACTGACACACCTTTGAAGGAAATACACCAGAACCACAATAACCCATGGATAACAACAGAATTAATTCAGCTAATAAAACGAAGGGACCTACTACATGCTAAACTTAAAACTAACATTCACAGAAACAACAACCTCTTAAAGGAAGAGCACATAATATGTAGGAACAAAGTGACAGCTTTAAAACGGAAACTGAAATCCTCATACTATGAACATAAATTAACATTGAACGCCAATAGCATAAAAGATACTTGGAAAGTAATCAATGAAATGATCTACAACTGCACAACTGAAAACAAAGATGGTCCCAGTGAGATAATAATTGACGGTAAATCTTTCACAGGAAAAGAAAATATTTGCAATGCTCTAAACACTCACTTTATAAACATAGCACACAAGTTAGCCAAAAACATCCTCCCAGGGAAGAAAGTTAATGAAATTAATGTCAACACAGATTCCATATTTATGACCCCGACTAATGAGATGGAAATTCGCAATATTATATTAAGCCTTAAAATGAAAAGTAGCCAAGACAAAGATGGTATGTCAGTAAAATTGTTAAAAACCTCCATTGATATGCTAAGTAGCCCACTAACTACTTTAATTAATTTATCTTTAGAGACTGGCCTGGTACCTGATGATCTAAAAATAGCACGAGTTATACCAGTCTATAAAGGAGGTGACAAAAGCAATCCAGACAATTACAGACCCATTTCCATCCTCCCACCCGTATCCAAGGTACTCGAAACAGTTGTAAAAACAGAATTGTTAATTTTTTAAATAAAAATGATTACTTCTACAAAGGGCAGTATGGATTCCGAGAAAACTCAAGCACAGAAATAGCCACAATTGATATAATCTCTAACTTGCAGGATGTCATAGAGAATAAGATGACAGCGAGTGGCCTTTTCATAGACCTGAAAAAGGCGTTTGATACTGTTGACCATGATATTCTTTTAGGGAAACTTGATAAAGCAGGTATCCGAGGAGTAGCTTGGACATGGTTTAAAAATTACCTGTCTAATCGTAAGCAGTATGTTGAAATAAATGGCTACAGAAGTGAGGGGGTAAATATTACCCATGGTGTGCCCCAAGGATCAATACTGGGTCCTTCCCTCTTCTTAGTATATATTAATGACATAGCAACACTCAGTTTTCATGGTAATATAACGTTGTTTGCAGATGACTTAAGCATCTTTTACAATGCGTACTCCACCAACACGCTGATTACACACATGCAGGAGGACATGAATACAATACTTGGCTGGACCCAGTCAAATAAATTAACAATAAATGAAGGTAAAACAAATTATTTAATAATATCTAAGCGTAGAACAAAGTTAGACATCACTCAGAATATAATGCTGAATGGAAAGGCAGTTAAAAGGGTCTCATCTGTCAAATACCTAGGCCTGATAATAGATGAAAATCTCTCCTGGCAAAAGCACATTGATGCATTAGTTAAAAAAATATCACCTGCTGCTGGGATGATAAAAAAAATTGAGCTACTATATCCCAAAATACCTACTCAGGAAAGTCTATTTTTCCTTAATCCATAGCCACTTACAATATTTGAATACAATTTGGATAAAATGCTCAAATTACCTAAAAAAGGAAATTGAG
The DNA here is from genome assembly GCA_946902985.2 of Meconema thalassinum. NCBI lineage: Eukaryota > Metazoa > Arthropoda > Insecta > Orthoptera > Tettigoniidae > Meconema > Meconema thalassinum. Next base: position 1,621,097,376 of record OX336388.2, on the reverse strand, counting down.
GTAATTCAGAATAGAGCCATAAGAAATATGTATAACTACCCTTTTTTAACACCTACCAAACACCTTTATATTACGAGTAAAATTCAACCAGTAGCCCTAAATGCAGAAATCAAATCAAATGTCCTGATGTACCAATATCCTACACAAAGGTATCCACACAAATTTAAACTTCACTAAACAATCTGATTTACACGCTTAAAAAACTAGACATGCAGATGACATATCACTTTTCCATATCAATTCCAAACAATATGGCAGTAATAGCATTAAGTATAGTGTCTTTGTTAAGTTCAATAGACTACCAGAAAATATAAAAATTGCACCTAGCCAACCAATCTTTAAAAGGAGGCTAAAACAGTTTATGTGGAATGATTATAAAATGTCAGTTTAAGAAATTCCAAAATCTGAGAAGACAAAAGAAGACTACATTGTGTACAAAAACTTATGAAAGCTACAAAATGTTGTATATATTTTCATACTGAAAACTTGTAAACTAAACATTGAATTGTAATTTGTCGCCAACAAGATAAAACTGTACGATTCCTTTGTATATGAGTCCTTGACTCGTTAAGGGATTAATAAAATGCATTATTATTATGTATATTAAGGCTTTCATGGCCCGGATTACTATATAAATAATTAATGTTTTTTGGGCTAATGCCGTGTGAAATTAAATTAGAACCATACGTTTCGGAGAAACCTTGCCTCCTTTTTCAGTGGAATCAAACAATGTGTCCAAAGAAAGTATATCAATGAGATTACAATAAATTACAAAAAATATAGATAAATCCCTCTGTTCGTCACCAGAGAGCAGCTGCCAGAAATTACTGTATGGAGCATGATAGAACGGCGGACAGAGTAGTAAGTAAGGAGAAGGTAAAGGGGGCGGGGTGAAAATGTAGAGACTCCTTGAAGAATGAGGATGTCCAAAAGTAAAGGGGGGTGGGTGGAGGGTTAGATGGATATAAGGAAACATAAACAAAAGGGAAGTGTATCTGAACGATACCTAACGTCATACAGGCAACGGCGAAAAAACAGATGGAAACTCCCCCAGTGACGAACGAAGGAGATCAAATCCAGGCTCTGTAGCCATAGAGGAAAAAAGTACAATTTGAAATAGGTGAAGAACAGAGAGACTGGGAGGTACTATCTTCCTCGATCCTTAATAACTGGTAGCCAAGTGTCACTTAGCTGATATCCAGTGTCTCTGTTAAAATTATTGGGATTTTTACGAATTTCAACTGCCTCCCTTATAATTCTAGACCAGTTGTGCTTAACAAGAGCAAGCGCATGAGCATTCTTGAAACATACATCGTGCACTGAAGACAGGGCATGTTCAGCTATAGCTGATTTGTCAGGTTGGTTTAGACGGATGTTCCTTTGATGCTCTTTGATGCGAGTTGCAATAGACCGATTTGTTTGTCCAATGTAGACTATATTTTTTGTAATTTTTTGTAATCTCATTTATATACTTTCTTTGGCCACATTGTTTGATTCCATTGAAAAAGGAGGCAAGGTTTCTCCGAAAAGTATGGTTCTAATTTAATTTCACACGGCATTAGCCCAAAACCATGAATTATTTATATAGTAATCCGGGCCGTGAAAGCCTTAATATACATAATAGAAACCTATATGGGGAGGAAGTTGTTCGACAATCATCTAAATTCAGTAAGTTGAGGCGAATAAGGAACTCTCTTCTTTCATCGTTGTCCTTCTTTCTTAGATGCAGGAATCATAACATCATTCCCAACTATGTAAAATTGAAGCAAAATATACACACTCATAAAGCTATGAGAATTTATCAGCGCGCTAGCAAGGCACGTACTGAACTGGACGTAGTTTCCCGTGAGTTATTACACTTACATATGCTTCTTAGTAGCATTCTCTCAGAGGAATTGTAGCTGTTCTTTGAACGTATCTCCGCTATTCAGGCCGAGAATAGATATACAGAGAGCTAAGTTCCATCGATTGTCCTCCAGACAAACAGCTCCTCGTACTGTTCTTGATACTAGTAAAGTTATAGTCAATCTTTCTAATACCCCTTTAGATGACTATCAAACAGCTTTACTAAGCAAAGATCTCAACTTTGCTCTCGCACCCTCCAAAATTCCTACAGAGGAGTTGATCACATCCGTTGAGGCTGCCATCTACAATTTACCTCCAGATGAAGCTGAAGAAGTTAGACAAGAAAGTGTGAGGATATTGAGATCCTCTAAAGTACCCGCACCCAATTTAACTCGGGGTGAAAGAAAGGCATTGAAGGAACTGAGCAATAATGACACCGTTTCTATTCTTCATGCTGACAAGGGAAATGCGACAATGGTGATGGATACCGTTGAATATAAAAGTAAAATCTCGATTCTGTTATCTTATCCTGTCTACAGACTGTGCACTCGTGATCCAACCACTCGTGTATCCAATGCCACTGCTATGCGTGTTAAACTGTCATCAATTTCAAAAGAAGAGGGAAGATGTCTTATTTCGAGATATGCTGTTCCTCCGAGATTGTATGGTCTTCCAAAAATCCATAAGCAAGACGTCCCTCTTCGACCAATTGTTAGCACAATAGGTTCTCAAACTTACGCTCTTGCGCAATATCTCAGCAAGTTGCTTCAGCCGCACTTGGGGCGCACACAGTCTTACATTAGGGATTCGACCCATTTCGTCGAAAAATTGTCAACCATCGCCGTTCAACCAAATGCTATTTTGGTGAGTTTTGATGTAGAGTCCTTGTTCACCAGAGGGCCGGTGGAGGTCATGTCCCTCATCAAGGATTTGATTCTGGAGGACATTGCCCGATTATTCCACCATTGCTTGTGTTCCAGTTATTTCTTGTGGGATAGTAAATTTTACGAGCAGACTGATGGTGTGGCCTTGGGAAGTCCACTCTCACCTGTCGTGGCAAATTTTTTCATGGAACATTTTGAGGGGGAGGCTATATCTTCGGCGTCTTTCAAACCTGTGATTTGGTGGAGGTATGTGGATGATACGTTCGTGGTGTGGGAGGAGGGTTCTGAGAAACTGAACCACTTTCTGAACCACCTAAATCGGCTGCATCCTTCAATCCACTTCAAAATGGAGCTAGAGTCGGGTGGATGCTTAATTTTTTGGGTTTTCTTGTGAGGAGGAAGGCGGATGGCTCCATGGGGCACGGCGTCTACCGTAAGCCAACTCACACTAACCGTTATTTACATGCAGACTCCCACCACCACCCAGCACAAAAACAAGAAATTATAACAACTCTAGCCAAAAGAGCGGAACGTATTTGTGAGTCATCTACTCTTCAGGAAGAGTTATATGCGTTACAAACCATGTTTAAGGGTAATGGCTATAATGAATCCACTATATATATATATAGGTCCCTACATCCCAGAAGGAGGGATAGACAACCTTCTCACAGCTCCGACGTGAGGAGAACTTCTACCCTCCCTTATATTCACAACACCACAGACGCGTTTCTAAGATTCTCCGCAAGCACAAGATAAAAACAGTTTTTGGCACTCTGACGAAAATTGGTCAACGTTTAGCATTAACTAAAGATAAATTGTCCCCAATACTACAACCTGGGGTGTATGAAGTCCCTTGTACTTGCGAAAACGTCTACATCGGACAAACAAAACGGTCCATTGCAACTCGCATCAAAGAGCATCAAAGGATGTTGTACTTCTTATGCTCCGAGCAGGGATGAATGATCAAGTAGTTTTCAATATGAATGACGTCCTTTTATTTATCAAATTCAACAGCAAGTATCATCAAAAAGGCGCCTTTTGATTCTACAGCATAAAACATGATTATGAGTTATCAAAAACTTCCCTACATTCAATATAGATACAATTTTGATGGCTGATGGCTTCAGATTTCACAGACAATATCTTACACATACATTCCGCCATTAGCTGTACATCTCCTTCTGGTTTAAAACAATTGCCAACTTATAAAAGTAAAATACATTTTTGATCACATTGTTGCCAACTTAGATTTACATTAGAGGTTATAGTCAGTTGTAAACATAATTAAATTTCAACACTCCTCCTTAATTATTTTACAACGAAGCGATTCAAACAATTTTCTATCGAGGGGTTTGGTCAGGATATCTGCAAGTTGCTTGGAGCTCTCGACATGTTTGAGAGCAACAGTTTTGCCCACGTGTTCCTGGATGAATTTGCGTGGAATCTCTATATGTTTCTTTCCTTTTGTAGTCTTCCCCTCGTGTGCATTGTGCAGCATGTGGATTGCTGACTGGTTGTCAACAAACAGCGTGACTGGTTTGTCTGACTTCAAAATTTCGAGCTACAGTCCAATTCTCTTGATCCAGCTGATGTCATATATCGATGAGACAGCTGCTCGGTATTCTGCTTCTGCTGTTGACGTAGCAACGAGTCGCTGCTTCTGTGTGTACCCGTAGGTGCATCCTTCGCAGATTCTCTCATTCCAATCATCAACGTATGGAATGCCTTTCCTGTCCAAAGCATACTTCATATACTTCAGGTTTTGGTGTGCGAGCCTCTCGTGCCAGGTTACGATCGAGGTGGCTACCTGATGGTTTGACAGTCAAACCAGTTGCAATATCAAAACATTCTTTTGTTCTCATAGCTAAATTAATTTTGAAACGCCAAGAATCATAATTGACATTTCCATGCAAATCTTCTGTCAAAGTTTCTAAATGAACCTTTACTGTATCCATGACTTAACTTAAAAAGCAAAATTAAGTTTCAAAAATATGACAAATTTACAAAAGTTTGATTTCACAAGATTTTTACTATCTATTTTCAAATTGTTTTATCAATTTACTCTGACTCATGTATAGGCTACTTGACTGACATTTTGAGGTTAGATTGACTTAGCTGACGTTTCTCGGGCTGACGATGTGGTAGACGTCCTCTTCGACGGGGCTGACTTTGTCTGCGATGACTGACGTGGACTTTCTCGGCTGACTGGACTGACCTGACGACTTCTGACTTGGACGACGACGACTGACTCGGCTGACTTTTTCTCGACATCCAAATTGTTTCCCGTAATGCTCGGCGTGTCTGACGTATGAGCAGTATCTGGGCCGATAACCTGTTGTACTTCTTATGCTCCGAGCATTGACGAATGATCAAGTAGTTTTCCATATGTATGATGTCCTTTTATTTATCAAATTAAACAGCAAGTATCATCAAAAAGGCGCCTTTTGATTCTACAGCATAAAACATGTTTATGAGTTATCAAAAACTTCCCTACATTCAATATAGATACAATTTTGATGGCTTCAGATTTCACAGACAATATCTTACACATACATTCCGCCATTACCTGTACATCTCCTTCTGGTTTAAAACAATTGCCAACTAATAAAAGTAAAATACATTTTTGATCACATTGTTGCCAACTTAGATTTACATTAGAGGTTATAGTCAGTTGTAAACATAATACGCTGCCGAAGTGATGCGCCTAGCAACCACATGGGCACAGCACAGTATAGATACCAATACAGTATGGACACTTCGGCAAAACCGGAAGAACGGATTTTCAAAGAAACAATTGATAAGGGGGAGCACCAATACACCTGTAAGCCGCTAGGTAGCACCACTTATGGACAAACACATGATAATCAGCTGATTGATGAATGTATATTTTATGTCATTAATTTAACTCTATTTCAACACACTAGCTCTCTTTATAATCAGATATTTTAAGAAAATAAATAACAAGAAAATAGAAAGTGTTAATACTACTGTGTTTTAATTCTAAGAAGTGTGGAATTTAATGTTTAACACCACATTCCTCCAGTCCTGTGGTGTCGCATTGTGATTGCATCGTAACGATGAAAGGTTATGATATGTTTTAATGATTAAATTAACACACGATATATTGAAAAGTGTGGGGGAAATGTGGATTTTGTTTCTTAAACTTTTGTAGTCTGAGATAATGCAATTCAAGTTTTCTACAGTAACTGTAAATAAGTGTTAATTTTTAATGTTCTTAGCTTCCTAACGTAAATACCCGGGAATGTATTTAGTTAAAAAAAGTCATGTTGATGGGTGGGGACAGCCTTATTATGCAGTGTTATTTTCACATTTCATGATATGCCTAGGCTACTTCTTACTCCTCATTTCTTAGCCTACTCACACTTCCGTTCATTATCTTGTGTTCCAAGAAGAATTCAATACCGGTACTGTAAGTCATGTGCTAAGGAATCTCTTTTCATTACCGGTACCTTTATTAGTTCCACGTCTTTGTGTGGCTATTATAGGAGCAACAAGTAGCTTTCAGATTCAACAAATAGACTATACATTTACTGGTAGATTGTTTTGTTTAGCCTACAGATGGCCTAAAAATAAGTAAAGTAAAGCTGAAATACAAGCTCAGGGCTTACAGTGAAGTAAACCGGCCAACCACCCTTCGTACAGAGGCCTGCTTCTCCAATCCTAGAAGCCAAGGTCACACCCAGATCTCCATTCGGAGATCCTAAAGTCGTCATATTATAGTTTTGGACTGGGTTTTGATTCTTGGTTAATGCATGTTAGAATTTCCGAGTTGCATCGAGTGGTTCAAATTCCAAATATAAAAAAGAAAGGTTCTGTGGCTTATGATCACGAGAGCCACATGAAGCTACAAGTTTGCTTTGCTTTCTGTCGCTAGTGAATGTAATAAAGTAATATAACTGGTAAATAACACTTTGTGCAATGGTGTCGCCAATCAATCAAGAAAAACGCTCAGTCCTAAACTTGCTCTAACCATAGCTTAACACCAATCAGACCTAACTTTAACCTCGTCACGACTAATAAGTAGCCATCTATCCGCACCGCACTTTTTACTTGTCAGTGGTATGTCAACTCCTTATTCTCCCCATTCTGCAGAAATGGAGATAATGTAGGATGAGTTTTCCATGCGATGGATGGTTTTTACACCTGGATGAGAGAAGTGTTAGACTCATAATGCTGTGTGGCTTTTGGAGAGGCCTGGGGCAGGTCTTTCCAGTTGGTACCTGTAAGCGACATGTACACCATAGTGGAATTAATACTGGTCATTAGGAGGCCTAACTATATGCCATAGCTTCAATTACCAGGCCTACGTCAAGAGTTAACAAAGGGCTATCGTGGTGTCATCAGTTCACACTCTGCGCAGAGTGCTGGGATTCAGTTTCAAGTCGTAACAGCAGTCTTATTTTAAACACTAAAGTTTCAAAGTATGTATAATTTTATTAATGCAGCCAATGGCCATGTACTTTTCTTTTCAGGACGGGTCAGGGAAGGGATATTGGAGGGAAATTGGCCGTGGATTTATTGAAAGGAACCGTCCCGGCATTTGCCTGGTAGTGAAAATGGGAAACCACCAAAACCATTTTCAGGACGGTAGAGGTGGGATTCGAACTCACGCTCTCCCGATGCCAGCGAGGCACGAAGTAGCACATTAGCGCTCTCGGCCACCAAGGCCGGTTCAAAGTATGTATGCCTCTTGGTAAGCTATAATCTGGAGTCATTTATATAACCATATTTTTTGACATAGTGGTACTGTATATATTATTATAGTTCCAAATAGGACCTCTTTGGTCTATGACCCGTGTACTTGTGTGTGCATGGTATTTGATAATCAGTGTTGTGGTGAATGTAATGTAATTGTTGTTTTAAGGGGCGGAACTTCGAGGTCATCTGCCCCTAGAATGTTGTGGTGACTAGCAGTGTTTGTAACTTGAACGGTACTCAAAAAAAGGTTTTGCATATTGCGATTTAGTGTTTTGCTATGTGTACTATCCTACCAGCGAATTGTTACCGGTGGCGGAAATCGGAACTAATGCGCTCCGCCCAGCCACACGCGTGCGATAGACGTGCAGTTGTCGCCAGCGAAACCTCATCGCACGTCATTTGTGTGCATGATTCATGCTGGGTCGTGCGCTGTGCGATGTGTTCTCATTGTATGACTGTACATGCGTTCTCCCTCTTGCCCAGCAACCGCTCGCGGCAGCCATAACGAGGCGAGCTGACGTAATGTATACACAACAGCCGTGCTCCACGTCTAGCAGTAACAATTCCCTGGTAAGGTAGTATGTAATGACATACAAAGAAAAACAACACACACTATGCTGTGCAAAAGAGACAAACACTAAAAGTATAATAAAAGTGGCAATCTTTTTCATGTTGGGGCATATCAATACCATGTATGGCCACCACGAGCCCTTAGGCATGCTTGCCGACAAAGAGGCATACCGTATTGAGAACCAACGAACCAACCTGGTTTGGGGCAGATTATCCCACTCTTGGAAAGCAGTTTCAATCAGTTGCTGAATGTTTGTTTGTTAGAGGATTGGGACAGTGCGAAACTGCACTCTTAATCTTTTCCCATGCATGTTCGATACTGTTCATGTCCGCAGAATATGCAGGCCACTCCATTCTCCGTATGCCTTGCAACTGAAGGAACTGATGACCACCCTAGCTCGATGGGCATTATCGTCCACTAGTGTAAAGCCCTCACCCATTGTGGCAGCGAATCCTGTAACGACAGGTTTGAGGATGTTGTCTCTGTACACCAGACCGGTCATGTTACCGTGGATAGGAATTAGAGGCGTACGTCGACCAAACATGATCCCACCACAAAACATGACTGAATTTCCTTGCTGTTGGAGGCGTTCCTGGATGAAGAGCTTTTGAAATCTCTCACCCACTCGTTGCCACACTCGATTGCTCCTGTTGTATGGGTTTCTTCTCACGCCCAAGTACACAGGGCTGATGACCATGATGTACAACCTCCTACATGAAACAACAAGCATTAGCATTAGCCACCTGGCTATGGCTTCATGAGACAGTGACGGCAGAGAATCCCAATCTTCGTGCTCCAATAGAGGAACAGTTTGACTATGGTATGATAATGCACCGGATGTTGCAGCCATTCCAATAGACCAAGAGGCACTAAGGAGCAATCTGACCACCATGTTAGACAACTTATGTACATCGACTGCAATCTGTTGTTTCATTTCAGGGGCCTGGCCATCGTGGTCATTTAGCCCCGTGTACTTGGGCGAGTGTGGAATTTTGATTGATAACCTGTGTTATTGTGATGCCTGTCTTAGTATGTGTATTTGCAATTCCGGTGAGGATTGATAAGGAGGCGGCATTGGCTTTAACTTAGGAACCATCACAGCATTTGCCTGCAGTAGAAGTGGGAAATCTCGGAAGACCACTTCCAAGATGGCTAAGGTGGGAATCAAACCCTCCTCTTCTCAGTTGTGCCTCACGAGACTGAGTGTGCCCTGTTGCAGCCCTCAGACCAGAATTACATTTCTTGGCATAGCCGGGAATCAAACCCAGACCTCTGGGGCAACAGCCAAGAATGGTAGTCACTACGCCACAAGGTGGTCCATGACTGCAATCTAGATCCGCTGTAAATATTCTCAGAATTGCTCATTAACATCACACGTAGTATGGATAGTTATTGTTGTTTAAGGGGCGAAACAGCAAGGTCATCTGTCCCTCTTAACACAAAATAATTCAAATTTTAGTTGAGTTAAAATTTTTAGGTGGATGCCTAATATTAATAAAACAAACAAAAATAATATGTATAGAATAAAAATTCAGAAAAGAAAAAGTTCTTTGAGCAAATGCACATACAGGTACAGTATTTTTCTCACCAAGATACGATGAACTATATTATTAGTAGGGCCATGATTCTTATGCAAGATATGTTTACGTAATAGTAATAATGTGTGAGTCCTCCAGAGAGACTCGTGCGGGTATTTTTAAAGATAACACCCATATACTGTACATTCTAAGAAGACTATTGAAACCATAGTCTCCGAACTACCATTAAAACGAAACAAACAAACAAACCCCGTGGCACTACAGTCCATGAAGGGCCTAGGCCTACCAAGCGATCGCCACCCAGCCATTTGGCCTGCAGATTATGTGGTGAGCGCCTCGGATCCCCTCGGCCGTTAATCTTGGTCTCCATGAGCGTGGCGCTGCCTCATTGTCAGATAGCTATTCAATTGTCCTTGCGAGGCTGTGTACACCCAGTTCCAGCCCTCACGCCGGTTTCTGAAATCCCTGACGGAGCCTCGAATCGAACCCGAGTTCTCCTGGTGCGAGGCAGGCGCGCTACCCCAACACCACCCGAGCTATATTACTCCATTTAATTGGGCATGCAAAATAATTTGAAGATGGAATGTTTGGTGCACGGAGCATTCTGGGAGGGGGGAAGAGGAATTAGAAACCATAGAAATTCCCTTCTATTAGGACCAAGAGGTGGATTAGAATCCATCCCTTTTCACTTAGATCACCTCGTGGTGTAGCAACTAGCATTCTGGTCTGAGGGCTGGAACGGGGTACACTCGGCTTTGGGAGGCAAAACTGAGAAGTGGTGATTTTGATTCCCATCTCGGCCATCTTGTAAGTGGTTTTCCTTGGTATCCCACTTCTACTGCAGGTAAATGCCGAGACGGTAGGCTACCCCTAACGTAAGGCCATAGTCGTCTCCTCCCCTATCCTCACCTAAAATTATAAATGCACACACTAATACAGCCATCACAATAAGGCAGTTTATGAGACCAATGATACACACATCCAAGTACACATGACTAAAGGCCAAAATTGAAATTCTCCTTGGCAAAACCAGGATTCAAAACTGGGCCAACCAGTTAGAAGGCAGCTATGCTTACTTCTAGACCATGGCAGTAGCTGTGGAAACAATGGGCTTATATGTTTGGCTATTTTTATTTCTTGGATATGAATATTTCTTTTATTCCCTTACTTCACTCCAAAGTCTTTTTCATCCTAATTGACAGTGTCATGGAGCCCTTTCATTCTAGAGAAAAGATCATCCATGCAGCCTCAACGTAGATGGAAAGTAGAAGAGGCTAAGAAAGGAATTGGGAAGTGACTGTGGTCTATGGGAAAGCCACCATCTCAGCATTTTGAGAAGAGAAACAAGGAAGCTAACCTGAAATGACAGGTGAAGGGACATGAACCAACTTATTTCACCGACCAGGTCTTCAGTGTGGTGATGTGATTTGCAGTTAATGTTGTACAACATCCTTAGGTCTCAAACCCCAATCCTTCCATTTTCTAACGGGATGGGATAACCCAGAACTAATGGATCGTTGCACCTGTCTAAAACCATGGAGGATTATGTTAAGTCCTTTGGCTGTCCAACAATAAAATTGTAAGTTATTTTGATTTAGAAGTTATTGCTTTATGAGATTACTTCCAAATCCTTTGTTGTAATGCAATAAACAAACATTCCTGATATCGCCTTGATCTCAGATCACTGATTTGATTTCTGATAGAGAGTCAGTTTTTGAAATAATGAACTGCTTCAGACCTGTCTAACACATTTGTTGACAACAAGACAAAACTATAGTTATCAGTCACAGAAGCTGCAGGTTATCTGACATGAATTCTAGTTTCTCTACTAAAAGGTAGCGATAAACAATATGTTGGTTTTTGGTGTAAAGATTTGCCTAGGTAGCTCCACTCAAAAATTGCACATTACTTTTCTTAGTAGGTAGCTAAAACCTTGCAGGTATAGTATTATTAAATTTCTTTCGTGTTAGACCAACTTAAATGTTACAGTATTTAGGAAGTTAAATTTGCTCCTCAATGACAATGCCAGGGCATTAAAAATCACTATTGAAAAAAAAACTCTTTACAATTAAACACTCGCTACCATATTTTATATACTGTAGGCTTCTAGGCCAAGCCACTTCAGGATATAGTCATAAAATTGGTGAGCTTCACCTCTGAAAATTGAAAACAGGAAAAAATAATGTTTCTTTAAAAATAAAAGTCAAATGTTTCCATGAAAATACATCAGAATACCCAAACATTTGCAGAAAAATATGCCTGTTTGAGTTGGAATGTTTAGGCTTTCATGGCCAGAAAATAAATTACTGCAAATTCTTCTAGGTACGGTACTATGGATATGATGGGGCACAGACATGGCATAATACCTAGAAGAATTCACAGTAATATTTGTACGAGTTGTTTCTACATACCGTAAACCATGTAAACAAATAAGTAATACTGTAATGCAGAAAAAATGTGCGATGCAAGCAGAAGTTTGTTCTTGACACTTTTCATTCTCTCTGTGGAGTTACTTCAGGAAGAATATAGTGGTCGTAACCAGATGTGGCTGGTTGAACAATATAGGGGAAATCTGCTGGGACCTTTCCTTTTAATAGGTCACAGGCTTTTCCAGTACCTTGCCCAGTTTCATTCATCTCTAATTAACTCTGATGAGTATAATATTTCTTGAATTGTAATCTTCTGTAAATCTTTCTGCCTAATCAACCCTTAAATGAATAAATAATGTGCAAAAAGTAGGACATGTTCTGGATATTAATTACATCCTTTATCAGCCATTACAATTTTAGTATGTCATTATAAAGACACACCACTCAGTCCTTCACACATCCTTAAATAGAAAGGAGACAACTTTTCCTAGCATCACTTCACAATCCATACGATTCCTGACCCCTACATAAATATGAATAATCAAGGGTAGAAATTAAAATTGATGCACATTCTGAAATGTATACCGTACCACATACTATGACAAGTGTAGCAAGCACAATGCCTATGTAACATTGACATAGAGGTACCGGTACTGGATACTTGTGATAAACATTTATACCAAATTCTACACCTTTAGCTTGTATCACATGAAACCTTGGCCATGTTTACAGCTAGTATTAAACAGATTATTTCTGCAATGATGAGAATCAAGTCCTTTCCCAACAATAGAATAGGATGTGAGTTGCAGCTTGACATTATCTGAGGAATTTCCGACATCCCTGAACAGGTTTGAACAATGTGGCTTAATGTAAACATTAAAATCTGTTGCTATGACTTAAGATAACTGTAAATTTTAAAACCATTGAGCTTTAAAATGGTATATGAAACTCAAATTTATGAAAATGTTTGGATAGGCAGTAGGCTATTTTCATGTAGATTTATATAGCCTATATTTATGACCAATACATTACATTTTCGCGAGACCACCTCGTGGTGCAGCAGATAGCTTTCTTGGCTGTCACCCCCGTAGGTCTGGGTTTGACTCCCGGCTTTGCCAAGAAATTTTGATTCTGGCCTTAGGGCTGGAATGGGATACAGTCAGCCTCGTGAGGCAAAACTGAGAAGAGGAGGGTTCGATTCCCACCTCGGCCATCCTGGAAGTGGTTTCCCTACTCAAGGCAAATGCTGGGATGGTTGTTAACTTAAGGACACAGCCACCTCCTTCCCAATCTTAGCCCCAATTTACAAATACACACACAGCCACCACAGTAACACAGGTTATCACACAATATGCCCACCAAATTTCTCAATTCCCGAGTGATAGTGTACGGCATGTTGACACCCAGAGTTTGGTGTTACATCTCACTTATGCAAGGCTCCACTCTTGTATGATTATTATGTACCGCTATTCATTTTCAAATAACATGGACCTATACGGTAATGCTTTAGTGGCACCATGTTCTGCATGTGACATAGTGAAGAAAAATCATCCCTAGGATCGTTGCTGAAAGTATAGAAGTATCCAGGAATTTGATTAGTGTGTATCGAAGATACAGTTGTTGCTTATTTTAAGGGCTGAGACATCGTGGTCATATATCCCCGTGTATTTGGACGTGTGTGGAATGAGAGGGGGGTATCACTTCAGAAGAAATTGGGTGGGTTTATCATTTACATGGGTGGGCAAACTTTTAGTGGTCTCACAGAATTAAATAAAATTAAGGGCATTGTGATATGTCTATGAGGTAGGAACATCAAGGTTAACAGCCCTGGTTTTTATGTCACACAGCCTTAATGCCATGCCGAGCGTAGTGAGGGGGTTGCTATCCTCAATAGTTTGTCTCTGAAAGCAACACTATTTACAATTTTGAGGGACTGGAGTACCTTTAGTCATTTCATGGGATTGTAGCTTTGGGTACACGACAATCCAAACTTCTCCAGAACTCTTCAGGAATAGCACAAAGTCCCACAGGTGAGGGAGCAAATGTTAAATCTGATTTGCATTGTAGCTTGTAATTAAAGCACTTAATTCACTGTAAAGGGCTGCAGCTTAACAAATTACATTTAATAAAACACATCAACTAACTTCAGTCAGGAAACCATTTGCCTCCTAGGCTAAGTGGGGTTAGAAAACGGACACTTTAAAGGAGACAATAGCTTCTCTAGGGTGGAGATTTAATGTTTGTTGGGCATTATTACCTAATCTCAGCCTAGCACTGCCCTCCTTGTGGTTTAAAACACTTCCTTTGAGAAATAAAGGCTACATACCCTACCGTATATATTGACGTGTAGATTTGCCACGTATGCCAGTAAATCCTCTTGATTACAGGCCTTTATCCAGTCATTATATCTGGATTAGGAATGAGGAATTTGAGAATTAATGGATAGGTGTTTGAGGGACTGACATCTCATGGGTATTAAAACCAGAATTATTCGATGAAACGTGTGATATTTGTATTTACCGCTCCAACGCACGAGGAAACCGGAATGCTGTTATGTCCAGTGTGACAAAAACTGCGCAAAAAATTACCGCACAGATGTTGGTTTCCCACATTTCTGCCATTGGTTAAAATGCAAAATTATATTTCTGAGTTGATTTTAATAATTACAAACAATGTTTTCTTCAGACAAAATCGACAGGCCGCACTCAATGAATACGGGTAGACTGCTCTCTCGCGGATACATGGTGAACCGTCGCCGCCATGCGTGCGTGCGTGCGGTGCTTCCGGTACCGGCCGATTCAAAACCATGACGAAAAAATTACATGGTAAAGGCCTGATGTGTCCTTACTGTATGATATCTATACTGTGGGCACAGCCACATTGGACCCAAACAACTGGTTGCTAGGTGTTTATACATAGGAAGCTGCATTAAAGCTGCGCAGCGTCTTGAATTTTGTGGATAAAAAAGTGTAATATGCGTGAAATAAGGCAAACGCCTCCCGTGAAGATCATCTACAGCAGCGGTTCCCAAACCTTTTCGGTCCCGGAACTCTTCAGAAGTCATGTCCTTTCCGCGGAACCCGAACTCTATCCCTGAGCATTGTGAACCCACAATGTTCTTCCAGCTTTCATCTATTCTTATTGCCTGGGTGTTTTGTATAGCCTAACGCTAATGTAGTAGGTATGGAAACAAAGACAAAACATTTTAAATACATATTCAAGCCTTTATTTTGGTACAAAAATATAAACAATTATTTTCCATCTAATTTCTAATGTGACAAATTGTTTCATTTTCGTTCTTAAAATAGTTTCGAAATCGGGCTTTATGTCCGACAGCTTACTACTGAATTTGGTTTTGGTGTAAGCATACGCAGAAAAGCCTGCTTAGCATCGATGGTGGACACGAAGGGGAGCAGAGCTCGGATAGACTTTTCGGCTACTGACGGGTGTACGACTATCAGTCCAACCCAAAATCGTTCAGCGGCACTAATTCAAATTCCGATTTAAAAGCGGAGGTTCATTGAATTTCAATAAGATCTTCATAGTCAGGCACGGACATGTGAAGTTTATTTCGTTGGCAAATGGATTTTGCTGTGATAAAAGTCATAAAACGAAGTCCTAACGTTGGCCAATAGGTGTTTGGATATAAGACGAACTCCGCCTACCTTCGCATTAGAAACAATATGATAGTTAGCCTCGTGTGGTTTTATTTTAAAATCAGTTTTAAATTTGATTTTTAAGAAATATCGCGGAACCCCTGCGATGCCTTCATGGAACCCTAGGGTTCCGCGGAACCGAGTTTTGGAACCGCTGATCAACAGTATTGGAGCTACAAAACAGAAGTGAAATTTTATGGATAAAGTACGAGAAATTTGCGTGATAGTAAGAATAAAGTTGACCTCACTCCTGAGTCAAGAATTGCATGGCGGGTACTACAAATTATAAATATGTATTTATAACATCATTTATTGGATACAGTATATCTAATATAGTGAGATATTTAGGACATATATGTCACCTAAAGGGGTTTTTGGTTCATGTGGGGAGTCTAGTTGTAATTAAATATGGTTTGTACTATAAGTATTATAAACGACAACCTTTATAACCTTACAGCTGATTCACTAACAGCAATACATTTTATCATACAACTTTTCTGAGTGGTGATTTTTCACTTAATTTATTTAAGCAGTGAATTGTGGTTCCAAATAACAATTAGGCCTACCCCAGACTGAAAATTTATGCCTAAATATTTTATTTTTTGCACTTTCAGGAAACAATTATCATGTAGGCCTACACCCTGCAACAAAGTTACAGTTCCGTTTAGTGACATTATTCAAGCCAATGAATACTGCTTGATTCTGAAGTGATGGAGTGGCAAGTCTTGTTGTGATTGTCAGGGAAGTTTCGGTGAAAAAGTCAGTGGTGTCAAGAAATGAGGTGATGTGGATAGCGGCGAACCAGGCTACCATGGCATTATGTCAAGATTGTTAGAAAATGTTTTAATCATTTCAGCATGAAATATTAGTCAAAAAAGTCTGTGGTGCTATAAAGTTATTAATAAAAGTGGAAATATAATAATCTAGGAGTGTACTTAGTCAGTTAGTTCTTATGGTACTGAAGAGTGGGAAAAATATAATTAGATTATTAGCCCATGGAGTAAGGCTTGTGGTAAGTAATGAACATATTTTACACCAAGAATGGTGTAAATTTCTATATCATTGTCCAATATTTTTTATTTCCTTACTCCATGGGCTAATTACCTAATTATCTTTTACCCACTCTTCAGTACCATAAGAACCAACACCCTAATTCCTATTGTTTGTATTGGAACGTAGTTATGCAGACCAATTTCCAGCCTTGGAGATTATTCTTTATGGAATAGTGGAATAATATTCCCCCTCCTTCCCTCCAAATTGACTATGGCTGATCAAACTGTACTAACTAGAGTGTACCATACATGTATGCATCAATTACTTTATGTGATGCATTTTACTATAATAAGGTGTTCGAGAGGATAAAATCTAACGCCAGAATACAGCCGCTTACTGTTGAAAGAGGCAGTTTTTTGCTGCAAACTGAGCATAATATGTGGACTGCGGAAAGGTTTGAAGTTGGTACTAGAAAGTCCTATTTAATTTGGTAACTGGAAACTGTGTGAGCCATCAAGTACCGTAGCACTTGGGTTATCGTTATGGTACCGGGACTCTCAGCCAGGCCCGACGAGAGGGGGGGTCAGGCGGGGCTGCAGCCCCGGGGCCCGGCTCTGGGAGGGGGGCCCGACCGGGCAAAGTATTCCTTTCATGACTAAAATATATCACAGACAATTATTTGATGAAACAATCAACGTCTGTGCAAAATGGTGCGAGAACAATAACATAGGCTAGGTCAAGTATTTTAGTCAGAGCACCCTGGAAACAGCTGAACCAGAGCACCCGAACGTAGTCATACAATACCGTAGTTCTCAGAATATGTACCTCTGGTAAGAGGCGCATACCTCGGTTCTAAATTTAACTTACTTGACAGCCTTCTTTGGTTTGTTTACCAAACTTGAAACTGATTTCCTGATTAACTGTCGCAATTCTGAAGATTAGTCTCCTCTGATTCTGTGTTTGGAGCGTCAAGTTGCTTTGTTTCTAGTGATCTTTGGGTGCCGTGCGCTCACTCCATTTACATTGTCTAGGTAAGAAAATAGTTTATTTAATCTTCGTCCACACCGGAATTCATTTTGGCTCTGTATAAATGCCGGATAAATATGATGCGTGATGTAAGGGTATTTCCATTGCCGAACGTACATATAGTTGTGGACTAAGGAAAATGTTCATCTATAAAGAACTAAGAAAACATTATTATTGTTAGGAGGCTTGTATTTATTACGACTGTAGCCTATAGGCAGTGAAACGATTTGAAAAAGTTTCGAACCGAAGATCCCCAGTTCGAATTCACCTCGCACCGAGACATTTTAACTGTCTGATTATCACTTTATGGCTTACGTCTTGTATCCAACATTACCTAATAACTGAGAAATCTCATTTGCTGCTATTATTATGATTATTAGTAGTAGAATTATGATTAATATTATAATTAGATGTATTAATATTATTATTATCGCCATATACTATATGCCAAACAATATTAGTGGAAACAAGCTGAGCTTTCGTAAGCCCACTGGCAGCATTAGTAGCATCGAAAAAATATGGCATATTCTAATATGGACGCAGCAAGCAGTTGTTAATGACTCCGGCTTGCAAAAGAGTAATTGACTAGGTCGAAAGAACAGCCATTGCCTTAACATGAGAACGAGGATATTCTCAAATTCAAAATCATTACGATTTTCGGTGTGTGAATTGCTACTAAAGATCATCGTTAGTTTGATGATGGTTGTTGATGATGTTGATGTTTTAAGGGGGCGGAACAACAAGGTCACCTGCCCATAATCGTTAGCTTACGTGTTCCTTTCGGTTATAAATACTGAATGCGAACTACAAGGGAAAGAAGACAATAATTGAAAGAAGTAAACCATGATAGGTTTGAAGTCTTTGATATGGAAATGCAGGTTTAATAAATTACGCTGACGGATCTGAACAACAGTTGTCTAATATTCGGAAGGAGAAAATGATAAAGAAATGTTTGGATATTAAATTAACTCTGGCTCTTGTTTTTATCTTGGACAAGCTCTTCGTACCCATCGTTGTCGGGTTTGCGATTTAAGGGAAACAAATAGACTGGTGACAGGAGTTAGTGAAGTTATGGCTAAACTATCGAACCCTGTTTGGGCAACACCCATGTAATTTTGCAATTTGTACCCAGTCCATTGTTCTACTTAGAATTAGGTAGTTTTAAGGGAGGACACTTGGGGTCACAAAAATGAACATTAAACAGCTCATAAGAAAAATAAGCTATCAACCAATACGCAAATTCCTAAGAAGGATGTTTTTTAGAAATATTTGGTGGCTTCTGGCCTTCGTTTTCTAGCCATGCGGCCAGCTTCAATGTAATTTATTTTTACTTGTATTATGAGTCTTGTATAACGTAATAATGTTATTGGTTTTGCTTTCCTTTAAACTACTGAGGCTTTTACAGACGCCAGGGGATCTTCAACGTGCCAGTAAATCTACTCACACGGCTCCCTCACATTTGCGCACCCTCAAATTTCAACTGACAGGGCCAGGATTCGATCCTTTAACCGTCTAGAACGTTTCCGCTGCTGCAAGCAGCCAGTCTTGGTATGAGGAGGAAATATGATTGTAATGTATATCTTATATCATAGAAATTGAATGGGCTTACGATTAATGAAAAGATAAACACATCCATGCCCGTGGTCGGATTCAAACCAGCAGTTGAGCTCGAGTTTCAAGACCTTTTATTATGACCCATGCCAGCATAATATTTCGTCACTCCACTATCGGTGTGAAGTGATTGACAACTTGCTTAGAGGGTACTGTACACTATGTTGCGACTTCCATGACAGGTCATGTCACCGTGTGATATTCTCAGATCAGCAAGTTCTCACAACTGGTATTGCGATGTCAAGAGAAGGATACAGATTGCGCATTTGGCTTGATGCAGGGAATTGAGGCTTCCTATTAACTCCCCTCATCCCTCTGTATAAAAATTCAATTTATAGCCTAGTTTTATTTTATTGCTGCATTCTACTTACATATGAATGTTCATGCCATTCGCTCTAGTAGCACTGACCCCAAACCAACATTCAAACTGGAGATGTATTTGGTCATTAAACACCTCATCCGGGATAAATGAAAAGTTTCAGTAAATATTCCAAATGTTCAGAGATGATAACACATACTGACAAGCAATAGTAAATAAAAAATTGATGGGCATGAAATTTGAGAGTGCCTATTATTATTATTGATAATAGCATTATTATTGCCGGCCCCATGGTGTTGGGCAGCGCGCCTGACTCACCCTCGCCCCGGGTTCCATTTCCGGCTCCGGCAGGGATTTAAGAAACTGACTTGAGGGCTGGAACGAGGCGCACTCAGCCTGCCTGACAGTGAGGTAGTACCTCGGTCATTGAGATCAAGATTGTCGGCCAGAGAACTACGGTACTGGACATTACTGTTTCCATGATATTTTTGTTACATGTTTCTGTTTTCTATGCATCTATCAAAGAAAGGATAGAAAGTTGACACTGAATATTAATGCAAATATTGGCGGATTAAATTAAAATTGTAGCCAAGTTTTAAGCATTCGCTATTTCAATACATATAAAATACAGAACTGGAGAACTACTTAATTAAACCGTAATCTTACCACCCTTAAACATTTCATATTATGCATGTTGCATAGGGACACGACAGCACAGCTGTTCAGCTGCTTGCTTCTCACCCTGGTGGACCAAGTTTGATTCCTGGTTAATACACATTTCAAATTGTAGTTCAAATTCAAAACGTCAATAGTTGCCACTGTTTATTTAATCTCATTTCTCTAGGAATTTAGGGAGCATATTGGCTGCAGTCCTATCAGCGCCACCTCTGGATCTTCCCCCTGTTAATGTCAAATCAACAGCTACTTCCATGGTCGTCGCACTCACAAATACGGTATCCTAAAACATGCGTGAATGTGGAATACGGTATTATTATTCCGGTGGTTAACATAGGCCTACTAGGCTTAGGCCGAAGATTCCTGGGTTCGATTCCCGGCCAGGCTCGGAAGATTTTAATCTCCAGTGGAATTTTCTGACGTCTTAAACATGAAATTCATTCCCGGCGCGCAGATCGAGCATAATAAAATAAATAAATAAATAAATGCATAAATAAAATTAGCCTATTGGCAACTCCAGCTATCTGATATGACATCTAGCGGTAAAAATGAGAAACTTATGAAGTAGGGTACATTTGTCACGTGGTGACTGTTTGTATATGGTTTCTTGTATTGGTAAGCAGATCGTGGTAAATTCTTCGTGACTATACATAAGTAATAAGTTTTACTCGTTGATAAGAGTGAAAAGTGAGTAAAAGCAAAGTATATTGCTCAGTTTACGGCTGTAAGTCGATGTAAAAGAGGGCTGCGGATATACGTTTTCATCACTTTCCAAAAGATGCAAATAGCAATAGCCGAAAGGTGACGATACCAAATAAATACGGGCAACAAGAGCGGGTTGGATCACTCACCACTACACTCACTGACGACAGGACGGTTGTTCACTTACGCCGTGCCAAGCCGCACCTAGACAGCCAAGCACAGTAGCCGATCCAAGCCATACAAAGACAGCCAAGCTTAGGCCTACTGCAGCCGAGGACAGCCAAGCTTCATCAGTCAGGTATCCTTTCCCGCTCCCTAGTTCATTTCCAATATCCCTACCAACCGTCATCACCTCGTCCTGCGATATCCGAGCCATTCCACAACGAGTCATATAGGCCTAATTTGACTTTGCAGGGTAAATACTTACCATCCAAATCAAGCAATTCCTGTCTACCCCGAGTTTTAATACAAGTTAAACTCACCCCTTCGCCCTACCAAGCAGCAAATAATTTCTAGAGTCTATGGTACAGTGAGCAAACTCAAATATAGCTTTTAAACGTAACAGTGCCATGACTCGAACTGCTCAAAAACAAATACCAGCAGACAACCGATGCTTGATAATATGCAATTGACACATAAAATCCAGTGGAACACACAAATTAGATCACGTGTATCGCACAGTTATACAAATATAAAATTGAAAATAACACTGTCATTATTTTAGGGACCACATTTACTGATTATAACTGAAAAATAAAAAAGTGTTCCATATCAAACGCGTGTTATTGAGTAATTTTACCCTACTTATCCAGACGACCGCAGCGCCCCAAGTGTTAGTTTGAGTTGCCAATAGACATCCCGTAAGGGAAAGAGCCTCCTGTTTGCTCAGGGACGAGCTCGTGATTTTTAAAGTGTTATTATAAGGATTTTGTTATTTTATGCAAAATAGGCGTCTGGTAATATTAAATTACTTTATGCAATTTTATAACAATACCAATAATGATATTAACAATAATCATTATTATCAGCATTATTTTTACTATTGTTATTACAGTATAACCCAGGATAATAGAAAAAGGCTTATCAATGAGGGACAGAGAGAGAGTGAGGAAGGGAGAGGGGGTGGGCGAGCGGGGGGCCCGGGCTGGCTCCAGCCCCAGGGCCCGTGCAGGCTCTCCACGGCCCTGCTCTCAGCATTTCCCTACATGAACGCTTTGGCCCACTTCATACCAAGTAGGCTACTTGTACCACTTTGACTGTCCAGCACATATTGTACAGATGGCATTGGTAACGCCTGCGCCGCAAGCTCGTGTCGCCGGGTCACGCTATCAACGGTGGCATGTACAGTACTGGTTCTGGCTACGTAAGAAATTGAAGCATACAACTCACGTTGAAAGACGATTTCAGCAACTGGACACTTTGGGAGTATTTTCTAGATGATTATGCTGACTTGGACGTAAGTATCTCCATTGTGCGGAAGAGAATCGACATTTCAAGTAGTTGAATACAGTACAAGTTAGTTTAGGTAGCATAACACAAATGATCTCACGACTTCACTTAAATAGATTATAAATTATCTAAACACTTTAAATATATATATCCCCCATAAACTATTAGCACACGATATTTTTTCTGTACAACTATTTCCACTCGAAACAACACGTTATAAACACTTTCTGATGCATAGGCTACCGTACGTTAGATATGTGGTTGTTGATTCATGTAGGGGCTTTACAACATCGTGGTCCAGGAGCCCCGTATACTTGGGTGTGTATGGAATTTGTCTGATAGCCTGTGTAATTGTGACCGACAGTGTCAGTTACGCTCGCTAAAGCGCAGCGCTAGGCGATGGGGCCAAGCTCTCTACGCACTCGGTAGACGTGGGTTCGAACCCCGCCGTTGGCCGTCCTTGAAATGGTTTTCTTTGGTTTCCCACAATTTCAACTCCAGGCAAATGCTGGGACGGTACCTTCTGACAGGCCTCGGCCACTTCCTTCCACATATTTGCCCAGTTACATTAATCTTCATTAATTTCATCTCTCATTAACCCTTATCATTAGGTTGGCGTCAGGGAGGGCATCCAGCCGTAAAAACCATCTGCCAGATAGAAATTCATCGCATCTCATCCCCTACCCTGGGAATAATAAGAGGTAGACTTACATACAACCTGTGATATTGTGATGGCTGTATTAGTGTGTGAAATTGTAATTGAGAAGGGGATTCGGAAGGAGGCAGACGTGGCCTTGTTTATGTACTATCCCGGAATTTGCCTGGAGTAGAAGTGGGAAACCACGGAAAACTACTTTCAGAATGACACAGTCGGGAATCGAACCCGCCTCTTCTTTTGTTTTGCCTCACGAGGCTGAGTGTACCCCGTTTCAGCCCTCAGATCAGAATTAAAATTCTTGGCAGAGCCGGGAATCGAACCCGTGCCTTCGTGGTTAGATATGTGCCGCTTTGTGTAGAACCGTAATCTTTAAGAAGTTTTAGTGAAGCAGCTACATTATCAGTTGGTTTTCCACGGAGGAAGGGTGGGCATAATTCATACTGCGTCACTTTTGAAATATTTCGCACGATGTATCCAGCTAAATGATACACTAAACATTCTTTGCCTACCTGAAGACGATCGATATCCAGATCTACAGCCGGGTACGAAATACGTGGGCATATTGCGCGTGCTGAAACACGCTGTCTCAAGGCAGAATAGCAATGTAGCAATGTAGGCGGTAAGATATAACATAACTTACACTACTCACTCATGAACAATTTAATATAAACTGCCGAACAGTGACAATGGAGAGCAATAAAAATTCCGATAATTTGACACAAATACAACGCGCACTAATGACTAGTATCGTCTGTTGCCGTCTCAATCGATGGTGCTGCTGCTGGTGGGAAGACCAGCACTCTCTTCAGTTGGCTTATGGGTATAAAGAGAAGAGCGCACAGTTCCTCTTCCATGCTTGAGCTATGGATTTTAGGCTAGCGGTAGTAATATAAAGCTTCTCAGGGGGAGCGTGATGGCGCAGTGGCTTAGCTACTCGTCATTCACCCGGACGGCCGGATTTCCAATCCCGGTGACAGCGGGGTGGAACTTTCACCTGAAAAATTACGTGGCGTCAGGAAGGGCATCCGGCCTCAAATCCCCGGCGACCCCAATTAATTGGTATAAGCAGTAGAAAGTATTAAAAAGTTTTTCAATCAAACAACGGAACTAGGTCTTTAACTGGTTATAAATAATGTTACTGGTTTTTGGGTCCCTTTTAACTTCTGTGGCTTTTAGGGACGCCGGGGTGCCGGAAATTTGCCCTGAAAGCATCTGTAACGTGCCAATAAATCTACAGACACGGCTCCCTCGCATTTTCGCACACTAAAATGCCGGCTGACTGCGCCAGAATTAGATCCTGCAACCTTGGGCAAGCAGGCGAGAACGTTACCGCTGTGTCACGCAGCCAGTTGGTTATAAATCAGAAGCATGTATCGGTAGGATATCTATGCATGGCTTCGGTGGCGTAGTCGGTAGCATGCTAAACTGCTATGGCCAAGATCGCGATTTTAATCCCAGTCGAAGTCGTCGGGTTCGTGTCATAAATTTATGGCATGTAAAATAACCTACAACTACAATTGGTAGTGTGTAGCCAAAATTTGCAGGCTATTGGGTTAGAAACGCTCTATCAAGTTCCAACGTTCGCCACTGGGTGTCAGTGAAAGTGGCGTCTGGTAGCTAAATTTGGAACTACTTGACATTGATATTGGGAAACCTACGGGCGTTCTTTTGACATGCCCTGCTATGGCCATTGGCTGCAAATCAAATATAAATATCTACCGGTATGCATTTTGAAAATTAAAACATAAGTAAACGTAAATGATGTCTTCGCAAACACGTGTCGAATTTAATTTTCAGATGTAGGAAATGGCTTTTTAAATTTCAAGGAGCTGATTTAATAAATATAGATGTAGACTATTTTGTACAATAATATAAAATTATTCTCGAATCATTTTGAAGCAAGCCAATTTATGCCGTCACGATAATGCTCACAAACTTAAATGTGGTACACTGTTTGTTAATTCTCTTATGAAATACCTGGTCTCCCACATGGTTGCTGTGAAGGTACGGTACACACGTGTTATTGCCGAAATTATTTGTAAAATTGACATTGTATTATTTTGTCAAATTCAGGAATGAAAGGTTTCAAACCCACAGAAAAATTACGAAGTACCTACAGTAAAATTGAGCCATTTAAGACATCAAGAAATTTTTATGCTCTTCGTTTCACAAATCACACTGGTATTTTTACTAATTAACTAAAATGTTACTCAATTTTACGGAATAACTAGCTTTTGATATGGTTAATAATTATATATTATAATATACCCATACTAGCAACCCACCCTGGCTTCGCCCAGTATCCTAAAGGGTTTACCCGGCGTATGCTTAAAAGGTGCACGGATGGCAGGTCCCAGACGCAATTCAGAAAAGCCGAGGTGAACAGCGAAGCTCTAAACACATATAGACTACTCTTCTCTCAAGTCTTAACTCGACACGACTCGACAGTTGATGCTAGCCGAAGCTGGGTTGATAGGCCCGCTCGCTAGCTCGTAAACTCGCTCCAAAGCTAGTAATTTAAATTTCCACTGAATGGAGGTTGTTGGAAGAAATGAAAACATAAAAGCACTTATAGTGGGTGATGTATTAAAGATAGAGATATTGTGTCCGGAACTTTTTTTTAGAACTTTTCATGCTGACCAATTCTTACACACATACTGTAGTATATATATATTTATTTAATGGTTTACCGAGCGTAAGCTTAAAAGGCGCCAACGGCAGGTTATTCTGTGCCTCCATTCACTGAAACTGCTCGGCTACCTTTGGTCATAAATTAATGTTTTCCTACAGAGACCTTCCTCGAGAAATTCTTTACTGAATGGTGTAAACCGGATCAAAATCCATTCAGTGGATTTCAAGATTATCCTTTATATCCAAGAATCGGATACTTTGTTTTATACTCTGTAGAGATGACCGCGACTATCATTGAAACAAATACATGAATTTATAACTAGTATAGGCTATTAATTCTACGTAAGACTCATTAAATTCGTCATACAAATGTACCTAGGGTTACTTGTAGTGGACTGAAGTAATAAAATCAGAGCATTTAAAAAAAAATCCTATGAATTAAACGTGTACAATATATCAACATTGTGGCTTTTCTATTCTGAAGTAGTTGGTGATTTAACATGACTTATGTTTACAATCGAAATAATAACTCAAGTGAGTTAAAATTAATAAAACCCCTGCAAAAGTGAAAACATCTGTTCCACGAATAACGTGCTTAAGGCAGTTGCCAGCTTGCTGGCCGACGCGAAAGCTAGTGTCGGTTCACCTGCCAAGGGGATGAAATTTCGTAACGCAGCGAGCTTCGCGATTGTGTATTTTAGACAGTGGCAATACAACTCCGTCCTCCCAGGGTTGCCAATTTATCTTTTCCACCGCGAAATATAGCTTATTTCTAACTGAGTTTAGCGCCAAATAATTCTGACTCCCACATAGTGGGACAATATTAGCTTTTAGGTAGATTTCATTAGAAATCTAACTATTTCAATGGGTACTGTGCCAAAATTCTCTAATCCCCACCTAATATCCGCTAAGAAGGAAAGGATTGCAGGGACGTCGATACCCAGCTCAAAGTAACCCACCGTTCCCTGCTAGGTGAAGAATTAGGAAATCGTGGACACATACAGAACATAAGATTGTACTACCAAACCAGTTACATACATCAACTAACATTTAAGTTAATAGCAAAACAAGAAACTCGAATCTCGAATGGTGATAAGGTAATAAGAACTATAGTGGGCGCCTGTATCTAACTAGTAGAACCATCCTACGATGATTATTTAATGAGTAGGCATTCAGCTTTTATACAAATACAGACAAGCAATCTAAAAAGTGCCTGTGTCGATTTATTCACTAGGACAATACAATAATGTCCCTCACACACATAACTAAAAATTTGTGTCCAATTGGACACCTCAAACAAACCCAAAAAATCCCTACGTAAAACCTTTACCTGTTCATCAAAATCATAACTGAAGAATTCGGCATTCCACTGAGCCCTCCTTCTCTCAGCATGTAACTGTGCATGAAAATTGCACATCAAAAAATAGTTTAAAATTGAAGAACTTTTTAAACATGCTGTAGTTCCTCTGAACTACTATCAAATTATGCAAATCATGAAACGTCGGCATTTACAAACATATCCCTACTCTATACATCGCGTTTCGTTAAATTGAACCGTGGTTCCAAATCTAAGTTGAAAATTGCAAGAATATTATCACTAGATATTTACAAGAATATACACAATCGTGATCAGGACGATCTTTCTCTCCTTCATCAATCAAATCTCAAAAGATTTTCCGTTCTCTATCTTTTCTATGTTTATACTTGCATATCACAAATACCTTATGGGTTTATTAAGTATTAACATACTTGTCGAGTCCAAACGAACAAAAGTAACAAACGTTTATGTTCATTACTGCTCAAAAATTACACAATTATTTAAATAAATTTCGATAGTGACGAATATCATTGCTAGATCCTCAGAAACAAATTTATTAACGTTGACAGAAAATTAGATGCGTGGCATTAATCCTCACTCCACACCTTCGTCTTTAAATTCATACAAATTCATACAAATAACTTTATTAACATCCTGTACAGAATATTGCTTCACTGCAATAAAAACTATCACAAGAACAAATCCTAAGAACGTCTCCATCCTTTATTAACAATTCACAAACTTTATTTACGCCAATGCACGGTATTTCCAAATATTTAAACCCATCCAATACATTCTAACTAATGTAAGAAGATCAGTGACACTATTTCCAACTCCCTAATTGCGAAGTATTTTTCAAGTCACAATACTTCTTATACAAAAATTCCTCGTGCTTTCTATTTTTTCTCTCGTTCTGTTCACAAACCTTAAATAATTCTGTACGATTTCTTAAACACCTTGTGGTTTCAACTATATCCTTACTTTCATTTAATTTCACTCTTAACTTCCACAGCAATATTACTGTAACTTTCTGAGTTTAACCTGCAAGAATTCGCTTTGAAATACAAATAAAGTCAAATCCTCCCTTTCTTGATTACAAAATTTTATGAATATAATGCATATAAGTCCATCCTGACTCATTTCCGACAATAGGTAGATTTACAATATCTGACCTTGTCATTCATTCGATTCTCCATTAGAAATATATTTACAATGAACTTTCCGAGTTCTCATCATGAAATATTTAACAACAATATTTATTGAACAAGTTAAAAAAACGCTGTAGTTATTTTTTCAAAGAATTTTTACATTTATCGATGTTCCCTGAAAAGTATTTCTTTCTTGTTGATTTATTTCTATACTCGACAATGACGAGTATTACTTAAGTATAGATCATGATAACTATCTGATTTTATAATGTAGTTATGACGTTACATTAACTAATGTTTTCATTAATTACATTGTATTTTTACGAAGTATTCCTGACAAATATAATGACGCATTTATTACATTATGTAATGATGAGTATTTTCGAAACCTTCAAAATATTCTAGGCTTTCGAAACATACTATACTTTCGAAACATCATACTAAACTGTCGAAACATTCCACTCTTTTATAAAACAGATTTATCTAGAATCGCAAGTTCACTAAACTGTATAACGAAGTTCGAAAATATGAAATCTATAACTTGACTCCATAAAATGTCAAAAATGAAACTCGATGACGAAAAAAGTAAGAGTCAGTCTAAATTTACAAGAAAATGGCAATATTATAAATTGGGTTATGAATAAACATTTCTACACAAAATATATGTTGCAAAGTATCGAATATATGTTGGTCAACACTGAATCACTAACAAAACATAGCTATCTAATGAAATAGAACAATAAGAAACACGTAACTACCTTATAGATGATACGATCTCGCTTTAAACAGACAGAGCCAATCAATTAGGAATCCCCACATTCCTCGGAGACAGCTGGGAATACGTATGACACATGCTCTCCCCTCACTCACGTGTCTACCAGCGACAGTACGATCGAGGTCATCGCTTCTTGAAACAAGGCCACAGCTGGCTGGCTCCGGTCCGCTTGCACCTCGAACTCGTCCTTGTCGTCTCGTATCTCCGCTGGGCATCTTGTTTTTTTCGTAAAATGACACTGTCTGGTATCTCGTGCACTTCTGAATCATAGATTCTGTCGTTCATCGCTTCAATCGGCTGCTCTCTGGTAGTAAGTCAAGGAAATCTCTGACTATAGATAATGTTCTATGGGAATTCCCAGATAGATATGGAATCTCATTGTAGCGTAGCATAAACTGTGACTTCAGTGTATTTCGGATGTAGTTGGCAATAAAAACTATCTCGCTGTTGTTAAACTGGATTTCACACTAATGCTGATGTAGACTAACTTCCCTCCATGGTGAAAATTAGAACATAATCACACCTTCAATGACGATATTACGCGTGCTGCTTCCCCTTTGACTGGGCTTAAATAGCCTCTTGAATAAATTTTGAAATATAATGGTTGAATATATGTAGTGTAATCGTTGTATATCCGTAGTATTATTATAAAGTATTACTGTGATAATGTTTCAGTAAAACGTCAAATATATATTTCTGCTGTAGATCTGCAGTATTCTGTAGTGTTATAATCACGTAATATTATGAAGTTCTTTCTTCGACAGCACATTTGTAAAACGTTCAGCTTTCAGCAAGTCCTTTCACTGTAGTGTGTTTCAATGTGAATTCACCAAGCCTCCAAGTCTCTTGGCCCGTGGAGGTAGCTCTCCATCGGTCAAGCTCTTCCGTCTCCCGTTATTACTCCAATTCTAGGCGTTCTTGAACTTGGAATTACTTCTTTTAATAGGTCTTAACTGGACCAACCGTATAATGAGAATGAACCTCTGTCTCTCTCGAGATTCCTTCCACCACCCTCTTCTCCGCGAGCTTGTGATGTATCTCCAGACTTCCTCCTCTCTTCTTTTGACACGTCCGGAACTCAACTCTCGCCACTGGTGACTCCACTGCCTTAAACCGGTTATCGAGCCTCCCTGCTCGTAACTTGACATGAGCTTGGCCACTTCTAAAAGACAATCTCTCTCTGTTAAATAAATCCGAGTGTTCCAATTGCATTCTGGCCTCTAATAAATGTTCATGCATGCTTCTGAAACTCATAATACATCTTCCTTCATACCACATAATGCTTCGGTATACAAATTTCAACTTTGATAGAGATTTCAATTCCTCGCAAGTAAAAGTCATAAGTCCCAGTTCGAGTCTTGACTAAAGCATCTTCATAGTCTCAAATAAATACGGGTAAAATTCCCCTTTGACTATAGAATGAAAGTATAACATGTACCGGAACTTTCTTTAACAATGTTTCCATTTATACATATCTGGAACTGAATGTATTTTTCTATCGGATCTTGGGGTAAAATCTCTTCAATTTCGAATGATAGAATGTTCCTACAGACCGGTCATCATTAATCCTTGCAATTAAATGACAGTTGTTCCCGTAGACTCTCGATTCTTTGAATGGACTCTTCTTTCTTCGTTCCTATTCGGGACTCCTACTTCCTGTCAATTTCCATCGGTGGCTTTCTCAAATCTAGGTATGGTGATATATTTTCCTCATACCTCCTTTTTG
Organism: Meconema thalassinum; assembly: GCA_946902985.2. Classification (NCBI taxonomy): domain Eukaryota; kingdom Metazoa; phylum Arthropoda; class Insecta; order Orthoptera; family Tettigoniidae; genus Meconema; species Meconema thalassinum. The sequence goes on along the minus strand of OX336388.2, from coordinate 1,621,066,763 downwards.
AAAATTTCGTTTTTTCCTGACTCCCTCCTGGGTCTTGATTACTGCTATCCCTGCTCGTGGAAGGCTTTGGTTCATAGTTTTCCTGAATATTTCCCCGCGTCTGATTCTTGTTCTTGGCGTTTCTTTCTTCCCTCTTTCTGTGGTTCTTCAGGTACTGCTGACTCCCTTTCTCTGTCGTCATAATACCTATTCACGTTATTATTGTTTCTCCATCCCCTGTTCTGCGAGTGCTGTTGTTGTTGCTGTTGTCTGGCGAAGTTGTCATCGTTCCAGTTCTTGTATCGCCTATAACCATATCCATTCGTTCGGTTATCCTGATTATAATAACAGTCTCGGCGGTAGTCATTGTTTCGCTGGTGATAACTGTTTTTGCGCTGTCCGTCATTCCACCTGATATTCTGGTAGGGCCAGGGGAAGATCTAGGGGAGGGCGAGAAGGGCGACCGCCCAGGGTCCCGCGGTCAAGGGGGCCCCGCGCCATGCATTTATTTTAAATTTAATTAATTAATTAATTATAATTTTCCAACTAATTTATAATTCATATTCCTTTTTTCAGTGCAGATATGACCTCCCATGACAGTATAGCAAGTTTAGATTTCAGTCAAATAATAGAAGACCAGCCGGGAAAAAAGTCGCAAAGTAATATTTTAATATTTCATTGTTTACATAATCATCTTCAAGTGGACTTAAGGCTTCTTTCATATTATTAAAAAATGTACTGTAGTGTATTAAACATATTCTAACTATTCTTTACTTTATTATTATTATTATTAACAAACTATTTTCCATTTGATTTGATATTTTTTATTTCGTATTGTTGCCGGCCTCACCTTATCATATCGCCCAGGGCTCCGCAAGGCCTGGATCTGCCACTGGGTACGGCCTTCCCTCTCTAGGTCTTCTGTACTCCGGTTCATACCTATTCCGGCCATAATAATTGGTTCTGGTAGGGCCTACTCTATCCTTATCTGTTTCAGTCTGTTGAGATTGATCAACATGCACTGTATGGACTTCTCTGTGTTCATTATTTCGGGACCTGGGATTATGATTACTACCTGAGGCGTTGGACACATTATTCGTGTGGTCCAATCTCCTCAGAATTTCGGCCATACCCTCCAACGTTCTGACATCAGCCGAAATAAGATGTTTCCTGACTTCTGTCGGTAGCTGACACGAAATCGCAATCTGCCAATGGGGGGTTGAAGATATTGTAAGCGGGCTAACTGACTCGTAAAGAAGCTCGCATACTTCGTAGGTACAGAGTATGGAGTATATCTCCGCACGTATATCCTGTTGAATTTCCTTACTCCAGAATCTTCTCTGTAAGGCGTCAGCGAACTCTTCAAAGTTTTGGTAAGTATAACGGAACGCGCGATGCCAAATTAGAGCTTCAGACTCTAAATACTTCTCTACCACTCTCATGTGTCTTTCACGTGGTATTCGGTTGTCCTCTAAATAGCACAGCATATCTCGTAGAAATCCTACGGCCGTGATGTTCCCTACACCACTAAACTTATTTGGTTTCTCCTCATTCCCGTTGATGATGATTACATTCGGGTTTGTTCTACTCTTAACCTGTTCATACGGTTCACCAATACTCTCATGTTCCCTCTGAGTACGTTCCGTATTAAATATAGGATAAGGTCATAAGTGTTGATGACTATCCAAGCTTTCTCTATCGTCTTCGATCCGCTCTGTCCTGGATTCAAGTCTGCTAAGTTCCTCTATCCGTTTCTCATCGCGTTCTCGAAAGAAATTTCCTAAGTCTTGCCTGACATCCTCGCGTACTTCCGTCCACAACGTAGACGTAAATTGAGTTTCGCCAATAGTAAGTGGTTTTAATCGTTCACCTATCTCAACTAACTCTTTATCCAGCTTTGACTTAATCTCGGCTAATTCACTGTTAATGTCATCAACTGTGCGTATCTAATCCTTTCGGATTTAGTAAATCTGCTTTATTTACAATATCGGTTAGAGTGGTAACGTTCGATGTTTGCAAATCATCAGTGCGCTTTGACAAATCCTCTCTTAATTGACTAACATTAATATTTGCACTTAATTCAACAGCTTTTACATCTTTAACAATATTAGAGTGTAATTCAAAAATATATCCCTTATTGTCTGTCAAGACCTTCTCTTTCATTTCCTTGACAGCTTTTACAATACATGCATTTGTATCAACATTAATACCATCCTCAATCAGTTTTCTCTGATCTGTCAACTTGTTCTGTAGGTCACCTACAGTTCCATTTAAGTTATCAAGCTGTTCCTTGGGTCTCTCCTGTGTACCTAAAATGTTTTCATGGTGTTGTATGTTTTCAGCTTTTACTGTGTCATTACTAGCTTGTAACGTTTCCTGAAGTTCTATAATATGATTACTGCTAGCTATTTTCGCTTCTAACACCCTCCTAATCATATCTGACCTAGAAACTCCTATTTCAGCTTTCGTAAAAAATACGTCTTCTTTCACTTTATAAAAAGCTATTTTAACTCTTCTTGGAATTTTCTAACCTCATCTTGCGTTTTCCCTGCTTCCTCCTGAAATCTTTTGGCCTCTTCCTGATTTTTCCTAACCTCTTCTTGGGCTGCTCTTATCTCTGCCTGGATTTTCCTATCTTCTTCTCGTACCTTCTCCTGACTTAAACTGTTTTCTTCTCGAAACCTTTCTTGTGCTAATCTAATCTTTGCCTAAATTCTCCTATCTTCTTCTCGTGTGTTCTCCTGCGCTAATCTTTTCTCTTCTCGAGTTTTCCTATCTTCCTCTCGTGCCTTCTCCTACGCTAATCTTTCCTCCTCTCGAGTTTTCCTATCTTCCTCTCGTGCCTTCTCCTGCACTAATATTTCTTCCTTTCGAGTTTTCCTATCTTCCTCTTGTGCCCTCTCCTGCTCTCTCGTAAATTCCTCCTGAGTTCCCTTACACTCTTCTTGGACAAGGGTTATACTGGATTTAGTAAGGGCCTGAGCTACCGCTAATTCTGCTTTGACTTCTGATTTTACTGTAGCTGCTGATTTTTGAATATCTGTGTTAATTTCTTTATTGTTATTGTGTGAACTTGTTTAACGTCGCCAAGTTCTCAGGCAATACATTTTGACTCTTCTGCATAATTTCCAGTATGGCCTTAATAACGGACATGTCACTCGACGACATAATTCTGTTATCATCTACATCAACTACAAGTGGATCTCCAGAATTGACCAACATATATTATTTTATACAAGAGTGAAATGCTTCAATAAATCATATTTCTATATATATATATATTAAACAAATGACCTAAAGTCTACGTTCTTTCCCTAACGCATTTGACGACACTGACCCTATCTCATTAAATAATCCTACCTAGCTTATCAAAAACAAAGTTAATTTATACTTTAATTTTACATTTACTTGACAAAATGTCATCAGCTGGTTCTATAAATATGCCTCGCAACCTCTAATGTATTCCAAAAATTGGTCGATGTCTCATTCACCTCAACAATCACCAAATTTGGGATCGGCATTTTCACATTACAACTAAACTATGTCCAACTGACATAGTCATGCCCCCATTAGATGCATAATTATGACTATAATCATCGTCATCCATGTTGGATCGTATTGAAAATACGTTCTACTCGGCCTTATACGTTGGGCAGGCATGAAAATACCATTCATATGTGCCCGAATTCTCTAATCACCACCTAATATCCGCTAAGAAGGAAAGGATTGCAGGGACGTCGATACCCAGCTCAAAGTAACCCACCGTTCCCTGCTAGGTGAAGAATTAGGAAACCGTGGACACATACAGAACATAAGATTGTACTACCAAACCAGTTACATACATCAACTAACATTTAAGTTAATAGCAAAACAAGAAACTCGAATCTCGAATGGTGATAAGGTAATAAGAACTATAGTGGGCGCCTGTATCTAACTAGTAGAACCATCCTACGATGATTATTTAATGAGTAGGCATTCAGCTTTTACACAAATACAGACAAGCAATCTAAAAAGTGCCTGTGTCGATTTATTCACTAGGACAATACAATAATGTCCCTCACACACATAACTAAAGATTTGTGTCCAATTGGACACCTCAAACAAACCCAAAAAATTCCCTACGTAAAACCTTTACCTGTTCATCAAAATCATTACTGAAGAATTCGGCATTCCACTGAGCCCTCCTTCTCTCAGCATGTAACTGTGCATGAAAATTGCACATCAAAAAATAGTTTAAAATTGAAGAACTTTTTAAACATGCTGTAGTTCCTCTGAACTACTATCAAATTATGCAAATCATGAAACGTCGGCATTTACAAACATATCCCTACTCTATACATCGCGTTTCGTTAAATTGAACCGTGGTTCCAAATCTAAGTTGAAAATTGCAAGAATATTAACACTAGATATATACAAGAATATACAAAATAGTGATCAGGACGATCTTTCTCTCCTTCATCAATCAAATCTCAAAAGATTTCCCTTTCTCTATCTTTTCTATGAATATATTTGTATATCACAAATACCTTATGGGTTTATTAAGTATTAACATACTTGTCGAGTCCAAACGAACTAAAGTACTAAACGTTTATGTTCATTACTGCTCAAAAATTACACAATTATTTAAATAAATTTCGATAGTGACGAGTATCATTGCTAGATTCTCAGAAACAAATTTACTAACGTTGACAGACAATTAGATGCGTGGCATTAATCCTCACTCCACTGCTTCGTCTTTAAATTCATACAAATTCATATAAATAACTTTATTAACATCCTGTACAGAATATTGCTTCACTGCAATAGAAACTATCTCACACTCTCTCATCGGGAACAAATCCAAATAACGTCTCCAATACGCCTCCTTTATTAACAATTCACAAACTTTATTTACGTCAATGCACGGTATTTTCAAATATTTAAACCAATCCAATACATTCTAACTAATGCAAGAAGATCAGTGACACTATTTCCAACTCCCTAATTGCGAAGTATTTTTCAAGTCACAATACTTCTTATAAAATAATTCCTCGTGCTTTCTATTTTTTCTCTCGTTCTGTTCACAAACCTTACATAATTCTGTGCGATTTCTTAAACACCTTGTGGTTTCAACTATATCCTTACTTTCATTTAATTTCACTCTTAACTTCCATAGCAATATTACTGTAACGTTCTGAGTTTAACCTGCAAGAATTCGCTTTGAAATACAAATAAAGTGAAATCCTCCCTTTCTTGATTACAAAATTTTATGAATATAATTCATATAAGTCCATCCTGACTCATTTCCGACAATAGGTAGATTTACAATATCTGACCTTGTCATTCATTCGATTCTCCATTAGAAATATATTTACAATGAACTTTCCGAGTTCTCATCATGAAACATTTAACCACAATGTTTAATGGAAAAACATAAAAAACGCTGTAGTCATTTTTCCATTTAATTTTTACATTTATTAATGTTCCCTGAACATTATTTCTTTCTGGTTGATTTATTTCTATACTCGACAATGACGAGTATTACTTCAGTATAGTTCATGATAACTATCTGATTTGATAATGTAGTTATGACGTTACATTAACCAATATTTTCATTACAATTACATTGTATTTTTTTTTACAAAGTATATCTGACAAATATAGTGACGCGTTTATTACATGAAGTAATGCTGAGTATTTTCGAAACCTTCGAAATGTTCTAGGCTATCGAAACATACTATACTTTCGAAATATTCTACTCTACCCGTCTGATCTGCGGTAATATAAGGTCATCATCCGTACCAGCTCAGTCCCGGAGGTGTACCGTTCATTCCCACTGTCTGACCAAGTATTTAGAATGTGAACAACAAGGATGTACAAGCTATAAAGAAAACTAGAACACGGTCTACTTTAATTCATGAAAAGAACTTCAAAAACACACATAATTACAACACAACATAAAACAGTGGCGAAAATATACCACAACTTCAATACACAAATGACCCTAATGTCTGTCATTTCGTTTTGCTTTATGATTCTTGGATTTATTTATAATCCATTTCATGACAAATTATATTTCTTTATTGACATTTAAATATTCAACCCTTCTAATATGGGGTATCGTTAACTTATTCTTTGCTGAGTCTCCACCTTGTCAGGATTCGACTTCAGGACACTTACTTTACACAAACAATGCCTTCATTTAGTCATACATTATAGGCTTGTATATCATTCTACTTTATTTGAATCAATCTCTTTCTTCTCCACATATTCTCAAAACACAAATTCTCCCTCAAACTTAACTATTTACTCACTTTACTACGAGTACCATCCATTGTAACTACTTTTTATTGAAACCATTGTGCACCTTAGAATTTAGCTTCATGGAACCCGCATTCCCTGGAGCTCAATTCTCATGATTTTTCTTAACCCGTTTCATTCTTTAGTGTAAGGAACCAATTCTCACATTTAAATGCATTTTATTCATATCATTAAGGTTACTAGGCGGGAGGACCTCTCTAAGCTTAATAACCACATGAGCAGGAATATACTTTTGCTTCTTACAAGTTTCACTAACCTAGCTTTTAATTTACTGACTCAGTGACGGACTTTACGAGGCTGCTCGGCTTCCCGCCTGACCGTAATAAATCAACTCTGCCTGTCTTAAGAAGGCAGCAAGCGGCCTGTCTTACCACAACAACTAACGGCCTTGTCCCGTTCATTCAGAAACCATATGTTTTTTACAAAGTATATCTGACAAATATAATGACGCATTTATTACATGAAGTAATGCTGAGTAATTTGACGGCCACATTTTAACACTGAATATCCAAGGATTACTTCCTATTCTCTTTATTACTGACTGCTTACAGCCTAATTAGCATTTGAGTTTACTCGTGCATTGTTCAGAGGATCGTTCTATGCTGTCAGGATTTTTAACTTGTACGTATTTTCAGCCCGTATTGGCTGTGGTGGGAATTCAAAATATAGCGAACCAATCCAGGAGCGCCATGCCCTCTCTGGTTGCTTGGCTAGAATAACGCGAGATTGGGAATCAATTTCACCGCAATTCGGTTATCTTCATATACACAATCATCCACCCAGGCTTACTACAAATATTCCATCACGCGCACCCTGGCTGCGTGAGAATCATCAACACATTTTAGTAGTGAGGTTTGCCCCTGGCCATGGTAAGTGATTTTTGAAGGCGACAAAAATCACGATACTCATGCCATACGTTGTTGGCATCTTAAAGAACCCATTTGCATTCAGTAGGCCGTGTTCAATGGCTCAATCAATCTCGGAATTTTCCGCCAACACAAAGTTCCTCCATTCTCTACTTGAAAGCGCTGTTGTGTCAAGGAGTTTAGATATCAAACCTCCTTGACTTTCATAGCGTTCAAAGGAACGATGAAATTCGACATGCAAGCTACCCTCTGGGTGTCAATTAACAAAGCTTGCACCAGGCAACCGAGGCCATACCATATTATTATTAATAATAATAGTAGTAGTTGTGAGAAGTCCAGTCACTCTGATTCAATAATAATGGCGTATATAACCCGCCCCGGTTTATTTCGACGACTCCCCGACAGTCTTAACGCTTCATCCTACTTGCACTTAACTTCATTCATTATAGAGCCCTACCTGGAGCTTACATTTACTTCAGGCTTTATTTGGCGATAATACATATATTTTCTACGTGGATCTTCAATTAATTCAATCATTTCAGTTCGGTATCCTCTCAAGAATAGCGAATCTACTTATATTACTCATTACCTCAATTACAGTTGTCAGTTCCTATTTACTTTTATTATTATTAGGCCTTAACGCCTTCATTTATTCATTTACTAAGGTCACATGCCTTCATATATTACTTTAGCGTATATCAACCTTCCTTGGCTCATTTAAAACTTTAATTATTTATTTCAACTTTCAACTTCCAGTTACATTTCGACTTTCATTGACTTTATTTATTAGCTAACTAGCTCACTTTATTTCCCTTCATTTTACATTAACCGTCACTGATCTTTACTATTAATTCATTTATTCCATTAACAACAATTTAATTTAGTTCCTTCCCTCTTTGAACATTATAGTTGCTTGCGTGCATTCGGGTTTCTATCTTTCTTTATAAAACCATGTAATTCATTTACGCGGCTCTTATAATTCTGGCCGGTCTTGACAAATTGCATTTTCATTATGACACTTTAACTGTAATCACTTTGCACATAATATTTTCACAATGGTTCTTTCAAATTTGGTTGCACAATGGTTCAATATAATACAATTCATCTGTACTCACCCCATCTTGTAGTTATGGATCTCTTCCGTGAAAGATTTCGCCCATATTGTCGTAATTTAGAACATTTTACTACCAATATGGCACAACACAAACAATCTTTCCACAACACACGTGGTTTTCACTTGGCTCATTATATTTACATAAATACACATTATTTTTCCCATTCTTGGGGACACATACACACAAATATATAACCCTTTAAAATAATAACTGAAATACACTTCACACGTGTTTTAACCTTCAATTACTCACTAACAAACACTTCACGCGTGTTTTAAACACCTTAGGGTTTAGTCCTATTTATTCCTATTTTAATTACAGTGGATTACACTTTGTATAATTGTCTCTGCCGTATCTCAGGACGCGAATGGTGGTTTTCCAAAACGTTCCTAGACGAGGGTCTTTTCCTTTCCTATTACTGGTTACACGTTCTATCCCTGTGACACTCCTTGGTTCTGACCCCTGGTCTCGACTCAAAGTTCTATCGGCTTTCCCAACGTTTAAACTCACTGGTTTAATAACTTAACGTGGCGCTTTATTTCGGCAACGTCTGGTTGCAAAATTCGTAACTTTTCGAACTGTATCTGCTTCTAACAAAGATCGTATTGTTCGCTTTCAGTGTTTTGTAAATTTTTCTTACTTTGCCTGCGCGTATACTTTATACTAAAGCGCGTATTTTCACTTTACTTCCCCACTCGGTCCAATATCTTCATGCCTTTCCATCAAAGACCATGAGATTCTATTTCTGTCCTAACACTAGCGATACTCTTTTCGGCTAATGTGTTTCTACCGACCCTAACTGTGAACTTCTGTAGCGTACTTGTTCGTTTATACTCACGACTTTACGTTCGTAGAGTTCTGTTGTATTCGGCGCCTTCCCGTGGCCTCGAACTAACGTATTTGTTCTATTTCGAAAACTTATTACTGGATCGAAAGTACGTGGCCCTCCCTTGAGACTCCACGTTCAATTTAGTGTACTTACGGGGCAGCGTCAAGTCCCACTTGGACTGACTAGACTTTGAAGACTTAATATCGTTGACGTATGCGGCGAACTGGTGATGCGATCCAGCGTCTCCTCCTCAGAGGGATCTGTAGACTGAATAATGTGCTTTGGCCCATGGGTCCAACTTAGCGTATCTTGACTTGATAGCGACTCGCAATTGTTGAAATTCGCGCAACGCCCTCCGGCTTGCTAGAACTGAATACTTGGTGAAACCGTACCGTGCCCTCCGGCACCTCCGGTAGACTGAATAATAACTGATCCATCGCGACGCGCCTTTGCGCTCGCTAAGACTGAAAATTTCGGTGAAACATTGCAAAACCCTCCCCGGACCTTTTTATACTGAATACTTTCTGGCTCACGGACCCGCTATTTATTCCTAACTCACAAAAAAAGATTACTTTGCCGTCCTTCTCAAATCCATCTTTTGAAGCAAACGTCGTACGTCCGTAGAAAAATTATCTATTTGCTCCTTATGATCTGACAATCCTCAGCCTGCTTCCAGTCTCCGACCGGGTCAGGAATGGAATGAATGAAGCCCCCATCTAGCGGCGAGGATATGAACTGTGGCGGCTGCCGAAGCCTGACGCACTCCTCTGAGGCAGTGATTAAATGAATGACATATGAAATGAAATGATATTGGAGCGTGTTGCTGGAATGAAATTTTGACAGGGAAAACCGGAGTACCCGGACAAAAACCTGTCTGCCTCCGTTTTGTCCAACACAGATCTCACATGGGGTGACCGGGATTTGAACTACGGACCCAGCGATGAGAGGCCGGAGTGCTGCCGCCTAAGCCACGGAGGCTTTGCTCCTTATGATCTAAACGTAAAAAAATCACTTTATTTTCCAAAAATCGATCACAGCAATTATTTATAAAAAAATAAAAGCGCTTCTGCAGTGTATGGGTGTAATTCGTTTTTGTCTCCTACTACTAGCTACTGGCTTGCTCCTCCCAGCATTACGTAGTCTAAATCAGCACTTTTCACCTGTGCATTTATTAAAGATTTTTATACTCTCTAAATTCTAACTCCCAGAGTTATTCTGATTAGCGTGCCAAAACTTGTATAAATTTTCGTGGTTTCCAAGAAAATAGGTTATTTCAAAACATTACAGTGTTGGTCTGCAATACAGTGTTGCCAATAAACCGCTGACTGGGCTCCGGCGGTGGATCCCCGGTCTGTCTACATGGCTAAAAATTTCCAATGCGTGCGCGTGCTCATGAGTCAGACGCGGCTTGCATCCGATAACTCAGATGATGGACATTTATCGCCTTGAGTCATGCGTGAGTTTCTTCACATTACCTTACCACTGGTCTGTATGCGTCTTAAAGCCTTATGAATATTCTTTCCTTTCCATGACTTAAATATCATAAGTTCAACCTCTGTCCCCATCAAATGGGTACACTACTAATCTGTCGAAGCATTCTACTCTCTTATAAAACAGATTTATCTAGAATCGCAAGTTCACTAAACTGTATAACGAAGTTCGAAAATATGAAATCTATAACTTGACTCTATAAAATGTCAAAAACGAAACTCGTTGACGAAAAAAAATTAGAATCTGTCTAAATTACCAAGAAAATGGCAATATTATAACTGGGGTTATGAATAAAAATTTCTACACAAAATATATGTTGCAAAGTAACGAATATATGTTGGTCAACACTGAATCACTAACAAAACAGCTATCTACTGAAATAGAACAAAAAGAAACACTTATCTACCATATAGATGAGACGATCTCGCTTTAAACAGACAGCGCCAAGCAATTAGGAATGCCCACGTTCCTCTGAGACAGCTGGGAATACGTATGGCACATGCTCTCCCCTCACTCAGGTGTCTACCGGCGTCAGTTCGATCGAGGTCATCGCTTCTTGAAACAAGACCACAGCTGGCTGGCCCCGGTCCGATTGCACCTCGAACTCGTCCTTGTCGTCTCGTATCTCCGCTGGGCGTCTTGTTTTTTCGCGACATGACACTGTCTGTTATCTCGTGCACTTCTGAATCATAGATTCTGACGTTCATCGCTTCAATCGGCTGCTCTCTGGTAGTAAGTTAAGGAAATCTCTGACTATAGATAATGTTCTATGAGAATTCCTAGATAGATATGGAATCTAATCGTAGCGTAGCATAAACTGTGACTTCAGTGTATTTCGGATGTAGTTGGCAATAAAAACTATCTCGCTGTTGTTAAACTGGATTTCACACTAATGCTGATGTAGACTAACTTCCCTCCATGGTGAAAATTAGTACATAATCACACCTTCAATGACGATATTACACGTTCTGCTTTCCCTTTGACTGGGCTTAAATAGCATCTTGAATAAATTTTGAAGTATAATCGTTGTATATATGTAGTATATTCGTTGAATATCCGTAGTATTATTATAAAGTATTACTGTGATAATGTTTCAGTAAAACGTCAAATATATATTTCTCCTGTAAATCTGCAGTATTCTGTAGTGTTATAATTACGTAATATTATGAAGTTCTTTCTTCGACAGCACATTTGTAAAACGTTCAGCTTTCAGCAAGTCCTTTCACTGTAGTGTGTTTCAATGTGAATTCACCAAGCCACCAAGTCTCTTGGCCCGTGGAGGTAGCACTCCATCGGTCAAGATATTCCGTCTCCTGTTACTACTCCAATTCTAGGCGTTCTTGAACTTAGAATTACTTCTTTTAATAGGCCTTAACTGGACCAACCGTATAATGAGAATGAACCTCTGTCTCTCTCGAGACTCCTTCCACCACCCTCTTCTCCGCGAGCTTGTGATGTATCTCCAGACTTCCCCTCTCTTCTTTTGACACGCCTGGACCTCAACTCTCGCGCTGGTTACTCCACTGCCTTAAACCGGTTATCGAGCCTCCCTTCTCGTAACTTGACATGAACTTGGCCACTTCTAAAAGACAATATGTCTCTGTTAAATAAATCCGATTGTTGCAATTGCATTCTGGCATCTAATAAATGTTCATGCATGCTTCTGAAACTCATAATATATCTTCCGTCATACCACATAATGATTCGGTATACATATTTCAACATAAATCGAGATTTTAATTCCTCGCATGTAAAAGTCATGCGTCCCAGTTCGAATCTCGACTAAAGCAACTTCATAGTCTCAAATAAATTCGGGTACAGTACCATGTGTCGACTTCCAGAAAAAGTCGACATATCTTCGCGTTTCACATCCCCCAGGCCCCAAAACTACCGTCAGTTCAAAAGTTTATATTATTTATGTATATATATACAGTATATCACTTTCTTTGGACACGATAACTGCTGTAATTGTGCACCAATCACTTTGAATTTTTTACAGAATATGTATCCCTTTAAAATATCGGTCAAGTTCGTTAATGGGCAAAAAGCGGTTGAAGGGGTTGAAAATGGGGGGCTCTTTTCGAGAAAGTGAAATATCCCTATAACACTCTTAATACGTGAAATATAGAATCCATTCAAAGTTCATACTATGTATCGGATAAATGCCAAAAACTTCTGTTCAAAAAGTTTTTGATAGCACCAACCATTGGCCAAAGGGTGGAAAAAGTAGGTTTATCGGGAATCATTAATCATATCTCTCTTAATAGGCACAATATCAAAATCGTACAACTTGGTCAATATCCTCTTAATAACTAGCTAAAACTTTTGTCTAAAAGAAGTTTTGATATGACCCTCCTTTACGCCAAGGGATGAGAAAAATTATTTCGGAATTATAAGAAAATGCCAAGAGCCATCAGAGGTTACCATGACAATGCTTCTAAATTGATGAGGGATGCGCTATCAGAGGTTGCCACGACAACGCCATTGCACGAGATCACATTCAGTTTTTGAGCGGCTTCGGTGGCGTAGTTGGTAGCATGCTGAGATTCTATGCCCAAGATCGCGGGTTCAAACCCGGGTGAAGTCGTCGGATTTTTTAAGAGCGTTAAAAATCCCTCAATATGCCAGCGGTCCCATGTCATAGATTTATGGCATGTAAAGGAACCTTCCACTAATTACACCTGTGTGAAGTTAAATTAGGTTAAAAATGTAAACAACGCTCAGGTTCCTACGTTCGTCGCCAGGAGCCGACTGCGGTGGCGTCTAGTATCCAAGTTCTGAACTAGTAGTTGTTGACGGTGGCGTTTGGCGGCAAAAGTAGGAACTACTTGAAAAATTCAAAGTATGAAGTCCTTACTTGAATTGAGAAACATAAACACGCACTAATACAGTCATCACAATTAACACCGGTTATCAGACAAATTCTACAGACACGCAAAGTACACGGGGCTACATGACCGCGTTGTCGCAGCCCCTAAACTGAGGAACCAACCAACCAACATTCAGTTTTCTATCTCATTCCGTGGAAAGCGGCTTCGGTGACGTAACTGGTAGCATGCTGAACTTCTATGCCCACGGTCGCGGGTTCAAAGCCGGACAAAGTCGTCGGATTTTCTAAGTGCGCTTAAAATCCCGTATTATGCTTTCCTTCGGAGGGGAAGTTCTAACGTTCGTTGCAAGTTCTGTTTGGGGTGGCATCTAGTTGCCAAGTTCACAGCTAGGTGTCGTTGACGGTAGTATTTTGTAGAAAAATTAGGAACTACTACTTGAAATTGACCGTCTGCAGTCCTTATCTGAGTTACAGACTAATACAGTCATCACAATTAACACCGTTTATCAAACAGTTTCTACACACACCCAAAGTACACGGGGTTATATGACCGCGTTGTCGCAGCCCCTAAACTGAGGAACCAAACAACATCTCTGCGGGAGATAAAATTTTGCGTGAAGAAGTAACAGACTGTTAGATAGTTACACATCAGTTCCAAACCTTGCATAAGGACAGTGTGACCACAAGTGTAAAAATGGACCCCAATTGACAAGAAGGGTACCGTCCCCATAATACAATAAAATGTTAAAAATATGCATAGGAAGACGAAAAAAAATTTAATTAAGCTCCTATTGTAAAATACTTTCCGGCAATAAATGAGGAATGATCCCTCTACGAAAACCTGCATATTTTGCCTATTATAGCCTATCCCCTAGTTTGCCCGGTGAAATCTACCTCCGCCTTCCGGCGTGCCAAATGGATTTTTTTAATCTTTCTTTTCTTGGCGTGAGATAAGTTATATTTAAATTAATCTAATTTTAATAAGGTCGTAGAAAATGCTAAGGGTACATTAACACTAATTTTGGGATCGTTATTAACTTCTTGAGCATGAGGTAAGCGTCAGCTGAGTTGCTTCATATTACGTAAATATATGTCCAGCAATTCCCCAAATTACGATTATATCCCAGTTACGAATGCGTTATATTTGTCGCTTGTGTAGTGTAAGCAACTAAACCTTTTTCCGGCTGCATGATAAATTTGTAAAGTAAGAAGGACAGGAAAACGGAAGGAAGCTTTTAGTTTTACGTGACCTTTAATTATGCGATCATGAGCCATATGACCTCCTTTTTACGAGGAATCCGAACCACAGGACATGGCATTTCTCTTCGAAAATCTCATATGCATTGACCGGGAATCGAACCCGGTCCACCTTGGTGAGAGGGCATCAGCTTGTCCGCCGCGCCACCACGTCCCCAGAAGAAGAAATGGCAATACTTGGAGTTGTTGTTAATTCATTTGAGGGGCTTGAAACATCTTGGTCATCAGCCCCTTGTAGTTGGGAGTGTGTTGAAGCTGTCGGTCAACCTGTATTCTTCTTCTTCTTCCTAGCGTTGTCCCGCTGGTGCAGGGTCCACTTCTTTTGGTCATTGACCTCCATTTTGTCCGGTTTCATGCGTCAGCTGGATTTAGGCCGGTAATTTTTAAGTCACCATTTATAGTGTCTTGCCAACGGTGCTTCGGTCGTCCTCCTGGGCGTAGGCCTTCAACCTCAAAATGAAGGACAGAGTTAGTAATAGTATCGGGCGCTGCACGCAGGGCATGGCCATACCATCGGAGCCGTTTCTCTCTCATTTTGTCCACAATTGGGGCGACACCCATTTGTTCTCGAATTGAGTCGTTTCTGACAAGGTCAATAAGGGTGATGACCATTGTCCAATGAAGCATTCTCATTTCCATGGCGTGCAGGCGTGGCCTACGTTATATACAAGGCCTGGAAATGAGGCGCCAGGTTCGCTAGATTCACTGTTTGGCCCCCTTAATCGTACCATTTGCATTACGTACAGTATGATTAGTGTGTCTGTATTTGGTGGTAAATAACTTGTCCTAATGAGTGAGAAAGCTGAGGTGAGTTTAAAATTGATGGCGAAGCGTGTCGTATTATAGTGGTGCTTTCGTTAAGAGCAGTAGACTGCTGTTTGACTGTTATAGAGATGGGTGCTAAGTGGTCTTTATGAACAAGACGTAGTGAAAAGCAAGTTTTAATCCAGTGTACTAGCGTAAATGTGACATGTATGTGTGATAAATACTTTAGATATAAATCATTGCATGATTTTAATAGAGTAACTTAGCCTATGTGTAAATCTTAGTGTTATTATTGTGTTCGTCAAAAATGGTGTATTGTAGCGTGCCGTATTGTAAATCTCGTCAAGTTAAAGGCAATGGACTTTCGTTTCATAAATTTCCATTGAACAATGACATACTGAAACAATGGGTTCTAGCTGTTTCACGTGAGGGGGTAAAGCCAGGGTTTGTTGACACCAAAACAGTCTTCTACAATTATTTGTAGCAAGCATTTCAAGCATTCTGATTTTAGTATAAGTACTACAAAGAAAACGCTCTTACCAAACGCATTTCCGACGGTTTTTGGGGACTACCCCGAACATAAACAAGCACAAATAAATAGAAATACGCGCAAAAGATCACGTGTCGATAGAGACATACATATCAACAATAAAAGGAAATGTTCAGGTAACGTAAATTTTACGGAAGACTATTGTGATGAACGAATTGAAGAAAACCATGATCAACCACGTGTTAGTGTAGGAACGCAATGTTCTACAATCAAGCAAACTCATTGCAAGTCAACAAAATTGGAAAAAATACAGTAAGTTATACCGAACTACAATGAAGTAATTGAATCAGAAGATAATTTCATTGAATCAAAAATTACATTCTGTGCAACGTCAAGACAAACTCGATGTTCAAATATCGAAGCTCAAGAGTGAAGCGGATCGTGGGGACTTGAAGGCTAATTTCTTACTTGAACAAATTCGAGCTTTCAAGAAACGAAATTGTAAATACAAAGAAACAACAATAAAATTATGTGTATTGCTCTCTAATAAATCACCTTCGGCTTACCGCTTACTGAGAGATATATATATTTTACAACTTCCTCATCCACGAACACTGAAAACGTACATTGGGTATACGAACGGAGAGACAGGAGTCACGTCACTTGCAAAAGCTAGGTTGACAGCTGAAGAAAAGTCACTGACTCACGATAATGAGAAGGTTGGTTCATTAATCATTAATGAAATTGCCATAAAGTCAAGACTATTGTGTGACAAGAATTTAGACATGTTTCTCGGCATTAGTGATATTGAGAAAGATGCAATTGGAATCGAACATAAATTGGCTAATAAATTATTATGCATACTGTTCAAGGGCCTGTCATCCTTCTACAGGATACCTGTTTCGTTCTACTTTACATGTGGACTCACAGGACAACAGTTATCTAGGATAACACTGGACGCACTGACTGCGGTTGAGGAATGCGGCTTCAAGGTCATCAGAATAGTGACTGACAACTGCCAGGTGAATGTGTCAATGTTTGAGGCACTGTGTGCCGGAAGTGTCACTCATGAAATTCGTCACCCTAAAGACGAGCAGAGGCCACTTTTTCTTAGTTTCGATCCGAGTCACATCATTAAGAATGTACGATCACAATTCAATATCTGAGTAGGAACTACTATGTAGATAACGATTTAATAGCTAGTGATCATCATATCAAGAATCCGTACCACTTACAGAAAAAGCTAGTAGTAAAGCCAGTTATAAAATTAAGCAGGAAGGTAGAATATCCAAGCAATTTAGAAAAATTGATTGTGGCAAGAGCCAAATTGGTGTTTACTCCAGAGACAATAGCTGGGCTTAAGAGCATGGAAGTCGTGTGCCCAGAGAAAGTTGAAGGTAAGGACAGCCTATACGAAACAACAAAATTCTTGGAAATGTTTAGAAAATGGTTTGATGTACATGATATCTGCAACACCACCCACAGACTTCATTCCCGAAACACGGACAAGCTTATTTTCAGTGAAGTTAATGATGAGAGACTTTCATGGCTGACCAATGAATTTCTGCCCTACCTGTCACAGATTCAAAGTTATCCCGATAAGAAGATGAGACTTACAAAGGAAACTTATCAAGCTTTGGTGCTAACAACTTCATCAACCGTGTCCTGCATACGATTTCTAATCAATATCGGCTTCCATTATGTGCTTACGCGGAATCTCTCAAGTGACGATGTAGAACTGCTCTTCAGTCACCTGAGAAATAACGGAGGTAGCAATGACATAATGGGCGTGAGATCGTGCCTGCATGCCATCGAGCCAACACTTAGCAGAGGAATTATCGCATCTTCTGGAAATGGGAATGTGGAGCTGAGGGAAGATGCAGTCGTAACAGGCGCCTTGACCAAGTTTCTGAAGCCTAAAAAATCGCGGAAGGTGCAAAACCCAGCAATGCTAAAGAAACACCCCAGCTTCCGGCACATGTCTTGGAGATTCTTGAAAGCCCTGTTCAAGGTAAGAATATGGGGAATATAGCCTATATTAAGTTCATTGAAATAAAACATTATGATTGACATTTTAGCATTAAAATCTATTTTTTGTTTTCAGAAAAGCCAGCGTCTCTATCTTCCATTTCAATTGCAATGGTAGCGGGATTTATTGTAAGAGTGGCAGAAGAGAGAACAGACTGTGAAGGTTGCTTAGAGAAAATATCAGCTCCAGCAAATTCAAGCCTGCCATTTAGTTTAATACATTTTCAAGACAGAGGGGGATTCAGATATCCCAAAGCTTCTTTTATTGATGTCTAACATATTTCCGCTCGGTTGCTGGATAGTTTTGTGGGAGTGATTTTGAAAATTGGGGACGGAATTGGATCGGAACGATCGAGCTGGCAGTGGTGGATCGAACAGAAGTATGCACTGCCCGCTCGATCGATCGAACGGAAATGTACTAGCTGGCAGTGGTGGAAAACGGAAGTATGCACTGCCCGCTCGATCAATCGAACGGAAGTGTACTAGCTGGCAGTGGTGGAAAACGGAAGTATGCACTGCCCGCTCGATCGATCGAACGGAGGTGTACTAGCTGGCAGTGGTGGAACGAATGGAAGTATAAGATGCACTGCCAACTCGATCGATCAATCCAGTGGGCAGTGGTAAGAACCAGCTGGCAGTGGTACGAGAAACAATGAGCGCGAGGTGTAGGAAATTGATACCATGACGTACTCTCGGCCATGTGGAATGTATATGACATACTGAACGGAAAACGCTCATGCGAACTCTGGTGTCAAGTGATTGAAACAAATGACATGCTACATGTTCCAGGTCTTCGTATCAGTATTTAAATGGTAAAATGCCTTAATATCAAACATTGTAAGTAGTCGGCATTGCCGGTATTATGTTTCTGCACAATGGCTATTCAAATATTAACCCACATAACGGTAATGCAGTCATCAATATAATAATAATAATCATTTATTGCAGCAAATAGCCATGCAGAGTCATCAATATAATATAATCGTTGTGGTTATACGAGAATTGAGCAAGCCTTCATGATCTATTACTGAATACATTCTCTTTACTCACAAGAGGGCCTATTCATAAGGCATTTTAAACTCAATTTCACGCAGGAACATTATCGAAACAAGCAAAATATAAATGAAACTTAATTCCGTAATGCAGTATTATTGGAACGTGGAAATAAGTCACCATCTTGTGCACAAAATTTGCGTAGTCGAAATAGCCGTGGGGTTAGTGCTTGTGATTGTGAATCTAGAGATCTTGGGTTTGAATCCCGGACGGGGTAGATATTTTTGCTACCAGATTATCATTTTAAACGATATTTATCATATCAATATGACTCATGAAATTACGTGTTGGTCTGTGAATGAAGAGGACCTGTTAAAAAGGAATTTAAGGTTATGAGCGGTGTCGCGTCTATTAATCTAGTTGATCCATATCGTATTCTTTATTTAGGCTAGTACTGGTGGAAACTACAAATCATCTAATAAAATGAGTTCCGTATTACAAACTACAATATCTGTAAAACACTCCCTTTTACAATAGATTAATATTTGTGCCAATAATAGTATAAAATACCGGTGTATCAACAATTTCACGTGAGGTGTTTTCTATGTCAGATGTTACACATCATATGCGACTACTGTAAGGCTCGTAATTTTTTTATCTGTTGGAAACAATTTCTCACTTTATCACAACAGCCGTAAATTCATGTCTCGAAAATATTTAGTGTCAAATTTCACAAATATTTTAAGTGACTCGTTTTCCGAGCACACAAAATGTGTAGTGTGTACTGACAATTCTCTCTCCGCGGTTCTTGTGCAAAAGTTTTTAAGGCCACTTTTAAAGAATATTGGTGTGAACCACACGGGCAGTAGTGCAACGTTTCTGAATTTAAGAAGTAAGCCACTTGACAGAAAAATTCTTGAAGTGAAAATACAGTCACGAGTGAGCCGTATTCATCATTTGGGGGAAACTTGAGGAAAACAGGTAAGAAGTGCTAAAACACATGTATTAAATGTACTTGAGTTGCATATAACGCATAGTCAAAAGCAGACAACTAGGGCGCCGAACCGCGATCCTAGTGGCGTAAAGAGGAACTACCAGTTTGGCGTACCAAGTCTCAGCTCTATTTCCAGGCCTTGAGTATTGGCAACTCCAGCTATCTGATATGACATCTAGCGGTAAAAATGAGAAACTTACCAAGTAGGGTACATTTGTCACGTGGTGACTGTTTGTATATGGTTTCTTGTATTCGTAAGCAGATCGAGGTAAATTTTTCGTGTCTTTATACATAAGTAATAAGTTTTACTCGTTGATGGAGTGTAAAATTAGTAAAAGCAAAGTATATTGCTCAGTTTACGGCTGTAAGTCGATGCATAAGAGGGCTGCGGATATAAGTTTTCATCACTTTCCAAAAGATGTAAATAGCAATAGCCGAAAGGTGACGATACCAAATAAATACGGGCAACAGGAGCGGGTTGGACCACTCACCACTACACTCACTGACGACAGGACGGGTTGTTCACTGTTACGCCGAGCCAAGCCGCTCCAAGACAGCCAAGTACAGCCAAGCTTCATCAGTCAGGTATCCTTCCCCCTCCCTAGTTCATTTCCAATTATCCTACCAACCGCCATCACCTCGCTCTGCGATATCAGAGCCATTGCACTACGAGTCATATAGGCCTAATTTGACTTCGCAGGGTAAATATCTACTCTGCGAGACCCTGCTACCAGTCCGATATTCAACACCAAACCCACCAGCTAACCATCCAATCAAGCAATTCCTGTGTCCCCCGAGTTTTAATGCAAGTTAAACTCATCCCTCGCCCTACCAAGCAGCAAATAATTTCTACAGTCTATGGTACAGTGAGCAAACTGAAATATAGCTTTTAAACGTAACAGCGCCATGACTCGAACTGCTCAAAAACAAATACCAGCAGACAACCGATGCTTGATAATATGCAATTGACACATAAAATCCCGTGGAACACACAAATTAGATCACGTGTATCGCACAGTTATACATATATACAATCAAAAATAACACTGTCATTATTTTAGGGACCACATTTACTGATTATAACCGAAAAATATAAAAGTGTTCCATATCAAACGCGTGTTATTGAGTATTTTTACCCTACTTATCCAGACGACCGCAGCGCCCCAAGTGTTAGTTTGAGTTGTCAATAACGTAGGCCACGCGTGCAGGTGACGTTCTGAAATTTTGTCGGATGGTCGACATTCAACGCCATACTGCGCAAATGGCCGTACCACTGTCCGATACATCTTCGATTTGAGACGAAGTGGCATTTTCTTGTCGCAAAGCAACCTGTATTGCCGTGATGATTGTAGTTGTGTAAGTGTATACCGTATGGGACAGGGATAGGGTAGACGCTCCGGGACTTGAAAATTAAGGCACTATCCCGGCAATTTCATGTAGCGTGTGTGGCAAAACCTGGGGAAAAATCACACTCAGGATAACCGCTGTCAGCACCGGGATTCGAAACTACGATATCCGTACTTATCACAGCTGCCCTCGGGACCATGGTGCACGTTGAAGAGCGCAGCTACGCCGCGGGACGAAATGCTTGTAGAATTTGGCTTGAGTAACTAGAACCTCCCCTTTGGTTGATCCTGGCTACGCTACTGAATTCGTACAACCATATGCATTACACGACATTATTCCTAACAAACTCAGAAAACACCATGCACAATGCCACATGCAAGTCACGGAACACCGCATGGCCGTGAACACCGAATACAAGTTAAGGTTATTACACCCATTTTGGACGCAGCGCTTGACTTCACTAAAAAACGAGCTCAGGGCCAAGTCATGGCCCTCGGGGCATCTCCTCTTATTCTTTTCTCCATGGCCTCCAAGTGTTCAGTCAACACAATCTATATTGTTAAGGATGTTTTGATTGGTGCCTTAACCATTTGTTAAGGATGTTTTGATTGGTGCCTTAACCACCATTTGTTAAGGATGTTTGATTGGTCTGAGGGCTGAGCTGATCCGTTTTAGAGGGATTCACCCCGTGCCTTCAGCCTTTGTTAAGGATGTTTGATTTGTTTCTGACCCGCGCCACCCTCCATTTGTTAAGGATGTTTGATTGTTGGGCATCCTTGCATCTACGGGGATTTACTAGGATGTCTTATGAAGAACTGCGGACACGTTTAGAGAGCAATTTACATACAGGGGAACTGGCGGGAGGAATACTCACCTAGCTTACCTCAATGTGGCTTAGTAGGCCACACGCTTGTTATGCACCGCCTCCTGCTGGGCAGCGTTCAATGGAGATCTTAAAACTAGGTATTAATCTAAAGGGAAGGGCATCTTAACCTAAACGAAATAAAAATGTAATCATTAGACTGTTCAAAAAGGGGGTTTATTATGAAATAGTGGCAGTGACAAGAGGGGAGGATGGAAATAATAACCTAGGGGGAAAAAGGAGTCAAGCAGGCACGATATCACTCACCCCACCGTTGATACCGGTCTTCTATGATGTTGGTGGCGTTGGGACTCGATATGGGGCGATGCCCCATATCGGTCCGGCGTAGCACAACTCCGATAGAGTGTAAGACTGTAATTCAAGGTTCAGAAGAGTCCACGTTCCAATTAGAGCGTCAAAGGCTAGAGAGCGCGGCGCGTGTCCGTACCTCTATTTATAGGTAAAATGTGCTTGGTCAGTCCACTCAGCGGTATGTTGGGAGTGTAATGTCCGCTGTGTCCTGTCTACCTGCTTGCTGTTGGAGCCTAGGTCTATGACCTACGGCTTACTCCGTAGTCGCGTTGCCATGTCGTCTTTTACGTAGTTACTTCTGATTATATTTTATGTATGTATAGGCACAGTCCTTTTATAAAGGGCTGGGGCCAGGACAATATACAAGGCCTTTGCATTCAAAGAAGATGGCGGACACAGAAGGCAGAGCTGCTGGAGCACGCCGCATGCCATGGCCCATATGCCGGGTTGCTTCCAACTGATTCATCGTCGGCAGCAGCATTTATAGGCTATTATGATGACTTCATCCTTTACCCGTACTTACCTTTACGTGCCTAACAAAGACGATATAAGTTACTATAGAATAAGCTTCTTCTCGTCGTTCACCTGAAAATGAAACCACACGGGAAACTAGGAACTAATAATAATAATAATAATAATAATGTTATTGGTTTTACGTCCCTTTTAACTACCCTGGCTTTTAGAGACGCCAAACTAGGAACTGTAGGAAGTAATGAAACATAAACTATTTTATTGTTCCAGGATCAATTTATTGTATGTCAATAGCAAACAACCATAAAAAAGCAGTAAATTACACGCATTTGATAGAATTATCTTCAATATATGCATACGATCAGGTTTTTAGCTAGATATCTGGACTTGCCATCTAAACAACTGTGTCGTTCTTCACGACATTTGCCGGGCACCCATTTAATCATTTAAACTATAGGTTTACTATATGATGTTGCCATCGGCCACAGTGCCCAATCGCATTGGGCAATTCGGAAGACTAGATGGAACAGCACCAGGTATAGGTCTTGGCAATTTCAATGGGAGTGATATCTCTTGACCATCTTCACAATGGAATACAGTATTGACGTCCGAAACGGGGGAGGAGCTTACGGTCAGCTGTTTGCAATATGGCGGCGAGATAGTGACGTGAAGTAATTGGGTGTGCGTTTGTTATGGCTTCTAATTTATGATGGCAAAATACTACATATTTTCTTTCATTGATAGACATATTTTATAATCAATTTAAATGCAGTGCCTAATTACTACCAGTTAAAAATATTACCCACATGTATATAGTCAATTTACTGTCTGCTGTTACATATATGAAGCCTGTACTTGGGAGCCAAGCGGTATCGATGTTTTTATTAATTTTGCAATGTATATATCTCACATAACACAAAGGACGACTCCCTGATAATAAAATAATTGAATCAAGCAACCCTGAATTTGCATGAATGTTTTGGGTTCAAAGAAGCGTTACTTGGGATGCTCAAATCATACTTCAATATTGCAAATATTGACCTACATACTTGCTGTTCAAAGGCAAGAATATTAATTTATTAATCTCTTGCCACAGGCAAGTTAAAATGGAGGCATCCTCTTTATCAATATATTTAATTAAATATTTAAAATACAGATATTTAACAAAGCTGGAATCTCCATTTGAACTTTTCATAAGCAAACGGAACAGATCAAAAACTACACTTTAAGCCAAACCAAATTTACTCCTCAGCTCGACATAAACCATAATCCCAATTAAAACCTATATAAAACATACTCACCTTACTGTTGTACAACTTTCAAACCAACTATTCGCACTCAAAACTGAAAACCCCTGAAATGGGAACTAATTAAAGTTAGAATAGCCTAGGCCGATCCGGTCTCCTGCTACATTACCGCATATGTATACTTAACATCACTATAACTTCAAAATTACGGCTAAGTGACCTATTTGCCTGAGTAGTATAGGTGTTACCGGCCTGCCTGGGATGATGGGTCACCAAACCGGTACTTAAAACTAAGGTTTTACATTTTAATTAACTAAATTCAACAGTAGGGAGATCATAGCCAAAAACACAATCCAAGCCAAATCATACTTCAATGACCTACATACTTGCTGTTCAAAGGCAAGAATATAAATTCTCTGGCAAATTAAGCCTAGGAACAGCATTTTTCTTAAGTTTTCTAACCATTCGGCTGTTGTCAATCGGAAGAACCCCTAAAATAAGTTTACGAAGAGCGGATTACATTCTATGTACGGCACAGAAGTAATAGGCTACAAGTTTATCAGTATTTTTGATGTAGCTAAATCCATGTGAATACAAATTAGAGACAATAACTATCAATAATCAACAGTACCGGTGGAAAGAAGTCGTCCTCACAAAAATGCAGACTGCACACTGTCATGTAACATGTAGCCTAACACGTTTTTCAATTGACAGCGCCGAAGCCCATCTTTTTGAACTTTTTGTACAGGAAAGTAGTGAAGATATTTCGTACCCGTTTTATACGATTTACAACCGTATACAGAGCAGTACCTCCCCGAATTTGAAAAATTTCTTTCTGTTTCCATCACGACGTCAATACTTCACAATCTAAATAAACCTCACCAGTCACAATGTTACAGCTTCAACATTCTACCGCGTGGCTGCGCCATCCAACTTTTCTGACGTCAATTCTGTCTGAAGTCATGAGCATTAAAATGCAGCTCACAAACCTGCAATTCGCAAAAGAATCATACTAAGTAACATTTGTTGAAGTTAGAGTATATGATTGTGTCTTTCCATGCTGAATGAACTAAATTTGGAAGGAAGCTTTTAGTTTACGTGACCGTTAATCATACGATCATGAGCCACGGGACCTCCTTTTTACGTGGAATCGGAATCACAGGACTTGGCATTTCACTTCGAAAATCTCACATGCATTGACCTGGAATCGAACCCGGTCCACCTTGGTGAGAGGCCAACAGCTTGACCGCTGCGCCACCATACCCCCTTGAACTAAATTTGAATATGCCTACTTTTAATGTGTGATTTTTCAAAAAGTTCTTCCTATTTAAATTATCCTAAGAGTAACCTACATAGACACTGCAAAATTGTGATTTGTTCAATTCTACATCTTTAATTTTTAAGTTCAGTATAATCCCTTCAAACTCTAGCCTATTACTGAAGCCCAATGAGAGATGTCTTTCTATGCCCAAGATAGCGGGTTCAAACCCGGCCGAAGCCGTAGGATATTTTTAGAGCGTTAAAAATCCCTCAGTATGCCTTCCTTCGGAGGGGAAGTAAAGCCTGCGGTCCCATGTCATAGATTTATGGCATGTTAAAGAACTTTCCACTAATTACACCTGTATGAAACTTAATTGTATAGGTTAAGAATATAGACAACGCTCTTAGGTTGCTACGTTCGTTGCCAAGAGCCGACTGCTGTGGCGTATAGTAGCTAAGTTCTGAACTAGGCCTAGTAGTCGTTGACGGTGGCGTTTGGCGGCAAAAGTAGGAACTATTTGAAAAAATCAAAGTTGCAGTCCTTACTTGAATTTAAAAAAAACAGATACACACACTAATACAGTCATCACAATTAACACCGGTTATCAGACAGATTCTACACACACCCAAAATACACGGGGCTACATGACCGCGTTGTCGCAGCCCCTAAACTAAGGTACCAACCAACCAACCAACCAACCAGAGATGTTTCACAAGATCAACTGCACCAATGGACGGGGGATAGGTGATCTTAGGTGGGCTGGTTCATAATAACGGTATGAATCTAAAATCAGGATCATGCATAGTAGCCTATAGTATTATTAATTTTTGTTTGTTTGTACCATATATTTACCATTTAGAGATGTGAGCAGAATGTGTGCTGGGTGAATTGTGTAGCTATCTAGCACCAGTGTCTCATGACTCCACTGCCCTACCACATACAGAGAGATGAGTCTGGTGTATTTTGGATCTCTAGATCCATGTTGTATTTCATACTTAGAACAATGATATATGGTACTCCAGAATATGTTTGATTCTTTCATAAATTAATAGGCTGTGATCGTTACAGTACCTGAGAACAGTCTGCTTGCATTACTGAACAAAAGGATGTAGAAAAGATTATGAATTAGCCTACTGCAGTGATAGTCCCCAGCTTACAGGGCTAGCTTCTTTTTTTTTTGTCTCAAGCACTGTATGGTACAGTACCAGTATCAGAAGTTTAGCTTTAGAACAAACTATTATGCTACGGGTCTACTTGTATTATACCGGTATATCTTGCATTTAAACGGTTACCTTCATTAGGGAATTTTCTATTGAACATCCTGCTGGGAGCAATAGGGTATCCTAAAATAGCACCAACAGATAGAGCACTGGTACTATGTGGAATCATTTTGTACTGTTTTTTAAATAACAAATAACACACAATAGGCTGTTACAAAAGCTTTAGAGTGAAGATTTATCTTTTTATTAACTTGTCATTCAAAAAATCCGACGGAAGACAAATCCATTGGGTCATTAATTCTAGCTGAAAAGGTTCACATAAGATAACCCGATTAAAGGGAAGTCAAGTACCTACTTGAACAATCTGGAATCTGAGCAATTTGTGGTATATATTTAATGACTTTCTAGTGACACCATACTCAATTATATTGATCATTTGCTTTGAACATTAATTCTCAATATGCATTAAAAATAATTTTATAATTATCACATCAAAGCTTTTTTGTTATCACAACAGACAGTGTGTTAGCAAAGATTTAAAATCATTGAGAGATCCGCAGATTTGCTCATTTCACATAGAAGAGGCTCGTATCAGACAAATATTTACCACAAAAACCTGGGGTGTTTATATTAGCTAACGTGGTCTAGGCGAAAACCATTGGTCTGCCTGATGCGATTTAGTACCGAATGCGTGGGGTTGGCAATACTGTACATGATGCTAAACATGGCAGAGTCAGCTGGAATTTCATCTATATGAGTCGTGGTCCTATTTGGGATTGCTGGGTGGGTTACACACAGCGGATGAGTAAACATCTATTACTATATCATCTCCAGATTTTTTCACTTCTATTACTACAGGTATTTTGGCTAATTTCAGTAGTTTAAGAATTTTTTACTTCGGTTCTGATGTAAACATGTAGCCTACATGTAAACATTTCAAAATGTGATAGCCTATTATAAAAGAATACGGTACAGTACCGGTAAAACTAGGTTTAATTCTCCCATGCACAACAAACTTGCCTCGCATTTAGGAGATTCGTTGATTAATTATTTAACGAGAAA
Source organism: Meconema thalassinum (assembly GCA_946902985.2). Classification (NCBI taxonomy): domain Eukaryota; kingdom Metazoa; phylum Arthropoda; class Insecta; order Orthoptera; family Tettigoniidae; genus Meconema; species Meconema thalassinum. The sequence goes on along the minus strand of OX336388.2, from coordinate 1,621,039,044 downwards.
CACCGATCGTTATTATCTGAAACTTGGAGCAATAGTTTTAGGCCTACTGTAACCTTAAAAGGATTAGACGTGGTCACTTGCGAGTTGTTTACAAGATAATGTATTAGTTCTTAGGGCTCGTTATATTATTAAGAAAATATCGGCTATTTATGTAGTAGGTTAATATTGCTCAGATAAAAGAGAAACGCCGTTTACTGGTACTTACCACAGGATTTTTTTGGTATGAAGCACCCTCGTTTACGTTTCTTCAAATTCTCTTCTTCGGAGAATTTAGACACTTGAACCTTATATTTACGAGGTACGTCCAGAAAGTAAGTTCCGTTTGGTAATAACATTAAATTGTGTACAGATACAGAAATAATATTTACTGCACAAAATTCTACAACCCTTAAACTACTTTTCCACATAACTGCCGAAATGTTGCAGGCATTTATCGTAGCGTGGCACGAGTTTTGTATACCTTCTTCATAGACGTGTGCCGCCTGTGTCTTCAACTATAAAAAAAATAGTTGTACGTTCCGCTGCAGCGGTTACAGAAGAACTGGTTCACGCGATTGATGGCAAGATCCGGGAAAACCGCAGGCTTACAATTAGTGCTCTCACTATGGAATTTCCCCAAATCTCACGATCACTAATTCATAAAATTGTTACCGAAAAACTGAACTTTCGTAAACTTTCCCGACGTTGGGTACCAAAGATTCTTACGGAACAACACAAAACAAAACGGATGGGTTACAATGAAGGCGGCGAAGAATTTCTGACACAGATAGTCACAGGAGATGAAACTTGGGTTTCTTACGACACCCCTGAAAGTAAGCGGCAATCAATGGAATGGAGGCACACTTCATCCCCAGCAAAGTTTAAGCCGAAACAAATCTTGACACCTCGGAAAATGATGTCTCCAACTGGTTGAAGACACAGGCGGCAAACTTCTACGAAGAAGGTATCCAAAAACTTGTGCCACGCTATGACAAATGCCTGCAAAAGTTCGGCAGTCAAGTGGAAAAGTAGTTTAAGACGTGTCGAATGTTGTGCAATAAATATTTTTTCTGTATCTGTACACAATTTAATTTTATTACCAAACGGAACTTACTTTCTTGACGTGCCTCGTATTATCATAATTACCCCTGCACTTCGGCAAACAACACTTGTAAACCATACTTTACAACAACAACAAAACGAGAAAATTGCAGAATAACTACAACCACAGATTACCTTACTACAACGGCATGCCCAACACATCTGCCATCGAGATCCACCATATTGGTTACTTCCAATTCAGTGCAACGGCCTTCTATGTAGGTGGTGTTGGCTCAGCCATTGCCATCGTAATGTACAGGCCATAAGGCTCCTACAGTGACGTTACGCCTGGGGTCGTTATAGTCGCAGCACATTATAGATACCAATACAGTATGGACACTTCGGCAAAACCGGAAGAACGGATTTAAAAAAAAAAAAAAAATTGATAAGGGGGAGCACCAATACACCTGTAAGCCGCTAGGTAGCACCACTTATGGACAAACACATGATAAACAGCTGATTGATGAATGTATATTTTATGTAATTTATTTAACTCTATTTCAACACACTAGCTCTCTTTATAATCAGATATTTTAAGAAAATAAATAACAAGAAAATATAAAGTGTTAATACTACTGTGTTTTAATTCTAATAAGTGTGGAATTTAATGTTTAACACCACATTCCTCCAGTCCTGTGGTGTCGCATTGTGATTGCATCGTAACGATGAAAGGTTATGATATGTTTTTAATGATTAAATTAGCACACGATATATTGAAAAGTGTGGGGGAAATGTGGATTTTGTTTCTTAAACTTTTGTAGTCTGAGATAATGCAATTCAAGTTTACTACAGTAACTGTAAATAAGTGTTAATTTTTAATGTTCTTAGCTTCCTAACGTAAATACCCGGGAATTTATTTAGTCAATAAAAAAGTCATGTTGATGGGCGGGGACAGCCTTATTATGCAGTGTTATTTTCACATTTCATGATATGCCTAGGCTACTTCTTACTCCTCATTTCTTAGCCTACTCACACTTCCGTTCATTATCTTGTGTTCCAAGAAGAATTCAATACCGGTACTGTAAGTCATGTGCTAAGGAATCTCTTTTCATTACCGGTACCTTTATTAGTTCCACGTCTTTGTGTGGCTATTATAGGAGCAACAAGTAGCTTTCAGATTCAACAAATAGACTATACATTTACTGGTAGATTGTTTTGTTTAGCCTACAGATGGCCTAAAAATAAGTAAAGTAAAGCTGAAATACAAGCTCAGGGCTTACAGTAAGTAAACCGGCCAACCACCCTTCGTACAGAGGCCTGCTTCTTTAATCCTAGAAGCCAAGGTCACACCCAGATCTCCATTCGGAGATCCTAAAGTCATCATATTATAGTTTTGGACTGAGTTTTGATTCTTGGTTAATGCATGTTAGAATTTCAGAGTTGCATCCAGTGGTTCAAATTCCAAATATAAAAAAGAAAGGTTCTGTGGCTTATGATCACGAGAGCCACGCGAAGCTACAAGTTTGCTTTGCTTTCTGTCGCTAATGAATGTAATAAAGTAATATAACTGGTAAATAACACTATGTGCAATGGTGTCGCCAATCAATCAAGTAAAACGCTCAGTCCTAAACTTGCTCTAACCATAGCTTAACACCAATCAGACCTAACTTTAACCTCGTCACGACTAATAAGTTGCCATCTATCCGCACCGCAATTTTTACTTGTCAGTGGTATGTCAACTCCTTATTCTTCCCATTCTGCAGAAATGGAGATAATGTAGGATGAGTTTTCCATGCGATGGATGGTTTATACACCTGGATGAGAGAAGTGTTAGGCTCATAATGCTGTGTGGCTTTTGGAGAGGCCTGGGGCAGGTCTTTCCAGTTGGTACCTGTAAGCGACATGTACATCATAGTGGAATTAATACTGGTCATTAGGAGGCCTAACTATATGCCATAGCTTCAGTTACGAGGCCTACGTCAAGAGTTAACAAAGGGCTACCGTGGTGTAATCTGTTCACACTCTGCGCAGAGTGCTGGGATTCAGTTTCAAGTCGTAACTGCAGTCTTATTTTAAACACTTAAGTTTCAAAGTACTGTATGTATAATTTTATTAATGCAGCCAATGGCCATGTACTTTTCTTTTCAGGACGGGTCAGGGAAGGGATATTGCAGGGAAATTGGCCGTGGATTTATTGAAAGGAACTGTCCCGGCATTTGCCTGGTAGTGAAAATGGTAAACCACGAAAACCATTTTCAGGACGGTAGAGGTGGGATTCGAACTCACGCTCTCCCGATGCCAGCGAGGCACGAGGTAGCACATTAGCGCTCTCGGCCACCAAGGCCGGTTCAAAGTATGTATGCCTCTTGGTAAGCTATAATCTGGAGTCATTTATATAATCATATTTTTTGACATACCGGTACTGTATATATTATTATAGTTCCAATTAGGACCTCTTTGGTCTATGACCCGTGTACTTGTGTGTGCATGGTATTTGATAATCAGTGTTGTGGTGAATGTAATGTAATTGTTGTTTTAAGGGGCGGAACTTCGAGGTCATCTGCCCTGTGGTGACTATCAGTGTTTCTAACTTGAACCGTACTCAAAAAAAGGTTTTGCATATTGCGATTTAGTGTTTTGCTATGTGTACTATCCTACCAGCGAATTGTTACCGGTGGCGGAAATCGGAACTAATGCACTCCGCCCAGCCACACGCCTGCGATAGACGTGCAGTTGTCGCCAGCGAAACCTCATCGCAAGTCATTTGTGTGCATGATTCGTGCTGGGTCGTGCGCTGTGCGGTGTGTTCTCATTGTACGACTGTGCATGCGTTCCCCCTCTTGCCCAGCAACCGCTCGCGGCAGCCATAACGAGGCGAGCTGACGTAATGTATACACAACAGCCGTGATCCACGTCTAGCAGTAACAATTCCCTGGTAAGGTAGTATGTAATGACATACAAAGAAAAACAACACACAATATGCTGTGCAAAAGAGACAAACACTGAAAGCATAACAAAAGTGGCAATCTTTTTCATGTTGGGGCATATCAATACCATGTATGGCCACCACGAGCCTTAAGGCATGCTTGCCGACAAAGAGGCATACCGTACTGAGAACCAACGAACCAACCTGGTTTGGGGCAGATTATCCCACTCTTGGAAAGCAGCTTCAATCAGTTGCTGAATGTGTGTTTGTTTGTTAGTTAGTTAGAGGATTGGGACAGTGCGAAACTGCACTCTTAATCTTTTCCCATGCATGTTCGATACTGTTCATGTCCGCAGAATATGCAGGCCACTCCATTCTCCGTATGCCTTGCATCTGAAGGAACTGATTGACCACCCTAGCTCGATGGGCATTATCGTCCACTAGTGTGAAGCCCTCGCCCATTGTGGCAGCGAATCCTGTAACGACAGGTTTGAGGATGTTGTCTCTGTATACCAGACCGGTCATGTTACCGTGGATAGGAATTAGAGGCGTACATCGATCAAACATGATCCCACCACAAAACATGACTGAATTTCCTTGCTGTTGGAGGCGTTCCTGGATGAAGAGCTTGTGAAATCTCTCACCCACCCGTTGCCACACTCGATTGCTCCTGTTGTATGGGTTTCTTCTCACGCCCAAGTACACAGGGCTGACGACCATGATGTACAACCTCCTACATGAAACAACAAGCATTAGCATAGCCACCTGGCTATGGCTTCATGAGACAGTGACGGCAGAGAATTCCAATCTTCGTGCTCCAATAGAGGAACAGTTTGACTATGGTATGATAATGCACCGGATGTTACAGCCATTCCAATAGACCAAGAGGCACTAAGGAGCAATCTGGCCACCATGTTAGACAACTTCTGTACAACGACTGCAATCTGTTGTTTCATTTCAGGGGCCTGGACATCGTGGTCATTTAGCCCCGTGTACTTGGGCGAGTGTGGAATTTTGACTGATAACCTGTGTTATTGTGATGCCTGTCTTAGTATGTGTATTTGCAATTTCAGTGAGGATTGGTAAGGAGGCGGCATTGGCTTTAACTTAGGAACCATCACAGCATTTGCCTGCAGTAGAAGTGGGAAATCTCGGAAGACCACTTCCAAGATGGCTGAGGTGGGAATCAAAACCTCCTCTTCTCAGTTGTGCCTCACGAGACTGAGTGTGCCCTGTTGCAGCCCTCAGACCAGAATTGCATTTCTTGGCAGAGCCGGGAATCAAACCCAGACCTCTGGGGCAACAGTCAAGAATGGTAGTCACTACGCCACAAGGTGGTCCATGACTGCAACCTGTATCCGCTGTAAATATTCTCAGAATTGCCCAGTAACTTTACACATAGTATGGATAGTTATTGTTGTTTAAGGGGCGGAACAGCAAGGTCATCTGTCCCTCTTAACACAAAATAATACAAATTTTAGTTGAGTTAAAATTTATAGGTGGATGCCTAATATTAATAAAACAAACAAAAATAATATGTATTGAATAAAAATTCAGAAAAAAAAAGTTCTTTGAGCAAATGCACATACTGTACAGGTACAGTATTTTTCTCACCAAGATACGATGAACTATATTATTAGTAGGGCCATGATTCTTATGCAAGATATGTTTACATAACAGTAAAAATGTGTGAGTTCTCCAGAGAGACTCGTGCGGGTATTTTTAAAGTTAACACCCATATACTGTACATTCTAAGAAGACTATTGAAACCGTAGTCTCCGAACTACCATTAAAACGAAACAAACAAACCCCGTGGCACTACAGTCCATGAAGGGCCTAGGCCTACCAAGCGATCGCCACCCAGCCATTTGGCCTGCAGATTATGTGGTGACGCGTGGTGAGCGCCTCGGGTCCCCTCGGCCGTTAATCTTGGTCTCCATGAGCGTGGCGCTGCCTCATTGTCAGACAGCTATTCAATTGTCCTTGCGAGGCTGTGTACACCCAGTTCCAGCCCTCACGCCGGTTTCTGAAATCCCTAACGGAGCCTGGAATCGAACCCGAGGTCTCCTGGTGCGATGCAGGCGCGTTACCCCGACACCACCCGAGCTATATTACTCCATTTAATTGGGCATGCAAAATAATTTGAAGATGGAATGTTTGGTGCATGGAGCATTCTGGGAGGGGGGAAGGGGAATTAGAAACCATAGAAATTCACTTCTATTATGACCAAGAGGTGGATTAGAATCCATCCCTTTTCACTTAGATCACCTCGTGATGTAGCAACTAGCATTCTGGTCTGAGGGCTGGAAGAGGTGATTTTGATTCCAATCTCGGCCATCTTGTAAGTGGTTTTCCTTGGTTTCCCACTTCTACTGCAGGTAAATGCCGAGACGGTAGGCTACCCTAACGTAAGGCCATAGTCGTCTCCTTCCCTATCCTCACCTAAAATTATAAATGCCCACACTAATACAGCCATCACAATAAGGCAGTTTATGAGACAAATGATACACATCCAAGTACACATGACTACAGGCCAAAATTTAAATTCTCCTTGGCAAAACCAGGATTCAAAACGGGCCAACCAGTTAGAAGGCAGTTATGCTTATTTCTAGACCATGGCAGTAGCTGTGGAAACAATGGGATTATATGTTTGACTATTTTTATTTCTTGGATATGAATATTTCTTTTATTCCCTTACATCACTCCCAAAGTCTTTTTCATCCTAATTGACAGTGTCATGGAGCCCTTTCATTCTAGAGAAAAGGATCATCCATGCAGCCTCAACGTTGATGGAAAGTAGAAGAGGCTAAGAAAGGAATGGGGAATTGACTGTGGTCTATGGGAAAGCCACCATCTCAGCATTTTGAGATGAGAAACAAGGAAGCTAACTTGAAATGACAGGTGAATGGACATGAACCAACTTATTTCACAAACCAGGTCTTCAGTGTGGTGATGTGATTTGCAGTTAATGTTGTACAACATCCTTAGGTCTCAAACCCCAATCCTTCCATTTTCTAACAGGATGGGATAACCCAGAACTAATGGATCGTTGCACCTGTCTAAAACCATGGAGGATTATGTTAAGTCCTTTGGCTGTCCAACAATAAAATTGTAAGTTATTTTGATTTAGAAGTTATTGCTTTATGAGATTACTTCCAAATCCTTTGTTGTAATGCAATAAACAAACATTCCTGATATCGCCATGATCTCAGATCACTGATTTGATTTCTGATAGAGAGAGTCAGTTTTTGAAATACTGAAATAATGAACTGCTTCAGACCTGTCTACAGAGGCGGTTCTAGCCCTGGGCCAGGGGGGGGGGGCCCGCCGCCCCCCCCCCCCCAGTTTTAGTGAAATAATTATTTTAAAATTCCTTGGTTACTAAATAAATTAATAATTTACAGATATAATTTATCTGATATAAAACAAACTAATGCATTTAATTAAGTTAATTTTTCTTTCAATTTCAAGATTTATTTATTTTATTAACTTATATGTAATTTAAACACACAATTGAAATCGTGTATAAATATACTATTTTTTTAAATGCGTAGTGCATACACCAAGAGTATTAAACTCTTTTCCCAACTTTATGACATGCAAGTTCAGAAGTTTCCAATGTTGAGAAACCTCCATGCGATACAAGTGCATCGATATCTCCCCAACTCTCTGACAAAAATGTGAATGCAACTGTTTCTAATATAGACGAACCAGTACCATTTTATATCAGTGCATCGATCTATGATGGTCCATGCCAACCACATAAATCAGTTTATAAAAAAACGTTAATATACAATAAGAACAGAAGTTTTAACAGTAAATGGTTTGATAGGTATACATTTATTGAATACTCTGAGAACAAAAATGCTGTTTTCTGTGTCGTCATTTCGTTCAATCTGATTCAAGCAATGCTGAACATGTTTTCAGTAAATCTGGATTTTACAATTGGAAAAGAATATGAGAAAAAACGTGCAAAGCATGCTGATAGTGAATGTTATAAATCTTCAATAGTAAAGTGAAACATTTTTCTGGTAAGTGAACATAGCAGCACAGTGATTTCGAAGCTAAGCGAGAAACCTCTGGTTATATACCGCTCAGCTGTGGCAACAATGGCCCGAGTCGAATTACTTTGTGCTCGGCAAGACATTGGGCTTAGAGGTCTTCGCCAAACAGTTTCGGATGATGATAGTGTTAATAATAAAGGGAATTTTGATGAAATTTTAAATGTAATTAAACCAGAAAGTGAAAGCACAAGGGAGAATGTAAACAGTCTACTAAAGAATGCAACTTAGGCTACTCATCTAAAGATTCTCAAAATGAATTTCTTGAAATCTCAGCTAATATAATAGTTCAAATAATTGGAGGAGAGACGAAAAAATATAACAATGGTTATGTTTCCTTAATCCTGGATGAAGTTAGAGTTGTTAGTAAAGTGGAACAGATGTCCGTATGTGTCAGATATGTGTAGGACAAAATTCGATAGAGGAGTGTTTCATTGGTTTTCTACATTTGTCTCAACTGAATGCTGAAAGTATAGCTAATTCAGCTTTAGAGTACCTTGTTTCAGTGGATTTCGATCCATGTAAGTGCATTGGACAAGCATATGATGGAGCCGCGGTTATGTCAGGGAAGATAAACGGTGTGCAACGTTTATTGCGACAAAAGGTCAATAACCTGTGTGTTTACGTGCATTGTTATGCACATCGCTTAGATTTAGTTTTGGTGGACGTTTCAAAGCCAGTTTGTAGACGTGATAGGGGACACTTTTGATTTACTGGCAGCAATTTATGCTTTTCAGTCTGTATCTACTTTAAGACACCAAAAGTTTGTTGAGATACAGAGTGATCTTCATCCAGGAGAACGTGTTTTAGAGATACCTCTTCAAAGTGACACGTGATGGGTATGTAAATATAGAGGAGTAATGTATTTTCAGAAACGTTTTGCTTCAGTTAAAGCAGCTCTAGAGTATTTTTCAAAGTCAGCTAACAAGAAAGAGGCAGCAGAAGCAAAAGGTTTGTTGAAACAGCTTTGTAAAGTGAAGGTGATGTTTGTGTTACAAATCTTTTCTGATATTCTCGAGCTTTCCAACGGAGCCTCTATGTTCTTACAACAAAAACATGTGGACTTCAGAGGGGCACAGAGATTGATCTATGGTCTTGTAAAATCGTTGCAAGAAAAAGGAAATGATTATTATTTTAAGGAACTATGGGCGGTTACATGTGACTGTTCAGTCGTTAGGCGTGAAAGTTTATAAGCAATCTAGAGTCTGAAGTATTCCAAAGAACTTTTCAGACTACGTTTTATTAATGCCAGTCTCTGCAGAGAAAGAAGAGGAAAATGTCACATTATCAGAGACATGTAAAAGAAATCTTTTTGAAATATTAGACAATATGGTAGAAGAGTTACTGCGTAGATTTACTGAAAATGATTTTGTGTGCACGGCAATGGATGCCTGTAATCCAAGAAGTGAAAACTTGTTAAATTTTGAATATATATATTCTCACGTTCTGTGAAAAGTATAATCTAATCTTTACAGACCTTAAGGTGCTACAGACTGAAATCAGTTTAGCTAAGAATGTATTTAGAGGCAAATATCCAAACACTTCCTCATTTTTTTTTCTGAACTTCTGAAAATGGAAGTTGCTTTTCCATAGCTACTATTATTTTTCAAGTTGATGCTGACTCTTCCTGTGTCATCTGCTTCTGCTGAGCGCAGTTTCCCTGTCGTAAAACGAATAAAATCCTATTTAAGAGCAACAATGGCAACAAAGAGGCTTTCCAATCTTGCAATTCTTTCAACTGAAAGAGAATTAAGTGGAAAATTACTTCACGACCCTTCTGATATTGTGAACCAGTTTGCCCAGAGTAGAAACAGAAGAATAAATTTATGTGACAGTGAAATATGCTATTTTTTACCAATGATAGTTTTTAGCCTACTTTTCTCATTTTGCAAAAATGAGGAAAAAGTAGACTAATGAGAACGATCCAGGAACATGTCTGGGCCCCCCCAGATTTAAGCTTCTAGAACCGCCACTGCCTGTCTATCACATTTGTTGACAACAAGACAAAAATATAGTTATCAGTCACAGAAGCTGCAGGTTATCTGACATGAATTCTAGTTTCTCTACTAAAAGGTAGCGATAAACAATATGTTGGTTTTTGGTGTTAAGATTTGCCTAGGTAGCTCCACTCAAAAATTGCACATTACTTTTTTTAGTAGGTAGCTAAAACCTTGCAGGTATAGTATTATTAAATTTCTTTCATGTTAGACCAACTTAAATGTTACAGTATTTAGGAAGTTAAATTTGCTCCTCAATGACAATGCCAGAGCATTAAAAATCCCTATTGAGAAAACCTCTTTATGATTAAATACTCGCTACCATATTTTATATACTGTAGGCTTCTAGGCCAAGCCACTTCAGGATATAGTCACAAAATTGGTGAGCTTCACCTCTGATAATTGAAAACAGGAAAAAATAATGTTTCTTAAAAAAAAGTCAAATGTTTCCATGAAAATATATCAGAATACCCAAACATTTGCAGAAAAATATGCCTGTTTGAGTTGGAATGTTTAGGCTTTCATGGCCAGAAAATAAATTACTGCAAATTCTTCTAGGTACGGTACTATGGATATGATGGGGCACAGAAGAATTCACTGTAATATTTGTACGAGTTGTTTCTACATAAACCATGTAAACAAGTAAGTAATACTGTAATGCAGAAAAAATGTGCGATTGCAAGCAGAAGTTTGTCCTTGACACTTTTCATTTTCTCTGTGGAGTTACTTCTGGAAGAATATAGTGGTCGTAACCAGATGTGGCTGGTTGAACAATATAGGGGAAATCTGCTGGGACCTTTCCTTTTAATAGGTCACAGGCTTTTCCAGTACCTTGCCCAGTTTCATTCATCTCTAATTAACTCTGATGAGTATAATATTTCTTGAATTGTAATCTTCTGTAAATCTTTCTGCCTAATCAACTCTTAAATGAATAAATAATGTGCAAATAGTAGGGCATGTTCTGGATATTAATTACATCCTTCATCAGCCATTACAATTTTAGTATGTCATTATAAAGACACACCATTCAGTCCTTCACACATCCTTAAAAAGAAAGGAGACAACTTTTCCTAGCATCACTTCACAATCCATACGATTCCTGACCCCCACATAAATATGAATAATCAAGGATAGAAATTAAAATTGATGCACATTCTGAAATTTATACCATACCACATACTATGACAAGTGTAGCAAGCACAATGCCTATGTAACATTGACATAGAGGTACTGGTACTGGATACTTGTGATGAACATTTATACCAAATTCTACACCTTTAGCTTGTATCACATGAAACCTTGGCCATGTTTACAGCTAGTATTAAACATATTATTTCTGCAATGATGAGAATCAAGTCCTTACCCAACTATAGAATAGGATGTGAGGTGTAGCTTGACATTATCTGAGGAATTTCCGACATCACTGAACAGGTTTGAACAATGTGGCTTAATGTAAACATTGAAATCTGTTGCTATGACTTAAGATAACTGTAAATTTTAAAACCATTGAGCTTTAAAATGGTATATGAAACTCAAATTTATGAAAATGTTTGGATAGGCAGTAGGCTATTTTCATGTAGGTTTATATAGCCTATATTTATGACCAATACATTACATTTTCGCGAGACCACCTCGTGGTGCAGCAGATAGCTTTCTTGGCTGTCACCCCCGTAGGTCTGGGTTTGACTCCCGGCTTTGCCAAGAAATTTTGATTCTGGCCTTAGGGCTGGAATGGGGTAGAGTCAGCCTCGTGAGGCAAAACAGAGAAGAGGAGGGTTCGATTCCCACCTCGGCCGTCCTGGAAGTGGTTTCCCTACTCAAGGCAAATGCTGGTATGGTTGTTAACTTAAGGACACAGCCACCTCCTTCCCAATCCTATCCCCAATTTACAAATACACACAGCCACCACAGTAACACAGGTTATCACACAATATGCCCACCCAATTTCTCAATTCCCGAGTGATAGTGTACGGCTTGTTGACACCCAGAATTTGGTGATATATCTCCTCACTTATGCAAGGCTCCACTCTTGTATGATTATTATGTATTCATTTGCAAATAACATGGACCTATACGGTATTGCTTTAGTGGCACCATGTTCTGCATGTGACATAGTGAGAAAAATCATCCCTAGGATCGTTGCTGAAAGTATAGAAGTATCCAGGAATTTGATTAGTGTGTATCGAAGATACAGTTGTTGTTGCTTATTTTAAGGGCTGAGACATCGTGGTCATATATCCCCGTGTATTTGGGCGTGTGTGGAATGAGAGGGAGGTATCACTTGAGAAGAAATTGGGTGGGCTTATCATTTACATGGATGGGCAAACTTTTAGTGGTCTCACAGAATTAAATAAAATTAAGGGCATTGTGATATGTCTATGAGGTAGGAACATCAAGGTTAACAGCCCTGTTTTTTAAGTCACACAGCCTTAATGCCATGCCGAGCGTAGTGAGGGGGTTGCTAACCTCAATAGTTTGTCTCTGAAAGCAACACTATTTACAATTCTGAGGGACTGGAGTACCTTCAGTCATTTTCAACAATCATGGGATTGTAGCTTTGGGTACACGACAATCCAAACTTCTCCAGAACTCTTCAGGAATAGCGCAAAGTCCCATGGGTGAGGGAGCAAATGTTAAATCTGAATTGCAGTGTAGCTTGTAATTAAAGCACTTAATTCACTGTAAAGGGCTGCAGCTTAACAAATTACATTTAATAAAACACATCAACTAACTTCAGTCAGGAAACCATTTGCCTCCGAGGCTAAGTGGGGTTAGAAAACGGACACTTTAAAGGAGACAATAGCTTCTCTAGGGTGGAGATTTAATGTTTGTTGGGCATTATTACCTAATCTCAGCCTAGCACTGCCCTCCTTGTGGTTTAAAACACTTCCTTTGAGAAATAAGGGCTACATACCCTATATATTGACGTGTAGATTTGCCACGTATGCCAGTAAATCCTCCTGATTACAGGCCTTTATCCAGTCATTATATCTGGATTAGGAATGAGGAATTTGTGAATTAATGGATAGGTGTTTGAGGGACTGACATCTCATGGGTATTAAAACCAGAATTATTCGATGAAACGTGTGATATTTGTATTTACCGCTCCAATGCACGAGTAAACCGGAATGCTGTTATGTCCAGTGTGACAAGAGCTGCGCAGAAAATTACCGCACATATGTTGGTTTACCACATTTCTGCCATTGGTTAAAATGCAAAATTATATTTCTGAGTTGATTTTAGTAATTACAAACAATGTTTTCTTCAGACAAAATCGACAGGCCACACTCAATGAATACGGGTAGACTGCACTCTCGCGGATACATGGTGAACCGTCGCCGCCGTGCGTACGTGCGTGCGGTGCTTCGGGAACCGGCCGATTCAAAACCATGACGAAAAAATTACATGGTAAAGGCCTGATGTGTCCTTACTGAATTGATATTTATACTGTGGTCGCAGCAGCAAGACAGATAGCTCTGGGTAGATTATTAGCTTGGGAATAACCTAACCCCCAAGGGAAGATGATGAAGAAAAAGAAGTGGGTTTCGGACCGGAGAAAAATAATGGAGAAATAGGAAGAGAGTTTGACATAAGTTATAACTAAGATTTCTTGCTCAAATGCAACAAAACGAGGAACCGTTGTTAATTTTATTTGTGAGGTTTTTAAAGTTAAGCCCATAGGAAGAGTAAGGGAAATCATGATCTTGCCTAATAGTTATGTTTGAGAAATGATAAATCAAAAGAACAAATCTTAATTTATTTAACAATGTAAAAGGAAGTAGTTTATGTAACAAATATATAATTTAGATTTTTTAATAAACAATTGGGGTCACAGACCTCCGAAAACATCTAAAGCTTGCGCCAGGAAATTGACAATTCTTTTGATTTTAAACCTTTTATATGCTTTAAAATCTTCGTAAGATTTGGAAATGTTGCTAAGATGAATAAGTGGAAAATTTTAAGATAATTAAAGTAATTTAAGTTAAACAATAAATCAAGTACAAGGTGTGTACTTTAAGGATTTCTAGATAGGCATCTTAGAAATATGACCAAATAACAACTTCGAAAGTAACAACAAAAAACCAGGAAGAATGAAATAGAAGTTTCTATAACTTCTTGTATTAATACTGAACTACGCTTAATGATTATACATAGGAGATTATACAAATAGGGCAGGTCACTTATTGTGAAACCTGAAGAGAAAAATTGAAAGGAAGTTTCTAGAACTCCTATGTTTAAGTAGGGATCACAAGAAAAATGGGGCAAGTTTCCCTTTCGTGAAACCTAGAGATAACTCACTTATGAGTTGAAATAATAGGATTCCCTCATTAGAAGGGAGAAAAAATATAATTTAAGGCGTGTACTAGACACGAAGTTTACAGACATTAATTCGTTATACGTGGAGAAAATAAGGGAGAGCACTTATGTAGAGTGACACCTCATTGAAAAAAGACCTAAAGTAATAATTTTATTATTTTAATTTGTTAGTAAAGGGTTTGGGAAAAATAAAATGGGATTGTGGAAAAGTGTACATGGCCATATTTATTGTACTCGGACGAGCGTGACGCGGATGAAAAGTTGAACAGGCACTGTTTTCACTATAGTCTGTTGATATAGTTGAAAAGTTCACTGTAGTAGCACAAAAAGTTGATGACAAAGAAAACTATTGCAATGGTGGAAAATAACTAGTTACACTAGATTTGCGAGAGTCTATTGCTTGAAAAACTTGTAGGTTATAGTTGAATGCACCAGAAAAATCCCAACGGAGGAAGAAAAATTAGATATTGATTAGCAGTTCATAAGGAAGATTCCTTAGTTTGAAAAAGTATTCCCATATGTGAGTGGAAAGTACATGACAGTATAACTGGTAGATCGAGTGTAGGATCTGGAAGGTTCCAGAGCTATGATGAGTTGTTTAAATTGGGTAGAGAATCCCTCGGCGGAAAACTAGATTATATAGACAGTGGGTATTTTAGAAATATCCCTCGATGTGAGATAGCATCCCAGAAAATCTTTCATTTTGATAGATAGCGTTGATAGTTTGAGTTTGATCAAGAAGATCTCTTGAAAGCAGTTATTATCACATAGCAATTTTCACTGTCTATAAAAGCATTGAGCCTTTTAAAAGTGATGAGAATGAGGTTAAAACATGAAGTCGGTACTTATCTTTGCTTCATGAAGAAGGCGATGTTTCTGTTGACGGTTGGTTCTAAAACTAGAACATGGCGTCGAATTTAAAAGTTTGCCTCTAGAGTTGAGGAGGCGAGCTTTAGTTAAGCTCCAACTGACTGGTTTGACTTCCGACGTACAAGTGAGGGCTGCTAGACACAGCGAAAGTACACTAGCCAAGACGGCATGTTCAACAAGAAGTTGAGTGCACTTGAGAGGGTGAGCGGTTGCTCACGGCACGGAGACAAGTCGAGAAGAAGGGGGGAGCGAGCAGCGCGCACCGCTGAAGGAGGGCGACAACGCACACGTCGGCAGTAGGCGGGCGAGGAGATGGGGAAGTGGGCGAGTAAGGGGAGGAAACAAAGAGGTTATACATAAACATGAAAAACTTTACAAAAACAAATTTCTTCTTGGAGCGGTGTCTTCACGGAGTAGTTGGTTGGTGAAGAACACGTCTCCCTGCGGATTAATGTAGAAGTCTTCATGGCTTGAAGCAATGGAAGTTCGGAAGGCAGGGATGGGTCGCTGTCAGGCTGGTTCAACGGAATATGCGTTTCTGTAAAAAACTGACAGAAAATGAACAAATGCACGGGGCAAACTGGTGGTAACAGTTCGATGTTGGTAAATAATGTAAATAAATGGACTGATATAAAGTAATGAAGAACAGCAAAAGCTAATTCTTTCTTTCCGTGTATTTCCAAAAATACACCAAGTTGGGGGACAACAGAAAACACCAGCAAAGAACAAGAACACAATATGAAAGAGGTCTTATAATATACCCATCGGTAGTAAAGATCATTCTTTCCCTGACTCTTCCCTTCCCACCTGGGTAACAATCGGTCATTTCGCCAAAGATCTATGCTAGAGGTAGAAAGGAAAAAAGGGAAGCACCTATGAGGAACTGACCAGGTGTAAGTGGAAGCATGTTATCAGGGTTATTAGAATGCGGGGGCGACGGGCGCGAATTAACAACGTTGTCAATCACAAAGTAGCTAGAAGCTGCGAGAAATAAAGCTCTAGTGAAGATCGCGACAAGATGCGAAAGGAGAGTTAACAAATTTGAACAAAGCGTATAGAAACAAGTACATCGATTAAGGATAAGAATATACCAAATAAACAAAGGAACTATACGAGCAGAAGGGAAGAACGCCATAGGTAACAACAATCTACTTGCCATGAACCATGACCTTAAGTTACAATAAGCATCAAAAGGGTTAATCAGAAAAATACTTAAGTCAGCAAAAAACGTGACGTAACAAGCATAGATGCAAAAACACATCGAGTGTAACGACGAGAAAAAATAAGTTTGTTTAACAATGAACAATAAAAGTGCAAAATATGTATGCAGGGTGCAATACATGCGCGCATAAAATATGCAACGATATTATGAAACAAGGGAGCCTCCGTGGCTTAGGCGGCAGCACGCCGGCCTCTCACCGCTGGGTCCGTGGTTCAAATACCGGTCACTCCATGTACAGCGAGATAACGAATATAAATATCTGAAAGAGTCCTTGACCAGAACAAGTTTATTTTGGTAAGGAGGTGAGCAGCTTCTGAAATTACGAGAGCAACTCGCAAGACAATGATTGGCAGTCAGCCAGAGTTGAGATAAGGAAAACTTTCTCTGACCTTTGTCAAGCATAGAGGAAGTAAACGGCACCTTGGCCTTACCCGGGCTTGTATACAAACGAGATTGACAAACAAGCAGTTCAAAATAAACAAACAATGCAAGTGCAATCAGCCGAGACTTAAAGCGGAACTTCAAGTAACACGTCATGCAGTCATCTGTAGCTTGGGCGTGAAAAACCAATTTAAAGACATATGAAATAAAGCAAGTAATCAATTTCGCATAATTTTGAGGATCACGGAATCCGACAAATTTCAACAGAAAAATTGATGCGTAAGAATAGTTATGCTAGATGCTAGAGAACTCACATTTTCAAGCGGTTTCAAAAGCGGCTTCCGAGTGTGAGGAAGAGGGAAGGAGGCGGCCATGGCCATCCTACTAAATAGCGAGGTAGGTGAAACATAGCTTACAGCGAAATGATGGTGACTGATAGCCATGGTTTTACACAAGGGGAAGATAGTTTTCGATAGAAAGTTTAAACAATTACCTGCTACAAAAATGACATGAAAAGGTAAACTAAGTGACCCAAGGCGAGGCGAACTTGAATTGCCATTTTGTGTGGAAATAAGGCAAAACCATTTAGACAACTTACAAAGGTGACGTAGTTGTTTACAATGAGACATCGTTTCGGCAAGTGTTTTTCAAATGTATCGAGATCGGAAACATAAGTATTCTCTTTTACAGAAAAGGGATTTGAATCGGCAGTAAAAAAATGACATTGCGATTTGGTTTGAAGACTGGGATGTTGGATTTGACCAGTAATGACCCAACCAAAATCGGTGTCTCTGGCGACCACGTTTGAAGATAGCCTACGGGTTTGTTTACGAAGGCAATTCCAGAAAATATTGGCACTGAAATATATATCAATGGGGCCTTGAGCATTAAACTGAGGATCAGCTAACCTTAAATGCGAAGGAATCTTTAAACCGGAAGTATTAATAGAGCTGCTAGGAGTGTCCTTGCCAATACTGGTAAGAACGAGACAGTTTAAGTTAAGATTGGTATTTCTTTGACAAATGTCTCTGATTTTCAATTTTGAAGATTGCAAGGCTTGAGTTTTCAAATTGTCAATGCCGGATACATTGATGGAAGTAGGTGATGAAGAAAGACCTAGTTTTTAAATTAACGATTGCGAAACAAAGTTGTAAGTTGATGCAGAGTCGAGAAGACCGCGGGTTCGAAACCAATTTCCAAATTTATCTTGGATTTCGAATTGTACAGTGGACAAAAGGACTTGCGCACTGTGAGAAGTTGCTGTTAGAAATGCAGGAAGAAGCATTAGTTTGTTCGGAGCTGCTCTGCATGGAGTTTGAAGGAGCAGGTACTAGTGACCTCGATTGATCATGAAAGTGCAATAAAGAATGATGTGGTCTTTTGCAATGTTAACAGAGGTTGGAAGACGTACAATTAGAAGCAGAATGCTTAGGTGACAGGCAGTTATGGCAATATTTATTATTGGAGACAAACTTCCTTCTGTCTTCAACAGACAATTCTTTAAAGGATTTGCAGGAATGCAAAGTGTGAAACTTTTTACAGAGCATGCATTTTAAAGATTTGTTGAGCGGCCTAATATCTTCTCTTGGAGGGTTGAAAGAG
Organism: Meconema thalassinum; assembly: GCA_946902985.2. NCBI lineage: Eukaryota > Metazoa > Arthropoda > Insecta > Orthoptera > Tettigoniidae > Meconema > Meconema thalassinum. Next base: position 1,621,020,648 of record OX336388.2, on the reverse strand, counting down.
GCAGAACGAGTTTGCTTGTTCTCGGAAGATGGGTACTGATGACCATTTGAAGAGACAAGTTTTTTTTATCCAGGATGTCACACAGAGGACTAGTTTCGACTCTTTCGCACTGAAATGAGAGTGCTATAAGGACTTGGCACCGGCTGTTCAGAAACGAGATGAGGTGTTCGAAAGAATATTTCTCCTTGTGAGTGAGTTCGATTTCCCAAGCCTTTAACGTCGAAAGATCGAATCTGGATGTAGCTAGATGAATAAGGACGGTGTCCCAAGTTTGGACTGGCTGCTTGAGTTGATATAACGCTCTAACATGTAATTGCATGGAGTCTAACAGGTCTCTTAAAGAGGTGACGTCATTAGGTTTTACGACTGGCAAGTTGAACAGGCAGCGAATGTGGCGAGCAACACACAAACGTACATTACCATATCTCTCTTTAAGGAGATTAAAGGCGATGTGGTGGTTATCTGCGCTTAAAAGCAGTGACTCAACCAAGGCCAAGGCCTGGCCTACCAAGGACGAACGCAAGAAATAGAACTTGTGGATATCGAGAATGCCTTTGTTCTCATGGATAAGGGAGCAGTAAAGTTCGTAAAAGGAATACCATTCACCTACCTGGCCTGAGAAGTGAGGTAGGCTTAACTTAGGAAGTAACGGTTTCAGTTTGTCCTTATGAACTGAAGCGGGTGCGAACTGGGCCGGATTGATGACCCTAGTGTCAGGTTCTGAGATACTGCCGATCAGTTGGTGGCCCTTGGCGATCCCTTCAAAATACAAGGGTTCAACCTCGTCCCGATCTGATTGAAGTTCTGGGCAAGCGGATTCAATCTCGGTTTGAATTTGATCATAGTAATCGTAGGACCGTTCGTACAACTTAAGGCGTTGTGTCAAGACGTCTAGATCACAATCGACGGGATTTATTTTGTTTAGAAAATTTCTAAATCTGGTGAGTTGTCCTTTGTAGGAAGAACGTCTGGCGATGAGAGTTTCATCCTTTTCAGTTGGCATAATGAAATGGGTAAAATGAAGTGTAACTTACGAAACTGTAGCGAGATTTTGAAAATGCTGTCAGGTTGGCAGCAGATGACAGGTTGCAAGTAAGACAGGCTGAAGAAGACAGGAACGACCTCTATCACCTTCACCAGCTTCTCACTGTGGAGTTATAGCTGAAAAATTCAAAGCAAATATTAATGATTTGCAAAATATTGTCAAATAACCCTTGACAAATAAAAAATGTCATAAATGGACTCTCCCGGGTTTCTGGGACCAAATTTTGGGTAGATTATTAGCTTGGGAATAACCTAACCCCCAAGGGAAGATGATGAAGAAAAAGAAGTGGGTTTCGGACTGGCGAAAAAGAATGGAGAAATAGGAAGAGAGTTTGACATAAGTTATAACTAAGAGTTCTTGCTCAAATGCAACAAAAAAGTGGAACCGTTGTTAATTTTATTTGTAAGGTTTTTAAAGTTAAGCCCATAGGAAGAGTCAGGATCTTGCCTAATAGTTATGTTTGAGAAATGATAAATCAAAAGAACAAATCTTAATTTATTTAACAATGTAAAAGGAAGTAGTTTATGTAACAAATATATAATTTAGTTTTTTTTATAAACAATTGGGTTCACAGACCTCCGAAAACATCTAAAGCTTGCACCAGGCAATTGACAATTCTTTTGATTTTAAACCTTTTATATGCTTTAAAATCTTCGTAAGATTTGGAAATGTTGCTAAGATGAATAAGTGGAAAATTTTAAGATAATTAAAGTAATTAAAGTTAAACAATAAATCAAGTACAAGGTGTGTACTTTAAGGATTTCTAGATAGGAATCTTAGAAATATGACCAAATAACTTCGAAAGTAACAATAACAAAAAACCAGGAAGAAATAAAATAGAAGTTTCTATAACTTCTTGTATTAATACTGAACTACGCTTAATGATTATACATAGTAGATTATACAAATAGGGCAGGTCACTTATTGTGAAACCTGAAGAGAAAAATTGAAAGGAAGTTTCTAGAACTCCTATGTTTAAGTAGGGATCACGAGAAAAATGGGACAAGTTGCCCTTTCGTGAAACCTAGAGATAACTCACTTATGAGTTGAAATAATTGGATTCCCTCATTAGAAGGGGAAAAAAATATAATTTAAGGCGTGTACTAGACACGAAGTTTACAGACATTAATTCGTTATACGTGGAGAAAATAAGGGAGAGCACTTATGTAGAGTGACACCTCATTGAAAAAAGACCTAAAGTAATAATTTTATTATTTTAATTTGTTAGTAAAGGGTTTGGGAAAAATAAAATGGGATTGTGGAAAAGTGTACATGGCCATATTTATTGTACTCGGACGAGCGCGACGCGGATGAAAAGTTGAACAGGCACTGTTTTCACTATAGTCTGTTGATATAGTTGAAAGGTTCACTGTAGTAGCACAAAAAGTTGATGACAAAGAAAGCTATTGCAATGGTGGAAAATAACTAGTTACACTAGATTTGCGAGAGTCTATTGCTTGAAAAACTTGTAGGTTATAGTTGAATGCACCAGAAAAATCCCAACGGAGGAAGAAAAATTAGATATGGATTAGCAGTTCATAAGGAAGATTCCTTAGTTTGAAAAAGTATTCCCATATGTGAGTGGAAAGTACATGACAGTATAACTGGTAGATCGAGTGTAGGATCTGGAAGGTTCCAGAGCTATGATGAGTTGTTTAAATTGGGTAGAGAATCCCTCGGCGGAAAACTAGATTATATAGACAGTGGGTATTTTAGAAATATCCCTCGATGTGAGATAGCATCCCAGAAAATCTTTCATTTTGATAGATAGCGTTGATAGTTTGAGTTTGATCAAGAAGATCTCTTGAAAGCAGTTATTATCACATAGCAATTTTCACTGTCTATAAAAGCATTGAGCCTTTTAAAAGTGATGAGAATGAGGTTAAAACATGAAGTCGGTACTTATCTTTGCTTCATGAAGAAGGCGATGTTTCTGTTGACGGTTGGTTCTAAAACTAGAACATGGCGTCGAATTTAAAAGTTTGCCTCTAGAGTTGAGGAGGCGAGCTTTAGTTAAGCTCCAACTGACTGGTTTGACTTCCGACGTACAAGTGAGGGCTGCTAGACGCAGCGAAAGTACACTAGCCTAGACGGCATGTCCAACAAGAAGTTGAGTGCACTTGAGAGGGTGAGCGGTTGCTCACGGCGCGGAGACAAGTCGAGAAGAAGGGGGAACGAGCAGCGCGCACCGCTGAAGGAGGGCGACAACGCACATGTCGGCAGTAGGCGGGCGAGGAGATGGGGAAGCGGGCGAGTAAGGGGAGGAAACAAAGAGGTTATACATAAACATGAAAAAACTTTACAAAAACAAAATTCTTCTTGGAGCGGTGTCTTCACGGAGTAGTTGGTTGGTGAAGAACACGATTTCCTGCGGATTAATGTAGAAGTCTTCATGGCTTGAAGCAATGGAAGTTCGGAAGGCAGGGATGGGTCGCTGTCAGGCTGGTTCAACGGAATATGCGTTTCTGTAAAAAACTGACAGAAAAATGAACAAATGCACGGGGCAAACTGGTGGTAACAGTTCGATGTTGGTAAATAATGTAAATAAATGGACTGATATAAAGTAATGAAGAACAGCAAAAGCTAATTCTTTCTTTCCGTGTATTTCCAAAAATACACCAAGTTGGGGGACAACAGAAAACACCAGCAAAGAACAAGAACACAATATGAAAGAGGTCTTATAATATACCCATCGGTAGTAAAGATCATTCTTTCCCTGACTCTTCCCTTCCCACCTGGGTAACAATCGGTCATTTCGCCAAAGATCTATGCTAGAGGTAGAAAGGAAAAAAGGGAAGCACCTATGAGGAACTGACCAGGTGTAAGTGGAAGCATGTTATCAGGGTTATTAGAATGCGGGGGCGACGGGCGCGAATTAACAACGTTGTCAATCACAAAGTAGCTAGAAGCTGCGAGAAATAAAGCTCTAGTGAAGATCGCGACAAGATGCGAAAGGAGAGTTAACAAATTTGAACAAAGCGTATAGAAACAAGTACATCGATTAAGGATAAGAATATACCAAATAAACAAAGGAACTATACGAGCAGAAGGGAAGAACGCCATAGGTAACAACAATCTACTTGCCATGAACCATGACCTTAAGTTACAATAAGCATCAAAAGGGTTAATCAGAAAAATACTTAAGTCAGCAAAAAACGTGACGTAACAAGCATAGATGCAAAAACACATCGAGTGTAACGACGAGAAAAAATAAGTTTGTTTAACAATGAACAATAAAAGTGCAAAATATGTATGCAGGGTGCAATACATGCGCGCATAAAATATGCAACGATATTATGAAACAAGGGAGCCTCCGTGGCTTAGGCGGCAGCACGCCGGCCTCTCACCGCTGGGTCCGTGGTTCAAATACCGGTCACTCCATGTACAGCGAGATAACGAATATAAATATCTGAAAGAGTCCTTGACCAGAACAAGTTTATTTTGGTAAGGAGGTGAGCAGCTTCTGAAATTACGAGAGCAACTCGCAAGACAATGATTGGCAGTCAGCCAGAGTTGAGATAAGGAAAACTTTCTCTGACCTTTGTCAAGCATAGAGGAAGTAAACGGCACCTTGGCCTTACCCGGGCTTGTATACAAACGAGATTGACAAACAAGCAGTTCAAAATAAACAAACAATGCAAGTGCAATCAGCCGAGACTTAAAGCGGAACTTCAAGTAACACGTCATGCAGTCATCTGTAGCTTGGGCGTGAAAAACCAATTTAAAGACATATGAAATAAAGCAAGTAATCAATTTCGCATAATTTTGAGGATCACGGAATCCGACAAATTTCAACAGAAAAATTGATGCGTAAGAATAGTTATGCTAGATGCTAGAGAACTCACATTTTCAAGCGGTTTCAAAAGCGGCTTCCGAGTGTGAGGAAGAGGGAAGGAGGCGGCCATGGCCATCCTACTAAATAGCGAGGTAGGTGAAACATAGCTTACAGCGAAATGATGGTGACTGATAGCCATGGTTTTACACAAGGGGAAGATAGTTTTCGATAGAAAGTTTAAACAATTACCTGCTACAAAAATGACATGAAAAGGTAAACTAAGTGACCCAAGGCGAGGCGAACTTGAATTGCCATTTTGTGTGGAAATAAGGCAAAACCATTTAGACAACTTACAAAGGTGACGTAGTTGTTTACAATGAGACATCGTTTCGGCAAGTGTTTTTCAAATGTATCGAGATCGGAAACATAAGTATTCTCTTTTACAGAAAAGGGATTTGAATCGGCAGTAAAAAAATGACATTGCGATTTGGTTTGAAGACTGGGATGTTGGATTTGACCAGTAATGACCCAACCAAAATCGGTGTCTCTGGCGACCACGTTTGAAGATAGCCTACGGGTTTGTTTACGAAGGCAATTCCAGAAAATATTGGCACTGAAATATATATCAATGGGGCCTTGAGCATTAAACTGAGGATCAGCTAACCTTAAATGCGAAGGAATCTTTAAACCGGAAGTATTAATAGAGCTGCTAGGAGTGTCCTTGCCAATACTGGTAAGAACGAGACAGTTTAAGTTAAGATTGGTATTTCTTTGACAAATGTCTCTGATTTTCAATTTTGAAGATTGCAAGGCTTGAGTTTTCAAATTGTCAATGCCGGATACATTGATGGAAGTAGGTGATGAAGAAAGACCTAGTTTTTAAATTAACGATTGCGAAACAAAGTTGTAAGTTGATGCAGAGTCGAGAAGACCGCGGGTTCGAAACCAATTTCCAAATTTATCTTGGATTTCGAATTGTACAGTGGACAAAAGGACTTGCGCACTGTGAGAAGTTGCTGTTAGAAATGCAGGAAGAAGCATTAGTTTGTTCGGAGCTGCTCTGCATGGAGTTTGAAGGAGCAGGTACTAGTGACCTCGATTGATCATGAAAGTGCAATAAAGAATGATGTGGTCTTTTGCAATGTTAACAGAGGTTGGAAGACGTACAATTAGAAGCAGAATGCTTAGGTGACAGGCAGTTATGGCAATATTTATTATTGGAGACAAACTTCCTTCTGTCTTCAACAGACAATTCTTTAAAGGATTTGCAGGAATGCAAAGTGTGAAACTTTTTACAGAGCATGCATTTTAAAGATTTGTTGAGCGGCCTAATATCTTCTCTTGGAGGGTTGAAAGAGGCAGAACGAGTTTGCTTGTTCTCGGAAGATGGGTACTGATGACCATTTGAAGAGACAAGTTTTTTTTATCCAGGATGTCACACAGAGGACTAGTTTCGACTCTTTCGCACTGAAATGAGAGTGCTATAAGGACTTGGCACCGGCTGTTCAGAAACGAGATGAGGTGTTCGAAAGAATATTTCTCCTTGTGAGTGAGTTCGATTTCCCAAGCCTTTAACGTCGAAAGATCGAATCTGGATGTAGCTAGATGAATAAGGACGGTGTCCCAAGTTTGGACTGGCTGCTTGAGTTGATATAACGCTCTAACATGTAATTGCATGGAGTCTAACAGGTCTCTTAAAGAGGTGACGTCATTAGGTTTTACGACTGGCAAGTTGAACAGGCAGCGAATGTGGCGAGCAACACACAAACGTACATTACCATATCTCTCTTTAAGGAGATTAAAGGCGATGTGGTGGTTATCTGCGCTTAAAAGCAGTGACTCAACCAAGGCCAAGGCCTGGCCTACCAAGGACGAACGCAAGAAATAGAACTTGTGGATATCGAGAATGCCTTTGTTCTCATGGATAAGGGAGCAGTAAAGTTCGTAAAAGGAATACCATTCACCTACCTGGCCTGAGAAGTGAGGTAGGCTTAACTTAGGAAGTAACGGTTTCAGTTTGTCCTTATGAACTGAAGCGGGTGCGAACTGGGCCGGATTGATGACCCTAGTGTCAGGTTCTGAGATACTGCCGATCAGTTGGTGGCCCTTGGCGATCCCTTCAAAATACAAGGGTTCAACCTCGTCCCGATCTGATTGAAGTTCTGGGCAAGCGGATTCAATCTCGGTTTGAATTTGATCATAGTAATCGTAGGACCGTTCGTACAACTTAAGGCGTTGTGTCAAGACGTCTAGATCACAATCGACGGGATTTATTTTGTTTAGAAAATTTCTAAATCTGGTGAGTTGTCCTTTGTAGGAAGAACGTCTGGCGATGAGAGTTTCATCCTTTTCAGTTGGCATAATGAAATGGGTAAAATGAAGTGTAACTTACGAAACTGTAGCGAGATTTTGAAAATGCTGTCAGGTTGGCAGCAGATGACAGGTTGCAAGTAAGACAGGCTGAAGAAGACAGGAACGACCTCTATCACCTTCACCAGCTTCTCACTGTGGAGTTATAGCTGAAAAATTCAAAGCAAATATTAATGATTTGCAAAATATTGTCAAATAACCCTTGACAAATAAAAAATGTCATAAATGGACTCTCCCGGGTTTCTGGGACCAAATTTTGGGTAGATTATTAGCTTGGGAATAACCTAACCCCCAAGGGAAGATGATGAAGAAAAAGAAGTGGGTTTCGGACTGGCGAAAAAGAATGGAGAAATAGGAAGAGAGTTTGACATAAGTTATAACTAAGAGTTCTTGCTCAAATGCAACAAAAAAGTGGAACCGTTGTTAATTTTATTTGTAAGGTTTTTAAAGTTAAGCCCATAGGAAGAGTCAGGATCTTGCCTAATAGTTATGTTTGAGAAATGATAAATCAAAAGAACAAATCTTAATTTATTTAACAATGTAAAAGGAAGTAGTTTATGTAACAAATATATAATTTAGTTTTTTTTATAAACAATTGGGTTCACAGACCTCCGAAAACATCTAAAGCTTGCACCAGGCAATTGACAATTCTTTTGATTTTAAACCTTTTATATGCTTTAAAATCTTCGTAAGATTTGGAAATGTTGCTAAGATGAATAAGTGGAAAATTTTAAGATAATTAAAGTAATTAAAGTTAAACAATAAATCAAGTACAAGGTGTGTACTTTAAGGATTTCTAGATAGGAATCTTAGAAATATGACCAAATAACTTCGAAAGTAACAATAACAAAAAACCAGGAAGAAATAAAATAGAAGTTTCTATAACTTCTTGTATTAATACTGAACTACGCTTAATGATTATACATAGTAGATTATACAAATAGGGCAGGTCACTTATTGTGAAACCTGAAGAGAAAAATTGAAAGGAAGTTTCTAGAACTCCTATGTTTAAGTAGGGATCACGAGAAAAATGGGACAAGTTGCCCTTTCGTGAAACCTAGAGATAACTCACTTATGAGTTGAAATAATTGGATTCCCTCATTAGAAGGGGAAAAAAATATAATTTAAGGCGTGTACTAGACACGAAGTTTACAGACATTAATTCGTTATACGTGGAGAAAATAAGGGAGAGCACTTATGTAGAGTGACACCTCATTGAAAAAAGACCTAAAGTAATAATTTTATTATTTTAATTTGTTAGTAAAGGGTTTGGGAAAAATAAAATGGGATTGTGGAAAAGTGTACATGGCCATATTTATTGTACTCGGACGAGCGCGACGCGGATGAAAAGTTGAACAGGCACTGTTTTCACTATAGTCTGTTGATATAGTTGAAAGGTTCACTGTAGTAGCACAAAAAGTTGATGACAAAGAAAGCTATTGCAATGGTGGAAAATAACTAGTTACACTAGATTTGCGAGAGTCTATTGCTTGAAAAACTTGTAGGTTATAGTTGAATGCACCAGAAAAATCCCAACGGAGGAAGAAAAATTAGATATGGATTAGCAGTTCATAAGGAAGATTCCTTAGTTTGAAAAAGTATTCCCATATGTGAGTGGAAAGTACATGACAGTATAACTGGTAGATCGAGTGTAGGATCTGGAAGGTTCCAGAGCTATGATGAGTTGTTTAAATTGGGTAGAGAATCCCTCGGCGGAAAACTAGATTATATAGACAGTGGGTATTTTAGAAATATCCCTCGATGTGAGATAGCATCCCAGAAAATCTTTCATTTTGATAGATAGCGTTGATAGTTTGAGTTTGATCAAGAAGATCTCTTGAAAGCAGTTATTATCACATAGCAATTTTCACTGTCTATAAAAGCATTGAGCCTTTTAAAAGTGATGAGAATGAGGTTAAAACATGAAGTCGGTACTTATCTTTGCTTCATGAAGAAGGCGATGTTTCTGTTGACGGTTGGTTCTAAAACTAGAACATGGCGTCGAATTTAAAAGTTTGCCTCTAGAGTTGAGGAGGCGAGCTTTAGTTAAGCTCCAACTGACTGGTTTGACTTCCGACGTACAAGTGAGGGCTGCTAGACGCAGCGAAAGTACACTAGCCTAGACGGCATGTCCAACAAGAAGTTGAGTGCACTTGAGAGGGTGAGCGGTTGCTCACGGCGCGGAGACAAGTCGAGAAGAAGGGGGAACGAGCAGCGCGCACCGCTGAAGGAGGGCGACAACGCACATGTCGGCAGTAGGCGGGCGAGGAGATGGGGAAGCGGGCGAGTAAGGGGAGGAAACAAAGAGGTTATACATAAACATGAAAAAACTTTACAAAAACAAAATTCTTCTTGGAGCGGTGTCTTCACGGAGTAGTTGGTTGGTGAAGAACACGATTTCCTGCGGATTAATGTAGAAGTCTTCATGGCTTGAAGCAATGGAAGTTCGGAAGGCAGGGATGGGACGCTGTCAGGCTGGTTCAACGGAATATGCGTTTCTGTAAAAAACTGACATACAAAATGAACAAATGCACGGGGCAAACAGGAGGTAACAGTTCGATGTTGGTGTGTGCGGGAAGGAAATGTAAATAAATGGACTGATATAAAGTAATGAAGAACAGCAAAAGCTAATTCTTTCTTTCCGTGTATTTCCAAAAATACACCAAGCTCCCTTTTCACGCAGGCACTTCAACCCGAATATAAATTACGCTCCCGCTTCATGACGTAGAAAAATAGCAATACTATTTGGGGCTGATTAGCACTTCCATCCGTTACCACTACATACGTCTAATTATCGCTCCACTTGTTCGAATCCGGCCGATGTAACTGGTATTTTGCGAGTGAACAAAAAGGTACATTGCCGGTACATTTACCAGGACGTTGAAACACTCATCATCATCATCTTCATTTCCCGTTTCTCAAACCGGTCTAAATTGCAGTATATTGACGTCGAGAATAAGGTCTATTCTTGGCCATTTTCTCGTTGTTTACCGCTTTGAAAAGGATTATGGTAAATGCCTGAGAAAAATCCCGCATCACTCTTGGTTATTCAATAGATGACATTCTGAAGTGCTCGTGGATGACGAAGCACAATGTAACCTATCTCTAACTGTAATCAATGCACAGGCCACCCTCAAGGTGACTTAAACAGCACTTATTTTCTATGACTCAATCTAACTTGTTTCTTGCAACAGAAATTTACAACGGGTTGTAATTTTGATATCAGGCATCAATAACCTACAGTACATACACCAGGTGCTAACAATCCCATTAATGTAAATACAGTAGACTACATACATGTTGCCACGAAAATATTATCATGTTCACTTGAGCTTGATCGAAAGTCCATTCTCACAAATAATGTAACTTGGACTGACTTCAATAGATACTGATACTGGATATTGCTTCTCTGTTTTACATACAGTAAGTAATTTAACCTCAGCATTATCATACTGTATTAGAAATGTTTCCTGTCCTAGCATAGGCTGACGTTTGGAAATTTCATACGATAATTATTGTAACCATATCAACTTACATCCTACCATCAGGGCGATTAGCCTTTCTCTCCCGAATTATCTTACTTTCAGGGAAATGTTAACACACACTCTCGTATTCCCCGTAATGTACAAATAATTTCTAGGAATGTTGTGTACCGGTATGCATTGTTTTCTTAAATTGTCTTGGTGGGGAAGGAGAAGCAAGGCGCATCAACATGGCTTTCATAATACCGGCAGTTGCTACAAACTATTGGCATACCTGCGACCTGGGAAGGAGGTTTCCTGAACTAACATTTTATTACCACCCGAGAAACCTTGTACGAGTCGAAATAATAAGTGTTATAGAGGTCCTAACTAAAACATAACCTTCAGTGTGATGACAAATATGCAACGCAAAATTTGCGTTGATACAATAACTTACCTACAAAATGAACATTTGTTTCAGAAAATAAATAATTCTCATTAGAGATGACGTAAGTAGAAGCGTTCTCAAGTATCACTTTTCACGTGGATACTCTTTCATAAAAGTTATAAACAACACACCACAAAGCAAAATGGTCGTCATCTCTACACCTTACCGATCAGCTGATCAATCGTTAGAGTCGCTGCATGATGGCCTGTACATTACGATGGCAATGGCTCAGCCAGCAAGTTCTTTTCCTTTGTAAATATTATTCTTCAGTTCTAGCCCAAATAAAGCACAGAACACAAAATTAACGGACGCTGCATTGCATTAAAGCTGAGGTTCAATCTTCGTCCTTCGGATCTCTGCGACTGTCATATGGCATTCGGTACTGTTAATCATTTAAATTTCCAATGCCCCATTTACGATGAATATCGAGAGTGACGGAAGCGAAAACATTACACTAAGTTAGTTCTTTTGTTATTCAATCATCTAAAAGTATTCCGACACATACTTACGAGCAAATTTTCAGTATAAGGGAAAGCAAATATACATGGTGGTGGAGGTGATTGCTTTTAAGGGGCGAAATGTCTAGCTCATATTCCCGTAATTATACACATGATAATAAAAATACAACTACTTCCAACTGACTTAAATCTAACTTACATACCTTGGTACTTGGCGATATGAAAAGGAAAGAATAGGGACAATAAAAGACAGGGAGAAGAAATAACTCCGCCCCCCCGAAAAATGGGATGTTGATTTATTCAGGGGCTTTGCGACATCGCAGCCATGTTGCCCCATGTACTTGGGTGGGAGTTGAATTTGTCTGATAACCCGTCTTATTGTGATGGCTGTATTATAAATTCTTACAGATTTTTTGGACAGATTGTTTATTTATTTACTTATTTGCCTATTTATTTACTCATTTACATATTTTTATTTACTTCTTTATTTATCGACTTATTTATTTATTCACTTCTTTATTTACTTATTAAAGTAGGGGAGCAAGGCCGGATCTGCCTCCCCCACCACTACTCCCAATGCGAGTCGATAACTCCCGAACCCGTAGTCGGAGATTCACGGATGAGGTGTCGTTGGACTCGAGCTGACGGGGGCTTTGCTATGGACCACTCGTATATTTTAAAAAGAAAATTCTTTTTGATTTGGAAAGTAAGCGATAGTTTGAAAACCAAACATGGTAGAACGTTGAACAATAGTTCAAACGAATGGTCATTACGACCTTTATTAGCCTATTTTCAATTTTGAAAAAATAGGCTTATGAGATCACCTTTTGTCCGTGTGTGTGTGCGTGTGTGTGTGATTCGTGTGTGTGTCCGCCCCTAATAAAATCTAAACGGCTGGAGCGATTTCAACGAAACTCGGTAAGGTCATAGCACTATCCCGGGCGACCCCGACCGTGCCCTTCAAATTTTGTTACGACTCACCAATTCAACATGGCGGCTGTGCGAAATATTTCACCAGCATTCAATATCTCCGAAACTATTAGCGACATTACCCAGACATTTTGTGTGGTGATAAAGGGAACTACTATAAGTTCACTTATGTGACCTTTGAAACCCTGGTAACTACAAAACCAACATGGCGGCCAAGCGAAGTTGCGACTTTTAAATAGACGTTTCTCGCGATTTAACCAACCAAACGCAATGAAACATGGTACATTATATGTTTATATAAATTGTAATGCACCGACATCTAACTTCGTTCAATTGTTTACATAACCACAAGATGGCGGATGTGCGAAATATTTCACCGGCATTCTATATCTCTGAAACTATTACCGGTATCTCCCTGAAATTTTGTACGGAGATAAAGGGCACTACTGGAAGTCCATCTATAAGACATTCAAAAACCGGTTAACTACAAAACAAACATGGCGGCCAATCGAATTTGAAAATTTTAAATAGTCCTTTCTCGCGATTTAATGTTCCAAACGCAATGAAATCTGGTACAGGAAATATTTATACACATTGTAATGCACTGGTATCTAATTTAGTTCAATTGTTTACATAACCTCAAGATGGCGGCTGTGCGAATTTTAAAATTAAGTGTTTATTTATTGTGATGTAGTCATGCGATCGAAGTGAAACTTTGAATAATGAACCTACGCAATAATTTTCCTTTAATAATACATGACTCTATGGCCTATACATTTAACAATCCAACATGGCGACCATCCGAAATATTTAGACGGCTCAGAATATCTACGAGTCTATTATAGCAATCATACTGAATGCTTTAATGTTCATAGGGGCAATGAACTAAAGTTCACCTATAGGACTTTAAATAACATGGTGGCGACGCGAAGTATAAATATTCACATGGACGTTTCTCGCAATTTAATCATCCGAGAGCAGTGAAACTAGGTACAGTAAATCCTTATACGAATGGTAATCCACTGGCATCTAATTTATTTCAATTGTTTCCATAACCTCAAGATGGCAGCTGTGCGAAATTTTAAAATCTCCTTGTTACTTCTTGTGTCCTAATTATGCGATTGAAGTTTGAATACTACACGTAGACAATAATCTGCATGTAACAGTACATAACTCTAGGACCTACATATGTAAAATCCAACATGGCGACCATCCGAAATATTTAGTCGGTTCTCAATATCTACGAATCAATTACAGCAATCAAACTGAAATTGTGTATGTTGATAGTGGCAATTAACATAAGTAGGATATATGAAAATAGGCTGTATAAATCTTCATGGAACTACTTGTTTTTTTTATTAAAATCTTTTTTATTTTTCATGTATTTTAGCGTAATTTTGAAATTCCTTTATTTTGTAAACTAGGAAGTTTACAAAAAAGTTTGTTTGACGTAAATGAATGGTCCTTACTCCCTCTACCCCCAAAATAAATTTCAAGTCTCTAGGATACAAACTTGTAGTAGTGTGGTAGTGGGGAAGCTGCTTACCAGCCTACTTTCCTACGAACTTGGCCGGTATCTCCCGAACGCATTGTCGGATTTTAACGAAAGAGATGTTGTTGGCGTTGGGGTGACGTCCTCTTTGCTGAGAATTTGTGTTGGTATTTTAATTTTTTTTGAAAATTGTTGATTTTGAAATTGGCGCAATTTTGGAAACGGTGAAGATGAGAAAAAAAAGTTTTTTTGACGTTAATGAAAGGTGGCTATGCTCTCTAAGGGGACAGCAAGTTTCAAGTGTGTAGGAGGAAATAATATGATAGCCTACTTTCTCGCGAACATTGGCGATAATTGGCGAACGTCTGGTCGGATTTTAACAAACGAGATGTCGTTGGACTTGAGCTGACGGGCGCTTTTTTCTGGACCACGTATTATATATTTTTTTTGAAAATGTTTGTTTTTGAAAGTAGGTAATAGTTTGAAAAACAAACTTGATAGAACGTTGTCCAATAGTACAAACGTATTGTCTCTATGACCTTAATTTGTTTATTATAAAACTTTTTATTTTTTGAGATTTTTTGAAAACACTCAAATGGTGAATGTTTTATATTTTGGAAACTAGGAATTTTACAAAAGAGGTTGTTTGACATAAATGAAATGTCCCTACCCCCTCTACCAAGAAAATAAATGTCAAGTCTCTAGAACAAAAACTATGCATTTTGAAACTTTTTTACCTGTTTTTTATTTTTTTAAATAAAGAGTGTTTGTAGACAGAGAGCCGGTAGCGATTGACGTATGTTACAACGAGGCTATGACTGACCATGGTGAATACAGGAAATGGCTATTTGGACGGGGCGACAAAAAGATAGAACGAGGGGTTGCTTTTTTCAGATATTTCCTATGACGAATATTTCAAAACCCTTATGGCGATCTTGGTGACCGAGCCCGGCGGAAATGAATGGCTATTTTGGCGGGATGGTGGGGCAGCTTATGACGGTTGGTTTTGTGATATTTCCTATGACCGATGGAGGCAAATATTTGAAAATGTGTGCTAGGATTTTTTTTTACCCTGAAGGGGATCTTTTAACGTTTTAGTCAACGGTGATGAGTGAGACCGCTCTCTGACACAGCAGACGGTTGTAGGATATGACCAAGTGATTCTTGGACGTGGTGAAAGTATATGGTTAACATGGTCATGTATTGAGGATGGCCGCTTGCTAATGATTATTAATATTATTATTATTATTATTATTACAGTAAACTATTTAAGACACACACGTTTTGATTGCTAACACACATAGTCTTGCTCTCTGGAGACTGAATACTCTACCTAGCCAGAGGCCTTGTGAAACCTGTAGCTGTTGCTGATAAGGCAAGAATGTGCATGGAAGCAGGAAGAACATTGTCAGGATACTTGCCTCGTGGTGGCTGGCAGGTGTGACGCTTATGTAGAGACAGCCATTTTGGTTCTAAGACAGTAGGACTACCAATGTATAAGAGGCAGCCATTTTGGTTCATTATTAAAAACATGAAACTAGTATAAGGTATGCGACTCTCATCGCGTTTGCGGAATGTGGGAGGCGTGGGAAACATGTGAGAGACACAGATGAGTTCAAGGTCAAAATGCTGAGAAAATGCAACTCTCTCTGTTGCTAAGCAGACTGATAAGGATTGCGTTAGTCATGCACTTGCCATTTTAGCACACGGACGTATACAGTAGAGCTAAGGAAGAAAAATCCTTTTATTTTTTGGTAAGTACCTATTTATGATTATTTTAATAATGTCTTGCTAATGAACCTTCAATTTGTAGTTATTGATAAGGTAATTAATGCTTTTTTAAATTTATTTGTTTGCAGATAACCAGTATACCTCACATGTCTGAGAGACAAGAAACCATTGCACGTTTAAGCCCAGTGGAAGGAAACGGCAAGAAGCCTGTACAAGTCAAGGTGAGAGATTTTTTAAACTAACTTATTTTATTTTTTGTTTCATATTTTTTATTTTATTTTATGAAATGTATGTAATAACCTGAATTTAGGTATTCATCGCGGTTTATTCTATTTATTTTTAGAAACTTGGAAAGAAAAGCTTTACCGCTGTAGCAGTCGCAGAAAACCCGAGACGCTCTAGAGTGCTACCATTGTTCTCAAGCAGTGAACTATTGGAATCTCAGGTAAGCCTAACTTAAAATGCTATTCCATTTTACCCCTACTAAAAAGCCCTAGACAAAAAAATCTTTACCTGTACATGACTGGGACGATGATTGCTTTCTTGATTAATGGCTATGTATTGGCAACCGCTAGAAGACCATATTGGTTGTTGACCGGGATGTACAAGGCCATATTGGATTTTTCAAAACAAAAATTTAAATTCAACTGACGTGTCGTTCCCTATGGACTCAACTAATATCCACAGGTTTGAACATGATAATCTGAACAAAATGACATGACATTCATTTTTTGTTTATATATTGGGTAAAGGGGGATATAAATGACTGCAACTTTATAAAAAGAAAATAAGTAGATGGGTTACTGTTAGTGTCGACATACAGTTTATTTTTGTAGTCGTGTTTTGATCTTTTTAATGCTAATTAACGTTTAAAGTTTTGTTTACAAGTATTGATTGATTGATTGATTGATTGATTGATTGAGTGAGTGAGTGATGGGTTATTTTGTTTGTTTATAGGTGTGGTCATGCGCCATTAACATAGTGAACTGACAGTGAAAAAAGCATGCATTATGCTTTAAAGTACTCTTTGCCCTTGTGCAGCCCTAATAACTTGCAATAAAAAACGTTTTATTATAACACATGGCTTTAGTACCGAAAAGAACAAGTGAGCAAGTCGGTTTACCATGTGGGTTAGATTTAAAATCAGAACATGATCGTTGGTTAACATTTGAATCCTGGCCTGTAGGCTTTTTGTCGGCACATAAACTTGCAGAAGCCGGTTTTTTACTTGAACCGAGAAGATGTGGTGAGTTGTGTGTTTTGTCGTCTTGAACTTTCACACTGGGAATATCCACCATTTGCGATGGTCTCTTCATTGTCCTTACAAGCTTGGAAAACAAGTGGGTAACATAACAGTGTATCCATTTTACCGAACAACAAGGCCATTGGCCACTACTTACGTTGATGAATCATAAATAAATAATAATAATGATGTATTACCAGCCAACGCTAGTGTCGATATATGTGGTCCATATGCCTTAGACCGTGTTGAATTGGCATGTGCTTTTGAAAAATTGGGAGTTTGCAAGACTAGCACTAGCACACCCATAGTACAGCTCTGTTGAAAAACGTTTAGAATCTTATAAAAATGTTTGGCCATTAATATTAAAACACCTTACCAAACAGCTAAGTAAAGCTGGAATTTTTATACTGGTGAAGGGGATAAAACAATATGTTTTCATTGTGGATTTGCTTTAAAGGATTGGCAAATGACTGATGACCCTGTTGTGGAACACGCTCGTTGGTTACCTAACTGTAGATACATGGTGTTGCTTAAAGGTCAGCAATTTGTGAACACGATTCGTAAAGAACACGTAATTGCTGCACAAGACATAAAAGTGCCTTTAGAGCTAGAACACGTGGAGCAAATACATGAGGTTAAAAAAAGACTTGTCTCACGAACAGATACAAAAGTGTGACCAACAATTATGTATTTTTTTTTTATCAAGATGAACTAGGTGTTGTATTTTTGCCTTGTGGACACTTGATAGCCTGTGTCAAGTGTGCATTAGCACTTAACACTTGTGCTATATGCAGAAAAGTAGTATCTGGTACAGTTAGGGCATTTCTAGCATACATAGTATAATTTAGTAGCAATGCATAGTGCAAAATACCTATATGCACAATATTATTACAAGTTGTTGTAGAGTGTAAGATACAGTATATGCTTATCTTTTGTTTATAGACTACTACAATGAATGTTTTGAATGCTGTGGGGCAAGCATGTGGCTTAGAGAAAAAGAAGCTCAGCGAATTGCCAACGCATATTCCATTCCGCATTATCAAAATTTGGAAATTGAAAACAGCATATGGTGATCGTGTACTTTGTGTATGTGAAAACTTTGAGATATTTCTGCCTACACGGTTTAATGATATGTCGTAGAGTGTTTTTGATGAAGTCAATAATGCTGTACACCTGTACACTTAATTTATGAAGGTTTTAAAACAATAGGTGCATGGTTCGTTTTAATTCAATAAAAAACAAATGTGAAATTATAATGGAAAATATAAGTGATGGCAATGGACAGAAAGACAAATATGTGTATAGAATAATAATGTTTTAGTTTTTAGTATTGTCTTAAAAATATTATGATGAAACCAAAAAAATGTATATAAAGTTTGTAAATAAATGCAAAATGATGTTACAATGCTGTTTTATTTTATACAAAGTTAGAATATTTAACATTGCAGAGTATTCATGATTATGGCAATAGATGCACACTGAATACAACCCTTTCTGTCTCTACACTAGTCTGTTATAGTTTTTAAACACAAGACTTGTTGTAGATCTTTTATAGAAATGTCCATTTACTGTTGTTCTCGAGAACTGGGGAAGCCGCAATGGTTATATAGGCATAAAAACCTTATTGTTATTACTATTTAGTCATTTTGATCCACTTGCAATACTATCTTTTTGCATATCAAGAGCAGATGACCTACTTGATTCACTCCTTAAAACGACAAAAACAACACTACCTCTTGCATAGTTTGTGATGTTGATGGCTCTTGCGACGTGGAGGATGGATTAAACATATCTTTTAGAACAGGGGTTAAACATTGCTCATTAAACAATCCACTATTTTGAGTGGCAATATGGTTTTCTTGATTTTATTGTCGATGGCAACTGTGTTTCATGCAGTACACTACATTGATGATCACTGACACTTAAAACCTCACTATTTTCACTTTTATGTCACCACGACAATATTTGGAACATTGTTTTGAACAACGCCAAATAACACTTCCATTTTTATTGGTTCGTTTCACAATATATGAAAATCCTTTATAGTATGCATAAGGCTTACCATACCTAGTCACTGATACTTCCGTGTCAAATGTCAAGCATAAACTAAGCTCTAGTAAAGTCAACTTGGTAATAAGAATAATAGTTTAATTTCAGAGCAAATATGGATCCAAAGGGTTCAGGTAAAAGTGGAAGCAAATAAGCAAATATAACAACCAAGATTGGGGGTAAAAGTGGTCGCAAAGTGGTAGACCCATTACACAATAATTTCAGCACGACGAAGCTCCTGTTCAATTTCTTTGATTTCCCAATTGTGACCGGTATGCCCAGCTTGTTGTAAAACATGCAAGTGTCGAAGCCGTTGAATTAGCTTATTGGGTTTATTCCAGTATACAAATTTAACAAATGAATTTTTAGGTGTAAACAAAGCATTACCATTATCATCATCATCATCATCATCATCATCATTATTATTATTATCATCATCATCATCATCACCATCATCACTATTACTATACGGTACTTTTTGATCCTCTTGCAATACCACTTCATTTATAGTCTGTGTTGACTTTGATAGTGTTGAAGGTTTCTTGGACGTTGACAACCGTCCTAACATGACTTTTTGAGGACATGATAAGTCCTTTTGAAGAAACACTGCAATATCTTTAGCCGCAATATCGTTTTCTTGAACTTGCTTTTTAGCGTTTTGAAAATTGTTTGTAAACAGCAACCGTGGTTCGTTTGGAGGACTACATTGATGAACACTTACACTTAAAACATTTCCATTTTTACCTTTCAGATTGCCTCGACATTTTGTTGACCTCTCTTTTGAGCATCGCCAGAATATTATTCCATTCACATTCTGACGATTATAGTTATAAGGGTAGCCTTGATACAGTGCACGTTGCCTACCTTTGTTGGTTGTAGTAAGTGCCATAGTAGTAACTGACCTGTCAGCACGATGATCACACTACAAAGGTTACAACTGTTTTGCTGATGGAGTGACTTTCCATAAGCTTATATATTGGCTTGTGTGTTGGCTTTTGTGTTGTCTTTTGTATTGGCTTTTGTATTGGCTTTTGTGTTGGATTTTGTATTGGCTTTTGTATTGGCTTTTGTGTTGTTTTTTTTTGTTGGCTTTTGTGTTGGCTTTTGTGTTGGCTTATTTGACAAGTTATTTTTGTCAATGTATTTAGTGGATTTTTTTCCCGGTCTTGGAAAGTATTTGGAAAGAGAGTGAATATTAAAGACTTAACCTCAGCTCAATTAACATAACCAAACTTTACCTAACCTAATCTAACCTAACCTAACCGAACCTAACTTTACCTAACCTCATCTAACCTAACTTCACCTAACCTAACTTTACCTAACCTAACTTCACCTAACCTAACCTAACCTTTGAACTCTCAGATAATAATTAAATTCTATGCATAGTCGAGTTGGAACTCAAGACCTTAGGGGTAAAAGCCAATTATTTTTTGGTGTCTTATTTTGGTAGTTTATTTTCATGGCTAACCTAACTTTTTGCCAACGGCCTAGCCGTGTTGAAACACCGGATCCCATGAGAACTCCGCAGTTAAGCAACATTGGGCGTAATCGGAACTTGGATGGTGTGCCGGTTCTAGGCACTGCGCGCTGTTGGCCACCATAAGGAGGAGCGGAAAGGCCCTGGCCACCCTACCGCACGTAAACTCCGGCTGGGGGTAGCCTCTTCGGAGGCTCGGACCTGCCTTCGGGCAGAATACCGATTAATTTAACCTAACTTTACCTAACCTAACCTAACTTCACCTAACCTAACTTTACCTAACCTAACCTAACCTCAGCTCACCTCGGATATCACTAGTGAGTGTTCATATCCTCCGCTAGATGGCATGCTAGTAGTTAAGATAGTACTCATATTTACCGCTAGGTAGCGGAAGCTTACTTTGCGTATTGCATGTGACTCTTGTGACGTTTGACCGCGTGCAAGACGTGCTTGTATAAGCTCTGTATATAAACTCAATATACAATATTAACCACTAAATGTTCAAAACTAACATGTATAGCCATGTTTAGGGTATATAGGAGACCCTTAGCAAGAAAGGTTGTCTAACCCAATAGTCTACAGCCTTGTCATTCGCCGTAAGCACCTGTTGGCAGAAAATGACCCTGATAATAATGGACTTAATGAATATGAAACCTATTTTGATTGTCATCTTAAATCCTGTACCACATTGTTCATTACATGGCACTTAAACAGGCTCTAGATCATGGACTAAAATTGGCAAAAGTCATCGTGTGTTAAAGTTTAAACAAAGACCTTGGCTAAAGGCATACGTTTATCATTTTCAGCCAACAGGTGCTTACTGCGAATGACAAGGCTATAGACTTGCTGGTTAGACAGCCTTTCTTGCTAAGGGTCTCCTATATACCCTAAACATGGCTATACATGTTAGTTCTGTACGTTTAGTGGTTAATAGTGTATATTGAGTTTATATACAGAGCTTATACAAGCACGTCTTGCACGCGGTGAAACTTCACAAGAGTCACATGCAACACGCAAAGTATGTTTCCGCTACCTAGCGGTAAATATGAGTAGTATCTAAACTACTAGCATGATACCTAGCGGAGGATATGAACACTCACTAGTGATATCCTAGGTGAGCTGAGGTTAGGTTAGGTTAGGTTAGGTAAAGTTTGGTTAGGTGAAGTTGGGTTAGGTTAGGTTTGGTTAGGTTAGGTAAAGTTAGGTTAGCCATGAAAATAAGCTACCAAAATTAGACACCAAAAATAATTGGTTTTTACCCCTGAGGTTTTGGGATCCAATTCGACTATGCATAGAATTTAATTATCATCTGAGAGTTCAAAGGTTAGGTTAGGTTAGATTAGGTGAAGTTAGGTTAGGTAAAGTTAGGTTAGGTCCGGTTAGGTAAAGCTAGGTTAGGTGAAGTTAGGTTAGGTTAGATTAGGTTAGGTTAGGTTAGGTAAAGTAAAGTTAGGTTATGTTAATTGAGCTGAGGTTAAGTCTTTAAATATTCCCTCTCCTTCAAATACTTTCCAAGACCAAGAAAAATCCACTAAATACATTGACAAAATAACTTGTCAAATAAGTCAATACAAAAGCCAACACAAAAGCCAATACAAAAGCCAACACAAAAGCCAATACAAAAGCCAACACAAAAGCTTATGGTAAGTCACTCCATCAGAAAAACAGTTGTAACCTTTTTAGTATGAACATCGTACTGACAGGTCAATTACTACTATGGCACTTACTACAACCAACAAAGGTAGGCAACGAGCACTCTATCAAGGCTACTCTTATAACTATAATCGCCAGAATGTGAATTGAATAATATTCTGGCGATGCTCAAAAGAGAGGTCAACAAAATGTCGAGGCAATCTGAAAAGTAAAAATTGAAAGGTTTTAAGTGTAAGTGTTCATCAATGTAGTGCTCCAAACGAACCACGGTTGCTGTTTACAAACAATTTTCAAAATGCTAAAATGCAAGTTCAAGAAAACGATATTGCGGCTAAAGATAGTGCAGTGTTTGTTCAAATGGACTTATCATGTCCTCAAAAAGTCATGTTAGGACAATTGTCATCGTCCAAGAAACCTTCAACACTATCGAAGTGAACACATACTATAAATGAAGTGGTATTGCAAGAGGATCAAAAAGTACCGTATAGTAATAGTGATGATGGTGATGATGATAATAATAATGATGATGATGATTATAATGGTAATGCTTTGTTTACTCCTAAAATTTCATTTGTTAAGTTTGTATACTGGAACAAACCCAGTAAGCTAATTCAACGGCTTCGACACTGCATGCTTTACAACAAGCTGGGCATACCGGTCACAATTGAGAAATCAAAGAAATTGAACAAGAGCTTCGTCGTGCTGAAATTATTGTGTAATGGCACTACCACCTTGCGACCACTTTTACCCCCAATCTGGGTTGTTGTAGTTGCTTATTTGCTTCCTCCTTTACCTGAACTCTTAGGATCCATATTTGCTATCACATTAAACTATTATTCTTATTACCAAGTTGACTTTACTATAGCTTAGTCTATGCTTGACAGTTGACATGGAAGTATCAGTGACTAGGTATGGTAAGCCTTATGCATACTATAAAGGATATTCATATATTGTGAATCGAACCAATCAAAATTGAACTGTTATTTAGCGTTGTTCAAAACAACGGTCCAAACATTGTCGCGGTGACCTAAAAAGTAAAAATAGTGTGGTATTAAGTGTCAGTGATCATCAATGTAGTGTACTGAATAAAACACAGTTGCCGTCGACAAAAAATCAAGAAAACCATATTGCTACTCAAAATAGTGGATTGTTTAATGAGCAACGTTTAACCCCTGTTCTAAATGTTATGTTTAATCCATCTTCCACGTCGCAAGAGCCAACAACATCACAAACTATGCAAGAGGTAGTGGTGTTGTTGTCGTTTTAAGGCATGAAACAACTAGGTCATCTGCTCTGGATATGCATTGTTGTTGTTTGTTGTTGTTTGAGTCTTCAGTCTTTTGACTGGTTTGATGCAGCTCTCCATGCCTCCCTGTCCTGAGCTAATCGTTTCATCTCTACATAGCTACCACACCCTACATCCGAGGCAATCTGTTTAACATATTCTAACCTTGGTCTACCCCTACAGTTCTTGTCCTCGACCCTTCCTTCCATAATTAAGCTTGCTATTCCTGGGTGTCTTAGTATGTGTCCTACCAACCTATCTCTTCTCTTTATTATCAGTCGCCAAAAACATCTCTCCTCACCCACTCGCCTTAATACCTCTTCGTTTGTAACCCTATCTACCCATCTGATCTTCATCATTCTCCTGTAACTCCACATTTCAAATGCCTCAATTCTCCTCTTTTCTGCTACACCAATAGTCCAAGTTTCACTTCCATAGAGCGCCATGCTCCAGACAAAGGCTTTCAAAAATGACTTCCTAATACCTAAATCTATATTCGATGTCAACAGATTCCTTTTTTGTAGAAAGGCTTTCCTTGCGTGAGCCAACCTACTTTTTATATCCTCTTTGCTTCATCCATCACTGGTTATTCTGCTTCCTAAGTAACAGAAGTCTCCTACTTCCTTCAGCTTTTCACCCGCCAATTTGATCTCCATAGAGGTTTCTGATTTATTTCGGCTGCATTCCAGTATTTTTGTTTTACATTTATTAATGTTCATCATGAAGTCCTTCCGTAAGACGGAATCCATACCATTCAAAAACTCATTCAAATCCTCAGGCTTGTCGGCCAAGATGACGATGTCATCAGCAAATCTCAGAGTTGAAATTATTTCACCTAGAATCTTCACTCCCACTTTAAATTTGTCTCCAATTTCCTTCATTGCTTGTTCAATGTAAAGATTGAAAAGTATGGGTGATAAGTTGCAGCCTTGCCTTACACCTTTCATAATACCAGCTTCTCTCTCATATCCTTCAGCTCGAATGACTGCTGTCTGGTTTCTGTATAGATTGTATATCACCATCCTATCCCTGTACTTTATTCCAATAGATTTCAAAATGTCAAACAATTTAGTCCAATCAACGTTATCAAAAGCCTTTTCTAAGTCTACAAATGCCATGAACGTTCTCTTATCTTTCCTTATTCTACCTTCCAAAATCAGCCTAAGACTTAGTACAGCTTCCCTTGTTCCTACATTTCTCCTGAAACCAAACTGGTCTTCACCCAACTCCGTTTCTATCTGGCTTTCAATCCTCTTGTAAATTATTCTAGACAGGATCTTTGAAGCATGAGTAATCAAGCTGATTGTAAGGTAATCTTCACATCTGTCAGCTCCCACTATCTTTGGTATAGGGATGATAACATTCTTCTTGAAATCAGGGGGTACCTCACCTGTCTCATAAATCCTACACACCAAGTGAAATAACCTGATCAGACCTTCATCTCCTATGCAGCGTAGCAACTCAATCGGTATATCAACGTTATCAAAAGCCTTTTCTAAGTCTACAAATGCCATGAACGTTCTCTTATCTTTCCTTATTCTACCTTCCAAAATCAGCCTAAGACTTAGTACAGCTTCCCTTGTTCCTACATTTCTCCTGAAACCAAACTGGTCTTCACCCAACTCATTCTGCACCATTCTGCCTGGTGCTTTGTTCCTGCCTAAGTCCTCTATTGCTCTGTCAAATTCTGATCTCAATATTAAATCTCCTTTTGCATCCTCATCAATTTCCTCCTCCCTTTCCATTACATGATTCTCGATCTCCTTTCCCTTATACAAGCACTCTATGTAAGCTTTCCATCTCTCAACCTTTTCATCCCTATCTGTTAGAGGCTTTCCATTTGTGTCCCTAATATTACAGCACTTAGTCTTCTTTTCCCCAAAAGTATTTCTAATCCTTCGATAAGCTGTGTCAACTTTTCCTAATTTCAGACACTTTTCTATACCTGCACATTTCTCTTTCAACCATTCTTCTTTCGCTTCCTTGCACTTCTTATTAACCTCATTTCTCAGACGTCTGTATTCTGCCGTCCCCTCTTCATCTCTTAGATTCTTGTGTCTCCGCCTTTCATCCATCAATTCTAGTATATCCTGAGTGATCCACGGTTTTCTACCTATTCTTTTTTCATACCAATGTTTTCTCCTGCGGATTTTGTTATTACATTCTTCAAAAGTGCCCATTCGTCTGCAATTGAAGTTTGTTTAGGGGTTTTGATTAGTCCTTCCTTTATACTCTTCTTGAATCTTTCGTTTACATCCTTTACTTTCAGTCTGACTATTGCCCACCTTTTTGGCTTTTGACTTTTCTTCAGTTTCTTCAACTTTAATCTGCATTTCATTACAATCAGATTGTGGTCAGAGTTTATGTCAGCACCAGGATATGTTTTACAATCCAAAATCTTGTTTCTAAACCTCTGCTTGACCATAATGAAGTCGATTTGGTAACGCCCTGTATCTCCTGGTCTCATCCATGTGTATATACTTCTGTTGTGGTTATTGAATAAGGTGTTAGCTATGACCAACTCATGTTCGGTGCAGAATTCCATCAGCCTGCTTCCTCGATCATTCCTTTCACCTAATCCGAAATCTCCTACTATCATCCCTTCTCTCCCTTTTCCTACCACAGCATTCCAATCTCCCATTACTATAACATTTTCATCACCTTTGATATACCTCAGAATGTCATCTATTTCTTCGTAGACCTTTTCAACATCCTCATCATCCGCTTGACTGGTAGGCATATAGACTTGTACCACTGTGGTGCACGTAGGTTTAGTATTGATTTTTGCTACAATAATCCGTTCACTGTATTGCTCATAATATTCCACCCACTGTCCAAGTTTCCTACTCAATATGAGACCAACTCCTGCTTGGCCATTGTTTGATTTAGTGCTAATGACCCTATAGTCTCCTGACCAAAAGTCCTGTTCTTCCTGCCAGCGCATTTCACTAATCCCAACCAAATCCAACCTCAACCTATCCATTTCCCTTTCTATGTTTTCTAACTTTCCACTTCCTAGCAGACTTCTAACATTCCACGCTCCGATCCGTAGAATGTCAGATTTCCTCTTTGTCACTTCTGTGATGTTAACCCCCTCTCGAGTAGTCCCCAACCGGAGATCCGAACGGGGGACTAGTTTACCTCCGGATTGAAATTTTACAAGGGAGGAGGCCATCATCACATGTAATTATGCATAGAGAGGTGCATATCCTCGGGAATAGCATTACGCTGTAGTTTCCCGTTGCTTTCAGCCGTGCAGCAGAACGCAGTGTAGCCATTAGTTGGCTTATATTATCAATATCTTAACCGTCTATTAGACTAGTAAAGAATTGATTTATTCTGAAAGGCTGCTACTCTCTTTCAGAATAAGCAAAGAGCAATTCTACTACAAAATACTAACCTTCTACTAACAATTAAATACCAAAATTCTACTAACGAAAAAAAAAACTAAAGTTTCACCAACAACAAATACTACCACTAAAACAGTCTGTCACCAGGCCCACTCACATGCACCCTCACACACCACAGTCTAGTAGAACAATGACATATATCTAATAAACAAATTAACTTCATACTTACAACTAAAACTAACTACATACTTACTGTACTGTAATTTGAATTGACAAAATTTACAAAATTTAAAATGATATTCTGGTAGCAAAAATATCTACCCCGTCCCAGATTCCAACCCGAGATCTCTAGGTAGGTCGGTAGATACCCACAAAACCTCAAAGCAGACATTATAAAATTAAATTTAGATAATAATAGGTGTATATTCAAGCAGTGTTAATGTAAAAAAAGGACTTTGACAATATCTTATACTGTATTATAAAAAGAAGGGACAAAATTAAGTATACATATGCGGTAATGTAGCAGGAGACCTGATCGGCCTAGGCTATTGTAACTTCAATTAGCTCCCATTTCAGTTTTTTCAGTTTTGAGTGCGAATAGTTGGTTTGAAAGTTGTACAAATTGGTTTTCCGTGGTTTCCCACACTGGTTATCATAAAAGTGCCATACACACCTAAGTACACGGGGCTACATAACCACGATGTCGCAAAGCCTCTAAACGAATTAACAACAACATATTACTACTGCTACCAACTTGTAACTTAGTGATCGACGAAAGACGTGGAGCACATGAGACGACGTACCAAGACGTCATCTTCTGAAGTTTTCGTGGATTTGGAAGTGCAAGTGGTCTCGTCGCAGAATCAGTTCCTAGCCAATACTTCAATCAAATCAAGATTCGTCGCCATTTTAGGTCGTTGTTTCGAAGAAAATGGGATTCCAGCTATTCATGCCAAGTCTGATGCTGATCGTCTCAGCGTGACAACAGCGATCAAGGAAGCAGAGAAGGGAGGTCATGTGGCAATTGTTGGAGAGGATACCGATTTGTTGGTATTTCTTTCGAGCCTTGCAGAACGCGATAGAAACGTCTATATGCTGGTGCCACCATCAAAAGCCCATCCGAAGAAACTCTTTGGCTCTACGGAATTGCAGAAGGCTCTTGGGACATGACCGACAATCTTCTCTTCCTCCTTGCCATGTCCGGTTGCGACACAACTTCGGCTCCCTACAGGAAGGGGATACACACGTTCAAGACTTTAAACAATAACCCAGGTCTTCGCCAAAGAATTGCTGTTTTTAACAGCGCAGACGCTGCAGTGGAAGAGATCGTGAAGGCAGGGGAAGAATTCTTCGTAGCGTTATACGGAGGTAGAACTACAGATAGCCTAAACAAGACAAGGTATGTTCAGTACATTAAGACCATTGCCAAACAACGTCTCCCTGCAGACTTTGACCTCTCAAGTCTTCCACCAACATCATCAGCATCTCGAAAGCATAGCATAAGAGTTTACCACTAAGTGCAGGAATGGCGCGGAATCTCTCTTCCACCTACAGAGTGGGGATGGAAGAAGAACAGAATCGGCAAATTTTTACCGATTCCGACAGAATCTCCTCCCGCACCTGACTTCCTCCGAAACCTCATCAGCTGAGAGTGCAAGACAGGATGCGGCAGCAGATCTTGCGATTGCAGAAGACTAGGTCTCTCCTGTTCAGCAATGTGCAGCAATTGCACTGGTGATGGTTGTTCTAACATGCCAGAGCCAGATACTCTTGACGATATCGTGAGCAGGGCCGTGGAGAGCCTGCACGGGCCCTGGGGCTGGAGCCAGCCCGGGCCCCCCGCTCGCCCACCCCCTCTCCCTTCCTCCCTCTCTCTCTGTCCCTCATTGATAAGCCTTTTTCTATTATCCTGGGTTATACTGTAATAACAATAGTAAAAATAATGCTGATAATAATGATTATTGTTAATATCATTATTGGTATTGTTATAAAATTGCATAAAGTAATTTAATATTACCAGACGCCTATTTTGCATAAAATAACAAAATCCTTATAATAACACTTTAAAAATCACGAGCTCGTCCCTGAGCAAACAGGAGGCTCTTTCCCTTACGGGATGTCTATAGGCTAATTTTATTTATGCATTTATTTATTTATTTATTTTATTATGCTCGATCTGCGCGCCGGGAATGAATTTCATGTTTAAGACGTCAGAAAATTCCACTGGAGATTAAAATCTTCCGAGCCTGGCCGGGAATCGAACCCAGGAATCTTCGGCCTAAGCCTAGTAGGCCTATGTTAACCACCGGAATAATAATACCGTATTCCACATTCACGCATGTTTTAGGATACCGTATTTGTGA
Source organism: Meconema thalassinum (assembly GCA_946902985.2). Taxonomy (NCBI): domain Eukaryota; kingdom Metazoa; phylum Arthropoda; class Insecta; order Orthoptera; family Tettigoniidae; genus Meconema; species Meconema thalassinum. The sequence continues at coordinate 1,620,991,518 of OX336388.2, read as the reverse complement.
GTGCGACGACCATGGAAGTAGCTGTTGATTTGACATTAACAGGGGGAAGATCCAGAGGTGGCGCTGATAGGACTGCAGCCAATATGCTCCCTAAATTCCTAGAGAAATGAGATTAAATAAACAGTGGCAACTATTGACGTTTTGAATTTGAACTACAATTTGAAATGTGTATTAACCAGGAATCAAACTTGGTCCACCAGGGTGAGAAGCAAGCAGCTGAACAGCTGTGCTGTCGTGTCCCTATGCAACATGCATAATATGAAATGTTTAAGGGTGGTAAGATTACGGTTTAATTAAGTAGTTCTCCAGTTCTGTATTTTATATGTATTGAAATAGCGAATGCTTAAAACTTGGCTACAATTTTAATTTAATCCGCCAATATTTGCATTAATATTCAGTGTCAACTTTCTATCCTTTCTTTGATAGATGCATAGAAAACAGAAACATGTAACAAAAATATCATGGAAACAGTAATGTCCAGTACCGTAGTTCTCTGGCCGACAATCTTGATCTCAATGACCGAGGTACTACCTCACTGTCAGGCAGGCTGAGTGCGCCTCGTTCCAGCCCTCAAGTCAGTTTCTTAAATCCCTGCCGGAGCCGGAAATGGAACCCGGGGCGAGGGTGAGTCAGGCGCGCTGCCCAACACCATGGGGCCGGCAATAATAATGCTATTATCAATAATAATAATAGGCACTCTCAAATTTCATGCCCATCAATATTTTATTTACTATTGCTTGTCAGTATGTGTTATCATCTCTGAACATTTGGAATATTTACTGAAACTTTTCATTTATCCCGGATGAGGTGTTTAATGACCAAATACATCTCCAGTTTGAATGTTGGTTTGGGGTCAGTGCTACTAGAGCGAATGGCATGAACATTCATATGTAAGTAGAATGCAGCAATAAAATAAAACTAGGCTATAAATTGAATTTTTATACAGAGGGATGAGGGGAGTTAATAGGAAGCCTCAATTCCCTGCATCAAGCCAAATGCGCAATCTGTATCCTTCTCTTGACATCGCAATACCAGTTGTGAGAACTTGCTGATCTGAGAATATCACACGGTGACATGACCTGTCATGGAAGTCGCAACATAGTGTACAGTACCCTCTAAGCAAGTTGTCAATCACTTCACACCGATAGTGGAGTGACGAAATATTATGCTGGCATGGGTCATAATAAAAGGTCTTGAAACTCGAGCTCAACTGCTGGTTTGAATCCGACCACGGGCATGGATGTGTTTATCTTTTCATTAATCGTAAGCCCATTCAATTTCTATGATATAAGATATACATTACAATCATATTTCTTCCTCATACCAAGACTGGCTGCTTGCAGCAGCGGAAACGTTCTAGACGGTTAAAGGATCGAATCCTGGCCCTGTCAGTTGAAATTTGAGGGTGCGCAAATGTGAGGGAGCCGTGTGAGTAGATTTACTGGCACGTTGAAGATCCCCTGGCGTCTGTAAAAGCCTCAGTAGTTTAAAGGAACGCAAAACCAATAACATTATTACGTTATACAAGACTCATAATACAAGTAAAAATAAATTACATTGAAGCTGGCCGCATGGCTAGAAAACGAAGGCCAGAAGCCACCAAATATTTCTAAAAAACATCCTTCTTAGGAATTTGCGTCTTGGTTGATAGCTTATTTTTCTTTGTGGTGTTTGAAGCCATATTTTCAGTGTTGCCTTAGTAAACAAGAGTTTAGTGCTTTTCAGTCGGTCAACACGAATGTACCCAAAAGAGATGGGTTATGCCCTAATCCTGAAATAAATTACATGAGATTAATAAAACACTAGGATGACCAGTTTCGATCGTCAAGCGATCATCATCAGATCCAATACACTTAGGCTATAAAATCTATGTTTGAAATACAGGTGAAAATATTTACAATATGTACAATTATTTAGTTGCAGTATTGGTACTGCAACTGTCAGTGTATGCTAAATGCAGTATATATGTTAGGTGAAATGCTAAATGGTGATGGCTATCCGGAGATTGTACTTTAGAGAGATTATATGGTTGTAAACTATGGTTAAACTATAAAATTTTAGGCTAACTACTTATCTGATTGTCTTCCGTACTACAGCTATTCGCAGTTTCCGTGCTCACTTGAACTCGCTGTGCGGTCGACTGCGGTGGTTATCTTAACGACTGGTTTTTCCCTGCCTGTCCCTACGTGCTGTGGGGAGTGATCGCGATGTGTTTATGTGAGGTGTTGCCAACCTAGATAAGATGTATGTTATTGAATGAGGTGGATCTACAACTATTAAAGACCGTGGATTAGTCCTCGCCACGCGTGGAGCATAACCCATTCGAACTAAGCGTTGACGGTCTTATGAGGACGTCCCGGCACCTTTAATACTGCCTCTAATATGGGCCTTGGTTTATTGCAGAAGAAAAGTACATCGTACACCTGATCCAGATAACATTTACCTATTAAAAAACCCCTAATTTCCCCCCTTTTTGTTATCTAGCTTGGCTGTGTCGCTAAATTGTGTTTTGTTTCCGACAGGGTGTGTTTTTTAGTAGCGTGAAGAGGGGTGAGCTCTCCATGAACGTGTGTTCATTTAGATTGTTGGGATTGTTTCGTTTGGCTAGGTGTATCTCGATTGCTTCCTTTATGTCAAGAGCTCTGCCTTTCGATTCGTGATGGATTATTTTAAGGTCCGACTCTATGTTGGTAAAGCTATGCCCTGCGTCACACATATGTTCGCACACGGCTGAATGTGTTCCGTATCTTATCGCATTTCTATGTTCATTATAACGTGTGTCTACTCGCCTTCCACTCTGCCCGATGTAATTAGCTTGACAATCGGTGTCTTGGCACGTTATAGAATATACCCCTGACCTTGAATACGGGTCACGTTTATTTAGATTACTATTTAGGAGGTGCCTAGCGGTTGTGTTTTTCGTCGTGAAAGCTATCTTTATGCCTTGCTTTTTGAATAGGTTAGTGATTTTATATGTATTCGCATTCACATAGTTGAAACGCGCAAATTTTTTCTCATTACTGTCCGGTTTGGGAATCGTTTTATCTTTATTTTTATGTTTGGCTATAATTTGATTTATTTTGCTTGGCGAGAAGTTGTTTTCCTTTGCTATTTGCATAATAGTTCTTATTTCCTTATTATAGTTGTCTTTTGACATGGGTATGTTTAAAGCCCTGTGCACCATTGAATTGAAACCCGCTAGTTTGTGCGTACTGGGGTGATTAGACTGATTGTCGATTGCATGCGAGGTTTGTGTTGCTTTCCGGAATATGGAATATGAAAGGTCGTTGTCTTTACGTTCAATAGTTATATCGAGATAATTTATTTTCCGGTCTATTTCGGATTCCTTAGTGAATTTGATAGAATGGTGAAGGCTATTAATGGATTGGAGAATTGTTTCTTCGCTTGTTAGTTCAGTATCGTAGATGCAAATTACATCATCTACGTATCTTTTCCATATTACTATTCCCTTTGTTGAAGTCTTTTCTAAGAACGCATTTTCTAGTGCATTGATGAAGATGTCAGCGATTAACCCACTTAGTGGCGATCCCATTGCTAGGCCTTCTCTCTGTGTGTATATTTTATTGTCGAATTGAAACACGTTTTGGGTGAGAACGACCCTCAGTAATCTCACAATCTCTTCAATTTCTTTTACCGAATTGTTGGATTTTAAGTTGTTTTCGATAATGTTGATTGCTTCAATAATCGGAATATTGGTGTACATGTTAGTTACGTCGAAGGATACTAGCCTGAAGCTAGGTTTCATTTGTAGGGTGTTCAATGCTGTTACTAGTTCTGTTGTGTTCTTTACAGAGTTGTTTTTGTCGTTGGAAAGACGGCATTTTAAGATTTTTAGTAACTCTTTGCTGATTTTGTAATTAGGGGCATTCCTACAATTGACTATTGGTCTCATTGGGCATTCCTTTTTGTGTATTTTTGGTTGTCCCCTCAATGACGGTATTTTCGGGTTCATGTTTATTAGTTTTGATTTTTCGGCTTTGGTCAGTATGTATTCTGTTTCTTTTAGCGCACTTTTTATTTGTTTTTGGAATTTGTTGGTGGGGTCTTTTGTTAATTCCTTGATTTCGTTGTTGTTTAGGAATTCGACTGTTTTTTCAATGTATTCTGTTTTGTTCAAAATTACTGTAGTGTTTCCCTTATCTGCTTTTGTGATGATTAAGTCATGTTCTTTTATTTTTTGTTTCAACGACTTTATTTCTTTGATTTGTTTGTTGTTTTGAATGTTATTGCTATCGCCCTCTCGTTTGAGGATTTTTTTGGCTTCGTTGGTGGCGAGATTTTTGGTTAATTCCCTGTCTTCTGCTGGGAGCTTGTGACTGGCTATCTCAATATCTGTGATTAACTGTTTTATATTGTGGTTCGTGTGTGCGTCTGTGCAGTTGTATTTCAAACCTTTGTCTAACATATTCATTTCACCTTGAGAAAAGGTTACGTTCGTTCTGTTGTTTACTCTGCTGTGGAAATTGAATTCATTGTTATTCGTGTGTTGTTCGTTAGATTGATGGTTCTGTGTTTCTCCTAGTTTTCTTAATTTATTTTCTAGCGTTTCATGCTTCCTCGTTGCTCTGATTTTGATGGTGTCATGTAGGTGTTCGGTGAAGCTGTCCCATTGGGCTGCGTGCCAGAAATTACTTAGTTGCAATTGAATGTCGTATAATTGTTGGTTAATTTTTTGCTTTCTTATGTATGCAAATCTTAATTCGTTTTTTATCCAAAGCGCTTTGGCTTGTTTAGTTGAAATGATCGAGGCTGGTGTGTTCGGTACGGTTTTAATTGGTACGTATTTAGGGGTGAGGTTTAGTTCTATACATTTTTTGTTGAACCAAATTGACTTGTCTAAATTCATGAGTTTAAGCCTGAGTGATTTGAATTTCTTGGCTTCACGATTTGCCTGACTAGCCGTGAACATTGTGGTGTTTGAAGCCATATTTTCAGTGTTGCCTTAGTAAACAAGAGTTTAGTGCTTTTCAGTCGGTCAACACGAATGTACCCAAAAGAGATGGGTTATGCCCTAATCCTGAAATAAATTACATGAGATTAATAAAACACTAGGATGACCAGTTTCGATCGTCAAGCGATCATCATCAGATCCAATACACTTAGGCTATAAAATCTATGTTTGAAATACAGGTGAAAATATTTACAATATGTACAATTATTTAGTTGCAGTATTGGTACTGCAACTGTCAGTGTATGCTAAATGCAGTATATATGTTAGGTGAAATGCTAAATGGTGATGGCTATCCGGAGATTGTACTTTAGAGAGATTATATGGTTGTAAACTATGGTTAAACTATAAAATTTTAGGCTAACTACTTATCTGATTGTCTTCCGTACTACAGCTATTCGCAGTTTCCGTGCTCACTTGAACTCGCTGTGCGGTCGACTGCGGTGGTTATCTTAACGACTGGTTTTTCCCTGCCTGTCCCTACGTGCTGTGGGGAGTGATCGCGATGTGTTTATGTGAGGTGTTGCCAACCTAGATAAGATGTATGTTATTGAATGAGGTGGATCTACAACTATTAAAGACCGTGGATTAGTCCTCGCCACGCGTGGAGCATAACCCATTCGAACTAAGCGTTGACGGTCTTATGAGGACGTCCCGGCACCTTTAATACTGCCTCTAATATGGGCCTTGGTTTATTGCAGAAGAAAAGTACATCGTACACCTGATCCAGATAACATTTACCTATTAAAAAACCCCTAATTTCCCCCCTTTTTGTTATCTAGCTTGGCTGTGTCGCTAAATTGTGTTTTGTTTCCGACAGGGTGTGTTTTTTAGTAGCGTGAAGAGGGGTGAGCTCTCCATGAACGTGTGTTCATTTAGATTGTTGGGATTGTTTCGTTTGGCTAGGTGTATCTCGATTGCTTCCTTTATGTCAAGAGCTCTGCCTTTCGATTCGTGATGGATTATTTTAAGGTCCGACTCTATGTTGGTAAAGCTATGCCCTGCGTCACACATATGTTCGCACACGGCTGAATGTGTTCCGTATCTTATCGCATTTCTATGTTCATTATAACGTGTGTCTACTCGCCTTCCACTCTGCCCGATGTAATTAGCTTGACAATCGGTGTCTTGGCACGTTATAGAATATACCCCTGACCTTGAATACGGGTCACGTTTATTTAGATTACTATTTAGGAGGTGCCTAGCGGTTGTGTTTTTCGTCGTGAAAGCTATCTTTATGCCTTGCTTTTTGAATAGGTTAGTGATTTTATATGTATTCGCATTCACATAGTTGAAACGCGCAAATTTTTTCTCATTACTGTCCGGTTTGGGAATCGTTTTATCTTTATTTTTATGTTTGGCTATAATTTGATTTATTTTGCTTGGCGAGAAGTTGTTTTCCTTTGCTATTTGCATAATAGTTCTTATTTCCTTATTATAGTTGTCTTTTGACATGGGTATGTTTAAAGCCCTGTGCACCATTGAATTGAAACCCGCTAGTTTGTGCATACTGGGGTGATTAGACTGATTGTCGATTGCATGCGAGGTTTGTGTTGCTTTCCGGAATATGGAATATGAAAGGTCGTTGTCTTTACGTTCAATAGTTATATCGAGATAATTTATTTTCCGGTCTATTTCGGATTCCTTAGTGAATTTGATAGAATGGTGAAGGCTATTAATGGATTGGAGAATTGTTTCTTCGCTTGTTAGTTCAGTATCGTAGATGCAAATTACATCATCTACGTATCTTTTCCATATTACTATTCCCTTTGTTGAAGTCTTTTCTAAGAACGCATTTTCTAGTGCATTGATGAAGATGTCAGCGATTAACCCACTTAGTGGCGATCCCATTGCTAGGCCTTCTCTCTGTGTGTATATTTTATTGTCGAATTGAAACACGTTTTGGGTGAGAACGACCCTCAGTAATCTCACAATCTCTTCAATTTCTTTTACCGAATTGTTGGATTTTAAGTTGTTTTCGATAATGTTGATTGCTTCAATAATCGGAATATTGGTGTACATGTTAGTTACGTCGAAGGATACTAGCCTGAAGCTAGATTTCATTTGTAGGGTGTTCAATGCTGTTACTAGTTCTGTTGTGTTCTTTACAGAGTTGTTTTTGTCGTTGGAAAGACGGCATTTTAAGATTTTTAGTAACTCTTTGCTGATTTTGTAATTAGGGGCATTCCTACAATTGACTATTGGTCTCATTGGGCATTCCTTTTTGTGTATTTTTGGTTGTCCCCTCAATGACGGTATTTTCGGGTTCATGTTTATTAGTTTTGATTTTTCGGCTTTGGTCAGTATGTATTCTGTTTCTTTTAGCGCACTTTTTATTTGTTTTTGGAATTTGTTGGTGGGGTCTTTTGTTAATTCCTTGATTTCGTTGTTGTTTAGGAATTCGACTGTTTTTTCAATGTATTCTGTTTTGTTCAAAATTACTGTAGTGTTTCCCTTATCTGCTTTTGTGATGATTAAGTCATGTTCTTTTATTTTTTGTTTCAACGACTTTATTTCTTTGATTTGTTTGTTGTTTTGAATGTTATTGCTATCGCCCTCTCGTTTGAGGATTTTTTTGGCTTCGTTGGTGGCGAGATTTTTGGTTAATTCCCTGTCTTCTGCTGGGAGCTTGTGACTGGCTATCTCAATATCTGTGATTAACTGTTTTATATTGTGGTTCGTGTGTGCGTCTGTGCAGTTGTATTTCAAACCTTTGTCTAACATATTCATTTCACCTTGAGAAAAGGTTACGTTCGTTCTGTTGTTTACTCTGCTGTGGAAATTGAATTCATTGTTATTCGTGTGTTGTTCGTTAGATTGATGGTTCTGTGTTTCTCCTAGTTTTCTTAATTTATTTTCTAGCGTTTCATGCTTTCTCGTTGCTCTGATTTTGATGGTGTCATGTAGGTGTTCGGTGAAGCTGTCCCATTGGGCTGCGTGCCAGAAATTACTTAGTTGCAATTGAATGTCGTATAATTGTTGGTTAATTTTTTGCTTTCTTATGTATGCAAATCTTAATTCGTTTTTTATCCAAAGCGCTTTGGCTTGTTTAGTTGAAATGATCGAGGCTGGTGTGTTCGGTACGGTTTTAATTGGTACGTATTTAGGGGTGAGGTTTAGTTCTATACATTTTTTGTTGAACCAAATTGACTTGTCTAAATTCATGAGTTTAAGCCTGAGTGATTTGAATTTCTTGGCTTCACGATTTGCCTGACTAGCCGTGAACATTGTGGTGTTTGAAGCCATATTTTCAGTGTTGCCTTAGTAAACAAGAGTTTAGTGCTTTTCAGTCGGTCAACACGAATGTACCCAAAAGAGATGGGTTATGCCCTAATCCTGAAATAAATTACATGAGATTAATAAAACACTAGGATGACCAGTTTCGATCGTCAAGCGATCATCATCAGATCCAATACACTTAGGCTATAAAATCTATGTTTGAAATACAGGTGAAAATATTTACAATATGTACAATTATTTAGTTGCAGTATTGGTACTGCAACTGTCAGTGTATGCTAAATGCAGTATATATGTTAGGTGAATATCATTATCATTGTGTTTTAATATTGTTGACCTATTCTAGTAGGTTAGTGATGAGAGTTCAATTACACTTGGCGTGTCTGTGCCCAAAACACCAAGATGGCCGCCGCGCGAGGGATGCGATCTAGCTGGCAGTGGTTTGATGTTTCGTCATAGGTACAGTTGTTACCAACGTTAAAAGAGAGAAATTAAACCTCAACTTACACACATATCATCCCACGTTACCAAGAAACTGCATTATATTTCGTGCCTTAACACGACGTAATTGGGGATTGGACCCGAAAATTGTACTTACCCAATATACAAATATAATCCGAGCAGTTTTCGATTATGGCTGTCATTTCTATGACATCATGCCGAGAACCCAATTGTGTACATTAGATAAGTTACAATATACGACCATCCGTAATGTTTTAGGCGCCCTACCTTCAACCCCTACTCAAGCATTTTTGATTGAAGCTGTCGAGCACCCCCTTCCCCTACGCAGACAATATCTTTCGTCTACCTATCTGTTACGTAAATTGTCTCTAGCCGCCTTTCCCCTACTCTCCAAATTACAACCTTGGGCCGATTATTATAATCGCAATTTATTCACGAACTATTCACGACCTTCTCTCATTAAAGCATTTAATACCCTTCAACCCCTCCGGCAAACCATACTACAAACCCGTAAGCCACTTGTGTATAATATTCCATTCCCTTTACTATGTTTCAGACCCGATATTATCACACACATGGCTACTATGTCACGTTCTTATTTACGTCTCAGCCCTGTAATCGTTGCTCGAAACTTCCAGGAACTCTCTTCCTTCCATTCATCTCATATTCCAGTTTACACTGATGGGTCTAAAAGCTCTAATAACCCGGATGGAGTTGGCACCGCTTATTATAATTATCCCGTCATTATAGATTGTTATGAAATTTGCCCTCCCACATATTGAAGGCCTAATGTCAATATTTACTGTGGAAGTTTTTGCTATACGCCAGGCGCTTGTTTACATTAAAAGCCGTCCTGTGGATTCATACCTCCTCATAACTGATTCACAAGTTAGGTGAAATTCACAAAACGTGCTCACGGCCATACAAAATGTCGAAAATTCTGATAATTGGTACATTACCAATATCCTCATGCTTACGTATGATTTAACTAGCAACGGTTATCGAATAGTATATACTTGGATCCCCGGTCACACCCGACATGGCGGACAAGCACACAAAAGAAGCTGCCGCTGATAAAGACCAACTACAATCCTCAGACCTTAATGTAGAAAAAACATGACGGCGATGGTTGTCCTACCAATAGCTAAGATCATGTCATCGGTGTTGTCACAGTTCGTGAAAATTATTATTTTTACTCACCTAAGAGCACAAAAAATATCACAAGACGAGACTAGGTTCCGAAGAAATATGCATCAACAATTTAGACTTACCTGAATTAATTTATCTATATAGTGCTGGCCTCGAATTATAGGTTTCTTCGTCTTCACCCAAGGGGCAGCTACAATAGGCTCACTGTTTCTGTGGTTGAATAAGAAGCTTTTTGTATTTAAGTTCAGTAATTATAGATTAATATTATTAGCATAAAATCAAACAGATATAAGGGGCAGATGACCTCGTAGTTCCACCCCTTAAAACAACAATAACTAACTAACTAATCAAACAGATTCTGAAGTAGGAGAGAAGAAAGTACCCGGTTACAGAAGTGCTGTCCCAGCACTTGCAGAGTATTTGTGTACACAATCGGAATGAGAATAGTTGCCTGAAATAATCGAGCCAACGCTATAGAGATACAATTCAATTAAGTCCTCTCGTAGAATTGTCTAAAATCTCGGCTAAAACATCACACCGAAGTCGTCGTGTGGATATCTGAACATAATTATGGAGATTACCACACACAAAGGGCACGATAACATGTTACCATCTAACCTATTAAACATTCGCTGTTACCGTTTGGAATAGTTGTACGCTGGAAATAGTAGATCTTAGTAAAGTAATGTAGGTAGGAAAGCACCATCTCCGTCTTACGGAATTATCGCGGCACACCATCTCGCAATATAAGTACATAATTGGCAAGTTACTCACAACACTTTATTACACACATCATAATAGAAAATAACATGCAAGCTGTAAGAATCACAAAAGTATGAATAATGACGGAACACAATGAGTTCACTGTTTGGCACAGGGGAAACATCTTCCTTAACCAATAAAACAGAAGTTCACTGTAATATTTGGCGTGTATACAGGGCAGTGTAGAACATCTGCTAGACTGGTAGGAATTTACGGAGGCACACAGAGCTGAGCGTTCAAGATAACGTCAACGGTTTGATCTTGCCGTAGATGTTCATTGCGTTTTTCCTTTACGTACTTAAGTTCGACACTACCGGTACTGAAGTGTACTAAGCTATTACCGTATTATATTGTCACTAACTAGCAAATCATTGCGGTGTATATTCTTGAGACACTTCTATTAATGCTTTAGTCTTCATCGTCTGCAGTAAATGACACAATGCCATCGGTCGACTGAACAATCATCACACAATCGAACCAGTCCACAATAAGCGTATTATCACATTTTTACACACGATTGCAGTACATTAAAGCGAACTGGACTTAACAGACATACTGAAGACACTAAAAATTACAGATGAGCAATAGTTTATCCCAACTTTCACCAAACGAAGCTAATCAAAGCTAATATTGTATCCAAGCAACGAATGTAAACAAATAATATCTCGGGCTTCCGCATACGCCATTTTCACACTTTCGATACCTGCATTAAGGTCTGAGTATTGTAGTTGGTCTTGCGCTGATCAAGGCTTAGAAACTACAGAGGTTGCCTCAATTTTCACTCACCAATCAGCGCTCGGAAGGCAGATGACGTCACAATATACCAAACGCGCCATGTGGCGAACGTAACGAAACTGTCAACATCAGCTGTTGAGTACGCAAAGAACAGTTTATTCTCATGAAATTATTGATAAATGGGTGATAAAATAACTGAATGTAGCCTACTTAGATTTTATGTTGTGATCTTAAATTTCTTGGAAATTCGCCTAGACTAGGTAGCAGTATCAGTGGTGCTGGTGTGGGGGTTAGTGACATCCAATAACCTCTTCTTATGCAGATAGAATTGGAATGTTTCAATCTGATGAAGAAAATTGTCCTCACAGCTGCCTCAACCACATCAGATGGTAAGTCAGGAACTTCTCTCGACACAAAATCTGTTGTTGTTCTTAGAACGTTTTTGCCTCGTTGAAATCCGTATTTTCCGTGAATGTGACGAATGTTGCTGAAATGTGCCGGAACTGGTTTATCTAAGTTTCTGAAGGATCGGTCAAACCACCGTATGACAAGTGTTTAATCCAGGTTGGTAATGCATAATCGTGTTGAGTTTGCATTCCCTAGGTTGTTCCATGATATTGGCAATGAAGGACTCGTGTTGCGCATTGCTGTATAAGGTTGGTTCTGGAAGCACGTTACTTGATTCAGACACTATGCCAGCTTTGTTTAGTGCTTGAGCAACTAAATATTCACCTGAATCTGTTTCAGCAGTGTTTGTTTGCTTTTGAACGGCTCCTGGATTTTTCCCTAAAATAATCATCCTTAGTGTGAGAAAAAGACTAGAATATCTCAAACTGACATTTATCGATTATGTGTGTGTTGGTAATGAAGTATTCGTTATGTTTTTGAACACACCCAGCGGAATCATGGAACATGGTTGAAGCTTAAGTTAATGTAATGTTTGTATTTGAATAAATCGTGGTTCAATGTCTTCTTAGAAAGAGTCTTCTCGTGAAGTAACTGTTTAGTGTAATTGGCGACCAGTGACAGGACGAAATTTATATATAGAATTGCAATGGATAAGTTAATTTAAGTTCGAGCGGTACGCCGGCGTGCTTACACGCGAATTTTTAAGAAGATCGTCGACGGCCTAGAAAGTGTAGAACTTGATCCAGTTGCTATTGAAGCAGAATTTAATTTATTTCGGGAAAAGCGGGAAGACCTACGAGTGTTGGACAACCAGATATTCAATTTAATGCTGGAAGCGCACGTAGATGAGGATAACCTAGAAAAAGAGGTTAGTGTCACCGAAGATTATTCAAGTAGCCTAAATTCAACAATCTGCAGATTAACGTTGCTACATTGTTGAAAGAGAAAGAACAGCAGAATGTTATCAGTGAAAGTCCTTCAAGTTTTGTTTCATTCTCTCAGCGAAAGTATAAGCTTCCATTGCTCAAAATTACGAAATTCTGTGGTAATCCAAAAGAATGGCTACAATTTTGGGCACAGTTTGGTAAAATTGATGAAGATAACAGTTTAGATGGTATATTGGCTTTCACGGCCAGTGAATTAAAACTCAGCAATTCTTCTAGGTTTGTGCCGTGTCTTGTGTGGGGTTTCGCCTGGGACACCAAGCTGGCTCATCGGCTGGCTCTTGATGTCCTCGCCCGGACCCCCACAGGAGTGATGAACTGCGCGCCACCTCCCTTTATATTAGGTACAACTGCACCACTTGACTGCGAGAATTAAAGCTCAAGCAGCGAGGACACCGACGAGCCAGCTTGGTGTCCCAGGCGAAACCCCACACAAGACACGGCACAAACCAAGAAGAATTGCTGAGTTTTATAACAGTTTAGATCCCTCGGATAAGTATCAGTATCTTCTTCAAGCCACTACTGAAGGTTCTCGTGCCAGAGAAGTAGTCAGTAGTTTTCCTGCTACTTCTGAAAACTACCCCAAGGCCGTGGAAGCATTAAAGTCTCGTTTTGGTAGAGAGGATGTACTAGTTGAAGTATATGTTAGAGAATTACCTAGGCTCGTACTGCAAGTTAGCATTCTTTCGTTTGGTATGACTTTATGCTCATTGGCTTGAAAGTTATTTAAGTGATAAGTGTGAAGCAATGCTTTTCCCGCTTATGGAATCTTGTTTGCCAGAAGAACTTTTAAGAGCATGGCAAATATCTCTAGCTTCACATGCACGAGAGGCCAATTCACCCAGTGGAGACATGGGAAAGGTGGGCAGATTATTGGCTGAGGAATAACCTAACCACCAAGGGAAGATGATAAAGAAAAGGAGGTGGGTTTCGGACTGGAGAAAAAGGATGGAGAAATAGGAGGAGAGTCCCACAAAAGTAATAAATTTAACTGTAAATGCACTAAGAGGCGGTTGCCACCTCAAATCCGCTCTCTGATACCTAAAGTGGGTAAGGACCTGGTCGAAGCTGACGGGAAACGCAGCTAGGACTTGGGCGGTTTGCAAGAGAGTGGCTTTAGTATATTCCCTCTCAAGCATGCATCTGCCTACTATGGGGAAGGGTGATGGTCTGGCAAGGCAGAGAGTAACAGATTTATTGTATGTCTGTTCAAAGAAATTCGTTTTTGCAAAAGTAATTCGGAGAATGCCAATAATTTGAATCAGGTTTGGTATTTCCAGTTTTCGAAGTTATAGAGTTCCTGAAAAAGCGACCAAGTGCTTCCAAGAAGGATAGTGATAAAAAAAACTATACCTTGGGGAGTAATTTTGGTAAGTGAACCAATAGTTGCATTTGGAAATGGCTAAGCTTTAACTCAGCAAGGAGCCGACTAAAAGTTTAGACAAAGAGAAACACTTATCTTTTGGAAAACCAACCATAAGTTTTCGGATAGGATCTCCACAAGCAGGTAGCTGGCGTAGCGAGCTGTACTTGCCTTACTGGCCAGTTAGAATTAGCTATTAAAGCTAAGAGAAACTTTAACGAGATTACCACTAAGAGTTCTTGCTCAAATGCAACGAGTGGTGAAAGCCCTATCAATAGATTTAATGGCATTGAGTAGGAAGAGCCAAGGAAGACAGGATCTTGCCTAACCGTTGTATTAGAAAAATGAAAAAGCGAAAAGAAACGCTTAATTTATTTAACAATTCAAAAGAAGTTGATAACTTTAACAAATATATATTTTCAATTTGGTTAACAATTTTGGGGTCACAGACCTCAGAAAACATTTGACGTTTGCTCCAGGCAATTAACAATTCTTTAGGTTTCAAACCTTTATATGTACTAAAATCTTTGTAAGATTTAAAAAAGACAAATGAAGTGATTAAAGTTTAGACATTAAATCGAGTACAAGGTGTGTACTTTCAAAAATTTCCAAGTACTTATCTTAAAGAAAGTTACAACTTAGAAAATAACAAAAAAGAAAGCAGGTAGAAAGAAAGAGAAGTTCCTATAACTTCTTGTATTGAAGCAGCATTACTTTTAGTAGTTACACAAATAGGGCAGGTCACTTACTGTGAAACCTGAAGAGAAAGTCAAAAGGAAGGTTTTAGACCTCCTATGTTTAGATAGGAATCACGAGACAAATGGGGCAAGTTTCCCTTTCGTGAAACCTAGAAATAACTCACTTATAAGTTGAAAAAATTGTAGCCCCTAAATTAGAAGGGAGAAACAAGATAATTTGAACCGTGTACAAGACACGTAGTTATGCAGAAGTTAATTAATTACACATAAGAAAAAATGGGAGGGCACATCTTTAGATTGACACCTCATTGAAAAAGAACTTACAGTAATAAATGTATTATTATGGTTTGTTAGTAAAAGGTTTAGGAAAGAGCAATTGGGATGAAAGGTAAATGTTCTTGGCCGTGTTTATAATAATCGGACGAGCGCGACGCGGAAGAAATACTGAAAGAACACTGTTTATCACTATAGTTCGTTGAAATGAATGGAAAGTTCACTGTATTAGCGCAAAAGTTTATGGCAAAGAAAGTTATTACAATCGTGGAAAATGACTGGTTGCACTAGATAGGCGAAAGTCTATTACTTGAGAAAGTTGTGGATTACAATTAAATGTGCCAGAAAAGATCCCAACGGTGGAAGAAAATTTAGCTATTGAGCATTAATTTATAAGGTAGATTCCTTAGTTTGAAATGGCATTCCCACAAGTGAGTGAAAGATACATGACGGCGTGACTTGTAGATAAAGTGCAGATTCTGGAAGGTTCCAGAACGATCCTAATGGAAGAATAGGGCCAAAGTTACTCCAGCGGTGGAACAAGCTGAATATTTATAGACAGTGGGCATTTTATAATATCCCCCGTTGTGAGAAGCTCTCTCATTTAATAAGCATAAGAAATGCTGCTTTTCACAAAGATTGGCTTAATTAGACAAAAGCCCAACATGGAGAATCCCGCGAAGGATGATTATTGCCACAAATGATTAATCTCACGCTGCCTATAAATGATCGATAAAAGCATGTAGATAATAAAACTGATGAAGATGAGGTTAAAACCAGAGGTTTGTACTTATATTTGTTGCATGCCGAAGGTGAAGTTCCCTTTGACGGATATTTAATGTGTCAACATGGCGTAGAATGTAGAGAGTGCCTCTTGGTTTGAGGAGACTGGCTCTAGTTGAGCCTTGACTGACTGAGTCAACTGCCGACGTGCAAGTGAGACACACTCAGCGAAGCGCGGAGGGACCAAGGAAGGAAAAAGAGTGGGGATAGGAGACAAAAGGAGAACATAACAGAATAGACAACTTATCAAAAAAAAATGTTCTTCTTGATGAATGGTCTTCAAAGAGTTGATAGTAGGCGATACTAGCGCAGCATGGTGAGTGAAAAAGTAGACGAAGTTCTCTTGATCACGGAGATGATAGCTGGCGATGGCGACGAGATCTGATGGCCAAATTGATAAGTAAGTCCTCTTGTACAGGGAAGAATTGAGGAGCTTCTGTGATTCGCTGCTAGATGACGCTAGGTGGGTCATGGAAGATATATATCTAGAACAGACTCACAATGACATAAGAAACATGACCACCAAAGAGAAACTAGAAGATCGCTGTTGGTGTTTGATTAAAAAAAGGGAAAAAATGAACATGGCATTAAAAAGAATACTCTCACTTACCGTGTATTCCAAGAATACACCAAAAGGCTCGGCTAACACAACTCATAGCATTTTTAAGGTCTGAGGTTGAAAGTGAACAAAGAATTTCTATGGCAATGTCAGGTTTCGGTCTTAGAGATGCAGATAAATCTAGAAGGAAAGACACAAAGCATGAAGAAAAAGGTGCAGGGAATCGACCCACATCTGTCTCAAATGAAATCCCGACTGCCATAGGTTTGTTCACCGCCTCTAAGGATAGTAAGAAATGTATATTTTGCTCTTCTAGTCACAATCCTGATGACTATATTAAAGCTCAGGACTTGTCTTTACTAGAAACAAAACAAGTGGTAGAGAAAAGTAGGGCCTGTTTCTGCTGTCTGCAAGTTGGTCACCCTGCTAAGAAATGTAGCAATCGTCCCCAGTGTATCGTCTGTGGAAAGGAGCATTTTGCATTAATGGAATCGCTAAAAGTTACCACTGGTAAGTGTGAAGCAATGCTTTTCCCGCTTATGGAATCTTGTTTGCCAGAAGAACTTTTAAGAACATGGCAAAGATCTCTAGCTTCACATGCACGAGAGGCAGGAAAAGGGCTGAAGTTCAGCAACCAGTTAGCCAAAATAAGTTACCGGGTAATGCTTGTAAAGACGAGGCCCTTGCAGCAGTAGGAAATCATTGCAATGTCCTGATGCAAACGCTGGTAGTCTATGTGAAGGGCTACAATGATAGAATACGTAAGGCGAGACTTTTGATTGACTCAGCGACCCACCATTCATATATATTGGCTAGTACTGCTGCTGAAGTGGGGTACGTTCCACGCTCTCAGGAATTAATTCAGCATGCAATTTTTGGAGGAACAACAACTGGAGTGGTGCAACATGATGTATTAACACTTCACCTTTCTAAATTGGACAAGTCATACCATTGTCATTTTGATGTACTTGGTCAACAGAAGATTTTTGGACTTATTTCTTCTGTTATTGATGGCCCTTGAATACAGGAAATTGTTTTGCATGACATTGAATTAAGTGATGTTGGCTCTTCAGCAGATATTGAAATTTTGGTCGGAGCTGATTATGCTGCTAAACTTTGGACTGGCAAAAAGAGTTCAACTTAGTTCGGGACTAGTAGGGATGGAGACAATATTTGGTTGGGCACTGTCAGGGAAAGTTCCTGGTATCTTGACCAGTAATGAAAGTCTAGCCATTGTTGTGTCAAGCATGCTGACCAAGGAAGCAACCATTACAGATTTGTGAACTTTGGATACACTTGGCATACTGGACCCTGGTGAGAAGAAAAGTAAGCTACAATTGCAAGAGACTGTTCAACAACATTTCTTGGATACCGTAAGGATCAATGAAGATGAGAGATTTGAGTGCTGCCTGCCATGGGTAGAAAAAAATCCTCCACTTCCTAACAACTATAATATGGCTATGAAAAGAGTTCATTCTACAATTCAAAGATTACGGTCTGAAGGTTATTATCATGATTATCAGTCTGTTTTGGATGAGTGGTTACAAGATGGTGTAATAGAGGAGGTAACGGATGAAACAATGAGTTCTCCTTGCCATTATTTACCACATCGTCCTGTCGTGAAGCAGAACAGAGCAACACCTATTCGCCCAGTGTTCGATGCGTCGGCATGTGAAAATAAGAATCCCAGTCTCAACAATTGCATTGAAAAGGACCAAATCTTATTGAACTACTTCCTTCCGTATTGGCTCACTTCCGGTTGAAAGAAATTGGAGTGATGGCTGACATCCGCTGTGCATTCTTACAGATCAGTCTTTAAACAAGTGTTTAGTGCTTTTCAGTCGGTCAACACGAATGTACATTCGTGTTGACCGACTGAAAAGCACTAAACACTTGTTTACTAAGGCAACACTGAAAATATGGCTTCAAACACCACAAAGATCAGTCTTTCTAAAGGGGACCGACCATTTTTGAGATTCTTGTGTATTGACCGACAGGGTACCTTAAAGATTTATCAGCATTGTCGAGTGGTTTTTGGAGTGTAATGTAGTCCATACCTACTAGGAGCAGTGATCAAGTACCACATATAGACTGTCCTTAGAGCAAGGAGGGTAAATCATCATATTCTTAAGATTTGGTAGAATTGCTATCCGTAGCTTTTATGTTGACAAATGTTTCACCAGTGTACATGATGTAAAACAGTTGCAGCAGTTCATTAATGAAGCAACTTCTATCATTGGAGAGAGAAAGTTCGATCTTCGAAGGTGGGAGTACACCAACCCCCTTTTAAACCCTGGAAAACCTGTTAATGCTTTGGGACTGCTTTGGGATAAATTTGAAGATACTTTGAGAATTAACACAGAAAATCTAAATACCCTTTGTCTGGAGAAAATAACCAAGAAGGTCATTCTCTCGGCAGCTCATCGGATATTTGATTCTATTAGAATAGCAGGCAGTGTCACTTTACTTCCTAAACTACTTTTACAGCAAACCTGGGAATAAGGCATAAGTTGGGATCAGGAAGACACATGATGATATTAAATCTCAGTTATAGGCCAGGGTGAGGGAATTGCTGTCCTTAGGAGAAATAAAAATTCATAGGTGGCTACCCGGGACAGACTGTCAAGAAAACTGGACGGTTCATATTTTTTGTGATGCAAGCCAACTTGCTTATGCTGTTGTGGCCTACTTACATGTGGAACAACCGAATCATGTCCGTGTCCAGCTTATTATTGCTAAAGCAAGAGTCTCTCCAATCAGTAAGTCCAACAAGAAAATGACGATCCCGAGGTTGGAATTGTTGGCTGCAACAATTGGCTCTAGGATGTACTCTAATATTGTTCATGATTACAACATCCCTGGTGTTAAGACGATTTTTGGAGTGACGCAACAACTGTCTTAGCCTGGATTCAAAGAGAAGACCAGTGGGATGTGTTCGTATCTAATAGAGTGAAAGAAATCAGGAAACTCTGACCGAAGGACAGGAATGGCGATATGTTCCCGGCACTAGGAATCCTGCAGATATCCCATCCCGTGGCACTACTGCTAAGAAATTGTTAGAATAAAGATGGTGGGAGGGACCTGACTGGCTACGAGAATCACCAGACTCATGGTCCTGCGTAGATGTTAAGTTTGATGAAGAAGAGATAACTAGTGGTAAAAAGAAACTTGTTGTTTCCTCTATGCTCGCAGCTTCGGTTGAACCTGATTGGTTTTATGCCCGTGCTTCTACTTTCAAGAAAAGTGTACGTTTAGTTGGTTGGACATGTCGTTTTCTGAAGAACTGTCGAATAGAAGAACAAGACAGATTTCATGGTAACTTGACTACCGAAGAAATAATCGCTGCAGAGGTTAAAGTGGTGAATTTAGTTCAGAGACAAGTATTCTCGGAGGTGAATGACCCAAAATGATCTAATTTGATGCCATTTGCTGACAGTAATGGAATTCTACGCCTAATGACGAAAATCTCACACAGGAAGGATCTAAATGAATTTTGTCACCCAGCTCTTCTTCCTAGTTGTGAGCATCCTGTTGTATTTCACCTGATTATGGACTTGCACAAAGAATCATGTCATGCAGGTACACAAATGATGATGACTATTCTTAGAGAGAGATTTTGGATTCTTTTTGGAAGGCGAACAGTTCGATCTGTCCTGGATAAATGCCTTCATTGTAAGGAGCAAACAGCAAAACATATAGAAGTAAATTCACCACCTCTTCCTGAAGATCGAGTACGAAATGCTAAGATATTTGAAGTTACTGGCGTAGATTGTGCTGGTCCGCTGTATCTGAAAAAGGAGAGTGGCAGCTGGGAGAAGGCGTGGGTGTGTTTGTACACCTGTGGACTCTATCGAGCAGTGCATTTGAAGATTGAATCTTCACACTCTACTGACAGCTTTATTCAGAGTTTTCGCAGATTCACCAGCAGAAGAGGTCGACCATCTTTAGTATACAGCGACAATGTACCAATTTTTCAGGTGCCGATAGTGCCTGTAAGAAGCTGGACTGGGATGCCATTAGTCAGTACAGTAATTTCAGGAGAATTAAATGGAAGTTTAACCCTCCAACGGCATCATGGTGGGGTGTTTGGTGGGAGCTGCTTATTGGAATATTGAAGAAACTACTACGCCGTGTTCTTGGCCGAACACCAGTGAACTATGAGGAGATGCAAACGATTATGTGTGACTGTGAGGCTGTTATCAATGCTAGACCCCTCACATACGTATCCAATAATCCCACAGATTTGACGCCACTAACTCCCAGTATGTTTCTGCAGGAAGTTGAAGATATAGGAGTTCCAGATTTTGACTTGATAGAATCCACTGATCTAAATAAGAGACTTCGTTACAGACAAAAGCTAAGAGAAGACCTCCGAAGTAGATTTCGTTCGGAATATTTGGGGCAATTGAAGATGTTAGCCAACAAACAAATTTCTGTTGGTGAAATAGGTGTTGGTGGGAAATTACAACTCAAAACGTCTAGACTGGCCTTTGGCTAGAGTTGTCAAACTACTGAAAGGAACAAATGGGGAAACTAGGCTGGTCCGAGTAAAGACCTCAAGTGGCTTTCTACTGAGACCTGTACAGTGAATATATCCATTGGAACTGGAACTTAGTGAACAGGCTGAATCTTCAATTATCGGTAAGAGACTTCGAGAGGAAGTAACGGAACAGCCTGAGGATGAAATCAACATTGAGGGGAAGACTTCTAAGAGCCAGGTGGAGACGAGATTCGGAAGGACTGTTCGCAAGCCTGTGAAACTAAGCCTGCGATTGTGTTTTGTAAGTTAATGTTGGACAGGCTGCCATTAACTTAGGTGGGAGAATGTGACAAAAAGACTAGAATATCTCAAACTCACATTTATCGATTATGTGTATGTTGGTATTGAAGTGTTCGTTATGTTTTTGAACACACCCAGTGGAAGCATGGAACATGGTTGAAGCTTAAGTTAATGCAATGTTTGTATGTGAATAAATAGTGGTTCAATGTCTCCTTAGAAAGAGTCTTCTCGTGAAGTAATTGTTTAGTGTATTCCCACACTTAGTCTGTAAATGCAGTCAAGGGGAGAAGGATGATCGTGTAAGCCACCACGGGTCCGCAATTGAGAAAAGAGTTTTTCAAGTACATCTTGATTTAGCCTATGTGTGAGAATGTACTTTATATTATGCCTACGTGTCATATCTTGTAGCCCTGGCAAATTAGACCAAAAAAGGCCGTGCTTCCCGAAAAATCGTCCAAAGCTGGAATGTGTTTTAATACATTTTGGGGGTCCCAAATAAGAGTCCTGAGAGTTTGCGACGGATTCTGACTTATGCTTAATTTTTGGGAGTCATAAAACCGCGAAATTTTCGCACTTTTTTCAGTTTTTTTTCTTATAACTTCTAAACGACGCATTCTACCGAAAAGTTTCCTCGTAACGTTTTAAAGAACATTAAATTCTACGTTGAATGATTTTAGTTCGTCAAAATCAGCTCAGTCGTTGAGCCTCAATCGATTTCTGAATTTGGGCCATTTTTACCAACTTTGTTAAAAAGTCGATTCTTTGTTTAAAAAGTTGATTCTTTGTTTCGTGTTTCGCTTAAAACTCCTAAACAACGCATCCTATAGAAAGTTGTATTCGACGCTTTTTAAGAGCATTAAATTCTGCGTCGAATGGTTTTCAGTTTGTCAAAATCGGCCCAGCCGTTTAGCCGCAATCGATTTTTTGATTTGGGCCATTTATACCATCTTTCATGTCTCATGTAATTTTCTTTTCCAATCGTGCAGTTTTCGAAGTGGCAAAGGAGCAAAACCGGGTTGGCCCAGTTCCCCCACTTGGCCTTGACAACCCAAGAGAAGCCACCTGTCCCTTTGTTCTCTCTCTCCCTTTAATCCCTTCGTCGGTTTCCCTTCACCCCTACAGAGCCTCACATAACGGGAAGTCTCCCTTCTTCAATTTATACCAGTGCAATCAGTTCGGCCGGATTAAGTTGTGTGAACACGCTAAAAATGTAAAGCTTTCGTGTGTTATTCGACGATGTCGCCTCCGTTTCGTGCAATAAGTTGTTTGTATACTGACTTCTAGAAATGGCAAGCATGAGGTGTTTTATTTGTGGTGATGATGTCAAATGGGACGATGAAAGAGGCACAATTATGGAATGGGCTCTGAAAACCTTTATTGATGCCAGCAAGAGGAGGATGGATGGCCATGACAAGGGGTTGGCGCAGCTAACGTCTGTAATAGCACACGAAAAGTGTAGGTTGGTTGGTTGGTTCTTAAGTTTAGGGGTTGCGACAACGCGGTCATGTAGCCCCGTGTACTTTGGGTGTGTGTAGAATCTGTCTGATAATAGTTTGATTCTTCAGTCTTTTGACTGGTTTGATGCAGCTGTCCATGCCTCCCTGTCCTGAGCTAATCGTTTCATCTCTACATAGCTCCGACACCCTACATCCGAGGCAATCTGTTGAACATATTCTAACTTTGGTCTACCCCTACAGTTCTTGTCCTCGACCCTTCCTTCCATAACTAAGCTTGCTATTCCTGGGTGTCTTAGTATGTATCCTACCAACCTATCTCTTCTCTTCATTAGCAGTCGCCAGAAACATCTCTCCTCTCCCACTCGTCTTAATACCTCTTTGTTTGTAACCCTATCTACCCATCTGATGTTCATCATTCTCCTGTAACACCACATTTCAAATGCTTCAATTCTCCTCTTTTCTGCTGCACCAATAGTCCAAGTTTCACTTCCATAGAGCGCCACGCTCCAGACAAAGGCTTTCAAAAATGACTTCCTAATACCTAAATCTATATTCGATGTCAGCAGATTCCTTTTTTGTAGAAATGCTTTCTTTGCCTGAGCCAACCTACTTTTTATATCCTCTTTGCTTCGTCCATCACTGGTTATTCTGCTTCCTAAGTAACAGAAGTCTCCTACTTCCTTCAGCTTTTCACCTGCCAATTTGATCTCCGTAGAGGTTTCTGATTTATTTCGGCTGCATTCCAGTATTTTTGTTTTACGTTTATTAATTTTCATCATGAATTCTTTCCGTAAGATGGAGTCCATACCATTCAAAAACTCATTCAAATCCTCAGGCTTGTCGGCCAAGATGACGATGTCATCAGCAAATCTCAGAGTTGAAATTATTTCTCCTTGAATCTTCACTCCCACTTTAAATTTTTCTCTAATTTCCTTCATTGCTTGTTCAATGCAAAGATTGAAAAGTATGGGTGATAAGTTGCAGCCTTGCCTTACAACTTTCTGAATACCAGCTTCTCTCTCATGTCCTTCAACTCGAATGACTGCTGTCTGGTTTCTGTATAGATTGTATATCACCCTCCTATCCCTGTACTTTATTCCAATCGATTTCAAAATGTCAAACAATTTAGTCCAATCAACGTTATCAAAAGCCTTTTCTAAGTCTACAAAAGCCATGAACGTTCTCTTATCTTTCCGTATACTACCTTCCAAAATCAGCCTAAGACTTAGTACAGCTTCCCTTGTTCCTACATTTCTCCTGAAACCAAACTGGTCTTCACCCAACTCCGTTTCTATATGGCTTTCAATCCTCTTGTAAATTATTCTAGACAGGATCTTTGAAGCATGAGTAATCAAGCTGATTGTACGGTAATCTTCACATCTGTCAGCTCCCACTTTCTTTGGTATAGGGATGATTACATTCTTCTTGAAATCAGGGGGTACCTCACCTGTCTCATAGATCCTACACACCAAGTGAAATAACCTGATCAGACCTTCATCTCCTATGCAGCGTAGCAACTCAATCGGTATATCAGCTATGCCTGGCGCTTTGTTCCTGCTTAAGTCTTCCAAAGCTCTATCAAATTCTGATCTCAATATTAAATCTCCTTTCGCACCCTCATCAATTTCCTCCTCCTTTTCCATTACATGATTCTCAATTTCCTTTCCCTTATACAAACTCTCTATGTAAGCTTTCCATCTCTCAACCTTTTCTTCCCTATCTGTTAGAGGCTTTCCATTTGGGTCCTTAATATTACAGCACTTAGTATTCTTTTCCCCAAAAGAATTCTTAATCCTTCGATAAGCTGTGTCTACTTTTCCTAATTTCAGACAATTTTCTATACCTGCACATTTCTCTTTCAACCATTCTTCTTTCGCTTCCTTGCACTTCTTGTTAACCTCATTTCTCAGACGACTGTCTGATAACCGGTGTTAATTGTGATGACTGTATTAGTGTGTGTTATCTGTTTTTTAATTTAAGTACTGCAACTTAGAATTTTTCAAATAGTTCCTACTTTTGCCGCCAAGCGCCACCGTCAACGACTACTAGGCCAAGTTCAGAACTCAGCTACTAGAAGCCACCGCAGTCGGCTCTTGGCAACGAACGTAGAAACCTGAGAGCGTTGTTTACATTCTTAACCTATCAAATTTAGCTTCACACAGGTGCAATTAGTGGAAGGTTCTTTAACATGCCATAAATCTATGACATGGGACCGCCGGCTTTACTTCCCCTCCGAAGGAAGGCATACTGAGGGATTTTAACGCTCTTAAAAATCCGACGGCTCGGCCGGGTTTGATCCCGCTATCTTGGGCATAGAAGCTCAGCATGCTACAGACTACGCCGCCAAAGTGTAGGAAAGGTACATATATTACTACATGATTTTAGGTGTACATTATTATAATTATTATTAACTAGCAGTAGTGCCCGGCTTCGCCCGGTGTATTTATTTGTTTTATGGATGATGATAAATACTACTACAGAACTGGCAAATGATATTTAAACTAACAGAAAAATAAATATATAACTTTTTGTGGTGGTGGTGGTAGTGGGGGTGATAAGTAGAGTATAATTGACGTAACATTCAGGTCATTTTTCCGTACTGATAATGATAATAATGATTAGGAAAACGGCTATTTACTAACTACAGTACTTTTTTTTCGTGTAGCCTCCTGAGAGGCTGAGTGCAGGTCTTTCTAGTCGACGCCCGTGGGCGACCTGCGCGTCGGGATGAGAGATGGAAAGGATGAAGATGAATGAAACTGGGCAAGGATGTGGAAGGAAGCGGCCGTGGCCTGTCAGAAGGTACTGTCCCAGCATTTGCCTGGTGTTGAAAATGGGAAACCACGGAAAACCATTTCAAGGACAGCCGACGGTGGGGCTCGAACCCACGCGTCTACCGAGTCAGCAGAGAGCTTGGCCCCTTGACCTAACGCGGAGCTTTAGCCCGCGTAGCCACTACTGTCGGTACTACAGTACTGACACATGTAATTTACAATCGAATTGAAAACGGAGAATCAGTCCCCATCAGTCCGGACATGATTTTCCGCCGCATTCCATTTCACATAAAATCCCAGCTTCAGCTTGAATCGTACTTTGAATTCGAATTGGCCCCGTAACCACTCTCACTGTTTGATGATGATGGAATGATGCGGAAGAGTAGAACATCAGAACTGTACTAGCTGTTCACTCCAATCAAAGAAGATCTCACTGTGAATGCAGACTACGTAGTGGATGGTGGTTTCCTCCTGCACAGAGTTGTGTGGAACAGCGGAGAACAGTTTTCCAATGTCATTCAGAAGTACATAAATTACGTGAAATCCAACTACAAATCTGACAGTATCACCATAATTTTCAATGGGTACCCAGAGGATGTGGCCGAGAAGAGTATAAAGTCAGCTGAGAGAGCACGAAGAGCCCGTATTATGTCATCTTCGTTGGTTATATTCCAGGAAAATACTAAGGCCACAATGCCCAAAGATCGTTTCTTGTTGAATGATCACAACAAGAAACGTCTCAAATCGATGCTGACAAGCAAACTGATGGACGAGGGCATTCACGTGAAACAAGCCGTTGAAGATGCAGATTCTCTGACTGTGAGCACAGCAATGGAGAGGTCTATGGAAGGAGGCAATGTTTTCATAATGGGAGAGGACACCGATCTGTTGGTCATGCTCACTTTTCATGTTGCTGTCTTTGAAGAGCCCATCTCCAACGTGTTTCTCATCAAACCCGGGAAACAGAACCAGGAAACTGTCGTTTACAGTCCAAGCAATTGCCAGCTGCCTGAAGACATGGGGAAGCATGCCCTGTTTCCCCATGCCTTCACGGGGTGCGACACCACATCCTCATTTTTCGGCCAGGGGAAAATAAAATTTATCAAGAAATTCATGGCAGACCAAAGCCTCTTTAATCAGGCTCTATTTTTGTTGACCCGATCTCAACCCCTGACCAAGTTGCAAATGCAGGTATTCAAATCATAAAAATCCTGTACACGGATGGCAGCAGAAAGTCCCTCAATCAGGTGAGGTTTGACCTCTTCCAGAGGTCGCTTTCAAAAAAGAATTTCAACCTGGCGTCCTTGCCTCCTACAGAAGCGGCTGCTCGCCAGCACTCCTTCAGAGCTTATTTACAGGTGCAGGTAAGGGGAGTAATGTACTAGATCCAGAGTAATGGGGATGGAAAATAACCACCAATGGCTTAACTCCCATCACAACAACTGATCCACCGGCTCCATAAGAACTTCTCAACTCCATATCGTGCATATGTAATAAAGGGTGCAACGCAGCTTGTTCCAGTAAGAAGGCAGGGGTAAAATGCACCACCATCTGCATGACCTGCCAAGGGCACACATGGCTCAATTCTCTCTCTGAAGACAAGGATGTTATACTGGATCGCACCCAGTGTGACGAGGGGATTGATATCATCGAAGAAGATCAAGAAATGAATCCTCATTCTCAAGATTCCGAGGATGAGAAGCTAGATGACGAGATCGGTGAAGAGCCACCGTTATCTCCAAAACGGCGAAGGAAATCGTCATCATGAGTAGCTTGTACATCTTTCACATTATGATGTTTCATGTACACAACTAATACATCTTTCTGTACGTAATTTATATCGTTATCGTTTACGTAAACATCTTATGTAAATGTATCTTAAGTATACATCTTTTGTTACTTTCAATAAAACATTAGGCTATTCATAATAATGCCTTCTTATATCTTGAAACCACATAACATCATTTTGGAGTGTCCAGGTGCGGATCCAATAGGAGGGGGAGGCACGAATCCTAGAATTTCTGAACCCCATAACAATTAGTATATAATATTTTATTACAAATAAGGATTAGACTTGAAATTCCAAAGAAGGGCCGTCCCCCCCCCCCCCCAACTTCCCCCATTATGCATCCACCCAGATGATTTTCATTCAATAAAACATCATCAAATGATTCATAATATGATCCATTCAAAGGGCTGAATTAACTTTTTTGCCAAGTTGGTAAAACATGGCCCAAATTCAGAAATCGATTGCGGCTAAACTACTGGGCCGATTTATACGAACTAACAATCATTCGATGCAGAATTTAATGTTCTTTAAAAGCGTTACGAGAAATCTCTGCTGTAGGAAGCGTCGTTTAGAAGTTATAAGCAATCAACTGAAAAAAGTGCAAACATTTCGTGTTTTTTTGACTCCCAAAAATTAAGCAGAAGTCAGAACCCGTCGCAAACTCACGGGACTCTTATTTGGGACCCCCAAAAGGTACTAAAACGCATTGCAGCTTTGGACGATTTTTCGGGAGGCATATGTCTAATTTGCCTGGGCTATTGGTACAGAAGTCAAAGGGATTTTATTGAAATGATGACTGCTTTCTGGAATATTTGCAAAGAATTTTTACCAATGCAAGGAGAATTACTCATGAAATTTTCCATCTTGTCCAAAATTATATTTTGCTGTCCAATTATTTTGTTGGTAAAGGCGGGTTAGGACAGTATGAATTCATAACATAATACCACTGGTTTATAAGTTCTATGAAATCCCCTGTTGCATCTGATAATAATTTATCTGGACCTGGTTTCTAGTGCTTTAAAGCTGTGGCTGTAGTGTGTGACAGAAGCTGTGCTGCTAGTCGAACATTTTGTCGTTTGCTTTTTCACACTGTACCGGTATGTGATTTGGTGTCAGTTTATGGCACGAGTTGATCTCAGAATTGGCATGTTTCACTAATTCTACCACAGGAGCACTCAGGGCCGGATTTACCGTAAGGCAAAATAGGCACGTGCCTAGGGGCGCCGCAGTCCAAGCGGCGCCGCAAGGCACCCCTCCGTTTAGGCAAACGGCAGTGATTGGTACTGGAGGCGCCCCGAATGGCACCGCCGTCAGGCGCCCTCTTTGCTAGGGCTTTAAATGTGCTAAGTTAGGATTATAGCAGTATACATGCTAAAATAAATATTGAGAAATGAGCAGAGACATTTAGAAATAATATCGTGTCTTTGTCGCATGCCCTTCCACTTCGCTCTTCGTTATGCCGCTCGACGCCCTTTCGTGCCGACAATAATTGTGAGACGGGTGGGGAGGCGGGCGAGCGAAGCTCTGCTACGCGCGCTGTTGTTACGGTAGCTGGGTTTGCTTGCATTGTAGTAGCATCGAAGTGCCCCACGCCCCACCCCCCTTGCCTGTCCTATGTGCGAGTTCGAGCTTGCGTTGTGTTGTTTTGTTGTGATGTGATCTGCAAGGAAATGTTTTGAACTATGGGCAGCAAAATGTTGTCTGGTTAACAAAACCGTGTCCGCACAGTTGAAGGGGATTAGAAAGCCGAGGTTACACTATCAAAATGTCGGAAAATAAATGAGATGTTTAGTGGGCGTGTGAATCCTACACCTCCAACCACAAATTCGGATAACAATAATAATTCTTGCTCTGCGGTTCACGACATTGACTGCGATGGTGTTCAGCAACTTGACGTAAGCTACCGTACACGAATTACTTTACGCAAAGTAGGCCTTTCCCAATAGGCGATTCCTTGATACACTGTTGCACGTAAAAACTCAGACTGGTTTCGAGGCTTGTGATTGAAATTTTAAAGAACTTTATTGCGCGCGTACTAAAAAGCCTGTCAGTGACTCGGTGGTCGGCACGATACGACGCTTGTCAAGCTCTGAGGGAAGGCTGGTGTGGTATCGTGGCAGCTCATTAGAGTATAGCCTACACGAAGACAGAAATCAAAAGGCCAACACTCGAAGTGAAGCCAAATGCATCTTAAGCAATATCCTACAATTAGAATCTGCTTTCCTAGTTGTTTTCTGGAGTACCAGTATAAAAAGATTTAATACTGTCAGCCAGAAGCTCCAAAACGTTAGCACTAATTTGAGCACTGTGGTAGAATGTTACGCTTCGTTAGCGGAATTTGTGCAACGTTTAAGAGATAATTTCGATGTATGTGAGAAAGAATTAAGCGGTATTGCTCAATATTCCTATGACTTAAAGAGAAGACCGGATCGAAATACTAGGAATGATGAGACAAAGCAAGGAGAATATGTACCGTCAGAGGGCTCAGAAAATTTTCGCTTCAAAATGTATTTTATGTAATTCTGGATGTACTAAGTGCTGAGCTTAAGAGGCGAAGTGACGCTTACAAAGTCCTCCATAAGAGATTTTATTTTCTAGAAAACCTGTTAGACCTAGATGGACCAATGATAAATAAAATTCGCTGACGATCTCTCAGAAATGTATGTGGATAACTTAGAAAGAGCACTGTCTGACGAGTGCTTGCATTTAAAGGAAAATTTAACACGAAGTTCCGTGACGAACTAAAGAGCCTACTTTTCTTGAAATTTAAGATTCTTGCCAATCTATATAGACCTATCTAGAATAATGACGAAATTAAGTTGGTAATATCGAAATTCCTAATTAGTTCGAAATATACCTTATATAATGTAGCCTAATAGAGCAGTACAGTTGGCAGTCCTGGTGACTGAATATAGGCTATTGTTAGTTGCATCTCTTAAGGTACAGAATACAACATTTGGTTGAAGTCCAATGGATAGCATGCACGTTACATGCAGTTAGACCTTGGATTTATCAGCGCGCGTAAAATCATGTTGGCAACAATGTCATGCATGTGTTGGTCAGAAATAATCTGAAATATTATGATCTCGTGTTGTGCCAATTTTGGATGAAATCCATTTGTTAGTATAGAAGTAAGATGTATTTTAAAATTGGACCTATCAGCAGGCTTAGAATCATGTTGGCAGCACTGGCGTAGGCCTATATTAGTTACTTCAAATTAATCTAGAATGCCAGGTACTATACGTGTGCAATGTTTAGAGCTATTGGCTTGCATACTTTCTGATATATTGATATTAGGGTAACAAAAATAGAGACAGTATTTATTAACAGTTGGCAGCCCTGGTTACTCTTAAGAATCGGCATAGTCATATCTGTTATGGTACACATATCACACAGGAAATTTGGTTGAAATCCAAATGATAGTATAGAAGTTACATGTATTTAAAGTTGGACCTCTCAGCAGGCTTAGAATCATGTTGGTAGTACTGACGTATATAAGATACTCGAAATTAATATAGAATGTCAGGTACTATACGTGTGCATAGTTTAAAGCTGTCGGCTTGCATACTTTATCATATATGGGTATTTGGATAAAATAAATTGCGAGCATTTATTAACAGTTGGCAGACCTGGTGGCACTTAAGAATACGCTCAGTCATATCTGTTTAATGAACACATAGCACATACGAAATTTTGTTGAAATCCAATTGATAGTACAGAAGTTATATGAATTTAAAATTAGAACTTATCAGCAGGCTTATAATCATTTTGGCAACACTGCCATGTATGGCCTCCTGGAAATTAAACTGAAATGTTATTATCTATACGTGTGCCAATTTTGAAATAGCTCCCATTCATACCTTCCAAGATATCCAACATCGAGCTCAAATTTCAATTACGATTTTTCAGCAGTTGGTAGCACTGACATCATTTTCAAATATGGCCGTGCGATATTCAGGTATAGATCTTTACTTCTACCAAATTTTGTTTCGATTGCTGCAGCCGTTTAGGAGTTGATAGGGGGGGGGGGGCACACACACACACACAGCCAGACTGACAGACATACAGACAGAAAGACAGACAGACAGACACACACACATTTGCCCGATCTCATAAGTCTACTTTTTCCTCATTTTTGCAAAATGTGAAAAGTAGGCTAAAAATTGCAGATTTAAAAGGTAAGTCAGCCTCTGAGCTCAGCACTTTCCTTCATGAAAAAGATTTACACGATATGTACCCGAACGTAAACATTGCTTTACGGATACTTCTCACCATTCCAGTGACCAATTGTTCTGGAGAAAGATCATTTTCGATACTGAATCGCGTCAAGAACTATTAGCGGTCAGTCACTAAAGAAGAAAGGTTAAACTCTATTGCACTCCTAGCGATTGAAAATATATGAGGAAAAACTTGAACTGCGATGCCATAAATAATGAATTTGCCGAAAAGAAGGCAAGAAGGAAACTTTTGAAGTAGTTCTCGTTGTGCTTGAGGAAGGCCCCGTTATGTCTTCATTCATGTTTTTAATCTGCACTCTAATTTCTCTAAAAAATATTGCAGGAAGATATGCAGTTGGCCTTATTTGTATATTAGAGGCGCTTTGTTCAATTTAAAATGTCGTTCGTGCCACTGCTCTTAATGCGTTTTAAAATTAGTGTGTGTTCTACTATTTTTTTTTTTTACTATATTTCGTGCTACCGCAGTTCATTCAGTTACAGCAGTAAATAAGATTTTTATTTTTGAAGCCACTCTTCTCTTTTGTTGTATGAATTAAGGCTAGACATTATTTTTGGAAAGGGTATTCATAAAGTGTTTTGGTTGCATAAAAGTTAAACTGTTTCGTGTTGTTTTACTCCAAGCTGTTATTTTTATTGAATTGACTATGATTTCCCTGCGTAAAAATTCAAGCATAAACCTATGCTGTCAGCCATATATCTGTTTATTCCTTTTTTCCGAACCTTACCTCATGCGAGTGGCTATGCCTTATCATAAAAATCGGGGGTGGGGGCTCAAGTGAGGAGGGGCGCTTAATGGAGAGGTGCCTATAGCGTAACTTTGGGTAAATCTGGCCCTGGGAACACTGGTAACTTTCTGTCCGTTTTCAAGAATATAGCCATAATCCAAGAACCAGTTCCTGATAACTTTTAGCAAATGGGGTGCATCTGCGAAATAGTTTATAGGCTGTTGAGTTACTGGGTGGTTGTAAGAAGAGCAGTTCACTGAGATAGACAATTCCCTCCACAAACCTATGTTCCCACCTCCACAGTCACTCACACAGGCTACCACATTGTACACAACGTTGTCAAGCTCGATAGTCACTCGGTCAAGCATATCCTTAGTCGTTAGAGTCAAAATCGAGGTACACAGGCTGTTTCCAGTTGGAAAAAGTTCTCTAGCTATAATAACTTGCATGTATGAATGAGGACCTACTATTTCATCCTCTTTTTGATCATAATCAAATGTAGCTGCCACTTTCATTTCATCATAAGAGAGAACTGTTGTTTTTTCAAAACTATTCACAGTGTGGCCTGTGCACGAGTTACATCATCCAGAATCCCTTGTCTCAAATTTAAACTTGAAGCCCACCTCTGCAATGAAGAAATTCCTGGTAGAGGGTAATGTAACTTTTGCCTGAGGTAAATGAAACATCGTTTGCTGAAATATTTGATGGTAAATGCAGTCGAAATATCATCTGAAGTCCATTTAACGTGCTTCATTTTGTTGATGATGATATCTAATTGGCTTTTACTCAGCACTCCTGAGAATTTACTAATGACTTGCTCGTTCAGTACTATCTGAGAGGTCTTTCCCAATTTAGCTGATAATTTTTCAACTGTTTTTTCTAGTTTCTCAATTTGCTTCTGGTAATCAATAATTTGTGCTCTATTTTGGAAACATTGCTTTCTTAACTGCTCACTTTCTTCTAAAACCTTGTTGTAATTCTCAAGAAGAATTGCATACCTGGTGTCATCTGCCTGGGTTTGAAGTGGTGCTTTTGGTTCACTCACTGAATTTTTCATCACTCTCTTCTCTGAGTAGATCTTGAAACAATGTCATCTGGTTCCTTTTTTAAAATTAACATTTGCTTCCTTGATGATGACTCTCCTATGCTGGTGTGATCTGGGGTTAAATTATTCTTGGGACACCTGGAAGTAATATCAGAATAACAAAGTTCATGTGGGATGTATGTAGTAATGTATCAAGTGTTTTTTTAATAAATATTAAGCTAACCCTCTCGTTTAAATTTATGATTTGATAACACAGCCATTGTATTTTGAAAGCTAGTGCTCCAACCAATAAAATACCATGTACACAATATGTCAATAATATTAACAGCTTTAAAATCATCCTAGCAGGTCATCAAAACTTAAGAGTAGGCCAGCTAGGCTCACTTACCATTTGGTTTTAGATTCATTGGAAATCTTGGCTTTATATTAAGGAATTCGGCCCTGTAGTCTAATTCGAAGTCTTCACTCTTAAAGTGGAGGGAACATATGAGGTGCCTAGAATCAAAACCCGCCAAATCTATTCCTTCACTTTTTCTGCAAAGTGGCAAAAACTGTCACAAACGAACCAATACCCAAAACGAAATACTTTTTTCACTAAAAAATGAATGAATTATTTTTAAAAACAGTGATGAAGTACGAAGCTGATCCCCGATATAGTTAAAAATGTATGTAGAAAAATATAAAGCAATAATTCGGATTTGTCGGGGTTTGTTACTAAGATTTGGATTTGGCAGGTTTTGATACCAAAGAGCCCTAATACATTTGAAGTTGCGAAGAGATTGTAGAAACTGCGTAAGCTTTATTCAGAAATTAATATTTGAATGAAAGTTAACTAAATATAGGTTATAAAATAATATAAATCGTATAATTTTTGTCCTTTGTTGTTGTTGTTATTGTTGTTTTACGGGGTGGTTGTGTTTTATTAGAATAAACAGAAAAAGAATAAAACTCATATTACCCCTTCAAGATTTGATTGCCGCTGAGTGTGGCTGTGCCAGCGTTTATGTTTATTGTATCATGAGCACTGCGGGGCGAAGCGGAGGACACAGCGATGACAGAGTGCAATCTGGACATAGGTCACGCTGCATTGCGTCAAATAAGCGTCACAGGAGCTCATGTCACCATGGACAGTTAAATCCAAAACTGGAGCTGAGTCATATCCTACACGCGCAACTGTACCTGTCAACGAAGCAAGCTGACGTGTGACACAATTACATAAAGAGTAGTTCCCATCTCCACCGCCGGCAATCAATTCCTGAAAGGGTAATAATACTGTTCAGTAAATAACCCCTGGCACTACAGCCCGTGAAGGGCCTAATCCCCAGCCATTTGGCTTGCAGATATTGGGGTGCCGCATGACCAGCGCATCGGGTCCCCTCGGCCGTTAATCTTGGTTTTCGTGATCGGGGCGCTGCCTCACTGTAGGTTACTCAATTGTCCTCACGAGGCTGAGTGCACTCCGTTCCAGCCCTCACGTCAGTTTCCAAAATCCCTGACGGAGCCAGGAATCGAACCCGGGGCCTCCGGGTGAGAGGCAGGCGCGCTACCCCAACACCACGGGGCCGGCAATACTGTAGCCTACAGTACTGAACAATAATAAGGAAAAGCGTCAAATTAAATTAATATTCAATTACTATGGTCCAGGCCTTTAGAGACAAAACTATCGTCATTCAACTATTAAATCACATTCTTTACTGGAAGTTATAGCTACACAATTTCTGTTTCTACCTCATCCTCAATAGTAGTATCTCTTCGTGTTCGCCACGACTTTGCAGATTGCAATAAAACTGCAGCTCTACATTTTCCCTCCATCTTTCTCCAGAATGCTTCGAAAGCAGTCTCGAAACATCTTTCACTTCTTGTGCCTGAAGGACAATCCCTCTGTTTATGGCTTATGGCTTTACGTGAATCATATCAAAATCAGGTTTCGTGACACGTTTGTGTTCGCAAATGTCAGTTCTGTGGAAAACATCACCCAGACCAGAATGTTATTGTTCTTCTCGTTCTTTGTCAAAATTATCCAAAACAAATTATTATCAGAAAGTACAACAACATAAACCATTCTAATCACGTCAGGCAGGGGTACATTCTCCGACTAATGCACGTAGGTAAAGAGTACACACTTCGCAAAGCATCATGGAAGGTAAGATGGCGGATCTGGGCGCTCCTATTGGCTGATGTGGATGTGGCGGGTTTTGTGACCAAAAATGACGAAACTGTCGTTGGACTAGGCGGATATTGCAACTAAGCCTCAACTTTGACTTCGTTTTACAGTAGGATGTAGCGGGTTTTGTAACAAAATAATAGTTTTAATGAATTCAGCGCAGCAAAAGCTATATGAAACAATGCTTATCTCAATTTTCATAAATTATGGATTTGGCGGGTTTTGATTCTAGGCGCCTCATATCCTACTTGTTTGAGAGTTGAAATTATATTTTCGCTTACATGCAGCAATCCACTGATTGCGAAGGCATGCGTCTTTTGGCGTCGTGAAAAACGACACGTCATTTCCAACTTTATAATAACTGTGACAAACTGCCACAGCACATCGTTGGCCTGGCAGGATTATAAACAAAAGGGCTTAAAACACGTGTTTAAACTACTGCAATCCATACAATATAATGTGTGGGAAAGTTGACTATCGTCGTATATCTCGTGCCTCGCGCGAGGAAGCTTGTGACGTCACTTCACGTCCTTTCCCTTCACCTCCACGGTCACCTCGCCAAAGAGCTCCATATTGAGGCAACCTCTGTAGTTTAGGCCGCTGATAAGGAAGCAGTATTAGATGTTGCAATTCCCTTCTCAGATTATATTCCCCTAATAAAATTCCTAATCCAAACAGTTTGGCAAAGTCAATGGTGCAAATACGCTGAAACTAAAGCAACATTTTATTATAGACTCCAACCTAGCATCCAACGTCACCCTTGGTTTCATTTCAGACAATACAGTCGTCGCCATATTATTACAATCATACGACTTCGGTTCAATCACTCCCTCACCCCGGTTTATCAAGCACGTTGTAAATTTATTCCGTCTGCAGTCTGCTCATGTCGTCATGCAGTAGGCACCATACATCATATACTTTTCCAGTGTACACGTCAGGTGTTTCTTCGTTCATTACAACTTCTAGGATTTCAACTCCCCTTAAACCTATCCACTATTTTATATCAACCGTCATTTCCCGTTCTATCTTCCCTGTTAACTTATTTACAGGATTGTTCCATTACCTTGAGAATTCCAACTCTATTGATGTTGTGGAGGCCATGAGCGAAGAGCTCTTTGGAGAACTTAGAGTTCTTTGATTCTTTACTCTGTGCTAGTTTTGTGTGTTTTGTCTTTCTGTTGGCATTAAAAGTTTTCCTAGTCGCCAGCATCAAATATAATTTATTATTATTATTATAATACCTCATCCCAGTACCTAAATTGGTGACCCCGACGTGATGTCGTGCAACGAAGAAGAAATACCAGGTCAGTCATTACAGATACGTCCAGTGTCTCAAAACGACGTGGATATAGCCCATGTCGCAGTAAAAATTCCTGCTATCTGGCGCAAGAACGTCAAGGTTTGGGCCATGCAAATAGAAGCTCAGTTTGTTATAGCAGGGATAACGGCTGAACTTACCAAATTCAATCATGTGCTAGGTGAGTTAGATGCCGATGTAGCTGAATTAATATCTGATTTTCTGTGCAAGCCCCTGTCCAATACGCCTTTCTCCGACTTGAAAAAATGGCTTGTCCAAGAGTTCGAAGAATCGTAGGGACGTAAAGTTAACAAGCTTCTGATGGAATTAGACTTAGGAGACAAGAAACCGTCCCAATTGCTTAGGGAAATGAGAAATTTGACTGGAACACAAGTTAAGGACGATTTCTTAAGCACGATATTTATCCAGCGGCTACCCGTCAATGTGCTTTCTATATTAGTGTCAAGTAGTGATATGTTGGACAATTTGGCAATAATGGCCGACAAAATAATGGAATTTTCAGCTCCCACACACAACATATACAGTACCCAAGCCACGCAGCAAAGTTTTAGAGACCAACCTTACCTCAACTTAGAAACAGACAGACTTTCACGCCTTGAAGTGCAGATTTCTCAGTTAACTTTAAGTGTCAACGAACTGAGAACCAGATCTCAATCTAGATTGCGAGACTCAAGGTCACGTTCCAAAACACCAGCAAGTAGATATGACCCAAACAAATCATTTTGCTGGTATCATTTTAAGTTTGGAGATAGAGCTAAGAAATGCACTAGCCCTTGCTCCTATCGTTGCAACGTCAGTGTGCCGGAAAACTAGCTCGCTCCCCACTGGACGCAGCATGTGATCGGAGCTTGGTATCGCGCCGGTTGTTTATTATTGATAAATTAACTGGCTACAAATTCCTCATAGATTCAGGAGCTGATATCTCCGTACTCCCTACTTCTTTCAAGGAACAAGGGCAAGTGTCAAAAAGGCAACTGTATGCAGCCAATGGCAGTCCAATCAAAACGTATGGTGAGTGACTTCTCAAACTAGATTTAGGTTTACGCAGACATTTCTGTTGGAATTTTCTGATAGCAGAAGTACAAACACCTATAATTGGAGCTGATTTTATCCACAATTTCAATCTGCTAATCGACATGAAAAACAGATGTGTCATAGACAGTACGACTAATCTCTCCTCACCAGCTACCTTGATCAAAACAGAAGTGATCGAATCACTCCGTACCAACCCTCCAGATCAAAAGTACGCCGAAATTATCAAAGAGTTCCCTGATCTCCTGAAAGAACGAATCAATTTTTCAAGTCCTCATTCCAGTGTGATGCACCCCATCATAGCAACTGGACATCCAGTCTCAGCTAAGGCACGGCGATTACCACCAAAGAAACTTGTAGCTACCAAGGCAGAATTTCAGCAGATAATCGATATGGGAATCTGTCGACCTTCGAACAGCTGTTGGGCAAGTCCTCTCCACCTTGTACCCAAAAGAGATGGATCTTGGGGTCCTTGTGGTGATTATCGGGCATTGAACAACATCACTCGACCTGATCGCTACCCAATACCCAATATACAAGACTTCAACAGTCAGCTGGATGGAGAAAAAAAGTATTTGGGTCATTCCATGTCAACTGACCTTGTATGTAAAAAATATATTTTGCCAAAAAAGTGTATTTCTTTATCCTAATCTATTTAAAATATTCCACTGGACATGGTCATAAAGGATTTTTAAATAGAAATCTACATGTTACGATAAGCAGCACAATTATACTTGGTTAATTTATTGATAATTTCAACCATGATTTTGTTTCCTATATTGGCTTTGCTGGTATTCGTAAAATATGTTTGTCAACTAAACTGCCATTGTTGTATGCTGATTAGCTGTAGAAGAGGAGTTTTTACACCACATAATAATTGAATTGAGGTAATAGTTTACCTTTATTATTCATTATTAATGTTTATAAACACTTAGTCACACCCGTAACACATTTTAATACATTAAGTCTGATATATACTGAAACAGTTATGACAGGAAGTTAAAAATTCACAGAAGTGAGGTTAAATGTATAGCCTACAACTTTTAATAAGAAGTTTTTCAAATTAAATAATTATGTACCTAAGGAAATAGTGTTACGGGTGTGACATTACAAGTGTTACGGGCGTGACATTACAATTTTATTAACTTAACAATATGTAAATTTTCAAACAAGTAGGCCAAATGAATATTTTCATTAGTGTAGTTTTCTTTTTTCAAGGTGAAGCAACATTATGTCTTCTGCTAAAAGAGTAAGAAAGAATCATGAAAAATTAAAACATAACAAACGAGAACTAGGGAAATACCTGATGAAGGAGCAAGAAAAACAGATAGGAAGCGATGAGAGAAGGCAAAGAAACATCTAGATGAGGAGGTAATCAAGAACGCTTTAAAACTTAAAAGATTAAGAGATACAGAAAGACAAAGAAAACGCAGAGAAAAACTGAAACACAAGCCCACAACTCCTATAGAAACTGGGCTTACACCTGAAAAGGGCCCTGACAGTTCTAGTCGTTCTCTAGGGAAATCAGTGAGCAAGGCCAGAAAAAACCTTGTCTGAACATAAGATGGGACAGTATGAAACCAATACCGCAACTCCACAAATTTCACTATTTTCATTCAGTCGGGCAGGGTGTTATAAGTGCAGCATTAACATACTGAGGAGAGAGGTCTACTACAGTTTCCTTAGAAGATGTGGAACCTCTGCAAAAAGTTCAGCCCAAAGCGAGAACATTGATGTTAGAGGTTTCGTATTGGTAAATCTGGATGTTAGTGGGAATTTGAATACCAGAAAACAGTATTATGCTGAAGTTCTCAACTTAGATGAAGGAAATGATTCTCTTGTAATGAAATATATGCATCCTAGTGGGACTTCATGGATCTGGCCTAAGAAGGAAGATGTATCTATGGAGAAAACTTCCATCATTGTCCAAAAAGTGAAATATCCAAGAGTTATCAATAATCGTGGACAGTTTGTTTTTGATCCGAAGTGACTTATTTTTGCAGAAAAAATT
This sequence comes from Meconema thalassinum, assembly GCA_946902985.2. NCBI lineage: Eukaryota > Metazoa > Arthropoda > Insecta > Orthoptera > Tettigoniidae > Meconema > Meconema thalassinum. Next base: position 1,620,951,843 of record OX336388.2, on the reverse strand, counting down.
CAAAAGTAAAACTTTGTCATCTTACCCGTTTTCTTTTAAATCTTTACTTAGTTGCATTTTCAGTATTTTGGAGAAAATAATAACAAAATAAAAAAATATCATGCTAGAAATATTTTGTCACACCCGTAACAGTCACACCCGTAACATGCATTAATAATTCTGTACGCCCTTAGATAAAAACAAATTAAATTTTAAGAAGGTAACCTTGTCCTAAAAAGCCTAGAGGAACAGAAAAAAATGTCCCATTATTGCAGAATGTAGTAATTAACAGAGTTACTAAATTAACTATATGAATGCGCAATGCCAGTAGAAAATTTTGTCACGCCCGTAACGCTCGAACTTTACCCTCTATCTTTCCTTAGACAAAAGATATGGATTTCATAATTATGAATCAACAACTATGTAAGTAGAGTTATCTACCATAACTTTTTCAACTGCCTATGGTATATGAATTTGACATAGTAATAAGTGTTACAGTCAATATAACTAAATATTTGTCACACCCGTAACGATGGAATGACCCATTTTCCAAGATCGATCTCCTACGCGCATACCATCATATACCAGTTCATCCTGACGATATTCCGAAGATTGCAGTAATAACCCCCTTCGGACTGTTTGAATTTGTTTCCCTACCGTTTGGATTACGCAATGCAGCACAGACCTTTCAGAGATATATGGATAACATTCTACGAGATTTTTATTTCACCTACTGCTACATCGATGATACATAGCTTCCTCCAGTGAAGATGAACATAAACGGCATCTGTATTTATTATTTGAGCGCCTCAGTCAGTTCAATATTAATATTAATATTAGCAAATGCATCTTTGGAGTGACAGAAGTGCCATTTATTGGTTACCTGATATCTGCCAATGGTATCCTTCCATTGCCAGATCGCGTACAGACAATCACAGACTATCCACTACCGGAAACAATCCAAGACTTGCGTCGTTTCTTAGGACTAATCAACTTCTATCGTCGAGCACTTCCTCATGCAGCCAATATTTTTTTTAAACCAAATCTACTTGTTAAATGTCACTTTAACTCAGAGAGTCATATCTTGACATACAGACAATAAACACATAGATAACATAAATTTACAGTATGGCGTTAGATAATTAAACCAAATGTTCATTCGGCATTTCATAGCTTCCTCGTTATTTCGAAACTTAATAATGCTTTGCAGTAGTTATCTTCATTCACAATATAACTGGGCAACTTTTCTGATGGAGACTGCACAAAGTTCTTTCTTAATCATAAATGTGGACACAGTGTTCTTCATTTTTTGACAGTTCTCCATGGGAGACACATCACAGAAAGAATTACTTTTATTTCCCTATCGAGCCCTTACTGACGGTAAGAGTCTGATAAGTTTTGTAGTAAGGAAAAAAAAACATCAAACTCACAGGAAAAATCTACAGACAGCAATATGTGGCTGTACTGTAGTAATCGTATAGGCTACCTAGTCAATACAGATAGGCTCTCCTAGGCTTTAACAAGATTTATAGCTTAGGAAGCCATCTCCTGTACTTGAATGCTTAATTTACATGCATCTTTGTTCTGAATCTCATCCGACGCTTTCTTATTCCACATTGCCCTGATGGTATTAAAATATTTTGCTAATTGATCTGCTTTCCCCCATTCCCTTTTTAGTAATTTAATTAAAGTGTGATACTCATTTTCATTTTCTATTCTGTTTAGATCTGCTTTGTCTACAAACTTTGCTCTTATCATTTTAATTTCCTTGCATTCCCTGATCAGGTGCGCTGCACCCATAACCTTCCCACAAAACAGGCAAATGTCCTCTTTTCCTACTTCTCTCAACGCTTTGTTCTTATACACTCCCATTAACCACCAAATTATCCCTATCATTTCTATTTTCATTAGGCATTGAGGCTTTATGCTCATAAAGTTCCTTATTTCGCAGAACTCCGTTAAGGTTCTCCTACTGGTGCACTCTTCTCTTAGCACCTGCAACTCTACGTCATTAACCCTTCTACACACTTTTTTACACACCCTACCTTCCTCTCTTTGTAAGTCCCTATCCCATAGATAACCCATTCCTAATCTTTCCAGTACACTTCTTACCCCGTCCACCCAGTAGCCCTCTTGCTGATGCTTCATTTGGTGCAGGTAGGCTACCTTAAGCATTCCCCCCCCCCCCTTCCACCTGCTTTTAAACGAATCCAAGACTTTATGACCTTTTTTATGATATGTTGTCTAATGCTTACATCCTCACACAACATTCTCACTCCACAATTCGCCGTGCAACTAGGTAGCCCCAAAATTATCTTGGCAAACCTACTTACAATACTGTCCAGGGTTTTCGTTCCTTCCTCTAAACCCCATACTTCCACTCCATAGAGTGCTCTTGAAACGATGAGTGCGTTGAACACATTCTTATACACTTTGTCGTCAAGATTCGGTAACCTACGCTCTAACACTTAAACATTCGCCAATGCTGCTAGCCCTTTCGATTTTGCCCTTTTAATTTGTTCGGTCCATTTACCATTACTCGCCATTATCGTCCCTAGATACTCAAGTTATTTCACCGTCTCTAACTGTGACCCATACATGACCCACTTTTAATTCTTAGCCAGTTTAACTCCCTTTTTGCAGACCATAACTTTGGTCTTACTCGGGTTAATTTTTAAGTTCCAGTCCTCACAGTATCTCACAATCTCGTCAATACTATATTGCATATTATAGGATGTTAGAGCAAGAAGAAGGATGTCATCAGCAAAAGCTAGGCCCGGGATATCATAATTGTCCAAGCAAGGGTTGGACCGTTGCTCAAAGCCCTTTGAATCGAAAATATCGTTGATAAATAGCAAAAAAAAAGCACCGGGGATAATTTGCATCCCTGTTTTAATCCTATATTAGACGTTATCTCTCCTACAATTACATCAACTTTAGTTTTAATTGCACATTTCACTTCGGAATACATATTCTCAATTGCTCGTATCATTTTATGTGACACCCCGATTTTTTCCAGTTTAGCCATGACAGCTCCCCTGCTCACTGAATCAAACGCCTTCTCCAAATCAATAGCTGTGATATACAGCTTACCTCTTTTCCTTCTTATGTACTTGTCCATCACCGTTTTAACCACCATTATATTGTCACTGGACCTCATCCCTTTTCTGAACCCTGTCTGGAGTCTCGAGAACACCGAACAGCCCTCTGCCCATGGTATTAAACGCTTGGATAAGACCCCGGTGTACATTTTGCTCAAATTATCAAGCAAAGTTATGCCTCTATAGTTGCCTGTCTAGTTTGTCCCCACGCTTCTTATATATTGGACAAATTATCCCCTCCTGCCACGCCCTCGGAAATCTACCTCCTTCAAAGATTTTGTTAAAGATTTTTACCAAGCTGTCCATCATGAACCTATTGTTACTCAACTCTTGCCAAAATTAATTTGTTATCCCCGAAATAACACCTGACTTCCCTCCTTTACTTTTTGCTATTACTTCCTTAATTTCCTCTATCGATATGACTTGGTCCAGCATAGGCAGAGCGGCCTCCAGCCCCCTCGGGACGCCAAACTCATCCCTCTTCCTCCAATTATCTTCAGCATTTAACATATTCTCATAATATGCAATCCATACTTCATCACTAATAGAGCTCCCCCACCACTTCTGCTCCCCCTACAGTAAGAATTTATCCTGCTCCACACTTTGCTACAGTCGTTAGCTTTAGAATCCTTATTTAGTGCTGTTGCTTCCTTACCCTGCCATTCATCTTTCATTTTGCTGAGCAGTTCCCTATATTCTTTCCTTTGACGACAAAATTCTACTCTCATCGTATCATCCCCTCCTCTCTTGTATAACTTCAGTGCCCTAATAAATTCGGTTTTCTTCCTTCTACAAGAGTCATCGTACCATCCTTTAATTCTCCCTAATTTTCCCCTAGCCTTCACGCATGCAGCCAATATGCAGGATAAACTCTTTGACATCACTCACGGAGCAAAGAAGAACGACAAAAGAAAAATTACTTGGAGAAATGAACTTCAAACGATATACTCAGATTTGAAGACCAGTCTTGTTAATGCAGCTCTTCTCGCACATCCTTCCTATGAACTACCGTTGGTTTTGATGGTTGACGCTTCTGACTTTGCTATGGGTGCTTCACTTCACCTAGTTAGAGGAGATATTCTCCAACCCTTATCGTTCTTTTCAAAGAAACTCAGCGTCACACAGAAGAACTAGACTTATGACAGAGAACTTCTTGCTGTGTATTCAGCTGTCAAACATTTCAAACATATGCTAGAAGGTAGAGAATTCCCAATCTACACGGATCATAAACCTTTGACATTTATGTTTAATCAACGACCCGACAAAGCTACCCCTCGGCAACTACGCCACATGAGCTTTATAGGGCAGTTCACCACTGACATTAGGTATGTGGAAGGAACGAATAACTCGGCTGCTGACGCTTGTTCTCGAATTTCTTCCATCAGTATTCCTTTACGCTTTACTTCGGAGGAGATTGCCAAAACTCAAGCTACAGATGAGGAATTGAAACATCTGCAGCAATCAAGCGCATGTTCTCTGAAATTCCAGGTGTTTCCTTTACCCAATAACCATGAACTTATCTGTGACAATTCCATCGGCAAGCTCAGACCAATCATCCCTACTGCATTTCGTCATCGCATATTTGAGTCCATCCACAACCTGTCACGTCCTGGGGTAAAAGGCACGATCAAACTCATCCAACAACGATACGTATGGCCGTCGATGAAAAAGGATATCAAGTTATGGGCATCATCATGCGTCCCTTGCCAGCGAGCAAAAGTCTGGCGTCATACACACAGCGCTATCGGCCTATATGAGCAAGTCACAGGACGATTCAGCCATGTCAACATTGACATTGTTGGACCTCTTCCATCATCCCAAGGTTACTCATATGTACTCACAATGATCGACCGGTTCTCACGGTGGCCTGAAGCAGTTCCAATAAAAGACATTACCGCAGAAACAATTGCATCCACCATACTCTTAAACTGGATTGCCCGTTTCAGAGTTCCCAATATAATCACTACTGATCGTGGACGACAATTTGACTGTGAACTCTTCAGATGTCTCACGCAATCACTTGGCGTCCAACATATTAAAACTACAGCATACCATCCGGCAGCAAACGGGATAATTGAACGCTGGCTTCGGCAATTGAAATCATCTCTGAAAGCTCACCTAACAAGCGACTGGGTCCCTAAACTTCCATTAGTTCTGCTAGGACTGAGATCCTACATCATCCCCAATCACAACAGAACTCCAGCAGAGATGACCTATGGAACTCCAATTAAACTACCTTCAGACTTCTTCAATGGACCTTCAAATACAGAAGATATTCCAACTTTCTTATACAAGCTGAAAGAACAAACCAGGACACTTCAACCTGTGCAATCAGAGCACCACTCTGGCAACAAGATATTTGTTCACCCGGAACTAATGAAGTGTGAATACGTGTTTATTCGGCAGGCTGGATACCGACGCCATCTGCAACCAGTGTACAACGGACCATATCGTGTGCAGTCAAGGAATAACAAACATTTCAATATCGAGACTCCATCAGGCTCACAAACAGTGTCCATAGATCGACTTAAGTAGGCATTCCTTCTGAAGGAACCCCAATCAACGTTGACAACGGACACTGCCGCAACATCTCCACCTCCGGATCCAGCTACTCCTCTGAAACATCCTGAGCCTCGTCCTAGTGTCACCACAAGAGTTGGCAGACGAGTGACATTCCCTCGTCGCTTCCTTAGCGTTACCACTGGGGAGGGAGTGTGTGGAGGCCATGAGCTCTTTGGAGAACTTAGAGTTCTTTGATTCTTTACTCTGTGCTAGTTTAGTGTGTTTTGTCTTTCTGTTGGCATTAAAAGTTTTCCTAGTCGCCAGCATCAAATATAATTTATTATTATATTACAATACCTCATCCCAGTACCTAAAATGTGACTCGGTTATTGTGTATGTCTCGTAGAAAGTCGCTAAGGAGAATCATTTCAGCGTGAAGATTTGTTTTGCCTGTGTGTCCCTGTTTTAATCCTGATATTGTATCTTCCTATCTCCTGATTTAGATGCCATTTTCTTTTGTTATTTCATACTCCCACACAAATCGCGAATACTATTATAGTAACTGCCAACTGGGGCTGTGTTTCTATCTCCCAAAATGTAAATAATGGCACCCCGTCGTGTTCGTTAAGCCGCCATTTTCGTCGCGGTCACGGCCTAGGGTGGGGGCTTAACGAAGAGGAGTGAATCAAAACTTTCTAAATCAAAACGTCCCTGATTGGCTGAGCACTTTCCGCCACACAGCCGCAATCAATTCCGCCATTAACCTCAATTTAACATAACCTACGTAAATTTCAAATATTAATGTTGGTGAAGGATGGGGGACTTGTGGATTTGATAAGCCATTTTTAGTGTTGCCTTCTATAGATTTGTGGGTGGCATTGTATTTTTTTTGGCAATCTCGTTATGTTGTAGACATTAAGATAAATAGTTCTATTTCGGGGGCCTATCACTCAGTAGCGGTTTATCACAACAGTAGCCTACTATTACAAATAGCTGTACTTTATTAAGTTTTTATGCACCTTCGCGAAATAGTGGTGGTGGTTTGAGATTATTTTTGACTACCATTATGGGGTTTTAATCGTTTTTCATAGAGCATTTTTGTTGTCTTGTAGGTATGATTGAATTGACATGTTAGGCCTGCATGTACAGTTTTTTTATTTTATTTTCTGGTTTTGGGAATAATGCTCATTACCATTAAGTGCAATCGTGTTGACCGACTGAAAGACATTGAATATTTCGTTTACTAAGGCAACACTGAATTATGGGTTCCAACACGTTATGGACTTGGAACTTATGTTCGCTTAACAAAATAATGATACATCAACATGTCATTCTTGTAATATCTGCAAATAATAAAAATATTTCCCATCCAATATAGGCCTATTCATGTTGAACGGTAGAAAGTTATCAACCTTTATTAAGGCAACCCTGAAAAATGCTCATTTTAATCTAGCCTACTTACTCGGAGTCATCTGCATCAATGTCCCTAGAGGTTCAGTTTTTTTAATTCTCCTTTTCCTATGGTCAAATAACACATGGATGTTCCCTATTTTTCTTAAGGGGATTCAATGATCTTATGCTGAACTTAAAATATGAAGTTGTCAGGATAAAAACATGTCCATAGCCATCAGAAACTTGAGGACACTGAGATCAGGAGAATGTTGATTGACCATGGATGCAAGACCAGAAAGTCTTAAAGAGGAGTGTTTCATTTAGAGGCTTGGAACATCATGATCAAGACCCCTGTACTTAGGTGTGTACTCAATCTGTTTCAAAACTCGTTGACAGATCATGAGTTAATCTGTGGCTGGAATCCACTCCGTGCTAAGCTAAGCTGTGAGTGCTGGGCACCATTAGTGTTCTGTAACTACTGAATCAATTTCTGAAGGTTGTGTCATAGGCCTATGCATAGACAAGTCGCTGAGAATGTTCTCTGAATGGTGAATACCAGTAGGCTAGCCTACTTAGCTGCCCCCTTCATTAGCATTTCCAGGCACCTGGTTAGTTGGTAAAATGAAATAGAAAAATCACTCGAATGGTTCAAGTTGTCCTTGATTGTCCTCGTGGGACAGTGTACCCCATTCCAGATCTTAGTTCAGAATTAGTTTTCTTGACGGAGATGGAGAAACAGTCACAATACCTATGGTACTACTAGACCTAGTACGATACATATAGATGGGAGCAAAGTGAGACCAACCTCTACGTAGCTTATGTCCCATTAATTGGGAATGGGAGATTGGTTCAACATGTCAGCCTATGTTGTATATTTCATTAATGTATGGGATCTAAAAGTGTATCATAGGAATATTAAAGCAAGCCATAATATATTACCAGTTGGTCAATTGGATACAACAATTCGATGAAACATTCGGATATGAAGTGTCGTAGGTAACCAGAGAAGCGACACAAGAAAAAAAACCTGAGTCTTCCAGGCAGTTGTCATCAACTGTATTTCACATAGAGAAGAATGACTAAAATAGTTCTTCATGAAAAAAATAAGTGGTCAATGGCTTGAAAGACAGTAGCAAGGACTTACATGCTCTCAGTAAAAGGGGAGTTAAGAAAGATGTTTGGAATATTTAAATCAGTAGTTGATAGCCAGGATTTTTAAAATTACGGTAGGTAATTGCATCATATTATGATTAGTAGCCTATGTGCAAGATTTTAAATGGTAGGTTTTTCTGTGAACCCAAAAACAGCTCTTAACATGTTTTTTTAACGTTGTAATAATGCATTTTATTAATCCCTTAACGAGTCAAGGACTCATATACAAAGGAATCGTACTGTTTTATCTTGTTGGCGACAAATTACAATTGAATGTTTAATTTACAAAGTTTTCAGTATGAAAAAATATTTTTTTTTTGTAATTTTCATAAGTTTTGTACACAGTGTGGTCTTCTTCTGTCTTCTCAAATTTTGGAATTTCTTCAAACTGGCATTTTATAATCATTCCACATAAACTGTTTTAGCCTCCTTTTAAAGACTGGTAGGCTAGGTGCAATTTTTATATTTTCTGGTAGTCTATTTTACTTTACAGAGGCACTATACTTAATGCTATTACTGCCATATTATTTGGAATTGATTTGGAAAAGTGATATGTCATCTGCATGTGTAGTTTTGTAAGCATGTAAATCAGATTATTTAGTGAAGTTTAAATTTGTGTGGATACTTTTGTGTAGGATTTGGTACATCAGGACATTTGATTTGATTTCTGCATTTAGGACTACAGGTTGAATTTTACTCGTAATATAAAGGTGTTTGGTTGGTGTTAAAAAGGGTAGATATAAATATTTCTTATGGCTCTATTCTGAATTACCTCAATTTCCTTCTTTAGGTAATTTGAGCATTTTATCCAAATTGTATTCAAATATTGTAAGTGGCTATGGATTAAGGAAAAATACACTTTCCTGGGTAGATATTTTGGGATATAGTAGCTCAATTTTTTTTATCATCCCAGCGGCAGGTGATTTTTTTTTACTAATGCATCAATGTGCTTTTGCCATGAGAGATTTTCTTCTATTATCAGGCCTAGGTATTTGACAGATGAGACCCTTGTAACTGCCTTTCCATTCAGCATTATATTCTGAGTGGTGTCTAACTTTGTTCTACGCTTAGATATTATTAAATAATTTGTTTTACTTCATTTATTGTTAATTTATTAGACTGGGTCCATCCAAGTATTGTATTCATGTCCTCCTGCATGTGTGTAATCAGCGTGTTCGTGGTGTACGCATTGTAAAAGATGCTTAAGTCGTCTGCAAACAACGTTATATTGCCATGAAAACTGAGTGTTGCTATGTCATTAATATATACTAAGAAGAAGGTAGGACCCAATATTGATCCTTGGGGCACACCGTGGGTAATATTTACTTCCTCACTTCTGTAGCCATTTATTTCAATATACTGCTTACGATTGGATAGGTAATTTTTAAACCATGTCCAAGCTACTCCTCGGATACCGGCTTTATCAAGTTTTCCTAAAAGAATTTCATGGTCAACAGTATCAAACGCCTTTCTCAGGTCTATGAAAAGGCCACTCGCTGTCATCTTTTTGTCTATCACATTTAATTCTATTAATAATCACCGTTCTTGTATCTTAATTAATAATTAATTGGTATTCTGCCCGAAGGCAGGTCCGAGCCTCCGAAGAGACTACCCCCAGCCGGAGTTTACTTGCGGTAGGGTGGCCAGGGCCTTTCCGCTCCTCCTTATGTTGGCCAACAGCGCGCAGTGCCTAGAACCGGCATACCCTCCAAGTTCTGACTGCGCCCAATGTTGCTTAACTGCGGAGTTCTCATGGGATCCGGTGTTTCAACACGGCTAGGCCGTTGGCCCCTCTTATATCTTACATTATATTAACATTATTTTTAATAAATATACCCAATTTTGACTTGATCTTAGATGATTTCATCCTTATTTGTGTACTTATTTTAGTATTAATTGACAATGAAAATGTATTGTTTTTTTTAAACTATATAAATAGAAATGTTAATGGAGTTAAACCATTCACCAGTTAGAGATCATATCAATTGTGGCTATTTCTGTGCTTGAGTTTTCTCTGAATCCATACTGCCCTTTGTAGAAGTAATCATTTTATTTAAGAAATTAACAATTTTGTTTTTACTTCTGTTTCGAGTACCTTGGATATGGGTGGGAGGATGGAAATTGGTCTGTAATAGTCTGGATTGCTTTTGTCAACTCCTTTATAGACTGGTATGACTAGTGCTATTTTTAGAGCATCAGGCACCAGGCCAGACCTACAAGTCATTGGGAGGGAGGTTTAATCTACATATCTGTTGCACATAAAATGAGCTTCTGATTAGAGCTCTGAGGGAATGTTTAAATGGATTGATGATACAGAGTTTATCAAGCCATTTTCTATGCATCTTTTAAAAACATTTTAGCAATTCATAAGTTACTGTCATTGTAACCGGTACACTTATTTTAGGTTTATGGTGGAGTTTGAGGGGTGAGTGTGTATTCACACTAAGGGAGAGCAATTTTAAACAAAAACATATATTTATCTTTACTTACAATAACGCATACCCTTCCACACATCTTGTCCTTTATCATTAACATCATTACCCCTTTCTTCTTTCTTTAATCTCATTCCTTTCTACTAATACTATTCTCTCCTTCTCTTTCTATCCAAAAGATCTTAATAATCATCCCTCATGGAACTAACAAGTCTAAGTCTAAGAATATCAAAACTATATATAAAAAACAAACTAACATCGTAAAAAGAACTTAGAAAATACGCTGCACCGGCAAGGCCCCCCATCACCCCACTGCCAGAAACTAGATATCTCTAACTTTGGGGGCAATGGACAGCCCTCCCAGCAAAGCCATTTTCTTAGCCTAACATAACTTCTAAGAACATGTAACTTCATAACCAAATGTTGCAATTCGCCCCTAATGTGATTCTCATGTGAGAATCGCATGAGGATCACATTCCTAAAAAGAACATAAATAAAAATACAACACAATACATATACACCAAAAATATCACACACAAAATAAAATAACTTATGAACTATCAACATTGAGTCAATCAGACACTCCTGCTTCATCAGAAAATCCGACAACAATATCATAGTCAGAAGGAATGGTAGTAGCGTCATCAAACCCGTCCACGCCGTTATCACAATCATCCTCATCCTCCCGTTCACCGTCATCTGAAGAACCAACATCATCAGCTTCATCACCAATATCATCATTTTCAGCATTACCATCCTCCTCCTCATTCTTCATTTTTTGTTCTTCTCTTATTCTTCCTTTTTCTTCCTCTATCTTCCATCTCGTCTTTTTCTTTATCTGCCATGTCATTCCGTACCTTGTACTCCTCATCTTCCATCTCCAACGTTCCTGTCTCCTTTCCTTCCTCATTTTCTTCTTCTTCTGATCCTTCACCCTCTTATCTTTCTTTACCTGACATTTCATCTTCTTCCTACTCCTTCTCTTTGCTTTCCAACTCATCTTTTTATCTATCATCCTGGTCCTCATTGTCTTCATTCTCAACCACTTCTCTCTTCTTCCTTTCCACATTTTCCACCTCTTCCTCGTCTGTCTTGTCTTACTCAACAGTTCCTTTCTCTTCTTCCACTTTGTTCTCCACTGTTTCTTATTCACTTGAACTTCTTCTAATGTGTAGTCTTCCTCCAACTCTATCTTGTCCTTTACTCTTTCTTTTATCTCTTTTTCTTGACTGCTACTGTCTTCTTCATGACCAACCTCATGTGCTTCTCCTTTCTCTTCTTCAGTTTCTTCCATCTCATCTACTTTCTTACTTTCTTCCATTTCACCTTCTCCGTTATACGTTTCTCCTTTCTCTTCTACCTTGCCCTCTATCTCATCTTCTTCCCTGTCCTCAGTTTAATTCTCTTCCTCCATTTGACGTCCTCCGTCACCTTCTTCTCTCTCTTGTCCATTTTCTTCCACACGCCCCCTGCCATCACGTACTTCACATATCTCCTCCTCCATTTCGTGTCCATCTTTCATTCCTTCTTCCCCTCCATTACCATCTTCTACACCCCCCCCCCCCCCCCAGCATCACGTACTTCACATATCTCATCCACTTCTTCCTCCTTTCCAGCCACTCCCACAGACACTTTCGAAGATTCAGTTTCTTTTTTCACACCTCTTATTTCCTTACTTAACTCTTCTACTTTAGCATTTGTGGCATCTGCCTGTTTCTTCACTACCTCATCTACATATAATTTCACCGATTCCACCTGCTTACCTACAAATTCTATCTGTCTGCATAATTCCTGCTTCTGTTGACCCATATACTCTTTTATCGACTCTTCCTGCTTCTTAATAGACTCACCTATCTCCTTACTTAAAGATTCTCCTTGCTTCTTAATAGATTCATTCATAGTCGTAAGCATTTGGATCAAACTAGCTTTGCTATTTTGCATGATAAGGCCGTACTTCACTGCTATTAAAATTTGCTTTTCTTCGCCTTTACCTGCTTCCTCGTCTTGCTCATATCCCTCTTTTGATCTCACTTTGGTGGCGTCATATTATACTTGGTCTAACTTCCCTTTATCGAGCTCCACGTTGAGGCGCAATTTGTAACCGTACACTTATTTTAGGGTTATGGTTGAGTTTGAGGGGCGAGTGTGTATTCACACTAAGGGAGAGCAATTTTAAACAAAAACATATATTTATCTTTACTTACAATAACGCATACCCTTCCACACATCTTGTTCTTTATCATTACTCATCATTACTCCTTTCTTCTTTCTTTAATCTCATTCCTTTCTACTAATACTATTCTCTCCTTGTCTTTCTATCCAAAACATCTTAATAATCATCCCCAATGGAACTAACAAATCTAAGTCTAAGAATATCAAAACTATATATTAAAAAAAACTAACAACGTAAAAAGAACTTATGGTGGCCATACACGTACCGGTCAAGCTGTCGGTTATGCCTGAACAGTCCAAACTAAACCGGCGGCCGGAACGTGAGTGGGATCCGGCTGGCCAGTCAGTTCCGACTGAACAGGTGGCCGGTGATCGAACGAAAACACAATCGTCCATCCGGTTGACCTGAAGAGAGTCAACCGGCCTGAAGCCTGCCCACGTGCATCGCCAGGTACTGGTTGCCTGGCATCTAGCAGCCAAGTTCGCAGCTACGTATCGTTGACGTTAGCATTTGGTAGCAAAAGTAGGAACTAGTTGAAATTGATCGTCTGCAGTCCTTACCTGAATTACAGATAACACACGCTATTGAAAGAAATAGATTTTAATTGCAACAAAAATACTGTTTCGAAAAAAAAATAACTTGAGGAGCTGCTACAGAAAAGAATTGAAAAAAGTGAAAGTATCTACGAAAACCGGTACATTGTCAGATGATTTATATGTACCAAAAATATGGTACTACAACCTACTCAGTTTCTTGGATGACGAGGAAATCCCCCGAAAATCACGAAGCAACATACACACTGAAGACGAAAGCAGTGAAAATGAGGAGGTAAGCATAATATATTATGACAATAAATTTTATGATGGAAAATTGTTTATTTATTGTATAAAACATAGTAGGTACTACACAACACCTTTCTTCAGTAAATAGCTACCTACACTCAAGTTACATACTGAATGTATGTACAGTACGGGGCTACATGACCACGTTGTCGCAGCCCCTAAACTTAAGAACTAACCAACCAACGTACAGTACAGCTAATTTTTACCCTGGTTTGGCAAATGTGCATGCTAGATACATACCTACGTACGTGCTAGGAATACAGTTTGTTTTCAATTAATGAAGTTCAGTTGCCATGGAATGCTACCTTCATGAACAAAATAATTCATAAAACCCTCCCGAACATTTTTCGCAGCAACAATGGTGTTTCCAGAAACCCTTCTCTGTAAACCATACATATTTGCATGTTCACAATTATAACCAAAATTAGTGATACCCGCTCCAATGTCATCAGTATCAAATCATTCAGCGGGAGCATACAACTTAAAAACATTATTAATCAAGAAATTGTGTAATACGCAGCATGCCATTACAACTGATTCAATTTTTTTAGGCTCCATGTTGTTGTGGGTACGAAATATTCTGAAGCGAGCGCTCATAATTCCAAACGCATTTTCTACTATATTTCCAGCTCGTGAAATACGGTAGTTGTATACCTTTTTGTTGACAGAGTTCAGGTCTGCCAATCTAAATGGCTTAATGAAATCGACTCGCAAAGGGAACGCATCATCTGCTATAAACACATAAGGTAAGGTTGTGGAAGTGTTTTCAACATTTTCTTCAGGCGGAATGTTCAATCGACCTCTTCGCAGTTTCTCAAAAAATGAAGGGTTTTGTAGAACACCCCCATCTGACACCCTACCATTTGTTCCAAAATCGCACATTATGAACCTATAATTTCCATCGACTACTGCTAATAACACCATACTATGTTGGCCTTTGTAATTGTAAAATTCTGATCCACTTCCTGCGGGAGGGATGATAGTCACATGCTTTCCGTCTAGTGCTCCAAGGCAGTGTGGAAAATTCCAACGCTGCTCAAAGTGTTTGGATATGTTTCTCCATTCTTCTGTAGTTTGTGGACACTGTAACATAAATCAAAACTAATATGACAAGATTTGAACAGAATTATGCACCTAGCATTAATGAATGACAAAAATAAAGCAAGATGGATTACTCAACAATAAATAAAACATAACACATCTGTCTATTACTGAATCTGTCAGCTAGTTTTAAAACTCAGACATATTTTGGATTTCATAAATTGCTGTATTATTGGTACTTTTTTACTTAGACATTTAAAAGTTATTATTGATTTTACATATTTTATCTTTACCTGAAGGAAGATGCATACACTCCGAGCACAGATGTTCAGGGTGAAAGTTCAAGCTATGGTGACGCTGATGAAACTGAAGACCTTGAAACACGCTAGGTTCAATCTATAATTCCCTCTTAAGTTCCTGCTTAGGGACATCTACTGGACGTCAAAATCGCCAGAAGCCACCGACGAGACCTTATCCAAGTGACAATTCACTAACAAAGGAAGTTTTATTGAGCGTTAAGAATCATTTCAAGGAACCCTGAAAACCCGATGACCGTTTTGATGTTTTTGGTAAAATGATCGCACTTAAAGTCCGAGATTTGCCTACCGATCAAAGGCGGTGGGCGGAGAAATTCATCAGTGATGTTCTTTTTGGGTCTGAGTGTGGCAATTTAGACAGTAGCTTTGCATTTATTCGCCAAATGTCTCCTCAATATCACCCACTCACACCTAAGCAATTTGCTCCTCCGTGTCATTATTCCGCCAATAATTATGCTACGTCTAGCTCCAGCAGCACACACACCCCGTGTCAATCGCCAGTCACAACCTCAAACCCTCCCCCCTTATCTCAGCAGAACCTGAACCAAGACCAACAACAGCTAAACACACATGGCACACTTGCCACATATATCTCTGAGTACAACGTCGATCCTTAATTTATATCTGTAAGGTACCTTATTCGAGTATGTATGTACTATTAATTTGTATTACCATGTTTAAAGTGTTTTGATACAGTTATATTTTGAGTAGAAATTCTTCACTGTCAAAATTAAACCAAGTAATAGAATTGCTATTCAGTCGGTCAACACTGACAACAATTCCTACAATTACAGTGTATGAAATAATAATAATAGTAATAATATCGTATGGCCTCGGTGCCGGGTGCAAGCTTTGTTATTTGACACCCAGAGGGTAGCTTGCATGTCGAATTTCGTTGTTCCTTGACTATAAAAGTCAAGGAGGTTAGATGTTAGATATCTAAGCTCCTTGAACATAGCGCTTTCTAGTAGAGAAATGAGGGACTTTGTGTTGGCGGAAACTCCCGAGATTAATTTTTCCATTATGAACTCGGCCTACTGAATTCAAATGGGTTCTTTGACATGCCAACATCGTATGACAAGCGTATCGTATTTTTGCCGCCTTTCAAAAATCACTTACCACGGACAGGAGCGAACCTGCAATCTTGGGGGGTTAGTAGTGTGCCCGTTTAGACCGGAGTCCGCACGACCACATATGCATTTTACCAAGAATCAGTCAGCACGAGAGTCAAAATATCCCGGGGCGCCAGATGGGTTAAAGCTAATCGCAAAAACGACATCAAATGAAAAAAATGCTTTACTGACTTTTGGCTCAATGCAACAATAAGGATAGAAGGAGATTCAACTGGGCATAACACATCATGTAAAATTATCTCATTTTATTCTGAATTTAAAATTGACTGCAAAATGAAATGCTCAAAGCAACATCATTCATGTGTGGCGACCCACATTACTATTTACACAATGTACAGAAATTTTCCAACACATTGGACAATTATCTTTGGAGACACAAGTCTGATTATCAGTCCTGTAGACTGTGTTCCAAAATTATATCCATTATTTATGATTAAATCCAGTTCAAATTTAATTGTCTTTACTGGAAATACTGTAGTTCACTGGTTGAATTTTTACATAATATTAACACTCGTAGAATAATTGTTCATAGAATTTTTAACTTTCACTTATTTTCCCAGTTTCAAAAAATATTGTCAAAAAATATTATTATCTCTGAATCAACACAAATTATGTACACATATTAATAACAACATCTGAAAAGTATCTGACCCTTGAGCATAGCATCGAAGAACTGTGCGAAGCACAACAAAATTAATTGTTCTTCTGACATTAAACGTTTCGAGAAGTGACTCGATTATGAACTTCAAGTTCCTAACAAAATATATGATTTTTGAATCATTAACTTGATCAATAAATTGTTGGACCATTCAACTATTCGATTTTCCACTTGGAATCATTATTAAGAAAAATATTTATATTTGTGGCCATTTTAGTAACTTTCACAACTTGCAATTCTTGAACAGAATGCGGAAATAAGAATTGTAGCTTCATAATAAATTCATTTAGTTCATGACACTAGGATATTCGTGGTTATAGAATTATTTTTAATTGGCAGTGGCCCATTCTATTATTTTTATAAGAACACAATATTCCAACAACAACGGCAAAGGTCTTCCTCTGAAGAAGAATAAAATACTATCATGACAAATCCGGGTTCTAGCAAAATCAAAGTCTTAATGGAATCCGTAAACAAGGTTGAAATAAGAACTGATGGTTTTTAAGAAATAACCTTTGGGTCCTTCATACGACGCAATGTGTAGTTCCAATACTCCTTCTGAGTCATCGAACCTGCTATTTGATTGATGCTCAAATAAAAACCTCCTCATTCCTGTGACTTAAACATGCGCACCTGAGAATGGCATTTCAACTACTCCACACACATAAATTTTCTTCCCAAAATTTATACAATAAATCAAGCCTCTGCTTATTATCAACACTGGAAGATTTATAAACTTACAAGTTTATTTTATTTTACCATTCAGTTCAAATCGTGAAGTTACCACACTTATGATACTCTCTATTTCACTTTCGAATGTGTATCTACGTCATGATTTTATATAAATACAAAAATATCCTAATTGATACAAATATTATTTTCTTCCCGTTTCATGCCTCTCCGTGTTATCTGAAAACTATACTTTGTTCATTGCAAATATTAACTGTTCAACCAGAACTGTAATGTTGGTTGAATGCGGGCTTGCGCTAACCACTATACTTCGGAAAATCACCTGTTCCAAACTAGAAATGATTAAACTACTTCATAAGCTCTCTCTCAATGAATGTGATTATTAGAAAATATAAGATCTAAGAATTATTTAGAAAAGTTATGAAAATCATTATTATTATTATTAGTGGATTATTATTATTATTATTAGTTATATTATTGTAAATGTGTTTAATTATTAATTCATTATGTGAGAATCCACATGTTCGATTCTTCGAATATGGATAAAATATCAATTTCTCAACAAAAATAATTATTAATTTTTACAGTTACCTCGGCTGATTACCGTGATTATCAAAAAAATATGAAACATTCAAATAAATGCTCGTTATGCTCGGTCATCGATCCTAAACTGTTCTGAGACTTGAAAATACTCAGAATAACTCTAATATGTCTTGCGTAAATCATTGCAAGATTTAAATACGAAGAAAAACAAATGTGTTGGTCATCTGCAGAAAATGAGTTTGTTCCAATTAGCTAGGCATAATATAAAAGTCAAATGTGGCTTACATTTCTCGTTGGTCTTGAAGCGTAGTGAACCTGGTCTGTACCAGATTTATCCAGATACATGCCCTATTGGACACGCACGTCTAATCCTTGTATCGGCCGCCATTATATACCCACAATCTGTCTAGCACGATATAGTGGAAATATTTCTTGAAGTTTGAAGTAACTGCTGATCCATTTTAATATTGGCTTCAATTAAATCCATAGCAGTTCGCTTAAATGGGGTCAGATCCAAATTATCTATTCTCAAATACGTCAGTTGTAACATAACTCACGGTAATCTTTTCAGTACAAGAAAACACTGACAGTCTAAATCAATCAACGGCTGTTCTGAAGATCGTTCCCTGGGCATGGTTTATCACCATCTATCATGCGCGAAGCAACTTATAGTTTCCCTTTGTCGGCTAATGAACAACACCGTGATAGACTGGCCTTCAATATACTGAAAGATCGGAGTGGTTATCAAGTTACAATTTATGAAACTGACTAATTGGATTAAAATATCCAAGTATTGAATTATTATTACTGGACTGTGACAAAGTACTTTCTAGACAAAGTCTAGCATGTGTCCATATAGAAATAAAGTATTTCACCAGTGTCCGTAGAAAAATAACAATCACCTTAGTGATTCCCTCTGCCGGAAACTTACTATGTTCCACACGTATCGCAGCACTTTTGTGACTATCACAATTTAAAGATATCTTCTGCGTAGATCCGGCAACCATGTGCCTTGGCTCAACGTAGCAGCAGCACCTTGTCATGCAAGAGCTTGGTTCGAAGTGAGCTGATGATGCTTGGGCCGGTCGGCTTTTATTCAAAACGGTCAGGTCCACGCTGGATCACGCTGAAATCTGAAAATCCTCATATCTCCGGTGTCTCTGGTCCGATTAACTTGAGACTAAGTGCATTCTCTTTCATTTGGCCATGCCAGTAATCTGATCCAAGTCTCAAGTCTCTACTCCATGGCTAACTATTTAATCAACAAATAGTCTCGACCTCTGCTACTACTCGCTACGTCACTTAACATGCTCTTGGCTGCACAAAGTTTCCATTCCATTCTAGAAGTAATGGAGCGCGATATTCAAATATCTCAACTTTCAAAAGCGGCTGTAGCCTTTCCCTTGATATCTAGGTGTCTGAATCTTGGAATACCCATTCCTAGAGTTGGGCACATCCACCCCACACCTAGCAAAAAATAAAAATTGGATTTTTTTTTATTTTTCCTATCTACACATTAAATCATCTGGTTCTTGAATAATAAATCTTCAAATTCGCTGCATTATAAGTTCCCACGATGTTACCAGTTCGTGTATTGGCGATTTCATAGCTTCCATTGTTGTTTACTTCTTTGGCATAAGTCGCATTCTCGAATAGTGTTCCTGACAGTTTGTCGCATTCGCTCCCACGAAAATTTTTCTTGTATCAAGTTGATCGTCTTATCTACTCCAGCATGACCTGCAATTCGATGTGCCATCCAGATAATGGGTTTTTGCATTCGTGGAGGTATCACTACTCTCAGCTTCGTATGGTCGGGATCTGCAAACTTGTAGACTATACCATCTAACATCATAAAATCTCTTGAAATTCTTTCAGTTTCCACAAAATCATCATCATTTGGAGCCATGTCTCCCTGTAGAAAACGAAAAATGTTTCTAAAACGTCGGTCTCTCCTCTGGGATAAATGCAACAATCTTAACCTTCTCAAGGTATCCTCATCCTCCTGCGTCAGGTTAACTTGAAAAACCTTAGATGTAGACTCCACTGCTCTACTCAATAAATCGGCCCCAACGTTCAATTTTCCAGGAGTGTGTTCAATAACTAGGTTGAATTGTTGAATAAAAGTGACCATCTAGTTATCCTATCACTGGCAAAGTTTGTTCTCAAGATAAACTCCAGTGCATGGTGATCAGTCCTCACAATTACTGAATGTCCAATTAACATTTTCTTCCACGACTCCAATAATAATTCCTTTCTGATGGACGAAGTTTCCTGCTTATGAACGCCAGGTAACGTCTCTTGTGATCGTCATCTTCTTGAAGAAGAATAGCTCCAATCCCTACGGTGGATGCATCGGATTCTATGATGAAATTCTTGGTAAAGTCAGGATACTCTAATTTCACGCTGTTTACCAATAACCTCTTGGCATCTTGAAATGATTGTTCACAATCTTCATTCCATTTCCATTTGTTTCCTTTTTTAATAATTCCTGCAATGGAGCAACCGTCTTGGTGAAGCTTGGACAATGCCCTGCAAAGAATTGGCATGTCCCGAGAAAACTGCGGACATTCTTCACTCTAGTAGTTCTAGGGAAATTTTCAATCACCTGTATCTTTGTCTCATTGGGACGGTATCCTTCACCATCCAAAATGTGGCCCAAAAATTTTATTTCCTTCCGAAAGAACTGACATTTTCGAAGGTTTACTTTAAAGTTCGCTTTTCTCAAATCTGCGAATAACATCTGAAGATGTAACAAATGTTCCTCCTTAGTCTCAGATGCAATTAGGATATCATCTATGTAACGAATTGCTATCTCTTTTACTTCAGGACTCAAGTTTTGTTCCAGTGCTCTGATCAAAACAGATCCAGATGTTTTGACCCCAAATGGTAGACGGCGGAATACATATGTCTGCTGGTCAAACATAAACCCTGTAAACTTTTTGGAATCTTCATTAAGCCTAATGTGGTGGTAGGACGAAGTGAGATCAATTTTAGAGAACCAGACCTTGCCTTGGAATTTCCTTAACAGTTCCCTAATGATTGGTGGTCTGTCATACTCTGGCAGCAATCTTGAATTCAAATTTCGCGCTTCTAAACGTAGTCTCAGACTTCTATCTGGCTTAGACACTACTGCTAATGGATTGACATAAGAGGTAGTGTACTTTTCAATCACATTGTTACTTCCCATCTCTTTGATAAGCACTTTTTCCATTTCTCGATGCTTTTCCGCTACCGGATACAATTTAGCATGGAAAGGTGCATCATCATTTACACGAATACGATATTCAAAATCTTTAATTTCACCAGGTTTAATATCAAAAATATCGTGGTACTCTTCCAAAAATTTTCCTAGCTCTGGGGACTCCTTCTCAGTGTAGACTTCTCTTCCTTCAGCTTCATGAAAAATCAGAGACCATTGAGCATCTCCCTCGATGTCTTCCTCTTCTTTTCCCTCGAAGTTTATCTCTTCGGTATTCTTGAATCTGATCGTCTCTGTCTTCATGTCTATCACTGCTTGATATTTCTGAATGAAATCCGCTCCCAATATCATGTCAAAAGCCATGTCCTTCATTACTACAAACACATGTCGGAAATCATGTCCTCCAATAGTAACACATAAGTATAATTGTGTTTTACACAGAGATATTTTGTTGGGTATTATTCCTTGGATTTTAATTCCTGATACTGGAATCTCCTCTAAATTCTCTTTGAGCTTCCACAGAATATAAAGCTTCTCGCTCACAAGACAAAGCATAGCCCCAGTATCAATTAAAGTATCGACAGGCATACCGAATACTTCGCATGATATGATTGGCATTTTAATTCTTGTACCCATTTCTTTCCGTTCGTCATTATGTTGAATTAAGTCATCATCCTCTGCTTGCCATTTAATAATCCTGGAAGTGAAAGTGTTTAAAATTCTATCTTCTACTGTGAATTCGAAGTTTTTTTTTTCTTTTCCATTCCCCCGGGATTGTTGTGTTCCCGATGGACCTGGTTCATTGGGCTTCTGTTCCAAGAACTGCAAGTTTTCTTGGTGTCTTTCTTCCAAGTTCTTCCTCGTCTCCTTATTGAACTCTTCATTGGACTGACGAGTGTTCACATTCCCTCTGTTATTGTAGTTATTGTTTCTACCATAGTACCTTCTTTCCTGGTACCTTCCTTGATTATCCCTTGGCCTTCTCCATCGAGTATTATATCGATATCCACCATCCGGTCTCGCATAAGGCTTGTAACTGTATCTGTTATTGTTCTGATTCCATCCTCTTTTATCGGGCTCTTCCCCCGGCGTTTTCTCTTCTCGCCCCTCTCGAATCTCTCGAGGTGTTTGGGAATAACTGTCGGCCATAACAGCGTACACAGCGTTGTTATTCTTTCCTCCCTTCTGATGGAAGAATTGAGCGTTCGTGTGATCAAGTTTCTGCAATACCTCGTCAAATTGCTCCATATTATAAATGTCAGCAGCGATCAAAGTTCTTTGGACGACTGCTGGAAACTGACGTATTAATGCGGTAATTAATTCATTATCTGGCATCGGCGGATCTAAATGTTGTAGTTTAGAAAGCTGTCCAGAAAAGTACGTAGAGTATCGAGTAGGTTGTGACGTCGAGAATCTCTTTGAATATAATTCTGCTCTGACTTGCTGTTGGGTTTCCGGGGACCAAAACTTTTTTAATAACCCACGGGAAAACTCCTCAAAATTGGTGAGAGTGGACCTAAAAGCTCTAAACCAAAGAAGTGCGGGACCTTCCAAAATTTTCCCTATCACTCGGATCTGTCTTTCCTTAGGGATTTTGGAATCTTTTAGGTAATCACCTGCTTCTCTCAAGAATTCTACGGGTGTCACAGAATCTCGCCCTGAAAATTTAGAAGGCTTATCCTCTACATTCTTGAATACAGTTATGGGGTTGGATTGAAATACTGTCCTGACCTCATCCTGTCTTTGACTATCAGTTTCTCTAGCTGCTCCTAGGTTTATCTGTATCTGTTCTTCTCCCCTTATACTTGGCATTTTCAACAGATGGTCAGACTGTTTCTCGTCCTTGATTTGGGTTTTCATAGCCTCAATTTCCTTATGGTTTTCTTCTGCCATTTTTCTAATTTCTTCGGTTTCCTTACAGTTCTCCTTGACATCAGTGGATATCTGGTTCATAACAGCCTCGTGACTTTTCAACGACCCTGTCACATCTGATATGTCCTTCTGAGTTGCTTGAATATCTTTGGAAATTACTTGAATATGGGATGACAAAGATTCCCTAATTTCCTTGACTCCCTCTTGGTTCTCCAGCTTGAGTGTGTCTTTAATCTCATCGATTACTGTGGTTTTAATTTCAGTTTGTAATTCATTAATCACACCTTCTCTTATTTCTCCCACTATGAGTTCTTTGAATTGTTCTGTCAAACGTTGAACAACTAGAGTTGCCATCTCATTGCTCTCTTTCTTCACTCTGACTTCTAGGTTGATCATGTCTTCACCAACTTTCCTAAGACCATGTTCTATCCTATCAGCTAAGCTTTGGGATCTTAGATCGGCATCGCGAAATTTATCGTCCATTAAACTTGCGTTAGTGGCTAATGAAGTTTCGAGCTCATGTGTTTTTTCGCATAATTTAGTCATTTTACTCTCAAGTGACATTTTCAAGATTTCGAAATTCTCTTTAAATTTATTTTCCATAGAATTAAATTTACTATTTAAATTTTCTTTCAAGTTATCTTTTAACCTGCTTTCTAACAAATCGGAATTTTCTTTAAGTTTATCATTTAAACTTTCTTTAAGTTTATTTTCTAAAGAATCAGAATTTTCTTTAAGTTTCTTTTCCAAAGCCTCTGTATTTTCTTTCATAATGGCTGCTGCACGCAGTCCAGCTTCTTTGGAACTCTCTTCCAAACTCCTCATCATCCTCATCATCTCTTCCATAATTTTCAATTATTATTCAAAACTTAGGGGTATACATGTTGGCAGACACAAGATTATAATTAGAACAAGAAATGTGAATAGCTAATTGGAACACTCTAATAAAATGAGATTTGTCCTAATGTCGACGTGATGGAAAAACAAAATTCTGTACTTTTACGAATTACATTTACCACAATATCACAAGAAAAATATGCAAGTTCTCAAATATCCTCCACCTGGATTCTAATAATGCGTATGTCCAGTCATCGAACGTTTACTACTGAATTTACTTGACGCCCTAATGGTTAAGCCATTATCAAAAATAATCAAACCCATTCTAATTATTAACCCAGTTAAATTTTTAATTTTCCCCACTAATTGGGTTTCCTACTTAATTTATTCATCCAAACCAGACATCTCTCAACTCCCAAAATATCTATATAAAATTTATCACAATTTAAATCGGCATGCGATTGACCGTGTCTAACTCGAGCCCCACGTTCGAAGCCATTTCTCTCTCTATCTTATTTTATGTGCCCGTTTAGACCGGAGTCCGCACGACCACATATGCATTTTACCAAGAATCAGTCAGCACGAGAGTCAAAATATCCCGGGGCGCCAGATGGGTTAAAGCTAATCGCAAAAACGACACCAAATGAAAAAAATGCTTTACTGACTTTTGGCTCAATGCAACAATAAGGATAGAAGGAGATTCAACTGGGCATAACACATCATGTAAAATTATCTCATTTTATTCTGAATTTAAAATTGACTGCAAAATAAAATGCTCAAAGCAGCATCATTCATGTGTGGCGACCCACATTACTATTTACACAATGTACAGAAATTTTCCAACACATTGGACAATTATCTTTGGAGACACAAGTCTGATTATCAGTCCTGTAGACTGTGTTCCAAAATTATATCCATTATTTATGATTAAATCCAGTTCAAATTTAATTGTCTTTACTGGAAATACTGTAGTTCACTGGTTGAATTTTTACATAATATTAACACTCGTAGAATAATTGTTCATAGAATTTTTAACTTTCACTTATTTTTCCAGTTTCAAAAAATATTGTCAAAAAATATTATTATCTCTGAATCAACACAAATTATGTACACATATTAATAACAACATCTGAAAAGTATCTGACCCTTGAGCATAGCATCGAAGAACTGTGCGAAGCACAACAAAATTAATTGTTCTTCTGACATTAAACGTTTCGAGAAGTGACTCGATTATGAACTTCAAGTTCCTAACAAAATATATGATTTTTGAATCATCAACTTGATCAATAAATTGTTGGACCATTCAACTATTCGATTTTCCACTTGGAATCATTATTAAGAAAAATATTTATATTTGTGGCCATTTTAGTAACTTTCACAACTTGCAATTCTTGAACAGAATGCGGAAATAAGAATTGTAGCTTCATAATAAATTCATGTAGTTCATGACACTAGGATATTCGTGGTTATATAATTATTTTTAATTGGCAGTGGCCCATTCTATTATTTTTATAAGAACACAATATTCCAACAACAACGGCAAAAGGTCTTCCTCTGAAGAAGAATAAAATACTATCATGACAAATCCGGGTTCTAGCAAAATCAAAGTCTTAATGGAATCCGTAAACAAGGTTGAAATAAGAACTGATGGTTTTTAAGAAATAACCTTTGGGTCATTCATACGACTCAATGTGTAGTTCCAATACTCCTTCTTTAACACTGAGTCATCGAACCTGCTATTTGATTGATGCTCAAATAAAAACCTCCTCATTCCTGCGACTTAAACATGCGCACCTGGGAATGGCATTTCAACTACTCCACACACATAAATTTTCTTCCCAAAATTTATACAATAAATCAAGCCTCTGCTTATTATCAACACTGGAAGATTTATTTATGTACAATAAAATTGAACAACAAGATGGAAGCTATCAAGTGTAAGTCCTGCAAACACCCGATAACAGATAGTAAGGAAGCATCAATTCAGTGTGTAAAGTGCCTAGGATGGACCCACAAACGCTGTTTAAACGTCAAAAATAATGAATATGCGAAACTCAAGGGTAAGTTTATTTGCCGCGAGTGTAACACATTGACGAGTGTAAACATAACCTCATCACCCGAAAATGAAAATCACACGTCTCATGAAATCTTAGCTGAACTAAAAACACTTAGTTCACAATTCAAAACCATACAAGACGCTCAGAAAAAACTACAGACGGACTTAACGTCGACAATGAAAAAGACTGAAAACATCCTCACCAAGTTCGAATCTATAGATGCATCAATGAAAGAACTGAACCAACGTCTCCACGAACATGACTCCAAAATTATCGTGTTAACCAACAGATTAGACGAATTCAGCAAAAAACAAAATGACCTAATCAAGTCGGTGGACTATTGTTCAGCCAAATTCGACGACTACGAAATAGCCCTGAGGAAAATTGACCAACTTGAAGCCAAGGTAACCCAACTCCAGAAACTAGAAATGGAAGTGGAAAACCTACATCAATACTCCAGAATGAACAACTTAGAGCTTCACAGTATCCATGACGACGACTTCGGAACACCTCTCAACATATTATCAAAACTAGCAACTGCCATCGGAGTGGATCTACCAGATCATCACATTGATGCTACACACAGAATCCCTACATACAAAAGCGAACAACCAAGCCCTATCATTGTGCGGTTCACCTCTCGCACAAAGAAAGATGAATTTACTAAAGCTGCAAGAGGACATCCTAACCTCTCTACAGGACTGCTAGGCCAAATCTCCAACCCCCGACGTATCTACGTCAATGAGAACTTAACCCCCAAGAAGAAGCTACTCCACAAAAAAACGCGTGATCAGCTGAAACCCTTGGGAGTCAAATTCATCTGGATTCGAAATGGAAACATCTTCGTGAAAATCAGTGAGAATCATCGTACTTCCAAAATTGAAGATGAGAAGGACATTAGTGCAATTGTCGTTCAGTGCTCCTCATCCTAATCATTCTGTCGAACAATCAGCTGTAGCTTTTTGTTTTTTCCATTCCATTTATGGAAATAGGTTATAACACCATATCCGACTATAACCTTGATAATGAAGCTAATAAGGATCAGTTCAGGATCTTATATCTGAATGCACGCAGCTTAAGAAGTGAAGGAAAATTTGATTATTTTAAGCTAATTATCAGTCAATTGTGTTTCCCTGATGTTATAGGAGTTACAGAAAGCTGGTTTTCAAATGAAGAGATAAAGTACTACCTGCTAAACAATTATGACCTCCTACATATATCCAGGAATGAGGTTAGGGGAGGTGGTATTTGCCTCTACACTCATAAAAATTATAGTGCCAAACTAATACATACAATTAACAGTACCACACACAGTGTTCTTGTCTCAAGTCTTAAAGTAAAAAATATGCACGTAAACTTTGTCTTAGCTTATAATCCACATACCACCAATGCACCAAACTTCCTCCCTGGTCTGGAGCTTGCCCTTACTAAATGTAACTCTAACAAAGTCATCTTGTTTGGTGACTTTAACTTCAATATACTCAAAAACAGATCATTATACTGTACAGTACCTGGATATGACACTCAGCAAAGGTTATACATGTATAAATCCCAACCTACCAACTAGGCCTAGCAGTAAGTCTCTTCTTGATCATTTATTTCTGAACTTCAATGCTAACACCAAGGTGGCAAATATAGTTAATGATTTTAGTGACCACAACATCTTAATATTACATCTGGAACTACCTAGCATTAAAAGAAGAAGGGATAATATTGCTACTACTTATAAAAGAATATCATATGATAACGTATATCACTTAATGTTATTAAATCCATTTCAGTTTTTAGCGGATGATACTGTAGAGATGTACTCTGAATTAGCTGATTATGTTAAAAATGCCTGTGCATTGTCATGTACAGAAACTATCATACAACCAAAAAAAAGTAATTTCCCACCTTGGGCTACAGAGGAATTCATTAACTTAACTCACAGAAAAAGTGTCCTATATGCAAAGACACTAAAACCTTGGTGTCATCCACTCACCACAGAAGAATATAAAAAATGTAATAATAAAGTAACAACACTTCGAAGAGAACTTAAACGAGATTACTTTAACAATAAGTTAAAAAATAATTATAACAATCCAAGAAAAACGTGGCATGTCATAAATGAAGCACTAAATAACAAAACAAAACCAGAGTCTATATCATGTAATAAATATAACAATTGATGGCAAAGATATGATCGAACCAAAATCGATAGCTAATGAATTTAACAAATTATTTACAAATATAGGATCCAACCTAAGGCCAGTAGACCCACACAGTCCCAAAACATCTATGATAAACAATGCAGGTAGACTGTATAATTTTACTCCCACATCAAAGGAAGAAGTAATAAAAATAATTGATTCTCTAAAATCCAAAAATAACCCAAATGATGATATTAACAGCATGGTACTAAAAAAGTGCAAACAGATACTAGCCAAATCTATCTCAGATTTGATCAATAAGTCTTTGGAAACTGGCATCTTACCAGATCCTTTGAAAATTGGTAAAATAGTTCCTGTTCATAAGAAGGGATCTAAAGATGATCCAAACAACTATACTATACTGCCTGATCTGTCAAAAATCTTTGAAAAAATTATAAAAAGCAGGCTGGTGAAATTTTTCTTTCAATGCAACTACTTCTTTAAACACCAGTATGGGTTCCAAGACTCTCTAAGTGTACTTGATGCTTTATTTGATATTGTCACAAATTTAGAGAAATCCCTAGACGAAGGCAATATATCAGCAGGTCTATTTGTGGATCTACAGAAGGCATTTGACACTGTCGATCATAATTTATTATTGTATAAGCTGCATGATGCAGGCGTCCGAGGAGTAGCGCATAGTTGGATCAAAAATTACCTAAGTAACAGATATCAGTATGTACAAATAAACAACGTTAAAAGCGCTCTTACTAAGAGCGTCAGTGGTGTGCCACAAGGATCAGTTTTAGGCCCTCTACTTTTCATAATTTATGTGAATGATATCAATAATTGTTTGCTACAGGGCCACTTAACACTAATTGCTGATGATATCAGTTTAATATATAGCGCAAAATCCAAACAAGAACTTTCAACAAAAATAAATGATGATTTAAAAGTCCTGGACAACTGGTGTAAATTAAATGGATTGCTGCCTAGTACAAAAAAGACAAACTATATATATTTCACTAAACCTAGCAACAGCAAAGAAACCATGATTCCTGTAACACTACATAATACAGTAATTGAAAGGGTCTCATCAATAAAATATCTCGGCCTGAATTTTGATGAACATCTGAGCTGGCAAGAACAGATATACAAAGTTAAGCAAAAAATTCTTCCTGCAATAGGAGCAATATACAAATTACAACATGTTCTTCCATCTCATATATTAAAAACACTGTATTACAGTCTAGTACATAACCATATAACATATATGTGCAGTATTTGGGGAAGATGCACTACCACATTATTAAATCAAGTAAGTACTCTCCAGAAAAGGGCAATTAAAGCAGTTTATTCCCTTCCCTTACTTACCCATACAGCAGATTTAGTTCGAATCTCAGGAATCCCCCTTCTAGAAACATGTATAAAAGTATCTGCTTCTCTGTTCATAAATAAAAGTGGAGAACTTTCGTATAAAGGCACAATAAAGTTTCCTCTACAATGACAAAACTATGAGTATAACACCAGAAATTCCAAGAACCTTGCAATTCCCAGGGTCTACACCTCTAAATACGGCACCAAAAGCATATTTAACCAGGCTATAAAGGATTATAATACTCTCCCAGCACATATAAAGTCAATAAATCCTGTCTTAAAATTCAAAAAAGCCTGCAAACAATTCTTCACAACTACACTCTGATACTTCCTAATTTATAAAATTAATAAAACCTTGAATAGTAACTTACTGTCATTGTAAAATACTCTGTAACTTTAAAACTCAGCAATTCTTCTAGGTTTGTGCCGTGTCTTGTGTGGGGTTTCGCCTAGGACACCAAGCTAGGCTCATCGGCGGGCTCTTGGTGTCCCTGCCCGGACCCCCACAGGAGTATCGAACTGCGCGATACCTCCCTTTATATAGAGTGCAACTGCACTCCTTGACTGCGAGAACCAAAAGCTTAAGCAGCCATAACCTCCCTATGAAGGCTTCCAAAAAGATGGTGTATTGGCTTTCACGGCCGGTGAATTAAAACTCAGCAATTCTTCTAGGTTTGTGCCGTGTCTTGTGTGGGGTTTCGCCTAGGACACCAAGCTAGGCTCATCGGCGGGCTCTTGGTGTCCCTGCCCGGACCCCCACAGGAGTATCGAACTGCGCGATACCTCCCTTTATATAGAGTGCAACTGCACTCCTTGACTGCGAGAACCAAAAGCTCAAGCAGCCATAACCTCCCTATGAAGGCTTCCAAAAAGATGGTGTATTGGCTTTCACGGCCGGTGAATTAAAACTCAGCAATTCTTCTAGGTTTGTGCCGTGTCTTGTGTGGGGTTTCGCCTAGGACACCAAGCTAGGCTCATCGGCGGGCTCTTGGTGTCCCTGCCCGGACCCCCACAGGAGTATCGAACTGCGCGATACCTCCCTTTATATAGAGTGCAACTGCACTCCTTGACTGCGAGAACCAAAAGCTCAAGCAGCCATAACCTCCCTATGAAGGCTTCCAAAAAGATGGTGTATTGGCTTTCACGGCCGGTGAATTAAAACTCAGCAATTCTTCTAGGTTTGTGCCGTGTCTTGTGTGGGGTTTCGCCTAGGACACCAAGCTAGGCTCATCGGCGGGCTCTTGGTGTCCCTGCCCGGACCCCCACAGGAGTATCGAACTGCGCGATACCTCCCTTTATATAGAGTGCAACTGCACTCCTTGACTGCGAGAACCAAAAGCTCAAGCAGCCATAACCTCCCTATGAAGGCTTCCAAAAAGATGGTGTATTGGCTTTCACGGCCGGTGAATTAAAACTCAGCAATTCTTCTAGGTTTGTGCCGTGTCTTGTGTGGGGTTTCGCCTAGGACACCAAGCTAGGCTCATCGGCGGGCTCTTGGTGTCCCTGCCCGGACCCCCACAGGAGTATCGAACTGCGCGATACCTCCCTTTATATAGAGTGCAACTGCACTCCTTGACTGCGAGAACCAAAAGCTCAAGCAGCCATAACCTCCCTATGAAGGCTTCCAAAAAGATGGTGTATTGGCTTTCACGGCCGGTGAATTAAAACTCAGCAATTCTTCTAGGTTTGTGCCGTGTCTTGTGTGGGGTTTCGCCTAGGACACCAAGCTAGGCTCATCGGCGGGCTCTTGGTGTCCCTGCCCGGACCCCCACAGGAGTATCGAACTGCGCGATACCTCCCTTTATATAGAGTGCAACTGCACTCCTTGACTGCGAGAACCAAAAGCTCAAGCAGCCATAACCTCCCTATGAAGGCTTCCAAAAAGATGGTGTATTGGCTTTGTTTTTGTATGTTAAATAATATTTAATATTCCTTATTATATAACAATGTATAGTCCTACTATAGGGCCTGGCCCTCTAGGACATCCTCTGTATGAAAAAAAATAAAAAAAATAAAATAAAAAATAAAATACAAGTTTATTTTATTTTACCATTCAGTTCAAATCGTGAAGTTACCACACTTATGATACCCTCTATTTCACTTTCGAATGTGTATCTACGTCATGATTTTATATAAATACAAAAATATCCTAATTGATACAAATATTATTTGCTTCCCGTTTCATGCCTCTCCGTGTTATCTGAAAAATATACTTTGCACATTGCAAATATTAACTGTTCAACCAGAACTGTAATGTTGGTTGAATGCGGGCTTGCGCTAACCACTATCCTTCGGAAAATCACCTGTTCCAAACTAGAAATGATTAAACTACTTCATAAGCTCTCTCTCAATGAATGTGATTATTAGAAAATATAAGATCTAAGAATTATTTAGAAAAGTTATGAAAATCATTATTATTATTATTAGTGGATTATTATTATTATTAGTTATATTATTGTAAATGTGTTTAATTATTAATTCATTATGTGAGAATCCACATGTTCGATTCTTCGAATATGGATAAAATATCCATTTCTCAACAAAAATAATTATTAACTTTTACAGTTACCTCGGCTGATTACCGTGATTATCAAAAAAATATGAAACATTCAAATAAATGCTCGTTATGCTCGGTCATCGATCCTAAACTGTTCTGAGACTTGAAAATACTCAGAATAACTCTAATATGTCTTGCGTAAATCATTGCAAGATTTAAATACGAAGAAAAACAAATGTGTTGGTCATCTGCAGAAAATGAGTTTGTTCCAATTAGCTAGGCATAATATAAAAGTCAAATGTGGCTTACATTTCTCGTTGGTCTTGAAGCGTAGTGAACCTGGTCTGTACCAGATTTATCCAGATACATGCCCTATTGGACACGCACGTCTAATCCTTGTATCGGCCGCCATTATATACCCACAATCTGTCTAGCACGATATAGTGGAAATATTTCTTGAAGTTTGAAGTAACTGCTGATCCATTTTAATATTGGCTTCAATTAAATCCATAGCAGTTCGCTTAAATGGGGTCAGATCCAAATTATCTATTCTCAAATACGTCAGTTGTAACATAACTCACGGTAATCTTTTCAGTACAAGAAAACACTGACAGTCTAAATCAATCAACGGCTGTTCTGAAGATCGTTCCCTGGGCATGGTTTATCACCATCTATCATGCGCGAAGCAACTTATAGTTTCCCTTTGTCGGCTAATGAACAACACCGTGATAGACTGGCCTTCAATATACTGAAAGATCGGAGTGGTTATCAAGTTACAATTTATGAAACTGACTAATTGGATTAAAATATCCAAGTATTGAATTATTATTACTGGACTGTGACAAAGTACTTTCTAGACAAAGTCTAGCATGTGTCCATATAGAAATAAAGTATTTCACCAGTGTCCGTAGAAAAATAACAATCACCTTAGTGATTCCCTCTGCCGGAAACTTACTATGTTCCACACGTATCGCAGCACTTTTGTGACTATCACAATTTAAAGATATCTTCTGCGTAGATCCGGCAACCATGTGCCTTGGCTCAACGTAGCAGCAGCACCTTGTCATGCAAGAGCTTGGTTCGAAGTGAGCTGATGATGCTTGGGCCGGTCGGCTTTTATTCAAAACGGTCAGGTCCACGCTGGATCACGCTGAAATCTGAAAATCCTCATATCTCCGGTGTCTCTGGTCCGATTAACTTGAGACTAAGTGCATTCTCTTTCATTTGGCCATGCCAGTAATCTGATCCAAGTCTCAAGTCTCTACTCCATGGCTAACTATTTAATCAACAAATAATCTCGACCTCTGCTACTACTCGCTACGTCACTTAACATGCTCTTGGCTGCACAAAGTTTCCATTCCATTCTAGAAGTAATGGAGCGCGATATTCAAATATCTCAACTTTTAAAAGCGGCTGTAGCCTTTCCCTTGATATCTAGGTGTCTGAATCTTGGAATACCCATTCCTAGAGTTGGGCACATCCACCCCACACCTAGCAAAAATAAAAATTGGATTTTTTTTTTATTTTTCCTATCTACACATTAAATCATCTGGTTCTTGAATAATAAATCTTCAAATTCGCTGCATTATAAGTTCCCACGATGTTACCAGTTCGTGTATTGGCGATTTCATAGCTTCCATTGTTGTTTACTTCTTTGGCATAAGTCGCATTCTCGAATAGTGTTCCTGACAGTTTGTCGCATTCGCTCCCACGAAAATTTTTCTTGTATCAAGTTGATCGTCTTATCTACTCCAGCATGACCTGCAATTCGATGTGCCATCCAGATAATGGGTTTTTGCATTCGTGGAGGTATCACTACTCTCAGCTTCGTACGGTCGGGATCTGCAAACTTGTAGACTATACCATCTAACATCATAAAATCTCTTGAAATTCTTTCAGTTTCCACAAAATCATCATCATTTGGATCCATGTCTCCCTGTAGAAAACGAAAAATGTTTCTAAAACGTCGGTCTCTCCTCTGGGATAAATGCAACAATCTTAACCTTCTCAAGGTATCCTCATCCTCCTGCGTCAGGTTAACTTGAAAAACCTTAGATGTAGACTCCACTGCTCTACTCAATAAATCGGCCCCAACGTTCAATTTTCCAGGAGTGTGTTCAATAACTAGGTTGAATTGTTGAATAAAAGTGACCATCTAGTTATCCTATCACTGGCAAAGTTTGTTCTCAAGATAAACTCCAGTGCATGGTGATCAGTCCTCACAATTACTGAATGTCCAATTAACATTTTCTTCCACGACTCCAACGCGAAGATTACAGCAAGGGCTTCTAACTCTGTGGTGTAATAATTCCTTTCTGATGGACGAAGTTTCCTGCTTATGAACGCCAGGTAACGTCTCTTGTGATCGTCATCTTCTTGAAGAAGAATAGCTCCAATCCCTACGGTGGATGCATCGGATTCTATGATGAAATTCTTGGTAAAGTCAGGATACTCTAATTTCACGCTGTTTACCAATAACCTCTTGGCATCTTGAAATGATTGTTCACAATCTTCATTCCATTTCCATTTGTTTCCTTTTTTAATAATTCCTGCAATGGAGCAACCGTCTTGGTGAAGCTTGGACAATGCCCTGCAAGGAATTGCCATGTCCCGAGAAAACTGCGGACATTCTTCACTCTAGTAGTTCTAGGGAAATTTTCAATCACCTGTATCTTTGTCTCATTGGGACGGTATCCTTCACCATCCAAAATGTGGCCCAAAAATTTTATTTCCTTCCGAAAGAACTGACATTTTCGAAGGTTTACTTTAAAGTTCGCTTTTCTCAAATCTGCGAATAACATCTGAAGATGTAACAAATGTTCCTCCTTAGTCTCAGATGCAATTAGGATATCATCTATGTAACGAATTGCTATCTCTTTTACTTCAGGACTCAAGTTTTGTTCCAGTGCTCTGATCAAAACAGATCCAGATGTTTTGACCCCAAATGGTAGACGGCGGAATACATATGTCTGCTGGTCAAACATAAACCCTGTAAACTTTTTGGAATCTTCACTAAGCCTAATGTGGTGGTAGGACGAAGTGAGATCAATTTTAGAGAACCAGACCTTGCCTTGGAATTTCCTTAACAGTTCCCTAATGATTGGTGGTCTGTCATACTCTGGCAGCAATCTTGAATTCAAATTTCGCGCTTCTAAACGTAGTCTCAGACTTCTATCTGGCTTAGACACTACTGCTAATGGATTGACATAAGAGGTAGTGTACTTTTCAATCACATTGTTACTTCCCATCTCTTTGATAAGCACTTTTACCATTTCTCGATGCTTTTCCGCTACCGGATACAATTTAGCATGGAAAGGTGCATCATCATTTACACGAATACGATATTCAAAATCTTAAATTTCACCAGGTTTAATATCAAAAATATCGTGGTACTCTTCCAAAAATTTTCCTAGCTCTGGGGACTCCTTCTCAGTGTAGACTTCTCTTCCTTCAGCTTCATGAAAAATCAGAGACCATTGAGCATCTCCCTCGATGTCTTCCTCTTCTTTTCCCTCGAAGTTTATCTCTTCGGTATTCTTGAATCTGATCGTCTCTGTCTTCATGTCTATCACTGCTTGATATTTCTGAATGAAATCCGCTCCCAATATCATGTCAAAAGCCATGTCCTTCATTACTACAAACACATGTCGGAAATCATGTCCTCCAATAGTAACACATAAGTATAATTGTGTTTTACACAGAGATATTTTGTTGGGTATTATTCCTTGGATTTTAATTCCTGATACTGGAATCTCCTCTAAATTCTCTTTGAGCTTCCACAGAATATAAAGCTTCTCGCTCACAAGACAAAGCATAGCCCCAGTATCAATTAAAGTATCGACAGGCATACCGAATACTTCGCATGATATGATTGGCATTTTAATTCTTGTACCCATTTCTTTCCGTTCGTCATTATGTTGAATTAAGTCATCATCCTCTGCTTGCCATTTAATAATCCTGGAAGTGAAAGTGTTTAAAATTCTATCTTCTACTGTGAATTCGAAGTTTTTTTTTCTTTTCCATTCCCCCGGGATTGTTGTGTTCCCGATGGACCTGGTTCATTGGGCTTCTGTTCCAAGAACTGCAAGTTTTCTTGGTGTCTTTCTTCCAAGTTCTTCCTCGTCTCCTTATTGAACTCTTCATTGGACTGACGAGTGTTCACATTCCCTCTGTTATTGTAGTTATTGTTTCTACCATAGTACCTTCTTTCCTGGTACCTTCCTTGATTATCCCTTGGCCTTCTCCATCGAGTATTATATTGATATCCACCATCCGGTCTCGCATAAGGCTTGTAACTGTATCTGTTATTGTTCTGATTCCATCCTCTTTTATCGGGCTCTTCCCTCGGCGTTTTCTCTTCTCGCCCCTCTCGAATCTCTCGAGGTGTTTGGGAATAACTGTCGGCCATAACAGCGTACACAGCGTTGTTATTCTTTCCTCCCTTCTGATGGAAGAATTGAGCGTTCGTGTGATCAAGTTTCTGCAATACCTCGTCAAATTGCTCCATATTATAAATGTCAGCAGCGATCAAAGTTCTTTGGACGACTGCTGGAAACTGACGTATTAATGCGGTAATTAATTCATTATCTGGCATCGGCGGATCTAAATGTTGTAGTTTAGAAAGCTGTCCAGAAAAGTACGTAGAGTATCGAGTAGGTTGTGACGTCGAGAATCTCTTTGAATATAATTCTGCTCTGACTTGCTGTTGGGTTTCCGGGGACCAAAACTTTTTTAATGACCCACGGGAAAACTCCTCAAAATTGGTGAGAGTGGACCTAAAAGCTCTAAACCAAAGAAGTGCGGGACCTTCCAAAATTTTCCCTATCACTCGGATCTGTCTTTCCTTAGGGATTTTGGAATCTTTTAGGTAATCACCTGCTCCTCTCAAGAATTCTACGGGTGTCACAGAATCTCGCCCTGAAAATTTAGAAGGCTTATCCTCTACATTCTTGAATACAGTTATGGGGTTGGATTGAAATACTGTCCTGACCTCATCCTGTCTTTGACTATCAGTTTCTCTAGCTGCTCCTAGGTTTATCTGTATCTGTTCTTCTCCCCTTATACTTGGCATTTTCAACAGATGGTCAGACTGTTTCTCGTCCTTGATTTGGGTTTTCATAGCCTCAATTTCCTTATGGTTTTCTTCTGCCATTTTTCTAATTTCTTCGGTTTCCTTACAGTTCTCCTTGACATCAGTGGATATCTGGTTCATAACAGCCTCGTGACTTTTCAACGACCCTGTCACATCTGATATGTCCTTCTGAGTTGCTTGAATATCTTTGGAAATTACTTGAATATGGGATGACAAAGATTCCCTAATTTCCTTGACTCCCTCTTGGTTCTCCAGCTTGAGTGTGTCTTTAATCTCATCGATTACTGTGGTTTTAATTTCAGTTTGTAATTCATTAATCACACCTTCTCTTATTTCTCCCACTATGAGTTCTTTGAATTGTTCTGTCAAACGTTGAACAACTAGAGTTGCCATCTCATTGCTCTCTTTCTTCACTCTGACTTCTAGGTTGATCATGTCTTCACCAACTTTCCTAAGACCATGTTCTATCCTATCAGCTAAGCTTTGGGATCTTAGATCGGCATCGCGAAATTTATCGTCCATTAAACTTGCGTTAGTGGCTAATGAAGTTTCGAGCTCATGTGTTTTTTCGCATAATTTAGTCATTTTACTCTCAAGTGACATTTTCAAGATTTCGAAATTCTCTTTAAATTTATTTTCCATAGAATTAAATTTACTATTTAAATTTTCTTTCAAGTTATCTTTTAACCTGCTTTCTAACAAATCGGAATTTTCTTTAAGTTTATCATTTAAACTTTCTTTAAGTTTATTTTCTAAAGAATCAGAATTTTCTTTAAGTTTCTTTTCCAAAGCCTCTGTATTTTCTTTCATAATGGCTGCTGCACGCAGTCCAGCTTCTTTGGAACTCTCTTCCAAACTCCTCATCATCCTCATCATCTCTTCCATAATTTTCAATTATTATTCAAAACTTAGGGGTATACATGTTGGCAGACACAAGATTATAATTAGAACAAGAAATGTGAATAGCTAATTGGAACACTCTAATAAAATGAGATTTGTCCTAATGTCGACGTGATGGAAAAACAAAATTCTGTACTTTTACGAATTACATTTACCACAATATCACAAGAAAAATATGCAAGTTCTCAAATATCCTCCACCTGGATTCTAATAATGCGTATGTCCAGTCATCGAACGTTTACTACTGAATTTACTTGACGCCCTAATGGTTAAGCCATTATCAAAAATAATCAAACCCATTCTAATTATTAACCCAGTTAAATTTTTAATTTTCCCCACTAATTGGGTTTCCTACTTAATTTATTCATCCAAACCAGACATCTCTCAACTCCCAAAATATCTATATAAAATTTATCACAATTTAAATCGGCATGCGATTGACCGTGTCTAACTCGAGCCCCACGTTCGAAGCCATTTCTCTCTCTATCTTATTTTATGTGCCCGTTTAGACCGGAGTCCGCACGACCACATATGCATTTTACCAAGAATCAGTCAGCACGAGAGTCAAAATATCCCGGGGCGCCAGATGGGTTAAAGCTAATCGCAAAAACGACATCAAATGAAAAAAATGCTTTACTGACTTTTGGCTCAATGCAACAATAAGGATAGAAGGAGATTCAACTGGGCATAACACATCATGTAAAATTATCTCATTTTATTCTGAATTTAAAATTGACTGCAAAATAAAATGCTCAAAGCAGCATCATTCATGTGTGGCGACCCACATTACTATTTACACAATGTACAGAAATTTTCCAACACATTGGACAATTATCTTTGGAGACACAAGTCTGATTATCAGTCCTGTAGACTGTGTTCCAAAATTATATCCATTATTTATGATTAAATCCAGTTCAAATTTAATTGTCTTTACTGGAAATACTGTAGTTCACTGGTTGAATTTTTACATAATATTAACACTCGTAGAATAATTGTTCATAGAATTTTTAACTTTCACTTATTTTTCCAGTTTCAAAAAATATTGTCAAAAAATATTATTATCTCTGAATCAACACAAATTATGTACACATATTAATAACAACATCTGAAAAGTATCTGACCCTTGAGCATAGCATCGAAGAACTGTGCGAAGCACAACAAAATTAATTGTTCTTCTGACATTAAACGTTTCGAGAAGTGACTCGATTATGAACTTCAAGTTCCTAACAAAATATATGATTTTTGAATCATTAACTTGATCAATAAATTGTTGGACCATTCAACTATTCGATTTTCCACTTGGAATCATTATTAAGAAAAATATTTATATTTGTGGCCATTTTAGTAACTTTCACAACTTGCAATTCTTGAACAGAATGCGGAAATAAGAATTGTAGCTTCATAATAAATTCATGTAGTTCATGACACTAGGATATTCGTGGTTATATAATTATTTTTAATTGGCAGTGGCCCATTCTATTATTTTTATAAGAACACAATATTCCAACAACAACGGCAAAAGGTCTTCCTCTGAAGAAGAATAAAATACTATCATGACAAATCCGGGTTCTAGCAAAATCAAAGTCTTAATGGAATCCGTAAACAAGGTTGAAATAAGAACTGATGGTTTTTAAGAAATAACCTTTGGGTCATTCATACGACGCAATGTGTAGTTCCAATACTCCTTCTTTAACACTGAGTCATCGAACCTGCTATTTGATTGATGCTCAAATAAAAACCTCCTCATTCCTGCGACTTAAACATGCGCACCTGGGAATGGCATTTCAACTACTCCACACACATAAATTTTC
The DNA here is from genome assembly GCA_946902985.2 of Meconema thalassinum. NCBI lineage: Eukaryota > Metazoa > Arthropoda > Insecta > Orthoptera > Tettigoniidae > Meconema > Meconema thalassinum. The sequence continues at coordinate 1,620,912,114 of OX336388.2, read as the reverse complement.
TTCCCAAAATTTATACAATAAATCAAGCCTCTGCTTATTATCAACACTGGAAGATTTATTTATGTACAATAAAATTGAACAACAAGATGGAAGCTATCAAGTGTAAGTCCTGCAAACACCCGATAACAGATAGTAAGGAAGCATCAATTCAGTGTGTAAAGTGCCTAGGATGGACCCACAAACGCTGTTTAAACGTCAAAAATAATGAATATGCGAAACTCAAGGGTAAGTTTATTTGCCGCGAGTGTAACACATTGACGAGTGTAAACATAACCTCATCACCCGAAAATGAAAATCACACGTCTCATGAAATCTTAGCTGAACTAAAAACACTTAGTTCACAATTCAAAACCATACAAGACGCTCAGAAAAAACTACAGACGGACTTAACGTCGACAATGAAAAAGACTGAAAACATCCTCACCAAGTTCGAATCTATAGATGCATCAATGAAAGAACTGAACCAACGTCTCCACGAACATGACTCCAAAATTATCGTGTTAACCAACAGATTAGACGAATTCAGCAAAAAACAAAATGACCTAATCAAGTCGGTGGACTATTGTTCAGCCAAATTCGACGACTACGAAATAGCCCTGAGGAAAATTGACCAACTTGAAGCCAAGGTAACCCAACTCCAGAAACTAGAAATGGAAGTGGAAAACCTACATCAATACTCCAGAATGAACAACTTAGAGCTTCACGGTATCCCTGACGACGACTTCGGAACACCTCTCAACATATTATCAAAACTAGCAACTGCCATCGGAGTGGATCTACCAGATCATCACATTGATGCTACACACAGAATCCCTACATACAAAAGCGAACAACCAAGCCCTATCATTGTGCGGTTCACCTCTCGCACAAAGAAAGATGAATTTACTAAAGCTGCAAGAGGACATCCTAACCTCTCTACAGGACTGCTAGGCCAAATCTCCAACCCCCGACGTATCTACGTCAATGAGAACTTAACCCCCAAGAAGAAGCTACTCCACAAAAAAACGCGTGATCAGCTGAAACCCTTGGGAGTCAAATTCATCTGGATTCGAAATGGAAACATCTTCGTGAAAATCAGTGAGAATCATCGTACTTCCAAAATTGAAGATGAGAAGGACATTAGTGCAATTGTCGTTCAGTGCTCCTCGTCCTAATCATTCTGTCGAACAATCAGCTGTAGCTTTTTGTTTTTTCCATTCCATTTATGGAAATAGGTTATAACACCATATCCGACTATAACCTTGATAATGAAGCTAATAAGGATCAGTTCAGGATCTTATATCTGAATGCACGCAGCTTAAGAAGTGAAGGAAAATTTGATTATTTTAAGCTAATTATCAGTCAATTGTGTTTCCCTGATGTTATAGGAGTTACAGAAAGCTGGTTTTCAAATGAAGAGGTAAAGTACTACCTGCTAAACAATTATGACCTCCTACATATATCCAGGAATGAGGTTAGGGGAGGTGGTATTTGCCTCTACACTCATAAAAATTATAGTGCCAAACTAATACATACAATTAACAGTACCACACACAGTGTTCTTGTCTCAAGTCTTAAAGTAAAAAATATGCACGTAAACTTTGTCTTAGCTTATAATCCACATACCACCAATGCACCAAACTTCCTCCCTGGTCTGGAGCTTGCCCATACTAAATGTAACTCTAACAAAGTCATCTTGTTTGGTGACTTTAACTTCAATATACTCAACAAAACAGATCATTATACTGTACAGTACCTGGATATGACACTCAGCAAAGGTTATACATGTATAAATCCCAACCTACCAACTAGGCCTAGCAGTAAGTCTCTTCTTGATCATTTATTTCTGAACTTCAATGCTAACACCAAGGTGGCAAATATAGTTAATGATTTTAGTGACCACAACATCTTAATATTACATCTGGAACTACCTAGCATTAAAAGAAGAAGGGATAATATTGCTACTACTTATAAAAGAATATCATATGATATCGTATATCACTTAATGTTATTAAATCCATTTCAGTTTTTAGCGGATGATACTGTAGAAATGTACTCTGAATTAGCTGATTATGTTAAAAATGCCTGTGCATTGTCATGTACAGAAACTATCATACAACCAAAAAAAAGTAATTTTCTACCTTGGGCTACAGAGGAATTCATTAACTTAACTCACAGAAAAAGTGTCCTATATGCAAAGACACTAAAACCTTGGTGTCATCCACTCACCACAGAAGAATATAAAAAATGTAATAATAAAGTAACAACACTTCGAAGAGAACTTAAACGAGATTACTTTAACAATAAGTTAAAAAATAATTATAACAATCCAAGAAAAACGTGGCATGTCATAAATGAAGCACTAAATAACAAAACAAAACCAGAGTCTATATCATGTAATAAATATAACAATTGATGGCAAAGATATGATCGAACCAAAATCGATAGCTAATGAATTTAACAAATTATTTACAAATATAGGATCCAACCTAAGGCCAGTATACCCACACAGTCCCAAAACATCTATGATAAACAATGCAGGTAGACTGTATAATTTTACTCCCACATCAAAGGAAGAAGTAATAAACATAATTGATTCTCTAAAATCCAAAAATAACCCAAATGATGATATTAACAGCATGGTACTAAAAAAGTGCAAACAGATACTAGCCAAATCTATCTCAGATTTGATCAATAAGTCTTTGGAAACTGGCATCTTACCAGATCCTTTGAAAATTGGTAAAATAGTTCCTGTTCATAAGAAGGGATCTAAAGATGATCCAAACAACTATACTATACTGCCTGATCTGTCAAAAATCTTTGAAAAAATTATAAAAAGCAGGCTGGTGAAATTTTTCTTTCAATGCAACTACTTCTTTAAACACCAGTATGGGTTCCAAGACTCTCTAAGTGTACTTGATGCTTTATTTGATATTGTCACAAATTTAGAGAAATCCCTAGACGAAGGCAATATATCAGCAGGTCTATTTGTGGATCTACAGAAGGCATTTGACACTGTCGATCATAATTTATTATTGTATAAGCTGCATGATGCAGGCGTCCGAGGAGTAGCGCATAGTTGGATCAAAAATTACCTAAGTAACAGATATCAGTATGTACAAATAAACAACGTTAAAAGCGCTCTTACTAAGAGCGTCAGTGGTGTGCCACAAGGATCAGTTTTAGGCCCTCTACTTTTCATAATTTATGTGAATGATATCAATAATTGTTTGCTACAGGGCCACTTAACACTAATTGCTGATGATATCAGTTTAATATATAGCGCAAAATCCAAACAAGAACTTTCAACAAAAATAAATGATGATTTAAAAGTCCTGGACAACTGGTGTAAATTAAATGGATTGCTGCCTAGTACAAAAAAGACAAACTATATATATTTCACTAAACCTAGCAACAGCAAAGAAACCATGATTCCTGTAACACTACATAATACAGTAATTGAAAGGGTCTCATCAATAAAATATCTCGGCCTGAATTTTGATGAACATCTGAGCTGGCAAGAACAGATATACAAAGTTAAGCAAAAAATTCTTCCTGCAATAGGAGCAATATACAAATTACAACATGTTCTTCCATCTCATATATTAAAAACACTGTATTACAGTCTAGTACATAACCATATAACATATATGTGCAGTATTTGGGGAAGATGCACTACCACATTATTAAATCAAGTAAGTACTCTCCAGAAAAGGGCAATTAAAGCAGTTTATTCCCTTCCCTTACTTACCCATACAGCAGATTTAGTTCGAATCTCAGGAATCCCCCTTCTAGAAACCTGTATAAAAGTATCTGCTTCTCTGTTCATAAATAAAAGTGGAGAACTTTCGTATAAAGGCACAATAAAGTTTCCTCTACAAGGACAAAACTATGAGTATAACACCAGAAATTCCAAGAACCTTGCAATTCCCAGGGTCTACACCTCTAAATACGGCACCAAAAGCATATTTAACCAGGCTATAAAGGATTATAATACTCTCCCAGCACATATAAAGTCAATAAATCCTGTCTTAAAATTCAAAAAAGCCTGCAAACAATTCTTCACAACTACACTCTGATACTTCCTAATTTATAAAATTAATAAAACCTTGAATAGTAACTTACTGTCATTGTAAAATACTCTGTAACTTTGTTTTTGTATGTTAAATAATATTTAATATTCCTTATTATATAACAATGTATAGTCCTAATATAGGGCCTGGCCCTCTAGGACATCCTCTGTATGAAAAAAAATAAAAAAAATAAAATAAAAAATAAAATACAAGTTTATTTTATTTTACCATTCAGTTCAAATCGTGAAGTTACCACACTTATGATACTCTCTATTTCACTTTCGAATGTGTATCTACGTCATGATTTTATATAAATACAAAAATATCCTAATTGATACAAATATTATTTGCTTCCCGTTTCATGCCTCTCCGTGTTATCTGAAAAATATACTTTGCTCATTGCAAATATTAACTGTTCAACCAGAACTGTAATGTTGGTTGAATGCGGGCTTGCGCTAACCACTATCCTTCGGAAAATCACCTGTTCCAAACTAGAAATGATTAAACTACTTCATAAGCTCTCTCTCAATGAATGTGATTATTAGAAAATATAAGATCTAAGAATTATTTAGAAAAGTTATGAAAATCATTATTATTATTATTATTAGTGGATTATTATTATTATTAGTTATATTATTGTAAATGTGTTTAATTATTAATTCATTATGTGAGAATCCACATGTTCGATTCTTCGAATATGGATAAAATATCCATTTCTCAACAAAAATAATTATTAACTTTTACAGTTACCTCGGCTGATTACCGTGATTATCAAAAAAATATGAAACATTCAAATAAATGCTCGTTATGCTCGGTCATCGATCCTAAACTGTTCTGAGACTTGAAAATACTCAGAATAACTCTAATATGTCTTGCGTAAATCATTGCAAGATTTAAATACGAAGAAAAACAAATGTGTTGGTCATCTGCAGAAAATGAGTTTGTTCCAATTAGCTAGGCATAATATAAAAGTCAAATGTGGCTTACATTTCTCGTTGGTCTTGAAGCGTAGTGAACCTGGTCTGTACCAGATTTATCCAGATACATGCCCTATTGGACACGCACGTCTAATCCTTGTATCGGCCGCCATTATATACCCACAATCTGTCTAGCACGATATAGTGGAAATATTTCTTGAAGTTTGAAGTAACTGCTGATCCATTTTAATATTGGCTTCAATTAAATCCATAGCAGTTCGCTTAAATGGGGTCAGATCCAAATTATCTATTCTCAAATACGTCAGTTGTAACATAACTCACGGTAATCTTTTCAGTACAAGAAAACACTGACAGTCTAAATCAATCAACGGCTGTTCTGAAGATCGTTCCCTGGGCATGGTTTATCACCATCTATCATGCGCGAAGCAACTTATAGTTTCCCTTTGTCGGCTAATGAACAACACCGTGATAGACTGGCCTTCAATATACTGAAAGATCGGAGTGGTTATCAAGTTACAATTTATGAAACTGACTAATTGGATTAAAATATCCAAGTATTGAATTATTATTACTGGACTGTGACAAAGTACTTTCTAGACAAAGTCTAGCATGTGTCCATATAGAAATAAAGTATTTCACCAGTGTCCGTAGAAAAATAACAATCACCTTAGTGATTCCCTCTGCCGGAAACTTACTATGTTCCACACGTATCGCAGCACTTTTGTGACTATCACAATTTAAAGATATCTTCTGCGTAGATCCGGCAACCATGTGCCTTGGCTCAACGTAGCAGCAGCACCTTGTCATGCAAGAGCTTGGTTCGAAGTGAGCTGATGATGCTTGGGCCGGTCGGCTTTTATTCAAAACGGTCAGGTCCACGCTGGATCACGCTGAAATCTGAAAATCCTCATATCTCCGGTGTCTCTGGTCCGATTAACTTGAGACTAAGTGCATTCTCTTTCATTTGGCCATGCCAGTAATCTGATCCAAGTCTCAAGTCTCTACTCCATGGCTAACTATTTAATCAACAAATAGTCTCGACCTCTGCTACTACTCGCTACGTCACTTAACATGCTCTTGGCTGCACAAAGTTTCCATTCCATTCTAGAAGTAATGGAGCGCGATATTCAAATATCTCAACTTTCAAAAGCGGCTGTAGCCTTTCCCTTGATATCTAGGTGTCTGAATCTTGGAATACCCATTCCTAGAATTGGGCACAGTAGACCGACACGCTATCCACTCACCCACCGTGGCAAGCTATGAAATAATAAAAACACGCAATAGAATTTTCTTACTTTACATGTGGATCTTACCTTCAAGTGATCCCTATGTAGAACTTCGTAAATTGCTTCACAGGTTTCAGGTATAATTCTACCAAGTTCTGGCGGTGATATGATTGTCGAAACCTTGAGGTTTCTCAAAACTTCTCCCAGTTGTTGGAACCTCAGTGTAGCAGTCAGTCGCTCATGAGGGGTAATGCAGTTCTCATCACAGTATTTTGCTTCTCAATCAACGGAGCAACCAATGATAAGAGTTGTAGGTACGTACTTTCGTCGATTCTTAGGTAGTTGTGCCATTCTTTTGGGGCCACATTCAATTCGTTCAGTAAATTAATGTGTGAATATTTTTTTCTCATCGGTAACAACTTTTTACACCACATTTCACGTTTTCTTCTCCGTTTCTTCTTTGTCTCTAAAACGACCATTAAAGCCAGAATCGCATGCGCATCTTCGTCACTGGGGAACATTGGCGAGATGTAGCAGCAAGCGTATTGGAGAGAAGCCGAGAAATGGAGGTCACTTCGACAGAGAAGCCATGAGCTCAAATTGCAGAAGTCACGAACGGGATGATAGGAGAGTGTGCGTCCCTTACTGCAAAGGACTACGCAGTGATCATCGCTGGAGCAAACGACGTCTATAGAAATGAGAGTAAAAAGGTAATCAAAGATATAAGGGTGCATTGCCATCCATGCAAAAAACAAATGTCATTATTGTAAACATTCCGCAGAGATACGATTTAATTCCCAAATCATGTGTAAATGTAGAAATAGAGGCTACAAATGGAAAAATTCATAAAATTTGTAAGAGTTTTCCAAATGTCCAAATTGTAGATGTAAGTAAATTAGACAGGAAGTTCCACACTCGGCATGGCCTACACTTAAATAGATTAGGAAAAGAGTATCTTAGTGATGAAATCTGAAAAATTGTAAATTCAAATGGATAGAATAATTCAACAGTAATATCATTAGAGTGGAAGCAGGGAAACTGGTAGAAGAAGCCAAACGTGAGGTTTGGCATTCACATCTTTTGAAGTCAAATTTAACGGAGTGCAACAATGGTATTTCGGATTTGTCTAGCAACAATAATAATAACAATTATGATAATAATAATGTAAATAAATCACCAACACAAGCTTGCAAAAGTAACAAATTTAAAATTTACCACCAGAATGTCCAGTCTCTTTATAATAAAATTGATTACATAAATCTAATGCTTAAAAATGAACTTAAAGACATCTCAGCACTATGTATTTCAGAACATTGGCTGAAAGAGGAACAACTCGAATTAATTCAATTCCCAGGGTTTATACAAGCTAGTAAATACTCTAGATCTAATATTAGCCATGGTGGTACTTGCATCTTCTTAAGAAATAATTTAGATCATGAACAGGTAACAGCTCAGTGGCGGCCGGTAATAAGGTTGCAGTGTTGCACAACGACCAGATTAATTCATGAAAAACAATTAATACCGCGATAATATTTTTTAGTATTAAAAGCTATATATTTCCTGTTATATATATAGAAATTCATAATTCTGTTCTTTAATAATTCAGGAAATCTCATAGTAAGTTACAGTATTGTGAACTGACTGAGAAAGCGAAGCGCGCCAGCCGTCTAGGAGCGCTCGTCCGCTTGGTCGTTGCCAGCCCCAAGCACCGACCAGATCTCAATAGTGAAGGGTATGGCAGAGATGCTAGACCGGGTAAGCCCTATCCCAACAGTTAACACGGCTGGGCGTTGCCAGCTCATTGCAACCAGGAAGCCGAGGCGCAGGCGCGGCCGGAGACATCCGAGATGCTCCGTCAACTGCCGATACTATGTTTTGCAATGTTGGGCGTACTTGTGATACTCACCGTCGTATATAACTTACATTGATTTGTTCTCATGAAGGTTTTCATGCAGACTAACTTATATTCCATTTAATCCGATGAAAATGTGATGTCTCTGAACTGCGGCATTCGTTAAGAATGAGGTACCGGTACATCCGTTTTACCACGCAATTGAATACAGTTTTCTCCGATATCAAGCAGTCCTATCACCTCATGGGCGTCCGAAGGAGGGGGGGGAGGGCACAAGGAGGCGCCGTGCCCCCCACCCCCCTGAAATTGTTCATTGTCACACCAGTTTATTTCATAAATTGAAGTTACTGATTTACATGTAGAGATAATTCCAACAGTTTTATTTAACTTAGAAATTTTGGATTATTTGAGAATATCTTCAGTTATTTAGAAAATCGGCGAACTGGATTAACATTACCATTTTAATGAACTGCTTGATTTTTATTTTTGTCGGTAGGCCTACATGGTGATACAACTACTTTTGCCTGTTTAAAATAAATGATTTATGACGATGATTCACAAAGAACTCCTATGGACAAAAACTCTGAACTAAAAAAAATATTCCTCCCATTCATGCCATAAAGATCATGTACCCAACGGTTCAAGAGCAGCCAAATAATGAATATCACGAAGCAAGTAAGAAATGAAACGAAAATTGCGCGGGGGTGTACGTCTCAATAACACCTAGTGACGAGGTAATGAAATGAAAAACATATTACTCCCCCACCCTTGAAAAAATCCAGCGGGTGCCCATGTACCAACTTAACCCCCCCCCCCTTAATGAAAATAGCGCAACACCCAGAACAATTATCCATCAGCCGCCACTGTAACAGCTTATGATTATCTAATTATGGAACAGGATTTTGAATTCTCTGCCGTAAAAATACAGCAGTTTAAGTTAATAATTGTATGCGTATACCGTTCTCCGTCAGGAAAGTTTCCTCTATTTATAGATAAATTAGAATTGTTACTCAATAACATGAGCAAAGTAAATTTCGATATAATAATTTGTGGGGATGTAAATGTGGATTTCTTAAAACTTGATAGAAATTGTGAATTATTAACACAGTTACTAATTTCCTATGGACTGAAACCTACAGTAAATACACCAACAAAAATAACAAAATTTAGTAAAACCACTCCTGATCAAATTTTTACAAATACAGATAAATATCACCATTCAATAGAAGTCTATTGTCCGGGTTTTAGTGACCACCATGGACAAATACTGTGTTTTGAAGTATCCGAAGTAATCAATAATAATGATAATGGAGTAAAATCAAAAATAATGTTACATATTTCAATGACTTATTAAATAAGGAAACATGGTCAGAAATTTATGAACTAGAAAATGTAAATGATAAATTTAATGCATTTAACAGCACCCTAAAACACTATTTTGAAATAGCATTCCCCTTTAAACGAAGAACTGTTCAAAATAACAAAACTAGCAATTGGATAACAACAGGGATTATAAATTCATGTCAAAGAAAGAAATTTCTACACAAATTATATAAACAATACCACACAATACCTGAATTCAATTTATACTACAAAAAATACACTAGCATATTAAATAAGGTAATAAGACTAGCAAAGAAAATGCATAATGATAATTTTATTACCCAATCATCTAATAAAAACAGGGCTATGTGGTCCGTGATAAAGAAAGAAACTGGAAAATCTGCTAAAATACAAAGGAACATTACACTGACCAGAAATAATAAAGTGATTAATAATCCAGAGGAAATAGCAAACACTTTTAATGACTATTTTCTGGAAATTCCACAAAAATTAATAAATAAATCACAGGTAAATACACTAAATTCTAATAATACAATAAATATATGCAGTGATTCTTTATTTATAAATCATGTCACAAGTGAAGAGGTAAGAATAGTTATAAAAGAGCTAAAAATAAATTCTGTGCTGGCATTGATGGCATCCCTGATGCAATTTTAAAGAAATGTGCAGAAAATATAATAAATCCACTTACGCACTTAATAAACAGTTCAATTCTCTCAGGAACTTACCCGGATATTTTGAAGTTATCAAAAGTAATTCCAGTGCACAAAAACGGTTCAAAAGATGAATTAGATAACTATCGTCCTATTACCTTACCCACTGGTATTGCAAAAATTGTGGAAAAAATTATGTATAAGAGACTGATAAGTTTCATAGAAAAAAATAAAATATTATCAAACTCACAACATGGATGTTGTGTTGGCAGCAAGCACAAGAGTGTAGTGCAGTATCTTTGACATAGTCTTTGATATCAGTGAAGTTCAGTGTCAAAAACAATAAGCTGTGTATCGTGTGAATTGTGAACCTTTCCACAACAAATAATAAAATATGCATTCTAGAGGAGTCTATGTGATTTATTGAGAAGTGAACCTAACATTTTATGGCGACCAGTGACACGACTCATTCATAGTAAAAGGCTACCGTGAAGAAAGAAGATGGAAAGACTCGCTAAAGAAAGAACCGTAAAGCGGCGGTTATTTACGCGCTCACACAATCAACTAATGGCGTTGTTAGAAGATGATCAAACTGAAACGGAAAAAGTGCAAGTGCAACTTGAAATCCTTCAAGAAAAGTATGATGATATCTCTAATTTAGATGGATTAATATTTCAACAGATGATAGACGACGAGTGTGAGGATGACGAAATAGAAACGGAATGTGAATCAGCTGATGATTACAAACACAAATTCCTTAGCTGTAGAACAAAAGCAACACGTTTTATGAATCCCGTTGTTTCCATTACCCCTCCACAAAGTGTAGTGAATGACAATGTTTGTGATAAAAAGAAATATAGACTTCCAAGAATAGAATTTAAGAAATTTTCTGGTGAAATAATTGATTGGTTATATTTTTGGAGCCAGTTCCGTAAAATTCACGAGGATGAGGACATTGGGAAGGAAGATAAATTCCAATATTTAATTCAGGCTATGACAGAAGGTTCCAGAGCATATGAATTAGTTACTAGTTTTCCACCCACTGCCGAGAATTATGACAAAGCTATAGAGAGTCTTCAAGCTCGATTTGGTAGAGAGGACTTGCAGGTGGAAGTTTATGTTCGTGAATTGCTCAAACTAGTATTGACGAATGCAGTCAATTCCAAAGAAAGGCCAACACTGAGTAGCTTGTATGATAAATTAGAGTCACATCTCAGATCGCTGGAAAGTTTAGGCATTACTACAGAAAAATGTACTGCAATGCTGTATCCCCTATTTGAATCATCTTTGCCAGAAGACCTATTAAGAGCATGGCAGAGGAATACTTCCTTCAGGTGTGATTCCGTATCCAAAGATCGTTTGCAGCAGCTTATGGCTTTTCTTCAAAATGAAGTAGTAAGTGAAGAAAGAATTTCATTGGCTATGAAAGGGTTTAGTATTAGCACATCCCAAGGATCTAAGATTAAGGGAGACAAGAAACCAAGGGATGTCATTGAACCAAATATACCTACTGCTTCTGCTTTGTTTGCTGATGTTTCTAAGAGACAGGAGTGTGTTTTTTGTCTTAAACCTCATTCGAGCCCAGAGTGCATTAAAACTCAAAAAATGACTGTAGGGGAGAAAAGGAAAATCTTAACTGATAAACACTGTTGCTTCAATTGTTTAAAGAAGGGCCATGCAAGTAGAGCTTGTAAATCGATTGTCAGGTGCATTGTTTGTGGTGGTAAACATGTGGTATTAATGTGTTATAAGCTCCGTGACAAAGAAAATGAAAGTGTGTCCAAACAGAATTACGAGGGAGACAGGAATTCGGTTCTCCAGGATGTCAATAATGTGGATAAGGCTTTAGCTAATGTGTCTTGTTCTCCTGAGGTGTACTTGCAAACCCTGGCAGTTGTCGTTAAAGGAAAGGGTAAACAAAAAACTGTACGAGCTGTCATTGATACTGGGTCTACTAAATCCTACATTGCACGTGACCTAGCCGAAGAAATGGGGTATCAGTCAATCAGGAAGGAAACGTTAATACATTCCTTGTTTGGTGGAGTACGTTCTCGAGAAGCAAAACACGACTGTTACAGAATAAGTTTAAAGCGATTGGAGGGAAATTATTCCATGGAGCTGGAAGTTTTAAGCCAAGAGATAATTTGTGAAGATGTCCCATATATTAAGAATGGTTCTTGGAGTGAGGAGATAAGGGATCTGAAAATATGTTTAACTGATGTACGAGAGAGAGGGCCTGTGCAGATTCTGATTGGGGCCGATAAGGCGGGTGAACTGCTCACTGGGAGGAAACATCAACTAAAATGTGGCCTAGTTTTGGTGGAGACTTCCCTAGGGTGGACACTAATGGGAAAAGTCATAGGTAACAAGGCCCAAAGGGATTCGGCATCATTATTAGTGTAATCATTGTTTTCCCAACATACAAGAATTTCTGATCTCTGGGACTTAGAAATTCTTGGAATTACTGACCCTGTTGTGAAAGAATCTATCGTCGAGAGGAATGAGCGTGTTAGAAATAACTTCCTTGAGACTGCACGGCTGAATGAAGATAACAGATATGAAGTGTGTCTGCCTTGGAGTGAACAACATCCACCTCTTCCTGACAACAGAGAAATTGCTCAGCACAGATTAGAAATCACTACAAAGAAACTACAAGCTGAACAACATTATCAGGAGTACGATAATGTCTTACGAAGTTGGTTGGAGCAAGGAATCATCGAGAGGGTACCTGAAGAAGAACTGAAGAATAGTGGACACTATCTACCTCACCGACTTGTCTTCAAAGAAAACAGCACCACCAAGATCAGGCCTGTTTTTGATGCCTCGGCGAAGCAGAGAAACGCTCCATCTCTGAACGAATGTATTGAAAAAGGGCGTAACTTCATAGAGTTGATCCCTAGTGCGCTACTGAAGTTCAGAGAAAATGAGATCGGTGTGACGGCCGATGTAGAAAAAGCATTTCTTCAAATAAGTGTCAATCCTAGAGACCGTGATTTTCTGAGATTCCTTTGGTGGGAGGAGGAAAGTACAGGGAAGGTAGAAGTGTTCCGTCACAATAGAGTTGTCTTTGGACTTGCATGTTCTCCGTTCCTATTGTCGGCAACCATCAAACTCCACTTGATCGAGTTGAAGAGACAAACAGTCGATAATAGTTCCTACTCAACTTCAACAATAGAAAGATTGGAAGAATGTTTTTATGTGGATAACTGTGCTATTAGTGTTAACAACAGAAATGACCTTCATTCATTCATGCGAGAGGCAAGCATAATAATGGATAAGGCATCTTTCAATCTCCGAGGGTGGGAGTATTCTCAGGATGGTACAGCTGAAAATCTTACTCATGTGCTAGGGCTCATTTGGAATAAAGGAGACGATACCATTGAACTGAATCTAACTCATGTTAACGATTTCAAATATGATGTAATCACTAAAAGATCTATACTAGGAGCTGCACATAAGGTGTTTGACCCTATTGGCTTCGCATGTCCGGTATTTCTCTGTCCAAAATTAATCTTGCAAGAACTATGGGCCACTGACTTGGGTTGGGACACCAGAGTAGACGAAACAACAAAGAGAAGATTCATGAAGTGGTTGGCAGAACTACCTCAGCTGTCTGAGATTAAAATTCCTAGATGCTTGATCGGTAGTGTCCAGTCGGTTGAAGATGTATCTCTTCACGTGTTCTGCGACGCCAGTCAAACTGCGTATGCTGCAGTTATATTCTTGCGAATACAGAGGGTTGACAATATAGAGCTACGATTTGTACAAGCCAAGACAAGAGTGGCACCCAAGAAGAGTATCACCATACCACGCCTGGAATTATTAGCAGCTACAATAGGGGTTCGACTAGTGACGTCAGTACTGCCAACATTAACTGCAAAAGAAATCGTTACTTATTATTGGAGTGACTCGTCGACTGTGTTGTCCTGGATCAAGTTAGACGAACCTTGGGGGACCTTCGTGTGGAACAGAGTGCAAGAAATTCGAAGACTGTCCAGAATAGAACAGTGGCGGCATGTTCCAGGAACCATGAATCCGGCTGACCTGGCATCAAGGGGATGTAGCACAAAACAGTTACTTCAACAGAGATGGTGGGAAGGGCCAAAATGGCTAAAACAATCCACTACACAATGGCCTAGCCCCGAAATTTCAACAAACGATGATGAAGTCTTCCAAGAAAGAAAAAAGAAAGTCAACACTATGACGGTGTTAGAAGACAAGTCCAATACCCAAGAATGGCACCTTGACTATTTCTCAAGTTTCCGTAGAACAGTTCGTATGGTAGAATGGATCTTGAGGTTTCTGTATAATTGTCGACAGAAAAATAATAGAAGAACTACCGAACTATCCATTGAAGAAACCACAGAAGCAGAAAAAGTCGTGATGAAGTTCATACAAAAGGAGTGTTTTGTTGGTGAAAAGGATGAAAGATTCAACTCACTATGTGTTTTCATGAATGATGAGGGAGTGATGAGACTGAAAACAAAAATTATATCGCGCAAAGATGATTATGCTTTCCGTTGTCCTGCTATCCTTCCTGCGAAGCATACAGCAGTTCACGCTCTCATTAGGGAGAAGCACAAAGACTTATGTCATGCTGGAACCCAGATTCTGCTCAGTGGGCTCAGACAGAAATATTGGATCCTTGAAGGAAGGAGAACGGTGGAGGGTGCAATTAAAACATGTGTTGTCTGCAGGAGGTACCATGGAAAACATCTTGAAGCAGAACAAATTCATCTCCCCATAGACAGAGTAAGAGAAGCCTCAATTTTTGAAATAACAGGGGTCGACTTTGCCGGGCCTCTGATTTTGAAAGGTGGAGAGAAAGCCTGGGTCTGTCTGCTCACGTGTGCGGTTTTTCGTGCAGTACACCTGGAGCTAGTAACATCCTTGGCTACTGCAACATTCCTCGAAGCTTTTCGGCGCTTCGTGTCCAGACGTGGAAGGCCAATGGTTTTCTATAGTGACAATGGGACAAACTTTCAAGGCACCTGCAATATGTTGGAGACAATTCAGTGGGATAAAATTGCTGAATATAGTTCTGTACACCAAATAAAATGGAAATTCAATCCTCCCACTGCATCATGGTGGGGAGGATGGTGGGAGAGGCTGATTGGTGTCCTCAAACAAATGCTCAGGAAAGTTCTGGGAAAGTCATGTCTGTCGTACCAAGAAATGATGACTGTTCTGTGTGACATTGAAGCTGTCATGAATTCACGACCACTTACTTACCTGTCCAATGATGGAGAAGACTTGATGGCTATCACCCCTGCAATGTTCCTACAGGAAGTCAAGGAGATTGGAATGCCCGATATCGACATTATCGAGGACATAAAACTTGACAGAAGATTCAGGTACAGACAGAAAGTAAAGGAAACATTAAGGGTAAGATTCAGGAATGAATATCTTGGACAGCTAATACAGAAGAACCACATTAGGAAAAGTCATCACAAACCCTGTGTAGGTGAAGTAGTACTGGTAGCCAGTGACAACACGAAGAGACTAGACTGGCCGCTGGCAAGAGTGACGGAGGTCATCCCTGGCAAAGGTGGTGTCGTGAGAGTTGTTCGCTTGGCGACTACAAAAGGAGAGCTACTGAGGCCAGTACAGAGGGTGTATCCACTTGAAGTGACATCTGGAGAAGATCATGCTTTAAGACTGCAAGTTGAGCGGAATGAAAATGAGAAGAAGGAGAAAAATCCAAAGACGGTTAAACCATCGACTAATACTTCTGATCTCATCAAAACCAGTAGTGGGAGAGTGGTGGTTAAACCAAAGAGATATTTTGAGTGACTTATTTATTTCTGTGTTCAATTATTTTGTGAAAATATATGTGTTATGTTATTTTATTGTTTTGTTGAGTTGTTTCCACAACTCAAGGTGGAAGAATGTTGTGTTGGCAGCAAGCACAAGAGTGTAGTGCAGTATCTTTGACATAGTCTTTGATATCAGTGAAGTTCAGTGTCAAAAACAATAAGGTGTGTATCGTGTGAATTGTGAACCTTTCCACAACAAATAATAAAATATGCATTCTAGAGGAGTCTATGTGATTTATTGAGAAGTGAACCTAACAATGGATTTAGAACGAAAAAATCTACACAGACAGCAATTTACGAATGTAGTAATAGTATACTGAAATTAATTGACAATAAGGAACATGTAACTGGCCTATTCTTGGATTTATCGAAAGCATTTGATGTTGTTGACCATAAAATCCTCCTTACCAAACTAAATCAATATGGTGTTAGAGGTCTAGCTAATAAATGGATAGAGTCTTACTTAACAAGGCGTAAACAAATAGTAAGCTTGAGACACAAGGATGATGGAACCAAATTACTTAATGAAACATTGTCCAATGAGGGAATTATTGAATTTGGAGTACCCCAGGGATCGGTTTTGGGCCCACTACTCTTTCTTCTATATATCAATGATGTAACACAGAACGTTCATTCACATAAGGAAATTTTGTTTACGGACGATACAACACTCGTAATAAAAGGTGAAACTAAACAGGTCATACAGCAGTCTGCTGACTCCGTTACAGGAGAGTTAACCAAATGGTCACAAGATAATCGCCTCATAATAAACTATAAAAAGACAGTATGTCTAAATTTCCACACTATACAGAATAGGAATCCTGCGATGCCCAATATAACATTAAATGGTCATCAAATAGAAAATAAATCAGAAACAAAGTTTTTAGGACTATGGATACAACAAGACTTGAAATGGAATAAACATATACAATATCTGAATACTAAACTGAACTCGATGTGCTTTGCGTTACGTATTTTGAAAACCTGCACTAGCATGCACACATTAAGAAATACTTATTTTGCTTATTTCCATTCATACTTAAGATATGGGATCATATTTTGGGGTATGTCGCCAGATGTACTAAGCACGTTTAGGATACAAAAGAGGGCGATTAGAATTATGGCAAATGTAAACTCTAGAGAATCATGTAGACCTCTGTTTAAAGATTTAAACATTCTCCCACTGCCCTGCATATATATCTTTGAAAGTATTATGTTTTTTAAAAAGAATTTAATGAATAAAGATGTTTTTCTTAAAACAAACAATGATGTTCATAGGCATAACACAAGACAAAATCAAAACATTCATATTTCACACACACACACAAGCATATATCAAAAAGGAACTTTTCACACTGGAGTTAAATTATACAATAAACTACCCCAGTATATAAAACTTGCCCCAAAATTAAAAACCTTTGATAGAATGTTGAAAGCTTATCTGCAGTGCCATTGTTTTTACTCAGTAGTTGAATATTTTAGCGTATAGGTGTGATGGAATCTATAACTATATTTTACTTTTTTAATTTAATTTTAATACCTAGCTGTATGTTGTTGTATTTATAGAATTAAGTTTTCATATTATGATAATAGAGTGAGGTGTAAATAGTTGTGCAATAAGATTGTATCTATTAAGATTTGCTATTATAATAAGTTATAAATAGTTATAATCTTAGTAATATATACCTGTTAGTTCTTTTATTTTATGCATGTAAATTCTGACGTGTCCTATATCAAAAATGTATTGAATGCATGTATTTGATCAAATGGAATTGATAAAAAACTATCTATCTATCTATCTATCTATTTAAACAATAATAAATCAAATTTGGAATGGACGTCGAGAGCTAATACCGGTCTATTTTCAACTAATGGTGTATGGGGTCTTCACTTCAACCGGCGGACAGCGTCCGGTGAACTGTTCAGTCATAACTGACAGTCTTACCGGAACGTGTATGGCCGACTTTAGAAAATACGCTGCACCGGCAAGGCCCCCCATCACCCCACTGCCAGAAACTAGATATCTCTAACTTTGGGGCAATGGACAGCACTCCCAGCAAGCGCCATTTTCTTAACCTAACATAACTTCTAAGAACATGTAACCTCATAACCTTATGTTACATCATCATTGCTAATGCTGTAATCTGTCATGTTTATTTATGCAGCATGAGGAATTAGGAAACATTGGTAGGATTGGTATATTGAGTGGAGATATAGTAGGATAAAATGCAACTATGTCATGGAAACCTAAGATGTATTTTCATTTCTCAACTTTATTTTCTGTAGACTCCAACACAACCTACCACCAGGGGGGAAAATACTTGTTGGTGATGTTTAATGAGAGCAAAATCTTGAAACACTGTGATTTAAGTGGTTGGTATCAAAAGTTGTATAGGAAAAATGAAAATGTGAAGTCGCGCCCAAGTTTACGAAGCCTTGCCAGACTCAGCTGAAAGTATCTTCGATGCAAATCAAGTCTCAATAGTTAAAACTTTAGGACGACCTTTGACATGAGCACTATAATAGGCCTACATTTAGGATCGACATAGCCTGCAGTAGGTCTTATGCTACTGTATGCACCTGGGCATGTTTAAAAAAAACTCAGCCTGCAGGTTAATAAGGTAGTATATTACTATAAATATATCTCAAGCAAATCCAACAAGTTACCTGACTGAGGAACTACATATCAATATTTAAAAATAAAGGGTGGCAGTGCAAACTGCATTTTTAATCCTTGCTTCATTAGTTAAACCATAATATTTGTACATAAATACAGAAAGGACTTCACATTACAAACGACTACTTAAATTATATGCCTTAGGCATAACCTACAAATTACATGACATGAAATTGGTAATTATATTCAGACAGCAACATCAATACGCAATGGTCAATAATGTAGTTTTATAGTGCACAAAATGTTATTGTACTGAATGTATTTCGAACTGATGAATAAAACTGATGGAAACGACAGCCAATTGATTTGCATCCAAAGTAGTAGAAACTTTCAGTTGATCAGCAAGAGTGTTGATTTGTACTTTCGTTTTCACAAATTTTGATGAACAGTGTCACGTTACAATTTAAATATAAACGTACATACAATTCCTCATCAATAAATGATTTGCACTTCATACTGTCGTGAACTGGAAGAGATTTCCAGCAATTTAATTGATGTAGAAATCAATTCCTCTCGCCGCCATGTTGGTGATAATTGTAAACAAACTAGCGGGCAGCCAATTTAATAAGGCGCGATTTGGCGTTCCGTTTGGTATACTTTGGTTAATACAAAAGCTAACCAGACCGTTTTGGCGAGCTTTGGTTTTAACTCGGGTATAGTTTGGTTATAACCAGGCTCTTAAAATCAGTAACCAAGCTTCTACTGCGGTTACTGAAATTTTAATCACTTTAGAAGCGCCAATTCAAACATAATCTGAAACTACTATTGAACTTGAATCACTCAGCACGCAACAAATGAAATCATACAATATCAAATTCTTAGTGGTCTTTGTAATTTTATATTTGACAATCTCGAAATCGAGCTGTTGTGACGTTACTGGGTCAGTTGATATAGGGACTACGCTCTTTTAAGGATTATGGTGGCTCTTTTTATAGCGTACGTAGCGTGCTACGAATCTCATCAGTTGTTGCTGTTGCTTATTTTTAGAAACTGCAACATCGCGGTCATATAGCGCCTCGTATTTTTGGGTGTGTGTGGAATTTGGCTCATAACATATGTTATTGTGATGGTTGTACTAGAGTGTGTTGTAATTTGTAAATTGGGGGGTAGGATTAGGAAGGTGGTGGCAGTGGCTATCCCAGCATTTACCTTGAGTAGAAATGGGAATCTACGGAAAACCTCACTTCCAGGATGGTCAAGGTAGGACTCGAACCCTTTTCTCCTTAGTTTTACCTCACGAGGCTGAATGTACCCCGATCCAGCCCTCACACCCCCAATTCAAATTTCTTGACAAATCCGGGAATATAATCCGTACCTCCGCTAGCCACTACACCATCTGTTCATCATAGAACGTCAGTTGAAGCGATCGGTTATGGTCACCATTGAGTCGCCTTTTGCCAAGTACCATACCAAATTTAAGTTTTTTCTTAACTACCATTTCTCTCCCTTGTGATCACACTACTGTGACTATGGAAAGTTTCGTGAGTCATCCTAAAAAGAATATAAAAATCAGTGTCACTGTACAACAGTGGTGGCTGGTGTATCTAAAAGTTGGTGGTTCACAAAACTATCATAACTATGATCACTGATATAAGAGTAGCCAAAACATCTCCCAGATACCGAGCAGATACAAATTAAGGAAAAGCAGAAATTTGAACATATGTTACCTTATACTATTTGTACTCCTTGACTTGAAGGTTATGCCACATTACTCGCCTATTTGTACAGAAAATCAACACGTCTCTCCTTCCTCCTTGCAAACATGTCAATGACTCCGTCATTAAGGTCCCTTATTTGCATGATGAAATCTCGTTCAGTAGACTGCATAGCAAGGGCTGATAATCTCTCCTGAGACATTGTATTTCGTAAGAACGTCTTAATACTTTTCAGGTTGTAGAAACATCGTTCCGCCTCAGATGTCATGGGGATAGTCAGAACTACACTCAGTAATTTAACACATTCACTGAAAGTTGAACTTAAATTATTGCCCCTAATGAATTCCATCAGTGGCAGAGCATGTCTAAATTCTGCTGTACTGTGAATAATTGAAAGTTCTGTCTCAAGTTTCCTGCACTCAATGAATGGGTAAGCTTGTTGAACAAGTCTGTCATTTTCATCCGGATAATTCAACTCGTATTCTGCAAATTTGTCTAGAAGAAAGAGTGCAGCTGCTCCCAAGTGGCCAAGAAACCTGAATCTGTCTGACATTTCAGTCAAAATGACATCACAAACTTCAATTGCCTGCCTGTTTCTTTCTGATTCTACTTTTCGCTTCTTGACTATGCCAGACTGCTCTGATGTGGAATTGCTGGTATTTCTTAGTTTCAGAATCTCTATTTCGAAAGATTTTATTCTTGCCAGAACTGTTGTCGGAGTGCAGTCACGCCTCTGAAGCTGACTTTACAAAATGTCTACATGTGGCATGATTTTATGGAAGAAAGACAACCAAAAAGTAAAATTATCATCATTCAAAATACCAATGTAGCCAGAGGCTTGAAGAATAGATGATGCATTATTAATTCTAACACCTTCCTGAATTACTTTCATACATTCTGTCAACTCACTTCTGTACTCAAAGATAGTATTTACTGATCGTGTTTGGAAGTTCCAACTAGTGGGGAAACGTTTTCCAACTATTTCATTTAAAACTGCAGCTCTTTGAGGAGAGTTTGAGAAGAAGGAACAGAGTCCTTGAAGGTTTACAACGAAAATCCTCACACTTGTATTGATTGAGGCTGCATTCAACTTGGCTAAATTTAACTGGTGAGCATGACAATGAACGTATTCAGCTGATGTATACTTCTGCTTTATTATCGCCTGAACACCTTGTTTAGAACCACACATAACAGATGCACCATCATACGTTTGTGCGATAAGCTTATGTTCACAACCAATAAAGTGACGTTCGAGTTCATCAGATATGCATGCCGCCAATGATTCTGCATTTTGCCCATCAGGATTAATAAAACCCCAGTATATCTCCACTGGCTTCAAGTTGACCAAGTATCTATATACAATGACCAACTGATACATTGAAGCTACGTCACTTGTTTCATCTGCTATGACAGACACAAATTCTGATTATTTAATTTCTTTTGCAATTTCCTCATGGCAAACTTCAAGCATGCACTGCAGAATGTCATTCTGTATTGTTTTTGAGGTGCCCTTGAATACAGTCGTTTTTCCCAATGAGTTTTCTTAGCACTATCTAATTCTGCACTAAAATTGATTAGTCCACAAAAAAGAAACGGATTGCTTAATGTATCGGACTCGTCATGCCCACGCAATGCCAACTCAAATGAGCCACAAAATCTAATACAGTTAATTATAATGTTCATAACATACCTATTTTGGGCTACCTTTTGATTGTGTGTTTCTATTGCTATTCGGTATCCTGTGTCCATCTGCTGTGCTATATTAACATTGGCAAACATGACCAACTTCAACGTATTCTTCATATGAAATTTTGATGAAGCATACTTTTTAGCTCGGTCATGAAGATGCTGCAGATCACTCACACCATTCTTTGTCCATGAATCATCACCCCCAAACAAAATACATGGGAAGCAAAACAAGGTATTGGCCATTTCACAGCCACACATCCAGTCATATTTATCATACACGTCGGGATGAAACTTTCTGTTAAAACTTCTCGATTTTATCTTAACAGTCTGAGTGATCGTAAGGTGAGGCCTTGGCCTATCTAGTCGCTTAACCTCGTGTTTCTCCTTTAAGAAAAGCAAGAAAAACGGTCGCCCTAAGAGTGACTGGACTGAATTCATCATCTGAATTATTACCGGTAGGCCTAATGCAGTGCTGTAGCCTATCTACAGTATTTATATACCCTTATTGTAAACAGCTTGAAGAAACATCACCATCCACCTAAACGTTGAATCAGATTCACGATTCACAATTAGTATAATGCAAAGCTGCTAAATTATACGAAACACGGTAAGGTATATGCACACTTCCAAACATGGACAGTAGAACGAAACGAATAGGCTACGTATCGCACACTTCAACAGAAAATCACATTCATTTCGTTCTCACTACCGTACCAATAATGCTAAATGTCAAACTAAATACGCTTTAAATGGTGCGGATATCGTAAAAACGATTAGTGACAGCTGTGAAATACGGTTAGTGTTGAACAACTCACATTCGACCCACCACGATATAGATGCCAAAATTTAAAAATATCGATCCTGTATTATGGAACTGACGAGAAAGTTAAATTGCGGACACATAATTCCAGTGTGTTTCACCAGGTAGAAAATTCCACGATCACCAATTTTTCACAACGAAACAGATAACAAGCCAAATCCATACAAAATTGAAACGTAGCAAACCGGTCAGTCACAAAGCAAAATATGAACTTTTTCAGAGAGTACCGACGGTCGTGACATCCGTAGTAGTAGTCACCTACTCGCTTTAGTTAAACTTTTTTTTTAGCATACGGCTTTTAGTGCCGGGAGTGTCCGAGGACATGTTCGGCTCGCCAGTTTTATAGCTGCTTCGAGACGGACACCCAATGGGTGAGCTACAAGAACCGTTGGGAAGGAAAGTTGGAATGTAAGGACGAGGAGTTGGAAGGTAGCGGCTGTGGCCTATAGTTAGGGACCAACCCCGGCATTTGCCTGGAAGGAAGATGTGAAACCACAGAAGACCATCTCCAAGTTTGCCGGCGGGAGGATTCGAACCTCCTCGCCTCCCGGATGTGAGCGACTGCCATCAGTCATGCCGTAACGACCACGGCTAACTCACCCTTTAGTTAAACTGATAACACTGTATGTTTCAAATAACTTATATATATATCAAATACAAATATCTGTAGAAGATTAATATTGTTTATATATTGTTTTTCAATCATGCAAATACTGCACATATCTTAAAAGAAAACGAAGTGTTGTGCTTGTTAACCACTAGAGAGTACTAATGTTGCTGCGCCATCTACTGTCCGCGAGCAGAATATACCGTATCTACTTTTGAACGCTATGGAATGTTAACCAACCACACGTAGCTCCAACCCCACCAATCCCCCCAAGCATCCGCTACACTCCTTAGGCATGGAACAAGAATACTAGGAAATAAAGCTTCGACCTTTCTGCGTTCCTCTATAGACGGCAGCACATCTGTTCGACTAGGGCGATGTCTATTGAGTCTAGTGGACACTTGTGTTTTGAAAGGAATTGATCACACCAATGCTGCCAACAGATGTAGATTGACACTAATGGTTCAATGTTGTAAAAACAGCAAACATATGATGATGATGGGTTTATATAACAATGAAAATACATGTATTAGTACATGTATTCTCTTAAATAAAAATGAAATATTGTTAAACTTGTATAGCTCTGTCTAGTGCATCCTTAACTAATTGCCAGTTACGTACTATCCCGTGAGATAGTTGGCTATCATTTACGAATTGATGATGCTTTCTTGTCAAGTCGTTGGTTTATTATTTATTCATTTTGTTTTCTAATATAAATGCTCTTCTTCTTGCGAAATAATGTTTCTTTTTCGTTTTCGCTGAGAAATGGCAGAAAAACAACATAAGAAGCGAAGTGGTATTTATTGCGCTGCTCTTTGGTGCAGTAAGAACTGTACTTCGTTGCAGAGTTTCCTTCCGAACCGATCCTGGTAGGTTAGTCATGAACAACAATTTTCGCTGATAAATTCTTTCATTTCGGTATACGGGAGATAAAAACTCGTATTAGCTAATGAATTATACTACCCATGTGGTTGTAACTACTATTATAATAATATTATAAACAGAGAATTGCGCACGAATGTACATAGAAATACATAGGTAGAATAATGTTCTTGATGTTCACTTGGAGCAAAATTGAGTTAGCAATTTCATTAATTCTTTACGGGAGGGTTTCCTTTCACCACACGTCATGAAATAATAGGCAAAACTATTGGCCTGGATAAAGATTATTGATGCGTGACTTCCCCCACTGTGCGTGACAAAAACCAGGGGTGTTATCCATTAGCTAACGCGGCCCACAGGGCCGCTCTATCAATCCACCATTGGTCTGGACGAAAATATTGGTCTAGGCAAAACCATTGTGAAACCCACTTGCGAAGTTTTACCGCAATTTCTTCCTTTATAATAATATAAGGAAGGTATACAAGTGTGTATCACATAAGACACAGGGATGATGACCAGGGTTCCAGGAAAGTATACAACTGTGTATGACATAAGACACAGGGTTGATGACCAGGGTGTCCTACACCCCTGTAGCGAATTTGCCCAATTAATGGGTGGGGTACAATGTATATAATACATGACTCTCCTGGAAAAAATACATGTACCGGTAGCCTATTACTTATACTCCATTAAGTTATATAGATCTACATTGAGCAATTTCGAGTTGACTGACTGAAGAGTCAAAGAGTTACAACTAGCTGAATTTTTAGTAGTGTGTTATAGACATGTGATTTTAGCAATTAATATCCTGTAGACATGTCTTTATTTGAGAAATTTTCTTTGCAGATGCAGGGATTAGTCCTAGTAGTTCTGTGGAAGGGATGATGTGTTCGGGAAATCTGTGTGTGGCATGATTACGCGACGAATATGCAGTGCTAATTTTGCCAAATGGTTCATCAGAAGGCACTTAAATAGAAATTCCCTGACTTCTGATGCAGTTCCGGGAGTTGGCGAATTGGGCCAGCTAATCTTCTGAGTGGATCTTTCTTATCTTGTCATTCCATCGCACAGTCCTTTCTGGCCAATTGCCCCAGGCCAAGTTCTGGTTCTTCCGCTGAGATCCTTCTCCCTTCGGTCCCCCACCACTACCACTGTCAAAACCCAAAAGCTAAGATAACTTACTTGATCTTGCAGAATGACCCACTGGCTCTGGAATTTCCCGTAAACACACTTCCATGTAGGGTTTTACAACGTGGGATTTGCACACTTTCAGTGAAACAAACATTATGCCTTTATTCTTTTAAAAGGCCACAACAGTTAAAAGGTACCTTAAACCCCTTACATTATTATTATTATTATTATTATTATTATTATTATTATTATTATTATTATTATTATTATTATTATTATTGTCCCCCGTGGTGTATGGATAGCACGCTTTTCTCTTACCGAGGAGGCTCTGGGTTAGATTCCAGCCAGAAACTTATGATCTATAGACGCCGGGGTGTCGGAATGTTGTCCCGAAGGAAATCTTTAACATGCCAGTAAAACTACTGACACGGCTCTGGCTCCATCGCATTTATGCACCCACAAATGCCAACTAACTGCGCCAGGATTCGATCCTGTAACCTTGGGCACAGCATGCCAGAACGTTACCACTGAGCAACGCAGCCAGTCATACTTAAGATCTGACTCGAGGGCTGAAAAGTGGTACTTTTTGTCGTTTATTCATTTTGAAGGCTTTGCGATTATGTAATACTTTGGTGTATGTGGAATCTGTCTGATAATTTGTGTTATAGTGACTGCTGTAGCGTACTATTGTGTACTTGTAATTGGTCTAGGATATGGTTAGGAGATGTCCATGGTCTTAATTTAGGTACAATCTCGGCATCTGCCTAGAGTAGAAATGAGAAACCTTGGAAACCACTTCCAGGATGGCTGAGGTGGGAATCGAACCTGCCTCTTCTCAATTCTGCATCAGGAGAAGGAAAAGTGTACACTCAGCCTCGTTAGGACAATTGAGTAGTTGTCTGACAGTGGGGCAGCGCCCCGGTCACGGAGACAAAAATTAACGGTCGAGGTGACGTGACCTGACCTCGCTTCACCCTTCAATCTGTAGGCCGAATGGCTGGGCAGCGGTCGCTTGGTAGGCCAGGATCAAACATGGGCTGTAGTGCCACGGGGTGGTTCGAGTTATTTTGCGTGGATTAAAATTCATCTCGAGATATTTGCATTCAAATGCTCTCGCTATGTGTTGTTTGGGCAGATGGCCTTGCTGTTCCGACCGTTAAGACACCAATCATCATCATCATCATTATCATCATCAAACTTATTACATAATCATTCTTATCCTGCAAATTACATGCACAGTAATTTTTCTCTAATTTTGAAATTCATCATCATTAGGCGTAGCCCAGTGGTTCTCAACCTTTTGTGGCCCATCTCCCCTTTCTAGAGGTTGACTAACACCAAATGCAAACACCTTACAAGTAAAATAAGAAGAACAATCTATATACAGGGTCATCAATTTAAGTCTCGCATCCGACACCGATCACGGCGCGGCAAGCTCTCGCGCTGACACCCGCTCGCTGGCCGGTAAAAAGTGCGCGACTTCTCCCCACTACTTCGCGTCAACATACATTCATTTAATAGCAATTTCTAATGAAAATAATTATCTACAAACTTACCTGGTTTTACAAGAAATGTTCAAAGTGTTGTCCGTCAGCTCGCAAGCATGCCTGGCACCTCGTAAACAAGTTTCTAGACACACGGCGAATTTCTTCCTGGGTGACGTTCGTTATAACTTGGCGAATATTTTCTTTTAGCTCCTCACTTGTGTGAGGATTGTTTGCATATACCTTTCCTTTCAGCATTCCCCAGAGGTAATAATCACATGGATTTAAATCGGGTGATCTGGCGGGATAATTAACTATACGGTCATTGTAAACTTCCCGTATTACTGCCAAGGAGTGATTAGCTGTGTGCGCCGTTGCATTATCTTGCATGAAGTAACCATTGTTCTTTTCTTCGTCCGTGAGTTCATGAAAGAACGGCCTTATGATTAGGTCAATGTAATGGTTAGAATTAATTGTTTCGTGGAAAATATAGGTCCTATAATTCTGCGAGAAGTTATCGCACACCACACTCCAACTTTCACATCATGAAGCGGCCGTACATGCAACCAATGTGGATTTTCAGCGCTCCAGTAGCGATTGTTTTGGCTGTTCACATAACCACTTAAGTGAAACCAAGCCTCATCACTAAAAAATAAAATTTCAGGGTCTACATATCCATCGTGAACTGACTGCAGCAGCCAGTTGCAATACCGAATCCTCGCACCACCACCAGGCTCCCTTAATGTGTGGGCAGCTGTGAGTTTGTATGGTTTGGCTTTCAACAACTTCGTCGCATTACGAGCAGAAGAAAACGACACATTAGTCTGCGCAGCGAGACGTGATAAAGATTTCGACCGGCTTCTTTCCAAGATAACTCCTATTTCATCAAGCTTTTCCTGTGTTAAAACAGTCCGTCTCCTACGTCTCCTCTTGTTGTGAACGGACCAGGTGAAGCGGAACTTTTTTACAATATCGCGTATCGTGCGCCTGTGGAGGACGGATACCTGGATATTTCCGAATGAATCGAAAACGGCACTATCTAACAGAAGAATACTTTGCATAAGAAAGCACAATGAATACACGTTGTTCTATAGAAAACATCACTTTAAGGCAACACATAAACTGTAAAATTGCCCCGAGACTGCACTGTATGTTAGGTCAAATCAACTAGCACTTCACAAGCTTGAATACGCCGGAGATACTGACAGCTTATTGCAACATTGCAGATCGCAGCGCACGTGTTCATTGCGGGGAGAACGCCAAGGCCACCTTGACCGGCCGAGCGGCCGCATCTGCCAAGGCCACCTTCACCGGCCTAGCGGCGCGTACGTGCGGGAAATAAAATGATGACCCGGTATTTCACAATTTAAAACATATTGTCAATTACAAATTAATAAGAGACATCTCCCATGCTCTAGTCCAGTCAGTTCTTGCCTGGGGAGGCGCCTATAAAAATGTACTAAAAAGTGTTCAGATAGTGCAGAATCTCATACTGCGAATAATGTTGATCACTCTATTTTATATCAACCTAAGTTATGTATAGCCAAACGTAACTTTCTGTATTTCTCACCAAAATTATATAATATTCTCCCAATTAAATTAAAAGAATTTAAAGGAAATCATGCAAACCTGAAGATGCATATAGAACATTTTCTCAGAGAAAACAAAATTAAAATTGAAAATATAATTAGTTGAGCCTACAAGTTTATACAAAAACAAATTCAATTTTCCTTCATATTCATTATTTTCAGCCTACTTTCGATTTTTGCAAAAAATGAAAGTAGACTAATGAGATCACTACAGGGCCAAACATTGTGTGTCTGTCTCTGTGTGTGTGTGTGTGTGTGAGTGAGTACACTGAATGTTTGTCCCCCCCCCCCCTATCAATTCGAACACGGTGAATCCGAATTGAACGACATTTGGTACAGAGTTAGCACTAGCAAAGGCCACCTCAGTGTCATGTTTTATATCGCTGCCATCTGGACGGAAACGTAATGGCGGCCACCCAAATATTCAAATCTTAAATCAAATTACGACCAACCTATTTATCTGATCTCTACCAAATTTTTTAACATTATACTTTTATGTATGAGGAATCTTTTGACCAAACAGCGAGGTCATCTGCCCAATAATTTGCGGATGGCGGCCATGTTTGTGTGCAAATTGATTCCCCCTATCTTTTCAAACACGGTGAATCCGAATTGAACGAAATATAGTTCAGAGGTAACACTAGCAAAGGGCATCTCAGTGTCATGTTTTATATCGCCGCCATCTTGACGAAAACGTAATGGTGATCACCCAAATGTTAAAAGCTTAAATAATAATCCGACCAACCTTTTTATCTGATCTCTACCAAATTTTGTAACATTATACCTTTATGTTTGAAGAATCTTTTGACCAAACTACTAGGTCATCTGCCCAATAATTTGCGGCTGGTGGCCATGTATGTATGCCAATCGATTCCCCCTATCTATTCAAACACGGTGAAACCGAATTGAACGAAATTTGGTACAGAGGTAGCACTAGCAAAGGGCACTTCATATTCATGTTTAATATCCGTATGACACTTATTTCAACAAGCTACTACAACCAACATTCTATTATACTCCTTGGAAAGGACAAAGAGTTATAACAATACCCATGCATTTAGGAGAAAGTAGGCTATATGTTCTTTACTGAACATCTTGTTTAGTGTATACATCATTTACATTGAACGTGTTATTCGGCTAAGCCATTATACAATATTTTGAAATAGTAATCAATGATATGCATGCCACACACAAGGTTGCACCTTATAGTGGCATATGTGATATCTCTTCCTGCTCTGTATGAATTTGTATCCTATTTCGACCTGTCTTTATAATATTGTAATAATATAATTTAATAATTGTAAATTGACAAGTTAAACAATGAGTAGGAAGTGTAAGGAAATTCATAAAATGTGTCCAGTTAATCTGAATTTTGTAAAATGTGTGTATTTGTAACGATTTAATAAATAATAATAATAACCTATCGCCCCCTTTTCATTTTCATTGTATGCCTAACTTGAATTTGAAGTAAAGTGAAAATAATAAGGCAGATTTATTATTTTAAACAATTTTACTACCGTATATAAAAACAACCGAAGCAGTTTTATCCGGTCACTCTTAAATAACACGAAAAAAAATGTACATTTTTTACGGATTTTTTTAAGAACAAAGAATTGAAATAATTAACTAAGATCATTGACGTACATTTAAAATAAATTTCTCTCGGCACGCCGGAAAGCGGAGGTAGATTTCACGGAGCAAACAAGGGGATAGGCTATAATAGGCAAAATATGCAGGTTTTCGTAGAAGGATCAGACCTCATTTATTGCGAGAAAGTATTTTACAGTGTAATTGGAGCTCAATTAACTTTTCTTTCGTCTTACTATGCATATTTTTAACATTTTATTGTGTTAGGGGCACGGTAACCTTCTTGTCATTTGGCGTCCATTTTTACACTTGTGGTCACACCGTCCTTATGCAAGGTTTGGAACTGATGTGTAACTATCTAAACGTCTGTTACTTCTTCTCGTCAAATTTTATCTCCCGCAGAGATGTTGGTTGATTCCTCAGTTTAGGGCTGCGACAACGTGGTCATGTCACCCCGTGTACTTTGGGTGTGTTTAGAATCTGTCTGATAAACGGTGTTAATTGTGATGGCTGTATTAGTCTGTAATTCAGGTAAGGACTGCGGACGGTCAATATCAACTAATAGTTCCTAATGTTGGTACCAAATATACCATCAACGGCACCTAGCTGTGAACTTGGCTACTAGATGCCACCGCAACCAGTAACTTGCAACGATTGTTGGACTTCCCCTCTGAAGGAAAGTATACTGAGGGATTTTCAGCGCTCTTTGAAAATCCGACGACTTCGGCCGGCTTTGAACCCGCGACCTTGGGCATATAAGTTCAGCATGCTACCAGCTAGGCTACGTCACCGAAGCCGCTTCCCACATAGTCAGATGGAAAACTGAATGTGATCTCGTTGTCATGGCAACCTATGATAGCTCATCCCTCATCAATTTAGAAGCGTTGTCATGGTAACCTCTGATGGCTCTTGCCATTTTCTTCTAATTCCGAAATCATTTTCCTCATCCCTTGGCGTAATGGTGGGTTGTATCAAAAATTCTTTCAGACAAAAGTTTTAGGTAATTATTAGGGGAATATCCTCCGTTTTGTACGGTTTTGATATTGTGCCTAATAATAGAGATATGATTAATGTTTCCCGAAAAACTCACTTTTTTCCACCCCATTGGCCAATGGTTGGTGCTATCAAAAAACTTTTTAAACACAAAGTTTTGGTACTTATCCGGCACATAATATGAACTTTGAAGGGATTCGATATTTCATATATTAAGAGAGTTATAGTGATATTTCACTTTTTCGAAAAAAAAGCCCCCCATTTTTACCCCCTTCGATCGATTTTGCCCATTAACGATCTCGACCGACATTTTATAGGGGTACATATTATGTAAAAAATTCAAAGTGATTGGTGCAAAATTACGGCAGTTATCGTGTCCACAAGGAACTGATATATATATATATACAGGGTGTTACAAAAATGTACGGCCAAACTTTCAGGAAACATTCCTCACACACAAAGAAAGAAAATATGATATGTGGTCATGTGTCCGGAAACGCTTAATTTCCATGTTAGAGCTCATTTTATTACTTCTCTTCAAATCACATTAATCATGGAATGGAAACACACAGCAACAGAACGTACCAGCGTGACTTCAAACACTTTGTTACAGGAAATGTTCAAAATGTCCTCCGTTAGCGAGGATACATGCATCCACCCTCCGTCGCATAGAATCCCTGATGCGCTGATGCAGCCCTGGAGAATGGCGTATTGTATCACAGCCGTCCACAATACGAGCACGAAAAGTCTCTACATTTGGTACCGGGGTTGCGTAGACAAGAGCTTTCAAATGCCCCCATAAATGAAAGTCAAGAGGGTTGAGGTCAGGAGAGCGTGGAGGCCATGTAATTGGTCCGCCTCTACCAATCCATCGGTCACCGAATCTGTTGTTGAGAAGCGTACGAACACTTCGACTGAAATGTGCAGGAGCTCCATCGTGCATGAACCACATGTTGTGTCGTACTTGTAAAGGCACATGTTCTAGCAGCACAGGTAGAGTATCCCGTATGAAATCATGATAACGTGCTCCATTGAGCGTAGGTGGAAGAACATGGGGCCCAATCAAGACATCACCAACAATTCCTGCCCAAACGTTCACAGAAAATCTGTGTTGATGACGTGATTGCACAATTACGTGCGGATTCTCGTCAGCCCACACATGTTGATTGTGAAAATTTACAATTTGATCACGTTGGAATGACGCCTCATCCGTAAAGAGAACATTTGCACTGAAATGAGGATTGATACATTGTTGGATGAACCATTCGCAGAAGTGTACCCGTGGAGGCCAATCAGCTGCTGATAGTGCCTGCACACGCTGTACATGGTACGGGAACAACAGGTTCTCCCGTAGCACTCTCCATACAGTGACGTGGTCAACGTTACCTTGTACAGCAGCAACTTCTCTGACGCTGACATGAGGGTTATCGTCAACTGCACGAAGAATTGCCTCGTCCATTGCAGGTGTCCTCGTCGTTCTAGGTCTTCCCCAGTCGCGAGTCATAGGCTGGAATGTTCCGTGCTCCCTAAGACGCCGATCAATTGCTTCGAACGTCTTCCTGTCGGGACACCTTCGTCTGGAAATCTGTCTCGATACAAACGTACCGCGCCACGGCTATTGCCTCGTGCTAATCCATACATCAAATGGGCATCTGCCAACTCCGCATTTGTAAACATTGCACTGACTGCAAAACCACGTTCGTGATGAACACTAACCAGTTGATGCTACGTACTTTTGTGCTTGATGCTCGTACTGTAGATCAATGAGTCGCATGTCAACACAAGCACTGACGTCAACATTACCTTCCTTCAAATGGGCCAACTGGCGGTGAATCGAGGAAGTACAGTACATACTAACGAAACTAAAATGAGCTCTAACATTACCTCAACATTACCTTCCTTCAAATGGGCCAACTGGCGGTGAATGGAGGAAGTACAGTACATACTAACGAAACTAAAATGAGCTCTAACATGGAAATTAGGCGTTTCCGGACACATGTCCACATAACATATTTTATTTCTTTATGTGTGAGGAATGTTTCCTGAAAGTTTGGCCGTACCTATTTGTAACACCCTGTATATATATATACTAGCTGTTACCCGCGGCTTCGCCCGCAATAACATTTGGAATCCCGTTATAACATTAGTTTCCTAGTGGAAAATAATTCTATCACCTGAAACGAAAAATGCATGGGACGAAAAAAAAATCAAAATATCATGTTGGTTTCGGACCCTAAAAGACGTGAAAAAATATAATAAAAGTATTAAAAAAACTATTTTTTTAAATTTCATTCGAATCAATTTTTATGTCAATCCTGGGACTTCGAAAATTCCGGCCAAAAATACAAAATCATTAATAACTCCGTAAGTATTCGTCGTATGATGAAATAGCAAGAGACAAAAAAAGATGTAATTTGTTATTGTCTACAACATGGGCCATGTATAATTTTACACTCAGACATATTACGTCCCTCACCCCATAATTTCACCCCTCCCCATGGGTCCCTTAAATTGGATTTATGAAAAAACGGTCAAACACCTATTTACTTATTTTTTATGCTGATTTTTTCCCGCTGAGTTTCAAACTCCTGGCCTATGTCGTTTAAGGGATACACGCTCCGTTAGGAATCCTTCAACCCCAACTTTTCACCCCTTTCACCTCATAATATACACCACATCGAAAAACCCTCAGACACGTGTCTTCTTATTTTTAATGATGAGTTTATATGCCGAGTATCACATCCCCCAATGAAACCAATCGGGAGATATTGCTATTCAATGGAATGCAGGTCTACCCCCTTAACACCCCTTTAGAACCTGAATATCCAAAATTCCTTTCTTAGTGGGCGTTTGCGGCCCTTGAGGAAGCTGGATACCAAATTTCATTCCAATCCGTTCCGTGGTTTCTGAGATTTCGTGATAAGCATCGGTCCTAGTGGAAAATAATTCTATCACCTGAAACCAAAAATGCATGGGACGAAAAAAAAACATCAAAATATCATGTTGGTTTCGGACCCTAAAAGACGTGAAAAATATAATAAAAGTATTAAAAAAAATCTTTTTTGAAATTTCATTCGAATCAATTTTTATGTCATTCCCGGGACTTGGTAAATTCCGGCCAAAAAGTACAAAATCATTAATAACTCCGTAAGTATTCGTCGTATGATGAAATAGCAAGAGAAAAAAAAGATGTAATTTGTTATTGTCTACAACATGGGCCATGTATAATTTTACACTCAGACATATTACGTCCCTCCCCCCATAATTTCACCCCTCCCCATGGGCCCCTTAAATTGGATTTATGAAAAAACGGTCAAACACCGATTTACTTATTTTTTATGCTGATTTTTTCCCGCTGAGTTACAAACTCCTGGCCTATGTCGTTTAAGGGATACACGCTCCGTTAGGAATCCTTCAACCCCCACATTTCACCCCTTTCACCTCATAATATACACCACATCGAAAAACCCTCAGACACGTGTCTTCTTATTTTTAATGATGAGTTTATATGCCGAGTTTCCCATCCCCCAATGAAACCAATCGGGAAATATTGCTATTCAATGAAATGCAGGTGTACCCCTTAACACCCCTTTAGAACCTGAATATCCTAGAATCCTTTCTTAGTGGGCGTTTGCGGCCCTTGATAAAGCTGCATACCAAATTTCATTCCAATCCGTTTGGTGGTTTCTGTGATTTCGTGATGAATGAATGAGTCAGTGAGTGAGTGGTATTTGAGCTTTATATGGTAGATAAGCATCGGTCCTAGTGGAAAATAATTCTATCACCTGAAACCAAAAATGCATAAGACGAAATAAAACATCAAAATATCATGTTGGTTTCGGACCCTAAAAGACGTGAAAAATATAATAAAAGTATTAAAAAAAAATCTTTTTTGAAATTTCATTCGAATCAATTTTTATGTCATTCCTGGGACTTGGAAAATTCCGGCCAAAAAGTACAAAATCATTAATAACTCCGTAAGTATTCGTCGTATGATGAAATAGCAAGAGACAAAAAAGATGTAATTTGTTATTGTCTACAACATGGGCCATGTATAATTTTACACTCAGACATATTACGTCCCTCACCCCATAATTTCACCCCTCCCCATGGGTCCCTTAAATTGGATTTATGAAAAAACGGTCAAACACCTATTTACTTATTTTTTATGCTGATTTTTTCCCGCTGAGTTTCAAACTCCTGGCCTATGTCGTTCAAGGGATACACGCTCCGTTAGGAATCCTTCAACCCCAACTTTTCACCCCTTTCACCTCATAATATACACCACATCGAAAAACCCTCAGACACATGTCTTCTTATTTTTAATGATGAGTTTATATGCCGAGTATCACATCCCCCAATGAAACCAATCGGGAGATATTGCTATTCAATGGAATGCAGGTCTACCCCCTTAACACCCCTTTAGAACCTGAATATCCAAAATTCCTTTCTTAATGGGCGTTTGCGGCCCTTGAGGAAGCTGGATACCAAATTTCATTCCAATCCGTTCCGTGGTTTCTGAGATTTCGTGATAAGCATAGGTCCTAGTGGAAAATAATTCTATCACCTGAAACCAAAAATGCATGGGACGAAAAAAAAACATCAAAATATCATGTTGGTTTCGGACCCTAAAAGACGTGAAAAATATAATAAAAGTATTAAAAAAAATCTTTTTTGAAATTTCATTCGAATCAATTTTTATGTCATTCCCGGGACTTGGTAAATTCCGGCCAAAAAGTACAAAATCATTAATAACTCCGTAAGTATTCGTCGTATGATGAAATAGCAAGAGAAAAAAAAGATGTAATTTGTTATTGTCTACAACATGGGCCATGTATAATTTTACACTCAGACATATTACGTCCCTCCCCCCATAATTTCACCCCTCCCCATGGGCCCCTTAAATTGGATTTATGAAAAAACGGTCAAACACCGATTTACTTATTTTTTATGCTGATTTTTTCCCGCTGAGTTACAAACTCCTGGCCTATGTCGTTTAAGGGATACACGCTCCGTTAGGAATCCTTCAACCCCCACATTTCACCCCTTTCACCTCATAATATACACCACATCGAAAAACCCTCAGACACGTGTCTTCTTATTTTTAATGATGAGTTTATATGCCGAGTTTCCCATCCCCCAATGAAACCAATCGGGAAATATTGCTATTCAATGAAATGCAGGTGTACCCCTTAACACCCCTTTAGAACCTGAATATCCTAGAATCCTTTCTTAGTGGGCGTTTGCGGCCCTTGATAAAGCTGCATACCAAATTTCATTCCAATCCGTTTGGTGGTTTCTGTGATTTCGTGATGAATGAATGAGTCAGTGAGTGAGTGGTATTTGAGCTTTATATGGTAGATAAGCATCGGTCCTAGTGGAAAATAATTCTATCACCTGAAACCAAAAATGCATAAGACGAAATAAAACATCAAAATATCATGTTGGTTTCGGACCCTAAAAGACGTGAAAAATATAATAAAAGTATTAAAAAAAATCTTTTTTGAAATTTCATTCGAATCAATTTTTATGTCATTCCTGGGACTTGGAAAATTCCGGCCAAAAAGTACAAAATCATTAATAACTCCGTAAGTATTCGTCGTATGATGAAATAGCAAGAGACAAAAAAGATGTAATTTGTTATTGTCTACAACATGGGCCATGTATAATTTTACACTCAGACATATTACGTCCCTCACCCCATAATTTCACCCCTCCCCATGGGTCCCTTAAATTGGATTTATGAAAAAACGGTCAAACACCTATTTACTTATTTTTTATGCTGATTTTTTCCCGCTGAGTTTCAAACTCCTGGCCTATGTCGTTCAAGGGATACACGCTCCGTTAGGAATCCTTCAACCCCAACTTTTCACCCCTTTCACCTCATAATATACACCACATCGAAAAACCCTCAGACACATGTCTTCTTATTTTTAATGATGAGTTTATATGCCGAGTATCACATCCCCCAATGAAACCAATCGGGAGATATTGCTATTCAATGGAATGCAGGTCTACCCCCTTAACACCCCTTTAGAACCTGAATATCCAAAATTCCTTTCTTAATGGGCGTTTGCGGCCCTTGAGGAAGCTGGATACCAAATTTCATTCCAATCCGTTCCGTGGTTTCTGAGATTTCGTGATAAGCATAGGTCCTAGTGGAAAATAATTCTATCACCTGAAACCAAAAATGCATGGGACGAAAAAAAAACATCAAAATATCATGTTGGTTTCGGACCCTAAAAGACGTGAAAAATATAATAAAAGTATTAAAAAAAATCTTTTTTGAAATTTCATTCGAATCAATTTTTATGTCATTCCCGGGACTTGGTAAATTCCGGCCAAAAAGTACAAAATCATTAATAACTCCGTAAGTATTCGTCGTATGATGAAATAGCAAGAGAAAAAAAAGATGTAATTTGTTATTGTCTACAACATGGGCCATGTATAATTTTACACTCAGACATATTACGTCCCTCCCCCCATAATTTCACCCCTCCCCATGGGCCCCTTAAATTGGATTTATGAAAAAACGGTCAAACACCGATTTACTTATTTTTTATGCTGATTTTTTCCCGCTGAGTTACAAACTCCTGGCCTATGTCGTTTAAGGGATACACGCTCCGTTAGGAATCCTTCAACCCCCACATTTCACCCCTTTCACCTCATAATATACACCACATCGAAAAACCCTCAGACACGTGTCTTCTTATTTTTAATGATGAGTTTATATGCCGAGTTTCCCATCCCCCAATGAAACCAATCGGGAAATATTGCTATTCAATGAAATGCAGGTGTACCCCTTAACACCCCTTTAGAACCTGAATATCCTAGAATCCTTTCTTAGTGGGCGTTTGCGGCCCTTGGTAAAGCTGCATACCAAATTTCATTCCAATCCGTTTGGTGGTTTCTGTGATTTCGTGATGAATGAATGAGTCAGTGAGTGAGTGGTATTTGAGCTTTATATAGTAGATAAGCATCGGTCCTAGTGGAAAATAATTCTATCACCTGAAACCAAAAATGCATAAGACGAAATAAAACATCAAAATATCATGTTGGTTTCGGACCCTAAAAGACGTGAAAAATATAATAAAAGTATTAAAAAAAAACTTTTTTGAAATTTCATTCGAATCAATTTTTATGTCATTCCTGGGACTTGGAAAATTCCGGCCAAAAAGTACAAAATCATTAATAACT
Organism: Meconema thalassinum; assembly: GCA_946902985.2. Lineage (NCBI taxonomy): Eukaryota > Metazoa > Arthropoda > Insecta > Orthoptera > Tettigoniidae > Meconema > Meconema thalassinum. Next base: position 1,620,873,922 of record OX336388.2, on the reverse strand, counting down.
CCGTAAGTATTCGTCGTATGATGAAATAGCAAGAGACAAAAAAGATGTAATTTGTTATTGTCTACAACATGGGCCATGTATAATTTTACACTCAGACATATTACGTCCCTCCCCCCATAATTTCAGCCCTCCCCATGGGCCCCTTAAATTGGATTTATGAAAATAAAACGGTCAAACACCTATTTACTTATTTTTTATGCTGATTTTTTCCCGCTGAGTTCCAAACTCCTGGCCTATGTCGTTTAAGGGATACACGCTCCGTTAGGAATCCTTCAACCCCCACTTTTCACCCCTTTCACCTCATAATATACACCACATCGAAAAACCCTCAGACACGTGTCTTCTTATTTTTAATGATGAGTTTATATGCCGAGTATCACATCCCCCAATGAAACCAATCGGGAGATATTGCTATTCAATGAAATGCAGGTCTACCCCCTTAACACCCCTTTAGAACCAGAATATCCAAAAATCCTTTCTTAGTGGGCGTTTACGGCCCTTGAGGAAGCTGCATACCAAATTTCATTCCAATCCATTCGGTGGTTTCTGAGATTTCGTGATGAATGAATCAGTCAGTCAGTGGTATTTGAGCTTTATATAGTAGATGATGAGTTTATATGCCGAGTATCACATCCCCCAATGAAACCAATCGGGAGATATTGCTATTCAATGGAATGCAGGTCTACCCCCTTAACACCACTTTAGAACCTGAATATCCAAAACTCCTTTCTTAGTGGGCGTTTGCGGCCCTTGAGGAAGCTGCATACCAAATTTCATTCCAATCCGTTCGGTGGTTTCTGAGATTTCGTGATGAATGAATCAGTCAGTCAGTGGTATTTGAGCTTTATATAGTAGATAGCATCGGTCCTAGTGGAAAATAATTCTATCACCTGAAACCAAAAATGCATGGGACGAAAAAAAACATCAAAATATCATGTTGGTTTCGGACCCTAAAAGACGTGAAAAATATAATAAAAGTATTTAAAAAAATCTTTTTTGAAATTTCATTCGAATCAATTTTTATGTCATTCCTGGGACTTGGAAAATTCCTGCCAAAAAGTATAAAATCATTAATAACTCCGTAAGTATTCGTCGTATGATGAAATAGCAAGAGACAAAAAAGATGTAATTTGTTATTGTCTACAACATGGGCCATGTATAATTTTACACTCAGACATATTACGTCCCTCCCCCCATAATTTCACCCCTCCCCATGGGCCCCTTAAATTGGATTTATGAAAAAAACGGTCAAACACCTATTTACTTATTTTTTATGCTGATTTTTTCCCGCTGAGTTCCAAACTCCTGGCCTATGTCGTTTAAGGGATACACGCTCCGTTAGGAATCCTTCAACCCCCACTTTTCACCCCTTTCACCTCATAATATACACCACATCGAAAAACCCTCAGACACGTGTCTTCTTATTTTTAATGATGAGTTTGTATGCCGAGTATCACATCCCCCAATGAAACCAATCGGGAGATATTGCTATTCAATGAAATGCAGGTCTACCCCCTTAACACCCCTTTAGAACCTGAATATCCAAAAATCCTTTCTTAGTGGGCGTTTGCGGCCCTTGAGGAAGCTGCATACCAAATTTCATTCCAATCCATTCGGTGGTTTCTGAGATTTCGTGATGAATGAATCAGTCAGTCAGTGGTATTTGAGCTTTATATAGTAGATGATGAGTTTATATGCCGAGTATCACATCCCCCAATGAAACCAATCGGGAGATATTGCTATTCAATGAAATGCAGGTCTACCCCCTTAACACCACTTTAGAACCTGAATATCCAAAAATCCTTTCTTAGTGGGCGTTTGCGGCCCTTGAGGAAGCTGCATACCAAATTTCATTCCAATCCGTTCGGTGGTTTCTGAGATTTCGTGCTGAATGAATCAGTCAGTCATGGTATTTGAGCTTTATATAGTAGATAAGCATCGGTCCTAGTGGAAAATAATTCTATCACCTGAAACCAAAAATGCATGGGACGAAAAAAAACATCAAAATATCATGTTGGTTTCGGACCCTAAAAGACGTGAAAAATATAATAAAAGTATAAAAAAAAATCTTTTTTGAAATTTCATTCGAATCAATTTATGTCATTCCTGGGACTTGGAAAATTCCGGCCAAAAAGTACAAAATCATTAATAACTGCGTAAGTATTCGTCGTATGATGAAATAGCAAGAGACAAAAAAGATGTAATTTGTTATTGTCTACAACATGGGACATGTATAATTTTACACTCAGACATATTACGTCCCTCCCCCCATAATTTCAGCCCTCCCCGTGGGCCCCTTAAATTGGATTTATGAAAAAGCGGTCAAACACCGATTTACTTATTTTTTATGCTGATTTTTTCCCGCTGAGTTCCAAACTCCTGGCCTATGTCGTTTAAGGGATACACGCTCCGTTAGGAATCCTTCAACCCCCACTTTTCACCCCTTTCACCTCATAATATACACCACATCGAAAAACCCTCAGACACGTGTCTTCTTATTTTTAATGATGAGTTTATATGCCGAGTATCTCATCCCCCAATGAAACCAATCGGGAGATATTGCTATTCAATGAAATGCAGGTCTACCCTCTTAAAACCCCTTTAGAACCTGAATATCCAAAAATCCTTTCTTAGTAGGCGTTTGCGGCCCTTGAGGAAGCTGGATACCAAATTTCATTCCAATCCGTTCCGTGGTTTCTGAGATTTCGTGATAAGCATCGGTCCTAGTGGAAAATAATTCTATCACCTGAAACCAAAAATGCATGGGACGAAAAAAAAACATCAAAATATCATGTTGGTTTCGGACCCTAAAAGACGTGAAAAATATAATAAAAGTATTAAAAAAATCTTTTTTGAAATTTCATTCGAATCAATTTTTATGTCATTCCCGGGACTTGGTAAATTCCGGCCAAAAAGTACAAAATCATTAATAACTCCGTAAGTATTCGTCGTATGATGAAATAGCAAGAGAAAAAAAAGATGTAATTTGTTATTGTCTACAACATGGGCCATGTATAATTTTACACTCAGACATATTACGTCCCTCCCCCCATAATTTCACCCCTCCCCATGGGCCCCTTAAATTGGATTTATGAAAAAACGGTCAAACACCGATTTACTTATTTTTTATGCTGATTTTTTCCCGCTGAGTTACAAACTCCTGGCCTATGTCGTTTAAGGGATACACGCTCCGTTAGGAATCCTTCAACCCCCACATTTCACCCCTTTCACCTCATAATATACACCACATCGAAAAACCCTCAGACACGTGTCTTCTTATTTTTAATGATGAGTTTATATGCCGAGTTTCCCATCCCCCAATGAAACCAATCGGGAAATATTGCTATTCAATGAAATGCAGGTGTACCCCTTAACACCCCTTTAGAACCTGAATATCCTAGAATCCTTTCTTAGTGGGCGTTTGCGGCCCTTGATAAAGCTGCATACCAAATTTCATTCCAATCCGTTTGGTGGTTTCTTTGATTTCGTGATGAATGAATGAGTCAGTGAGTGAGTGGTATTTGAGCTTTATATAGTAGATAAGCATCGGTCCTAGTGGAAAATAATTCTATCACCTGAAACCAAAAATGCATAAGACGAAATAAAACATCAAAATATCATGTTGGTTTCGGACCCTAAAAGACGTGAAAAATATAATAAAAGTATTAAAAAAAAATCTTTTTTGAAATTTCATTCGAATCAATTTTTATGTCATTCCTGGGACTTGGAAAATTCCGGCCAAAAAGTACAAAATCATTAATAACTCCGTAAGTATTCGTCGTATGATGAAATAGCAAGAGACAAAGAAGATGTAATTTGTTATTGTCTACAACATGGGCCATGTATAATTTTACACTCAGACATATTACGTCCCTCCCCCCATAATTTCAGCCCTCCCCATGGGCCCCTTAAATTGGATTTATGAAAAAAAAAACGGTCAAACACCTATTTACTTATTTTTTATGCTGATTTTTTCCCGCTGAGTTCCAAACTCCTGGCCTATGTCGTTTAAGGGATACACGCTCCGTTAGGAATCCTTCAACCCCCACTTTTCACCCCTTTCACCTCATAATATACACCACATCGAAAAACCCTCAGACACGTGTCTTCTTATTTTTAATGATGAGTTTATATGCCGAGTATCACATCCCCCAATGAAACCAATCGGGAGATATTGCTATTCAATGAAATGCAGGTCTACCCCCTTAACACCCCTTTAGAACCAGAATATCCAAAAATCCTTTCTTAGTGGGCGTTTACGGCCCTTGAGGAAGCTGCATACCAAATTTCATTCCAATCCATTCGGTGGTTTCTGAGATTTCGTGATGAATGAATCAGTCAGTCAGTGGTATTTGAGCTTTATATAGTAGATGATGAGTTTATATGCCGAGTATCACATCCCCCAATGAAACCAATCGGGAGATATTGCTATTCAATGAAATGCAGGTCTACCCCCTTAACACCCCTTTAAAACCTGAATATCCAAAAATCCTTTCTTAGTGGGCGTTTGCGGCCCTTGAGGAAGCTGCATACCAAATTTCATTCCAATACATTCGGTGGTTTCTGAGATTTCGTGATGAATGAATCAGTCAGTCAGTGGTATTTGAGCTTTATATAGTAGATGATGAGTTTATATGCCGAGTATCACATCCCCCAATGAAACCAATCGGGAGATATTGCTATTCAATGAAATGCAGGTCTACCCCCTTAACACCACTTTAGAACCTGAATATCCAAAAATCCTTTCTTAGTGGGCGTTTGCGGCCCTTGAGGAAGCTGCATACCAAATTTCATTCCAATCCGTTCGGTGGTTTCTGAGATTTCGTGATGAATGAATCAGTCAGTCATGGTATTTGAGCTTTATATAGTAGATAAGCATCGGTCCTAGTGGAAAATAATTCTATCACCTGAAACCAAAAATGCATGGGACGAAAAAAAACATCAAAATATCATGTTGGTTTCGGACCCTAAAAGACGTGAAAAATATAATAAAAGTATTAAAAAAAATCTTTTTTGAAATTTCATTCGAATCAATTTATGTCATTCCTGGGACTTGGAAAATTCCGGCCAAAAAGTACAAAATCATTAATAACTGCGTAAGTATTCGTCGTATGATGAAATAGCAAGAGACAAAAAAGATGTAATTTGTTATTGTCTACAACATGGGACATGTATAATTTTACACTCAGACATATTACGTCCCTCCCCCCATAATTTCAGCCCTCCCCATGGGGCCCTTAAATTGGATTTATGAAAAAACGGTCAAACACCGATTTACTTATTTTTTATGCTGATTTTTCCCGCTGAGTTCCAAACTCCTGGCCTATGTCGTTTAAGGGATACACGCTCCGTTAGGAATCCTTCAACCCCCACTTTTCACCCCTTTCACCTCATAATATACACCACATCGAAAAACCCTCAGACACGTGTCTTCTTATTTTTAATGATGAGTTTATATGCCGAGTATCTCATCCCCCAATGAAACCAATCGGGAGATATTGCTATTCAATGAAATGCAGGTCTACCCTCTTAAAACCCCTTTAGAACCTGAATATCCAAAAATCCTTTCTTATTGGGCGTTTGCGGCCATTGAGGAAGCTGCATACCAAATTTCATTCCAATCCGTTCGGTGGTTTCTGAGATTTCGTGATGAATGAATGAGTCAGTGAGTGAGTGGTATTTGAGCTTTATATAGTAGATAAGCATCGGTCCTAGTGGAAAATAATTCTATCACCTGAAACCAAAAATGCATAAGACGAAATAAAACATCAAAATATCATGTTGGTTTCGGACCCTAAAAGACGTGAAAAATATAATAAAAGTAAAAAAAATCTTTTTTGAAATTTCATTCGAATCAATTTTTATGTCATTCCTGGGACTTGGAAAATTCCGGCCAAAAAGTACAAAATCATTAATAACTCCGTAAGTATTCGTCGTATGATGAAATAGCAAGAGACAAAAAAGATGTAATTTGTTATTGTCTACAACATGGGCCATGTATAATTTTACACTCAGACATATTACGACCCTCCCCCCATAATTTCACCCCTCCCCATTGCCCCTTAAATTGGATTTATGAAAAAAACGGTCAAACACCTATTTACTTATTTTTTATGCTGATTTTTTCCCGCTGAGTTCCAAACTCCTGGCCTATGTCGTTTAAGGGATACACGCTCCGTTAGGAATCCTTCAACCCCCACTTTTCACCCCTTTTACCTCATAATATACACCACATCGAAAAACCCTCAGACACGTGTCTTCTTATTTTTAATGATGAGTTTATATGCCGAGTATCACATCCCCCAATGAAACCAATCGGGAGATATTGCTATTCAATGAAATGCAGGTCTACCCCCTTAACACCCCTTTAGAACCTGAATATCCAAAAATCCTTTCTTAGTGGGCGTTTGCGGCCCTTGAGGAAGCTGCATACCAAATTTCATTCCAATCCATTCGGTGGTTTCTGAGATTTCGTGATGAATGAATCAGTCAGTCAGTGGTATTTGAGCTTTATATAGTAGATGATGAGTTTATATGCCGAGTATCACATCCCCCAATGAAACCAATCGGGAGATATTGCTATTCAATGAAATGCAGGTCTACCCCCTTAACACCACTTTAGAACCTGAATATCCAAAAATCCTTTCTTAGTGGGCGTTTGCGGCCCTTGAGGAAGCTGCATACCAAATTTCATTCCAATCCGTTCGGTGGTTTCTGAGATTTCGTGATGAATGAATCAGTCAGTCAGTGGTATTTGAGCTTTATATAGTAGATAAGCATCGGTCCTAGTGGAAAATAATTCTATCACCTGAAACCAAAAATGCATGGGACGAAAAAAAACATCAAAATATCATGTTGGTTTCGGACCCTAAAAGACGTGAAAAATATAATAAAAGTATTAAAAAAAATCTTTTTTGAAATTTCATTCGAATCAATTTATGTCATTCCTGGGACTTGGAAAATTCCGGCCAAAAAGTACAAAATCATTAATAATTGCGTAAGTATTCGTCGTATGATGAAATTGCAAGAGACAAAAAAGATGTAATTTGTTATTGTCTACAACATGGGACATGTATAATTTTACACTCAGACATATTACGTCCCTCCCCCCATAATTTCAGCCCTCCCCATGGGCCCCTTAAATTGGATTTATGAAAAAGCGGTCAAACACCGATTTACTTATTTTTTATGCTGATTCTTTCCCGCTGAGTTCCAAACTCCTGGCCTATGTCGTTTAAGGGATACACGCTCCGTTAGGAATCCTTCAACCCCCACTTTTCACCCCTTTCACCTCATAATATACACCACATCGAAAAACCCTCAGACACGTGTCTTCTTATTTTTAATGATGAGTTTATATGCCGAGTATCACATCCCCCAATGAAACCAATCGGGAGATATTGCTATTCAATGAAATGCATGTCTACCCCCTTAACACCCCTTTAGAACCTGAATATCCAAAAATCCTTTCTTAGTGGGCGTTTGCGGCCCTTGAGGAAGCTGCATACCAAATTTCATTCCAATCCGTTCGGTGGTTTCTGAGATTTCGTGATGAATGGATCAGTCAGTCAGTGGTATTTGAGCTTTATATAGTAGATGCCAAGAGCTATCAGAGGTTGCCATGGCAACACTACTAAATTGATGAGGGATGAGTTATCAGACGTTGCCATGACAACGCACTTGCACGAGATCAGATTCAGATTTCCATCCGACTAAGTGTGAAGCGGCTTCGGTGACGTAACTGGTAGCATGCTGGACTTCTATGCCCGAGGTCGCGGGTTCAAAGCCGGCTGATGTCGTCGGATTTTCTAAGAGCGCTAAAAATCTCTCAGTATGCTTTCCTTTGGAGGGGAAGTTCCAACGCTCGTTGCCAGTTGCTGGTTGCGGTGGCATCTAGTAGCCAAGTTCACAGCTAGGTGTCGTTGACGGGAGTATTTGGTAACAACATTAGGAACTACTGCTTGAAATTGACCGTCTGCAGTCCTTAGCTGAATTACAGACTAATACTGCCATCACAATTCACACCGTTTATCAGACAGATTCTACACTCATCCAAAGTACACGGGGTTACATGACCGCGTTGTCGCAGCCCCTAAACTGAGGAACCAACCAAAAAATCTGCGGGAGATAAGTTTTGCGTGAAGAAGTAACAGACAGTTAGATAGTTACACATTAGTGTCGAAACCTTGCATCAGGACAGTGTGACCACAAGTTTAAAAATGGACCCCAAATGACAGGAAGGTTACCGTCCCCATAAGACATTAAAATGCTTATAATATTCATAAAATGATGAAAAACAAAGTTAATTAAGCTCCAATTATAAAAAAACCTTTCTCGCAATAAATGAGGTCTGATCTTTCTACGAGAACCTGCATATTCTGCCTATTTTCGCCTATCTTCAAGTTTGCCCGGTGAAATCTACCTCCGCCTTCGGGCGTGCCGAGAGGACTTTTTTTTCTTAGGTAGATTTCATTAGAAAGCTAACTATTGCAATGGGTTCCATGTTTCGACTTCTGGAAAATTTCGACATATTTTCGCATTTCACATCCCCCAGATCCCAAAACCACCGTCAGTTCAAATGTTTATATATAATTTATATATATAGATAGATAGATAGATATATATATATCAGTTTCTTGTGGACACGATAACTGCCGTAATTTTGCACCAATCACTTTGAATTTTTTACCGAATATGTATACCTTTAAAATCTCGGTCGAGTTCGTTACTGGGCTAAATCGGTCGAGGGGGAGGGGGTGAAAATGGGGGTCATTTTTCGAAAAAGTGAAATATTGCTATAACTCTCTTAATATGTAAAATATCGAATCCGTTCCAAGTTCATACTATGTGTCGGATAAAGCCCAAAAATTTTTGTTTGAAGAGTTTTTTATAGCACCAACCATTGACCAAAGGGGTGGGAAAAAGTGGGTTTTTCGGGAAACATTTATCATATCTCTCTTAATAGGCACAATATCAAACCCGTACAAAATGAACAATATTCCCCTAATAATTATCTAAAACTTTTGTCTGAAAGAATTTTTGATATGACCCACCATTACGCCAAGGGATGAGAAAAATTATTTCGGAATTATAAGAAAATGCCAAGAGTTATCAGAGGTTGCCATGGCAACACTACTAAATTGATGAGGGATGAGCCATAAGACGTTGCCATGACAACGCACTTGCACGAGATCAGATTCAGATTTCCATCTGACTAAGTGTGAAGCGGCTTCGGTGACGTAACTGGTAGCATGCTGAACTTATATGCCCAAGGTCGCGGGGTCAAAGCCGGCCGAAGTCGTTGGATTTTCTAAGAGCGCTAAAAATCCCTCAGTATGCTTTTCTTTGGAGGGGAAGTTCCAACGTTCGTTGCGAGTTGCTGGTTGCGGTGGCATCTAGTAGCCAAGTTCACAGCTAGTTGTCGTTGGCGGTAGTATCTGGTAACAACATTAGCAACTACTGCTTGAAATTGACCGTCTGCAGTCCTTACCTGAATTACAGACTAATACTGCCATCACAATTCACAACGTTTATCAGACAAATTCTACACTCACCTAAAGTACACGGGGTTACATGACCGCGTTGTCGCAGCCCCTAAACTGAGGAACCAACCAAAATCTCTGCGGGAGATATAATTTTGCGTGAAGAAGTAACAGACCGTTACATAGTTACACATCAGTGTCGAAACCTTGCATAAAGACAGTGCGACCACAAGTATAACAAGTAGTTCCGTGAAGAACTATACAGCCTATTTTCATATATCCTACTTATGTTAATTGCCACTATCAACATACACAATTTCTGTTTGATTACTGTAATAGATTCGTAGATATTAAGAACCGACTAAATATTTCGGATGGTCGCCATGTTGGATTTTATATATGTAGGTCCTAGAGTTATGTACTGTTACATGCAGATTATTGTGAACGTGTAGTATTCAAACTTCAATCGCATAATTAGGACACAAGAAAAAACAAGGAGATTTTAAAATTTTTCACAGCTGTCATCTTGAGGTTATGGAAACAATTGAAATAAATTAGATGCCAGTGGATTAACATTCGTATAAGGATTTACTGTACCAAGTTTCACTGCACTCGGATGGTTAAATTGCGAGAAACGTCCATGTGAATATTTATAATTCGCGTCACCGCCATGTTGGATTTGTGGTCACCAGGTTATTTAAAGTCCTATAGGTGAACTTAAGTTCATAGCCCCTATGAACATAAAAAATGCAGTTTGATTGCTAAAATAGATTCGTAGATATTCAGTATCGCCTAAATATTTCGGATGGTCGCCATGTTGGATTGTTAAATGTATAGGCCATACAGTCATGTACCATTAAAGGAAAACTATTCCGTAGGTTCATTATTCAAACTTTCACTTCGATCGCATGACTACATCACAAGAAATAAAAACTTAATTTTATAATTCGCACTGCCGCCATCTTGAGGTTATGTAAACAATTGAACTAAATTAGATACCAGTGGATTACAATGTGCATAAATATTTCCTGTACCAGGTTTCAGTGCGCTTGGAACATTAAATCGCGAGAAAGGTCTATTTAAAATTTTCAAATTCGCTTGGCCGCCATGTTCGTTTTGTAGTTAACCGGTTTTTGAAAGTCTTATAGATGGACTTCCAGTAGTGCCCTTTATCTCCGTACAAAATTTTAGGGAGATAGCGCTAATAGTTTCAGAGATATAGAATGCCGGTGAAATATTTCGCACATCCGCCATCTTGTGATTATGTAAACAATTGAACGAAGTTAGATGTCGGTGCATTACAATGTATATAAACATACACTGTACCAAGTTTCATTGCGTTTGGTTGGTCAAATCACGAGAAACGTCTATTTAAAAGTCGCAAATTCGCTTGGCCTCCATGTTGGTTTTGTAGTTACCAGGTTTTCAAAAGTTACATAAGTGAACTTATAGTAGTTCCCTCTATCACCATAGAAAATGTCAGGGTAATATCGGTAATAGTTTCGGAGATTTTGAATGCTGATGAAATATTTCGCACAGCCGCCATGTTGGATTGGTGAGTCGTAACAAAATTTGAAGTGCACGGTCGAGGTCGCCGGGAATAGTGCTATGAACTTTCCGAGTTTCATTGAAATCGCTCCTGCCGTTTAGATTTTATTAGGGGGGACACACACACACGAATCACACACACACACACACGCACACGCACACACACACGGACAAAAGGTGATCTCATACGCCTATTTTTTCAAAATTGAAAATAGGCTGAAAACGAGATTTTAAAAGTACGCACACCAGCCATCTTGTGATTATGCAAACAATTGAAATAAATTACATGCCAGTGGATCAACATTTGTATAAGCATTTAACGTGCAACGTTTCACGGCACTCGGATAGTTGATTCGCGAGAAACGTCCATTTAAATATTTATACTTCGCGTCGCCGCCATGTTGGATTTGTGCTCACCAGGTTACTGAAAGTCCTATAGGTGAATATATGTTCATAGTCTCTATGAACATAAAAAATTCAGTTTGGTTGCTGTAAAAGATTCATAGATATTGAGAACCGTCTAAATACTTCGGAAGCTCGCCATTTAGGATTGTTATATGTATAGGCCATAGATTTATGTACCATTCAAGGAAAATTATTGCCTAGCTTCATTATTCAAACTTTCACTTCGATCGCATGATTACGACACAAGAATAAAAACTTAATTTTAAAATTTCGAACAGCCGCCATCTTGAGGTTATGTAAACAATTGAATTAAATTAGATGGCAGTGCATTACAATCTGCAAAATCATTTACTGTACCACATTTCACTGCGCTCAGAGAGTTAAATCACGAGAAAAGTCTATTAAAATATTTCAAATTCGCTTGGTCGCCATGTTCGTTTTGTACTTTACAGGTTTATGAAATATACATAGGTAAACTTGTATCAGTACCCTTTATCACCGTACAAAATTGCATGATGATATCTGTAATAGTTTCGGAGATATAGAATGTCAGTGAAATATTTCGCACAGCTGCCATTTTGAGGTTATGCAAACAATTGAACTAAATTAGACTCCAGTGCATTACAATGTGTATATACATTTGCTGTATCAAGTTTCATTACGTTTGCATAGTTAAATCGCGAGAAATGTCTATTTAAAAGTCTCAATTTCGCTTGACCGCCATGTTGGTTTTGTAGTCACCAGGTTTTTGAAAGTCTCATAGGTGAACTTCTAGTAGCGCCCTTTATCACCATACACAATTTCAGGGCGATATAGGTAATAGTTTCGGAGATATTGAATGCTAGTGAAATATTTCGCACAGCCGCCATGTTGGATTGGTGAGACGTAACAAAATTTGAAGGCCACGGTCGAGGTCGCCGGAAATAGTGCTATGATCTTACCGAGTTTCATTGAAATCGCTCCAGCCGTTTAGATTTTATTAGGGGGGCACACACACACACCTCACACACACACACACACGCACACACACACGGACAAAAGGTGATCTCATAAGCCTATTTTTTCAAAATTGAAAATAGGCTAAAAATGGACCCCAAATGACAAGAAGGTTACCGTCCCCATAAGACAATAAAATGTTTAAAATATGCTTAAAATGACGAAAAACAAAGTTAATTAAGCTCCAATTATAAAATACTTTCTCGCAATAAATGAGGTCTGATCCTTCTACGAAAACCTGCATATTCTGCCTATTTTCGCCTATCCCCAAAATTGCCCGGTGAAATCTACCTCCGCCTTCCGGCGTGCCGAGAGGACTTTTTTTAAAAATTGGAATCTGGAAAAAAGATTTAGAGTTAGAAAACGTTGTTATTGTTTTATTTTACCTTTTCAATGGCTGCCTTGTGCTTGCTGGATTTTTGTTTTGTGAGGAGCTGATAACAGTACTAAATCCTTTTTCAACTAAATATGTTGACGGGAACGAGATGAGAAGTGGTTCAGTTTTTCCCTGCAGTTGTGGATAAGTGTCCATAAGCTTCACCCTGGTATCCCAGGTAACAGTATCTGCAAATCGCACACTTCGTACAGTTTTTTAAAAGTCATTCTTTTAAAGAAATTATAGATATTTATGAAATTAGAGTGTAATGCGTCACTGGTAATGTATATTCTCTTTCATTTGATTGCTCATTTTTCACGCTCGGTCGCTTGTGAGCACCGCAGGAGGGATCTACACTACTGAATTAATATATATGATGATGATTGAGCATATATGAACGTAAATATAGTACATGATGTGAATGGTCTTCACCTGAGGGCTGATGTTGATGCCTTGAAAATTCGCCTACTGCCTAATGCTCAATGTTGTTGTTGATTGAGGGGCTTTGCGACATCGTGGTCATGTAACCCCACGTAATTGGGTGTGTGTGTGGGGGGGGGGGGGTTCTGATAACCTGTGGTACTGTGTGGCTGTATTATTGTGTGTAGGCCTAGTGTAATTCAGATGAGGATTGGGAAGGAGGCGGCCGTGGCCTTCAGTTAGGACCCAATCCAGCATTTGCTTGGAGTAGAAGTGGGAAACCACGAAAACCACTTCCAGGATGGCGGGATTAGGAATCGAATACACCTCTTCTCAGTTTTACCTTACGAGGCTGGGTGTACCCCTTCCAGGCCTCATACCAGAATTGAATTTCTTGGCAGAGCCAGGAATCGAACCCGAGTCTCCGTGGTGACAGCCAATACGCATTGAGATGGACACATAATGCTCAATGAAATGTAACCTGAAAAGACTGACTTAAAACAAATCGATCAAATTGAAATATGGCAACCGTTTTACCGAGGATTCATCAACGCAATCCTGTTTTATTCACTACTCAATTACCATGTCCTGAACGCTGGGTCATACATATGCGACTTTATAGTAATTGACACCCCTGGGACCGTCAAACTGAGAGTCACCTTCCCTCCAACAGTTTAATGAGGAAAGGTTGGAACTTGTGTACAATATGGTATGTGTTGACTGCAGAGTGGGGGAAGAGAGGGGAGATTGCTAATGAGCTATCACAGGCTCAATTGGACTATGTCTTATCAAAGGGGCAGATAATGCTGGCCAGAAAAGTCTGTCCGATTTTATCAGTGTAATTAACAGGCCAAATTGGACTGCGCCCGCAGTTCCTACTATTGTGGCTGGAAGTAAATTAAAATGTGTCCTGACAATATTGTGCTACCGTATGTATTGAAATTTAACATTTCAACGTGCAGCTAAAAAAAAGTTTTGTTTCTGATGTTTCAGGCATGAGAATGAATGACACCCAAGGTGATGGAAGCTTCATACCGTTGGGGTCAGCAGAGAACAAAAGTTGACCAAAGGAGAATTGCATTCTCTCGAGTCCACACAGTCTAAACTTCTGTGGACATTGTCCAACATAAAATACTTAATTTTGACTAATTGAAAATGAGTTGCACCTTTCTCGGTCCGTGAGTGTAATTAGATGTGGCGTGTGAGTGATGATGGTGGTTGTTGCTTTAAGGGGCATAATATCTAGTGCTCCAGTGAGAGTGGTTATTGTTTTAAGGGGCATAACATCTAGGTTATCTCCTCCGTTGAGGAGGTGTCTTCCTATACATCATGTTTTTGTTTTAATTGTGTCAGCCTTGCCCTTCTGATTACATTGTTCTGTTCTTGACTTGACACCTATCTGCCATGTGTGTTCATTTCTGAGGAAATATAATTATTTGCAGTAGGCCTATTGTAATGCAGTATTGTTCGAATGGGTGTAAACCATACTGGTTAACTTGACAATGTTGCAAAATGTTGAGCTTGTTACATACGTTTATTAGTACCAGTGAAGGAGACGAGAACCTATGAAAAAAACACTGAAATTAGCCATTAATAGCTCTTACAGTATAACGATACAAAATGTATCTGGAAATGATGTGGTTCACTCCTCCGCTGTCTATAACCCACCTGCCCTCCCAAATTATATCACAACTTATATAGTAAAATGTCAGCTGTGACTCCTATTATCCGCATGAATTATGCACAAGTACAGCATTGCCAAACCCACGCATACGATACTAATTGTATAGGCTTCTTTGCTTTTTCTTGTGTGTGCTATAAAATTTGGTTTTTTTTTGTCACATTTGCATAGACCAATAATTATGACAATGGTTACAGCCTAATACGTCCAATCCAATGGTTACAGCCTAACGTTTTGTCAGCAGTGCCCTGCTAGCTTCCCACGGCAGATGCTTCACCTCAACTCGACTATTCTACCCTAAGTTTTGTCCAGACCAATATTTTTGACAATGGTTACAGCCTAACACGTCCCATCCAATGGTTTTTTTGACAATGGCAACAGCCTAACTCGTCCAGATCCATGGTTTTCGACAATGACTACAGCCTAATATGTCCTTTATGCTAATTTTCTGTATTGATACGTGTCGTCAACAGTGCACCGCTAGCTTCTCGCTGCCAAGGCAGCTCTTTACAGCAAATAAACAGTACAGGGCATAGAAAGAACATGAAAGTTCAAGATAGTAAAATGTCTTGAGTCAACTCATTCAAAATGGAAAAACAATCGTCATATAATATGATAATAATAATAATAATAATATCGGGTGCCGGGTGCAAGCTTTGTTATTTGACGCCCAGGGGGCAGCTTGCATGTTGAATTTTTGTCGTTCCTTGGACCGCTATGAAAGTCAAGGAGGTCAGAAATCTAAGCTCGTTGACACTATAGCGCTTTCTAGTAGAGAAAGGAGGAACGTTGTGTTGGCGGAAAATCACGAGATTAATTTTGCCATTATGATCACGGCCTACTGAATTCAAATGGGTTCTCTAACAAGCCAACAACGTATGACACGCGTGCCGAGATTTTTGTTTTGCCCCGGGCATCCGTCAGAGAATAAGTACAACACATTTATTGTATCTGGTACAACACTCTCTATGTACTTCAATAGAAATGAAAAGACTTCATTTTCACCTTTAATTGCGTCACCTTCATGGTCCCGGTATTTGCCTGGTAGTGAAAATGGGGAAACCACAAAAACCATTCCCAGGACAGCCGAGGTGGGAATCGAACCCACGCTCTCCCGATGCCAGGGAGACACGAGGTAGCGCGTTAGCGCTCTCGGCTACCGCGGCACAAGTTTTATGTACCATTAATTCAGCAACTGCAGTACGCTTTGCTGATTCTGATAATGATGGTAATTTTATTTTCACAGCCAGTTCTTCACATACGATACATGTGTCACCTTGCAGCCTTCCGAAACGTAATTTAATATTTTCCATAAAATAGCGGAGATGAAACTGATATTTTACAGGAACCCCTGGGTTGCTAGGAGCACCCATTGCAGCGGTAACGAACGGGATGGTAGAAGAGTGAGCGACACTCACTTCAAAGGACTATGCAGTAATCATCGCTGGAGAAAACGACGTCTATAGAAATGAGAGTAAAAAGGTAATCAAAGATTTAGAGGGTACATTGCCATCCATGCATAACACAAATGCAATTATTGTAAACATTCCGCAGAGATACGATTTAATTCCCAAATCATGTGGAAAAATCGTAACATTTGTAAGAGTTTTCCAAATGTTCAAATTATAGATGTAAGTAAATTAGAAAGGAAGTTCCACACTCGACATGGCCTACACTTAAATAGGTTAGGAAAAGAGTATCTTAGTGATGAAATCTGCAAAATTGTAAATTCAAATGGTAAGAATAGTTCAACAGTAATATCTTTAGAGTGGAAGCAGGGAAACTTGTAAAAGAAGCCAAACGTGAGGTTTGGCATTCAGATCTTTCGATGTCAAATTTAACTGAGTGGAACAATGGTAATTCGGATTTGTCTAGCAACAATAATAATAACAATTATGATAATAATAATAATAATAATAATAATAATAATAATAATGTAAAGAAATCACCAACGCAAGCTTGCAAAAGTAACAAATTTAAAATTTACCACCAGAATGTTCAGTCTCTCTATAATAAAATTGATTACATAAATCTAATGCTTAAAAAAGTACTTAAAGACATCTCAGCACTATGTATTTAAGAACATTGGTTGAAAGAGGAACAAATCGAATTAATTCAATTCCCAGGGTTTATACAAGCTAGTAAATACTCTAGATCTAATATTAGCCATGGTGGTACTTGTATCTTCTTAAGAAATAATTTAGATCATGAACAGTTAACAGCTTATGATTATCTAATTATGGAACAGGATTTTGAATTCTCTGCCGTAAAAATACAGCAGTTTAAGTTAATAATTGTATGCGTATACCGTTCTCCGTCAGGAAAGTTTCGTTTATTTATAGATAAATTAGAATTGTTACTCAATAACATGAGCAATGTAAATTTCGATATAATAATTTGTGGGGATGTAAATGTGGATTTCTTAAAATTTGATAGAAATTGTGAATTATTAACACAGTTACTAATTTCCTATGGACTGAAAACTACAGTAAATACACCAACAAGAATAACAAAATTTATTAAAACCACTCCTGATCAAATTTTTATAAATACAGATAAATATCACCATTCAATAGAAGTCTATTGTCCGGGTTTTAGTGACCACCATGGACAAATACTGAGTTTTGAAGTATCCGAAGTAATCAATAATAATGATAATGGAGTAAAATCAAAGTGCAGGTCATTCACTGAATCAAATGTTACATATTTCAATGACTTATTAAATAAGGAAACATGGTCAGAAATTTATGAACTAGAAAATGTAAATGATAAATTTAATGCATTTAACAGTACCCTAAAACACTATTTTGAAATAGCATTCCCCTTTAAACGAAGAACTGTTCAAAATAACAAAACTAGCAATTGGATAACAACAGGGATTATAAATTCATGTCAAAGAAAGAAATTTCTACACAAATTATATAAACAATACCACACAACACCTGAATTCAATTTATACTACAAAAAATACACTAGCATATTAAATATGGTAATAAGACTAGCAAAGAAAATGCATAATGATAATTTTATTTCCCAATCATCTAATAAAAATGGGCTATATAAAGAAGGAAACTGGAAAATCTGCTAAAATACAAAGGAACATTACACTGATCAGAAATAATAAAGTGATTAATAATCCAGAGGAAATAGCAAACATTTTTAATGACTATTTTCTGGAAATTCCACAAAAATTAATAAATAAATCACAGGTAAATACACTAAATTCTAATAATAAAATAAATATATGCAGTGATTCTTTATTTATAAATCATGTCACAAGTGAAGAGGTAAGAATAGTTATAAAAGAGCTAAAAAATAAATTATGTGCTGGCATTGATGGCATCCCTGATGCAATTTTAAAGAAATGTGCAGAAAATATATTAAATCCACTTACGCACTTAATAAACAGTTCAATTCTCTCAGGAACTTACCCGGATATTTTGAAGTTATCAAAAGTAATTCCAGTGCACAAAAACGGTTCAAAAGATGAATTAGATAACTACCTTACCAACTGGTATTGCAAAAATTATGGAAAAAATCATGTATAAAATATTATCGAACTCAGAACATGGATTTAGAACGGAAAAATCTACACCGACAGCAATTTACGAATGTAGTAATAGTATACTGAAATTAATTGACAATAAGGAACATGTAACTGGCCTATTCTTGGATTTATCGAAAGCATTTGATGTTGTTGACCATAATATCCTCCTTACCAAATTAAATCAATATGGTGTTAGAGGTCTAGCTAATAAATGGATAGAGTCTTACTTAACAAGGCGTAAACAAATAGTAAGCTTGAGACACAAGGATGATGGAACCAAATTACATAATGAAACATTGTCCAATGAGGGAATTATTGAATTTGGAGTACCCCAGGGATAGGTTCTGGGACCACTACTCTTTCTTCTCTATATCAATGATATAACACAGAACGTTCATTCACATAAGGAAATTTTGTTTGCGGACGATACAACACTCGTAATAAAAGGTGAAACTAAACAGGTCATACAGCAGTCTGCTGACTCCGTTACAGGAGAGTTAACCAAATGGTCACAAGATAATCGCCTCATAATAAACTATAAAAAGACAGTATGTCTAAATTTCCACACTATACAGAATAGGAATCCTGCGATGCCCAATATAACATTAAATGGTCATCAAATAGAAAATAAATCAGAAACAAAGTTTTTAGGACTATGGATACAACAAGACTTGAAATGGAATAAACATATACAATATCTGAATACTAAACTGAACTCGATGTGCTTTGCGTTACGTATTTTGAAAACCTGCACTAGCATGCACACATTAAGAAATACTTATTTTGCTTATTTCCATTCATACTTAAGATATGGGATCATATTTTGGGGTATGTAGCCAGATGTACTAAGCACGTTTAGGATACAAAAGAGGCCGATTAGAATTATGGCAAATGTAAACTCTAGAGAATCATGTAGACCTCTGTTTAAAGATTTAAACATTCTCCCACTGCCCTGCATATATATCTTTGAAAGTATTATGTTTTTTAAAAAAGAATTTAATGAATAAAGATTTTTTTCTTAAAACAAACAATGATGTTCATAGGCATAACACAAGACAAAATCAAAACATTCATATTTCACACACACACACACACACACAAGCATATATCAAAAGGAACTTTTCACACTGGAGTTAAATTATACAATAAACTACCCCAGTATATAAAACTGGCCCCAAAATTAAAAACCTTTGATAGAATGTTGAAAGCTTATCTGCAGTGCCATTGTTTTTACTCAGTAGTTGAATATTTTAGCGTATAGGAGTGATGGAATCTATAACTATATTTTACTTTTTTAATTTAATGTTAATACCTAGCTGTATGTTGTTGTATTTATAGAATTAAGTTTTCATATTATGATAATAGAGTGAGGTGTAAATAGTTGTGCAATAAGATTGTATCTATTAAGATTTGCTATTATAATAAGTTATAAATAGTTATAATCTTAGTAATATATACCTGTTAGTTCTTTTATTTTATGCATGTAAATTCTGACGTGTCCTATATCAAAAATGTATTGAATGCATGTATTTGATCAAATGGAATTAATAAAAATCTATCTATCTATCTATCTATCTAGAAAATGGTATATCCTCAATGAGCTGAGTTTCAGACAGTATAATGACATCTGGTTTGTGATCGAGTTGATCGAGCATAACTAGCATACTTTCAAAATTTGTTATCATGCCACATATATTTAGGTGCATGATTTTAATTCCTGCAGTAAAGCTAATTAATTTGTTCAAGTCTTGAGTACTGTTTACAATCTTTGAAGTAATATCTTGAAAATTAAGGTCTACTTCGTTATCTGATTTCATACCGTAGTTGTTTTATTTGAGGGTACTTCCATAATTACTTTACACTCACTTAGAAATAAAATTTCCTAAAATATTGATTGATCACATGGCTCAGGCAAACATACCTTCAGTTTCCTTGATTCCCATGAACTGTTGGTAGGTCAGATGCAGTCTTGATTTAAAGAATCGGGCTGTTTTCATTTTTCCTCATGAAGATCTTCCCGTTCCTGGTCCATGCGAATTTATAATTCATTGCCCGTTTAGAATTCCTGGCAAGCCAATATAAGTTTTGGTTGTCTTTCGTTAAATGTTCATTTACATACACTGTCGAGTCTCCCTTGATCTTGACATCTGTGCAAAGAAGTTTCCCATGTTTCCGTTTTTTGCTCATGATCATGTCTTTAGTTTGGCGGGAATAAAATTTTGCTACTATGAGGGGCGTTTTCTCCTTGCTATCCTTATCCGTAAAGGCTGGAAGTCGGTGGCAATATTCAATGTCCCTATCAGTTTCGATTTCAACACCAACTGCACCTGCCACTTGAGCCACAATATTATACACATTCTCCTGTTCGGAGACTAGTATCCCGGCGATTTCAAGGTTGTAATTCTTAGAGTATTGCTCCAAGTCATTAACTTGCCTTTTAAGTTGCCCATTTTGTTCTTTAAGCAAGCCATTCTCCACGTTAGTGTTGTTTACCTCTAGAGTGAGTTGGTCAATGCAAGATTTTAGTGCGGTATTTTGCTCCAAGAGTTCATCAAATTTTTTTGATTGATACTCCAGAGAGCTACAAACATCCTTTAGCACTTGTTGCATATTGTTAACCGCTTCACATAAGCTTGCGGTGTCCGGTTTGACCTTAGTCGGCTGAAAACTAGATGTAGCTGTTTTGACTGAATTAGGGTTATGTTTGCATTGTTTACAATGCCACAGAATTTCGCCCGGATTTGCAAGCATTGCTTTAAAAACGGCGTTCGTCACACGAGCACAGTTAAGATGAAACATTTCACCACACTTTCCGTCACATTGTACGAAATTTTCATTCTCCTTCAGCGAAACTTTACAGGAGGTACATATAACATGTAACTGGCCTATTCTTGGATTTATCGAAAGCATTTGATGTTGTTGACCATAAAATCCTCCTTACAAAACTATATCAATATGGTATTAGAGATCTAGCTAATAAATGGATAGATAGAGAGATAGATAGATAGATTTGTATAGATGCCAAGATGGCGTCACAGTGAAAGTGTAGTGAAATAGCAGCTAGTGTAAATATTTGATAAAAGTGGTAAAATATTATAACAGAGGCTTAAAATCTGTAAAGTTACTTTCCTTAGATCAAGTGTAATACGGAATATTGATAGTATTTAGAAATTCTTGTTGATAATTTAATAAACTTAAACTAAGTTGTGGGAACGTGTATCCAAAGATTCGGTGACTTCTTCAATCACTGTTTGAACCAAGTAGAGCAGTGGTGCTTTTACGAGACTTCACCCGATTGGAAGATATACGTATTTCACATTCTTCTTTATTGGTAGGTAATTAGATTAATTCTATTAGGTAGTAATAATTAAATTAAATTTAGTGTAATTTGGTGTAAACATCTAGGCTAACTTAGATCTCTAGTATGACGACAGTAAACAGTGTTAGTGTCTCGTCAGGTTGTGTAACCGTAACGGATTTATGCTCGTCGTGCAAAATAAAAGTAAAAAATGCAAATAAAATCATCACAAGATCTCAGGTAAAATTGAATGAGGAGAAAAGTGAAACCGATTGTCGTAATGTAGGCCTAACGCTACCGTCATGCGAATGTCATAACCTGAGAAACGAACTGTCCTCAAAAGACGAAATTATAAAGCTGCTAAAGGAAGATATTGCTAAGTTAATGGAAGAGTTGAATAAATTAAAAGGAAACAGAGAGGAAACCAAGGAAACTTGATCGACAGTGATTGCTGGTAAGGTAAGATTGAATAAGCCTAGGCCTATAAATGGAGTACATGCAACTGAAATTCCCGTTTCAAATTCATTTGGAGTGCTTGTCGAAGAAAATGATGACTTTCCTCAAGAAGAAAAGAAGAAAGTGATAAAGAGAAAATCCAGGAAGATGCGGATATTTGCGGATAGCCACGGGCGAGATGTAGCAGCAAGCGTATTGGAGAGAAGCAGAGAAATGGAGGTCACTTCGACAGTGAAGCCAGGAGCTCAAATTGCAGAAGTCACGAACGGGATGATAGGAGAGTGTGCGTCCCTTACTGCAAAGGACTACGCAGTGATCATTGCTGGAGCAAACGACGTCTATAGAAATGAGAGTAAAAAGGTAATCAAAGATTTAAAGGGTACATTGCCATCCATGCAAAAAACAAATGTCATTATTGTAAACATTCCGCAGAGATACGATTTAATTCCCAAATCATGTGTAAATGTAGAAATAGAGGCTACAAATGGAAATATTCATAAAATTTGTAAGAGTTTTCCAAATGTCCAAATTGTAGATGTAAGTAAATTAGACAGGAAGTTCCACACTCGGCATGGCCTACACTTAAATAGATTAGGAAAAGAGTATCTTAGTGATGAAATCTGCAAAATTGTAAATTCAAATGGTAAGAATAATTCATCAGTAATATCATTAGAGTGGAAGCAGGGAAACTGGTAGAAGAAGCCAAACGTGAGGTTTGGCATTCACATCTTTTGAAGTCAAATTTAACGGAGTGCAACAATGGTATTTCGGATTTGTCTAGCAACAATAATAATAACAATTATGATAATAATAATGTAAATAAATCACCAACACAAGCTTGCAAAAGTAACAAATTTAAAATTTACCACCATAATGTCCAGTCTCTTTATAATAAAATTGATTACATAAATCTAATGCTTAAAAATGAACTTAAAGACATCTCAGCACTATGTATTTCAGAACATTGGCTGAAAGAGGAACAACTTGTATTAATTCAATTCCCAGGGTTTATACAAGCTAGTAAATACTCTAGATCTAATATTAGCCATGGTGGTACTTGCATCTTCTTAAGAAATAATTTAGATCATGAACAGATAACAGCTTATGATTATCTAATTATGGAACAGGATTTTGAATTCTCTGCCGTAAAAATTCAGCAGTTTAAGTTAATAATTGTATGCGTATACCGTTCTCCGTCAGGAAAGTTTCCTCTATTTATAGATAAATTAGAATTGTTACTCAATAACATGAGCAAAGTAAATTTCGATATAATAATTTGTGGGGATGTAAATGTGGATTTCTTAAAACTTGATAGAAATTGTGAATTATTAGCACAGTTACTAATTTCCTATGGACTGAAACCTACAGTAAATACACCAACAAGAATAACAAAATTTAGTAAAACCACTCCTGATCAAATTTTTATAAATACAGATAAATATCACCATTCAATAGAAGTCTATTGTCCGGGTTTTAGTGACCACCATGGACAAATACTGAGTTTTGAAGTATCCGAAGTAATCAATAATAATGATAATGGAGTAAAATCAAAGTGCAGGTCATTCACTGAATCAAATGTTACATATTTCAATGACTTATTAAATAAGGAAACATGGTCAGAAATTTATGAACTAGAAAATGTAAATGATAAATTTAATGCATTTAACAGTACCCTAAAACACTATTTTGAAATAGCATTCCCCTTTAAACGAAGAACTGTTCAAAATAACAAAACTAGCAATAGGATAACAACAGGGATTATAAATTCATGTCAAAGAAAGAAATTTCTACACAAATTATATAAACAATACCACACAACACCTGAATTCAATTTATACTACAAAAAATACACTAGCATATTAAATAAGGTAATAAGACTAGCAAAGAAAATGCATAATGATAATTTTATTTCCCAATCATCTAATAAAAATGGGCTATATAAAGAAGGAAACTGGAAAATCTGCTAAAATACAAAGGAACATTACACTGATCAGAAATAATAAAGTGATTAATAATCCAGAGGAAATAGCAAACACTTTTAATGACTATTTTCTGGAAATTCCACAAAAATTAATAAATAAATCACAGGTAAATACACTAAATTCTAATAATAAAATAAATATATGCAGTGATTCTTTATTTATAAATCATGTCACAAGTGAAGAGGTAAGAATAGTTATAAAAGAGCTAAAAAATAAATTATGTGCTGGCATTGATGGCATCCCTGATGCAATTTTAAAGAAATGTGCAGAAAATATATTAAATCCACTTACGCACTTAATAAACAGTTCAATTCTCTCAGGAACTTACCCGGATATTTTGAAGTTATCAAAAGTAATTCCAGTGCACAAAAACGGTTCAAAAGATGAATTAGATAACTACCTTACCAACTGGTATTGCAAAAATTGTGGAAAAAATCATGTATAAAATATTATCGAACTCACAACATGGATTTAGAACGGAAAAATCTACACCGACAGCAATTTACGAATGTAGTAATAGTATACTGAAATTAATTGACAATAAGGAACATGTAACTGGCCTATTCTTGGATTTATCGAAAGCATTTGATGTTGTTGACCATAATATCCTCCTTACCAAACTAAATCAATATGGTGTTAGAGGTCTAGCTAATAAATGGATAGAGTCTTACTTAACAAGGCGTAAACAAATAGTAAGCTTGAGACACAAGGATGATGCAACCAAATTACTTAATGAAACATTGTCCAATGAGGGAATTATTGAATTTGGAGTACCCCAGGGATCGGTTCTGGGCCCACTACTCTTTCTTCTCTATATCAATGATATAACACAGAACGTTCATTCATATAAGGAAATTTTGTTTGAGGACGATACAACACTCGTAATGAAAGGTGAAACTAAACAGGTCATACAGCAGTCTGCTGACTCCGTTACAGGAGAGTTAACCAAATGGTCACAAGATAATCGCCTCATAATAAACTATAAAAATACAGTATGTCTAAATTTCCACACTATACAGAATAGGAATCCTGCGATGCCCAATATAACATTAAATGGTCATCAAATAGAAAATAAATCAGAAACAAAGTTTTTAGGACTATGGATACAACAAGACTTGAAATGGAATAACATATACAATATCTGAATACTAAACTGAACTCGATGTGCTTTGCGTTACGTATTTTGAAAACCTGCACTAGCATGCACACATTAAGAAATACTTATTTTGCTTATTTCCATTCATACTTAAGATATGGGATCATATTTTGGGGTATGTCGCCAGATGTACTAAGCACGTTTAGGATACAAAAGAGGGCGATTAGAATTATGGCAAATGTAAACTCTAGAGAATCATGTAGACCTCTGTTTAAAGATTTAAACATTCTCCCACTGCCCTGCATATATATCTTTGAAAGTATTATGTTTTTTAAAAAGAATTTAATGAATAAAGATTTTTTCTTAAAACAAACAATGATGTTCATAGGCATAACACAAGACAAAATCAAAACATTCATATTTCACACACACACACACACACACACACACAAGCATATATCAAAAAGGAACTTTTCACACTGGAGTTAAATTATACAATAAACTACCCCAGTATATAAAATTGGCCCCAAAATTAAAAACCTTTGATAGAATGTTGAAAGCTTATCTGCAGTGCCATTGTTTTTACTCAGTAGTTGAATATTTTAGCGTATAGGAGTGATGGAATCTATAACTATATTTTACTTTTTTAATTTAATGTTAATACCTAGCTGTATGTTGTTTTATTTATAGAATTAAGTTTTCATATTATGATAATAGAGTGAGGTGTAAATAGTTGTGCAATAAGATTGTATCTATTAAGATTTCTATTATAATAAGTTATAAATAGTTATAATCTTAGTAATATATACCTGTTAGTTCTTTTATTTTATGCATGTAAATTCTGACGTGTCCTATATCAAAAATGTATTGAATGCATGTATTTGATCAAATGGAATTAATAAAAATCTATCTATCTATCTATCTATCTATCTATCTAGAAAATGGTATATCCTCAATGAGCTGAGTTTCAGACAGTATAATGACATCTGGTTTATGATCGAGTTGATCGAGCATAACTAGCATACTTTCAAAATTTGTTATCATGCCACATATATTTAGGTGCATGATTTTAATTCCTGCAGTAAAGCTAATTAATGTGTTCAAGTCTTGAGTACTGTTTACAATCTTTGAAGTAATATCTTGAAAATTAAGGTCTACTTCGTTATCTGATTTCATACCGTAGTTGTTTTATTTGAGGGTACTTCCATAATTACTTTACACTCACTTTGAAAAAAAAATTCCTAAAATATTGATTGATCACATGGCTCAGGCAAACATACCTTCAGTTTCCTTGATTCCCATGAACTGTTGGTAGGTCAGATGCAGTCTTGATTTGTAGAATCGGGCTGTTTTCATTTTTCCTCATGAAGATCTTCCCGTTCCTGGTCCATGCGAATTTATAATTTATAATTTGAGCAAAGTAAATTTCGATGAGCAAAGTAAATTTCGATGAGCAAAGTAAATTTCGATATAATAATTTGTGGGGATGTAAATGTGGATTTCTTAAAACTTGATAGAAATTGTGAATTATTAAACCAGTTACTAATTTCCTATGGACTGAAACCTACAGTAAATACACCAACAAGAATAACAAAATTTAGTAAAACCACTCCTGATCAAATTTTTATAAATACAGATAAATATCACCATTCAATAGAAGTCTATTGTCCGGGTTTTAGTGACCACCATGGACAAATACTGAGTTTTG
Source organism: Meconema thalassinum (assembly GCA_946902985.2). Classification (NCBI taxonomy): domain Eukaryota; kingdom Metazoa; phylum Arthropoda; class Insecta; order Orthoptera; family Tettigoniidae; genus Meconema; species Meconema thalassinum. The sequence goes on along the minus strand of OX336388.2, from coordinate 1,620,846,927 downwards.
AAGTATCCGAAGTAATCAATAATAATGATAATGGAGTAAAATCAAAGTGCAGGTCATTCACTGAATCAAATGTTACATATTTCAATGACTTATTAAATAAGGAAACATGGTCAGAAATTTATGAACTAGAAAATGTAAATGATAAATTTAATGCATTTAACAGTACCCTAAAACACTATTTTGAAATAGCATTCCCCTTTAAACGAAGAACTGTTCAAAATAACAAAACTAGCAATTGGATAACAACAGGGATTATAAATTCATGTCAAAGAAAGAAATTTCTACACAAATTATATAAACAATACCACACAACACCTGAATTCAATTTATACTACAAAAAATACAATAGCATATTAAATAAGGTAATAAGACTAGCAAAGAAAATGCATAATGATAATTTTATTTCCCAATCATCTAATAAAAACAGGGCTATGTGGTCCGTAATAAAGAAAGAAACTGGAAAATCTGCTAAAATACAAAGGAACATTACACTGACCAGAAATAATAAAGTGATTAATAATCCAGAGGAAATAGCAAACACTTTTAATGACTATTTTCTGGAAATTCCGCAAAAATTATTAAATAAATCACAGGTAAATACACTAAATTCTAATAATAAAATAAATATATGCAGTGATTCTTTATTTATAAATCATGTCACAAGTGAAGAGGTAAGAATAGTTATAAAAGAGCTAAAAAATAAATTCTGTGCTGGCATTGATGGCATCCCTGATGCAATTTTAAAGAAATGTGCAGAAAATATAATAAATCCACTTACGCACTTAATAAACAGTTCAATTCTCTCAGGAACTTACCCGGATATTTTGAAGTTATCAAAAGTAATTCCAGTGCACAAAAACGGTTCAAAAGATGAATTAGATAACTATCGTCCTATTACCTTACCAACTGGTATTGCAAAAATTGTGGAAAAAATTATGTATAAGAGACTGATAAGTTTCATAGAAAAAAATAAAATATTATCAAACTCACAACATGGATTTAGAACGGAAAAATCTACACAGACAGCAATTTACGAATGTAGTAATAGTATACTGAAATTAATTGACAATAAGGAACATGTAACTGGCCTATTCTTGGATTTATCGAAAGCATTTGATGTAGTTGACCATAAAATCCTCCTTACCAAACTAAATCAATATGGTGTTAGAGGTCTAGCTAATAAATGGATAGAGTCTTACTTAACAGGGCGTAAACAAATAGTAAGCTTGAGACACAAGGATGATGGAACCAAATTACTTAATGAAACATTGTCCAATGAGGGAATTATTGAATTTGGAGTACCCCAGGGATCGGTTTTGGGCCCACTACTCTTTCTTCTATATATCAATGATATAACACAGAACGTTCATTCACATAAGGAAATTTTGTTTGCGGACGATACAACACTCGTAATAAAAGGTGAAACTAAACAGGTCATACAGCAGTCTGCTGACTCCGTTACAGGAGAGTTAACCAAATGGTCACAAGATAATCGCCTCATAATAAACTATAAAAAGTCAGTATGTCTAAATTTCCACACTATACAGAATAGGAATCCTGCGATGCCCAATATAACATTAAATGGTCATCAAATAGAAAATAAATCAGAAACAAAGATTTTAGGACTATGGATACAACAAGACTTGAAATGGAATAAACATATACAATATCTGAATACTAAACTGAACTCGATGTGCTTTGCGTTACGTATTTTGAAAACCTGCACTAGCATGCACACATTAAGAAATACTTATTTTGCTTATTTCCATTCATACTTAAGATATGGGATCATATTTTGGGGTATGTCGCCAGATGTACTAAGCACGTTTAGGATACAAAAGAGAGCGATTAGAATTATGGCAAATGTAAACTCTAGAGAATCATGTAGACCTCTGTTTAAAGATTTAAACATTCTCCCACTGCCCTGCATATATATCTTTGAAAGTATTATGTTTTTTAAAAAGAATTTAATGAATAAAGATGTTTTTCTTAAAACAAACAATGATGTTCATAGGCATAACACAAGACAAAATCAAAACATTCATATTTCACACACACACACAAGCATATATCAAAAAGGAACTTTTCACACTGGAGTTAAATTATACAATAAACTACCCCAGTATATAAAACTGGCCCCAAAAATAAAAACCTTTGATAGAATGTTGAAAGCTTATCTGCAGTGCCATTGTTTTTACTCAGTAGTTGAATATTTTAGCGTATAGGAGTGATGGAATCTATAACTATATTTTACTTTTTTAATTTAATTTTAATACCTAGCTGTATGTTGTTGTATTTATAGAATTAAGTTTTCATATTATGATAATAGAGTGAGGTGTAAATAGTTGTGCAATAAGATTGTATCTATTAAGATTTGCTATTATAATAAGTTATAAATAGTTATAATCTTAGTAATATATACCTGTTAGTTCTTTTATTTTATGCATGTAAATTCTGACGTGTCCTATATCAAAAATGTATTGAATGCATGTATTTGATCAAATGGAATTAATAAAAATCTATCTATCTATCTATAATTCATTGCCCGTTTAGAATTCCTGGCAAGCCAATATAAGTTTTGGTTGTCTTTCGTTAAATGTTCATTTACATACACTGTCGAGTCTCCCTTGATCTTGACATCTGTGCAAAGAAGTTTCCCATGTTTCCGTTTTTTGCTCATGATCATGTCTTTAGTTTGGCGGGAATAAAATTTTGCTACTATGAGGGGCGTTTTCTCCTTGCTATCCTTATCCGTAAAGGCTGGAAGTCGGTGGCAATATTCAATGTCCCTATCAGTTTCGATTTCAACACCAACTGCACCTGCCACTTGAGCCACAATATTATACACATTCTCCTGTTCGGAGACTAGTATCCCGGCGATTTCAAGGTTGTAATTCTTAGAGTATTGCTCCAAGTCATTAACTTGCCTTTTAAGTTGCCCATTTTGTTCTTTAAGCAAGCCATTCTCCACGTTAGTGTTGTTTACCTCTAGAGTGAGTTGGTCAATGCAAGATTTTAGTGCGGTATTTTGCTCCAAGAGTTCATCAATTTTTTTTGATTGATACTCCAGAGAGCTACAAACATCCTTTAGCACTTGTTGCATATTGTTAACCGCTTCACATAAGCTTTCGGTGTCCGGTTTGACCATAGTCGGCTGAAAACTAGATGTAGCTGTTTTGACTGAATTAGGGTTATGTTTGCATTGTTTACAATGCCACAGAATTTCGCCCGGATTTGCAAGCATTGCTTTAAAAACGGCGTTCGTCACACGAGCACAGTTAAGATGAAACATTTCACCACACTTTCCGTCACATTGTACGAAATTTTCATTCACCTTCAGCGAAACTTTACAGGAGGTACATATAACATGTAACTGGCCTATTCTTGGATTTATCGAAAACATTTGATGTTGTTGACCATAAAATCCTCCTTACAAAACTATATCAATATGGTATTAGAGATCTAGCTAATAAATGGATAGATAGAGAGATAGATAGATAGATTTGTATAGATGCCAAGATGGCGTCTCAGTGAAAGTGTAGTGAAATAGCAGCTAGTGTAAATATTTGATAAAAGTGGTAAAATATTATAACAGAGGCTTAAAATCTGTAAAGTTACTTTCCTTAGATCAAGTGTAATACGGAATATTGATAGTATTTAGAAATTCTTGTTGATAATTTAATAAACTTAAACTAAGTTGTGGGAACGTGTATCCAAAGATTCGGTGACTTCTTCAATCACTGTTTGAACCAAGTAGAGCAGTGGTGCTTTTACGAGACTTCACCCGATTGGAAGATATACGTATTTCACATTCTTCTTTATTGGTAGGTAATTAGATTAATTCTATTAGGTAGTAATAATTAAATTAAATTTAGTGTAATTTGGTGTAAACATCTAGGCTAACTTAGATCTCTAGTATGACGACAGTAAACAGTGTTAGTGTCTCGTCAGGTTGTGTAACCGTAACGGATTTATGCTCGTCGTGCAAAATAAAAGTAAAAAATGCAAATAAAATCATTACAAGATCTCAGGTAAAATTGAATGAGGAGAAAAGTGAAACCGATTGTCGTAATGTAGGCCTAACGCTACCGTCATGCGAATGTCATAACCTGAGAAACGAACTGTCCTCAAAAGACGAAATTATAAAGCTGCTAAAGGAAGATATTGCTAAGTTAATGGAAGAGTTGAATAAATTAAAAGGAAACAGAGAGGAAAGCAAGGAAACTTGATCGACAGTGATTGCTGGTAAGGTAAGATTGAATAAGCCTAGGCCTATAAATGGAGTACATGCAACTGAAATTCCCGTTTCAAATTCATTTGGAGTGCTTGTCGAAGAAAATGATGACTTTCCTCAAGAAGAAAAGAAGAAAGTGATAAAGAGAAAATCCAGGAAGATGCGGATATTTGCGGATAGCCACGGGCGAGATGTAGCAGCAAGCGTATTGGAGAGAAGCAGAGAAATGGAGGTCACTTCGACAGTGAAGCCAGGAGCTCAAATTGCAGAAGTCACGAACGGGATGATAGGAGAGTGTGCGTCCCTTACTGCAAAGGACTACGCAGTGATCATTGCTGGAGCAAACGACGTCTATAGAAATGAGAGTAAAAAGGTAATCAAAGATTTAAAGGGTACATTGCCATCCATGCAAAAAACAAATGTCATTATTGTAAACATTCCGCAGAGATACGATTTAATTCCCAAATCATGTGTAAATGTAGAAATAGAGGCTAGAAATGGAAATATTCATAAAATTTGTAAGAGTTTTCCAAATGTCCAAATTGTAGATGTATGTAAATTAGACAGGAAGTTCCACACTCGGCATGGCCTACACTTAAATAGATTAGGAAAAGAGTATCTTAGTGATGAAATCTGCAAAATTGTAAATTCAAATGGTAAGAATAATTCATCAGTAATATCATTAGAGTGGAAGCAGGGAAACTGGTAGAAGAAGCCAAACGTGAGGTTTGGCATTCACATCTTTTGAAGTCAAATTTAACGGAGTGCAACAATGGTATTTCGGATTTGTCTAGCAACAATAATAATAACAATTATGATAATAATAATGTAAACAAAACACCAACACAAGCTTGCAAAAGTAACATATTTAAAATTTACCACCAGAATGTCCAGTCTCTTTATAATAAAATTGATTACATAAATCTAATGCTTAAAAATGAACTTAAAGACATCTCAGCACTATGTATTTCAGAACATTGGCTGAAAGAGGAACAACTTGAATTAATTCAATTCCCAGGGTTTATACAAGCTAGTAAATACTCTAGATCTAATATTAGCCATGGTGGTACTTGCATCTTCTTAAGAAATAATTTAGATCATGAACAGATAACAGCTTATGATTATCTAATTATGGAACAGGATTTTGAATTCTCTGCCGTAAAAATTCAGCAGTTTAAGTTAATAATTGTATGCGTATACCGTTCTCCGTCAGGAAAGTTTCCTCTATTTATAGATAAATTAGAATTGTTACTCAATAACATGAGCAAGGTAAATTTCGATATAATAATTTGTGGGGATGTAAATGTGGATTTCTTAAAACTTGATAGAAATTGTGAATTATTAACACAGTTACTAATTTCCTATGGACTGAAACCTACAGTAAATACACCAACAAGAATAACAAAATTTAGTAAAACCACTAGTGATCAAATTTTTATAAATACGGATAAATATCACCATTCAATAGAAGTCTATTGTCCGGGTTTTAGTGACCACCATGGACAAATAATGAGTTTTGAAGTATCCGAAGTAATCAATAATAATGATAATGGAGTAAAATCAAAGTGCAGGTCATTCACTGAATCGAATGTTACATATTTCAATGACTTATTAAATAAGGAAACATGGTCAGAAATTTATGAACTAGAAAATGTAAATGATAAATTTAATGCATTTAACAGTACCCTAAAACACTATTTTGAAATAGCATTCCCCTTTAAACGAAGAACTGTTCAAAATAACAAAACTAGCAATTGGATAACAACAGGAATTATAAATTCATGTCAAAGAAAGAAATTTCTACACAAATTATATAAACAATACCACACAACACCTGAATTCAATTTATACTACAAAAAATACACTAGCATATTAAATAAGGTAATAAGACTAGCAAAGAAAATGCATAATGATAATTTTATTTCCCAATCATCTAATAAAAATGGGCTATATAAAGAAGGAAACTGGAAAATCTGCTAAAATACAAAGGAACATTACACTGATCAGAAATAATAAAGTGATTAATAATCCAGTGGAAATAGCAAACACTTTTAATGACTATTTTCTGGAAATTCCACAAAAATTAATAAATAAATCACAGGTAAATACACTAAATTCTAATAATAAAATAAATATATGCAGTGATTCTTTATTTATAAATCATGTCACAAGTGAAGAGGTAAGAATAGTTATAAAAGAGCTAAAAAATAAATTATGTGCTGGCATTGATGGCATCCCTGATGCAATTTTAAAGAAATGTGCAGAAAATATATTAAATCCACTTACGCACTTAATAAACAGTTCAATTCTCTCAGGAACTTACCCGGATATTTTGAAGTTATCAAAAGTAATTCCAGTGCACAAAAACGGTTCAAAAGATGAATTAGATAACTACCTTACCAACTGGTATTGCAAAAATTGTGGAAAAAATCATGTATAAGAGACTGATAAGTTTCATAGAAAAAAATAAAATATTATCAAACTCACAACATGGATTTAGAACGGAAAAATCTACACCGACAGCAATTTACGAATGTAGTAATAGTATACTGAAATTAATTGACAATAAGGAACATGTAACTGGCCTATTCTTGGATTTATCGAAAGCATTAGATGTTGTTGACCATAATATCCTCCTTACCAAACTAAATCAATATGGTGTTAGAGGTCTAGCTAATAAATGGATAGAGTCTTACTTAACAAGGCGTAAACAAATAGTAAGCTTGAGACACAAGGATGATGGAACCAAATTACTTAATGAAACATTGTCCAATGAGGGAATTATTGAATTTGGAGTACCCCAGGGATCGGTTCTGGGCCCACTACTCTTTCTTCTCTATATCAATGATATAACACAGAACGTTCATTCACATAAGGAAATTTTGTTTGCGGACGATACAACACTCGTAATAAAAGGTGAAACTAAACAGGTCATACAGCAGTCTGCTGACTCCGTTACAAGAGAGTTAACCAAATGGTCACAAGATAATCGCCTCATAATAAACTATAAAAAGACAGTATGTCTAAATTTCCACACTATAAGGAATAGGAATCCTGCGATGCCCAATATAACATTAAATGGTCATCAAATAGAAAATAAATCAGAAACAAAGTTTTTAGGACTATGGATACAACAAGACTTGAAATGGAATAAACATATACAATATCTGAATACTAATCTGAACTCGATGTGCTTTGCGTTACGTATTTTGAAAACCTGCACTAGCATGCACACATTAAGAAATACTTATTTTGCTTATTTCCATTCATACTTAAGATATGGGATCATATTTTGGGGTATGTCGCCAGATGTACTAAGCACGTTTAGGATACAAAAGAGGGCGATTAGTATTATGTTTTTTAAAAAGAATTTAATGAATAAAGATTTTTTCTTAAAACAAACAATGATGTTCATAGGCATAACACAAGACAAAATCAAAACATTCATATTTCACACACACACACACACAAGCATATATCAAAAAGGGACTTTTCACACTGGAGTTAAATTATACAATAAACTACCCCAGTATATAAAACTGGCCCCAAAATTAAAAACCTTTGATAGAATGTTGAAAGCTTATCTGCAGTGCCATTGTTTTTACTCAGTAGTTGAATATTTTAGCGTATAGGAGTGATGGAATCTATAACTATATTTTACTTTTTTAATTTAATTTTAATACCTAGCTGTATGTTGTTGTATTTATAGAATTAAGTTTTCATATTATGATAATAGAGTGAGGTGTAAATAGTTGTGCAATAAGATTGTATCTATTAAGATTTGCTATTATAATAAGTTATAAATAGTTATAATCTTAGTAATATATACCTGTTAGTTCTTTTATTTTATGCATGTAAATTCTGACGTGTCCTATATCAAAAATGTATTGAATGCATGTATTTGATCAAATGGAATTAATAAAAATCTATCTATCTATCTATCTATCTATCTATCTATCTAGAAAATGGTATATCCTCAATGAGCTGAGTTTCAGACAGTATAATGACATCTGGTTTATGATCGAGTTGATCGAGCATAACTAGCATACTTTCAAAATTTGTTATCATGCCACATATATTTAGGTGCATGATTTTAATTCCTGCAGTAAAGCTAATTAATTTGTTCAAGTCTTGAGTACTGTTTACAATCTTTGAAGTAATATCTTGAAAATTAAGGTCTACTTCGTTATCTGATTTCATACCGTAGTTGTTTTATTTGAGGGTACTTCCATAATTACTTTACGCTCACTTAGAAACAAAATTTCCTAAAATATTGATTGATCACATGGCTCAGGCAAACATACCTTCAGTTTCCTTGATTCCCATGAACTGTTGGTAGGTCAGATGCAGTCTTGATTTGTAGAATCGGGCTGTTTTCATTTTTCCTCATGAAGATCTTTCCGTTCCTGGTCCATGCGAATTTATAATTCATTGCCCGTTTAGAATTCCTGGCAAGCCAATATAAGTTTTGGTTGTCTTTCGTTAAATGTTCATTTACATACACTGTCGAGTCTCCCTTGATCTTGACATCTGTGCAAAGAAGTTTCCCATGTTTCCGTTTTTTGCTCATGATCATGTCTTTAGTTTGGCGGGAATAAAATTTTGCTACTATGAGGGGCGTTTTCTCCTTGCTATCCTTATCCGTAAAGGCTGGAAGTCGGTGGCAATATTCAATGTCCCTATCAGTTTCGATTTCAACACCAACTGCACCTGCCACTTGAGCCACAATATTATACACATTCTCCTGTTCGGAGACTAGTATCCCGGCGATTTCAAGGTTGTAATTCTTAGAGTATTGCTCCAAGTCATTAACTTGCCTTTTAAGTTGCCCATTTTGTTCTTTAAGCAAGCCATTCTCCACGTTAGTGTTGTTTACCTCTAGAGTGAGTTGGTCAATGCAAGATTTTAGTGCGGTATTTTGCTCCAAGTGTTCATCAAATTTTTTTGATTGATACTCCAGAGAGCTACAAACATCCTTTAGCACTCGTTGCATATTGTTAATCGCTTCACATAAGCTTGCGGTGTCCGGTTTGACCTTAGTCGGCTGAAAACTAGATGTAGCTGTTTTGACTGAATTAGGGTTATGTTTGCATTGTTTACAATGCCACAGAATTTCGCCCGGATTTGCAAGCATTGCTTTAAAAACGGCGTTCGTCACACGAGCACAGTTAAGATGAAACATTTCACCACACTTTCCGTCACATTGTACGAAATTTTCATTCTCCTTCAGCGAAACTTTACAGGAGGTACATATAACATGTAACTGGCCTATTCTTGGATTTATCGAAAGCATTTGATGTTGTTGACCATAAAATCCTCCTTACAAAACTATATCAATATGGTATTAGAGATCTAGCTAATAAATGGATAGATAGATAGATTTTTATAGATGCCAAGATGGCGTCACAGTGAAAGTGTAGTGAAATAGCAGCTAGTGTAAATATTTGATAAAAGTGGTAAAATATTATAACAGAGGCTTAAAATCTGTAAAGTTACTTTCCTTAGATCAAGTGTAATACGGAATATTGATAGTATTTAGAAATTCTTGTTGATAATTTAATAAACTTAAACTAAGTTGTGGGAACGTGTATCCAAAGATTTGGTGACTTCTTCAATCACTGTTTGAACCAAGTAGAGCAGTGGTGCTTTTACGAGACTTCACCCGATTGGAAGATATACGTATTTCACATTCTTCTTTATTGGTAGGTAATTAGATTAATTCTATTAGGTAGTAATAATTAAATTAAATTTAGTGTAAATTGGTGTAAACATCTAGGCTAACTTAGATCTCTAGTATGACGACAGTAAACAGTGTTAGTGTCTCGTCAGGTTGTGTAACCGTAACGGATTTATGCTCGTCGTGCAAAATAAAAGTAAAAAATACAAATAAAATCATCACAAGATCTCAGGTAAAACTGAATGAGGAGAAAAGTGAAACCGATTGTCGTAATGTAGGCCTAACGCTACCGTCATGCGAATGTCATAACCTGAGAAACGAACTGTCCTCAAAAGACGAAATTATAAAGCTGCTAAAGGAAGATATTGCTAAGTTAATGGAAGAGTTGAATAAATTAAAAGGAAACAGAGAGGAAAGCAAGGAAACTTGATCGACAGTGATTGCTGGTAAGGTAAGATTGAATATGCCTAGGCCTAAAAATGGAGTACATGTAACTGAAATTCCCGTCTCAAATTCATTTGGAGTGCTTGTCGAAGAAAATGATGACTTTCCTCAAGAAGAAAAGAAGAAAGTGATAAAGAGAAAATCCAGGAAGATGCGGATATTTGCGGATAGCCACGGGCGAGATGTAGCAGCAAGCGTATTGGAGAGAAGCCGAGAAATGGAGGTCACTTCGACAGTGAAGCCAGGAGCTCAAATTGCAGAAGTCACGAACGGGATGATAGGAGAGTGTGCGTCCCTTACTGCAAAGGACTACGCAGTGATCATTGCTGGAGCAAACGACGTCTATAGAAATGAGAGTAAAAAGGTAATCAAAGATTTAAAGGGTACATTGCCATCCATGCAAAAAACAAATGTCATTATTGTAAACATTCCGCAGAGATACGATTTAATTCCCAAATCATGTGTAAATGTAGAAATAGAGGCTACAAATGGAAAAATTCATAAAATTTGTAAGAGTTTTCCAAATGTCCAAATTGTAGATGTAAGTAAATTAGACAGGAAGTTCCACACTCGGCATGGCCTACACTTAAATAGATTAGGAAAAGAGTATCTTAGTGATGAAATCTGCAAAATTGTAAATTCAAATGGTAAGAATAATTCATCAGTAATATCATTAGAGTGGAAGCAGGGAAACTGGTAGAAGAAGCCAAACGTGAGGTTTGGCATTCACATCTTTTGAAGTCAAATTTAACGGAGTGCAACAATGGTATTTCGGATTTGTCTAGCAACAATAATAATAACAATTATGATAATAATAATGTAAATAAATCACCAACACAAGCTTGCAAAAGTAACAAATTTAAAATTTACCACCAGAATGTCCAGTCTCTTTATAATAAAATTGATTACATAAATCTAATGCTTAAAAATGAACTTAAAGACATCTCAGCACTATGCATTTCAGAACATTGGCTGAAAGAGGAACAACTTGAATTAATTCAATTCCCAGGGTTTATACAAGCTAGTAAATACTCTAGATCTAATATTAGCCATGGTGGTACTTGCATCTTCTTAAGAAATAATTTAGATCATGAACAGATAACAGCTTATGATTATCTAATTATGGAACTGGATTTTGAATTCTCTGCCGTAAAAATTCAGCAGTTTAAGTTAATAATTGTATGCGTATACCGTTCTCCGTCAGGAAAGTTTCCTCTATTTATAGATAAATTAGAATTGTTACTCAATAACATGAGCAAAGTAAATTTCGATATAATAATTTGTGGGGATGTAAATGTGGATTTCTTAAAACTTGATAGAAATTGTGAATTATTAACACAGTTACTAATTTCCTATGGACTGAAACCTACAGTAAATACACCAACAAGAATAACAAAATTTAGTAAAACCACTCCTGATCAAATTTTTATAAATACAGATAAATATCACCATTCAATAGAAGTCTATTGTCCGGGTTTTAGTGACCACCATGGACAAATACTGAGTTTTGAAGTATCCGAAGTAATCAATAATAATGATAATGGAGTAAAATCAAAGTGCAGGTCATTCACTGAATCAAATGTTACATATTTCAATGACTTATTAAATAAGGAAACATGGTCAGAAATTTATGAACTAGAAAATGTAAATGATAAATTTAATGCATTTAACAGTACCCTAAAACACTATTTTGAAATAGCATTCCCCTTTAAACGAAGAACTGTTCAAAATAACAAAACTAGCAATTGGATAACAACAGGGATTATAAATTCATGTCAAAGAAAGAAATTTCTACACAAATTATATAAACAATACCACACAACACCTGAATTCAATTTATACTACAAAAAATACACTAGCATATTAAATAAGGTAATAAGACTAGCAAAGAAAATGCATAATGATAATTTTATTTCCCAATCATCTAATAAAAATGGGCTATATAAAGAAGGAAACTGGAAAATCTGCTAAAATACAAAGGAACATTACACTGATCTTAAATAATAAAGTGATTAATAATCCAGAGGAAATAGCAAACACTTTTAATGACTATTTTCTGGAAATTCCACAAAAATTAATAAATAAATCACAGGTAAATACACTAAATTCTAATAATAAAATAAATATATGCAGTGATTCTTTATTTATAAATCATGTCACAAGTGAAGAGGTAAGAATAGTTATAAAAGAGCTAAAAATAAATTATGTGCTGGCATTGATGGCATCCCTGATGCAATTTTAAAGAAATGTGCAGAAAATATATTAAATCCACTTACGCACTTAATAAACAGTTCAATTCTCTCAGGAACTTACCCGGATATTTTGAAGTTATCAAAAGTAATTCCAGTGCACAAAAACGGTTCAAAAGATGAATTAGATAACTACCTTACCAACTGGTATTGCAAAAATTGTGGAAAAAATCATGTATAAGAGACTGATAAGTTTCATAGAAAAAAATAAAATATTATCAAACTCACAACATGGATTTAGAACGGAAAAATCTACACCGACAGCAATTTACGAATGTAGTAATAGTATACTGAAATTAATTGACAATAAGGAACATGTAACTGGCCTATTCTTGGATTTATCGAAAGCATTTGATGTTGTTGACCATAATATCCTCCTTACCAAACTAAATCAATATGGTGTTAGAGGTCTTGCTAATAAATGGATAGAGTCTTACTTAACAAGGCGTAAAGAAATAGTAAGCTTGAGACACAAGGATGATGGAACCAAATTACTTAATGAAACATTGTCCAATGAGGGAATTATTGAATTTGGAGTACCCCAGGGATCGGTTCTGGGCCCACTACTCTTTCTTCTCTATATCAATGATATAACACAGAACGTTCATTCACATAAGGAAATTTTGTTTGGGGACGATACAACACTCGTAATAAAAGGTGAAACTAAACAGATCATACAGCAGTCTGCTGACTCCGTTACAGGAGAGTTAACCAAATGGTCACAAGATAATCGCCTCATAATAAACTATAAAAAGACAGTATGTCTAAATTTCCACACTATACAGAATAGGAATCCTGCGATGCCCAATATAACATTAAATGGTCATCAAATAGAAAATAAATCAGAAACAAAGTTTTTAGGACTATGGATACAACAAGACTTGAAATGGAATAAACATATACAATATCTGAATACTAAACTGAACTCGATGTGCTTTGCGTTACGTATTTTGAAAACCTGCACTAGCATGCACACATTAAGAAATACTTATTTTGCTTATTTCCATTCATACTTAAGATATGGGATCATATTTTGGGGTATGTCGCCAGATGTACTAAGCACGTTTAGGATACAAAAGAGGGCGATTAGAATTATGGCAAATGTAAACTCTAGAGAATCATGTAGACCTCTGTTTAAAGATTTAAACATTCTCCCACTGCCCTGCATATATATCTTTGAAAGTATTATGTTTTTTAAAAAGAATTTAATGAATAAAGATTTTTTTCTTAAAACAAACAATGATGTTCATAGGCATAACACAAGACAAAATCAAAACATTCATATTTCACACACACACACACACAAGCATATATCAAAAAGGAACTTTTCACACTGGAGTTAAATTATACAATAAACTACCCCAGTATATAAAACTGGCCCCAAAATTAAAAACCTTTGATAGAATGTTGAAAGCTTATCTGCAGTGCCATTGTTTTTACTCAGTAGTTGAATATTTTAGCGTATAGGAGTGATGGAATCTATAACTATATTTTACTTTTTTAATTTAATTTTAATACCTAGCTGTATGTTGTTGTATTTATAGAATTAAGTTTTCATATTATGATAATAGAGTGAGGTGTAAATAGTTGTGCAATAAGATTGTATCTATTAAGATTTGCTATTATAATAAGTTATAAATAGTTATAATCTTAGTAATATATACCTGTTAGTTCTTTTATTTTATGCATGTAAATTCTGACGTGTCCTATATCAAAAATGTATTGAATGCATGTATTTGATCAAATGGAATTAATAAAAATCTATCTATCTATCTATCTATCTATCTATCTAGAAAATGGTATATCCTCAATGAGCTGAGTTTCAGACAGTATAATGACATCTGGTTTATGATCGAGTTGATCGAGCATAACTAGCATACTTTCAAAATTTGTTATCATGCCACATATATTTAGGTGCATGATTTTAATTCCTGCAGTAAAGCTAATTAATTTGTTCAAGTCTTGAGTACTGTTTACAATCTTTGAAGTAATATCTTGAAAATTAAGGTCTACTTCGTTATCTGATTTCATACCGTAGTTGTTTTATTTGAGGGTACTTCCATAATTACTTTACACTCACTTAGAAACAAAATTTCCTAAAATATTGATTGATCACATGGCTCAGGCAAACATACCTTCAGTTTCCTTGATTCCCATGAACTGTTGGTAGGTCAGATGCAGTCTTGATTTGTAGAATCGGGCTGTTTTCATTTTTCCTCATGAAGATCTTCCCGTTCCTGGTCCATGCGAATTTATAATTCATTGCCCGTTTAGAATTCCTGGCAAGCCAATATAAGTTTTGGTTGTCTTTCGTTAAATGTTCATTTACATACACTGTCGAGTCTCCCTTGATCTTGACATCTGTGCAAAGAAGTTTCCCATGTTTCCGTTTTTTGCTCATGATCATGTCTTTAGTTTGGCGGGAATAAAATTTTGCTACTATGAGGGGCGTTTTCTTCTTGCTATCCTTATCCGTAAAGGCTGGAAGTCGGTGGCAATATTCAATGTCCCTATCAGTTTCGATTTCAACACCAACTGCACCTGCCACTTGAGCCACAATATTATACACATTCTCCTGTTCGGAGACTAGTATCCCGGCGATTTCAAGGTTGTAATTCTTAGAGTATTGCTCCAAGTCATTAACTTGCCTTTTAAGTTGCCCATTTTGTTCTTTAAGCAAGCCATTCTCCACTTTAGTGTTGTTTACCTCTAGAGTGAGTTGGTCAATGCAAGATTTTAGTGCGGTATTTTGCTCCAAGAGTTCATCAATTTTTTTTGATTGATACTCCAGAGAGCTACAAACATCCTTTAGCACTTGTTGCATATTGTTAACCGCTTCACATAAGCTTGCGGTGTCCGGTTTGACCTTAGTCGGCTGAAAACTAGATGTAGCTGTTTTGGTTGAATTAGGGTTATGTTTGCATTGTTTACAATGCCACAGAATTTCGCCCGGATTTGCAAGCATTGCTTTAAAAACGGCGTTCGTCACACGAGCACAGTTAAGATGAAACATTTCACCACACTTTCCGTCACATTGTACGAAATTTTCATTCTCCTTCAGCGAAACTTTACAGGAGGTACATATAACATGTAACTGGCCTATTCTTGGATTTATCGAAAGCATTTGATGTTGTTGACCATAAAATCCTCCTTACAAAACTATATCAATATGGTATTAGAGATCTAGCTAATAAATGGATAGATAGAGAGATAGATAGATAGATTTTTATAGATGCCAAGATGGCGTCACAGTGAAAGTGTAGTGAAATAGCAGCTAGTGTAAATATTTGATAAAAGTGGTAAAATATTATAACAGAGGCTTAAAATCTGTAAAGTTACTTTCCTTAGATCAAGTGTAATACGGAATATTGATAGTATTTAGAAATTCTTGTTGATAATTTAATAAACTTAAACTAAATTGTGGGAACGTGTATCCAAAGATTCGGTGACTTCTTCAATCACTGTTTGAACCAAGTAGAGCAGTGGTGCTTTTACGAGACTTCACCCGATTGGAAGATATACGTATTTCACATTCTTCTTTATTGGTAGGTAATTAGATTAATTCTATTAGGTAGTAATAATTAAATTAAATTTAGTGTAATTTGGTGTAAACATCTAGGCTAACTTAGATCTCTAGTATGACGACAGTAAACAGTGTTAGTGTCTCGTCAGGTTGTGTAACCGTAACGGATTTATGCTCGTCGTGCAAAATAAAAGTAAAAAAATGCAAATAAAATCATCACAAGATCTCAGGTAAAATTGAATGAGGAGAAAAGTGAAACCGATTGTCGTAATGTAGGCCTAACGCTACCGTCATGCGAATGTCATAACCTGAGAAACGAACTGTCCTCAAAAGACGAAATTATAAAGCTGCTAAAGGAAGATATTGCTAAGTTAATGGAAGAGTTGAATAAATTAAAAGGAAACAGAGAGGAAAGCAAGGAAACTTGGTCGACAGTGATTGCTGGTAAGGTAAGATTGAATAAGCCTCCAAGGAGCGCTCCCATCAGTTCAAGGCGGGGTAGTGTCAGTTCTTTGAGAGGCGCCACTCTAGATTTAGCCATCAGAAGACTCAGTTTGATCTTACCTTCTTCTTCCGTTCTCAGAAATATGCAACAACCAAACGCTCTTTTGCTAGCGTCCACAAATACATGCAAAGTGCTGTTGTCATTCAGAAAAATCCTTCTAGGTATCCGACAGTCATGTAGGTATTGCAACTGCTGAGTCCATCGACAGAATTCCTCACAAATGTCTCCTGGTAAAACCTCATCCCATCCTATACTTTTCTGCCATGTCTTCTGCAGAATGAGCTTGGGAATCAGAGTTGCCGGGGCCGAAAATCCAATCGGATCAAATATTTTTTGCACGCTGGATAGTACCACTCTTCGGGTTACTAAACCTGTAGTCGGGCTGAAGTTACATCCAAGTTCATCTACGTCGCAATACCAACGAAGTCCTAAGACATTCTCAGTTTTACCAACACCACAATCAAAGGAATTCACCCATCCCCTCAAATTGAAACCTGCGGATAACATCAATTCTTGTGCCTTTAAAATAAAGGGTCCAATTTCTTCCTTTGAAGCGACTCCAGTAAGACAGTTGTCCACATAAAATGCAGGTTTCATTTTTGTAGCTACTTCCTTCAAATGAGTTGGGGGCTCTTCCAGAAGGTTGCTCAGTACAGAAACCAATAGGAAGGGACTGGAACAAACACCAAAAACCACCGGCAATGTCGAAAAGTGGTAATCTTATCATTATCCCACCAGAGAAAACGGAGCATATCCCTGTCTTCAGGATCAATTATAATCTGCAGGAATGCCTTCTCTATATCAGCTATTAGACCTATAGGATAGGTTCGAAAATTGGTCAGCACTGATGGAACAAGGTCGATGAGGTTGGGTCCGGGCTCGAGGCAATCATTCAAGGAATGTCCATTTCTGTCTTTGTTGGAAGCATCGAACACCGGCCTTATCTTAGTAGTGCCACCATCTTTCAGCACAGCTCTATGAGGCAAATAATGTGTAGGCCCATCCAGAACCTCGTTTTCAACACCTTCGATAATCCCTTTGTTTACCCATTCCTGTAACACCTCATCATAATCCTGAAATTTCTGCATCCCTCGTAACTTTCTTGAAGTGTTCAATAATCGTTTCTGAGAAATTTCACGATTCGTTTCCAGAGAAGTACAACCATCAATCCAGGGTAGTTTGACAATGTAGCGCCCAGATTCCTCTTCTCTCTTCACAGTCCTATCGAAGAACATCTGAACTTGTTGTTCCCTTTCTTCCTTTTTTATCTGTTCGCCAGGATCTTTAATACCCAAAGTCTCAATTTCCCACAAATCCGCCACTCTTGTTGATTGAGTTAAAGTAAGTAGAGTGTAAGACGAGGCAGTAGTTGAGGTGATCTCAGAAGAGCCCATAAGTGTCCACCCTAAACAAGTTCTCACAGCTACTAGACTCTTGTTTACATGTAGAAAGTCTGGCGTGATTATCTGAGCCCACACGTCAGCTCCTAACAATACCTGTATGTCAGTACTGTTGCCACCATTATCTTGGCCAACATCACTAAGTTCAACTCCCTTGTCCCTCAGTAAATTAAACAAGTCAGCATCAACTAGGGGGGCACCTCCACAGATACTATCAGAGCCTAACACTGCAACCTCACATCTGTTGTCCTCGTTCATACCCAGCAAAGTTATTTGATAGGACTCGAAACAAACAGGTGCTGTTTTCCTACCTCCAAATAATTCTTGACTTAGTGTTACCTTTCCAGTTTGTTCCAACTCTAATTTCTTAGCACAAGACTTCTTTATGTAGCTTCTCTGCAATCCACTGTCACACAGAACTCTTACTCTGTGCGTGGATCCACCAACAACTACTCTAGCAACTTAAGTCTGCAGATAGGTCACATGTCCTTTTTACTACCTGCCATCATGCTAACTGTTTTTGGAACCGAATTACCTTTTGGTTCATCTGAGGCTGTTTTCGCACACATCAAAGCGTAATGTTTCCCCTTGCAAAATGGGCACTTCACAAACATCTTACACTTAACACTGACATGTCCCGGTCGTAGACACCTAAAACAAGCTCCCTTTTTCTTTAACGTTACTTGGCGTTCATCTTGAGAATAATCAATAGCTACACCACAGTCTTGAGAAAGATGTGAGGTTCTGCCACAGAATATACAAGCCGGAGGCCTATCTTTGTTATTTCTGTTTCCCGTACTAACTGAAACATCCTCTATTGAAATTAAAGAAGCCGCTGAAGGTACGTCCTTATTCTTAGTCTTGGTCCTATCGTCTTGCTTAACTCGATCCGTCCTCTTGTTAACTTCAAAAGAACTATGTCTTAGCTTAAGCCGTTCTTCACCTTCTACCTCAGTCTTTAAGAAGGCTAACAATTCACTCAAGCAACAGTCAGGTTCCTTGGTAGACGTTTCTTTTGATACACGATACCTGTCCCAAGTTCTAAACATAACCTCTGGAAAGGCACTCTCTACTAGTGGAAATAACATTGCAGCGTATTTCTCCTTTGTTACTCCCAAGGAATCAAGTGCTCTCAACTGTCCCTCCAGACTGCCATACAGTTGGGCTATGGACCTTAAACTATCCTTCTTTAACACCAAGGATAAAAGTTCCCTAACATAGTACTCGATGAGTAACTCATCCTTCCCATACCTAGACTTCAACAATTCTATAGCCTTTTTGTAGTTTTCCTTTGAAGGAGGAAAGTTTTCTACCAACTTCTGAGCACTCGAACCAGGTTCCATACACTGAATCAAATAAACAAATTTGTCTTCATCTTTAAGGCTGCTATCTTCATGTATTTTAGTAAATTGCGCCCAAAACCCAATCCAGCACTTCACGTTTCCATCAATTTTTTTCAGTTCCAGTTTTGGTAGTCTTAGTAGTCTCTGATTAGAATTACGTGAACAATTACTCGTATTAGCTTCAGAAACGGCTTGATCTCCAACTTGTAAGGCCTGCACTTTTTCCCTAACCTTAAAATATTTCAAGTCGTACTCACTGCAATTGTTGATCTCTGTTTCAAGCACGATGTCTTCAAGGTCTTCCTTTTGCAGCAGCTCATTGTAAACTTCATCATCCAGACGTTTTAACTTCTCGTAGCGTTCCACAAGTGAAGCATATCTGCTACGAATCTCCACGTGGTCACCATCAGCAAGCGCCAACAGTTCTTCAAACTTGTTTACCTCACGTGTAAATACGCCGCGTAATACTCGACGTTCGGTCATCGTTGTTCTGTTTTATTTGATGTTGAGATTGCCAGTAGTCCTGTCACGGTCGCCAGTTATATACCATACCAAATCATTTTAATATACAGTAATCAATATTTTATTAACACAACTCAACATCGCGTCCAAAAGACATTCCAAAGACACTACACTCAAAGATAACAAAAACCAAAACCATGTAAATCAAAACACTGTCTCTTTTCTAAATCAAAACACAGTCTATTTTCTACAGGAAGTAGATTGCTCGAAAGAGCTTTAGTTCACTTTCTCCACAGTAAACAAACAATATCTCGGGCTTCCGCATACGCCATTTTCACGCTTTCGATACCTGCATTAAGGTCTGAGTATTGTAGTTGGTCTTGATTGAATACGGTAAGTGTACTCAAATCGGTTTGAGTTCGCTATGTAAACTCAGTAAATATCATGGTGTATATAATAATAATATAAAATATTCTCTGCGTTACAAGTAGCCTACCGGTAACTCTGACCAAAATGTGCTGTAGGCTAGGTAGAGTATTTCGCCGAGGGTGGGGGTTGAGGGAAATGCATTACTCAAAACGTTCGAGCAATACAGCATGTTAGCAAGGCATGTTACGCATACCGTAAGCTATAGTGAAATTCAGAAAGTTTGTCCACAAATTTGTTAAAGCATGAGGAAAATTGCCATAACCTTCCTGATTAACGCAGTTATCAAAATTCTTTTAGGAGGGCTATGGGTACTACCTAGACGTGATGTTCTGCTATATAATTGAGTACCGTAATCAAGTTCCATACTCATAATGCTCCTTGAGAATAAGGTTCATTGTAACCAAAATCATTCCCCCTGTCAAGACACAAAATCAAACTCTGTAGAGGGTTTGTTTGAGTTTGATTAAGTGGTTTGAAATAGGGCAAATGCCAATCAATGTGATTCTTGTTCATATTGTTGGATATTAGAGTTTTGAAATTGAACAGCTCATGGTAAATAAATGGAATCACATGTCACTATTAATACAGTGCTGCAACAATTGTGTGTATATATAGATATTAATATATGATTTACAATGATTTAAAAAGGATGCCCCAATAAAGAAGAATTATGTTCCTAACATTGTCCAGATATCCTTCTGTTGCCTCTTTCCGGTTTTAGGCCGGTAAAAATTACGTTCACAATGGAATATCCAACTCATTTGGGTACAATCGTGTTGATAGACTGAAAAGCATCAAACTATTGCATTAAGAAACTGCTGTACTCTGGGCGATTGGTATTGAAATTCTGACTTTATTCTCTATTACACCAAATAACTACTACTATTTGCTATCCTAAAAGGGAGAAACAAAAAAATTACTTTTGGACTTTCCACTTTTGCACTAAACCACTCCTATTAAAGCACCACTTTGCTGTGGGAACTAGTGTTCCCTAGGTTTTATCTAAAACCCAAATAAATTGTAAATACAATTTTAAAACATATATACATTTTCATTTGAGACTGTTTCGAAACATGTACCTGTAATGTAATAAAAACATGAAACGAAAGGTTTTGACTAGGCAGACTGTTAAGTTAAAACCCTCATGATAAATGAATAAGGACCATGGTGGTCGAGAGCGCTAACGTCCTACCTTGTGCCTCGCTGGCATCGGGAGAGTGTAGGTTCAAATCCCACCTCAGCCGTCCTGAGAATAGTTTTCGTGGTTTCCCATTTTCACCACCAGGCAAATGCTGGGACGGTTCCTATCGATAGGTCCCCGGCCAATTTCCTTCCAATATCCCTTCCTTGACCCGTCCTGAAAAGAAAAGTTCATGGCCATTGGCTGCGTTAATAAAGAAATAATAAGGAAAGATAATGACTTGTAGACTTAGAAAAGATTTTTCATAGTGTTGATTGGAGTAAATTGTACGACATTTTGAAAAGTATTGGCATCAAGTACAAGGATAGGAGGGTGATCTACAATCCATACAGAAAACAGACGGCAGCTATGCAAGTTGAAGGGCATGATAGAGTCAGTAATGTCAACTCAAGCGAATGAATTATTGTTAACGGTTATCACTGTTGAAAGCTGGCTAAACCTTTTACTAAATTCTGCAACTAGCATTTCAAGGCAGTATTCAGAAATATGTAAGGTAAGGCTGCAACTTATCACCCATACTTTTCAATGAAGGAATTGAGAGAAAAATTTTAAGTAGGAGTAAAGATTCGAGGAGAAAATTTCAACTTTGAGATTTGCTGATGACTAGGGTTAGGATTTTTAGGTAAATAAATATATTTTTATGTAAATACATATTTTAAGCATTTTTCCTATAAATACATAAATTCCTGCTTTTCACTTATTAGCACATAAAAAGACTTTTTTTTTAAATCAGTATACTTGATCTTTCAGTTTATTGCATTTTTGTTCTATGTTACTTCAACTGGGAAGAACCTGTGAGCTATCTAATCTTCATGCAGAGCGTATGTCAGTTTGCAACTGTGTTATTCTTAACTTGTCGCTCCATGCCACTCAACTTGGAAGCCGGTGATTTCCTTGTCCATAGCCATATTGCCCCACGTGTTAGACCTTCCCCTCCCCCAGCTACCTGGAACCAGTGTCACTCACATGCAGTACATTTCTGGCACTGTGAAGTGTAAGGCAGTTGTTCTACGATGCCTAAAGTAAAAACAACTACAAGTTATCATCTGCAGCAGTATGTTGTAGAATTTAAAGATAATTTTACTTCTGATTGGGGCGTTCTGTTCTGCCAACCATGTGGGAAAGCAATCATGGCTGAACAGCGATCTCAAGTTACACAACACCTCAAGGGCAAGAAACATATTGCCACAGTTTCGCGCCTTCAGAAGAAGTGTTTCGCGATAATCGTCGGTCATTTGTGATGGACAACCTGAAGATGTATCTCGTTGTGTATTGTAATACTTCAGCATAAATTGCATTCGTGAGTACTGCATATTGTTTATATTCACATTAAGAAACTAAATTATAATTAAATATTTTTACTTTTTTGTCACATATTTCAGGTATTTTTAATACATAAAAAATAAATATTTTCCCGACTTTTAGCACCTAAAAATCCTAGCCCTACTGATGACATTGTCATGTTAGCCGATTCACCAGAGGATTTGAATGAGATTTTAAATGGAATGCACTCCATCTTGAGGAAAGAATTCATTATGAAAATCAACAAATGTGATATATGATACACTGCTCACAAAAATTAGGGGATATTGTAAACTCAGCTATGTATGCTATGTGTTTCGTATCGCATTAGATGCATTTGCTTTCCTCTACTCCCAGAGAAGGTAAACATGTGTTTGCGTCACCCTTGCACATACATCACATGACGGAGGGCACTGTCCGTACTGTTGCTGTGAAAGGGTCACACGGCGGTGGTTTGTTGCTGAGGTCAGAGTCATTCCACTCCCGTTGTCAGTTAGTGAATGACGTGACCTAGAGACAGCAATGCCTCCGCAACGTGATTTACCTGAATCAATGGTTTGGAGGGCCATAGAACGGATGGAAGCTGGACACACACAACAAGTTGCGGTTCGAGCCCTTGGGGTGTCCCAAAGTGTGATCTCAAGATTGTGGAATCGATTTCAAACAACAGCTACTGTTCACAGAAGGATATGACAAGGTCACCCACGGGCAACAACAGCAAGGGATGACCGTTCCCTCGTGTTAACTGCCCGCCGGAATAGACGGCAGAATGCAACTCAACTGAGAAGTGCCCTTCTAACAGCATCAGGACGCAGAGTATCAACCCAAACTGTCCGTAACCGACTTCATGCACGTGACCTCTATGCCCGTAGGCCCATGGTATGTACCAGATTAACTCCACAACACCGTAGAGATCGCAGGAACTGGGCGGAGGGGCATCGTGGGTGGAGGCATGCCGAATGGAGCTCAGTTCTGTTTTCTGATGAGTCGCGATTCAACGTGGAATCGGATAGACGACGTGTTCGCATCTGGAGGGAAACGAGCGACACGAAACAACCCATCTTTTTTACAAGAAAGATCCTCATATGGTAGTGGGTTGCTGGTGTGGGCTGGAATTTGCCTGGGTGGACGTACGGACCTCTACATCATCCCACGTGGTACTGTGACCGCTGTAAGGTGTAGAGACGAGATTCTCCGACATTTTGTCGTGCCGTATGCTGGTGCCGTAGGTGCTTCCTTTGTGTTTAAGGACGATAATGCACGCCCCCACAGAGCTGGGTTGGTAGAAGACATGCTGGAGGAGGAGGGTATCCAGCGTATGCAGTGGCCAGCTTCCTCGCCGTACTTAAATCCGATAGAGCACGTGTGGGATGCATTAGGCAGGGGCATTGCAGGCAGACCAGAACCTCCCACAGCTGAAGATTGCTCTTATGGACGAGTGGCCACGTATCCCCCAAGAACTCATTGCATCAATGGCACACAGGTGTGCAGCAGTGCTAGCCGTTCGCGGAAACCATACACCGTACTTAAGAACAATATTCACCCATGGTCCACGATTACGGTAGTGTTAATGTTGCTTTGTTTGTTTGTTTGCCATATTCTCTCTTCATTCTTGCAATTTGATTCCAACACTCATCGGGGGCTCTCTGGCATCATGGGCTGCTTTATCTGTCAGTATAGCATTATGTAAGTAATAATTGGTTGAAAAACTAAATGATCTCGTATTTTACTGCAGCATTATGAGCTGACCTTATAATATCTTCTAATTTTTGTGAGCAGTGTATAAGAATAGCAGCCAATGGCCATAAGCTGGGCATGTTTGATTGAATGCCCGAGAGCTCCCAACAAGTTCAATTTCAAGTAGTTCCAACTTTCGCTACTAGATGCTACTGCCACTAACACTAGCGACGAACGTTGGAACCTGATAGACCGTTTCCTAACCAGCCAAATATAGCCTACAAATGTTGATACACACCACTGATTGCAGTGATAGGTTCTTTCAGATGGCATGGGCCCGCCGGCTTTACTTCCCCTCCGAAGAAAGGCATAGTTCTAAAAGAACAATTTGTGTGTTCCTGGATTTAAGAAAGGCTTTTGACACCGTAGACCACAATATACTCATTAGAAAACTTGAAAAGGAAGGTATTCGTGGTACTCCTCAAGAACTAATAAAAAGCTTTCTTTTTAACAGAATACAAAAGGTGCGAATCAAAGATACTCTAAGTAGAAGTGCTGAAGTAAAAAATTGGAATACACCAAGGAACAGCTTTAGGTCCTATTCTTTTTCTGTTATATATTAACGATTTGTGTGAGCTGAACTGTAATGCGATGATTACCTCATATGCAGATGACACTGCCGTCACAGTCACAGGAACAACTTGGGAGGACACTTTTAATAGAACTCAAGAAACCCTTGCTACAGTCCAAAAATCACCTCCTTACCTTAAATGAAACCAAAACACAATACCTATGCTTCTCACACAACAAAACATTACAACCCACAGACAATTTAACACTGAAGATCCGCACACCAATTTGTAACAATGGCAAAAGATGCAACTGCTATACCCTACAGAAGTCAATAATAATAATAATAATATCGTATGGCCTCGGGTGCCTGGTGCAAGCTTTGCTATTTGACACTCAGAGGGTAGCTTGCATGTCGAATTTCGTAGTTCATTGACTATGAAAGTCAAGGAGGTTAGATGTTAGATATCTAATCTCCTTGAACACAATAGCGCTTTCTAGTAGAGAAATAAGGAACTTTGTGCTGGCGGAAACTCCCGAGATTAATTTTGCCATTATGAACTCGGCCTACTGAATTCAAATGGGTTCTTTGACATGCCAACATCGTATGACATGCGTATCGTATTTTTGCCGCCTTTCAAAAATCACTTACCACGGTCAGGGGCGAACCTGCAATCTTGGGGTTAGTAGACCGACACGCTATCCACTCACCCACCGTGGCAAGCTACAGAAGTCAATGAATGCTACATATTGAGGAATTATTATACATAGTCATTTAAAATGGAACATGCATGCTTCAAAATTGGCCAATAAACTTCAAAAGTTAATTTACATGTTTTACCGAATCAGAAATATCCTTTGAGCAAAAGTCTTGAGAACTGTATATTTTGCCTTAGTCCAGTCGTAACTACAATATTGAATAAATGGTTGGGATGGAATAGATGATTCGCATTTGGCTCAGAATCTCATTCTAAAAGTTATGTACAAAAAGCCACCAACTTTTCCAACATTTGAACTGTATCAACAAAGCATGGTGCTTAACATACGACAGTTATTTGTTCAGTCATCAATCATATCTATACATAAAAATATGAAGCTCTTCTCAAATGGACAGAAACTTAAAATGTGCACTAGACTTCAGGACAGAACTGGAATAAATAACCCTCGTCAAAACACACTACCTGTCCAAAGGAATTGAAGTTGTCTTAGCACTAGGATATACAATATATTGTCAGTAAATGTGACAAATAACACCCTTAATATACCGAAGAGAAGGCTTTTTACATGGCTCCTTAATAACTTTGATAAAGTAAATGAACTTATAAATTTTCACCAACATATTTAAACCAACTCGGAAATTTTCACCAACATATTTAAACCAACTTGGTCACAAATAAGTGATGTATCATCTTCTTTTATTTTTAGTGTCCTCATAATAAACTTTTCTTACTATTATCAATCAAATACTATGTTGCAAAGAAATTAAGATACTGTATTCATGAATCCCACGCACAAGTTTATCTTAAGTGCGACTTACGCTTTATTTTGATGCGTAACATGTTTTCTGTCAGTGAATAAAAATGTTTTCTCGTAAAAAAAAGAATTTAATGCCCTTCATTAATCCGACGACTGTAGGCCGGGTTTGAACCCGCCTTCTTGGGCATAGCAGTTCAGTATGCTACCGACTGTGCCACCAAAGCCACAAAATCACGAAATGTAAAACAAAAGTAATGGAATGCAGCCTTAAGAAATCAGAAACACTTATTGACATCAAATAAAGGCAGATGGAAAAGCTAAAGGAAGTAAGGAGCAAAACAAGCAGTGATGGACGAAGCAACGAGTGTATAGAAAGTAGGCTGGCACAGGTAAGGGAAGAATTTCTGCAGAAAAGCAATGTGTTGACATCAAATATAGATTTAGATATTTGAAATACATTTTTTAAAGCCTTTGTCTGGAGTGTGGCACTGTGTGGAAGTAAAACTTGGACTGTTGATGCAGGAGAACAGAAACATTTCAAATGCGGTAGTGCAGGAAAATGATTTAACTCAAATGGGTAGATGGAGTAAGAAGACGAGCGGAAGAGCGCTAATGAAGATAAGAGATAGGTTGATAGGGCACATACAGTACAGTACTAACACAACCAGGTTTGGCAATTCTTTATGGAAGGAAGGGTAGAGGACAAGAATTGTAGAGGTAAACCAAGGTTACAATACAAATCATATTATTGCATCACATGTGGTACGG
Source organism: Meconema thalassinum (assembly GCA_946902985.2). Classification (NCBI taxonomy): domain Eukaryota; kingdom Metazoa; phylum Arthropoda; class Insecta; order Orthoptera; family Tettigoniidae; genus Meconema; species Meconema thalassinum. Next base: position 1,620,819,667 of record OX336388.2, on the reverse strand, counting down.
TAGCTATGTGGAGATGAAACGATTAGCTGCATCAAACCAGTCTAAGCCAGAAGTCTCAAGCAGTAACATGGAAATACTCACAGCATAGGCTTTCAAGATGGGAATGCCCCTGCGCCAGCATTTGTTGGTCATAGCAGCAGTAGCCTTGCGGGGTGAGGAGAGTGAAACAGCGATGATGGAGTACAGTCTCCACATAAGCAAGTAGCATTGAACGTGCTGCTAGTGTTACTCGGAACTTACAATGTGATTTGTGAACAAAAAGCAAAGCCAACTCCGTAGAGGCCATGGAGGCCCTGGGAGCAGTGGAAGGTAGAGGCTTCCACTCTTTGGGACATCGGCACTAGATGGGATGGAGTTGTCAGCTCCACGCCCGGCCGTCTTTGCTCCCAGGAATTACCCTGGTACTTATTTCTGGTGTAGGCTCGCTTTGACAGCCAACAATAGACTTATTTAAATATTCAATCAATCAATCAATCAATCAATATTTATTGTCATTTAACAACTTATCGTTGTATTAGACTACGTCACATTGTTAAAAATACATTTTAATTTACAATAAAATCACAAAGTTATGTATAATATATTACAAGTATTATTACCAGCTTACTGAATTCTATAAAATAAAATAAGAATAAAATAACACGAATACAGTGTAAATACTGCTGTTAATGAGCCGTCGCTTAATGGAAGCTTTGAAAATGTTTATAGACTCCTGCTGTACTTGTGTTGGTAGTTTGTTGAAGATTTTAATTCCATAGTATTTGTAGTGGTCTTGTGTTTTCTTTAACCAGACATGAGGTGTATCTAGCTGGTTTCTTATTTTTGTGGTGTGTGAATGCACATCCCTTCGATTTTTATATACACTTCGATTTTCTTTAATATACACTAAGCTATGGAATATGTATATTGATGTAAGAGTCATAATTCCAAGTTCCTGGACGTGATTTTTGCAGGATTCTGTACTAAGCTTGCCTTGTAGACATCTTATTGCCTTCTTCTGCCATCTGAAAACATCTTGTGCCCCTGTTGAGTTTACCCACAATATTATACCATAAGTTAAATGTGAATGGAAAAATGCATAGCATGCGAGAATCATCTGATTAGCACTAACTGATTGTTTGAGTCTTCGCAATAAAAATAAGACTTGAGCTAATTTTGTACATAATTTTTGTGTGTGAATGTCCCAGTTTAATTTAGAGTCTAAATGGATTCCCAACAACTTAACAGAGCTGCTTTCATGACTACTTGAAGCCAATTTGACTAAGTGAAAATAGATTTCTTCTGTTTTGTTACTGTTTAGAAATAGTTTGTCTACCTTCAGCCAAGAAGTTGATTCACCTAATAATTTGTTTCTTTTCTCTTCAAGGCAAGTTAGGTCTCTATCACTTGTTATTACAGTGATGTCATCAGCATACAGTATTGACTTGGCATTTATATTACTAACAATGTCGTTTATATAGACCAGGTAGAAAAAGTCTCCAATGACTGAACCTTGGGCTACACCTGTATTTACAATGAGCAGAGCAGATTTTTGGTTGTCTATTACAACTATTTGCCTTCTCTTGTGGAGATAGGAGGTAATTAATGATAATTCACAATAGTGAAGTTTTTGTATTAATATATTATGATCCACAGAATCGAAAGCTTTACTTAGGTCTAAGAGTGTGACAGATGTAATAAGTTGAGATTCAAATCCAGCAATCACTTCATCAACAACAGCTTCAACAGCTTGAACCGTTGACTTACCAGTTCTGAAACCAAATTGGGTACTATTAAACAACTTGTGCTCCTCAAAGAATGCTGATAATTGTTCTTTCATACACTGTTCTATTATTTTGGAAATAATTGGGACAATTGAGATTGGCCTATAGTTACTGGGGTCCATCATATCTCCTTTTTATGGACTGGAATAGTGATGGTGATTTTCAGACACTCAGGAAAAACTCCAGTAGTAAATATCCAGTTTATTAGATAAGTTAAAGGTAATACTATGATGTCTATTATTTGTTTTAGAATAAAATTCGACATTCCATAATAATCCTCACATTTTGAATTGTTTAGTTCTGAAACTATTTTCAGAACCTTCTCATATGTTATTTGTCTCCATCTGAAGGATGGTGTGGGATTTTCATCTACCTTATGGTTTTCCAATTTCTCCGTAAATTTTGTATGATGATTTTCATATTCCAAACTTTTGACCATATTTTCAACAGAATTTATAAAATATTCATTTAACACATTTGGCGTTATTGGTGTAGAGACCTTACTTTTATTTTTAGCCAGTTCCTTGTTTATGATTAACCAAGCAGCTTTACATTTATTCTTTGCATTATTAATGAACTCATCATTCGCTCTCTTTTTTGCTGCTTTAATTTCCCCCCGATATATTTTTTATGTGATTATAGTGTTCTATATCCTGTGGGTCTCCTTTCTTTGCTTTAGTGTAATACATGATCTTTAGCTTCCTAATAACATCAAGGTAAGGCGTATACCATTTGGTATTATTTTTACTTTGTTTTTTGATCTGGAGTGTTAATTATTTTTTTTCTTAATTGGGCAGCATTTATTTAAGGAAGTGTGTATTATATTCATAAACTTATCAGCTGCTTCAGAAACATTGTTATAGCTCACAATTATGTTTTCCAAATTCCTGCTGGTCAACTCGTGCTTTAATCTGAGAAAGTTCTTGTCGCTCAACATCCTAATATACTTGACTTGCCTATTTTCTGGGAAGTGTCCTGTATCAATTGTGAGGTTTGAAGCCATTTTTCAGTGTTGCCTAAGTAAACAAAAGTTTGGTGCTTTTCAGTCGGTCAACACGAATGTACCCAAATAGAGCTGGGTTATGCCCTGATCCTGAAATAAATTACATAAGATTAATAGATACACTAGGATGACCAGTTTCGATCGTCAAGCGATCATCATCAGATCCATTACACTTAGGCTATAACATCTACGTTTGAGAATACAGGTGAAAAATATATACAATATGTACAATTATTTAGTTGCAGTGTGGTAATGCAACAGTCGGTGTATGTTAAATGTGGTGTATCTAATGTTAGGTAAACTTCTAAAATAGTGATGAAAATCCGGAATTTGTCTGTTAGGGGTGATTATATGGTTTTACAAAATCAACTTTGGTTATACTGAAATAATGCAAGCTTATACTTATCGAGTTGTCTCTTTAACTGGAACTTGAAGCAGTTGCGTGTTGCTATAGACACCAGTTGTAGTCGACTAAACCCGAGTGTTCGCTGGGTGGAACTGGTTTTCCCCTTCCTCCCCCTTTAGTTGCTATGTTCTTCCAGAGGTCAGTGCCATGTATGTTTGTGTGACTTTGCCAAATCTAGATAAAAGTGTATGCTATTGAATGCAGGAGTCTGCAACTACTAAAGACCGTGGAACTATCTTCGCCACGCATGGGCTAAAAAGCCATTTCTCACTAAGCGGTACACGGTCTATTGAAGACGTCCCGGCACCTTTAGTACTGCCGCGCATATTGGCCTAGGTTTATTGCAGAAAAATGTACATAGTACACCTGATCCAAATAACATTTACCTATAAACACCGCTATTTTCCCCCCTTTTTATCTAGCTTGGCTGTATCGCTAAGTTGTGTCTTGTTTTCGACAGGGTGTGTTTTTAGTAGAGCGAAAAGGGGTGAACTCTCCATAAAAGTGTGTTCATTTAGATTGTTGGGATTGTTTTGTTTGGCTAGGTGAATCTCGATTGCTTCTTTTATGTCGAGAGCTCTGCCTTTTGATTCGTGATGAATTATTTTTAGATCAGTCTCGATTTTAGTGAAGCTGTGCCCCGTGTCACACATATGTTCGCATACGGCTGAATGTGTTCCGTATCTTATCGCATTCTTATGTTCATCATAACGTGTATCTACTCGCCTTTCGCTCTGTCCAATGTAATTAGCTTGACAACCAATGTCTTGGCATGTGATAGAATATACCCCTGACTTTGAATACGGGTCTTGTTTATTTAGATTGCTATTTTGCAGGTGCCTCCCGGTCGTATTATTCGTTGTGAATGCTATTTTTATGCCTTGCTTTTTGAATAGATTAGTGATTTTATATGTGTTCTCATTCACATAGTTGAAGCGCGCGAAATTTTTCTCATTAATGTCCGGTTTCGGAATCATTTTATCTTTATTTTTATGTTTAGCTACAATTTGGTCTATTTTGCTTGGCGGGAAATTGTTTTCCTTTGCTATTTGTTTAATGGTTCTTATTTCCTTATTATAATTGTCTGTTGACATGGGTATGTTTAAAGCTCTGTGCACCATTGAATTGAACCCCGCTAATTTATGCGTACTGGGGTGATCAGACTGATAGTCGATTGCATGCGAGGTTTGTGTGGCTTTTCGGAATATGGAGTATGAAAGCTCGTTGTCCTTACGTTCAATAGTTATGTCGAGATAATTTATTTTTCGATCTGTTTCGGCTTCCTTGGTGAATTTGATTGAGTGGTGTAGGCTATTAATGGATTGGAGAATTGTTTCTTCGCTTGTTAATTCAGTATCGTAGTTGCAAATTACATCATCTACGTATCTCTTCCATATTACTATTCCCTTTGTTGAAGTCTTTTCTAAAAACTCATTTTCTAGCGCATTAATGAAAATGTCAGCGATTAATCCGCTTAGTGGTGATCCCATTGCTAATCCTTCTGTTTGTGTGTACATTTTATTGTCGAATTGAAATACGTTTTGGCCGAGGACGACCTTCAGTAGTCGCACGATCTCTTCAGTTTCTTTTTCCGAATTATTGGATTTTAAGTTATTTTCGATAGTGTTGATTGCATCATTAATAGGAATATTGGTGTACATATTAGTTACATCGAAAGATACAACCTCATGCTAGGTTTCATTTGTAGGGTGTTCAGTGCTGTTACTAATTCCCTTGTGTTCTTTACAGAGTTGTTTTTGTCGTTGGAAAGGCGGCGTTTTAGGATTTTTAGTAACTCTTTGCTGATTTTGTAATTAGGCGCATTCCTACAATTGACTATTGGTCTCATTGGGCACTCATTTTTGTGTATTTTTGGTTGTCCCCTTAATGACGGTATTTTCGGGTTCATGTTTATTAGTTTTGATTTTTCAGCTTTGGTCAATATGTATTCTGTTTCTTTTAATACACTTTTTATTTGTTTTTGGAATTTATTGGTGGGGTCTTTTGCTAATTCCTTGATTTCGTTGTTGTTTAGGAATTCGACTGTTTTTTCAATGTATTCTGTTTTGTTCAAAATTACTGTGGTATTTCCCTTATCTGCTTTTGTGATGATTAAGTCATGTTCTTTTATTTTTTGTTTCAATGACTTTATTTCTTTTAGTTGTTTGTTGTTTTGAGTGTAATTGTTTTCGCCCTCTCGTAACCTTCTCTCAAAATGAAATGGATATGCTAGACAATGGTTTGAAAAACAACTGCACAGACGCACACACGAACCATAATATAAAACAGTTAATCACAGATATCGAGATAGCCAGTCACAAGCTCCCAGCAGAAGACAGGGAATTAACCAAAAATCTTGCCACCACGAAGCCAAAAAATCCTCAAACGAGAGGGCGAAAACAATTACACTCAAAACAACAAACAACTAAAAGAAATAAAGTCATTGAAACAAAAAATAAAAGAACATGACTTAATCATCACAAAAGCAGATAAGGGAAATACCACAGTAATTTTGAACAAAACAGAATACATTGAAAAAACAGTCGAATTCCTAAACAACAACGAAATCAAGGAATTAGCAAAAGACCCCACCAATAAATTCCAAAAACAAATAAAAAGTGTATTAAAAGAAACAGAATACATATTGACCAAAGCTGAAAAATCAAAACTAATAAACATGAACCCGAAAATACCGTCGTTAAGGGGACAACCAAAAATACACAAAAATGAGTGCCCAATGAGACCAATAGTCAATTGTAGGAATGCGCCTAATTACAAAATCAGCAAAGAGTTACTAAAAATCCTAAAACGCCGCCTTTCCAACGACAAAAACAACTCTGTAAAGAACACAAGGGAATTAGTAACAGCACTGAACACCCTACAAATGAAACCTAGCATGAGGTTGTATCTTTCGATGTAACTAATATGTACACCAATATTCCTATTAATGATGCAATCAACACTATCGAAAATAACTTAAAATCCAATAATTCGGAAAAAGAAACTGATGAGATCGTGCGACTACTGATGGTCGTCCTCGGCCAAAACGTATTTCAATTCGACAATAAAATGTACACACAAACAGAAGGATTAGCAATGGGATCACCACTAAGCGGATTAATCGCTGACATTTTCATTAATGCGCTAGAAAATGAGTTTTTAGAAAAGACTTCAACAAAGGGAATAGTAATATGGAAGAGATACGTAGATGATGTAATTTGCAACTACGATACTGAATTAACAAGCGAAGAAACAATTCTCCAATCCATTAATAGCCTACACCACTCAATCAAATTCACCAAGGAAGCCGAAACAGATCGAAAAATAAATTATCTCGACATAACTATTGAACGTAAGGACAACGAGCTTTCATACTCCATATTCCGAAAAGCCACACAAACCTCGCATGCAATCGACTATCAGTCTAATCACCCCAGTACGCATAAATTAGCGGGGTTCAATTCAATGGTGCACAGAGCTTTAAACATACCCATGTCAACAGACAATTATAATAAGGAAATAAGAACCATTAAACAAATAGCAAAGGAAAACAATTTCCCGCCAAGCAAAATAGACCAAATTGTAGCTAAACATAAAAATAAAGATAAAATGATTCCGAAACCGGACATTAATGAGAAAAATTTCGCGCGCTTCAACTATGTGAATGAGAACACATATAAAATCACTAATCTATTCAAAAAGCAAGGCATAAAAATAGCATTCACAACGAATAATACAACCGGGAGGCACCTGCAAAATAGCAATCTAAATAAACAAGACCCGTATTCAAAGTCAGGGGTATATTCTATCACATGCCAAGACATTGGTTGTCAAGCTAATTACATTGGACAGAGCGAAAGGCGAGTAGATACACGTTATAATGAACATAAGAATGCGATAAGATACGGAACACATTCAGCCGTATGCGAACATATGTGTGACACGGGGCACAGCTTCACTAAAATCGAGACTGATCTAAAAATAATTCATCACGAATCAAAAGGCAGAGCTCTCGACATAAAAGAAGCAATCGAGATTCACCTAGCCAAACAAAACAATCCCAACAATCTAAATGAACACACTTTTATGGAGAGTTCACCCCTTTTCGCTCTACTAAAAACACACCCTGTCGAAAACAAGACACAACTTAGCGATACAGCCAAGCTAGATAAAAAGGGGGGAAAATAGCGGTGTTTATAGGTAAATGTTATTTGGATCAGGTGTACTATGTACATTTTTCTGCAATAAACCTAGGCCAATATGCGCGGCAGTACTAAAGGTGCCGGGACGTCTTCAATAGACCGTGTACCGCTTAGTGAGAAATGGCTTTTTAGCCCATGCGTGGCGAAGATAGTTCCACGGTCTTTAGTAGTTGCAGACTCCTGCATTCAATAGCATACACTTTTATCTAGATTTGGCAAAGTCACACAAACATACATGGCACTGACCTCTGGAAGAACATAGCAACTAAAGGGGGAGGAAGGGGAAAACCAGTTCCACCCAGCGAACACTCGGGTTTAGTCGACTACAACTGGTGTCTATAGCAACACGCAACTGCTTCAAGTTCCAGTTAAAGAGACAACTCGATAAGTATAAGCTTGCATTATTTCAGTATAACCAAAGTTGATTTTGTAAAACCATATAATCACCCCTAACAGACAAATTCCGGATTTTCATCACTATTTTAGAAGTTTACCTAACATTAGATACACCACATTTAACATACACCGACTGTTGCATTACCACACTGCAACTAAATAATTGTACATATTGTATATATTTTTCACCTGTATTCTCAAACGTAGATGTTATAGCCTAAGTGTAATGGATCTGATGATGATCGCTTGACGATCGAAACTGGTCATCCTAGTGTATCTATTAATCTTATGTAATTTATTTCAGGATCAGGGCATAACCCAGCTCTATTTGGGTACATTCGTGTTGACCGACTGAAAAGCACCAAACTTTTGTTTTTGTCCTGTATCAATTTGAAATGTTAGCCAGAGGCCACTATGGTCAGACAAGAGAGGTTTTGTAACACCAAAATTATAACCATTTGTTGGCACATTAGTAATAATGTTATCTAAACAAGACTTCTTTCTAGTTGGTTGGTTATTGATCAGATAAAAATCAAAAGATTTTAAAATGTTAGAGAATTGTTTCTTTGCCAGTGATTCAATTAATACATTTATGTTAATATCCCCTAAACAATATATTTTATACTTTTGGAATTTTGCTAAGTAACAAGCAAACCTTTCCCATATGTTTATGAAGGCCTGGACATCCGAATCAGGTGTACGATATATGGAAATAATAATAAATTTAGCTCTTGTAAACTTTAACCCAGCTACTTCAAAGAGCTGTTCTATACAGAAATCATTTAAATCCATTATTATACTGTCCATGTTTGTAGTTACTTTCTTGAATATAGCAACACCCCCGTTTGATTTATTTTTTCTACAAAAGCTAGTCATTACCTCATACCCAGATGGAATATAAAGACTAACCTCTTCCTTCACAAGCCAATGTTCATTTACACACAAGAATTGAGTAAGATTTCTAGTTCACCTAACTTATTTCTTATAGATTGTAAATTGATATGAAATATATCAAGCTCTTTCAAAACTTGTGAAGATAGCTCATCAGATTTGTTTTCAGTGATATTTACATCTTTAGTAAGTTCATTCAAAATTACTAATTTGTCTGTAACATTATTTTCAACTCGGATCTTTGTACAAGGTTTCTGGTTTAAGGATCCGAGTTTCCTAGCACGTTTCCCTGCAAAGGCCAGGTAAGAGGTATAGCTTTTCTCAATTTTGAGACATCGCTAATCTCCCTCCTGATAATGCAAGCAATTTCCCTTGCTTCTTTCCCTTTGTGGTTAAGGAACAAGCCATGCTTAGTAAACATTTCTCTGCTAAATTTGGAAATATCAATATCAATAACTTCACAATTTTTTAAATGTTTACATAAGCTATGAATTTGAGCATTAGTTTCACTTACAGCCATATTAACACAAGATTCCTTCATAAGATCATGTCTATAAGGTACATTAAAAACAATTACTCGTGAATTATTCATTATTGAGAGCTTACCTTTTAAACTCCTGACTAATTTGTTACCTTCATTAGCAGCAACATCGTTTGTCCCTGTCACAATTACTACATAATTGTCCTTTTCCATTAGAGGGTTGCAATTGGCAAGAACATCCACAGTTTTTGCACCAGGTTTTACCGATCCACACACTTGTATACAAGGATTATTGAGATTAGTCTCGATTTCTTCTGCCAATCCCCTACCCTGGCTGTCTGCATACACGTTGACTGCTTGCCGTGAGGAAGTTGAATTATTAGTTTTCTTCTGTGGGCTCCTAGCACTGTGTTAGGTTTTACTATTGGATGATTCCGGTGAAAACGTGTCATTTGAAACATGTTCAAGCACTTGAAATTTATTGGAGCACTTCACTGTTGCACTTGTGTGTTTCACAACATACTCGTTTCGTCCCATTTGATTTGCATTAGGCCTAAAATTGCAACCTGTAACCTTTGTCCAATTCTGTATTTCTTTCTTGTCTTCTTCTAACGCTGCAATTCTTTCTTTTAAAGATTCATTTTCAGCTCTCAAGGCCATTAAGTCTTCTTGAAGTACACCTAAAATTTTAACTACGGATTCATAATTGTTTTGTTGTTGTTGTTGTTGTTTAGTCTCCATGCTATTGCCGATTTGTTTACATGCAACGCAGATCCACTCACTTTCATGTTCGTTAAAATTGGACTTGATATTGATATTTCCACAGCGAAAATGGTACCATTCATCACAAATTGTACATAGAAAACCGTTTTTCACTACCGTACTCTATTACATTTAACACACTTTTCGTCACTGATTTTGAGATTTATCGGAGATAACTCAGACTCGGTACTAACAGCCGCCGCCATGTTGAGGTATAGTTCATAGAGTTAAACCCCAATTACCAGCTTTTGAGGACCCTACAGTAGTACAACACTAAAATACTTCCGACATAATTGGTTCTAGGGCCTTAAAAAGTGTTTTTCAGTTCCCTTTGTCTGTTATTTATACAAATTAACACCGTTTCACCAAACTGGATCAAAGTGTACATCCTGAGTTTTGTTTCTTGATTTATGAGGCTCAAAATGACCCTAGGTTGGTCCTTCTATGACAATTCAATATTTAGGGAATGGAGAGGGCTGTCCAAATTTCAAGTAGACACAGGTCCAAAAGGTAAGTACATAAAATTTTGTTTAGGTCATTGAAACGACGTGGACTTGTTCCAGAGGGGCTAAATCTAGGAAATGGAGGGAGATGTCCAAATTTCATGTTGACAGTGTTACCAGCAGAGTTCCAAAAGGTAAGTAGCCTATGTAAAATTTGGTTCAGTTCGGTGAAACAGTTTAGACTTGTGCCAAAGAGCCTAAACTCAATGTGTATAGGTAGATATACACTATATAATACACACACTCAAGTATATGGGGTTGAAATGACCATGATCTTCAAGCCCCTAATTGAAAGAACAACAATGTAGGATTTTTGCAGCCATGGGAGAACGTGAACGTCTGTACGAACGGATTGCTGCCATGGAAAATCCATCAGAAAATGAAAGGCTGGAGGACAAGAACTGTACAGATCGGTCAAGGTTTGATATGTTTAACAGCCTTTGATGTGGAATGTGTAGATAATACAAAACAAAAGTTTGGTGCTTTTCAGTAGGTCAACACGATTGTACCCTAAAAGAGCTGGGTTATGCCCTAATCCTGAAATAAATTACATCAGATTAATAAATACACCAGGATGACCAGTTTCGATCGTCAAGCGATCATCATTAGATCCAGTTGCATTAGCATACACTGACAATTGCATTACCAATACTGTAACTAAATAATTGTACATATTGTAAATATTTTTCACCTGTATTCTCAAACATAGATGTTATAGCCTAAGTGTAATGGATCTGATGATCCTAGTGTATTTATTAATCTCATGTAATTTATTTCAGGATTAGGGCATAACCCAGCTCTTTTTGGGTACATTCGTGTTGACCGACTGAAAAGCACAAAACTTTTGTTTACTTAGGTAACACTGAAAAAAGGCTTCAAACCCCACAATGGAGATAATACTATAACATGCTAGTGGAGGAAAAATATTCTCCACAATCAAAAACTCCTTAATAATTTTGCCTATGTCCACCTGCTCCAATAAAATATTTTCCAATCTTTGATTCCCAAAAATTAACAATAAAAAATTCCAACCCGGAGGTAAACTAGATCACCGGGTGGGGACTATTCGACAGGGTAGTGACAAAGAGGGAATCTAACATTCTATGGATGGGAATGTGGGAAGTTCTAAGCCTGATGGACAATGGAAGGTTTCAAAGGGAAATTTGAATTTGAAATTATTGTTTCTCTTATACAGGCCACTGAGGCTACAAAGCCTCTTTATGCAGCTCTCTTCATTCAGAGGGCGGTTAAATACAATAGAATAAATGAAGAAAGAAAAAACTTAACCTATACATACAGTTGACAATAGAAGTTCTTGTTAATACATCCGTTCACCTTGAACATGATAATTGTATAGCTGATAGATTACAATGAAGGGAGTGTTTTATCGCTTTGATAGGAAGTCCTGAATACTGGTGCAATTTATATTTATTCCAGAGAATACTAGCTGAAATACGGAATGAACCTTTGCATTTTTCGGTTCTGTGATTTGGTATCTGGAGCATCTGTGCAGTGTGTCTATTCGCACGGTTATGCACTGATTGCATGGGAGTTAGTGTGCAGTAAATATAAGACGGAATTTTGAATTTTAGAATTTTTATCACAGTCAGAGCCATGGCATACTGTCTTCGTTCCTTTAACTTAAGCCATCCAATCTGGACGTAAAATGGAGTTATATGAGACTCTCTTGGTACATTGAGAACAAACCGCAAGCAAGCATTTTGCATTCTTTGCAATTTTGTATTGAGGACCTCTCCCATATCATGGTAAATTATAGATCCATAGTCAAATATTGGTAATATCAAACTCTGTATCAGTATCTTTCGTACATTTTGAGACAAATAGAAGCAAGTTCGCCTAATTTGATATAATGACGATGCAACCCTTTTGAGAATCATGTTTGTGTGATCCTGCCACGATAATCGAGAGTCAAAAATAACTCCCAGATTTCTTACTGCTGACTGATACGGAAATGTTTGGGATGCAAGCTGTAAAGGTGGTACTGGGTCAGGTAGGGAACTGAGTAATTTGGTATAGCCGATGATGATCGGTTGCGTTTTTTCGAAGTTAAGTATTAGATTATGATCGAGTGCGTACTGAGATAGGCTTTGAATGTCACTGTTAATTAGTGCTACGTTCAAATGAATGGATTTCAGATCCGCGTGTAGATATAGCTGAAGGTCATCTGCGTACATATGATGTTGACAGAATTTAAGGACAGATGGAAGGTCATTTATATACACGGAGAACAGGAGTGGACCAAGGACCGAACCCTGCGGCACACCTGTTGTTACTTCACACCATTCTGAAACATTGTCATCTGCTAGGACTACTCTCTGACATCTGCTTGTTAGGTAAGACCTAAACCAGTTCGTTACTGACTTTGAAAGGCCTAGATTTCTTAATTTAACTAGTAGGATCTCATGGTGAACTCTGTCAAAAGCTTTGCTGAAATCGAATAGAGATAATATAGTTATTTCCTTCCGGTCCATTGCTAGACGAATGTCGTCTGTGACTTTGATAAGGGCTGTCAGAGTACTATGTTTTGATTTATATCCAGATTGGTTCGGGTTTAGGATATTGTTGGAATTTATATATTCATAAAACTGATCAAAAACAATCCGTTCTAACGCTTTCCCAATTGCACACAATATACTTATTGGTCTAAAGTCACTACAGTTTAAGGCGTTCGTGAATTTTGGTATTGCTTTGATGTTGGCTTTTTTCCATTGTGTCGGATAAATACCCATTTGCAGGCTATAGTTAAATATATGCAATAAAACTGGCATGAGGAGGTCCATATTCCTTTTCAATAGCGTAATATATATACGATCTGGTCCTATGGCTTTTGAAGTTATCCTAAATATGGCTAAATGAATGTCCTCAGGATATATATAGCCAAAATGAAATTCTTCCCGTCGGTCAGTAAATTTTTCCCTGTAGTTAACAACAGTTGACAAAACTCTATTGCTGTCTACAACGGTTGATACGTTTAAATAATGCTTATTAAGCTCATCAGCGCTCATTGTTGGGTTATTGCTTTTGTGTCTGGATTTTCCAACACCGAGAGTTTTTGTAGCTCTCCACAAAGCCGAAGAGTTTTTAGCTGAATTAATTAGCGAGTAAGTGTAACGTATCTTTGTATTACGAATAACTTGCTGGGTTCTGTTGCGTAAGCTTTTGTATTCTACAATGTCCTCGGGTTTCTGTGTTCTGTTGCACTTCTTTCTGGCTCTATTTCGAGATCTTATTAGATCTTTTATTTCTGTGTTGATCCAGGCAGCTGGTGCGTGCCTCACGTTAGCTGAGCGCACTGGGGCATGGCGATCATATAAATCAATTAAAAATGTGTTCAATGTTTCTACCTTCTCATCTATAGTTTGCTGCTCGAAAACAGTGTGCCATGGAACTGAGATGGCATCGGCCTTAAACCTTTCATAATTAAACCTGCTGAAGTCTCGAAAAGTTCGAATACTGGGCTTATATTTTGGAGTTGACAGGGTATATACTGCGTATAAGAGATCATGTGCTGAGAAGCCAGAAGCAGCAGTTTGGCCAAACTCAATCACGTGCTCATTGCAGTTGGATGCTATTAGATCCAGAGTAGAAGAGGAGGTTGCAGTGTGATGTGTATCTTGATACGGGAGCCACGACAGATTGCAAGTATTTAGAGTTTCTACTATGTTTTTCGTTTCAAATGTAGCCGACCCAAAATGGGCATTCAAATCACCGGCTAATATTACATATTTATAACTAAAAATGTGTGAAAGCATGTCATTTAATAGTAGTTCCATAAAACCGACTTTGGGTGCTCTATAAACACAAATAAATAATACTTTAGTATCTTTCAGGCAAATCTCTACGAATAGGTACTCAGGTCTGAAATTCTCATTATTTGGGGATTTGCAGATAACCCGGCACTTAATGTGCTGTCGAACATACACTGCTACTCCACCCCCTTCTCTACGTTGTCTGTCATTGCGGTAGATATTATATCCTGGCAAGGTTACAGATGAATCAGTAATGGACTTATTGAACCATGTTTCACTAACAGCGATTACATCAATACCGGAGTTAACAAATGTGTATTCAAATTCTGCGAAATGTTCTAGCATTTTAAGTGACTGCGTGTTCAGGTGAGTTACTTTAAAATCATTGGGTAATCTATCAGCTATATCACAAAGATAGGCATGCATATCATACTCATTGGTACTAATATCCATGCAAAAGATAATTGAAAGTTATTGTAAAATTGTTAAACAAGAAATATCAAAAATTACAAAATCTAAAACTTAAGCTATTTTCTAAATATTAATCAATAATATCGGCTTGTATTTTGGCTAGACACTGTAGTTAAAGTTCCACCAGTAACCATATTACATGTCTGTGCTTACACTTGTAACTTTGATCAGTTGAGCCCCCTCACACTGTCACGTATGAGGGTCCTTTACGTACGAGGAGCGGGAAACTTTTTCTTCAAAAAGTCCAATTCTCGGAGTGTTTTCACACGATGCCTCGTGTCATCAATGCGGATCAGAACAACGCCATCTGCAGTCCAGACACCGTGTAACCCAAAGTGGCTTACTGCTTGTTTTACAATATCAGTCCGGGTTTTCGTCAGATCTTCTCTTACAGTTATGCCGGTATTCCTTAAGTATTTCTTCGACCTGAAGAGTGCTGGTCGATCTGCATAGGACACGAACCGCACTACTATTGGCCGCTTCTTTCCAGCATCTCGGAGTCCTACACGATGAGATCGGTCTATTCTTTGGGGATCGATTGTCACATTCAACTTGGCAGCAACATCCATTACACACCTGTTGGTGTCCTCGCCTGGTGTTTCTGGAATACCAAAAATTCTCAAGTTATTTCGACGCTGGTACTGCTCAAGTTCATCAGTGCGGTCATTCAGTTGCAGCTCAAGTTGATTTATAGTGTCGTCTCGCCTGGCAAGTTCCTGTCTGAGCTCATTGATGACCTGGGTGTTAAAATCTATTGTTTCTTTTAGTTTATCAATCACCTTATTAGCAACTCGATCCACGAGCTCCTCGATTAGGTTCGTATTACTCAGCAGGCTTAAAATGTCAGCTGAGTCTCGGCGCACATCCTGCGTAGCTTGGTTGTGGTCCGCTGAAGAAAAAGTAGTGCCACTGTCCTTCCAGTTTCTTTTTGAGCCGTCAGCGTCGCTAGCATTGCGACAACCCCCACCCTGACTGCGATCCACGGTCTTCAATTGTTCTCCCGAGCTGCTACCTGCTCCGTTCCTCTCTAGGGCGCTAGGGTCGTCTGCTTTCACTTGCTTGCGCTGTCCACCCTTCGTTTGTTCACGAACTCCGCGCTCCCCACTGCGGTCAACTGCCTTCTTTTGTTTGTCTTTGCCCGTCATTTTGTGGTTTTCAACTATAACCTCTCACACACTTTAATACTTGTTTATCAAAATAACAGCAATATTTCAACTTACTGCGTTTATCACCGAACGTTCTGCTGTTGATTTACTTCTCACTGATCACTCTTGCAATGCACTGCTTCTACTTTGTCACCTTCTAAAAGCAATTCTGGCTAGGAACTATCACTCACGTTTATGCCGCCATATGGTTGCGCGGGAGATTGAGGTTGGAATAGGGAAATGTGCTGGCAAGAAGAACAGGACTTTTGGTCAGGAGACTATAGGATCATTAGCACTAAATCAAACTATGGTTATGCAGGGGTAGGTCTCATACTGACTAGGAACCTTGGTCAGTGGGTGGAATATTATGAGCAATACAGTGAATTGCTTATTGTAGCTAAAATCGATACATCTACTTGCCCCACAGTAGTGCAAGTCTATTGGCAACTCAAACTAACACTTGGGGCGCTGCGGTCGGTCTGGATAAGTAGGGTTTAAAATACTCAATAACACGTGTTTGATATGGAACACTTTTTATTTTTCGGTGATAATCAGTAAATGTGGTCTCTAAAGTAATGACAGTGTTATTTTAATTGTATATATGTATAACTGTGCGTTACACGTGATCTAATTTGTGTGTTCCAATGGATTTTTGGTGTCATTTGCATATTATCAAGCATCAGTTTTTATGGTTGATGTAGATCAGCTGATTCAAATTTACACAGGGCTACACTTCGGACATTATTTCGGTACTATTATGCGCAATATAATGTAAATGTCGATCCTGAGTCAACGCCGAGGACATTCAAATAGAGAAATACGGTACATAAACAAATAAATAACACACCGAAGCTGTGCTACTTTTATAATTCCGAGACTAGCATCCACGCAAACCAGACTCCACTGTTCCAAGCTCCGACTTTTATCGTGAATTGATGTCAAACTGATGATCCGCCAGCCTTTCCGCCAAGCCTACACCTCGTAATCGCTAAGTTCTTCGATATTCGAGCTATTCCACTACGAGTCATATAGGCCTAATTTGCCTATAATTTGCACTGTAGAATGAGTGATTCCGCTACCATTCAAATATTCAACACCAAACCCACCTTTTAACCATCCAAATCAAGCAATTCCTGTCGCCCCACGAGTTTTAATACAAGTTAAACTCATCCCTTCTCCCTACCAAGCAGCCAATAATTAATTATTTAATTAATTATTCAAGTAACTTCAATCTTACCAGCGCGCCCATCGTAACAGCTGTTTTTAAACTGAATAACCTTCGCTGGCTTTACGTCGCAGGTCTTCTGTCTGTCTACCTCGACAAGTGTTAGATCCTTCCCGGGGTGGAATGGTATTATTATTAGGTATTAGGTATTATTAGGTATCATCACATTTCGGCTATTGCTATTTGCATTTTTTGGAAAGTGATGAAAACGTATATCCGCAGCCCTCTTATACATCGACTTACAGCCGTAAACTGAGCAATACACTTTGCTTTTACTCATTTTTCACTCTATCAACGAGTAAAACTTATTACTTATGTATAAAGACACGAACAATTTACCACGATCTGTTTACCAATACAAGAAACCATATACAAACAGTCACCACGTGACAAATGTACCCTACTTGGTAAGTTTCTCATTTTTACCGCTAGATGTCATATCAGATAGCTGGAGTTGCCAATATACCTACCAGTAAAGCAGATGATGAAAACGTTGAAAAGTTTTATGAAGAATCAGATGGAATTCTGAGGTATGCCAAGGTTGATGAAAATGTAATAATAATGGGAGATTGCAAGCCTCCGTAGCTTAGGCGGCAGCACGCCAGCCTCTCATCGCTGGGTCCGTGGTTCAAATCCCGGTCACTCCATGTGCGATTTGTGCTGGACAAAGCGGAGGCAGACAGGTTTTTCTCCGGGTACTCCGGTTTTCCCTGTCACAAATTTCATTCCAGCAACACTCTCCACTATCAATTCATTCATCTGTCATTCATTTAATCATTGCCCCGGGGGAATGCGACAGGCTTCGGCAGCCGGCACAGTTCATATCCTCGCCGCTAGATGGGGGCTCCATTCATTCCACTCCCTGACCCGGTCGGTCGACTGCAAGCAGGCTGTGGATTTTCATTTTCAATGGGAGATTGTAATGCTGTGGTAAAATAAAAATTAAAAAAAGTTGAGAAGGGAAGATAGAAGGAGAATTCGGATTGGGTGAAAAGAATGATTGGGGGAGCAGGCTGATAGAATTCTGCAGTGAGCACAACTTAGCTATAGCTATCACATTACTCAACAACCACAACTGGAGAATATACACATGGATGAGGGGAAATTAGGAGATATAAGACATTTCCAAATCGACTTCATGAAAAGTAAAAAAACATAAAGGTGGGCAGTAGACAAACAAAAAGAGGACGTGAACAAAAGACTCAGAGGGATTATTCGGGAAGGACTAATATGAAGAACCCTGAACAAACATCTAATGTAGAGGAATGGACAAATCAAATCAAAATCACTTTATTTGCAATGAGGTGGCAAATGAGGTACATAATTTACAAAATCAATATTACTCAATATTAAAAGAATACAGTAACTTAATGTACTATTCACACATTGATTGAACTCCCCTCATACAACTGCTGCAGGAATTACATAGCACGTGTAATGTTTCTAGGAATACAGCACTAAGTTATATCACTTCTTTCTTTTAACTGATTTTGTGTACTCCGCTCTTGAATAACTGGACTGATTTTGGAAAGGGATCAAACATCACCCTTGGTAAACTGTTCCATTCCTTCACACCCTTCCCAATGAATGAAAATTTACCCAAATCGCTTCTGCTAAAGTGCCACCCAATTTTGAATTTGTGGTCTGCCCTGCCAATATAATTTATTTCCAATTGTAGCCACTCACGGATTTCCCCCCATGCTTCCTCTCCTGTATAAGCTCTATAAAACCCTACAAGTCTGTTTTTCTCCCTTCTCTTACTTAATGTTTCCCACCCAAGCTTCTCTAACATATCTGATATGCTGCTTCTTCTCCTAAAATCCCCCATCACAAATCTTGCTGCTTTCCTTTGCACACACTCAATTTCTTTTATTAGGTATTCCTGGTGCGGATCCCATACACTGCTTGCATATTCCAATATTGGACGAACCAAACTTAGGTAACTTTTCTCTTTTATTTCTTTGTTGCATCCTTTAAGAAGTCTCATAATGACATGCAACGATCTGTTTGCTTTCCCAACAATGTCTCCAACATGACCCTTCCAGTGCAATTTACTATCAAATCTCACACCTAAGTATTTGCACTTGTCATCTTTTGGTACGATTACCCCATCCAATGTATATTGAAATTCAGTTTTTAATCTCTTGTTTGTGAATATCGTGACAGTTGATTTACCTCCGTTAACCTTCATGTGGTTCTCTTCAACCCAATCTTGGATATTATCGAGGTCCCTTTGTAATATTTTACAATCCTCTATGTTATTTATTTCCCTATAGACGATAATGTCATCTGCATACAATCTTATTTTTGATGCTATATTGTTCCCTAAATCATTTGCGTATATTAGGAAAAGCAATGGACCAATTTTACTACCCTGTGGAATTCCCTTCTTAACTTTCTCTTCCTGTGATACGTAATTCCCTACTCTGACTCTCTGAACCCTTGAATTTAGGAATGTTCCTATCCAACGTACAACCCTTGAGTCCAATCCCATTCTCTCCAGTTTCTTTAATAATACTCCAAGTTCCACTCTGTCAAAAGCTTTGTAAAGGTCTATAGCTATGCAGTCCAACTGTCCCCCTAGATCCAACCGATCGGATATGTCCTGCTGAAATCCCACCAGTTGAGCCTCACAAGAAAATTTCTTTCTAAATCCATACTGGCTCCTCAGGAACCAATTTTTATCTTCACATACCCCTCTAATATATTTTACTATTAAACTCTCCAAGATTTTACAAACTACACTGGTCAGACTTACTGGTCTGTAGTTCTCAAGTTTACTTCTATCTCCCTTTCCTTTATAAATTGGTATTAATATAGATTCCTTCCATTCTTTTTGGTATTCTACTATTGTTCATGATGTAGTCGAAAAGAAACTTGAAATACGGCACTATGTACCACCCCATTGCCTTTATTAATTCCCCAGTAATTTGATCACACCCTGTTGCTTTTCCTTGCTGAAGCAGTTTGATTTCTCTAAAAATATCCTCATTTGTAAAGGTGAAGCTACTTGTGTCCTTATGTGTTTCACCCTCTCCAGCCTCATTAACGGTTTCCAACTCCTGACAATCTTCCACTGAATCTATGAATTACCTACTAAATAGGTTTGCTTTCTCATTATCTGCAAATAAATGCTCACCCCCTTCTCCCTGCTTTGTGGGAATGTGGATTCCGTTTCCCTTTTGATTTTTAATATATGAATACAGCTTTTTCCATTTCCCTATGTGGTCTTTACCCTCATGAAGTATGCCATTCATGTAATTTTCCTTTGCTTCCTTTTTCAATCTATTGAACTCCTTTATTAGCTGCTTTCTGGTTTCTCTGTTTCCCCTGCCCTCTTTGATTTGTCTGTTTACCATTCAACATTTCCTTTTTAATTTTCGTACCGTTTGTCCTTTGTATAGTAAACAGGGTCTGAGGTTGTTTTTCCCTTCTTAACAGGTACAAATCTCTTCTCACCCTCCCAAATGATTTCCTTAAAATTTGCCCGAGTGTATCCACATTACTCCCTTCACTTATCCAAGAATTAAATTTTGATTTCAGGTAAGCTCCAAATTCATCGAATTTAGTTTTTCTATATAATTTCTTATCCTGTGTGACCCTCCTATTAAGCCTTTTTGGTACCAGACCAACGTCCATTATTGCAGCCTTATGGTCACCTATTCCTTCAATTATGTGGGTTTTTTCAACAAGTTCACCTGGTATTATCAGGAATACATCCAGCAAGTTGCTGAGCCTAGTTGGTGCTTGCACTATTTGTGTAAATCCTCCCTCCCAAAGTAATTTATTTGGAAGTTTCTGTTCATGGGCTTCTGTTGCAGCTCCATTCCAATCAATTAAATACCCTCAATTATTACCATGTCATTATTGTTTTTATGAGTGTAATCTATTACTTTCTCAAATATTTCCATGTCTCTTTTATCTCTTCCAGGCCTATATATTCCTATAATTCCCACTTTTGAAGAAACAAATAATGAAATCCACCATAAAAAGCATTGAAAGAAAGGAAAGAATAGGTAGAGAACCTTGAATCACTCAGGATATACATTACGGTACCAAAATCAATGGATGAAATATGGAAGCACAAGAATGCAAGAGATGGAAGTGGTAAAGCAGAATACAGATGTCTGAAAAATGAAGTAAACAAGAGGTGCAAGGAAGTGAAAGAAGAGTGGTTGAATGAGAAATGTGCAAGTATAGAAAATTGTTTGAAAATAGGAAAAGTAGATGCAGCTTTTCGAAGAATTAGGAGTACTTTTGGGGAAAGGAAGACTTGTGCTGTAATATTAAGGACTCAGATGAAAAACCTCATACACAGGCCTTCTCAACCTTCTTGAGACTGTTAGCACCATCCTCATGACATACCAAGAACCCAAGCACTTTTAAATCGAATATAATAATAACAATGATGCTTACCGGTGCCTATAAAGAAATTCTCGAATTCTTCACAATAGAATTAAAGTACAACTTGAAAATGAATTAGGAGAATATCAAGGAGGTTTCAGACCCTGGAGAAGTTGTCCAGATCAAATCATGAGCCTAAAACTGATAATGGATTACAATAGAAAAAGGAATAAAGATATGGTGATGACATTTTTCGACTTCAAAAAAGCATATGATTGTATTCATACTTACTTACTTACTTAATTCCTGCCGCTCCTTCCGGAGCATAGGGCCTTGGCGAAATTTCTCCACGCAGTACGGTTCCTGGCTATTCTCTTCACTTGACTCCAGTTCTTGTCCACCTCTGCAATTTCATTTTCGGTCGTCCTCTTCCAGGTCTTCTTAGGTCGACCTCGCTTCCTGGCACCTTGAGGATTCCAGTCTAGCGCCGCCCTCTCAACAGCTCCGTCCGGCTTCCTTAGTGTGTGACCGATCCAGCGCCATTTCCTCTCCTTGATCTGGATGCTAATCGGTTGTTGATTGGTGATGGTCCAAAGATCTTCATTTGAGATTGTGTCCGGCCACCTCACATTCATGATGCGACGCAGACATCTGTTAATGAACACCTGTAGCTGGTTGTTGATCGGTTTTGTGACTTTCCATTTTTCACAGCCATAGAGAAGAATCGACTTTACGTTGCTATTGAAAAGGCGGAGCTTGGTTTTCCTGGAAATGTTTCTATTTCTCCAGATGGGGTAGAGCTGGACAAAGGCACCATTTGCCTTCCTGATACGGCTTCGAACATCTTCCTCTGCTCCCCCATCATTTGTGACTATACTCCCAAGGTAGAGGAAGGACTCAACTCGCTCAATTTCCTTTCCGTTGACTGTCAAGCTAGTCGTGACGTCAGAATTTATCCTCATCTCTTTGGTCTTGTTGGTGTTGATCATCAGTCCTGCACGTTCTGCTTCTCTCTGCAACCTCCCCAGCTTATCTTCTATGTCTCGGTACCGTTGTGCCATAAGACAAATGTCGTCCGCGAAATCCAGATCTTCAAGCTTGTCATTTATACCCCATTGAATACCCCTCTTCCGTCCTCCCATTACCTTCTTCATCATACTATCCAGGACCAACAGGAACAGAGTGGGGGAAAGGACACACCCCTGTTTCACTCCGGAACCGACCTTTATCTTTTCTGTTAATTTGCCTTCGTGTAGAACCTGGCACTCATACCCTTCGTACATCTCTTCCATGATTCTGATGATCTTTGTTGGAATTTTATATTCCTCGAGGGTCTTCCACATGATTCTTTGATTTACGGAGTCGAAAGCTTTCTGGAAGTCAACAAATGTGAGGTAAAGGGTATTCCGCCACTCCACACTCTGCTCCAGGATGATTCGGAGGGTGTTGATGAGATCCACACAGCTGCGATGTTGTCGAAATCCAGCCTGTTCCTTCCGAAACCTTTTTCTACGCAGTCTTTATACGATTCAGGATGACTCTCGCCAGTACTTTGCTTGGAATGGACAGCAAGGTGATTCCCCTCCAGTTGTTACAGTTTGTGGTGTCCCCTTTCTTCGGTAACTTGACGATCAACCCCTTCTTCCAGTCGGTTGGTATTTTCTCCTCCTTCCAGATCTTCTCCAACAGCGGGTGCAGCAGATTGATCGTGATATCCAGGTCTGCTTTCAATACTTCCGCTGGGATATTATCCAGACCTGGTGCCTTCCCGCACTTCATCTGCTTCAACGCTGTCCGTATTTCGCCCCGAGTTGGGGAGTCAAGGCTGATGTCCGGGTCACTTTCTGCTTCCTCTTCATCTTCTCCTCGCTGCTTACTTTCTGGTCCTCTATCTCTATTAAGAACCTCCCCAAAGTGTTCTCTCCATCTAGTCAGCTGCTGTTCACACGTCGTGAGGATCTCGCCCGTCTTGCTCTTCACAGGCCTAGTTTTATTAAAACCTTTCTTCGAAAGCATCTTTGTGATGCCATAGAGCTCCTTAACGTCCCCCCTTCTTGCCGCTTCTTCTGCTTTCACCGCCTGCTCATCAATCCACCTCCTATGATCCTTCCGCACACTCCTCTTTACCTCCCTGTTTGCTGTTGAATACTCTGCTGGTGTGAGAGCCTTCTGCTGCCTAGTCTTGCAGGTCTTGAGCTTGGCCTTAATCTCCTTTCTATAATTTATCTTGTCCCAGGTCTGATCGGATATCCATTCTTTCCGCAGGTAGTTCTTGTACCCGAGCTGCATCTCACTGGTTTCCACAAAGATATTCTTTACCTCGCTCCACACAGTCTCCACATCCTTCTCTGTCTCGGAGTCCAACACCTGGAATTTATTTCTGAGCTCCAGTTTAAATTGGTCCAATAGCTTGCCACGGTGGGTGAGTGGATAGCGTGTCGGTCTACTAACCCCAAGATTGCAGGTTCGCCCCTGACCGTGGTAAGTGATTTTTGAAAGGCGGCAAAAATACGATACGCATGTCTTACGATGTTGGCATGTCAAAGAACCCATTTGAATTCAGTAGGCCGAGTTCATAATGGCAAAATTAATCTCGGGAGTTTCCGCCAACACAAAGTTCCTCATTTCTCTACTAGAAAGCGCTATTGTGTTCAAGGAGATTAGATATCTAACATCTAACCTCCTTGACTTTCATAGTCAAGGAACTACGAAATTCGACATGCAAGCTACCCTCTGGGTGTCAAATAGCAAAGCTTGCACCAGGCACCCGAGGTCATACGATATTATTATTATTAATTGGTCCAATCTCTGCTGGTTCTTAAGCTTGCCCACATCAAACTTGTTGTGCCGAGTGATAAACTTTCGGCGGACTGCCACGATCTTCATGCGGAAGTTGGCAACCACAAGATGATGTTCACTACCGACATCCGCTCCTCTCTTGTTCCTAACATCTTCCAAGCTTCTTCTGAACCTCCTGCTCACCGCGATGTGATCAATTTGATTTTCTGTGACTTGATCAGGAGACACCCAGGTGACCTTGTGGCACCGCCTATGAGGAAACACCGTGCCACCCATCACCAAATCCTGACTTGCGCAATATTCCGTAAATTTCTCCCCTTTGTTATTCATCTCACCAAGGCCATGTTTATACATGATCTGCTCCAACCCCTCATTGTTTGATCCCACCTTCGCGTTGAAGTCTCCCATAACAATGAGAATGTCCTTCTTACTTGTTTGTCTTGTGACATCTCGCAGCATTTGGTAGAATTCTTCCTTCTTCTCTGGCTCCGATTGTTCTGTAGGCGCATAGCATTGGATGATGATCACATTCCTGATCTTTGTCTTGAACCTAGCAAACATGAGCCTGCTAGAAATTGGCTTCCACTCCATAAGGCTCCTCTTTGCATTTCTGTTGAGCAGCAACCCCACTCCATCCCTGTGTTCTTCATCATCGCCCCCAGAATAGAGAAATATTATTCCATCTGTTGTCTGTATTTCACCAAATCCTGGCCACCTCAACTCACTCAATCCTAGGACATCCAGCCCATAGTTCTTCATCTCCCCTGTCACTTGTTTCAGTCTGGTTTTCTCCATCAAGGTCCTCACATTCCAGAAACCGATTTTCGTAATCCTCTTCATGCCAAAAGTCGTCATCAGGTTATCCGTCCTGTTTTGTAATTTCGCTTCAGTTTCAGTAATCAGTTTATTTAAGAGGAGCGAGTGATTAACCCACTGCCTCCAAGTGCCTTGGAGGGACTGCCACCTTAGGCCTGAGGCACCAGGCTGATTTTCTGTCAGGGTTTCTTCCCTTAGCCTTTGAAGAACCAACTCCAAACTACAAGGCAGCAGTTGTTTCACCAGAGCCCCGTTAGCCGTAATTTCTTCAGGGTTCCTGTAGGACCTTCACAGCTACCGTAGCGGTCTTGAGGCACACAAAGTTCCCACTGTACTTCACCCCTACAGGCAATCCCCTACTTCATTACGTTGCCCATCTCCCACGACGAGGATGAGGGGTTGGATTTGTGGAAGACGATTGTATTCATAGAGAATCGTTATTAAAAATTCTAAGACACAAGGGATTACACCCCGAATTGACAAATCTCATAAAACTAACTCTTAAAGGCACCAAATCAAAAGTTAAATTCAGAGGTAAATTCTCAGACCCATTTGAGGTCACAACAGGTTTACGACAGGGTGATGGCTCATCACCATTACTATTTTAATTGTGCATTGGAAATGGTAATGCGAGAATGGTCTAAGAAATTCCCTCCAACTATAAAAATAGAGAGAAAAATTCAAACAAACTGTCTTGGTTTTGCAGACGACATGGCATTATTGGCGAAAGATTTAGAGGAAGCCAAAACACAGATATCAGACCTTCAGACCATTGAAAATAAAATTGGCCTTAAGATATCATTTGAAAAAACAGAAATCATGCCACAAAAACCATCACCATTAAAGGAAATACAAATTAATGATACAAAAATTAAAATTGTAACACGATTCAAATATCTAGGAGAGTTAATAACAAACAACTTAAATGAGAAAGCATCAATTCAAATAAGAACCAACAAGTTATCTAGGGCACAAAAATTAACATGGGACACTTAAAAAAGAAATGCTCATCAATTAATGCAAAAATTAAACATTACAATACAGTCATAAAACCGGAAGCCACATATGCAGCAGAAACATTATTCCATCTAAATGAACATTCTAAAACCGACAGATTACAGAAGATCGAAAGGCGAATTGGAAGAACTTGTATCAATAAAGGATATAAAAAAGATGGGCAATGGTGAATAATACCTAACAATATGGTCTATAACAACCTAGAACCCATTACTGATACCATGCGAAAGAAAAGACTAGGATTCTTTGGGCACATCATGAGAATGCCAGATTCACGTCTTCTAAAACAACTAATACAGTACAATCTTGCTTCAAAAAATTCAACAACTGGTTGCCGATGGTTAAATCAGAGAGGACTTAAAAGAAATTGGCCTAACAACAGAAGATGCTGCAAATAAGAAAAGTTTAACTACAGCACTTAAAAATATGACGTTTCATTTTCCAATCACTAAAAAGAAAATTCCTACAAGAATATTTTCCGGCCAAGGAAGGGCAAGACGATCAATATGCATGAAGAAGTACTGGGAGGACCGCAAGGCTCGTCCAGTTCCTACAAGTCGACGAACTAATGGTTGGTTAAAGTGATCCTATGCGGTATCAAAAGGTGAAGAAGAAGAAGAATAACAAGGATGCAACAAGGGTGCGCCTCTCTTTCCTTTTCCTGTCTCTACCTCGCTCAGAAATTCTAAAATAGCTACAGATTCACCGTTTACCAGGCATGCTGCAACAGACTCATGCGGGTAAGATACATTTACGTGTGGAATCAGCATCTTTCATATTACTCACAAAATAGGCATATCCAATTATTTATGTTATTTAAATTTTACAAAACGACTGTGAAAACACTATTATTCTGGTTCGTCCAACAGAATTTGAATTATAGAATGAATCTCAGGAGAGCTTGTGCTCAAGAGCGCTTGCTGGTTCATATGACGAGAACACCAGGCTGAGAAAGCCTGCTCTAACAGATACAGAAGAAAAGGTTGAGAGATGGAAAGCTTACCTAGAGCGTTCGTATAGGGGTAAGGACATTGAGAATCATGTTGTGGAGAGGGAAGAGAAAATTGATGAGGATCATAAAGAAGATTTAATATTGAGATCAGGATTTGATAGAGGAGACATAGTAGGAAGAAAGCACCAGGCATAAAATGATTTACCAACTGAGTTGTAGCGTTACATCGGGGGATGAAGGTCTGATCAGGTTATTTCACTTTGTACTTAGGATTTATGAAACATGTGAGGTGCCCTCTGTTTCTAAGAAGAATTTTAGCAACCGTATATACTTCTTTTATTTTTAACATAAAATAATTGGTTTAGAGGATAACCCCCCTGTCTGCCCACTATATGGCATCCTGCTCTCAATGATTCAAGATTTTTGAAGAAGCCAAAGTGGACCAGAGGTAGGGCATAGTAGGCTCCTTTTCTATGCAGTAGCATTTTCCAACTGTACCATGACTTAACAACCGTTGCACTGTTGTACAGTTTGTTTCTTACCATACGTAATGTTTGATTGAAAACAACAAGTCTGCCATTATGAAATATATGTGATGTACATTTCATTAGTTTTGTCTACCTGCTTTCCCTATTCCTTAATTCTGCCACACCCCAGTGGTGCTAAAAGGTTATTGGTGTATGTAACATGTATTCATTATTGACTTTTTTCCATAGCACGTACAGGGTTGGAACGAATGATTTAAGCGATTTCATGCACATGTATTATCGAAAGTGGTATATAGCTTTCAGCATTGACGCATATACCAATTAAAAGTGAAACTCATCAAGTTTCTTGAGTCTGCTTGCTACAAATTCTCGATGTGCCCTCCTCGCATCACACGAAAAATATCGGTACGGTAGTTCAACTCCGACTACACACGCTGGAGCATGTCCTGGTCAATTTTAGCTACAGCCGCATGGATCTGTTTCCTCAGTTCAACATGATTAACTGGCATGAGTGGTACATAAACTTCATCGTTGATAAACCCCCATAAGAAGAAATCACACGGGATCAGATCAGGCGACTGGGAAGGCCAGTTTATAAGACACCAATCTGCATCTGTCACAAGATGACAATAATCAACACTATCAATTTTGCCTAAAATTGACCAGGGCATGCTCCAGTGTGTGTAGTCAGAGTTGGACTACCGTATCGATACTTGCCGTCTGGCGCAAGGAGGGCACATTGAGAATTTGTAGCGACCAGACTCAAAAAACTTGATGAGTTTCTCTTTTAATTGGTAGAGGCCTATGTGTCAATGCTGTAAGCTATATACTTTCAATAATACATGTGCTTGAAATCACTTAAATATTTTGTGCTAACCCTGTATAATTTAATACAGACCAATTATGGATGTGTCCTGGAGAATAGCACATATAACTTGTATTAGATATATAGACTCTAATCTCATGTCATCTTAATGTTCACTCACTGTTCGAGTCATGAAGCACCTGTTTGGTTCACAGGTACAGGCATGCGAGTAGGATATGACTCACCAACCTCAAACATCATTTTACTCTCTGTGGTGACATGAGCTCCTGTTACACTTAGCTGTGCTGTTGCAAAATAATTACAAACCAACCTTTTTTTAAATTTTTATTTTCTGAGCTTCTAACTGAAAGGGAGTGGGTTTGATCCCCATCCAGGTAGTGTATTTTAGAAACTAAACTACCACTTTCGGAAACGCAAATAGCCCTGGGGTTCACTCAGCCTACACCAGAAATGAGTACCAGGGTAATTCCTGGGAGCAAAGACGGCCGGGCGTGGAGCTGACAACTCCATCCCATCTAGTGCCGATGTCCCAAGAGTGGAAGCCTCTACCTTCCACTGCTCCCAGGGCCTCCATGGCCTCTACGGAGTTGGCTTTCCTTTTTGTTCACAAATCACATTATAAGTTCTGAGTAACACTAGCAGCACGTTCAATGCTACTTGCTTATGTGGAGACTGTACTCCATCATCGCTGTTTCACTGGTTGCGTTCACGGTAGCAAACAGTTGATCAACTGTTGAAGAAAGTACGCTGTGAACGCGGTGTGATGGAGCGCTCCCTAAACATGTTCCATGGAGCGGACGCCATTTTATGGAGCGTAGAAAAACTTCGCTCCATCCACGGAACACGTTTAAATCCAACATGGCGTAGCATGAAGTAGATTTAAAAACAAATGTAAACATTGTGGAAATCGCTCAAAATAGTTCCTTAACTGATGAATACTGAAATAATAATGAAGAACACAACATCACGGTCCCTCCATAGCCTATAAAATGGCCTGCATTGTGTTAAATTCGTGATATATCTTTATTCCGATTTACGGACCGCAGTTGCGACAAATGTTAACCTATGTGTGAAACAACATAACCTGACATATCGGATGTTACATCCTTTATTTTGTTCCAAGTATTAAAAATTATATGAATTCAGGTGTGTGGCAATGTGCATTTTTAAAGTTTTTAAATCGATGTTTCAGCGTTTTTTAATCACTTGTAATTTGGTAATGTGGTCTGAAAATACGATTTTAACCTATGCTTTGGGCTAAATACTGTACCTCGACGAATATATTGTTGTGTAGGCAGTATAGAGAGAATCAAACTTCTATGCTACCGGTACCGGTACTGTATAAAAAATACCTTTCATTTGGAGCAAGCATAGGCAACCGGTACTGTATAAAAAATACCTGCATTGTAAGGCCTACTTGGCCTACCCTAAATTCTGATAGGCTAAGACCTATTGTCAAGAGTCTTGACTCAAAAATAAATTATTTCAATACCGTAGGCTACCGGTACTTGTTGGGTTAAGGATTTGTATACAATAGGATATAAGAATTACCGTAGGTCTGTCTGTGCCTGCATTATTAGGTGATTCTTCCAATAGAAAACTGAGTGTTTGGCTGATCAGAATGTAATGACTGGGAAATACTAGTAGCCTATCAGTATTTTTCTTTTCATGGTATTATCTTAACAGTTCTCTTGCTTCTTGGATGCTGTTTAGGTCTAGATTAGCCTACACATCTACATTCCTTTCAAGAATGCTGAAAAACCTACTCACGAGGCCAATATTTTTTTCTTGAAACAATCGTAAATGTTTCACTAAATTGTACGGTATTTTAAATTCACATAGCTCATTATCAGACCGCAAGACCCCACCCCTGGCTTTCAGCTTGGACTGAATGAAGTTAATTTGGTCTTGTATAGACCCTAGCCTATAAATATGTTTCTATGTTTGAAAGAAACCAGCTTCCCTTGGTAAGCATTTCAAGTACCGGTAACCATTACTTTTCTTTTCATGGCATTAGCAGTCTTATCTTAACAGTTATCTTGCTTCTTGGTTGCTGTTCAGGTCTAGATTAAACAGCCACATTCCTTTCAATGTAATGAATATTACCAACCGTACTGGTACCATTGGCTATAATTGGGCAAGCTCAATAGCCAATGTTCACTGCAGTAGGCTACCAGTACCGTACATCAAGAAGCTGGGAATGATTATGCACTGAAACTCAAGATATAATATATATATACTGTATATAAATATCTTTTCTTACACAAGGAGAGAAAATTAAGCACTCTCTAACATAGCACTTACCCACTGTTTTAGATCCCTTATTGGGGGGTGGTTGGATCTAAAACGGAAGAGTTATTGTGTTAATTTATAAGGAAGTGCCTAAAAGGGGGTAGCTTCCCGTAGTCGGGCAAGCTGACCAGTGTAGAATGTTGTTTAGTGTTAGGATGTTAGGGGGCGCTCCTATAAGAGATGTAGGTGTATTTTAGGGGATGGAACTTAGCGTACAGGTCAACGCGCTGGTCTTCCAGCTGGCTGGCTGGTTATATAACCGATGTGCACGCGTCAGCTATACAGCGGCACGCTGCCTCTGGTAGTCGGGCCGCTGCGTGAATACAATGCTACCTGAGCTAGCAAGTGCCTGGCTACTGTGTGTCACGTCTAATCGTGACGGAGGATTCAGGAAGGGAGTTAGGGCGTAAAGAAGCGTGTAAAACAGTAATACAAGTGTAGTGTACTGACCAAGTATTTATTGGTCAGTAATATGGAATTATGAGTCCCTTTCAGGGGATGTAGTAAATGTTACAATGTAAGTGTACAAACTTGTGTACACAATTTGTGGATAAAGGTTACAAAGTACAGGATTCTGAACACTGCTGACTCACCTGATGATAACAGCGATAGCCTCCGGCCGACGCACTGTAAGACTGGTAATTGAGAGAGAGCTTGTACTCCTTAAGGTTCCCTCTTATAGTCTTCGGCGTTGCTTCGTCGACATTCCGATGGCATAGATGCCCCAGTTAATTGTGTGTCGCTGTTTGTGGTAGTGATGCAATTATTGGGTAAGCTTTCCAGACTGGTTAGCTGCCCTTGCGGTGTTAATAGATGTTGTTATGGACTTACTAGATTTGCCAGTTAGGGGTGATTTAAATAGATGATGGGGGGATGGCCTCCAGGGGGTGCATACCCCTGGGGGACTGTACACCAGTTTGTCTTTAATTTCCTTCACTGACGGTATCTCAACATGCCTGAGTATTAACATTTTGTGACAATTATTGTATGCACATACTGTATTTTGTCCATGCTTCAACTAATCCAACACCAAAATTTCCATCCTTGACTTCTTTTTGTCAAACGAGTGATGATTTTCTCTCAGGGGACAGGTTAGGTCTCTGTAGCCTACTCAAATAGGAACTGACTATTAAGTAAAATGCATTATGAGAATGGATTTAGAAATTGTGACATAAGGCTAATTTATTTTACTCACTCTCTTGTGTGTATGCTACATATTGATCTATATTTTAACAGTAGCCTAGGCTACAGGATACATTTCAAAATGCTGTGGTGTCAGTGACATGTGCATGTATTTTTAACTGAGGCTAGGATTGGGAAGGAGGCTTTAAGTTACAAGCTTAATAACCTGTATAGGAAATTGTTAGTAAAATGAAAACTTTAAGGGAGTGAGGAGTCATTAATATTACCTACAGGTACTGTACAGTAGGCTATAGGCTACAATTGGTCAGGCTTGCTAACCTAGGTTCACTGCAGTGGGCGACCAGTACATCAAGAAGTTGGTAATGGTTATGTACTGAAACTCAAGATATATAATATATTTTTCTTCTTACACTGGCAGAGAAAACTGAGCACTGTTCAACACAGCACTACCCAGTTTGTCCAATATGTTATTAGTAACCAAGTATCAATACCTTTAAGAGAGTGGCGAGTCATGAATGTTACCTTCGGTAATGGTATGTAATTGTGCGAGCCCACTAGCCAAGCCCCATTCAAGTACCAGTATCGTACATCAAGCAGCTGATAATGATTATGTACTGAAATTCAAGATAAAATGTAGTCATTGCTGCTTTTCGGGTACGGTACAAATTATAAATATATAAACACACTCCTGGAAAAAGTTACACTTTATTAGTTAGTTATCACACTTAAATGGGCAATGGGCAACTAATACATGTAATTGTTTCCAGGAGTGTGTTTACATATTTATAATTTTGTACCCCATGTTGACCGACTGAGAAGCAGCAAAGACAATTTGTATAGGCAAAACTAAAAAAAAAGAATGGCTTCAAATTATCACAGAAAATATGTATTCTTTAGCACTGCTTCATTTATCTTTGCTCCTAGGAGTCATTCATCCTGTTACTTTCCTCCTTTTTACATATATATATATTCAGTTTATATTTTTGCAGTCTAGTATCCTCTACCTCATTCTGTACTGTCCAGACTTGGGTAGCAATAATTTTAAAATGCCCTATTTTCCTGAATTCTTTCTATGTTACTGGACCATTTGATGACGTGATCTATTGAAAAATCAATTGTGAAAGCATCTTTTAGACAACTGTTTTCAACCAAAAATCTGTAGCCTAACATTTTTCATTTTCATTAGATGAACAGTAGCCTATAGGGAATATGGTATGGAAACCAGTTGTGTATTGATAGGAGGAGAATGGACTGCCAAGTAAGAGACTAAGTTAATCCATCAACAGTTCCTGTTATGCCTTTCTCTTTAAGTACTAATATTGGGGTGTAAACAAGTAAGGTACCGGTATAACAAGGATAATACAGGCTCGTACCATGATTTCCTTTGCTTTAAATGAGGGACCCAGAAATTTTATTTCTAGATGCTGGTTATAATTTTAATGACCTTGAGGTCATCTGCCCTTATTAGATAGGGGAAGGGTAATGATCCAGATAAATACCTCTAGTTGACAGGTAGGGACAATGTGATGTTCATTCTTGTAGTGTTTCAAATTAATTTTGCAATCTAACCTGATTTTTTTGTAAATACAATTAATTTGTATAGTACAGTAACTAAAAACTGTACAGCACAGTTAAGCTGATGAATAAATCCAAAAACTTCAAATCCTTGAGAAGAAAACTAGAGTGAAAAAGAAAAGATATAAGAAGCAGGAAAGTATCAGCATGAAGGATACCTAGGGACAAATTAGATAGATGAAGCAGTGCTAACAAATAATGAAGTCATCATGTGTGGATGACTGGTAAGAGGTTTACTGCTAGACTTACAAACTCTTGACCCTTCTCATAGGATATAACCCTACATTAATAAAATCAAAGCTATATTGATATTCTTGAATAAATATTCGTCTATTGAGACGTAGGCCTAACCTACCTTGTTCAATTTGAAGAGAATAAAATGACTTCAATTATCATAAGTCTTGGGATATACCACCTTAATATACCGTACCATACGTTAAACTGTTAAGTATTCTTTACCATAGCCAAACTAGCATAACACAATAAATGCCGTATCAGAAAGGCAAGAAATTTACGTACGTAGGCCTAAAATTATCGGGAGCAAGGTATGGTTTGATACATGTTCACAGCCTTCGGTACATAGTTTCAGAGCAATTTCGTTCCGAGTTGCAAAACTAAAGGTAAATTAGATACTGATCTAATATCAGCATTCACTCTCACAAGATTATCTGATCATTTCAACATCGCAGGCTCGAGGATAGTACATCGCCCTTGTCCACTTTCGAACAACGCGCGCTGCTACAGATCAGATGGAGCAAACCGTTCACAGGTACACGTAAAACCTGATCCCGCTCCCGATGCATCAGCTTTGGAGCTGTTGATCAACTGTTTGCTACCGTGAACGCAACCACTCTCCTCACCCAGCAAGGCTACTGCTGCTATGACCAACAAATGCTGGCGCAGGGGCATTCCCATCTTGAAAGCCTGTACTGTGAGTATTTCCATGTTACTGCTTGAGTCTTCAGGCTTAGACTGGTTTGATGCAGCTAATCATTTCATCTCCACATAGCTACCGTACCAAATGTGATGCAATAATATGATTTGTATTGTAACCTTGGTCTACCTCTACAATTCTTGTCTTCTACTCTTCCTTCCATAAAAAAAATTGCCAATCCTGGTTGTCTTAGTACAGTACTGTATGTGCCCTATCAACCTATCTCTTTTCTTCATTAGCGCTCTTCCGCTCGTCTTCTTACTCCATCTACCCATTTGAGTTTAATCATTTTCCTGCACTACCGCATTTGAAATGCTTCTGTTCTCCTGCATCAACAGTCCAAGTTTTACTTCCACACAGCGCCACACTCCAGACAAAGGCTTTAAAAAATGTATTTCAAATATCTAAATCTATATTTGATGTCAACACATTGCTTTTCTGCGTCTTCGGTGGCGTAATCGGTAGCATGCTGAACTGCTATGCCCAAGATAGCGGGTTCAAACCCGGTCGAAGTCGTCGAATTTTTTAAGAGCGTTAAAAATCCTTCAGTATGCCTTCCTTCGGAGGGGAAGTAAAGCCGGCGATCCCATGTCATAGATTTATGGCATGTAAAAGATCCTTTCACAGACTTAACTTGTGTAAAGCAAAATTTGTTAGGTTAGATTTCGTCAGAACGCTCTATCAAAGTTCCAACGTTCACCACTAGGTATCATTGATATCTGGTGGCGAAAGTTGGAACTACTTGAAATTGAACGGAACTTGTAGCTCACCCTTTAGAGTATCCGCTGGAAGCAGCTACAGACTCAGGCGAGTCGAACATGTCCTCGGACACTCCCGGCATTAAAAGCCATACGATAAATAAATAAATAAATAATTTTTCTGCAGAAATTCTTCCCTTACCTTTGCCAACCTACTTTCTATACACTCGTTGCTTCGTCCATCACTGCTTATTTTGCTCCTTACTCCCTTTAACTTTTCCATCTGCCTTTAATTGATGTCAATAGGTGTTTCTGATTTCTTACGGCTGCATTCCATTACTTTGTTTTACATTTTGTGATTTTGTGGCTTTGGTGGCGTAGTGGGTAGCATGCTGAACTGCTATACCCAAGATGGCGGGTTCAAACCCGGCCTACAGTCGTCGGATGATTTAAGGGCATTAAAATCTTTTTTTTTTTCACGAGTAAACATTTTTATTCACTGGCAGAAAACATGTACATATACAGATGCATCAAAATACAGCGTGAATCCCACATAAGATAAACTTGTGCGTGGGCTTCATGAATACAGTTTTTAATTTATTTGCAACATGGTATTTGACTGATAATAGTAAGAAAAGTTTATAGTAAAAGCATTTATTATAAGGACACTAAAAATAAAAAAGATGATACATTACTTATTTGTGACTGAGTTGGTTTAAATATGTTGGTGAAAATTTATAAGTTCATTTACTCTATCAAAGTTATTAGGGAACCATATAAAAAGCCTTTTCTTCAGTATATTCAGGGTGTTATTTGTCACATTTACTGACAATATATTGTATATCCTATGCTAAGACAACTTAAATTCCTTTGGCCAAGTTTTATTTATCTATTTATCGTATGGCTTTTAGTCCCGGGAGTGTCCGAGGACATGTTCGGCTCGCCTGAGTCTGTAGCTGCTTTAGCGGACACCCTCATTAGGGTGAGCTACAAGTTACGTTCAATTTCAAGTAGTTCCAACTTTCGCTAACAGATATCAATGATACCTAGTGGTGAACGTTGGAACTGTGATAGAGCGTTCTGACGAAATCCAACCTAACAAATTAGCTTTACACAAGTTTAGTCTGGGAAAGGATCTTTTACATGCCATAAATCTATGACATGGAACCGCCGGCTTTACTTCCCCTCCGAAGGAAGGCATACTGAAGGACTTTTAATGCACTAAAAAAATCCGACGACTTCGGCCGGGTTTTTACCCGCTATCTTGGGCACAGCAGTTCAGCATGCTACCAACTACGCCACCGAAGCCGCTTTTGGCCAAGTAGTGTGTTTCGACGAGGGTTATTTATTCCAGTTCTGTCCTGAAGTCTAGTGCACATTTTAAGTTTCTGTCCATTTGAGAAGAGCTTCATATTTTTATGTATAAATATGATTGATGACTGGACAAATAACTATCATATGTTAAGCACCATGCTTTGTTGATACAGTTCACATGTTGGAAAAGTTGGTGGCTTTTTGTACATAACTTTTAGAATGAGATACTGGCAGGTTTTTACCTGAGCCAAATGTGAATCAAGTATTCCACCCCAACCATTTATTCAATATTGTAGTTGTGACTGGACTAAGGCAAAATATACAGTTCTCAAGACATTCGCTGACAAGATATTTCTGATTCTGTAAATTATGTAAATTAACTTTTGAAGTTTATTGGCCAATTTTGAAGCATGCATGTTCCATTTTAAATGGCTATGTATAATAATCCCTCAATATGTAGCATTCATTGACTTCTGTAGAGTATAGCAGTTGCATCTTTTGCCATTGTTACAAATTGGTGTGTGGATCTTTAGTGTTAAATTGTCTGTGGGTTGTAATGTTTTGTTGTGTGAGAAGCATAGGTATTGTGTTTTGGTTTCATTTAAGGTAAGGAGGTGGTTTCTTAGCCATTTTTGGACTGTAGCAAGGGTTTCTTGAGTTCTATTAAAAGTGTCCTCCCAAGTTGTTCCTGTGACTGTGACGGCAGTGTCATCAGCATAATTATGAGGTAATCATCGCATTACAGTTCAGTTCACACAAATCGTTAGTATATAACAGAAAAAGAATAGGACCTGAAGCTGTTCCTTGGTGTATTCCAATTTTTTACTTCAGCACTTCTACTTAGAGTATCTTTGATTCGTAATTTTGTATTCTGTTAAAAAGAAAGCTTTTTAATAGTTCTTGAGGAGTACCACGAATACCTTCCTTTTCAAGTTTTCTAATGAGTATATTGTGGTCAACGGTGTCAAAAGCCTTTCTTAAATCCGGGAACACACAAATTGTTCTTTTAGACCTATGCCTTTCTTCGGAGGGCATTTGAAAGAACCTATCACTGCAATTAGTGATGTGCAGCAAAATTTGTAGGCTATATTTGGCTGGTTAGGAAACGGTCTATCAAGTTCCAACATTCTTCGCTAGTGTTAGAGACAGTAGCATCTGGTAGCGAAAGTTGGAACTACTTGAAATTGAACTTGTTGGAGCTCTCGGGCATTCAATCAAACATGCCCAGCTTATGGCCATTGGCTGCTACTCTTATATCATATACATGGTGTCCACAGAATTTTCAATGTTAATTTTCCAGACTTTTCCTGACCATTTTTCAACAAAATTCCTGACTCGCGAAGTCATCGTAACATTGGAAAAAAGGTTTATTGAGCAAATATATATAAATTTATCTCTTATTTGCAGACTCCACCATCCCCATAGCTGCCCAACGCCCGCCTCTTTATTCATTTAAAATACAAAATAAAGTAGATTATAATGCAATAATACATAAATCAAAGTACTTAATAACCTAAACTATAGTGATGCCACCAAATCCCTACGACAAAGCCAAAAGAGCGTATAAAAATAGGTAAAAGAGGTTTTTGTGAGTTTGCATTCACAAATTCTCATAGTGTGTTTCTTTTGTTTTTGTATTTCTCATAGTGTTCTTCTGTTGTTTTTGTATACCGTACAAGTCAAATGTACTTTTTTTTAATATAACCGTCTGTTTCCGGTTGTGACCAATGGATGTCGGTGTTTGTTTCTTCTCCCATCAATTTGGAGGACTGTATTTAGTAAACCCTTTTTACTAATTATTTTATGAGAGGTTATGAGCCCAGTTAAACGCTTATTGCTGTTAATGTGTGGACTTTGTGATGGGAGAATGTCGGTCGTTAAAGGGTGTTGATATGTGCGGCGCACATGTGGACAGTTAAGTGTGCATCCAAGATAGTTTTTGGTGAATTTTGTGGACGATTTTCTATTGTGAGGACTAGGCCTATTTGTACGCTTTATTTTAAGTATACATACTAACATGGATGCAACTACGGGAAGCAGCGAGCGAGTAGTTGCAACAGTGAGGTTACAGGACGACAATTGGGAAGCGTGGAGCACCCGAACAAAGGCATTGCTTCAAACAAGGCGTCTGTGGGACGCGGTTCAAGGTTTCCCACGAAAGACCGATACAGGAGAGGTAGAAGATACACCCGTTGAAGAGTACTCCGAGGCCCAACTGGGCAAAGATCAAGACGCGAAAAACTTGCTCATAGGTTTGGTCACCGACCCTTTCCTAGGTGATATCAAAGAAGCGGAGACAGCTAAGGAAGCATGGCAGAATCTTCTGACTTCATGTTGCGATACCGGAGTCCTTCAAATTGTGACGATGTTAGAAGAATTGTGTCTTTTTAAGAAAACTAGTGACATTAGCATGCGTACATTTGTTGATAAAGTGCTTACTTGGTGTGCACGGTTGGACGATGTAGGTATAAAATTTACGGATAAGGCCAAAGCTGCTTTTATTCTCAGAGGACTGGAAAAGCGGGAGTACGAAAATTTGATACGTTCATTGGAAAGCAATGAAGAAAACTTAAGTGTAAAGGTAGTGCGAGCCAAACTATTGTTGGAGGAGAGAAAGAACAAGTTGGACAAACTAAAGATGGAGCGAGAACAGGAGACTTATGCGAAGCTGAATAAGGAAGAATCTGCGGGTGAAAGCGTGAAGGCAATGGTGGCAGCCATGCGCTTAAATTCCAAGGGGGTCGTCAACAGCAGCAAAAATGTCAACAAGCCAACAGGTAGTGGTGGATTCATGTGCCACGAACAGGGGCATATTGCGAAGTTCTGTGATTTAGTTCATGAAGCAAGAAAGAAAGGTTCAGTTTTGTGTTTTAATTGTGCTCCATTACAGCCTGAACACACAGTATTACGCAGGTCGAGTAGAGAGAGAAAACGTCCCAGTAAGTGTGTGTGTTGTAATGAAGTCAAGGTCAAATGTCGCATTGTCATGTTGAGGTCAGAATATAACGATCCGGTGTCTTTTCAAGAAGCCACCTCACGAGATGACAAAGATAAATGGTTTGAAGCAATGAACCAAGAGATTGCCCTCTTGGAAAAACATAATGTGTGGACACTTGCAGAAGATTCAGGTGGAAAGACTGTCATAGGCACCAAATGGGTGTATAAAACTAAACAAAACCAAGAAGGTGAAATACTTAGGTATAGAGCACGTTTAGTAGCTCAAGGTTTCAGTCAGATAAAGGGTACTGATTTCCTCGAATCCTACAGTCCTGTGGTAAAAAGGAAAACTATTAGGACCCTTATAGCCATAGGAGTAGAGCGTGAATGGGATAATTGTCATTTGGACATTGTATCGGCATACCTTAATAGCAAAATTAAGGAAACTGTATTTGTAAGTCAACCAGAAGGTTTTCGCAGTGTAGAATACCCAGACTATGTGCTAAAACTCAACAAGAGTGTTTACGGTTTATGTCAAGCTGGTAAAGATTGGCACAATTGTATCACTGCACAACTTGTCAAGCTTGGCTTAAATCAAAGCAAATGTGATCCATGTCTGTATTTTAACCCAGATCATGACCTGTATGTTGCCCTTTGCTACCATACAAGGAATGATATGCAAATGTTTGTTGTTAGTGTAAGACTAGTTATGTATTTTTTTTTTTGTTTTAAGTTTTTTTTGCAATTTGTGAATGGGGGGAAGTGTGAGTTTGCATTCACAAATTCTCATAGTGTGTTTCTTTTGTTTTTGTATTTCTCATAGTGTTCTTCTTTTGTTTTTGTATACCGTACAAGTCAAATGTACTTTTTTAATATAACCGTCTGTTTCCGGTTGTGACCAATGGATGTCGGTGTTTGTTTCTTCTCCCATCAATTTGGAGGACTGTATTTAGTAAACCCTTTTTACTAATTATTTTATGACAGTTTTTACTATGATGTACTATAAAAATGGAAACTTACCATTATGACCAGTGAGTTATTGCCTTTTATCTTCAGAGATTAGTTCAACTAGTAACATCAAAATATTGCTGTAAAACACAAAATACTGTATGGTTAATACCAAAAATTCCTGACTTTCCAATACTTTTCG
Source organism: Meconema thalassinum (assembly GCA_946902985.2). Taxonomy (NCBI): domain Eukaryota; kingdom Metazoa; phylum Arthropoda; class Insecta; order Orthoptera; family Tettigoniidae; genus Meconema; species Meconema thalassinum. The sequence goes on along the minus strand of OX336388.2, from coordinate 1,620,779,364 downwards.
CCATTTTTCCTGACTCAAGCCATTTTTTCACACTTTTTCCTGACTTTTCCTGACCTTCCCTGCCTGTGGACTCCATGATATATCACATTTGTTGATTTTCATCATGAATTCTTTCCTCAAGATGGAGTGCATTCCATTTAAAATCTCATTCAAATCCTCTGGTGAATCGGCTAACATGACAATGTCATCAGCAAATCTCAAAGTTGAAATTATTTCTCCTCGAATCTTTACTCCTACTTTAAATATTTCTCTCAATTCCTTCATTGAAAAGTATGGGTGATAAGTTGCAGCCAAACGTTAATTCTTTCTGAATACAGCCTTGAAATGCTAATCGCAGAATTTAGTAAAAGGTTAGCCAGCTTTCAACAGTGATAACCATTAACAATAATTTATCCGCTTGAGTTGACATTACTTCAACTTTCATAGCTGAAGTCTGGTTTCTGTATAGATTGTAGATCACCCTCCTATCCCTGAACTTTATTCCAACGCTTTTCAAAATATCGTAAAATTTACTCCAATCAACACTATCAAAAGTATTTTCTATGTCTACAAGCCATGAACAAGTTGTTATCTTTCCTTATTATTTTTATAACGCAGCCAATGGCCATGAACTTTTCTTCTCAGGACGGGTCAGGGAAGGGATATTGGAAGGAAATTGGCCGTGGACCTATCGAAAGGAACCGTCCCGGCATTTACCTGGTGGTGTAAATGGGAAACCACGAAAACCATTTTCAGGACGGCTGAGGTGGGATTTGAACCCACGCTCTCCCGATGCCAGCGAGGCACAAGGTAGGGCGTTAGCGCTTTCGACCACCGTGGTCTCTATTCATTTATCATGAGGGTTTTAACTTAACAGTCTGCCTAGTCAAAACCTTTCGTTTCATGTTTTTATTACATTACAGGTACATGTTTCGAAACAGTCTCAAATGAAAATGTATGTATGTTTTAAAATTGTATTTACAATTTATTTGGTTTTTAGATAAAACCTAGGGAGCTCTAGTTCCCCCCAGCAAAGTGGTGCTTTAATACGAGTGGTTTAGTGCAAAAGTGGAAAGTCCAAAATTATTTCTTTTTGTTTTTCCCTTTTACATGGTGGCCACTCACATCGGTCAACGATTTTCCAGGAGTAATTCTCATTTTTCCAGACTTAAAAATAAGCGCAAGTCCCGGGGGGGACTTGATCGGTTGCCTACTTCAAGACAAAAATTAGTGGTGATTGCGTTATTGATACACAAGCCTACACACAAGTGATTTATTTGTTGTTTTAAAAAAAGCCTTTGTGACTGAAATATCCGCTAAAAAAAAGAAGAATGGCGCCTGCAATTTTAATGCGGTGAATTTGTCTATACTCAATATTTTGTTTTACAAAAATAATATCGCGTGTTCTCCCACACAGAAACAGGTAGCCTGAGGAAATTTATTTCGTTAACGATACAGGGCTCACCCAAAACCCCAGCGGGAGTATGATTTAAGATGGAAAGATTTTTATAATTAATTAACAGAGACTATTTTCCAGAAGTTTTCAATTTTTTCGTCATTTTCCAGGAGTTTTTCAGACCTAATAAACATCCAGGAGTTTTCCAGGAGTAGTGGCCACCATACTTTTACGATAGAAAATAATAGTATTTATTTGGTGTAATAGTGAATAAAGTCAGAATTTCAATACCAATCCCCCAGAGTACAGCAGTTTCTTAATGCAATAGTACGATGCTTTTCAGTCTGTCAACACGATTGTGCCCAAACGAGATGGATATTCCATTGTGAACGTAATTTATACCGGCTTAAAACGGGAAAGAGGGAACATAAGGATATCTGGACAATGTTAGCAAAATAATTCTTCTTTATTGGGGCATCCTTTTTTAATCATTTTAAAGCATATATTAATATCTATATATACACACAATTGTTGCAGCACTGTAGTAAATAGTGACATGTGATTCCATTGATTTACCATGAGCTGTTCAATTTCAAAACTCTAATATCCAACAATATGAACAAGAATCATATTGATTGGTATTTGCCCTATTTCAAACCACTTAATCAAACTCAAACAAACCCTCTACAGAGTTTGATTCTGTGTCTTGACATGGGGAAAGATTTTGGTTACAATGAACCTTATTCTCAAGGAGCATTATGAGTATGGAACTTGATTACGGTACTCAATTATATAGCAGAACATCACGTCTAGGTAGTACCCATAGCCCTCCTAAAAGAATTTTGATAACTGCGTTAATCAGGAAGGTTATGGCAACTTTCCTCATGCTTTAACAAATTTGTAGACAAACTTTCTGGATTTCACTATAGCTTACGGTATGCGTAACATGCCTTGCTAACATGATGTATTGCTCGATCGTTTTGAGTAATGCATTTCCCTCAACCCCCACCCTCGGCGAAATACTCTACCTAGCCTACAGCACATTTTGGTCAGAGTTACCGGTAGGCTACTTGTAACGCAGAGAATATTTTATATTATTCTACACACCATGATATTTACTGAGTTTACATAGTGTACTCAAATCGATTTGAGTACACTTACCGTATTCAATACGGTCATGTAAACGGGACTCGGTTCGTATTGATTTTCAAGGTCGATACAGTAAAATTGTGGGATAGGATCGAAACAGGTAAACATGTAAATGCGGATCGTACTGAAAGCGATTCTGCGCACTCTTGAGTTACAATTAATAACTATTTTAGGTCTACTTTCGTCTGTCGCCTGACTCTCGAATCGCTTGTTTTACTTCCTGTCCATATTCTTCGTTACTGTCTGTGGTCTTTTCGTGTTTGATAAGCATTGTTTGCTTGCAGGTGTTTTTAGCGTTAATGTATTTTTGTCCGTTTTACTTCTAATGCCTGGTGTATCCGTAGGTAAAATGTGGTCAACAGAAAAAGTGAAAATACACCGTTTAACTTTGCTGATTAATCCGTTCCTTTTTCCAGTTGAATAAATTGAACACAGACTGGCTGAGTGGCGCAGCGATAACTTTCTCACCTGCTTTTACCAAGGTAGCAGGATCGAATCCTGGCGTAGTCGGGGTGCTTAGGCCTGAATGCGAGGGAGCTTTGTCAGTAGATTTACTGGCACGTTACAGATCCCATTCATGGCAACATTTTGGCAGCCCGGAGTCTCTAAAAGCTTCAGCAATTAAAAGGGGCGACTGTTGCCCATAAACTTCGTAAGAACAAACAACATCAAAATCTTCCGCGCATCCATTTTTCATGTTTACAAGCAACCCGTCAAAGAAACGTCGGATGATAACGGTAACAGTGCAGGAGACATGAACCCAGGGGGGAAATAATAATAATGCATTTTATTAATCCCTTAACGAGTCAAGGACTCATATAATCAGGAATCGTACAGTTTTATCTTGTTGGCGACAAATTACAATTCAATGTTTAGTTTACAAAGTTTTCAGTATGAAAATATATACAACATTTTGTAGCTTTATAAAAAATTTGAAATACCGGTAAATATCTTTTCAAATGATTCAAAATTGATCTGGGAATGATGTAGTTCACTCCTCGGCTGTCTATAACCCACCCGCCATCCCAAATTATAACATGACTTAGCTGTATCTGCCATTACCAGCGTTACCATTACCAGAGGGAATTATTGAACTTGGAGTACCCCAGGGATCGGTTTTGGGCCCACTACTCTTTCTTCTATATATCAATGATATAACACAGAACGTTCATTCACATAAGGAAATTTTGTTTGCGGACGATACAACACTCGTAATAAAAGGTGAAAATAAACAGGTCATACAGCAGTCTGCTGACTCCGTTACAGGAGAGTTAACCAAATGGTCACAAGATAATCGCCTCATAATAAACTATAAAAAAGCAGTATGTCTAAATTTCCACACTCTACAGAATAGGAATCCTGCGAAGCCGAATATAACATTAAATGGTCATCAAATAGAAAATAAATCAGAAACAAAATTTTTATGACTATGGATACAACATGACTTGAAATGGAATAAACATATACAATATCTGAATACTAAACTGAACTCGATGTGCTTTGCGTTACGTATTTTGAAAACCTGCACTAGCATGCACACATTAAGAAATACTTAGTTTGCTTATTTCCATTCATACTTAAGATATGGGATCATATTTTGGGGTATGTCGCCAGATGTACTAAGCACGTTTAGGATACAAAAGAGGGCGATTAGAATTATGGCAAATGTAAACTCTAGAGAATCATGTAGACCTCTGTTTAAAGATTTAAACATTCTCCCACTGCCCTGCATATATATCTTTGAAAGTATTATGTTTTTAAAAAGAATTTAATGAATAAAGATGTTTTTCTTAAAACAAACAATGATGTTCATAGGCATAACACAAGACAAAATCAAAGCATTCATATTTCACACACACACACACAAGCATATATCAAAAAGGAACTTTTCACACTGGAGTTAAATTATACAATAAACTACCCCAGTATATAAAACTGGCCCCAAAAATTAGAACCTTTGATAGAATGTTGAAAGCTTATCTGAAGTGCCATTGTTTTTACTCAGTAGTTGAATATTTTAGCGTATAGGAGTGATGGAATCTATAACTATATTTTACTTTTTAATTTAATTTTAATACCTAGCTGTATGTTGTTGTATTTATAGAATTAAGTTTTCATATTATGATAATAGAGTGAGGTGTAAATAGTTTTGCAATAAGATTGTATCTATTAAGATTTGCTATTATAATAAGTTATAAGTAGTTATAATCTTAGTAATATATACCTGTTAGTTCTTTTATTTTATGCATGTAAATTCTGACGTGTTCTATATCAAAAATGTATTGAATGCATGTATTTGATCAAATGGAATTAATAAAAATCTATCTATCTATCTATCTACAACAGTATTGCCAACCCCACGCATATTGTACTAATTGTATATGTGGTCTTTCGTCCAGTACCAGATCAATGTTCTTTTTGTCAACCATGCCCTGCTAGCTCCTCAGCCTTGCCCCCACGATTCTAACCATAGTTTTGTCCAATGCAATGGTTTTTGATAATGGTTACATCCTAACGCGTCCAGATCAATTGTTACAGCCTAACGCGTCCAGATGAATGGTTTTGACAATGGTTGCAGCCTAACACGTCCAGTGAAACTGTGAGTGACCCGCTAGCTACCCGCGGCCACAGGCTTCACCTACACTCGACCATTCGAACCTTCGTTTTGTCCAATCCAATAGTTACAGCCTAATGCGTCCAGTGAAACTCTGAGTCAGGGTCCTGTCTCATGCACTAGTAATATGATAATTACGGTGCAGGCCTTTTATTTAGCTGTTTAATATGAGTTAGCCAACATAACTGCAGGTTGGCCACCATAAATTATATACCGTATTGAAATAGATTTCAATACGAACTAAAACTGCTCATGTAAACGGGCAGCGTACTGAAAACAGGATCGTATTCAAATAGATTTGAGTTCGCCATGTAAACGTAGTAAATGTGATATACCACGGTTTTAATATTAATGGAGAGAGCGTTAGACCAATAAGAATGATTTTCTACAGAAACCAACGTACGTTTTTGAAGTTTTCTATTGCGGAATTGTACATGATAATTACGGTATCTAAAGCATGCAGTAGGCCGCTAGAGGTACGGTAGCAAATTTCCTTACACCCAATGATATTACGAACTATGCATTTTAAATGCAATAGCACAAGGTAGAAACTACTTTTGAAAATGAATGTAACTTCCGCGTGTTACATATGATATCCAACCGAAGAAAAATACAAATGTCGAGTAAAAATCTATCCAAGTAATGCCATAACCTCATCAAAACTCGCCAAAACATTCTCACACACAAATCTCCTAGATGCAATGTTCTGGCTAAAGGTAATCACTTTATCGATCAATATAAAATCACATGTACACATATAACTACAGCCACAAACTCAAAATCTGTCTTCAGGAATTTTAAACGGCACGCCCGCAGCTTCAAAGCAAGAGAACGCCACGCCATTTTGACCAATAATCCAAGGCGCCTTTCTTTCTGGTTGCTGGCTCCATAAAGCGCTGTCGAGCGCTGCACCGCTTCGGAACAAAAAGCAAGAAGCAGCCTAAAATCCATGCAATATAGATATGTTCCACCAACAACCAATAAGAACCCAGCAGCCTCTAGCCAATCAAACAGTGGATCAGCTCTGTACCTAGCCGCTCGTGCGAATATCGCGGTGTCTCTGACTACACTCACCAGAGCGCAGTAAGGTGTAACAGCTGAAGATCGAAATTAGAAAGTGATTACCATTGGCCTTATGGGAGCTTCGTTTCCTAATGTTCTTCTTCCATGCCTTAATTTAAGGTTCGTCTTCGAATATACTGGCCTATACAAGCTGCCTGGGTTGCAGAGAGGAGTGCACTATACAGTTGGCCCTTGGTTGCATGTGCAGCGTAAAGAACTGCGCTCGTCCCAACCCACTATGAGTGATGAGATTCAATACATCACGCCTCCATTCAAGAATATATATATATTATTTGAATCAATAAGCCCAGAATTTTGGTTGTAGCGCAAACTTGCTACCATGGTAAGGAGCCGCCTCTGCTGTACAATGATATCCAGTATTCGCTAGGCTATAGGCCTAGAGAATGTCTTAATTTCCCGTTCTCTGGACGTATTTAAAGCCAGTGCGATATTTTTAAAATTAGTTTCGCCCTCAATATATTGTAGGAAGCACATCTGGTCGACATCATCATCATTATTTATTCACCATATCAATTCCAATACATTTATCGTCGCCGTATTGTAACTTTTCTTTACCTATTTCGTTTTGGCGAGTGTAACCGCAAACTGTAACCAAACCTAACCCAGGTTAAAACCAGAGGGAGCGCCAAAACACGCCTAATCGCTGGTAATAATTGCCAGCCAATAACAAGCCGGGCTGACGCGGTGACCGACGGATGATAATTCGCGTTTCACTCTCATAATACAACTAATACAAGAAGGACAATTAAACGAAGCAACTCAAATCGCTACTGATCTAATTAGGGAGGCGATCATGCCAGCAAAGGAGAGCAAATCACAGCCTTGGTTCGACAGTGAATGCTACGACAAAAGAAAGGAAACCTTGAAGTTGTTACACGAGGCAAGGTCAAAGGACACGAAAAGTGAGCTACAAGAATACGCCAAGCACAGGAAAGACTATAAAAAACTCTTGATACTGAAAAAATCCAACTATATGGAAACGGAGGCACAAAAATTAGCGGAGGACGCGAAATCAGACCCCTTCCTGCCCCTCAGAAGGAAAATCGCAACCAGGCCGAAAGAAATTCCAATGGACAGGTGGGAGACACACTTCAAAAAACTACTGAACCAGGAGAACAAAACATGCGCCTTCAAAGTGGACGCGATATCCTCAAAAGAGCAAGAAAAACAAGACATCCAGGAACAAACGGAGCAAACCATGCAAATAACACCAGCAGAAGTAACACAGGCGATACATCAAACAAAAAACAAAAAGGCCTCAGGCCCAGATCAAATACACATGGAACACCTAAAACAATCACGAGAGACCTTGGTACCAATTTGGACAAAATTATTCAATGAATGCCTAAAGTCTGGAACGATCCCGGACTGTTGGAGAATATCATCCATCAGGACTCTATACAAAAGGAAAGGAGATACGAACGACCCTAACTCATACAGGGGAATCGCACTGGAAAATAATATCTTTAAGATATATACAAAAATCCTAGCGTCAAAACTGGAAACATTAGCAAATATTCCTGAATGCCAGTTTGGTTTCATACGAGGTAGAAACACAACACAAGCAGTCAGATACCTCCTGGAAGAAATAGAAGAAGCTTTGAGACATCCGAACGGAAAGTACTACGCTGTCTTTATTGACTATACGAAGGCGTTCGGCCTCCTAAACAGGGAAATACTGAAGACAAAATTGAAAGACATGATTGGGACAACACATCCTCTTGTCAGGGCAATTGAAAACATTTTAAAAGTCAATTTTGTACAGATTGAGGATACAGTCGACGTATCAGACACGTTCAAACAAACAAATGGAGTCCTGCAGGGAGATCCAATGAGCCCCTTGTTGTTCAACATCGCCACAGCAGACATTACAGACATCCTTCAGCGCACTTATCGTATACGCGGATGACATGGTGTTGGGATCACCAAATAGAAATGACCTGCAACGAGCCCTAATACAGCTGGAGAAATGGGTACTGGAAAACCGCCTCACCATTAATTTGGAGAAGACAGTCCAAATGGCATATCGGAAAGGAGGAAAAATTGCAGGTAGTGACTCCCTTACTCTTAATGGAGAACATCTGAAAATTGTCAATCAATTTAGGTATCTTGGAATTACCTTGCAAACTACTACAAAGTCGTTTAGATGCCATATTCAGGAGAGAACTGCAGCAGCCACAAGAGCAATCTCAGCAATAAAGAACCTTCCAGCTCTGTCCCTATAGAGAGATAGATTTTTATTAATCCCATTTGATCAAATACATGCATTCAATACATTTTTGCTTTAGGACACGTCAGAATTTACATCTATACAATAAAAGAACTAACAGGTATATATTATTAATATTATAACTATTTAACTTATTATAATAGCAAATCTTAATAGATACAATCTCATTGCACAACTATTTACACCTCACTCTATTATCATAATATGAAAACTTAATTCTATAAATACAACAACATACAGCTAGGTATTACAATTAAATTAAAAAGGTAAAATATAGTTATAGATTCCATCACTCCTATACGCTAAAATATTCAACTACTGAGTAAAAACAATGGCACTGCAGATAAGCTTTCAACATTCTATCAAAGGTTTTTATTTTTGGGGCCAGTTTTATATACTGGGGTAGTTTATTGTATAATTTAACTCCAGTGTGAAAAGTTCCTTTTTGATATATGCTTGTGTGTGTGTGTGATATATGAATGTTTTGATATTGTCTTGTGTTATGCCTATGAACATCATTGTTTGTTTTAAGAAAAACAGCTTTATTCATTAACTTCTTTTTAAAAAACATAATACTTTCAAAGATATATATGCAGGGCAGTGGGAGAATGTTTAAATCTTTAAACAGAGGTCTACATGATTCTCTAGAGTATAAATTTACTATAATTCTAATCGCCCTCTTTTGTATCCTAAACATGCTTAGCACATCTGGCGACATACCCCAAAATATGATCCCATATCTTAAGTATGAATGGAAATAAGCAAAATAAGTATTTCTTAATGTGTGCATGCTAGTGCAGGTTTTCAAAATACGTAACGCAAAGCACATCGAGTTCAGTTTATTATTCAGATATTGTATATGTTTATTCCATTTCAAGTCTTGTTGTATCCATAGTCCTAAAAACTTTGTTTCTGATTTATTTTCTATTTGATGACCATTTAATGTTATATTGGGTTTCGCAGGATTCCTATTCTGTATAGTGTGGAAATTTAGACATACTGTTTTTTTTATAGTTTATTATGAGGCGATTATCTTGTGACCATTTGGTTAACTCTCCTGTAACGGAGTCAGCAGACTGCTGTATGACCTGTTTAGTTTCACCTTTTATTACGAGTGTTGTATCGTCCGCAAACAAAATTTCCTTATGTGAATGAACGTTGTGTGTTATATCATTGGTATATAGAAGAAAGAGTAGTGGGCCCAAAACCGATCCCTGGGGTACTCCAAATTCAATAATTCCCTCATTGGACAATGTTTCATTAAGTAATTTGGTTCCATCATCCTTGTGTCTCAAGCTTACTATTTGTTTACGCCTTGTTAAGTAAGACTCGATCCATTTATTAGCTAGACCTCTAATACCATATTGATTTAGTTTGGTAAGGAGGATTTTATGGTCAACAACATCAAATGGTTTCGATAAATCAAAGAATAGGCCAGCTACATGTTCCTTATGGTCAATTAATTTCAGTATACAATTACTACATTCGTAAATTGCTGTCTGTGTAGATTTTTCCGTTCTGAATCCATGTTGTGAGTTTGAAAATAATTTATTTTTCTATGAAACTTATCAGTCTCTCATACATAATTTTTTCCACAATCTTTGCAATACCAGTTGGTAAGGTAATAGGACGATAGTTATCTAATTCATCTTTTGAACCGTTTTTGTGCACTGGAATTACTTTTTATAACTTCAAAATATTCGGGTAAGTTCCTGAGAGAATTGAACTGTTTATTAAGTGCGTAAGTGGATTTATTATATTTTCTGCACATTTCTTTAAAATTGCATCAGCGATGCCATCAATGCCAGCACAGAACTTCCTCTGGATTATTAATCACTTTATTATTTCTGGTCAGTGTAATGTTCCTTTGTATTTTAGCAGATTTTCCAGTTTCTTTCTTTATCACGGACCACATATCCCTGTTTTTATTAGATGATTGGGAAATAAAATTATCATTATGCATTTTCTTTGCTAGTCTTATTACCTTATTTAATATGCTAGTGTATTTTTGTAGTATAAATTGAATTCAGGTGTTGTGTGGTATTGTTTATATAATTTGTGTAGAAATTTATTTATTTCTTTGACATGAATTTATAATCCCTGTAGTTATCCAATTGCTAGTTTTGTTATTTTGAACAGTTCTTCGTTTAAAGGGGAATGCTATTTCAAAATAGTGTTATAGGGTACTGCTAAATGCATTAAATTTATCATTTTCTAGTTCATAAATTTCTGACCATGTTTTCTTATTTAATAAGTCATTGAAATATGTAACATTTGATTCAGTGAATGACCTGCACTTTGATTTTACTCCATTATCATTATTATTGATTGTTTCGGATACTTCAAAACTCAGTATTTGTCCATGGTGGTCAATAACACCCGGACAATAGACTTCTATTGAATGGTGATATTTATCTGTATTTATAAAAATTTGATCAGGAGTGGTTTTACTAAATTTTGTTATTCTTGTTGGGGTATTTACTGTAGGTTTCAGTCCATAGGAAATTAGTAACTGTGTTAATAATTCACAATTTCTAGCAAATTTTAAGAAATCCACATTTATATCCCCACAAATTATTATATCGAAATTTACTTTGCTCATGTTATTGACTAACAATTCTAATTTATCTATAAATAAAGGAAACATTCCTGACGGAGAACGGTATACGCATACAATTATTAACTTTAACTGCTGTATTTTTACGGCAGAGAATTCAAAATCCTGTTCCATAATTAGATAATCATAAGCTGTTACCTGTTCATGATCTAAATTATTTATTAAGAAGATGCAAGTACCACCATGGCTAATATTAGATCTAGAGTATTTACTAGCTTGTATAAACCCTGGGAATTGAATTAATTCGAGTTGTTCCTCTTTCAGCCAATGTTCTGAAATACATAGTGCTGAGATGTCTTTAAGTTCATTTTTAAGCATTAGATTTATGTAATCAATTTTATTATAAAGAGACTGGACATTCTGGTGGTAAATTTTAAATTTTTACTTTTGCAAGCTTGTGTTGGTGATTTATTCACATTATTATTATGATAATTGTTATTATTATTGTTGCTAGACCAATCCGAAATACCATTGTTACACTCCGCTAAATTTGACTTCAAAAGATCTGATTGCAAAACCTCACGTTTGGCTTCTTCTACCAGTTTCCCTGCTTCCACTCTAATGATATTACTGTTGAATTATTCTTACCATTTGAATTTACAATTTTGCAGATTTCATCACTAAGATACTCTTTTCCTAATCTATTTAAGTGTAGGCCATGCCGAGTGTGGAACTTCCTGTCTAATTTACTTACATCTATAATTTGGACATTTGGAAAACTCTTACAAATTTTATGAATTTTTCCATTTGTAGCCTCTATTTCTACATTTACACATGATTTGGGAATTAAATCGTATCTCTGCGGAATGTTTACAATAATGACATTTGTTTTTTGCATGGATGGCAATGTACCCTTTAAATCTTTGATTACCTTTTTACTCTCATTTCTATAGACGTCGTTTGCTCCAGCGATGATCACTGCGTAGTCCTTTGCAGTAAGGGACGCACACTCTCCTATCATTCCGTTCGTGACCTCTGCAATTTGAGCTCCTGGCTTTACTGTCGAAGTGACCTCCATTTCTCTGCTTCTCTCCAATACGCTTGCTGCTACATCTCGCCCGTGGCTATCCGCAAATATCCGCATCTTCCTGGATTTTCTCTTTATCACTTTCTTCTTTTCTTCTTGAGGAAAGTCATCATTCTCTTCGACAAGCACTCCAAATGAATTTGAGACGGGAATTTAAGTTACATGTACTCCATTTATAGGCCTAGGCTTATTCAATCTTACCTTACCAGCAATCACTGTCGACCAAGTTTCCTTGCTTTAGTCTCTGTTTCCTTTTAATTTATTCATCTCTTCCATTAACTTAGCAATATCTTCCTTTAGCAGATTTATAATTTCGTCTTTTGAGGACAGTTCGTTTCTCAGGTTATGACATTCGCATGACGGTATCGGTAGGCCTACATTACGACAATCGGTTTCACTTTTCTCCTCATTCAATTTTACCTGAGATCTTGTGATGATTTTATTTGCATTTTTTTACTTTTATTTTGCACGACGAGCATAAATCCGTTACGGTTACACTACCTGACGAGACACTAACACCGTTTACTGTCGTCATACTAGAGATTTAAGTTATCCTAGATGTTTACACCAAATTACACTAAATTTATTTTAATTATTACTACCTAATAGAATTAATCTAATTTCCTACCAATAAAGAAGAATGTGAAATACGTATATCTTCCAATCGGGTGAAGTCTCGTAAAAGCACCACTGCTCTACTTGGTTCAAACAGTGATTGAAGAAGTCACCGAATCTTTGGATACACGTTCCCACAACTTAGTTTAAGTTTATTAAATTATCAATAAGAATTTCTAAATACTATCAATATTCCGTATTACATTTGATCTAAGGAAAGTAACTTTATAGATTTTAAACCCCTGTTATAATATTTTACCACTTTTATCAAATATTTACACTAGCTGCTATTTCACTACACTTTCACTGTGACGCCATCTTGTCTTGAGACATTTTAACGCCACCATATCCCCTATAGGCTGTGTTTCTATCTCCCAAAATTTTAATAATGGCACCCCGTCGTGTTCGTTAAGCCGCCATTTTTTTCGCTGCCACGGCCTAGGGTGGGGGCTTAACGGAGGCAAGTGAATCAAAACGATCTAAAAATTTTCCGAGCATGGTCTCCAATCAAAACGTCCCTGATTGGCTGAGCACTTATTGGGTCCTTCCCGCCACACAGCCGCAATCAATTCCGCCATTAACCTCAATTTAACATAACCTAAGTTACTTAAATTACAAATATTAATGTTGGTGAAGGGTGGGTGACTTGTGGATTAGATAAGCCAATTTTAGTGTTGTCTTCTATAGATTTGTGGGTGGCATTGTGGTTTTGTGGCAATCTCGTTATCTTGTAGTCATTAAGATAAATAGTTCTATTTCGGGGGCCATCACTCTTTAGCGGTTTATCACAACCGTAGCCTACTATTACGAATAGCTGTACTTTATTAAGATTTTTCTGCACCTTCGCGAAATAGTGGCGTTGGATTGAGATTATTTTTGACTACCATTATGGGGTTTTAATAGTTTTTCATAGAACATTTTTGTTGTCTTATAGGTATGATTGATTTGACATGATAGGCCTGCATGTACAATTTTTTTCTGGTTTTGGGAATAATGCTAATTACCATTAAGTGCAACCGTGTTGACCAACACTGAAATATGAGTTCCAACACAATATGGACTTGGAACTTTTGTTCGATTAACAAAATAATGATGCATCAACAAGTCATCCTTGTAATCTCTGCAAATAATAAAAATATTTCCCATCCAATATAGGCGTATTCATGTTGAACGGTAGAAAGTTATCAACCTTTATTAAAGCAACACTGAAAAATGTTCATTTTGATTTAGCCTACTTACTCGGAGTCATCTGCATCAATGTCCCTAGATGTTCAGTTTTTTAATTATCCCTTTCCTATGGGCAAATAACACATGGATGTTCCCTGTTTTTCTTAAGGGTATTCACTGATCTTATGCTGAACTAATTAAGAATAGAGCATGTACCCCAACCCCTTAAATATGAAATTGTCAGGATAAAAACATGTCCATAACCAACAGAAATTTGAGAACACTGAGAACAGGAGAATGTTGTTCGACCATGGATGCAAGACCAGAAAGTCTTAAAGAGGAGTGTTTCATTTAGAGGCTTGGAACATCATGGTCAAGACCTCTGTACTTGGGTGTGTGCTCAATCTGTTTGAAAACCCGTTGACAGATCACGAGTTAATCTGTGGCTGGAATCCACTCCGTCCTATGCTAAGCTGCGAGTACTGGGCACCATTAGTGTTCTGTGACTACTGTATCAATTTCTTAAAATTGTGTCATAGGCCTATGCATAGACAAGCCACTGAGAATGTTCTCTGAATGGTGAATACCAGAAGGCTAGCCTACTTCGCTGCCTCCTTCACTAGCATTTCCAGGCACCTGGTCAGTTGATAAAATGAAATAGAATAATCACTTGAATGGTTCAAGTTGTCCTTGATTGTCCTAGTGGGACAGTGTACCCCCATTTCAGATCTTAGTTCAGAATTAGTTTCCTTGACGGAGTTGGAGAAACAGTCACAATACCTATGGTACTACTAGACCTAGTGCGGTACATGTAGCTGGAAGCAATATGAGACCAACCACTAGGTAGCTTATGTCCCATTAGTTGGGAGTGTTAGGGAATGGGAGACTGGTTCAACATGTCAGCCTATGTTATTGAATATGTCATTAATGTATGAGATCTAAAAGTGTATCATAGGAATATTAAAGCAAGCCATAATATATTATCAGTTGGTCAATTGGATACAACAAGTCAATGAAACATTCTGTTAATAATTAGGAAGTGTCGTAGGCAACCAGAGAAGCGACACAAGAAAAAACACCCGAGTCTTCCAGGCAGTTGTCATCGACTGTATTTCACATAGAGAAGAATGACTAAAATAGTTCCTTATGAAAAAATAATTGGTCAATGGCTTGAAATACAGTAGTAAGGACTTACATGCTGTCAGTAAAAGTGGAGTTAAGAAAGATGTCTGGAATATTTAAATCAGTAGTTGGTAGCCAGGATTTTTAAAATTACCATAGGTAATTGCACCATAATATGATTAGTAGCCTATGTGCGAGATTTTAGATGGTAGTTTTTTTTTTGTGAACCAAGAAACAACTCTTAACATGGATTATGTTCACGTTAGGCCTACAAGTTATTGGGAGGGAGGTTTATTCTACATACCTGTTGCACATAAAATGAGCTTCTGATTAGTACTCTGTGGGAATGTTTAAATGGATTGATGATACAGGGTTTATCAAGCCACTTTCTATGCATCTTTTAAAAACATTTTAGCATATCATAAGTTACTGTCATCATTGCTAATGCTGTAATCTGTCATGTTTATTTATGCAGCATGAGGAATTTGGAAACATTGGTAGGATTGATATATTGAGTGGAGATATAGTATGATAAAATTCAACTGTGTCATAGAAACCTAAGATGTATTTTTATTTCTCAACTTTATTTTCTGTTGACTCCAAAACAGCCTACCACCAGGGGGAAAGAAAAAAAAATTGTTGGTGATGTTTAAAGAGAGCAAATCTTGAAACACTGTGATTTAAGTGGTTGGTATCAAAAGCTGTATAGGAATAATGAAAATGTGAAGTCGCGCCCAAGTTTACGAAGCCTTGCCAGACTCAGCTGAAATTATCTTTGATGCAAATAAAGCCTCAATAGTTCAAGCTTTAGGACGACCTTTGACATGAGCACTATAATAGGCCTACATTTAGGATCGACATAGCCTGCAGTAGGTCGTATGCTACTGTATGCCCCTGGGCATGTTTTAAATAAAACTCAGCCTGCAGGTTAATAAGGTAGTATATTACTATAAATCTATCTCAAGCAAATCCAAGAAGTTACCAGACTGAGAAACTACATAGGC
Source organism: Meconema thalassinum (assembly GCA_946902985.2). Classification (NCBI taxonomy): domain Eukaryota; kingdom Metazoa; phylum Arthropoda; class Insecta; order Orthoptera; family Tettigoniidae; genus Meconema; species Meconema thalassinum. The sequence goes on along the minus strand of OX336388.2, from coordinate 1,620,763,361 downwards.
CTATCAATATTAAAAAAAAAAAGGTGGCGATGCAAAATGCACTTTTAATCCTTGCTTCATTACTTAAACCATAATATTTGTACATAAATACAGCAAGGACCTTAAATTATATGCCTTAGGCATAACCTACAAATAACATGTCATATATTCAGACAGCAACATCAATACGCAATGCTCAATCATGTAGTTTTATAGTGCACAAAATGTTATTGTACTGAATGTACTTCGAAATGATGAATAAAACTGGTGGAAACGACAGCCAATTGATTTACATCCAAAGTAGTAGAAACTTTCAGTTGATCAGCCAGAGTGTTGATTCGTACTTTTATTTTCACAAATTTCGATGAACAGTGTCACGCTGCAATTTAAACATAAACGTACATACAATTCCTCATCAATAAGTGATTTGCACTTCAACTGTCATGAACTGGAATAGATTTCTAGACATTTAATTGATGTAGAAATCTATTCCTCTCGCCGTCATGTTGGTGATAATTGTAAACAAGGCAGCCGGCAGCCAATGGCTGGTGATAATTGCCAGCCAATAACAAGCCAGGATGACGCGGATCATAATTCGCGTTTCACTCTCATTGCGTTTTAACTTGAGGTGAAGAATCAGCTGTTCATTACCGCCACGGGGTGCCATTATTAAAATTTTGGGAGATAGAAACACACCCATAGTAACGTACGGATTAGAACTGATCTAGGAACGTCTAAAACTCAGTCACTTTGAAAAAATAGAACGAGTCAAAGCCCGCTTCCTCAAAAATGCACTAAGAGTGGGAAAAGCAGCACCAACAAGAATGGTCTATAGACTAACAAAGGAGACCTACTACGCAGAAGACCTAAGGACCCAACTGCTTATACCAGCTACAGAACAATACTCTAAACATCTGGAGAGGAGGAAAGCCAAAAGCGAAGATATAGATCCGGACTTCTACGTTACAAGCGCCATGGTGGACAGGAACTGGATGAAGGAAAACCAGGAACTGAGACATGTCGTGACGAGACACGCCATCCACGGTTTTCATCACAGAGTGTGTGCAACAAAATCCTACCATAACCCAAGCGAAAGCTGTGTATGTGAGCTGTGTAACCAGAAATGTGACAGGTACCTCCAAAAGAACATTATCATTGACTGAGTACCTACAGTAAGATGTAAATTCTCTTCTTTTGGCCTTTCGGCTGCAATAAATTCTTATATAAGAGTTTTAACTTAATGTTACGAATCAGCTGTTCGTTAACGCCACGGGGAGCCATTATTAAAATTTTGGGAGATGAATGGTGTGTTTCTATCTCCCAAAATTTTAATAATGGCACCCCGTGGCGTTAACGAACAGCTGATTCCTCACCTCAAGTTAAAACGCAATGAGAGTGAAACACGAATTATGATCCGCGTCATCCTGGCTTGTTATTGGCTGGAATTATTACCAGCCATTGGCTGCCCGCGGGTTTGTTTACAATTATCACCAACATGGCGGCGAGAGGAATAGATTTCTACATCAATTAAATTGCTAGAAATCTATTCCAGTTCATGACAGTATGAAGTGCAAATCACTTATTGATGAGGAATTGTATGTACGTTTATATTTAAATTGAAGCGTGACACTGTTCATCAAAATTTGTGAAAATAAACGTACAAATCAACACTCTTGCCAATCAATTGAAAGTTTCTACTACTTTGGATGTAAATCAATTGGCTGTCGTTTCCACCAGTTTTATTCATCAGTTCGAAATACATTCAGCACAATAACCTTTTGTGCACTATAAAACTACATTATAGACCATTGCATATTGATGTTGCTGTCTGCTTATATTTACCAATTTCATGACATGTAATTTGTAGGTTATGCCTAATAAGGCGTATAATTTAAGTGGCCGTTAGTAATGTGAAGTCCTTACTGTATTTATGTACAAATATTATGGTTTAACTAATGAAGCAAGGATTAAAAGTGCAGTTTGCACTGCCACCTTTTTTTTATTTTAAATATTGATATGTAGTTTCTCAGTCTGGTAACTTCTTGGATTTGCTTGAGATAGATTTATAGTAATATACTACCTTATTAACCTGCAGGCTGAATTTTTTTTAAACATGCCCAGGTGCATACAGTAGCATAAGACCTACTGCAAGCTATGTCGATCCTAAATGTAGGCCTATTATAGTGCTCATGTTAAAGGTCGTCCTAAAGTTTTAACTATTGAAACTTGATTTGCATCGAAGATAATTTCAGCTGAGTCTGGCAAGGCTTCATAAACTTGGGCGTGACTTCACATTTTCATTTTTCCTATACAGCTTTTGATACCAACCACAAATCACAGTGTTTCAAGATTTCCTCTCATTAAACATCACCAACACTTTTTTTTTTTCCTGGTGGTGGGCTGTGTTGGAGTCTACAGAAAATAAAGTTGAGAAATAAAAATACATCTTAGGTTTCCATGACACAGTTGCATTTTATCCTACTATATCTCCACTCAATATACCAATCCTACCAATGTTTCCTGATTCCTCATGCTGCATAAATAAACATGACAGATTACAGCATTAGCAATGATGACAGTAATTTATGAATTGCTAAAATGTTTTTAAAGATGCATAGAAATTGGCTTGATAAACCCTGTATCATCAATCCATTTAAACATTCCCACAGAGCTCTAATCAGAAGCTCATTTTATGTGCAACAGCTCAACAGGTATGTAGAATAAACCTGCCTCCCAATAACTTGTAGGCCTAACTTGAACATAATCCATGTTAAGAGCTGTTTTTTGGTTCACATGAAAACCTACCATTTAAAATCTTGCACATAGGCTACTAATCAAATTATGGTGCAATTACCCAAGGTAATTTTAAAAATCCTGGCTATCAACTACTGATTTAAATATTCCAGACATCTTTCTTAACTCCACTTTTACTGACAGCATGTAAGTCCTTACTACTGTCTTTCAAGCCATTGACCAGTTTTTTTTTTCATGAGGAACTATTTAAGTCATTCTTCTCTATGTGAAATACAGTTGATGACAACTGCCTGGAAGACTCAGGTGTTTTTTCTTGTGTCGCTTCTCTGGTTGCCTACGACACTCCCTAATTATTAACAGAATGTTTCATTGAATTGTTGTATCCAATTGACCAACTGGTAATATATTATGGCTTGCTTTAATATTCCTATGATACACTTTTAGATCCCATACATTAATGAAATATACAACAACATAAGCTGACATGTTGAACCAATCTCCCATTCCCTAACACTCCCAACTAATGGGACATAAGCTACCTAGTGGTTGGTCTCATATTGCTTCCAGCTACATGTACCGCACTAGGTCTAGTAGTACCATAGGTATTGTGACTGTTTCTCCAACTCCGTCAAGGAAACTAATTCTGAACTAAGATCTGAAATGGGGGTACACTGTCCCACTAGGACAATCAAGGACAACTTGAACCATTCAAGTGATTATTCTATTTCATTTTATCAACTGACCAGGTGCCTGGAAATGCTAGTGAAGGAGGCAGCGAAGTAGGCTAGCCTTCTGGTATTCACCATTCAGAGAACATTCTCAGCGACTTGTCTATGCATAGGCCTATGACACAATTTTCAGAAATTGATACAGTAGTCACAGAACACTAATGGTGCCCAGTACTCACAGCTTAGCATAGGACGGAGTGGATTCCAGCCACAGATTAACTTATGATCTGTCAACGGGTTTTCAAACAAATTGAGCACACACCCAAGTACAGGGGTCTTGACCATGATGTTCCAAGCCTCCAAAATGAAACACTCCCCTTTAAGACTTTCTGGTCTTGCATCCATGGTTGATCAACATTCTCCTGATCTGTGTTCTCAAGTTTCTGATGGTTGTGGACATTATTTTTATCCCGATAACTTCATATTTTAAGGGGTTGGAGTACATGCCCTATTCTTAATTAGTTCAGCATAAGATCATTGAATCCCCTTAAGAAAAATAGGGAACATCCATGTGTTATTTGACCATAGGAAAGGGAGAATTTAAAAAACTGAACCTCTAGGGACATTGATACAGATGACTCCGAGTATATAATAATAATAATAATGCATTTTATTAATGCCTTAACGAATCAAGGACTCATATACAAAGGAATCGTACAGTTTTATCTTGTTGGCGACAAATTACAATTCAATGTTTAGTTTACAAGTTTTCAGCATGAAAATATATACAACATTTTGTAGCTTTCATAAGTTTTTTGTACACAATGTAGTCTTCTTTTGTCTTCTCAGATTTTGGGATTTCTTAAACTGACATTTTATAATCATTCCACATAAACTGTTTTAGCCTCCTTTTAAAGATTGGTAGGCTAGGTGCAATTTTTATATTTTCTGGTAGCCTATTGAACTTTACAAAGGCACTATACTTAATGCTATTACTGCCATATTGTTTGGAAGTGATATGGAAAAGTGATATGTCATCTGCATGTCTAGTTTTGTAAGCGTGTAAATCAGATTGTTTAGTGAAGTTTAAATTTGTGTGGATACCTTTGTGTAGGATTTGATACATCAGGACATTTGATTTGATTTCTGCATTTAGGGCTACTGGTTGAATTTTACTCGTAATATAAAGGTGTTTGGTAGGTGTTAAAAAAGGGTAGTTATACATATTCCTTATAGCTCTATTCTGAATTACCTCAATTTCCTTTTTTAGGTAATTTGAGCATTTTATCCAAATTGTATTCAAATATTGTAAGTGGCTATGGATTAAGGAAAAATACACTTTCCTGAGTAGATATTTTGGGATATAGTAGCTCAATTTTTTATCATCCCACAGCAGGTGATATTTTTTAAACTAATGCATCAATGTGCTTTTGCCAGGAGAGATTTTCATCTATTATCAGGCCTAGGTATTTGACAGATGAGACCCTTTTAACTGCCTTTACATTCAGCATTATATTCTGAGTGATGTCTAACTTTGTTCTACGCTTAGATATTATTAAATAATTTGTTTTACCTTCATTTATTGTTAATTTATTTGACTGGGTCCAGCCAAGTATTGTATTCATGTCCTCCTGCATGTGTGTAATCAGCGTGTTGGTGGTGTACGCATTGTAAAAGATGCTTACGTCATCTGCAAACAACGTTATATTACCATGAAAACTGAGTGTTGCTATGACATTAATATATACTAAGAAGAGGGAAGGACCCAGTATTGATCCTTGGGGCACACCATGGGTAATATTTACCTCCTCACTTCTGTAGCCATTTATTTCAACATACTGCTTACGATTAGACAGGTAATTTTTAAATCATGTCCAAGCTACTCCTCGGATACCTGCTTTATCAAGTTTCCCTAAAAGAATTTCATGGTCAACAGTATCAAACGCCTTTTTCAGGTCAATGAAAAGGCCACTCGCTGTCATCTTATTGTCCATGACATACTGCAAGTTAGAGATTATATCAATTGTGGCTATTTCTGTGCTTGAGTTTTCTCGGAATCCATACTGCCCTTTGTAGAAGTAATCATTTTTATTTAAAAAATTAACAATTCTGTTTTTACTACTGTTTCGAGTACCTTGGATATGGGTGGGAGGATGGAAATGGGTCTGTAATTGTCTGGATTGCTTTTGTCTCCTCCTTTATAGACTGGTATGACTCGTGCTATTTTTAGATCATCAGGTACCAGGCCAGTCTCTAACGATAAATTAATTAAAGTAGTTAGTGGGCTACTTAGCATGTCAATGGAGTTTTTTAACAATTTTACTGACATACCATCTTTGTCTTGGCTACTTTTCATTTTAAGGCTTAATATAAAATTGCGAATTTCCATCTCATTAGTCGGGGTCATAAATATGGAATCTGTGTTGACATTAATTTCATTAACTTTCTTCCCTGGGAGGATGTTTTTGGCTAACTTGTGTGCTATGTTTATAAAGTGAGTGTTTAGAGCATTGCAAATATTTTCTTTTCCTGTGAAAGATTTACCGTCAATTATTATCTCACTGGGGCCATCTTTGTTTTCAGTTGTGCAGTTGTAGATCATTTCATTGATTACTTTCCAAGTATCTTTTATGCTATTGGCATTCAATGTTAATTTATGTTCATAGTATGAGGATTTCAGTTTCCGTTTTAAAGCTGTCACTTTGTTCCTACATATTATGTGCTCTTCCTTTAAGAGGTTGCTGTTTCTGTGAATGTTAGTTTTAAGTTTAGCATGTATTAGGTCCCTTCGTTTTATTAGCTGAATTAATTCTGTTGTTATCCATGGGTTATTGTGGTTCTGGTGTATTTCCTTCAAAGGTGTGTCAGTGTTCTCTTTGTTGGGTGTCTGTGTCAAGATTTTGTGTTTCATGGCGATGTAAGTTTCATTTACATCATCTAAACAGTCTATTTGATTGAGATCATTGGAGAATATGTTTTTGTTCACGTACCGGTAATTTTTATACGTTTTTTGAGCTAGACCTTTGCTTGTTGTGGGGGTATTTAAATGTCATGTTCGAGATTGGGCTTTTGCCTGGATAGTAATTTGACCAGAAAATCTCAGTTACAAGAATATTATGATCACTAATATAACTATTTATATTGCTTATCCTATATGTATATTTACAGTTATTAGTGGCTACCTGATGAAGGAGTGTACTTGTTGATTCACATATTCTTGTTGGATACCGAGTATTGCATTGTGTGAAACCATAGCTTGATAGTAGATTGAGGTATGATTTGGTTACATTATTTTTGTTTAGTAAGTTAATATTTGTATCACCAATGCATAAGCAAAGATTGGCATTATTTTTCGAAAGAATGTGCTCTTGAGATTGCATGAAATTTGTTGCGTTATTTATGTTAGGATTATATACTGCAATTATATTAATAGTATGCAGGTTGTTGAAACGAACAGAATCACTTCTTATAAGCTCTAACTGGATCAAGCTATGGTTACTCTCAACTAGGTTAAGAACTTTTATATTCCATTTTTTGTGGACATAAACTCCCACACCTCCACCGTCCTGATTGTCTCTGTGTACAAAAGCAACAGAATAGTTGTTTAGGCTGAAGTATTTAGCTTCATTACTTTTTACCCAAGTCTCGGTTACCACTATGACATCTAGATTTTCAACAATATGAATTAGTATCTCGATATCTTCTAGTTTATTTTTGATGCTTCTGCTATTTAGGTAAAGACACTTGATTTGGCTAACCTCATTTTTAGTGTCTGCTACGTAGTCATGGATACAGTCATATTTACGCTCATCAATTGATGAGTGTAAGTCAACATCAACTAGTAGGTCCATGTCTTGATTCATTATTATTTATTTGAATGGGATGGCTGAGCCTTGTTGATGGAAGAGTCTCTTACCAGCCTTTCAATGTCTTCCGGTGAGCTGTTCCTGACAGCCTTGTCACTATCTGATTTACGGACGAATATTTTGCAGTCCCGGGTCCAGACGTATTTAAAACCTAATTTACGGAGGTCTCTTGCCTGTTTGTGGAGTACTTTATTAGCTGGCGTCAAATGCTCGTTTATGTAGATAGGTCTAGCCCTTGCATTGATTCCAGCATCACTTGAGTTCAGGTTGGGTTTGGACCTTTTGCCTTTTAAAATTGCCTCTTTTTTTAGCCGGCTGCAGAATTTGACTAGTAAAGGAGGTGGAAGACCTTCTCTGCTTTGTGGTAGCCGATGGCAGGCGTCAATATCGGACTCAACAACTGTGACACCCAGTTGGTCAGCGATAGTCTGGACAATCTGAACGGTGTTTTCGTTTGAAGTGTGCGGCACGCCATGAAGCTCTAGGTTGTTTCGCCGAACGTACTGTTGAAGCTCGAGATTCTCTTGCTTTAACATTTTAACCTCACTGCAAGCGATATCCTTTTCTTTCTCTAACTCACAAACTCTTTGGCTGAGCTTTGTAATTTCTGACAAGGTTTGCTTCAGAGTTTGTGTGGCAGTTGAAATGTCACTTTTCATACTATCGAAACAATCAGAAAAGTATGTCACGGACTTGAGCATGTCATTCTGAGTCTTTTCAATGTTTTCGAGTTTTATCAGTCGCAGGTTGATTTCACAAACAAGATTTTCTAAATCAGGTTTACTTACATTGTCGTCTGGCGAAACCTTTTCCGTAGTTGACCTACTTACTGCACTGCACTCGACACAATGCCACTGCTTGGCTTTGTCGGACAAAAGCCGGTTAAAAACTTTCTTTTTTTTTATGTTAACACAGGTTCTGTGGTATGATTTACCACATTCCCCATCACAAATTATGTAGTCTTCGTTATCAGTTACCAATGGTTCACACTGACCGCACTTGGTTGATTTGTCACTTGTCGCCATCTTTATTGGACTAGATCAAAATGATCAAAATGAACATTTTTCAGTGTTGCCTTAATAAAGTTTGATAACTTTCTACCGTTCAACATGAATAGGCCTATATTGGATGGGAAATATTTTTATTATTTGCAGAGATTACAAGGATGACTTTTTGATGTATCATTATTTTGCTAAGCGAACATAAGTTCCAAGTCCATATCGTGTTGGAACCCATATTTCAGTGCTGCCTTAGTAAACGAAATATTCAATGTCTTTCAGTCGGTCAACACGGTTGCACTTAATGGTAATGAGCATTATTCCAAAAACCAGAAAAAAAACTGTAGGCTACATGCAGACCTAACATGTCAAATCAATCATGCCTACAAGACAACAAAAATGCTCTATGAAAAACTATTAAAACCCCATAATGGTAGTCAAAAATAACCTCAAACCACCGCCACTATTTCGTGAAGGTGCAGAAAAATCTTAATAAAGTACAGCTATTCGTAATTGTTGGTACTGCTGTGATAAACCGCTACTGAGTGATAGGCCCCCGAAATATAACTATTTATCTTAATGTCTACAAGATAACTAGATTGCCAAAATCCACAATGCCACCCACAAATCTATAGAAGGCAACACTAAAAATGGCTTATCTAATCCACAAGTCACCCACCCTTCACCAACATTAATAATTGTAATTTAAGTAACTTAGGTTATGTTAAATTGAGGTTAATGGCGGAATTGATTGCGGCTGTGTGGCGGGAAGGACCCAATAAGTGCTCAGCCAATCAGGGACGTTTTGATTGGAGACCATGCTCGGAAAAAATTTAGATCGTTTTGATTCACTCACCTTCGTTAAGCCCCCACCCTAGGCCGTGGCAGCGAACAAAATGGCGGCTTAACGAACACGACGGGGTGCCATTATTAAAATTTTGGGAGATAGACTACTGGGCCGGTTTCACCAACGCAGCGTTAGCAGACCGTCAGTAAATGCGTTGTTAACTTTAACATCGGCATTAAGCTTGTTTCCGTTTCACCAGCACATTCACCGATCAGCATTAGCAAACGACTTGTTATCTTTAAGGGCTGTACAAAACTCTTTGAATGATGAAGATTGTGACGGTATTTGTATATTCTTTGGCGTAATCAGGCTAGCCGTGAACGAAATAAGGCTTAAAAGTTACTTGTTCCTTGAATAAAACAAACATGGTATCCCCTACAGCTACTTACAATCCCTTCACGACTGTCCATTGAGTGATTCTTTGTGTTACGCCTAGTGTTTGTGTACCTGTAGAAAGTAGATAGTCGCTTATATAATAGCTAACCCCAAAATCCTTTGGTCCAATTCCTCTCTACCAAGAAGCAGAAACATGGTTGATGAGGAGAGAAGGAAAAAAGTCCGTGGGCCAAATTTTACTTTGGATGAGAGATACGTGCTTATCCACTTGGTGGATAAGTATCGTGACGTTGTAGAAAACAAGCGTACTGATGCAGTAACTTCAGCCTGTAAGGCGGCGGGCTGGAAGAAGCTGAATGACGACATTAATTCGTCAAGCAGCTATGCTTTCCGGTCCGTCGACCAACTCAAAACGTGTTGGGACAACATAAAACGGACTACGAGGCAATCCAAAACGGCCGAAAAGAAACATATATTTATTACAGGTAAGTTAAATTATATTTTATTACGGAGTTACGTTATGTCATGCCAATTACTGTGTTAGAACATATAAAATGAATGTAGCCTAAGTGTAAGTTGCTGTAGGCCTAACCTGTTTCAGGTGTTCAATTCGATTGGGCGTATAACAGCTTAGATAGCTTATTTTATTTATGTTATCGCTTTTATTACTATTAGTAATGAAAGTAATCTATGCTGTTGCTAACTAACATATACTGTGGCATTATATAACTCTTGGCAATACTTTTTGTAGTGATGGATTTCAGATGATATTGACTTAATGTATGTACTATTGCGCAGGAAGAGGTAGTAAACATCCCTCGCCAAGTGGGGCCATCCAAGAGCGAGTCCTCAGTCTTTAGGGGCCATCGGCTGAAGGACTTTACAATCCTTTTGATGGCGATGCTATATTTGAAGAGTCTGCCAATCCATCAACAGCTGCTGTTGCTTGTGTCGAGGTTGTCTATTCAGAAGCTGGAAATAGCCAGGTAATTTTCAGAGATTTGTTATGACTCAAACATGTATGAGATTAGACATGTAATAAGTATACATCTTATTTCACTAGCCAAATTATGTAATTTGTTGCCACGAAGGTTACTTGAAGTTTCAGCGTTGCTCGACTGTTGCTCCCTTACTGCAAAGGACTACGCAGTGATCATCGCTGGAGCAAACGACGTCTATAGAAATGAGAGTATAAAGGTAATCAAAGATTTAAAGGGTACATTGCCATCCATGCAAAAAACAAATGTCATTATTGTAAATATTCCGCAGAGATACGATTTAATTCCCAAGTCATGTGTAAATGTAGAAATAGAGGCTACAAATGGAAAAATTCATAAAATTTGTAAGAGTTTTCCAAATGTCCAAATTGTAGATGTAAGTAAATTAGACAGGAAGTTCCACACTCGGCATGGCCTACACTTAAATAGATTAGGAAAAGAGTATCTTAGTGATGAAATCTGCAAAATTGTAAATTCAAATGGTAAGAATAATTCAACAGTAATATCATTAGAGTGGAAGCAGGGAAACTGGTAGAAGAAGCCAAACGTGAGGTTTGGCATTCACATCTTTTGAAGTCAAATTTAACGGAGTGCAACAATGGTATTTCGGATTTGTCTAGCAACAATAATAATAACAATTATGATAATAATAATGTAAATAAATCACCAACACAAGCTTGCAAAAGTAACAAATTTAAAATTTACCACCAGAATGTCCAGTCTCTTTATAATAAAATTGATTACATAAATCTAATGCTTAAAAATGAACTTAAAGACATCTCAGCACTATGTATTTCAGAACATTGGCTGAAAGAGGAACAACTCGAATTAATTCAATTCCCAGGGTTTATACAAGCTAGTAAATACTCTAGATCTAATATTAGCCATGGTGGTACTTGCATCTTCTTAAGAAATAATTTAGATCATGAACAGATAACAGCTTATGATTATCTAATTATGGAACAGGATTTTGAATTCTCTGCCGTAAAAATTCAGCAGTTTAAGTTAATAATTGTATGCGTATACCGTTCTCCGTCAGGAAAGTTTCCTCTATTTATAGATAAACTAGAATTGTTACTCAATAACATGAGCAAAGTAAATTTCGATATAATAATTTGTGGGGATGTAAATGTGGATTTCTTAAAACTTGATAGAAATTGTGAATTATTAAACCAGTTACTAATTTCCTATGGACTGAAACCTACAGTAAATACACCAACAAGAATAACAAAATTTAGTAAAACCACTCCTGATCAAATTTTTATAAATACAGATAAATATCACCATTCAATAGAAGTCTATTGTCCGGGTTTTAGTGACCACCATGCACAAATACTGAGTTTTGAAGTATCCGAAGTAATCAATAATAATGATAATGGAGTAAAATCAAAGTGCAGGTCATTCACTGAATCAAATGTTACATATTTCAATGACTTATTAAATAAGGAAACATGGTCAGAAATTTATGAACTAGAAAATGTAAATGATAAATTTAATGCATTTAACAGTACCCTAAAACACTATTTTGAAATAGCATTCCCCTTTAAACGAAGAACTGTTCAAAATAACAAAACTAGCAATTGGATAACAACAGGGATTATAAATTCATGTCAAAGAAAGAAATTTCTACACAAATTATATAAACAATACCACACAACACCTGAATTCAATTTATACTACAAAAAATACACTAGCATATTAAATAAGGTAATAAGACTAGCAAAGAAAATGCATAATGATAATTTTATTTCCCAATCATCTAATAAAAACAGGGCTATGTGGTCTGTAATAAAGAAAGAAACTGGAAAATCTGCTAAAATACAAAGGAACATTACACTGACCAGAAATAATAAAGTGATTAATAATCCAGAGGAAATAGCAAACACTTTTAATGACTATTTTCTGGAAATTCCGCAAAAATTATTAAATAAATCACAGGTAAATACACTAAATTCTAATAATAAAATAAATATATGCAGTGATTCTTTATTTATAAATCATGTCACAAGTGAAGAGGTAAGAATAGTTATAAAAGAGCTAAAAAATAAATTCTGTGCTGGCATTGATGGCATCCCTGATGCAATTTTAAAGAAATGTGCAGAAAATATAATAAATCCACTTACGCACTTAATAAACAGTTCAATTCTCTCAGGAACTTACCCGGATATTTTGAAGTTATCAAAAGTAATTCCAGTGCACAAAAATGGTTCAAAAGATGAATTAGATAACTATCGTCCTATTACCTTACCAACTGGTATTGCAAAAATTGTGGAAAAAATTATGTATAAGAGACTGATAAGTTTCATAGAAAAAAATAAAATATTATCAAACTCACAACATGGATTTAGAACGGAAAAATCTACACAGACAGCAATTTACGAATGTAGTAATAGTATACTGAAATTAATTGACAATAAGGAACATGTAACTGGCCTATTCTTGGATTTATCGAAAGCATTTGATGTAGTTGACCATAAAATCCTCCTTACCAAACTAAATCAATATGGTGTTAGAGGTCTAGCTAATAAATGGATAGAGTCTTACTTAACAAGGCGTAAACAAATAGTAAGCTTGAGACACAAGGATGATGGAACCAAATTACTTAATGAAACATTGTCCAATGAGGGAATTATTGAATTTGGAGTACCCCAGGGATCGGTTTTGGGCCCACTACTCTTTCTTCTATATATCAATGATATAACACAGAACGTTCATTCACATAAGGAAATTTTGTTTGCGGACGATACAACACTCGTAATAAAAGGTGAAACTAAACAGGTCATACAGCAGTCTGCTGACTCCGTTACAGGAGAGTTAACCAAATGGTCACAAGATAATCGCCTCATAATAAACTATAAAAAGACAGTATGTCTAAATTTCCACACTATACAGAATAGGAATCCTGCGATGCCCAATATAACATTAAATGGTCATCAAATAGAAAATAAATCAGAAACAAAGTTTTTAGGACTATGGATACAACAAGACTTGAAATGGAATAAACATATACAATATCTGAATACTAAACTGAACTCGATGTGCTTTGCGTTACGTATTTTGAAAACCTGCACTAGCATGCACACATTAAGAAATACTTATTTTGCTTATTTCCATTCATACTTAAGATATGGGATCATATTTTGGGGTATGTCGCCAGATGTACTAAGCACGTTTAGGATACAAAAGAGAGCGATTAGAATTATGGCAAATGTACACTCTAGAGAATCATGTAGACCTCTGTTTAAAGATTTAAACATTCTCCCACTGCCCTGCATATATATCTTTGAAAGTATTATGTTTTTTAAAAAGAATTTAATGAATAAAGATGTTTTTCTTAAAGCAAACAATGATGTTCATAGGCATAACACAAGACAAAATCAAAACATTCATATTTCACACACACACACAAGCATATATCAAAAAGGAACTTTTCACACTGGAGTTAAATTATACAATAAACTACCCCAGTATATAAAACTGGCCCCAAAAATAAAAACCTTTGATAGAATGTTGAAAGCTTATCTGCAGTGCCATTGTTTTTACTCAGTAGTTGAATATTTTAGCGTATAGGAGTGATGGAATCTATAACTATATTTTACTTTTTTAATTTAATTTTAATACCTAGCTGTATGTTGTTGTATTTATAGAATTAAGTTTTCATATTATGATAATAGAGTGAGGTGTAAATAGTTGTGCAATAAGATTGTATCTATTAAGATTTGCTATTATAATAAGTTATAAATAGTTTTAATCTTAGTAATATATACCTGTTAGTTCTTTTATTTTATGCATGTAAATTCTGACGTGTCCTATATCAAAAATGTATTGAATGCATGTATTTGATCAAATGGAATTAATAAAAATCTATCTATCTATCTATCTATCTATACAGCGAGAGCCTTCTTTATAGAACTAGAGGCCGATAACCTCGATGTTAGGCCCCTTAAAACAACAATTATCATCATCATTTATAGAACTGATCATCGCATGTGCTGTGTGACTGCTGAGGCACTGTGACCAGCCGCCTGTCAAGCAAGGTGCTAGCAGCAGCGTAGCGTCCAACTAGTATAGTACATTTAGATTTATAACGTATTTAATAAGCATCATTACTTTAGTGAATTTCAGAATAGTTGCTGGAAATGCTGTCCTTTATTTTCAAAACACACATTGCGCCAACATAGGAAGTTTTCGTACACTTCCTGTAATTCATCCTCACTGATATTTTGTTTCAATGCAGTTATTTCCTTCTCCAATGCCTACGCAGAATTGCGGATTGTTTTTGTTTACCTTTCGTTTGAGATCCCCTCACAAGGAAAAAACATACGAACACGTTTACTGGAAGACTTCTTCTTGAGAAGATAAGTTTCCACTAGGAAAATTCGATGTTCTATATCTAATCATGTTCACTGGATACGAGACAGGCTATGGCACTTCACCACAAGTCTTAATTTTCTCAACTAACTTAATTTATCTTGCCAAATTCCCGACCAGCTCTTGTGTAATCGGCAAATGCTAGTCATCTAGTGCCGACTCATTGTACTTCACCCATTACACAGCCTAGGCGAAGCTCCGTTCTGTAGGGAAGGCTCTCACTCAAAATGATCCACACACACATATCGTGAATGAGATGTGGATCGTTGAACAGCACTTGGGTTTTGACAATGATTTCCATTTGTCTCACTCGGAGCAAGTGCTTATCGATTTCTTTAGCAGCACGAGCTTCCTTCATATTTTTCATAATTTTCTTATCTTCTCCATTGTGAATACCATTCCACAGAAATTAGTTAATTTGACATGAGAATTTTGTCTTGCAAGCAGGATCACATGTTGATAGCAGTGAATATATCGGAACTGCTTCACGAGTCACTAAGGAAGCATTGCTACGTTAAGATGATGTGACATTAGCAAACACTGCCACAGGAATAATATGGGTTCAATACAAAACTACTTAAATTAGCTGAAATATATTTTGTGATGAACAATAATTGTGGAAATGCTGTGTTTTCTTCTCCTCTGTCTATAGACCAACCCACTGTCCCCTTTTTAGATCACGACTCAAATATACAGGGAATGTTCTCCGCAGTGCCTACATGCTTCTGTGAGAGATAGCGTCACTAGTTACGTTGGCATATGGCTGTCGCTTGTATTGAAACAAACAAACAAACAAACTGTTAACATTTTACTCACCACAGCCATTCATAACATACTGTTGCACTCTTCCAATAATCTAACTATAAACACTGACGATTTCAACAGCCCACACATATGGCCTTCACCCTATCAAGGACACCGTGCTGCCAACTAAACTCATGTCGCTACCTCTCCCAGCAACACGCAGCAACTGCGGAGAATATTTCCTGGCGCCCTGTAGTTGCATCCATCAAAATACACGTGAATTAGAGGACAAGTACAATATTGCCAACCCTGCACATACGGTACTACTCATCAATAATCTCTTTCCAGACCGATGGTTTTTGCCTAGACCAATAATTGCTAGGTAGCGGAGCCCGCTATATATATGCCCCTGGTTTTTGTCGCGCGCAGTGGGAGTACTCTCGCATCAATAAGCTTTATCCAGACCAATCATTTTGCCAGTTAATGCTTTTCTCTTAATTACAAGGTGTATTTTGTGTCCCATTATGTTGGTAACAGTAATGCTATGTCAATGTGTGCGCATCAGTAACAGTTGTCGTTGAATGAGCAAGAAACAAAATCACATATTTCCAGTGCAGTAGTGATAATGTACAGAAATTGCAATTGGTAATGACTCCCAGAATATGAAATAAGGTTTGAAAATCATGATAATGACATATCCAAGTGCAAATGTAGAATCTAGGTTCATCGCTCCTGAACAATTACTGAATAATGTCGCTTTCCATGATCCGTGGATACTAATTCCATTAGTTAGGTATGATTGATAGTAAAATCATTGGTCTTTCAAGTTTCCAATATGCGGAGCAAAGCGAGCAGAGGATAAAGTTTAGTCCCGTGCAAAGTGCAGTAATTATGCTTGCTATTATCCTGCACACGGTGTTGTAAAAGAAAAAAAATAATTACATCCTCTAAAAATGACACTTATTCTGATTGAAGTATCACTCTATTTCGCTTTCATTTCGACAGTTTATGATTTTCATACCTTGTTTCATCTTCTGGGGGGACATTATCAATTGTAATTACTAACCTTGGTCACTTCGGCACTAACTGCACTGGATATATGTTCTAAGTTGCATAAGTACGTGTTTTTATTTATTGCTTATTTAACAAGGGCAGCCATGTTCGACAGCATGTTTAGTATGTTAAACTGCCACCAAAGCGCACACATTGACGTCGCTAGTCGCCAATGTGTGGCATACAAATTACACCACGACGACTCCGCTGTGCGTGACTAAGACCAGGGGCATAAATATTGCTAACGCGGCCCGCAGGCTAAAATCATTGGATTTGACTAAACAAAGGTTAGAATGGTCGAGTTGAGGTGCGGCCTTGGCCGCTGGAAGCTAGCAGGGCACTGTTGATGACACGTTAGGCTGCAACCATTTTCAAAACCCATTGATCTGGATTCCACAAATTTTGACTACTGTATTATAAAAAATATACACAATAGTACTGTAAGACCGAGGTTGGCATTAGTGTACTAGTCGTGATCTAAATAAGGGGTTATGGACTTTGGAGTAGTCAACATTTATTACTACATCAATTCCTGATTTCTCCTTCATCATTAGAAAAGGTATTTTGGCTAATTTCGGTAGTTGTTATCAACAAGTGATACGTCATTCAGTATTACCAATATTACTGCCGGTCCATGGCTGTGCTACGTAATATGTTGATTAGTCTATTGATCTCTTTGGTGGAGAGGTTTCATTATTAAATAGTTCTAGGTTATTTCTTTGAATGCTGAAAAATGCAAAGAAAAAAAGTGGAAGAAGAAAGGGCGATTTTCAATGACATACCTATTTTTTTGAGTAGGGAGGTTGCTTGTGATACATGGAATTCTACAACTACACCTTTATTTTGGTTCACTCTTAACTCAATTTATCCTAACGAATATCAGTGTACATTGTTATAATGGGGTGCGGTGCAGTGTAACCAAGTGCTATGTTAATACTGCCTCAGAACAATTTGGCACTGGAGATCGTCCCATAACAAGCTGAAGATCGATTATCCCTGCTTACTTCACGACTGCCTTATGCCCGCTGCTAGTCAGGTTGCTGGGTGCAGCCGTCAATCATTAGGAGTACACTCAGTGCCCGCAGCAACTACAACATGCTGTGGGCATCAGCTCATTTATCATCAGTGCTGTTCTTACAATTTTCTGCCTATTTTTTTCTTAAGAACAACAGGCATCACTCACTTTGTGTACGAAGGGTAAGAATCTGCACTGGCAATGAGCTGATTTGTTTTAAGCTGCTGACTGTACCTCTCTGTCTGATTCAGTCACAATAAGCACCTGGATTCCAAAAGGATTCTAGCCGTCAATCAACTTGAGGCAGGTGCGTTAGCAAGCCTTGCTTTCTTTCTCAAAGGTCTAATACATTTGAGTATGTTATAATTGTCTCATGATCATCATCATCATAATAATAATAAAAATGGCATGTGGCCCCCTCCGCCGGGGATTTCAGGTATAAGTCTGTGTGTCGAGCAGGATGAAAAAATGATCAAGGCATCACAAACACCCAGTCCTTGAGCCAGGGTAGTTTACCATTGAATATGAAAATCTATATGATCTTGCTGGGATTTGAAAGCCTAACATGCTAACCACATTGCCACAAGATCGGACATGATATAAATGAACAACACTATTGTGTCATGGTTTAAAACTGTTTCTACATTTGAATCTTAAGTCATATTTATGTCTGTTCCAGGATGGCTGGGATGTATGGTCCCCATCTCTTTTGAGGAACCCAATTGCAGAACCCCTGCGGTGTGAACCTGCAGAAGTAAGGGACCATTCGGTAACGCCATCTTCAGAACACTGCTACCAGAAGCCTGGTCCCGAGCCGCTGCAGTCTCCTCCCACCGAAAGGAGGGACCTAGACGTGGCAACACCCTCGGTGGGTCGCTCACTAATAGGTGGTAGAAGCCAAAAGCCAGGTCCCTGGACAAGGAGAAGGAGACCAGTGCTGTCAGGATTCACTTCAGAGCTGCTAATAATAATAAAAAAACGAGCTTATCGAAGCCATGAAGAGGCATGACGAAGAAGAGGCCCGCCTCAACAAAGAACTGTTAGAAGAAAAATTAAGGCAGGAGAAATTGAGGACTGAATTGTTGCTCCTCGAGTTGAAGGAGAAAAAGGCTTCATTGGAATAATGTTTATTTTTTTAATTTTTATTTTTAATTCATATTTTAGCCATTCCATTATAACTTGATTTTTTAAATATAATATTGCCTACATAAAATAAATTTTTGAACACCTTACATTTAAAAAACTAATTTACAATCTCATCCATACAGGAATTATTTGCTGATATGATAGATTAAGCTGTCAATAACTCATACAGGAGGAAATTTATGTTATGGATTCTTCACAACATTTGTGATGGTAATTAACTGTTAATTTTCACATTTCTTAAAGAGAAGTCTTTTTTTACATCCATTAACATTGTTGGTTTAAGGGGTGAAACATCTAGAAACGTAACTTTTAAGATATTCATTATAACTTGTATAGGCCTAGGTCAAAACTCGGAGAGACCTTCCAAGAGTTCAGGGAACAGCAGTAGAAAATATACCACAATACCAACTTAGTAATTACATCTTAACTAGCTGTTGTACCGTCGTTGATGGATCAGTCGTTTCCTTGTTGACAATATTAAGAGGAACGATCCTGTGATGATTACATCATTACTGAGCAAACATTTCAACATATGAAATGAACAATTTAAAAATGAAGGAAGCCTGTAGTTGTACACAACTGTTAATCTCGCAATCGTAAGCCATGGTATTTTGTAAACCATGGTAAGTAACAAATCTCTCACATACCATAGTGCACGTTCAGCAAAGCAGTAGTTACTATAGATACAAATATTCACCCTACTGCTTCCGCCAGATTGTTCGGAACACTCTTACCGTTGTTTACACTCAAATCCTTTAATTATGTAATATTGTCATTTTTAGCCTATTTTCATTTATGAAAAATCAGGCTTGTGAGATCACCTTTTGTCCGTGTCTCTCTCTCCCTAATAACTTCTCAACGGCTGGAGCTATTTCAATGAAAATCAGTAAGGTCAATAGTACTATTTCAGCTGACCTGACCCCGACCGTGCCCTTCAAATTTTGTTACACACCAATCCAACATGGCGGCTGTGCGAAATATTTCACCGGCATTCTACATCCCCAATACTAGTACTGATATCACCCTGAAATATTGTACAGCGATAAAGGGTACTACTAGAAGTTCAGCTATGAGACTTACAAAAACCAACATGGCGGCCAAGCGAAGGTGAAACATTTTAATAGACTTGTCTCACGATTTAACCATCAGAGCGCAGTGAAATATGGTACAGTAAATGTTTATACACATTGTAAAGCACTAGAGCTCGAGTCAGCCGGAAAGGCGGTGCGCAGAATGCAACGCTTCCATTACATCATGCCTCACTTCCATCCCACCTATCACTGTCAGTGATTATATCGTAATATTTAAGGATTCCGAGGAAGCGATTGTGTACATTTCGAGTGCTATGAAAGCATAGGCAAAGTGTACGAATACTTTAAAAGTGTACAGCCTCGATGAGCTAAGCGGTGGTGTTGCCACACAGCAGGAACTCACAGCAGCAGCCTGCGGTGTGGGGACTCGGACATGGTTGACCTGTTGCAACAGTGGACATGTATCTCTGTCTCTCTCTGCACAAATCCCAGAGAGCCGGCTGACGGGAGCTCTAGCATCTAATTTAGTTCAATTGTTCACATAACCTCAAGTTGGTGCACAGTTTTAAAATTAAGTTTTTATTTCTTCTGTATTAATCATGCGATAAAAGTGAACGTTTGAATAATGCACCTACGCAAAAATAGTCATCTAATAGTACATAACTCTATGGCTTACATATACAAAAATCCAACATGGCGACCATCCAAAATATTTAAACCGTTCTCAATATCTACGAATCTATTACAGATCTAACTGAAATTTTGTGTTTTCATAGATGCAATTAACATAAGTAGGATATATGAAAATAGGCTGTATAGTTCTTGACGGAACTACTTGTTTAAATTAAAACTTAAGTTAGAAACTTTTGTACAATTTTACATAATGGAATGGCTGAATTACAATAAAATACAAATACTTTTGGAATGGCTGAATTACAATAAAATCCAAAATATTGTTGTTCTTATTTTGTGTTTTTCATCTCTCCTCTACTGAACCCTTCGATCAATCAATCTGAAAGAAAAGAAAAATAATAAAATCAAAGCAAGCACCTGGTATATCTTATTGCTCATTAACATTGAACTAGGACAGAAGTAGAATGTTAATGTTAAATAAATTAATGCAGGGGCACACTGTTCCAATGTAGAAATCAGCATAGAAAGGAGGACATGCTGAGCAGGAGATCATTATGTATGTGGGATAGGTAGGGACACTGATTAAAGAAGACAATAAAGAAATAAGTACAAGTTATTCGGCTTGTAGGCCGTGGTCCCGACAGGATATCTCCCGATGTTTCACCGGAAACTGCGTCCGGCATTATCAGGGTTCCGCTCCTTTCCTTGGTCAGCAGTGGAAAGGAGCGGAACCCTTGATAATGCCGGACGCAGTTTCCGGTGAAACGTCGGGAGATATCCTGTCTGGACCACGGCCTACAAGCCCGAATAACTTGTACTTAATTATGAACGCCGGCTGTGAAAGTCTAAGCTTCTATAACAATAAAGAAAGCTTTTCAGCCAGTCAACACAAATTTTTGTGCCCTAACACTACACAAGATATTTATCACAAAATAAGATGCTTTTATGTTTATGAATTATACTCGTGGACAAATATTATCTACGTTTGTAAAAACTTGTGAAACGCATCAACCTTATAGACGTCATTGTTCACTATTATGGTTGCTGCATTAATGTTGATGTACTTAAAATATGTTAACCTGTGTTCTATTGAACAATAATAATAATAATTATTATTATTATTATTATTATTATTATTATTATTATGACCAGATTCAGAAATGATGTCAACACTATTTTGTTAATTATGTTCTAAATCAACCGTTCCTGATTTAAATTGGTGGCCTAATTGTGTGTGGTTATAATGCACAAATTATACACAAAGAAATGAACCATAGCATTGGGAATTTGTAACCAATTTTACCGTACATACCTTTCAATTTAAAATGAAGTCTGTGTGACTTACGTTTTGAAATAATTATTGATCAGGCTCCTCCGGACAGGATTGATGTCTCTCTGCTGGACCAGCCCTCTTTGCAGTCGTTGCTCTCTTATCTGCCCTTCTTGAATTAATGCTTCCCAAGGAGCAGGGAGTAAGAGTTCTGGATCATCGGGTGGTGCATCTTCTCCCAATCTCCGTAAACTATTGTGAAGTACACCAGTTGCGACAATGACTGGCAAACAATTGCCAAGTGCCATCTGCATTCCCACAGCTAAAATGGGAAACCGACGCTTCCAGACTACAAATAAGCATTCCACCTTATTTCTTGACCTCGCTTGAGATTCATTATACAACCTCTCTTCAGCAGTGTGAATTACCTCAAGTGGTGTCATGATGTAGGGACGGTTCATGTACCCACTATCGGCTAGTAAGACAGCATCTCCATAGCGTCCATTCTTAAACAGGAGATTTCTATACGACGCATTAAGAATGGTTTGGTCGTGTGTACTGCCAGGCCAACGAGCAAATAGGTCAATTATTTCCAAATTGGCATTGCATATTGCCTGGACATTAATGGACATATAACCTTTCCTGTTCCTATATAATTCTGCATGGCCACCACCTGAAAAAGGGAAGGATCAGTATTGTAATGGGACAAGACATTGCATCTGTGCAGTCACTTTGAATTAAGGTGAGATGGCTTATAACTTATAACAAAATTAAACAGTCTGTTTATTTTAATGTATTATTTATCCCTGTCCTCCAATTATAACTAAAGGTGTTAATATTTTTCAAAAGTTATATTGATTGCTGTAATTTTGCACCCTTTCATAAAATTCCAAATATCTTCAGTTCTATTTCAGTTAGAAAGTTTTCTGAAATAATTTGTGCTTCATAGATTGGCTAAACTGCCAGTGCACTGATTGATATTAATTTGTCAACAAAGGCTATATTTGTGCAAAAACATGAATGAGAGTTGTCATACATAAAAATGTTTTAGAATAAGGGTGTCGGAGGCTGTGATGACATTAAACAATGGAAAACATGCTCAAAATCAGTTTGGTAGGCCTACATTACCTGGGCAGACTACCACTACATTTAACCAAACTTGACAGCTTACGTACCGGTATCACTGAGTCAGATTATGCTACGCTCCAAATGTCAAAATAGGCAGGATAATCCCACAGAGGATGAGGACCCTGATTATGGCGCTGACTGCTACCCTACCAAGGATGTCACCATTTTGTTTTGTTTATGTATCGAGACCCATCATACTACTCCCGGCTAAATTTCAAATGAACATGTTTGATAAGGCTGATCATATGAGCTGTCCCAGATGATGGGGTCATGTGATGAGAATGGGGAAGGAGAGATTACCTAAGAGGTTAATGAATTCGACTGTAGAGGGTAAGAGAAGCAATGTGTGCAGTGTTTAATGATTTCAAGGTGAGGAGTATAGAAGCAGAGTGCTAACAGATAATAATGGAGGGGACTTTTCACACAGAGACTTGTAGACTAGACTGGGTGCTGAAAGGCAAAACAGTCTGAAAATGAGTGTTAAACATGGTTGGTAAAAGGCCTACCACCATCTCACTTTAAACAGGTTAAACTAAAATTATAACCCTTACCTGGAGAGCGGATTTTCACATGAGTGCAATCTATAAGCACCCAGAACTTTCGGGAATCGAGCTATTTCGTAAAATTTCCCCTGTGTTTGCCTGATTTCATCTTCAGTCCCAGGGAATCGGATGTGATGGCGGCTTAACTGGGCTATTGCTGTACTGACCCTATGTACAATTCTGTTCGCTGTTGCCTTGCTCGCTCCAATGAAATCAGCCATGACAAACTGTTGTGCACCGGTCGCATAAAATCTTAATGTCATCAACAACTGGTTAATGGGTGCAATAGACTGATTTCTGTAACAAAAATGAATAAAACAATTTATCAATTTTCCATTTACATTAGTTTTGATAATTTCACTATAAAATAAGAACATGCAGTACTTTTCTTCTGGGTCAGATGACTTCGATGTTCAACCCCTTTAAACAGCCACTATCACCACAACCCTGCTTTGCTCCAGACTCATTCCTTTCATTAGACTTGTTTTATAATTTCAATACCACACTAATTGTAACCAGAATGTAGATACACGTGCAAAGACACAAACCCATGGGGCCAGAGTATCTCCAGACTTGGAAGACACTTGGGGTGTGAACCCCACTGTCAGTCATCTGTGGAAATATTATCCTTAGTTATCCGTTTTCAACTCCAGGGAAATGTTTGGACGGTAACTTCTTATAGGCCACGGCCGCTTTCTTCCAACTCATTCATCTTTATTCCTTTTATTTCTGTGGCCTCAGAACTGTCATTTACTTGTAAAAACCATCCACCACATAGCAACTCATGTCACAACCCCGTATAAATGAAATAGAGGTATAGGTGGGCTTGATTCACATCTCAGCCGTCTTGGCAGTTTTCCGTGGTTTCCTACTTCTACTCCAGGCGAATGCTGGTATGGTTCCTAACTTAAGGTACCGTAACTGCCGCCTATTTCCCAATCCTCGCCTGAATTACAAATAGGCTAAATATAGCCATCACACTAACACAGGTTATCAAACAAAATTTCCACACTCGAGTACACGGGGTTTAATGACAACGATGTTCAAGCCCCTCAAATGAAACATCATCATGAGGCCACTTGAGTTGTTTCCATATTTCGCTGAAATATGTTTGCAAAATAATAATTCTAGCCATGAATATCTGTATCCTGAATATTTACACCTTATATAAATTGCATTACTGTATTTCAATGGCAAAAATGTAAACCAAACTTCCAGAAATATGTGTTAAATAATGTTATCATAACATAAGCATTCACGCACATAGTACTGTATTTGATTATTGCTAGCCTATGTCTGATGGAACTGTCAAAGAGAAGAAAAAATAAAATAAAATTATTTATGTCATTGACTTGATTACCACAAAAAAATGTGGTCATAATATTTTCTGCAATGGTGTGGTTGTTAAATGAAACTGTCTGGGGGCAGATGGGTACAGGCAGGTACCGAGGGCCTAAAATATGAGAAAGGTACCGGTACGGTACACTCAGGCAGTGGAGTGGTGGGGGTAGCCTATGTACTGTATGTGAACAACTATCCGTGATCTACACCCATACGCTAGCTCTGCTATGGACCTATGGTAGATGTGGAATTGAAATATTCACCCAGGTTATAGAAATGAGAATAACTTGATTACAAGAGGAACGGATCACAGTTGATGGAAAAGAAATTACAATGGAGGCAGTTCAGAATGTTGTTTGTAGTCAAAAAACATTTCAACACCTGAGTATATCATGTATTGAGTGGCAATCATCAAATTGTCTTGTGTGCATTTATTATTGTGGTGTGGTCCAAGAGTACACAGTTGCTATCCGTCAAGACAATTCTGGTTCCATTCTCACCTATGCCACCTCTATCGATTTAATTTTATTGTCCCAACAAGTCGAATGAGATTATTATAAATGAACCTCCAATAATCTGACCCACAGCTGTTGTTCCTTTACTTTATGCCAATTTGCATATCGGTTTTCAATGTCTCAGGAAATTTGTTTCCCCTAAACCTATAACTACTGTATATTGAACTGAGAATATTTTAATTTTTTTTCACAGCACAGCTGGTGACATATCTTATAATAACCTACAGAAGCCATTAAAAGCTGCACGCTAATTTACCACTACAGGTTTTGGGGGCAATTTGCAATAAAATAAGATAGTGAAGAGTTGTAGCCATATGTTGGGTCTCATACCGGTAATAATTAATTGTGTTTATAGTTTTTGTTGTTTTACGGGGTGGAACAGAGAATCCATCTGCCCCTAATTGTGTCCCACGGCGTAGCCATGCTCTTTGGCACCAAGACCGCAAGGGCAGCTGTAGCAAGTTCGTATCCCGGCGCTGACAGCGGCTGGACTGGTTGTGGTTTTCCCACATACCTTCCAGGCAAATGTCGGGATAGTACCTAACTTCAGGTTCCGGAGCACCTACCCCAACCCCGTCCTTAATACATGCACTACTACAGTTATCACAGGAGTCAAGGTTATCAGGCATGCTAAACACACACCCTACTAGGCTACATGCGGACTGATAGCCAAAGATAACCCAAACTCCTAACATAAATTAATGGAACAACAATAATTAATAGTAATCTGGTGTAAAGTCGGTAGTGTAATTACAGGTACCTAATTTGTATTATAGGTCTATACACAAATTCTCTTATAGAGGAGATTCCAGTTCATATGCAATTTAAAAAAAGTAAGGTTTAGGTAGACTTTTATTAAATTTAACTTCATGTGTTAAACCGCGATGTATCACACAATACCACACATAAATATAAGAATTGGTACATATCTTACCTGTCAGATGGGAATTCCAGGTTAGGTTCTATCATCTGTAGAACATTCAACACGGAAGGTTTTGACAACCGAAATCTCGTAATAAATTCAGTGTCGTCACATTCATCGAAGTAATTCCTTCGTTCTTTATAAGTTCGTGGTCGACGAAAATCTAGCATTTCTTCCAAAACGTCGTCATCGTTCAGAATGAAGTTTAATGCACGCTCCATTTTGGATTTGATGCTACGTAAATCGACCGTCAAGTCGTTAATTCCATGTTGACAGACCAATTAGATTTGACGGCTTGTTAGGGAAGCTAATGGATTGTTAAAGTTTGGTGAACCACGACTTTTCGGTAATCGTCCGTCAACTGCCTTAATTGGTTTGTTAACATTTTAACGAACCATGGTGAAACCGGCCCAGAAACACAGCCATAATCACACACCCTGCGTCAAGGGTCAAGCGAAAAGCTGAGCCCAAAAAGAGCAACGCAGGAAGAAGAAGGAAAAAAAAGCAACGCAAGAAAGAAGAAAAAAATTAAGTGGTCGCAGCGCCTCGCAGCGCTGTTCGTTGTTAATGCCCATGTTTCATTAAATGTAGTTTTCTTTGAATGTCATTGTGATTTTTTTAAACTCCTCCAAGAAGATCCCTTCCATTTAGAACTTCATTATAAGATCATGGTCAAGATCTTAAGAATATTATTGAAGTGGGCGTGATCTGTTGGAAGCAAAGAAAGATGCTGCCCATGCAGTATAAAAATTGATGCTTATGTGATAGGCTTGTGTTATTGTGTATTTTTTTTCTAAATGGTTGATTTTTAAAGTAAATGGTTTATTGTGTGATTTTTGAAACACTGAATACTGATCATATTTCTGAATATCATGACCGTGTTCTTCAATTTTGCTTGTTATGTAGACCTTGATTAACGAGCATTATCAAATAGGATAAGATGGGTGATCCGTGGTGGATAATACCAATTATAATCACTGCTACTACGTGGCTTTTCACGTTGCATCTTCTGGCTCCATCAATTAATGATATGGAAAAGGTTTGTGCATTTTTGTAGTTTCATATTGTCAATAGTAGGCCTACTGTAGCCTACAGGTATACTTTGCCTTTCCCTTGTTAATTTTATTTCTTTTAAATACTATGGAACTTTTCTATTTCTTTCCCCTTTGCTGTAATACCTTCCCTACAACTAAGTTTACTGTAGGCCTATGTACAAGTTGAAAATATTACTAATGTTCTCCACCAGTTGTTGAGACCATTAGCATTAGGGCTATTACATAAGGGAACTGAATTCTAGATTTGAGTGTAAGGTTGAAGTGGAGAAATAACTTAGATGTGATTAAGATATATGAGTATTGGAGAAGGAGAAAGCTAAGGGATACATGTTTTGCTCGTCAAGCGAGCATCATCAGATCCAAACCTATAAGACAAATAGCCCTACAAAACACTACCAAACTTACACTGACACCCACAGACAGTCTCTTCCTTTAGTTTCTCCTTCAGTAGTCCATAACAATAGTTATATACCGGGTGGTCCGCCAGCCCCTTGAGATCAAGTTTTATGCATACCGTCACATGTAGGGGAAGGTGGGCCACTGTGAGACAAGCTCATTAAATCTATTTTTTTTGAAGTAGGTTTTTTTTTTTTTTAATATTTCTTAGAGGTTGCCTCTCCTGGTAGCAGACATTTTGATCCCCTTACTGTTTGAATGAAGCATGTTCTGTAGTAGATCAACAACTTCATCGTTTTTGAGATAAGAAAAGTAAAATTTTCATTAATTCTCCAGAGTAGGAGAACATCCCTTTTCGTAACTTTTAACAAGGTAGATTATTGAAATTATATTATGATTTACATACCTTTCTTGGAGTTGTTGGGAGTAGTTTGACAATTTCAATTGCCACTGCTGCACCGGAAATAATTACGTTTAACGTAAATAAAGTATTATTGGTAGTGTTCATTTGATTTATTGTGCATTTTAGACCATCCTCCCTTTTCATCACTTTTAACACTTTAGCTTATTGAAAATATATCATTTATGATATACATATCTTTCTAGGAGTTTTTGTGAGTCGTTTCACAATCTCTTCATACTCAATAACCACTGCTGCACCGCAGTAATTGTTATTTCACGGAAATAATGGATTTTCCTTCACTTACGGACGCCATCTTGAACAGTCATGTGACACCCGAAAGACGATCATGTGACTACGTTACCAACTTGAATAAAGAAATTCACCACACGCCTTCGCTACTAAGTTAGGTACTGTCTTGCGGAAAATTACTGCTAGTACCAGAAGCAAGGGGGTCTGGGGCGTAAGCCCCAGGTTAGGTTTGTTTTTGTATGTAAAACATTAATAAGATAGAATTTATGACCGTTACTAGGTTAGGTACTGCCTGGTCGAAACTTAATGCTGGTACCACAAGCAAGGGGGTCTGGGGCGTAAGCCCCAGGTTAGGTTTGTTTTTGTATGTAAAACATTACAAATTCATAAATAAACACTGTAATTGAGTTCACTTTCCAGCTTTCATAAATCACGTGCGAAATAGTACCAAACGCGTGGGGTTGGCATTACTGACTCAGTGAGGAAGATGGAGGTCAGAACTTCGATTTCAACTATATAAGTCGTGTTGCTATTTGGGCGGGATGGTGGGTCTATGACAGCGGAGCAGTGAACATCTAATACTCAATCCTCTCCTGATATCCTCCCGACTATTAAATCAGGTAATTTCAGTTTTAAATTTTTTTTATACAAAGTATGGCCTAAGGTATTCTGACCAATTTCATTACTTACAATTTTTTATACACATGTTCTCCTACTCTGGAGCGCCACCGAAATACATACATATTGCTAAATAATTATTGGAATTGTCAGCTTGTTCAGTATTGTAGGTTAGATAGTATACATAATGGTTTTTACATGTCGCAAGTGGGCCACAGTGAGACACAGTAGGGTGGCCTACAGTGAGAAAGATATACGGAGCTACCCCAAAGCTGAGGAGAGGGCAGAGTCAACTTCTAGGAGAGAAAAGGGGAGATCTTTCATTCCTACTGATACCCCAGAAAGAAAGAAAAACTTGCTCTTAAGTCCACAAATAAAAAGGGCTGTAAGAAGAGTTTGTTCAGCCAAAGGAACTTGAAATCCAAGAAGGCAGCCCTAGCTACATATATTTCCATGGATGACGATGTTGAGGATTCTTCTAATTCAGACACCTCATCAGATAATTAAGAAATTGAACTCCAAACATTTCATCAACTTGCTCGCAAACTTAAGGAAGGTGACTTCGTTCTGGTTGAGTTTTCAGGGAAACATTCAAGATTTGACATCGGGGAAGTGATACGAGATTTAGATGATGGAAATTATGAAGTAAAATTCTTAAGAAAACTTGCAAAAATGATAGGCAGTTTTTTTTTAACCCAGAGGTTGCAGATATTGCTAAAGTCCCCGCGAAAGACAACAGATCACTGTTGTAGGTTCCCTGTGCATATGACAAAACAAAAAGGCAAAAGTCATATCTCAAATTTTCTGAAAGTTTGGGAATCTGAATGTGCTATAGTTTTTTCTGGCATTAATTCTTAGTTTTAGTGTTTATCTATGTATATAACCAGTTAAAATAAATTCTTTTCATTGTGTCTTAGTGTGGACCATCATCTGTCTCAGTGTGGCCCATGGGTGGGCTACAGTGAGACGGCTGCAACATGTTCACAATTTATTATTTTTACAGAAAAATGTGGATGCTTCAAAAATTCTAAGGGTATGAAATTGATGAACAACAATCAAGTTATATTTCAGTATATAAAGACATTTTCATATATCTTAACGAGTATCCAAGTACGAATTGATGACAACAGAATGGAATCGCATTGCATTGAACAGACAATCGGTGTGCTACAGGGGGACCCACTAAGTCCTCTCCTGTTCAATATTGCAACCATTGATGTGACCCAGATTATAGAGGATCAAGATGTCTCCATCTACGTATGCGGATTACATGGTGCTAACATCCACATCACTTGAAAGGTTACAGGAGACTTTCAACAGACTAGTAAATTGGGCGGACGAAAATTAAATTAAATTGAACGAAAACAAGACAATGTTCTTGGCCTTCAGAAAAGGAGGTAGACTGTCAGTTAATCATCATTTGGAATATAACGGCAAAAGATTACAATTAGTGAACAATTTTAAGTATTTAGGAGTGATATTCCAAACACGGGGAGTTGTATTTACGAAGCACATACAAGACAAAGTTGACACAGCAATTGTAGCAATGATTGACATAAGACAACTTGGAAAATTGTCCCTTGATACAGGCATGGCATTATTTAAGCTCAAAATTATGCCAATAGTTGCATATGCATTGGAAAATATATGGGAATACCCAGTGCTGATTTGTAAGAAAAGAGGTTCCGGTACTGTGGGCTACCGGGTGGTGGAGGGAGTGGGGTGGGGCGGTGAGGGGGCTTCTGGAATATTTTAGAGTTCTAAAAACAATATTTTTTCATTTTTCTGAGCACCTTTAAAAATTATTCAGTGGACAAAATATCAATCTAATTTTGATTGCAATCATCATCATCTTCATTTCCACTTTTCCAGTTGACACTGGATGGGGGCAAATATGGTTCCTCTCCACTTTGCTCTGTCGTTCCACCATTCCTCCTCCGACACATTGTTCCAATCCAGGTTCCGTTTTCTAATACTATTCTCCACCGAGTCCATCCAACGCATTCTTGATCTTCCTCGTCCTTACGTCATTCATCCGTTTCACATGTCCAAACCATCTCAATCTGTTTTGCTCCAGTTTGTCATTTAGTGTCTGTACTCCCAGTTCTTTCCGTATATCTTCATTTCTCACTCTGTCCCTCCTCGTTTTCTGGACCATACTTCTCAGGAATCTCATCTCAGCTGCTTGTACTCTGCTCTCATCCCTCTTAGTCATTGTCCAAGTTTCTGCTGCATATGTCATTATAGGAACATAATATGCTTTGTACATAACTTCTTTAGCCTTAATTGGTATATCCTTGTTCCATACTAGTCTCCGTACCTGTTGGTAGAAAGCACTCCCGAGTTGTATTCTTCTGCTAATTTCCAAATCTAGTCTTCCATCTTCAGTCAGTTTACTTCCCAAGTATTTGAAGTGTTCCACTACTTCCAATTCCTTATCTCCTACTTTGATTGCTCCTTTTCCTTCTTTCTTATCTTTACTCATCACCACTGTTTTACTCTTCTCCACATTCATCTTCAATCCCCATTGCTCAATCTTTTCATTTATTACGTCTAACTGTTCTTGTACCTCCATCTCATCCTCGCCCCAGATCACAACGTCGTCTGCAAACAACATGACCTTCATCTTTACCCTACTATATTCTTTCATTGCTTCCTTCTTGATGCCATCCATTACCATTACAAACAATACAGGTGACAACACACTTCCTTGCTTTAGTCCAGTGTCAATTTTAAACCATTCCGATGTCCCGACTCTAGTCTTCACACTACTGTAGCACTCCATGCACATACCTTTTATCATGTCTCTCAAATACTTGCCTATCCCCCTATTTGTTAAGCTTTCCCAAACTTTTGTTCTAGGGATGCTATCATAGGCCTTTTCTAGATCAATAAAAGTCATTACCATATCCTTCCCATATTCCCAACTCTCTTCCATGTTCTGTCTCAGAATGAAAATGGGTTCCACTGTTGACCTGCCCCCTCTAAATCCAAACTGCTCCTCCTCTATTTGGCTTTCTACTTTTACTCTAATTCTTCTGTCTAGGATTCTTTCCATTACTTTGGCAACATGCGAGAAGATGGTGATTCCTCGGTGGTTACCACACACCTTCCTGTCTCCTTTCTTGAATATTGGCAATATTATTCCCTTTTTCCAGGCTTCTGGTACTTTCTTCTCTCTCCACACTCTCCTGAGAAGTCTGTATGTCCACTGCAGTCCCACTGGTCCTGCCGCCTTGATCATTTCTATTGCCACTTCGTCGATTCCCACAGCTTTCCCCATCTTCATCTTCCTAACTACCCATTCCACTTTTGCCATAGTAATGTCTGGTTCTTCTTCTATTTCTTCCTCCAACATTCTGGCTGTTTGCGTAACTTCTCCGCATGCTTGGCGTTTCACCTCCAACAGCTCGCTGAAATATTCTTTCCATCTGTCCGTTATCTCTTCTGGTTTTGTCAATATTTCATCTTTGTTTTTCACGAACCCAGTGTTCACCTTTTCATTCCTTCTGCTTTTTATAATTCCAAACAGCAATTTCTTTCCACAGTGTAAATCCTCCCTTATTTCCTGAGTGAATTCTTCCCAGCTTTCTTTTCCTCTGCAATTACTTTCTTGCAATCTCTGTTTGCTTCTATATATTTTGCTCTACTTTTTTCAGTCCTCTTTGTTTTCCATTCCTTCCAATCTTTCTTCTTCTCTCTTACCTTTTCTTTCACTCTATCATTCCACCATTTTGTCGCCTTTTCCCGTACCTTTCCTGATGTTCTGCCGCATGTTTTCTCTGCACTGTTTACAAATGCACTCTTAAACTTTTCCCATTATTGTTCCACATGGGTAATATCCGTCCTTGGTATATCTGTTCTTGCAATTCTCTCTTAAACTCTTCTGCAACCTCCTTTTCCTTTAGTCTCCAGACTTTAATCTTTCTTTCCCTTTTTTCTGATAATCTCATGACCTTTCCTACTTTTAATTTTGCTACCACTGCCCTATGGTCTCCCCTCCAAAGGCTTCCTCTGGCAAGGCTGTGACATCCATTAGCTCTTTCCGATGTCCTTTTTCGACTAATAGCCTACATAATCTATCAGAGTTTTCGTTCTTCTATCTCCCCATCCATACCTCGTTATCTTCTGACTATTTTTCTTTCTGAACCACGTCATCATCATCATTTCCCCTTATCCAGCTCCTGCCGGGTCGGGGTATTTATGGCACTTCTCCACTTTCCTTCATTCTTCTTCCACGATCTTGTCCCAGTCCAGATTTCTTTTTCTTATGCTGTTCTTCACTGAATCAATCCACCTTGTTCTAGGTCTTCCTCTTGCTCTCTTATCCTTGCACTTCGCCTCCAGCATCTGTCTTGGTATTCTATTTTCCTCCATCCTCTTTACATGTCCAAACCACCTTAGTTTATTCTTCTCAATTCTCTCACTTAGTTTTCCCATCCCAACTTCCTTCCTAACATCTTCATTCCTCACTCTGTCTTTCCTTGTCTTTCCTATCATACTTCTTAGGAATTTCATTTCACTGGCTTGGATTCTACTCTGTTGCCTGCTTGTCAGGGTCCAAGTCTCA
Source organism: Meconema thalassinum (assembly GCA_946902985.2). Classification (NCBI taxonomy): domain Eukaryota; kingdom Metazoa; phylum Arthropoda; class Insecta; order Orthoptera; family Tettigoniidae; genus Meconema; species Meconema thalassinum. The sequence continues at coordinate 1,620,729,913 of OX336388.2, read as the reverse complement.
GCTGCATAAGTTAATATGGGAACATAGTACACTTTATACATTACCTCCTTGCTTTTCTTTGGTACTTCCTTATCCCAAACAAGTTTTCTTACACTTTGATAGAATGCATTGCTCTGCTGTACCCTCCTGCCAATCTCCATGTCCAACCTACCAGTTTGCATCAATTCACTTCCTAGGTATTTGAAAGTGTCCACAATTTCCAAACTCTGACTTCCAATTTTCACAGTGCCCTTTCCTTGTCTTTCCCCTCTTGTCATCACCATGGTCTTGCTTTTCTCTATACTGATTTTCAGGCCGTACTTCTGAATATTTTCGCTCAGTGCATCTAGTTGTTTTTGCACTTCTTCGGTGTTCCTTCTCCAGACCACAATATCATCTGCAAATAACAGTAACTTCATTTCTTTATGTCCATATGCTTCCTTTGTTTCCTTTACAATTTCATCCATCACCATTATGAACAAGAGAGGTGACAGAACACTCCCCTGTCTTAGTCCAGTCTTGTTCCTAAACCAATCTGTCTTTCCAACTGGGGTCAGTACCCTGCTAACACAGTTGTTGTACATTGCTTGCACCATTTCCAACATTTATCTTCCCAGTCTCTTCTTAACCATGGTTTCTCTGGGGACACTATCATATGCCTTTTCTAGATCTATGAAAGTCATGATCAAATTCTCTCCATATTCCCAGTTCTTTTCCATCACCTGCCTCAAGCTAAAGATTGGGTCCACTGTGGATCTTCCACTCCTGAAGCCATACTGTTCCTCTTGCAACTCTCCTTCCACCTTTCTTCTCATTCTTCTTTCTAATATCCTTTCCAGTATTTTTACTATCTGTGATAAGAGGGTGACCCCTCTATAGTTATCACACACCTTCTTGTCCCCCTTCTTAAACACTGGTATTATTAGCCCTTTCTCCCAGTCTTCTGGTACACATTTCCGTTTCCACACACACTTTGTAGCAGGTTCGCTTAGGCTGGGATGACAAGTGAAACGGTATTTACTTTGCTCCACGTTGAGCGTACAAATGTAGCAGAATTGCTAGCCCCCCTTGCCTAAGCTATGTTGTTTTAATGGGCGCCAAGACCTCAATGCAATGTTGAAATCTAAATTTGTATTTAACAACGTCTAGCTCTGGCAGAACACCTTCAAGACTCTATTCACTCAGATCGTGGTATGATTTGATCATTAACCCAACAAACAATTGTATCAGGAGAAGGAATTGGTCTATATCTAATGCTACCTACTGAAAGCAAAGATTGCATTGTAAAAGAAATGAATTTATTATATAAAACAAGACTAGCAAAATTAATAATAATAATAAGTTTAAAATTTAAATAGGAGCGTTGTGATTTTAATATTACCGATAGAAAATTACGTGAAAACGGAGTCTGATAAATTATTGATTTTACTCTTATTCCCAAGCTATGAAGTTACTGAAATATGAAATATAAAACCAAGAGAAATGAGAGATTGCGTATTTCTGCGTCATTCGCGCTTACCACTGGAAATTGCCGAAACATTTCCCTCGTACTGGATGATGCTGTGAGCTTCCCACAGTCTCCTGGACGTCGACATCTTCGTCGATATTTGATGAGATTCTGGTAGATTAGATAATTCTATGGTCCGTACCTCGGACCCAAACACTCGTACAACCGCACTGGTTAAGTTTTACAAAAGTTAGTCCTCCAATCCACGGAAAATCGGAGCGATTCCCGCGTACAACCGTACTCGTTAAATTCTATACAGATAGTCGCTAACTCCACCGAACATCGGAGCCACTCGCACGCGCACCCATACTCGTCAAGTATTTCACAGATTGTCCTCGTTCCACGGCGCGTCGAACGATATATGCACCCGCCGTTTCCCCACTCTACATCCGACTTGTAGCTTGCTTGGTCCTCACTGATTGGCTGCACCCCCCACGTGATCTTCCCCTCCTCCGGGTCATTACACGCGGCGATGATGAAGTCGATTTCCGTTCCAACTATTCGCCTTTCCTGAACGCTGCGACCCAGGATTGCGTCATGCTTTCCGACAAGATTAAGCGTGTACTTGAATTCCCAGTGAGTCACGTCTCTTGATATACCCTAACTGACGAAAACTCCGTAAAATTCCGCAATCACATAATTTTCTATGATATTGTCGTTCGTAATAATTTGCTTGATAGCGTTTTCTAAGACATAGAAAACCTATCTGAATGCTAATAATTTTTATAAAATGCTCCGAAAATACCTTAATAATAATTATAATAAATTAATAATAATAATAAATAAACATGAAAAATTCTCTTGGCTGAACAATTTGCCGCGTAAATAAATATAGAATGGCTTCCTACTGACTTATGCCAGTTGCATAAAAAACCCTCGAAAAACACGTTACATATTCGCCTCGGATCATCGGATGATTTACCGTGACGACGGTCCATTATCCGATTATCCCAGACACGTTAATAAACCCCATCCAAAATACATATTACATAAATGAAATCACCCTAAATTACAGATATATACACTCATAATTTTTCTTCACGCACTTTGCGTCAAAGTTTGTTGTCACTATGGATTGCACTTTGCAACCAGTCCAATGTTTTACATACAGAATAGTGTTCCACGGATATTTCCGCCTCTCAAATTTCTCTGTGTTGGAGAAATAGACATAATTAATGTGTGAGCACTATGTATTTATGATGTTATATCACACGCATTGAAGGTGTTCTGATATATTTATATCTCCAAAGAACTTCCTAATTTCACTGGAGGTCCCTTCCTTATGGTGAAATTTAATCTCACTTATCACTGAGCACACGATCACACTATTGTGGCAGCGCCTCGTGACCATAATACTTAATCTCTCTTTAAAGTAGATGAAATTAATATTGACTTCTGAAAAAAAAAACAGTAAATGCGCATTACATATAACACCAAATATTTCTGTGCCGTAATCGCCCTGTCTTGTTAAGTTCCCGTAGACCATATTCTACTTAATGCTAGTTCTCAACACAGAACAGTTCTCCTCACACAAATAATACCATTGTATAAATTACCTTAAATTACACACTTACAAATCTTACATGGCGAGGCCGTAAACAGAAATCACGTGTGCTGATATGTATGAGTTTCATGAAGGACTGTCTCGCCTTCTGATGGCCCATCTTTTGCCTCGTGGACGCCTGAAGCAAAAATACCCTGTCCAAGTGCTCACCCATCTCTTGGAGGCAAATGGGAATTCACCAGCACTACCAAATTCTGGCCTTGGTGTATCGAGACATTTTAGTGCTCAAGAGCATCCGACAATCCTGTCATATTTCCCTGTACCTTAAAAACTCTCATTTACTTACATACTACCCCCCTGTGTGACTTCTGATACGCCTGCCTGGAAGACCATCTCCTCCCACGCACCAAATACCACACTTACTCATTTGATAGGCTGGCTCGCCAGCTAAACACACTCACTTTATGACACATATTTTCGTCGACTATGTATATTTTACGTCCCGTATAATCTGTTTCCCTTACTATCCTCCAGCACATATGCTGTTTTTCCAATACGTTTGGAAACAATAAATGGGCCCTCGTAGAGATAAAAGAACTTGGACATGACTTTCTCTAGATTATTTGACTGTTTCGGCACTCTAAGTAAGACTCTTGTCTCCCGGCTCGAATAGGTCAAATTTAATTTCTTTTTGTTGGCGAATTCTCTTTTGTGCTGACTTAGATAAATTCTGTTTCGCCAACTGGACAATGTAATCCATCCCCGGTTGCTTACCCTCATTTAATCCCAACACCCTCGCTAGTTCATTTTGTGGTCTTTTTCCGAAGTGAACTTCGTATGGCGTCAATTTCGTGCTCTCATGCTGGACAGAATTCAGCCAAGTCTCGACCTTGGGAAGATGTCCAACCCAGGCCGCATGTTTGTCATGCACTAGAGTCCGAAAAAGACGAGCCACTTCCCTTAATGGACGCTCTGCAGAATTACCCTGAGGGTACCTTACAGAGGAATGAACGTGTGTTATACCAGCTTCCTGCATACTGGTTCTCCATTTCTTTGCAGTAAACTGTGGTCCACTGTCAGATAGTATCCTGAGAGGAATGCCAAACTCAGGTACATACTTATTAATGATCAGACGGCTACACGCTAGTCCCGTGGCTTTCCTTAGCGGATATAGCTTGACATACTTACTAAAAGCGTCAATAACTATAAAAATGTACTCGTAGCCGTACTGTCCTTTAACGATCGGGCCAAATAAATCCACACACAGTAGTTCGCCGGGACTACTGGTGAGAACTGCAGATCTCTCCCCCACTAAATATTTAACTGGATATTTACTCCTTTGACAGGTGTCACACTTAGCTAAAATCCTCCTAACGTCCCTTCCCATTTTACTCCAAATGAAGTCACGACCAATTTCATAGAAGACCTTGGCAGCACCAAAGTGTCCTAATTCCCTATGAATGAACCAAATTAGCTCTTCCCGCAAAGTGGCAGGAACACATATTGCCCACCGATTATTCCTACATTTCCTTGCAAGATCTTGTACGTGAACCGTCCTACTTTCACATACTCTTCTTCACCTATTTCCAACCTAGCCAGTGGCTCCTTCAACTTAACGTCATCACGTTGCTCCACTAGCATATTTCTCAGTGTCTGTAACGATGCCCTGTTGCTACTGTCCACACATGCACATATTAAAATACCGTCCTCTGCTTTAACCACAGGATAATCCCTACATAAATTAGTGTCCCTCGATAGCATGTCTGCAAGAATGTTATCTTTACCTTTAATATATTTTACTGTGAATTCGTATTCCTGCAGAGCAAGAATCCACCTACTAACTCTGTTAGAACTCAGTTTACAAGTCCTCATATACAGTAATGCATGGTGATCTGTGTGGATCTCAAATTTCCCCCCTACTAAATACATTCTAAATTTCCCTAAACTGAAAACAATACCTAAAAGCTCTAACTCAGTAATCGTGTATCTTTTCTCTGCTGCTGTCAGGCCTCGCGAGGCTAAAGATACAATGCACAGATTACCCTCATCATCTCTCTGACATAATACTCCAGCAATGCCTATATGTGAAGCATCTGTCATAACCACATATTCCTTATCTTTTAACGGATATTTCAGCACTACAGCTTTCTCAAAACCTTCCTTCAGCGCTCTAAAAGCCTGATCATGCTTGGACTCCCATCTCCACCGAGTCCCACTTTTAAGCAATTCCCTGAATGGTTCTACCAACCCTGAGTATTTAAGAACGAACCTCCTGAAAAAGTTGCAAATTCCCAGGTAAGTTTTTAACTGTTTAACATTCTGTGGCACCTCTGCGTTAAGTATCCTATTAACCCTACTTTCTTCTGGTGTTACACCTCTACTCGACACTCTATGACCTAAAATGTCACTTCTGACTGACAGAATGACGACTTAGACAGCTTCAAAGTGAACCCTGCCTGATCTAACTTCTGAAAAACTATATCTAAATGACCTAGATGCTCCTCAAAACTGCGTGAACTAATTACCATATCATCTATGTAAATGGTTACAAACTCTCCTGTGTCATCCCCTAATGCGATGTTTAAAGCCCTAATTAAAGCTGCTGAACTACTCTTTAACCCATAAGGTGTTCTACAAAATTGATAAAGGTTATATTTATGACTAAAAGCTGTAAATGGTCTATCTTCGTACATAAGTGGCACTTGCCAAAAACTGGAACTCAAATCTACACAAGTGAAATACTTCTTCCCACAAATGTTTGCATTAATTCCTCTATTGACATAGATTTCAGCTGATCTGAACTAATTCTACTGTTAACCAAACGAGCGTCTAAACAAATACGAACCGTGCCGTCGGTCTTGGGTACCGTGATCAAAGAATTAACATATGGACTGTTAGAGTGCTCAATAATCCCATCTTCAAGCATCTGGTTAATTTGTGCCTCAACTGCACTCTGATAAGCGAAAGGTACGGGATATCTATGTCCTGTGAATACTGACCTATCAATAACGTTCAATGAATGTGTATAGCAATTGGCCATACCAATGCGATCCTCAAAAACTCTCCTATTACACAATAACACATCATAGAGCCGAACAAACTGTTCATCCTCTATATTTCCCCGAAATGCAGCATCACGTAACGAGTCCTTTAGACTACCGTTCGTAATCACACTACCCACAAAACATGGAGAACCCCGCTCTACGGCTGGCGATATCTCATTTAAAGTACAAATCACACCTACAATACTACTCCTCTGAATATGGTCATTGAACGCTACTTCTACTTGAGAATCTCCCCATTTAAATTTCAAACTCCCTACATCATAACATAAGTTACCAGACACTCTACTTAGCCACTCTGAACCCAAGATAGCACTGAATACTAAATTTGGAATTACAAGGCAAATCTGCTTCTCTACATGATTATTAATTTTAATGTCTACTAAAACTTGCTTAGAAATTACTTTAGACCTCTTCCCAACAGCTGTGATAACAAAAGTGCTTTTAATTGGCATCTCCTCAAAATTTACTCCAGTTCCTTTCATTTTATCATAAAATGCACTACTTATGCAACTCTTCATACAACCACTATCAATTAAAACATCTGTGTAGGCCTCGGACACGTTAAATTTAACTATGGGGCTCTTACTAACCACTTCCTGAATAATACCTTCATCATTTAGTTCATGTAATAATTCATTTCTTACATTTAGGTCATAGGGTTCCTGTATAATTGTATGGACAGGGCATGCTATAGGCTGAGATTCTGACCTTACTTCGCAGCCTGGTTCGCGTTTAAAGAACCGCTACAGCTGGCCGTAGTACTACTAACTACTAAACTGGGCTGTGTTGTCATTGTTTGGCTGTATATTACTACCACTAGGCTGTCCTCTTCCTTGACCCCTATTCTGGTTGTAATTATTGTCATTATAATTTCTCCCTTGATTTCCCCCTGAAATCATTGTTTCTCCCTTGATTTCCCCTGTAATCATTGTTCCTCCCTTGATTTCCCCTGAAATCATTGTTCCTTCCTTGATACTGATTACCATAGCCATTTCCTCTGTTCTGATTTAGCTGATTATTATTATTTCTATTTTGAGCGTTGGCCCCTTCGCCACCGTTCCCTTGAACTTCTTGATGCCTGGCTTCATTAGGTCTGTTATTATTATTACCCTGGTTCCTATTGAAATTGTCCTCATAACCCCCTCTCCCTAGTGCATCAAATGTGCTTAATAAATTTTCTACTTGTGATATAGTCTTTACATTCTGGATACAAGCAGCCTCCTTGATCCTATAGGGAAAGTGCCTAAGTAGCAACCTCACCACATCACTTTCCTCCTTCAACCCATCTAGATATTTACACACTAATACCTGCCCTAAAAAGTATTCGGTCATGGTGGAGCTTCCTTTAGGGTTATATTTACCACACACTACTCCCTCACGATGCTGCGACTGAATAACCTCATTCCAGAACTTTTCACAGAATTTCATTTTAAAATCATTCATATCAGTAAACTTGTCTCTGTAGACAGCAAACCAATTCCTCGTTTCCCCCACAAACACTTGCTCTAAAATTTCAACTACCTGGCACCACTCAATACTACCATTTTCCAACCTCTCCCCGAATTTATTTTCTATAGTGTTCATGAACTCCATTGGGCACCCCTGTCGATTGCTGAACTTACCCAGTTCTACCTCCCTGTGTGTGCTATTCACAAAAACTGGCCTATTCTGACTATTTTCTTGCCTGATCCTAGCTTTTAATTTTAACTCTAATTCTGCGATTTTCTCCTCAGCCTTCCTCTCAATACTGTTTACTGTTAATTTAATGTTTCCTTCTGATTCTTCTACTTTATCATATAGCTTTGCTTGTTTCTCCTCAATCTTGCTAATGCTCTCTCTATTACTCTCTCTTAAATCATTTACATCTGCAACTATTTGTGAGTGGACTTTCTCAATTCTACCCCCCAGCTGTTCCTTAACCTCTTTAGTAGCTACCTGAATTTTGTCAATTTCTCCCCCCAATTGCTTTTTGACCTGCTGTGTTTCCAGTTGCACTAGTTCTTTTAAATTTTCAGCCTGTGTACTGATTCTAATTTCCAACTCCTCCTGTACTTTTCCTAATTTTCTGTCTACATCTGCAATAATATCTTTAGCCTTTTCTTCCATCACCCCCCTGATCTCACCTCTAATCAGTTCGAATTTGTCACTCATTTCCCTACTGTTTTGTTCTAATTTAGCATTTAAAGTTTCAGTACTCTCTCTATTTTCCTTACTGTTTTGTTCTAATCTGGCGTTGTTTTGTTCCAGTTTAGCATTTAAAGTTTCAGTACTCTCTCTATTTTCCTTACTGTTTTGTTCTAATCTGGCGTTTAAAGTTTCATTACTCTCTCTATTTTCCCTACTGTTTTGTTCTAATTTAGCGTTGTTTTGTTCCAGTTTAGCATTTAAAGCGTCTGTACTTTCTTTATTTTCCCTACTGTTTTGTTCTAATCTTGCATTATTCTGTTCTAACTTTGCGTTTAAGGCATCACTACTCACTTTGTTCTGATACATGAACTCGAGAAGTAAAGTTTTTAATTCTGGTTGGCCGCCTACACTCCCTGTTTCAGTATCGGGATTTACCTCCGCTACCCCGGTACTACCATCACTCGACATACTGCTCGTATCATCACTCTCCAGTTGATGACCACTACGTAACCTCATCTGTCTTTCTTTCTCATCCCCCATAATGATATACACTGATAAAGACAAATAACCCCCAAAATACAGGCACAGAAATATATACCCTTCTCCTTCCACAAATGTTATTAGGTTTTCAGCCCCAAGTTGTCGGCGACAATTGTAGCAGGTTCGCTTAGGCTGGGATGACAAGTGAAACGGTATTTACTTTGCTCCACGTTGAGCGTACAAATGTAGCAGAATTGCTAGCCCCCCCTTTGCCTAAGCTATGTTGTTTTAATGGGTGCCAAGACCTCAATGCAATGTTGAAATCTAAATTTGTATTTAACAACGTCTAGCTCTGGCAGAACACCTTCAAGACTCTATTCACTCAGATCGTGGTATGATTTGATCATTAACCCAACAAACAATTGTATCAGGAGAAGGAATTGGTCTATATCTAATGCTACCTACTGAAAGCAAAGATTGCATTGTAAAAGAAATGAATTTATTATATAAAACAAGACTAGCAAAATTAATAATAATAATAATAAGTTTAAAATTTAAAATAGGAGCGTTGTGATTTTAATATTACCGATAGAAAATTACGTGAAAACGGAGTCTGATAAATTATTGATTTTACTCTTATTCCCAAGCTATGAAGTTACTGAAATATGAAATATAAAACCAAGAGAAATGAGAGATTGCGTATTTCTGCGTCATTCGCGCTTACCACTGGAAATTGCCGAAACATTTCCCTCGTACTGGATGATGCTGTGAGCTTCCCACAGTCTCCTGGACGTCGACATCTTCGTCGATATTTGATGAGATTCTGGTAGATTAGATAATTCTATGGTCCGTACCTCGGACCCAAACACTCGTACAACCGCACTGGTTAAGTTTTACAAAAGTTAGTCCTCCAATCCACGGAACATCGGAGCGATTCCCGCGTACAACCGTACTCGTTAAATTCTATACAGATAGTCGCTAACTCCACCGAACATCGGAGCCACTCGCACGCACACCCATACTCGTCAAGTATTTCACAGATTGTCCTCGTTCCACGGCGCGTCGAACGATATATGCACCCGCCGTTTCCCCACTCTACATCCGACTTGTAGCTTGCGTGGTCCTCACTGATTGGCTGCACCCCCCACGCGATCTTCCCCTCCTCCGGGTCATTACACACGGCGCGGCGATGATGAAGTCGATTTCCGTTCCAACTATTCGCCTTTCCTGGACGCTGCGACCCAGGATTGCGTCATGCTTTCCGACAAGATTAAGCGTGTACTTGAATTCCCAGTGAGTCACGTCTCTCGATATACCCTAACTGACGAAAACTCCGTAAAATTCCGCAATCACATAATTTTCTATGATATTGTCGTTCGTAATAATTTGCTTGATAGCGTTTTCTAAGACATAGAAAACCTATCTGAATGCTAATAATTTTTATAAAATGCTCCGAAAATACCTTAATAATAATTATAATAAATTAATAATAATAATAAATAAACATGAAAAATTCTCTTGGCTGAACAATTTGCCGCGTAAATAAATATAGAATGGCTTCCTACTGACTTATGCCAGTTGCATAAAAAACCCTCGAAAAACACGTTACAACTTTAGCAGTCGATACAACCATTGCATACCAACAGGTCCAGCAGCCTTTATCATTTCTACACTGATTTCATCCACCCCTGTTGCTTTTCCCATCTTCATTTTCTGTACTGCTAATTCCACCTCCAGCATTGTTATATCATCTTCTGTTATAGAGTCGTCAGGTTGTGTCACTTCCATCTCACCAGTACAATTGCTCACATTCAATAGCTTATCGAAATACTTCCATCGGCCCTTTATCTCTTCTGGGTTTGTTAACATCTCTCCATCTTCCTTTTTCACCAGCTTTGTGTCTGAACCACGTATTCCCTATAATTAATTGTTTCCGCTGACAGAAGTCCATTAAGAAAGCCCCTTCTGGATTTTTACTGCCATAACCCTATGGTCCCAAAATCTCCTCTCTTCCTTGTCGGTCTCTTTCCACTCGTGCATTCAAATCTCCCATTACTATTCTTTCCTTATCCACTATATATTTTTCCACATCTTCTAGGAATTCTTCTAATTTCTCTTCTTTATTCCCCGTTTGTGGGGCATATACTGGAAACAGATCTTTTGTCCCCGTCTGGAACTCTATCCTTCCTATGATTATCCTGTCACTTATATTCTTCACCTCTTCCACATACTCTAGGACATCCTTTCTTATAATCATTCCTACTCCACTTTTTGCCTCTTGTCCTCCATTTTAAAACAGCCTGTATCCTTCCTTTAGTTTTCTTTCCCCTTTTCCTTTCCATTTCGTTTCACTGAGACCGAGGATGGCTATATCCTTCTCTTTCATGAAGTCCACTAGCTCCTCAGTCTTGTCCGTCAGGGTTAAGATGTTGACTGTCCCTATTCGGATATATTGTGATGCTGGTCGCCCATTTCTCACAGCTCCCCCAGCATCTGAAGAACTGCAGGCGACGCCCTAGCTTTTTCCGAGGCTGAACCATATTTGCTTTCATTTTAGGCTATTATTAAGATTGGGTCGCCACTCCCAAATGCATTTTATGACCTACTGCCAGGTATGAACTAGGCCGCTCCTAACATGGAGAACAGACGACTTTTGTAGCCGCTCCTCTGTTGTGCAGACGCTACGGGTGTCCATAATATGGACAAATATCTTTTACTCCATTAACCCCGAGCAATGGGTTGCCTCTTCCGCCAACTTTGCTGTACCGAAGGACTCCTTCACCACCGCAGATGCCGTTGAGGTCTTGACTCATAACCTGAGCTGGGCCCTCCAAATAATAACCCCTGGAGAGAGGGTGTCCCACTCCACTACTACACTCAGCAATGACACTGTATAACCTCACACTTTGTGCTACTGCACTACACTGTGACACTCCACTACTAGTCTCAATAACACTGTATAACATTACACTCTGTGCTACTGCACTACACTGTGTCACTCTGTACACTCAATAACAACACTGTATAACCTCACACTATGTGCTACTGCACTATTCTGTGTCACTCTACTAGTACACTCAATAACAACACTGTATAACCTCACACTATGTGTTACTGCACTATTCTGTGTCACTCTACTAGTACACTCAATAACAACACTGTATAACCTCACACTATGTGCTACTGCACTACTCTGTGTCACTCTACTAGTACACTCAATAACAACACTGTATAACCTCACACTATGTGCTACTGCACTATTCTGTGTCACTCTACTAGTACACTCAATAACAACACTGTATAACCTTCCACTATGTGCTACTGCACGACACTGTGTCACTCCACTAGTACACTCAATAACAACACTGTATAACCTCACACTATGTGCTACTGCACGACACTGTGTCACTCCACTAGTACACTCAATAACAACACTGTATAACCTCACACTATGTGCTACTGCACTATTCTGTGTCACTCTACTAGTACACTCAATAACCTCAAGAACCTACAGAATAAACATTGCTCAGGAGTTGATAACATTCCTGATATACTAATTAACCCTCCAAGTGATATGAGTCGTTAATAACGACTCATTTATGCCTTTGTGAAATGATAAAGTCGTTATTAACGACTCATTTCTTTAGAGCCGTGTTGCAAGGCAACCATTTCATGAATGTCATCGAACTTTGCACTAATCGACAGTTCAGTTCATTGGCTATTTCGATCTACCTTGCTGAATTATCGAATAGTTTTTTTTTTTCTGTCTAAACAAATCTTGGCATCACTCGTTCGAACGCGCATAACGGCAAAGTGCCTGGCGGGGGACAGGCTCGCGCCGCGGGCGAGCGGGCTAGCGAGGGTCTCAGATACATCCAAACTAAACTCTCTGTACTAGATTTAGCAGATGGAATTCAGCCTGAACATCCAAGACTTAGCCAACAAGATGAACATTGTATTCAACATTTACCTGGGCGAAAAGAAAGATTATGCGTAGTTTGTTCGGAAGATCCTGCCATAAAAAGAAAGCGAAGCAACTTCTGGTGCCCTAAGTGTAATTGTGGCATTCATCCTACTTGTTACCATAAGCTGAAACACTTCTACAGGCCGATAGTAATGGGGAGGAAAAGAAAAACTCCTGCAAGTGACTCGGACTAAAGAATTATGCCCGAAGAGGAGATGTACATTGTTATAGTTTTTTGTACTTAAGTTTTTGTTCTTTAGTATTATAGTAAATATGCACTCTTAGTCTTTTGTTGCTAACAAAATGGAAAACAGTTTAGCCATTTACCTTTTGTTTCGTTCTTTTGTAGTTTTGAAGCTACGTGCAGTTTAAAGTTGAAAAATTATTTTTCAAATGTGAAAATGTGTAATTCATCACCCCCAATAAAATGGAATCAAGATATGTATCCAATATTATTACATAATCACATACTCTAGTTTATACTGAACAAAAATATATGTCATATGATATATTTTACTGTCATTTATGTATTGTTATGAATTTTAAAAAAACTTGTACAAAGACGTTAAAGTCGCTCATCACTTAACAAGCTTTTAGTTATCACTTGGAGGGTTAAAAAATGTATCCAAAATATAATTACCCCCTTAACACACCTCTGTAACCAATCTCTCATGTCAGGAATATTTCCAGATATCTTTAAAATTGCAAAAGTAATTCCATTATTTAAAGGGGGAGATAGAGAAAACGTAACCAATTATAGACCTATTTCTTTATTGTCGATATTTTCAAAAATTTTAGAGAAGATAATGTACAACCGTCTAATTAGCTTCATAAACAAATATAAATTGTTAACTGACTCTCAACATGGCTTTAGAGAAGGAAAATCAACAATGTCAGCAATTTATGAATTTTTAAATCCTGCTTTTGAGTCACTTGATGAAAGGAAGAGAGTATGTGGCCTGTTTTTGGACCTGTCTAAAGCTTTTGATGTGATAAATCATCAGATACTAATTGATAAACTCCATCAATATGGTATCAGGGGTATCGCTAGTAAGTGGTTTCAGTCATATTTAAATAATCGCCAACAGATCGTCGAACAAAAATGTTTTGAAAATACCACAAACATATTTAAATATTACCACTCAGATCCTATGTTTTTGAAGTATGGCATTCCGCAGGGGTCCGTTCTAGGGCCACTACTTTTTCTCCTTTACGTAAATGACTTGCCATCTCAGATACCTGCATTTAAAACTGTACTATTCGCAGATGATACAAGTGTTTTGATGGGGGGTGAAAATGACACTGAACTTCAAAAATCAGTAGAGGAAGTAACAGGTCAGCTGTCCTTATGGTTCAACAATAATGGATTCCTTATCAACACTAGTAAAACAATGGCTCTTAACTTTCACACAGCTCAGAATAAAAGTATTAATTCTCCCTCCATAATCTTAAATGACCTTAAAATTGGTAACGCCTCTTCTACTAAATTCTTAGGCCTTTGGTTGCAGGATGACCTAAAATGGAACTCTCATACCACTAAACTTGCCAAGAAACTAAGCTCAAGTTGTTATGCATTAAGAGTATTAAGACAATCGACTAGCTGGAGAACTGTTCTTAGTACTTATTTTGCTTATTGCTATTCGCTTATGAAATATGGAATCATATTTTGGGGAAATTCACCTGCTGCTCACCAAATCTTTATTATCCAGAAAAGAATAATTAGAACAATGAAAGGAACTACTAGATTGCATACATGTAAGCCTCTGTTTAAACAACTGAAAATTTTACCTTTGCCATGTATTTACATCTTTGAACTTCTATTATTTGTCAAACAAAGCTTAGGAAATGAGGATATCTTTGAGATGAATTCAAATATACATAACTACCAGACCAGACAAAAGGACAATCTTCATGTACATGCTGCAAATACAACACTATGTAAAAATGGTGTATTCCATGCAGCTATAACGCTATATAATCATTTGCCAAATAATATTAAAAGTACAGCAAATTACATAAAGTTCAAAATAAAAACTAAAGAGTTCTTGCTGGAGCACTGCTTCTACTCAGTTAAAGAGTTTTTAGAATATCAATAGTTATGTATTCATAGGACTAAATGATGTAAGGTTATCCTTGTGTAGGCCTATATTATTATTGTGATTGTAAATTAGTATTAGTATAATTTGTGAATTGACGTGTCCTATATCATTGTACAATGTACATTATATGATTGAATGCAGGGGCGCACCCAGGGGGGGGGCTTAAGCCCCCCCCCCCCCCTAAAAACCTGGGAACACTTTAAAAACATTGATATCTTTCAAGAAAATTGATTGCTTAACGGGCTCCAGAATATTTAGTGTTGGAACATTTTGCGATTTTCTACTGGTTTAAAACAGAATTATTATGTTAGGCCTATATTTATGCAACACTTCAGTTTTTTTTTTTTTTTTTTTTTTTTTTTAGCGTATGGCTTTTAGTGCCGGGAGTGTCCGAGGACATGTTCGGCTCGCCAGTTTTGTAGCTGCTTCGAGACGGACACCCAATGGGTGAGCCACAAGGACCGTTGGGGAGGGAAGGAGGGAAGTTGGAATGTAAGGACGAGGAGTTGGAAGGTAGCGGCTGCGGCCTATAGTTAGGGACCAACCCCGGCATTTGCCTGGAAGGAAGATGGGAAACCACAGAAGACCATCTTCAAGGTTGCCGGCGGGGGGATTCGAACCTCCTCGCCTCCCGGATGTGAGCGACTGCCATCAGTCATGCCGTAACCACCACGGCTAACTCACCCGGTAACACTTCAGTGATAATAATATATATTGTAAACACAACACGATCGGATATTTCCAGTGGTTGTCGTTTATATGCTCGGAGCAAGATGCGCGTGGGACAGCGGTGAAAATTTCTCTCCCCAACGTATTGTCAGTAGTGGTGTTTGTAAAAGTTCATTCGTTGATTGTTGTTGTGTTTGTATTTTCTATTGGCAGTTGGTGTTCGTAGTGTGTCCAATTGGACTAGTAGTAATGGGAGACAAAAGAAAGTCAAACATGCAAAACTACAATAAACCGTTAAAAATAAATAAATATGATGTGGTTAGTGTTAGTGAATGTGTCAATCCTTCAACGAGTAAGGAACTGTTAACAAGGACTGCAAGCATAGAAAAACAGCCAAGTTGTTCCTCAGAGGAGGGCTTAGAGGCAAATGTGAGCAGGCCTAAGGCCGTTGTAAGTAAACATAACATGGATTTGGACATTGGTTTATTTAAAAACAAATTGTTGACACACAATGAAAAGTTCAAAGTTTTAATTGACAAATGGGTTCCTCAGAGCAACTTTAACTTTCCTTTTAGATCGCATGGGAACCAACAACGAAGATTTTCGTTTTCATGGCTAAAGAAATATACCTGGCTTTCGTATTCTGGAATTGAAGACTCTGCATACTGTGTCCATTGTATGCTTTTTTTTTTTTTTTTAAAGAAGTAGGTAAGAGTAACGCTCAACATACTGGACAACTTGTTAAATAAGGTTTTTGTAACTGGAAAAAAGCACTAGAAAAGTTTGAAAAACATGCAAACTCGCAGTATCATAAAGACTCATGTGTAAGCGCAGCTAACTTTAAAAGAGTTAAGGACTACCGAATGAAACCGATTGACAAATCTCTTGATAAAGGAAAAGACGTCCAAGCCCAAAATAATGTGAAAAGAATAATTCCAATAATAGAAACTATAATTTTGTGTGGCAGGCATAGAGATTATGGTCAGTTTCAAATCGACAGCAAACCATTTGAAAATGAGGGGAACTTAAGAGCTTTGCTCAGAGCTAAAATTGAAGCAGGTGACAACAATTTGAAAGATCACTTTGGGTCATGTGGCAAAAATGCGACCTATATAAGTCGGAATTTTCAAAATCAAGTCATCGATGCTTGTAACTAAATAATAACTGAAAAAATAGCAAGTAAAGTAAAAGAAGCTAAGTTTTTTAGTGTTCTCGCAGATGAAACATCTGATATTTCAACTGTTGAACAGTTTTATTTGTGTTTACGTTATGTAACGCCAAATACTTTAAATGGTTATGAAATATGTGAGCAATTTTTTAAGTTCATGCCTCTAACCTCTACTACAGGTAGCGTATTGGCAAAAACATTGATTAAAGGTCTTGATGACAGTAATATAGACATAAATAACCTACGTGGCCAGGGGTACGATGGGGCGGCTGCCATGAGTGCAAAGTTTAAAGGGGCTCAAACGTGCATCCAAGAAGCTCACCCCACAGCAATATACGTGCATTGCGCTTCTCATAGCCTTAACCTGGCATTGTCGACCGCGTCTGAGGTTGTATCAATCAGGAACTGCTTTGGAATAGTGGAGAAGTTGTGGGATTTTTTTAACACTCCTAAAAGACAAGCAGTTTTAAAACAGTGCATTGAATCTGAGGTAAATCTTGAAACCAACAAGAAAAAACTCCTGCAGCTTTGTCCAACGAGAGGGGTACAAAGGCACGATGCTAGTTTTGTTATGAAAGAACTGCTGCAACCTCTTGAAGTAGCGTTAGAGGAGATTAAAAACTGGAATGATAGGGAATCTTCTTCAGGAGCTCTAATACTACTAAACTCCTTAAGTCAAGGTGAATTTATAATTTCTCTCATGGCATCAGAAAAACTGCTAGGTTACACAGTAAACCTAAGCAAAAAGCTTCAGGGAACTGATTTAGATTTATCGTCTGCAATTACACACGCTGAAACTGTGATTGAAAGCTTAAAATCTCTAAGAAAAAATGCAGATCAAGAATTTCACTCGTTGTTTGAAGAAGCTACCAAAATTGCTAATAACTGTGGTTCAATAATTTCGATGCCTCGAACAGTTGGAAGACAACTGAACAGAAGCAACATTCCAGCAGAAACTTCAGAATTATACTACAAAAGATCTGTTTTCATCCCTTGGATTGACTCATTCATTATTTCATTGGAATCGCGATTCATGAAGCATAAGGACTTATTAAAGAGTTTTGAGTGCTTACTGCCATCAGCCAATGCATCACATACGCATAAAGAAACCTTCCAAGAAAAAATGCAACTTTATTTCTTACAGCTGTGTCATTTTTATAAGAATGACATAATTGAAAGTGGAGGAAACAACAAAGGACTGTTTATGGCTGAGTTTTAACTGTGGCACAAGAACTTCAAGACCCACGCTAATATCCCTAAAAACGCAATCGATGTGTTGAATCTATGTGACAAGGACTTGTTTCCTAATATCCACACATTGTTGAGAATTTTGTGTACCATCCCTGTGACTACAAGCACTGCTGAGAGGTCATTTTCTACACTACGTCGGCTGAAAACATATCTTAGGAATACCATGGGTGCAGACTGGACTAGCAGCACTGAATATTCACCGGGAAATTGAAGTCACCAGTACAGAGGTAGTTTCCGTTTTGAAAAAAATCTGCTAGGCGGCTGGATTTTGTTCTGTGAAATTTGAGTTTCCGCTTTATTCAAACAACGTTAATGTTAATTCATTAATACATGATTTGTATTCAACTATTAGTTTAAACTTGCATTCAGCCTGTGTGATTAAGTTCGACTTGAAATTCTAGAAATGTTTAAGATTTTTTATTATAATGTTAGTTATTAAGGAAAATTAAAATAACATATATTTTCACGTACAGTACATAAAATATTTGTTACAATCCATATCACTATGGTATACAATTATATCTCGTAATTTTTAAAATGTAATTTTTAGTTCCAATTAAATTTACATATTCAAAATCAAAATGTTATTATTAATTTCCTAAAACCTATACTAGTTCTTGGAATAAACAACTCAAAACTTAGTAAATGATTGCAGATAATTGATGTTACACATCAATCTGACGATCCTGGTAGCTGGATCTATAGTTATGATAATAGTGAGTAGAGCAATCCAGTCGTTATCACTCTGATCGTGATCAAAAGTTAATTCTTGATAAAAATCATGCAGTTCCTATTACTTGTATAACCTTAGCTCAATGGTACTGTAACTAAAATTTGTATAAACCCAATGCACATTTTGTTTAAATAATCTCCAGTCCAATAGAATCTTTTGTATTGGTTTTAACAGAACATTCTACTGTATGTTTGATCTTATAGAATATATTTTTATGCATATGATCTCAAATATTCATATTTACATACAAGACTAATAATAAACACATTCTCTTTCCATAGCTGAAATCATGTTATTGAGGAAAGCCCCCTCCAAACCAAAAGTCTGGGTGCGCCCCTGATTGAATGGATGAATAAAAAATACAATACAATAACAACACTGTATAACCTCACACTATGTGCTACTGCACGACACTGTGTCACTCCACTAGTACACTCAATAACAACACTGTATAACCTCACACTATGTGCTACTGCACGACACTGTGTCACTCTACTAGTACACTCAATAACAACACTGTATAACCTCACACTAAGTGCTACTGCACGACACTGTGTCACTCTACTAGTACACTCAATAACAACACTGTATAACCTCACACTATGTGCTACTGCACGACACTGTGTCACTACACTAGTACACTCAATAACAATATTAAATTAAATTGAGACTGCTGTAGCAACATTTTTCTTACCATAGCCGTTGGCCTATATTACATTTTAATGTAGGCCAACTAGGCTACCATTCAAACAAAGCACATTATTTCAATATTTTTTTAGGTAATTTAAAAAATTAAATACATTCGGTTTGGTAATACACACATGTTCACCAACAATCTTTTATTTCTTGTTTTATAATTTTGTCTTTAGTTTTCTGAAGTAATTATTTATTATAAAAGGTACTGTACTGTACTTAAACATGTTTTACCTCACAGTTTATAAAATTGTCCAAAGTTTAGAAAAGTTTTCTTTGTATGTGCCTCCTTGCTGTTAGTATCCAGAGTGAAGTGCCGTCCCTGAAGCAGCCAAGATTCCAAGTACTTTGAAGTACAGTCCAGTCAAAGACCAAGTTGACCTTGACTTACAACTGACGTTCCACAGTTCTAAAAATTATGTTATACTTGTATATTCCACTTTTCCCCCGATCAGAGGTTTCGGTACGGCGTACCGGTGCATACCGTCACAAGTCTAGCCCTGGGAATACCTAACAAAAAATGACCTGATGAAAATAGAAAGAGTGAAGGCAGTATACTTAAAAAAGTTACTCAATCTTTCGAAGTACACATTCTCTCGCCTTGTGTACGTATTGGCCAAAGAGCAATTTTATATCGAAGATTCAAGAAATCAATGGATGTTGCCCGCCACTGGAGCATATGATACTTGACTGAGTAAACTTCGTGACGAGAGGAAATATATTTGGAGTGACTTCTACTGTACAGATGCCATGACGACTCGTGAGTGGATGAACTCAAATTATGAACTCCGTCATCTGATGACACGAATGGCAGTGCATGGTTTTCACTATAAAGTTTGCACAGAAAAGAAGTATCACCAGCCAAACTTAAACTGCGTGTGTATTTTATGTAAGAGATCATATGAGAGATATCATGTATTAACATGCAGTGAACGTCAGATGTCTCTTACAAAATTTTATACCGAATGAGCTTGTATGGTATTCCTATTCTTATGGCCATTGGCTGAAATAAAATTTATTATTATATATTGAAAAATAAGACAGAATACTAAAATATATTTTTTCTGTCTCACTGTGGCCCACTCTCCCCTAGACATCGGCCCCTATCCCTAAACTGGGGTAATATAACGAGATGTGTGTTTCTGGGCTAGAAGACAGCAGAAATCATGAGCGCCACTATTAATTCAGCATGGGTACCTCGAATGAACCCGTAAAAAGAGCACAGATACGCAGAACACGTATTTGAAAACAAGAGGTGCACGTTGCAGGTCAAGTGTCGCAGTCACATGGCAAGCACGCTGTAGGATGTGCGATAGTTGACAGTGCTCGAGGGTTGGAAGGTTCAAGTCCCATGCATTTCCTTTTTTTTCCAGTTTTTCACAGACTGATTTGTTTATTTGGCCTTGAAAACATCTGTTGATGTGGAGCTGGGTTGATAGAGGCTAGGAAACGTGACAGGATTTCAGTTATCCAAGGCGTTTAACGCAGCACCTGCTCGAAGTGACGACCTCCGTGGTCAATACAATGCTGCGCGCATTGTTGAAAGGACCGTCTGGCTCGTTGCAACATCACTGACGAAATGGATCGGTATGCCTCGGTGATGAGCTGTCTAAGGTGACCAGGACCGGCCGGCTCCTGTGCATACACCAGTTGTTTTACATGGCCCCACAGAAAAAATCCAGGGGCGAAAGATCAGCTGATCTGGCGGGCCAGGGGACAGGTCCTGCTTTCTAGCCCGTAAATACACATCTCGTTATATTACCCCAGTTTAGGGAGAGGGACCGATGTATTTTAGAACTGGAGCACATGAGACGGGATGCATAAAACTGGATCGCAAGGGGTGGTGGATCACCCTGTATATCTTAATCTCGTGTAACTTAATTTATTTCAGATTATTTTTTCACAAAAATCCAATAAGTTAATTGGAATTATTTTGTGTTGATTGACTGAAAGTTACAATATCCATTGCCAATATAGTCCAGTCAAATTAGACAATAAGTAGCCCTGACCCGGACATTTGGAATAACAAGCTAAAAATTGTTGGAAATGTCGAGGATGATGTCCTAATCAAAATCCCAAAAGTCCCAAAAAATCCGGCTAGGGGAAAATCCGCCATATTGAAAAAAAAAAACGCCGCCACCTTAGATTTGTCGAGATTTTAGCATATTGACCGAACGGTCCGATTTTCTTTGTTCTTGTGTCAAATTGTTTATTTTGCCATCTATTATCATTAAAACAATACATAATTTAAAAATCAGCTCATCTGAACGACGGAGAGCGAAACTGTGAGTGCAATATTTTCAAATGGCAGGCATCATTCGGCTGTTTGTTAGAACTGAACGTTCTGGAGACTGGGCCCTTCACTAATTCTGTGTCCAAAGAATGATACCATATTTCCACTCTGCGGGACATCTCAATTATGCGAAGTACACTCACATTTATCTTCAGCAAATGCTGAAGCTGGAGGACGTTCTGACACACTTGGAATACCACCAATTTGTCAACCAAGGCTACTTCACTATTAGGAGATGTGACAAATTCTGGTCAGGCATATGGACTGACATGACCATTAAGCAAGTGTTGATGAGAAACATGAAGACAGCGGGTGGGCTAACACATGGACGTGGATTGACGGATAGCGTTATTGCTCGATGGGTTTGTGCCATGCCTGCGTCTGCAAAAATAATTGATACCATTGAAAGTTTTTGCGGAGTCTTCTCCGAAACATCCGACCAACATGTGGAACTAAGAGAGTCTCGGCAAGTTAGAGATAAGGCAGACGTTCGGAAGATGCTGAACTGGCTCCAGTCTCATTATCCTTTCAACAGTCCTTATCTACGGGTGTGATTGCCGACGATACTGTTAACTGTGATGAGGCTCTTCTCCGAGGTCTGCCTGTAATTAAGTTGATTGAGGGTTAACATTTCAGTGATGTTCACTTAAAACAAAAAAAGGAAGTTACGACTCTTGCCAGTTTGTCTAAAACAACCAAGATCACAGTGTCATTGAAATCAACACTAATCAACTCTCTCATCGACTCCTGTGTGTTGTATGTAACGACGATGACCTTGCAGGGTACCTGACGTACGAACTTGCAGCGAGGCCTCCTCCTCTCTTTGACGGAACATTGATGCGAAAAGGAATAAAGTCCGCATTGACCGCTGTTCTTGAAGAGATGGCGCCGTCCAAGAATACCTTACCAGACAACACGGTGTTCACAGTTGACGGTGGGTTCCTGCTGCATCGCGTCCAGCAAATGTCAGCCAAATCTGCCTCCAGTACGTCAAGTACATGTATAATCACTTAGGTCGGGATGTCACTGTGGTCTTCGATGGATACAGCTCTCCAAGCACTAAGGATGAAGAACATTTCTAAAGAGACGTCAAGGGAGTAGCGGCAGATGCTGTAATTGACGATGCTAACCTTCAACAACGCCGCAAGGAGCTCTTTTGGCAAACGTCAAACACAAAGGGCGCTTCATCGCTCTTTTAATAATAACGGAATATCACACAATATGCATACATAAAAATCTTAGTGTTGAGTACACAGCTCCAAAAGAGTTATTGTTCTTTTGACACATATCTCCGCATGATAGCGTTCACACTTTTTCCCGCACAGTACACATATACAGTTTGTGTCTGGTTCATGGAACGCCCTCCTGTAGCACAGCTTGTGGTGGAATCCATGAACTGCGAAGCGTGTCATGGTATGGCGCAGTTCATAGCTTGAATTCATCCATTCTTGGTTGATCATGGCGTCAGTACGATAGAAGTCTGGCCATATATTTGCTTTCTTCTCGTACAGCTCGTGAAGCAAGGCTTGATATTGAGGTGTAGAAGGCACTGACACTCTCAGGCGTAGTTCCTCTATGTAGAACGGCTGTCGTGTGAGTTCGTATGTTAACCGCGATGGAGTGTTTTTGGCTACACATAGAACCTTTTCGAGGTACGTCGCTTTCACACTTTCCATCAAAGCGAGACCACTCTTTTAGAGATGCTCCCAAATAATGTCTATTGCATAAGTCATGATGGGAGAGATCTTGATATGGAAAAGGGCTATTGCCGTCTCTAAGGACAGCTCACGAATGCTTTTAATTTGGTTCATCGCCATGATCGCTGCACATGCTCTTTCTCTAATGTGTTTGGTGAAAACTTCCCATTCGTTTGCAGGGTCACGCCAAGATATTTGTAGGAGTTGACCCTAACAAGCTCCTTGTACCGGTATTTGATGAGTGCTGCCGCAGGAGGTTTCCCCCCTCTGTGTAATGTCATCTGGACTGTTTTCTGTGCATTCAGACACAGGCTGTTCCTGTCCGCCCAGGTGATCAGTTTGTCAAACGCTTCCTGAAGCTGTTGGTATGATTGTGAAGCTAATGTCATGTCATCAGCATACATGGAAATGAAGACTTCCTTATTTGCTATGGTTTCGACAACGTCCCTTGTAGCGACATTGAATAGCATTGGACTTAAGGGATCTCCTTGTAACACCCCAGTCGTCTGATGTATTGCCTCTGATCTTGAGAGGTTGTCATCAATGTAGACAGTATGGCCTGAATCATCTTGCTCAGGTAGTGCTCTCTACCTATAAGTTGATTTAGTTTTTCTAACAATATAGACCGATCCACTGAATCAAAAGCTTTGGCATAGTCAATGAACAGTACGTATAGCTTTCCTCTGGGGACGCGAAGAGCTTCGGTTATGTTTTCCATTAAGCACTGAATAGCCTGAATGGTTGAGCGCCCTTTCCGGAAGCCAAATTGCTCTTCAGGTATCATTGAGTCTATCAAGGTCGTTAGTCTGCTCAGTAACAGGATGGACAACACTTTGAGGCCGGCATTCCCTAGGGCTATTCCTCGATAAGAGTTAGGATATTCAGTCTTGCCCTTGCCCTTATACAACAATTTGATAATGGAATATCTCCATTTCTCTGGTATCGTGCCTTTCTGAAGGCACTGGTTGAATAAAGTTGCCCAGGCTTCTGTGAGGAGTGGACTGCTCTCTTTCAGGTGTTCGTTGCAGATGCCATCTGGGCCGCAGGCCTTGCCGTTTTTTGTATGTTTTATTGCCTCCTGGACTTCATCGGCTGTGAAAGGTTCTATTCCTACTGTGTCACCCGGTATGGGGAGGTCCATTAAGGGCATGTCCTTAGCCTGCAATATGGTCGTGAAGTGTGTTGTCCATCTGTCCATTGGTATTTCCCTCGAGAATTTGGGTATTCTCGGGTTAAGGCCCTTGTACGGGTTTTCCTTAGCTTGTTCCACCGGCGCCGCCTCCTGTGCCATGATATACTTGACCCTCTCCTCCCGGAGTATTTCTTTATGTGTCCTCTTCTTTGCTGCGTAATCCGCTCTTGATTCTTCTGTGCTGAACTTTAAGGTTTCATGTAGTGCTTCCTATGCTAATTTTCTGGTCTTATAGCAGATTGAATTGAACCATGGTTTTGATCTTCTCATATTGGGTTTAGCGGGTTCTATAGTGTCATGTAGGATTGTCTCTATTTGGAGGAGCGTTCCGTCTGGGTTTGGGTCGGTGTGATTCCCGATATTTTGGATATCCATCCTCCTTCTTCCCATACTTGCGACATTCAATCTCCTGGATAGCATAGTTTGTGGTGGTGTGGGGTTTTCTGACTGACCAGATATCTTGAAGGCAGTTTCCACCGGCAGGTGTTTCTTTACGGGTAGGTTGTCCCTCACAGTGGATCGTAATACCTCTGTGTTGTTGTAATTCGTAAATACCAGGTCGATTGCGCTTGCCCCATTGTGGGCAATGTAAGTAATTTCTGTGGCTTTATTTGCGAGTGTAAAGCCCGGTTCACAATAGCCCGGGAACGAGAAGGAAGTTGAAATGCACGCTACCTTATGGGTCGGTTCACAACCAATCTCCGGGAACAAGAAGCTAAAAGTAGCCCGGGAAGGCCCACGGGAAACATGGTCAAGTTTCATGTTTGACGTTTTCGGAGCTTCCCGGAGCCAATCAGAAACATACACATGCGCAGTACGGAAGGAGTAGCCAGCGATGTAAACATAACCTGTGAATGCGCTTTCTAAACTTGCTTCTCTAAAGCGCAGAATGTGTGTTTAATAAAGTTATTACAACCTTATTATAACCCTCTGAACCATTTCAGTTGCGTAATTGGTGTTTATTAGTGGGAGCTTGCTGATTGTTTTAATATTATTACGCTATAGCTGATTGCGCGCGCATGCACAAGTTCACGTTCCCGGGCTAATTGTGAACCGGGGCCCCGGGAAGCTTCGTGTTCTCCTTTACGTTCTGGTTCTCGTTTCCGGGCCAATTGTGAACCAGCCTTAAGACCTTCGCTTTCTAAGTACTCAAGAACTATCCTAGATTTGAGTTCCCCTTTATCGACCCTGCAGTTCAGATCACCGGCCAGGATGAATGGAGCATTTGTGTTTATTGCCTCGAGAGCATTGCTTAATTCATCTTAAATGTAAATTTCTGTGAATTCTGGTTGAAAATATATTGTTGCTATGGTGAGCTGCTTCAGTTTCAATACTAATATATTGTCTGTCTTCACTATAACTTTATAGGGGCAAAGAGTTGGTTTGAACAGGCATGAGATGCCGCCCTTCGGTCTTCCATGAGGTCCTTAAGATGCAAGCATATGTATGCCCATAGAAGTCTTTGTGTTGCCATTCTTCATTGAGAAAAGTTTCCACCAGAATTATTATATCGTATTCCTTCATAAAGTCAGTTGGATTATGAGTTACGACCGTCTTAAGTCCTTCTATATTCCAAGACATTAATTTAAAGATTTTGTCCTTGGTCGAATGAGACAGTCTCGAGTCTCTGCTGAGCTCGGGCGAAACGAAATCGCCGTACCACTACTCCTCTTGGCCAGAAATCTGGTGTCGAAATGACGTTTAAGGCATTGAAAGGCAATGCAACCTTGAATGCCTTCGCGTCTCCTTGTGTTGCGAGCTCCTCACAATCAATATTCCCTGTGATACCCTTTTTTACTAAGAATCTTTTCACGCTTTCAGTCGATGCTGTGTCATTTGCCTTTCCTACGTATAACCAAGCTCTTTTATCAGCTGCTACTAGGTCATCGTCATTTCCATTGGTGCCTATCAGCAATTCTCTTTCTCATCTCCTTCTTTATGTACAACTTGTCTCCATCCTTGGTTGTCATGTCCCTCTCCTTCGGCTCTTCCGTTTTGCTCATAATTTCCTTCGGTATCGGGATATTTTTGGTTTTGATGTGATACCGTCATATGCTCTGGTGGTTGGTGGTTGTCAACGTATTTCCTTTCCAAGCGACGACTTTATTTCTCCATGTCGCTCCCTCCTTTGGTAACCCTTTTCCTCCGAGGTGGTAGGTTGGGGCGTGCTCCCGTCCTGATCTGTGTTGCACGGCGTTCCTGATATCCTTGTTGCTCTCCCTGGGATATCTTCCCCGTTTGTATCTGGGTGTGGGGTTTGTATTCCTTCTTGATGGGGTTCTTTTCCATTTCTTGTTGGTTCATGCTATTGATGACTGTTGTCCGCAAAGAGTCTGTCAGAAGATCATTATTCGCTCTTTTAACATAACACCTCACAGGAGCTGGTATCAAGGTCATTCAAGTCCCCGATGACGCGGATACACCCATAGTGAAGATGGCTGTGCAAGCTGCAAACAACGGTGCGGCATAAGTTATCGTAGGCGAGGACACCGACCTTCTCATCTTAATGGCTTCTACGTCCAACCCTGGAAGTAACGTCCGAATGTTAATACCAGGAAGAAAAAATGCAGAACCTCAGATCTTCAGCAGTGAAGAGCTGATCGCCGCTCTTGGAGATCTCCGTGACTACCTTCTGATTTTCCAGGCAAAAACTGGATGCGATACCTCTTCTGCTCCGTTCAGAAAAGGTAAAAAAGGATCCTTCAGAAGCCTTAAGAAGATTCTTCTTAAAGGGAAGAGGTGTCGGTCTTCAACCAACCGAATGCTACACACGAGGAAATCGCAGCAGCAGGAGAATATTTCCTTCTCGCATTGTACAGCCGTGATATTCAAGACAACTTAAACAAGGCCAGGCATCGGATCTACCTGTGGACAGTTACTAAGCAGTCCGTCAAAACAACATTTGACTTGGCTGCACTTCCACCACATCCGCAGTGGCTAAACTACATTCGTACTGGGTTTACCACCAGGTAAGGACAGAGATCGGTAATTTCTCCTTGATTTTAAAACTGATGTTTTAACTAGCTTCTTTTATGAACTCTAGGTTCAAGTGTGGATGGGTAATCGCCTGCCGGTGAAAGAATGGAGATGGATGGTGCTTAAAGGTCAGCTGAAACCCATCCCAACTGAAGGAGAACCAGCACCAGAGCGTGTACTTTAAATTATATCCTGCAACTGCAAATCTGGCTGCGAAAGGAAATGCCAATGCAAAAGAAGTTGCACAAGTATGTACGGCTACTGAGCTGGACATGAATGCGCAAAACGCATGGACTTGGCGGACTCGGACATTGATGACGACCTCACACCTTTAGCTGATATGTTGCCTAGAAACGGTAAAATACAACAACAAAGATAAAATGAAGCCCTTTCCCTTCTTTATTTTTACTTTTGTTAATCAAAGCAATGCTTATGCTGTTAATAATCTCTTTCAGGTCATGCATTCCGTCAAATGTTTCAGCAAACAAGTGAAGACTGCGTCGTTTCACGTAAAGAATTGTATTGTTTGTTGCGTTTTTGTGTTGTTTTTGTAAATAATGTACATTGTGCCCGCCTTCACTGTCTTTAATGGTTCGTTGTACTCGTAGCAATTTTCTTGATAAAATAGGATTTAAGTTAAGTAATGGCAATCATTTTAGGTCAAAACGCATGTTTTTGAACTTTTTTTACTTATGGAAACTAAATTGTTGTTTATTAAAAACATTGATCCATATTCAATCGTTTTAGTAGTCTAGACGATAAAGTACCGTATGTTAATTAATTTGACGCAAAAACGAACGCAATCGGACTGTCCATTCGGTCGCTATACGGAAAACTGGAAAAATCCAAGATGGCAGATTTTCCCCAACTCTGATTTTTTGGGACTTTTGGGATTTTCATTAGGACATCATTATCGACATTTCCACCAATTTTTAGTTTGTTATTTCAAATGTCTGGGTTAATGTCTAATATAACTGGACTAATAAGGCAACACTGAAAAATGGCTTTAAAGCTATCGACTCGCTGACTGATAACATAATAGTAGTTCGCTCGGAGATATCAAGTTAGATAACAGACGATAGCTTGCCTCTTCTCGCTGCTTTCAGCTAGTAGTTGACTTACTGACCTACTTTCTATAATTTCGTGTTTGAAAAACATAAACACATGCTCTCATGAAACTAGCCACCAGCCGCAACTATTCTCACGAAGAAAGGGTAATGAGCTGCCACAGGTTAAATATAATATCACCCCACATGATGATTTCCCAGTTCCAGCCAATTAGATTCAAGATTTATGATGCCAAGTTCAAATTTTTGAAGTGATCAGCCGCTGTGCCCTAAGGTATCGACACTACTCTGGCCTCCCCCAGGAATAGCCCTATATTTTTCTGTTACTGAAATGGGCTGTTCAGCGGCTTCGGTGGCATAGCGGTAGAATGCCAAACTGCTGTACCCAAGGTCGCGGGTTCAAACCTGGCCAAAGTCGTCGGATTTTTAAGAGCGTCAAAATCCTCCAGTATGATGCGGCGGGCCCATGCCATAGATTTATGGCATGTAAGAGAACCTACCACTGCAATTGGTTGTGTGTAGGTTATATTTGGCTGGTTAGGAAACACTCTATTCAAGTTCTAACATTCGCCACTCGGTGTGAGTAACAGTGGCGTCTGGTAGCCAAAGTTGGAACTACTTGAAATTGAACTTTAATTCTCTTCATTCATTTCATCTCTCATTAACTCGTCTCATGTGGTTGGCATCAGGAAGGGCATCCGGCCGTAGAAACGATCAGCCACGTGGTTCATTACATCTCATCCCATACCCTATTGGAAAATTAACCTGATGCAGAATGCTTGCATTTTACAATAAATCAGTAATACTAAGTGGGATGATGATAGAGTGAATGAAGATGATATAACCAACACATTGAATTAATAAAACTTCGATAAATGTATGCGTGTTCCGACTTTGCAGGTTTAGTCGCAATAATGTAACCCATACAGTTACAATGCAACCACATGTAGAGTGATGGAAACATATTATGCCCCTTGTAATGGTTGTTTATAGATGCATGTAGTTATATAAAAAATTGTGCCTACTAGTACATTGCACAGTGTCCCATAAGCAATCAAATCTCTATAAATAAAGTACCGGTAAACTTTCTGTCTGAACAAAATTTTTGGCTAAAACTGTGTATAGCCTAATGATCAAGTATACCTTCATTGTCTGTTTGTTATGGGTTGGAATCAAAACTAGTGGATCGATTGTCATGAAAATTCATTATTTAAGTAGAAGACTCCCTTAAAATAAACCTAGGCTTCAAATTATTTATGTAATACAAAGTAGATTAAGAAAAAGCCTCAAATGCCGATAGTAGACCAGAGTATTCATCGCTTGACATGAGAGGACAAGAGTGACAAGGGTCTGATGACTCGGCTATTCTGGGAATATTGAAAATATGACACAGTTGTAATGCATGTGTCTCTATTGAGGATCTGCACGCAGGCTATCTTTACCCTGTTCAGTCAGGATTGGTGATAATCGATTCCCTTTAGGACTACTTAATATTTATTGTTGCTTTACCCAAAACTTCACTGGTTTGTTTCTTTTGACTAAGTATGTTTCTTGCTATAGATTCCAATGTTTAGTAAGTATTTTATTCTTCACTCCCTCTTTTCAGAGGTGAGCATGGACTCGTGCCATTCATCAGCATGTCACGACATGTGCAGGTGAGATAGAGGTTAGTTGGTTATTGGAGTTTTAGGGGCGGAACAGCAAGGTTATCTGCCCCCGAGATAGAGTTGGTCACTTTTTTTTTTTGCCAGCTTGTAGCAATGATGATACAGGTGCATGAAACAATACTCAACAGGTCCCATAGGAAGCCCAAAAACTAAATTTTAAGGCCCCAGAACCAACCATTTATGAGATATTTCCAGAAGTCTCCCCACTCTTGGAAACTGATCAAAGCATGACCATCTGTAACCATGCCAACACCAGCTCCCAAGGCGCAGTTCAGCTTTCCATCTCACTCTGTAAGAACTTCATTTATCACCTAAAATACCAAATGAACATTATGATTCAAAACATTCAACCCTCGAAAGCAATTCATACATGTTAATCCCAAGATGATATTTATGAAAATAAAATAAATGGTGAATGAAACATAATATTAAAACTTTTTATGTTCTTATTCAGTACTTAGATGTACCATAACTTAAGTTATGTCCCAGGCGAAAATAAGATACGTACAAAATTGAAATTATTACAGTACATTCAATCCTCAATAATTAATTTCAGATAAAAATGCTAGGGCATACACCGTAAGCGACGCGCGATGGCCTCGCCTTACCAATGTGACAAGTGGGCAAGGGCTACCGACTAAAGGACGGGGTCGGCTAAAGACAATAGTCCAAACAAACTCCAAACCAAAACCATTACGAATTGGGACTTTAAATATTGGAACTCGAACTGCGCGGGTGGAGAATTAGCTGAGATTCTAAAGTGTCGTTGTGTGGACATTGCATGTCTTCAGAAAACAAGGTGGAAAGGTCAAAAATCCCGTAACATAGAGGAAAGATACAAATTGATACACCACAGAACAACCAACAATAATGGAATAATTGTCGTTGTGAGTGAGAATCTCCGAAGTCAAGTTGCTGCTGTCCATCGGTACTCTGACTGTTTAATGTCATTTGTCATTGATACCCCAACACGCCGACTCCATATTTTCTCTGCTTATGCACCGCAGACTGGTTATGATGAGGTTGACAAAGATAAATTGTGGGCTGACCTCCAAGATAGCATTGCCACCAGTAATGAAGAAGACTTACTAATCCTCTGTGGTGATCTTAACCCATGAACGCCCGAATTATTACTTTTTGAAAATTTTGCTTTTTTATTAATAAGTCATACCATAGGGAGTTATTAAGCAGCTCAAACCATATTTTACGAAGGTGGCATCTTAAGTTCCCGAAATACAGGGCATTACATATATGTAACGCTAGGCGCTTGTGTTGTCAAAACCCTTACTGCATATTCTGAATGGTGATTTATAAATACAATAATGTACCAGTTTCATATTTGTTGCTAAATACTTATCTTGATAATATTACACTTTAAAAAGCACTGAGCAAGTATTTTGACACCTTTGAACCTTCGATCATATAGTTAAGTGACTAGTTACATGGTGTGGAATGGCAAGAAGCATGATATGCACAGTCGCACATCACATTTACAACATGCAGTGTGGACACTGCTTGCACACAATTCACCGGCACCCCGCCTCCGCTTATGTCCTGGGACGTTGATGACCAGATGATCGCGTCCATCATATCACAAGTCTTCAATGTCGCGGCCCTATCCTGCACGTGATGTTGACAGCCTCCTGGCTCCACGTGGTTCTATGCCGTACGATTTTATGTAGAATTGTGCCACTTCCCTCTTGAACTCCAGTTGAGTTTTCCTTGACCGTGATAGCGTAACGAGGTACATGCGTTTTGGAGACTCTCGTCAAGAAGCCAAGAAACTATCGCCCACCACCACTTTTTGTTTCTTATTGACACATGATATCAGTTCAAATTTTCATCCATAAGGTTCGTTCCTCCCATGAATTTGTCATAGGTGCCGATCTGGAGAGGACGAGGGATTGTAACTATTTTTCTTTTCAGCCCGAGAGAACCTTCTGACCTGGTCGAGGGAGGAAAAACAGGGAGAGTCGTGGAGGCAACAGTTACTGTGCTGTTTTCATGCCAGTGAGCTATAGTCCTGTCGTCATTACTCCTCTTCCCCTTACTCCAATATTTCTTCAGACTTCTAATAATAATTATGTTATTGGATTTACGGCCTTTTTAATTGCTCTGGCTTTTAGAGACGCCGGATTGCCGGAATTTTTACCCGAAGGGGATCTTTAACGTGCCAGTAAATCTACTGACACGACTCCCTCGCATTTGCTCACCCTCAAATGCCAGCTGATCACAGGACTGTTCTGATAGGTTTCCGACTATACTCTAAAAAGCGACAAGACGCCGCCCGGGCTTCCGGGGGCGTTTGTACCTTCGTTCGCTCTGACTGCTATAGTGAGGAGTTTCCACTCGCCACTCCTCTGGAAGCTATTGCAGTTCGCGTGTCCTTGCCTGCTATGGCAACTGTTTGTAAAGTGTACCTTCCACCGAACCAGCCCCTTGATATTAATGACGTCTTTGATCTTGTTGCTCAACTTCCAGTCCCTTTCCTACTCGTGGGTGATTTCAACTCTCATCACCCCCAATGGGGATCGCCATCTTCCTGCCCCAGAGGAAGGGACGTGGAGGGCTTAATTCAAGGGTTGGATTTATCTCTATTAAATACAGGGGAAGCTACACATTTTAGCTTAGCGCACGGCACGTACTCACACATTGACTTGAGTGTGTGTAGCTGTGCGCTGGTCCCCCTATTTGGTTGGTATGTACACGACGACCTCTGTGACAGTGACCATTTCCTGATCGTTCTTACACTTCTGAACCAGACGCCCGTGGAGTTCCCCAGTCATTGGGTGCTTAAGCGGGCAAATTGGCCCTGGCTTCAAGAACGAGCTGTGTTCGTTGATCTTGGTTGCCGGAGCGTCGATGACGAGGTACAGCACATCGGTGATGTGCTTCTTGCTGCCGCCGAAGAGTCCATTCCATCCTTTTCTGGGACTCCTCGTCGCAAACTCGTCCCTTGGTGGACGGAGGATATTGCAGTGGCAATAAGAGACCGTCGTGGAGCTCATAAGCACTACCGTCCAGTCGTCAGCTTGCTCGCCGAGGCTGGCGTACCTCCTGTACACCTGAGGCGCCAACAAGTACTGCTGACCTATGCTGCAACTATTCGACAGATGCCCCTTCATCCAAGCTATCCATGTTTGTTTTTCAATCCGAATCGCCGGCTGTATGATGCGCTCGCCCGAGCCACTCGGCCGGCGGGGTTTTGCTTGGATGACTTATACCGTCAGTTCCGATTTCCTTCTGTCTCCTGTATCGTCCGAGTACCTAGCAAGGCCCCTCCGTGGATGGTCTCTCGCCCTGATATCATCCTGGATCTGCACACCGGCCCCAAGTCGGACACTGACTCCTCCGTCCATCGGAGGCTGTTCCAGTCCGTGGTGACCCGGTTTCCGGGATCAGGGCTTCTATTCACGGACGGTTCGAGGGTAAACCAGAAAGTAGGCTGTGCATTTGTGGTTGAGGATCGTCGGTTTCTCTTTTCACTTCCCGATGCCTGTGGCGTGTACACAGCGGAGCTCTATGCCATCTTAGAGGCTCTGCGGTACACGTTATCAGACGATCACCAGCACTTTCTTGTGTGTACTGACTCTCTGAGTGCACTGCAAGCGATCGATGTGTGTTTCCCGAAGCACCCGTTGGTCCAGCGTGTGCACGACCTGCTCGTCAGTACGCGTAACGCTGACGCACCGCTGGGGCCGGGGTGTCCTTTGTGTGGCTTCCTAGCCATATGGGTATTGCGGGAAACGAGCTTGCTGATCAGGCGGCGAGAGAGGCAGTCGCACTGCCCTCGCTACCGTATAAGGTGCCTGCTAGTGATGTGCGCTCTCAGTTGCGGCATTTGATCCTGTCGCATTGGGAGGAAGCGTGGCGTGCCACGCCTCCACCCAACAAACTGAGAGGCTTCAAGGAGACAACGAAGATGTGGAAATCTTCCTTCCGATCTCTCCGGAAGGAAGCTGTGGTACTCGGTCGACTCCGGATCGGCCATGGGATTGCTACGCACTCCCACTTGCTGAAGAGAGAAGATCCCCCTGTGTCTCCTTGCGGCGCCCACCTAACCGTGGCACACCTTCTCTTGGAGTGTGTGGATCTGGCCGATCTGCGCAGGACTCTTAAACTGCCTGATACCCTCTCCCTTATTCTCCGTGATGACGGGCCGTCAGCTGACCTCGTCATCCTGTTCATGAGGGAGAGTGGTTATTTTTTTAAGTTTTAATGTGTAGTTACGACTTTTAATTCAGGTTAAATCTGTTTTATGTTTTTTATTGTGTTCATCTATTTTATTGTTCACTATGCCTTATTTGTTTTATCCTTTTTTACCATCTGCCTTTTATTCTTTTTATTCAAATAAGGCATAATTTTTTGGGGCTCACTGTCTGTTTTATAAACACCATTTTCGTTTCATCCATGGCAGTGAGTTGTTTTTACCTACATCCTTTCATTTCACGCCATTTCATTTCTTTAGGGGCCGATAACCTCGATGTTGGCCCCTTAAAACAACAATTATCATCATCATCATCATCAAATGCCAGCTGACTGCACCAGGATTCGATCCTGTAAGCTTGGGCACAGCAAGCGAGAATGTTGCAGCTGAGCCACGCAGCCAGTCTAGACCTCTGAAATATCGAAATTATTCTTGTATTGTATTTTCTGAAACACTTCCTGCAGCCAGATATCTTGGCAAAGGTATGGTCTTGAATACGGTACTGGCTTAAAAAAATGGTACGGTGACACAAAACATATTATATGAAGGCATGCACTGTTAAAAAATAGCTGTATATGGAAAATGTGGGAATGAATTTTGGCAAGCGAATAAACCGAACACGTCTTGAAGTAGTTTTAAGTATAGAAACTGCATTTAAACGTAAGATTACATAAGATGAGATTTAACAGAACTTGACGTGACATGACTTGACACAAAAACTGTAACTGATCGTCTTAGTTTCTCGCGACTTCCACTTGACTCCTCTACGCGGCGCCACCGGGCAGTGTCGAAGCTGGCGGGAAACCCAAGAACGTTCATTATTTTCAGATTCCCACAATCGGCCATCCTGCAGATCATCCGCCTCGGATGATGAGAAGTCTTCAGCCCAGGGTTTGAGGAATTCAGCACAAGTAGTTGTTCGTTTGGGGCCTAAGTGATTCCCTTCACGACAGAGGTCGTGTCATTCAGCTTGACTCTGGAGATTCTGTAAGGCCGAAGGTACTTTTTCTGCAATTTAAGGCCTGGTTCAAACTGGGTCCTCTTGATGGTTTTGATATCGCCAACTTGGTACTGGCGAGCAGGCCGTCGACTTCGATCAAACGACACACTGTTTTCTTGATGCACTTTCTGGATTTGTGCTCTTGCTTCTTCACGGTGTTCATCTCTCCTGGTCTCAAACTCGTCTACCATCTCTTCACTGATCAATTCAAGTATTCTCAGGTCATTTTCAGAGCGCATTTTGGCTCCTGTCAAAAGTTCGAATGGCGTCTGCTTGATACTGCGGTTGTAAGTGGAATTCATGGCTCTTCGATCAGGTTCGACGTGCTCGTTCCAATCTCCAGGGTTTTCGATGGACAACTTGGCCAGCACGGAAGTGATCGTGGAGTTCATCCTTTCTATCTGGCCATTGGCACGAGGGAGTCTGGTCGTGATCAGCGAGTGGGTGATGTTGTTGGCAGTGCAGTACTCGTCGAATTCATGTGAAATATACGCGGTTCCACGGTCGGTGACGATCTGCGCAGGATTACCAAATACTCCTTTTTGCACGTCCAATTTCTCCGTAGTTTCTTTCGTGATCGTCGTTTTAGTGGGATACAGCCACACAAACTTTGTGAAGCTATCCGTTACTGCGAGAATATGCTTGCATCCCTTTTTCATTGAATCTAAGGGTTCAAGATGGTCAGCATGGTAAATGTGCAATGGTGTGCTTTCTTTAAATAAGGGATGCAATAGTCCTTGTTTCATCGTGATGCTCATCTCAACGCTGGTACTCTTCGCCTCTTCCGATGCCTTTCCTATGTCCATCTCATCGGCTGCTACCACGTCGATTTGGTAAAAGTACGCTTCTGATATGTCCTTGGACATCTTGACACCGGTTTTGCTGATGGTAGTTATGGCTTGGTCCAGCAAGTCGTTACCCATGATAGCTGGCAACTTTAGTACATCTCCAGACACCACATAGAAATCAGTCAAGTAAGTATCGTCGTCAACCTGGACGTCGGTTGGAAAATATCCTAGGGGACGCACCTCACTATCTCCGAAACCCTTGAGTACTATGGCGGTAGTCTTCAGCTCCAGATCGCCCATCTCTGTGTAGATGTCTTCACGGATCAGATTGATTGGGCAGCCCGTGTCAACTAATGCATTGATCTTTTGGCCCTGGAGCAACAATTCTTTCATCTTTATATTCGACTTGGTTCCCAAAGCGATGTTCACTGTTTTCTTCTCGGCATTCTGCTCAGGGTTTGGGCACTTGGAAGCTATGTGTCCGAAACTGCTGCAATTGAAGCACTTTGGACCCTGACTCTTGTGTGGACATTCTCTGGACTCATGACTGTTCTTCTGACCACAATTGTAACATCTCTTTACAGGCGAGGTCTGCTTCTGCCTGTTGTCTTCTCTTGGTGTATGATTGTTTGTCGCCCTCTCATTTATCGTCACCTGGGAGTTTCGTGCGTAAGCACTCTTATAGATCTTCAACTTGTCCTTGAATTCCTTGATGTCCTTTGCTCCATATAGAATCATCTTGGATCCAGTGTCATCCTCGATGCCATCGATGACGTATTGTATCAGTGATTCATCATCGATTGTCGACCTGCTGGCTATTTCTCGCATCACCAGGAAATATTCGTGAAGAGTTTCAACTTTTGTTTTTCGTCGGTTGGTTAGCAGTCGATGAATCTCTGCTGCGCTGGCATCATCTCGGAATTCCTTCTTCAGGGCTTTCTTCAACTTGTGCCAGGATGTGATGCCACGTTCACTCTGCACGAACAACTTAGCCAGGCCTGTCAGCGACTTTTTTGCAAATACGTATTTCTGCATCTCGTCCCAGCCCATCAACGTTGCTGTTTCCTCAAAGTCCTCAATCCAACGTCGCACCGGATAGTTCTCACTGCCGTCATAGGTTCTGACAGAGCCCTCTACATCTCGGAAAGTTAACGCAAACTTGTGTGCGACTCCACAGTTTGCAGTGTGCCGCAAGTCCACCACGTCCTGGTCGACTTCCCCTTCACTTGAGCTTTTTTCTACAGTCTTCACTTTGTGTTTGGTCGTTGTTATTTTCTTTTGTTTACCTCCTATTGCTTTGGAGAGTTTCTGGTCTTCGGACGAGCTAGATGAATCTGATGATGATCCTGTCGTGGTAGAGGTTGAATGTTTTGAGGATTTCATCCCAGCCATTTTATTGTATTGTATTGTATTTTTTATTCATCCATTCAATCATATAATGTACATTGTACAATGATATAGGACACGTCAATTCACAAATTATACTAATACTAATTTACAATCACAATAATAATATGGGCCTACACAAGGATAACCTTACATCATTTAGTCCTATTGTAACGTGTTTTTCGAGGGTTTTTTATGCAACTGGCATAAGTCAGTAGGAAGCCATTCTATATTAATTTACGCGGCAAATTGTTCAGCCAAGATAATTTTTCATGTTAATTTATTATTATTATTAATTTATTATAATTATTATTAAGATATTATCGGAGCATTTTATAAAAATTATAAGCATACAGATAGGTTTTCTATGTCTTAGAAAACGCTAACAAGCAAATTATTACGAACGACGATATCATAGAAAATTATCTGATTACGGAATTTTACGGAGTTTTGTCAGTTAGGGTATTTGAGAGACATGACTCACTGGGAATTCTAATACAAGCTGATTCCTGTCGAGAAGCATGACGCAATCCTGGGTCGCAAGGTCTAGAAGAGGCGAATTGTTGAAACGGAAAACGACTTCTCCCTCTCGCCCGCGGAGTGTAATGAACCGGAGGAGGGGAAGTGGCGGCGTGCTCAGCCAATCAGCGGAGACAACGTAAGCTGGAAGACGGTACCATGGTGGGGAGCCAACGTGTGCATATACCGTTCGACGCGCCGTGAAACGAGGACTATCTGTGAAATACTTGACGAGTATGGATGCGCGTGCGAGTGGCTCCGATGTTCGGTGGAGTTAAGGACAATCTGTGTAGAACTTGCAGTGTACGGTCGCAAGTGCGTGACGCTCCGATGTTCAGTGGAGTTAGCGACGAACTTTTGTAAAACGTAACCAGTGCGGTTTTACGAGAGTTTGGGTCCGATGTACGGACCATAGAATTATCTAATCTACCAGAATATCATCAAATTTCGATGGAGATGACGACGTCCAGGAGACTGTGGGAAGCACACAGCATCATCAAGAACGAGGGAAATGCATTGGCAATTTCCAGGGGTAAGCGCTAATGACGCAGAAATACGCAATCTCTCATTTTTCTTTGTTTTTTATTTCATAATTCAGTAACTTCATAGCTTGGAAATAAGAGTAAAATCAATTTATCAGACTCCGTTTTCACGTAATTTTCTATCGGTAATATATTCAAATCACAACGCTCCAATTTAAATTTTATACTTATTATTATTATTAATTTTGCTATACTTGTTTTATATAATAAATTCATTTCTTTTACAATGCAATCTTTGCTTTCAGTAGGTAGCATTAGATATAGACCAATTCCTTCTCCTGATACAATTGTTTGTTGGGTTAATGATCAAATCATACCACGATCTGAGTGAATAGAGTCTTGAATGTGTTCTGCCAGAGCTAGACGTTGTTAAATAAAAATTTAGATTTCAACATTGCATTGAGGTCTTGGCGCCCATTAAAACAACATAGCTTAGGCAAAGGTAAACAGTTACATTTCTCTCCCAACAGTGTGGGCTAGCGAAACCATTACATTTGTCGCTACCAACATGGGGCACTAATTACCAGTACATTTGTACGCTCAACGTGGAGCAAAGTAAATACCGTTTCACTTGTCATCCCAGCCTAAGCAAGACCATTACATTTGTCGCCGACAACTTGGGGCTGAAAACCTAATAACATTTGTGGAAGGAGAAGGGTATATATTTCTGTGCCTGTATTTTTGGGGGTTATTTGTCTTTATCAGTGTATATCATTATGGGGGATGAGAAAGAAAGACAGATGAGGTTACGTAGTGGTCATCAACTGGAGAATGATGATACGAGCAGTATGTCGAGTGATGGTAGTACCGGGGTAGCGGAGGTAAATCCCGATCCTGAAACAGGGAGTGTAGGCGGCCAACCAGAATTAAAAACTTTACTTCTCGAGTTCATGTATCAGAACAAAGTTAGTAGTGATGCTTTAAATGCAAAATTAGAACAGAATAATGCAAAATTAGAACAAAACAGTAGGGAAAATAAAGAAAGTACAGAAGCTTTAAATGCAAAATTAGAACAGAATAATGCAAAATTAGAACAGAATAATGCAAAATTAGAACAAAACAGTAGGGAAAATAGAGAGAGTAATGAAACTTTAAACGCCAGATTAGAACAAAACAGTAAGGAAAATAGAGAGAGTACTGAAACTTTAAATGCTAAATTAGAACAAAACAGTAGGGAAATGAGTGACAAATTCGAACTGATTAGAGGTGAGATCAGGGGGGTGATGGAAGAAAAGGCTAAAGAGATTATTGCAGATGTAGACAGAAAATTAGGAAAAGTACAGGAGGAGTTGGAAATTAGAATCAGTACACAGGCTGAAAATTTAAAAGAACTAGTGCAACTGGAAACACAGCAGGTCAAAAAGCAATTGGGGGGAGAAATTGACAAAATTCAGGTAGCTACTAAAGAGGTTAAGGAACAGCTGGGGGGTAGAATTGAGAAAGTCCACTCACAAGTAGTTGCAGAAGTAAATGATTTAAGAGAGAGTAATAGGGAAAGCATTAGCAAGATTGAGGAGAAACAAGCAAAGCTATATGATAAAGTAGAAGAATCAGAAGGAAACATTAAATTAACAGTAAACAGTATTGAGAGGAAGGCTGAGGAGAAAATCGCAGAATTAGAATTAAAATTACAAGCTAGGATCAGGCAAGAAAATAGTCAGAATAGGCCAGTTTTTGTGAATAGCACACACAGGGAGGTAGAACTGGGTAAGTTCAGCAATCGACAGGGGTGCCCAATGGAGTTCATGAACACTATAGAAAATAAATTCGGGGAGAGGTTGGAAAATGGTAGTATTGAGTGGTGCCAGGTAGTTGAAATTTTAGAACAAGTGTTTGTGGGGGAAACGAGGAATTGGTTTGCTGTCTACAGAGACAAGTTTACTGATATCAATGATTTTAAAATGAAATTCTGTGAAAAGTTCTGGAATGAGGTTATTCAGTCGCAGCATCGTGAGGGAGTAGTGTGTGGTAAATATAACCCTAAAGGAAGCTCCACCATGACCGAATACTTTTTAGGGCAGGTATTAGTGTGTAAATATCTGGATGGCTTGAAGGAGGAAAGTGATGTGGTAAGGTTGCTACTTAGGCACTTTCCCTATAGGATCAAGGAGGCTGCTTGTATCCAGAATGTAAAGACTATATCACAAGTAGAAAATTTGTTAAGCACATTTGATGCACTAGGGAGAGGGGGTTATGATGACAATTTCAATCAGAACCAGGGTAATAATAATAATAGACCTAATGAAGCCAGGCATCAAGAAGTTCAAGGGAACGGTGGCGAAGGGGCCAACGCTCAAAATAGAAATAATAATAATCAGCTAAATCAGAACGGAGGAAATGGCTATGGGAATCAGTATCAAGGGAGGAACAATGATTTCAGGGGAAATCAAGGGAGGAACAATGATTACAGGGGAAATCAAGGGAGAAACAATGATTTCAGGGGAAATCAAGGGAGAAATTATAATGACAATAATTACAACCAGAATAGGGGTCAAGGAAGAGGACAGCCTAGTGGTAGTAATATACAGCAAAACAATGACAACACAGCCCAAAACATCCAGACCAGTTCAGTAGTTAGTAGTACTACGGCCAGCTGTAGCGGTTCTTTAAACGCGAACCAGGCTGCGAAGTAAGGTCAGAATCTCAGTCTGTAGCATGCCCTGTCCATACAATTATACAGGAACCCTATGACCTAAATGTAAGAAATGAATTATTACATGAACTAAATGATGAAGGTATTATTCAGGAAGTGGTTAGTAAGAGCCCCATAGTTAAATTTAACGTGTCCGAGGCGTACACAGATGTTTTAATTGATAGTGGTTGTATGAAGAGTTGCATAAGTAGTGCATTTTATGATAAAATGAAAGGAACTGGAGTAAATTTTGAGGAGATGCCAATTAAAAGCACTTTTGTTATCACAGCTGTTGGGAAGAGGTCTAAAGTAATTTCTAAGCAAGTTTTAGTAGACATTAAAATTAATAATCATGTAGAGAAGCAGATTTGCCTTGTAATTCCAAATTTAGTATTCAGTGTTATCTTGGGTTCAGAGTGGCTAAGTAGAGTGTCTGGTAACTTATGTTATGATGTAGGGAGTTTGAAATTTAAATGGGGAGATTCTCAAGTAGAAGTAGCGTTCAATGACCATATTCAGAGGAGTAGTATTGTAGGTGTGATTTGTACTTTAAATGAGATATCGCCAGCCGTAGAGCGGGGTTCTCCATGTTTTGTGGGCAGTGTGATTACGAACGGAAGTCTAGAGGACTCGTTACGTGAGGCTGCATTTCAGGGAAATATAGAGGATGAACAGTGTGTTCGGCTCTATGATGTGTTATGGTGTAATAGGAGAGTTTTTGAGGATCGCATTGGTATGACCAATTGCTATACACATTCATTGAACGTTATTGATAGGTCAGTATTCACAGGACATAGATATCCTGTACCTTTCGCTTATCAGAGTGCAGTTGAGGCACAAATTAATCAGATGCTTGAAGATGGGATTATTGAGCACTCGAACAGTCCATATGTTAATTCTTTGATCACGGTACCCAAGACCGACGGCACTGTTCGTATTTGTTTAGACGCTCGTTTGGTTAACAGTAGAATTAGTTCAGATCAGCTGAAATCTATGTCAATAGAGGAATTAATGCAAACATTTGAGGGGAAGAAGTATTTCACTTGTGTAGATTTGAGTTCCAGTTTTTGGCAAGTGCCACTTATGTACGAAGATAGACCATTTACAGCTTTTAGTCATAAATATAACCTTTATCAATTTTGTAGAACACCTTATGGGTTAAAGAGTAGTTCAGCAGCTTTAATTAGGGCTTTAAACATCGCATTAGGGGATGACACAGGAGAGTTTGTAACCATTTACATAGATGATATGGTAATTAGTTCACGCAGTTTTGAGGAGCATCTACGTCATTTAGATATAGTTTTTCAGAAGTTAGATCAGGCAGGGTTCACTTTGAAGCTGTCTAAGTCGTCATTCTGTCAGTCAGAAGTGACATTTTTAGGTCATAGAGTGTCAAGTAGAGGTGTGACACCATAGGAAGGTAGGGTTAGCATGTGTGGACAGTAGCAACAGGGCATCGTTACAGATACTGAGAAATAGGTAGGTAGAGCAACGTGATGACGTTCATTTAAGGGAGCCACTTGCAAGGTTGGAAGCAGGTGACACAGAAACATTTATAGTTTCCAAACGTATTGGGAAAACAGCATATGTGCTGGAGAATAGTGAGGGAAACAGATTATACGGGACGTATAATATACATAGTCTACGAAAATATGTGTCATAAAGTGAGTGTGTTTAGCTGGCGAGCCAGCCTACCAAAGAGTAAGTGTGGTATTTGGTGCGTGGGAGGATCTGGTCTTAAGGCAGGCGTATCGGAAGTCACACAGGGGGGTAGTATGTAAGTAAATGAGAGTTTTTGAGGTACAGGGAAATATGACGGGATTGTCGGATGCTGTTGAGCACTAAAATGTCTCGATACACCAAGGCCAGAATTTGGTAGCGCTGGTGAATTCCCATTTGCCTCCAAGAGATGGGGGAGCGCTTGTATAGGGCTTGTTAGCTTAAGGCGTCCACGAGATAAAAGATGGGCCATCAGAATGCGAGACAGTCCTTCATGAAACTCATACATATCAGCACACGTGATTTCTGTTTACGGCCTCGCCATGTAAGATTTGTAAGTGTGTAATTTAAGATAATTTGTACAATGGTATTATTTGTGTGAGGAGAAATGGTCTGTGTTGAGAACTAGTATTAAGTAGAATATGGTGTACGGGAACTTAACAAAACAGGGCGATTACGGCACAGAAATATTTGGTGTTATATGTAATGCGCATTTACTGTTTTTTTTTTCAGAAGTCAATATTAATTTAATCTACTTTAAAGAGAGATTAAGTATTATGGTCACGAGGCGCTGCCACAATAGTGTGATCGTGTGCTCAGTGATAAGTGAGATTAAATTTCACCATAAGGAAGGGACCTCCAGTGAAATTAGGAAGTTCAATGATGATATAAATATATCAGAACACCTTCAATGCGTGTGATATGACATCATAAATACATAGTGCTCACACATTAATTATGTCTATTTCTCCAACATAGAGAAATTTGAGAGGCGGAAATATCCGTGGAACACTATTCCATATGTAAAACATTGGACTGGTTGCAAAGTGCAATCCAT
Source organism: Meconema thalassinum (assembly GCA_946902985.2). Classification (NCBI taxonomy): domain Eukaryota; kingdom Metazoa; phylum Arthropoda; class Insecta; order Orthoptera; family Tettigoniidae; genus Meconema; species Meconema thalassinum. Next base: position 1,620,686,151 of record OX336388.2, on the reverse strand, counting down.
AGTGACAACAAACTTTGACGCAAAGTGCGTGAAGAAAAATTATGAGTGTATATATATCTGTAATTTAGGGTGATTTCATTTATGTAATATGTATTTTGGATGGGGTTTATTAACGTGTCTGGGATAATCAGATAATGGACCGTCGTCACGGTAAATCATCCGATGATCCGAGGCGAATATGTAACGTGTTTTTCGAGGGTTTTTTATGCAACTGGCATAAGTCAGTAGGAAGCCATTCTATATTAATTTACGCGGCAAATTGTTCAGCCAAGATAATTTTTCATGTTAATTTATTATTATTATTAATTTATTATAATTATTATTAAGATATTATCGGAGCATTTTATAAAAATTATAAGCATACAGATAGGTTTTCTATGTCTTAGAAAACGCTAACAAGCAAATTATTACGAACGACGATATCATAGAAAATTATCTGATTACGGAATTTTACGGAGTTTTGTCAGTTAGGGTATTTGAGAGACATGACTCACTGGGAATTCTAATACAAGCTGATTCCTGTCGAGAAGCATGACGCAATCCTGGGTCGCAAGGTCTAGAAGAGGCGAATTGTTGAAACGGAAAACGACTTCTCCCTCTCGCCCGCGGAGTGTAATGAACCGGAGGAGGGGAAGTGGCGGCGTGCTCAGCCAATCAGCGGAGACAACGTAAGCTGGAAGACGGTACCATGGTGGGGAGCCAACGTGTGCATATACCGTTCGACGCGCCGTGAAACGAGGACTATCTGTGAAATACTTGACGAGTATGGATGCGCGTGCGAGTGGCTCCGATGTTCGGTGGAGTTAAGGACAATCTGTGTAGAACTTGCAGTGTACGGTCGCAAGTGCGTGACGCTCCGATGTTCAGTGGAGTTAGCGACGAACTTTTGTAAAACGTAACCAGTGCGGTTTTACGAGAGTTTGGGTCCGATGTACGGACCATAGAATTATCTAATCTACCAGAATATCATCAAATTTCGACGGAGATGACGACGTCCAGGAGACTGTGGGAAGCACACAGCATCATCAAGAACGAGGGAAATGCATTGGCAATTTCCAGGGGTAAGCGCTAATGACGCAGAAATACGCAATCTCTCATTTTTCTTTGTTTTATATTTCATAATTCAGTAACTTCATAGCTTGGAAATAAGAGTAAAATCAATTTATCAGACTCCGTTTTCACGTAATTTTCTATCGGTAATATATTCAAATCACAACGCTCCAATTTAAATTTTATACTTATTATTATTATTAATTTTGCTATACTTGTTTTATATAATAAATTCATTTCTTTTACAATGCAATCTTTGCTTTCAGTAGGTAGCATTAGATATAGACCAATTCCTTCTCCTGATACAATTGTTTGTTGGGTTAATGATCAAATCATACCACGATCTGAGTGAATAGAGTCTTGAATGTGTTCTGCCAGAGCTAGACGTTGTTAAATACAAATTTAGATTTCAACATTGCATTGAGGTCTTGGCGCCCATTAAAACAACATAGCTTAGGCAAAGGTAAACAGTTACATTTCTCTCCCAACAGTGTGGGCTAGCGAAACCATTACATTTGTCGCTACCAACATGGGGCACTAATTACCAGTACATTTGTACGCTCAACGTGGAGCAAAGTAAATACCGTTTCACTTGTCATCCCAGCCTAAGCAAGACCATTACACTATGAATACATAAACATAACTATTGATATTCTAAAAACTCTTTAACTGAGTAGAAGCAGTGCTCCAGCAAGAACTCTTTAGTTTTTATTTTGAACTTTATGTAATTTGTTGTACTTTTAATATTATTTGGCAAATGATTATACAGCGTTATAGCTGCATGGAATACACCATTTTTACATAGTGTTGTATTTGCAGCATGTACATGAAGATTGTTCTTTTGTCTGGTCTGGTAGTTATGTATATTTGAATTCATCTCAAAGATATCCTCATTTCCTAAGCTTTGTTTGACAAATAATAGAAGTTCAAAGATGTAAATACATGGCAAAGGTAAAATTTTCAGTTGTTTAAACAGAGGCTTACATGTATGCAATCTAGTAGTTCCTTTCATTGTTCTAATTATTCTTTTCTGGATAATAAAGATTTGGTGAGCAGCAGGTGAATTTCCCCAAAATATGATTCCATATTTCATAAGCGAATAGCAATAAGCAAAATAAGTACTAAGAACAGTTCTCCAGCTAGTCGATTGTCTTAATACTCTTAATGCATAACAACTTGAGCTTAGTTTCTTGGCAAGTTTAGTGGTATGAGAGTTCCATTTTAGGTCATCCTGCAACCAAAGGCCTAAGAATTTAGTAGAAGAGGCGTTACCAATTTTAAGGTCATTTAAGATTATGGAGGGAGAATTAATACTTTTATTCTGAGCTGTGTGAAAGTTAAGAACTACTGTTTTACTAGTGTTGATAAGGAATCCATTATTGTTGAACCATAAGGACAGCTGACCTGTTACTTCCTCTACTGATTTTTGAAGTTCAGTGTCATTTTCACCCCTCATCAAAACACTTGTATCATCTGCGAATAGTACAGTTTTAAATGCAGGTATCTGAGATGGCAAGTCATTTACGTAAAGGAGAAAAAGTTGTGGCCCTAGAATGGACCCCTGCGGAATGCCATACTTCAAAAACATAGGATCTGAGTGGTAATATTTAAATATGTTTGTGGTATTTTCTAAACTTTTTTGTTCGACGATCTGTTGGCGATTATTTAAATATGACTGAAACCACTTACTAGCGATACCCCTGATACCATATTGATGGAGTTTATCAATTAGTATCTGATGATTTATCACATCAAAAGCTTTAGACAGGTCCAAAAACAGGCCACATACTCTCTTCCTTTCATCAAGTGACTCAAAAGCAGGATTTAAAAATTCATAAATTGCGGACATTGTTGATTTTCCTTCTCTAAAGCCATGTTGAGAGTCAGTTAACAATTTATATTTGTTTATGAAGCTAATTAGACGGTTGTACATTATCTTCTCTAAAATTTTTGAAAATATCGACAAGAAATAGGTCTATAATTGGTTACGTTTTCTCTATCTCCCCCTTTAAATAATGGAATTACTTTTGCAATTTTAAAGATATCTGGAAATATTCCTGACATGAGAGATTGGTTACAGAGGTGTGTTAAGGGGGTAATTATATTTTGGATACATTTTTTAATTAGTATATCAGGAATGTTATCAACTCCTGAGCAATGTTTATTCTGTAGGTTCTTTACAATATTGAGGATTTCTGCTTCTGTAACATTTTCAACAAACATTGATTTTCCATTAAATGTTATATTCGCGAGTGTTGATTTTATTGCTTGTATATTGTTTACATTTAGTAGTTTTTCAGCTATGGTAGCAAAATGCTCATTAAAAATTCTTGAGACATTTTGTGGGTCATTGATCTTCTTGGAGTCTTCTGATAACGTTATGTTATTTACTGCCGGTTTTGTTTGCCTGGTTTCATTTTTTATGATATTCCACATAGCCTTAGTTTTATTTTTAGATTCCAGGATATAATTATCATTTGACATTCTCTTTGCTAATTTTATAACTTTGTTAAGTATGGTCTTATAGGTCTTGAAATACATGTTAAATTCATTGGAGGTTTCGTACGTACTTTGAAAATCGTGGAGGAAACGCTTTCTTTTGCATGAAGTAATTATTCCAAGAGTAAGCCATTGTTTTGATGGAGAAGAAACTTTCAGTCTGATACTCTTCAAAGGAAATGCAATATCAAAATAATACAGGAAAATATTAATGAATTCCTGGAATTTTTTGTTTGTATCTATTGACTTGTACACACCTTCCCAAGTTTCTCCTTTTAACAAGTTGTTGAAATAGTTTATATTGTGCTGACTAAAGCTTCGACATTTATCAAACTGAGCATTGTAAACTGGGTTTGAAATATTTAGAGTTATTATTTGAGCTCGGTGGTCACTGAAACCTGTGTTGATTACTTCGAGAGAGTTGCAGTTCACATTGTCATTAATTATTATCTGGTCAAGTGTGGTTGCACTAGTTTTTGTTATTCTTGTGGGTACTGTTACTGTGTGAATTAGATGATGGGAGCTTAACAAATTTAGCAATTCCCTTCTCTCCGTACTTTCCTCTAAAAAGTTAATATTGAAATCTCCACAAAGAACTATTTTTTTATTAAATTTATTTATTTTATTTATTATCACTTCTAGTTTATTCAGAAATAACTTTGCACTATTTCCTGGTGAACGATATATACAGATGAGAATTAAATTTTCTTTTGGGATAGAAATAGCTGTTGCCTCAAAATGTTTATCTATGCATAAGTCATCGGGAATTGGTATAGGCTTAAATTCTATGTTTCCTTTGATATAGATACATACACCTCCATGCTCTGATGTTGATCTACAGTAGTAGCTAGCTAAAGTAAACCCTGGTATGACAGCATGATTGATTTGTTCAGGTTTCATCCAGTGTTCAGACAAGCACAGGATGTGGATATCTTTGAGTGATGTTTGTAGAAGCATATCGATATGAACTAGTTTATTATTAAGTGACTGTACATTTTGGTGAAATATTCTGATTGAGGAACTCTGTGCATTTGTACTGTTGTTAAGCTTGGGGATTATAGTTCTTGCAGGAGCACTTACCTCTGTTCTAAAAAACTCTCGCCACCGAGTGAATTCACTGATTCTACAGTAGTCGGACTTGCAGTATGCGGTAGTGGGATGACTGGTCCGTGGGAGTGGAACTTTTTGTTGATTTCCTCCGCTACTTGTGAACAGATCTGTTGCTTTCCTTTGGTGTTTAAGTGAAGACCATGTCGGGTAAACAGTTCTCTTGGTACATCAATATCAAGAAAGTGAACATGCTGATATAGTCTGGATAGTGCTCTAAGCTTTTTGTTCGTCCTCTTTACCTCCTTGTTGACACACGATTCTTCCATTAGATCATGTCTGTGTGGGATGCCTAAGAGTATAACGTTTGTACCTGAAAGTAGTGGGAGCTTATCTTTGTAGGTTTGTATTGCATCATTTGCTTCGTTTTTCGCTACATCGTTCGTACCCCCCCCACAAAACAACATAATCTTCATGAGTAAGGTTTCTGCACATTTCAACACAATTTTCCAGAACATTTTTAACTCTAGCGCCTGGTTTGGTGACGCTACTTACCGCAAAGTCCCTTGATACTTTTAAATTGAGCTCTTCTGAACATCCTTTCCCATGACTGTCACTCACGTAATTCCTTCGCCAGTGCTTCGTTTTCCTCTTTCATCTTGCTCATTGCATCTTCCTTTTTACCAGTCTCTTCTTCTTCACCTTCTTCGTCTTTACACATCCCCAGCCACGAAAGGTCCATTAAGTTATCACAGACGCGTTGCACAAGTACAGCTTTCTCTCCCGTATATCCAATTTTTAATATTGTGCACATGGCAATGAGGTCAGCCTCGGTGAATTCGGTCTCAATGAACTCCAATTTCACCAGGTGTTCTGGTGAGTCACGTTCAAACTCGAATCCTGGGAATTCTCTTAAGCGCTGTCTGTTCTTTCGATCACGTGGCAGTTTTTCGAAAATGAGGTTATGTAACGTCTTAATCACGGCCGTGGGCGCCGTCTTAATGTTATTATTCACTTTTTCAATATCTTGTAAACACGCCACTTTGTCCGCCATTTTTCTTTGTCTTTCGGCACTCGCGCTGAACACTTTTCTTTTCGTCGTCGTCGTCGTCGTAGGCTTCAGGATCCTTGAACTCGTCTTTTGTAGCCTGCTCGAACCACCACGTCTTTGGAGGTTGAACAGCTGCTCGTCTTCTATATTTCACGGACCCCCGTCTTCGTCGTAAATCTTGCCAGAAAAATGCCGTCAATTCGCGCCTTGTCGTCTTTGGTTTATCGCTGTAGGCTTAGCCAAAATTGCCGTTCCGCACTCAAAATCGTTAATATCTCGGACGAGCCCCAAATGTGGGAATGAATTTTGGCAAGCGAATAAACCGAACACGTCTTGAAGTAGTTTTAAGTATAGAAACTGCATTTAAACGTAAGATTACAGAAGATGAGATTTAACAGAACTTGACGTGACATGACTTGACACAAAAACTGTAACTGATCGTCTTAGTTTCTCGCGACTTCCACTTGACTCCTCTAAGCGGCGCCACCGGGCAGTGTCGAAGCTGGCGGGAAACCCAAGAACGTTCATTATTTTCAGATTCCCACATACATGCATGAAATATATTCTAACTCATTTCATATGAATGTGCTAAAGAAAATATTTTGCCTTACCATTGACCCTGTATCCGCCTAGCATTACCATATGGTAACGCTGGGAAAATTAGTCCCGGGCATGAGCAGGTATAAAGAAATACGTAAGATATGTTACTGAATTATAAATTAGATATGTTTACTACCATAATCCTGAAGACATTTTACCCAATAATTGAGCATGCCGTACCTTTTGCGGCATGCCATCACGACTTGAGAAACAAACCACGAAATGCACCCAATAGTAGGGACATCACCCAAAATATTCCCTAGCGACTAGTGCTCGGTAAATGAATCAATAGACCTTCCTTGATCATATAAGCACAAAGTTCGAATATCTTTAGCTGGCAAAGGTCCTGTAGAGCAATAAATGCAATGACCGGTACTGCGTTACCTTATGGTAACTCTAGGCGTTTATGGGTTAATGGTCATGTCGGAAATACATCTAATGGATACCAGTGTCATGCTGGCCATGGTTAGGGGACTAGGAATGAAGATGGGCGACGTGTTCTTGATTTTGAAGAGGCAAATGATCTTGTAATATGTAATACTTTCTTCAAGAAGCATACCTTGCACCTCATTACATACTCCAGTGGTGACCACCATACTCAAATAGATTTCGTTTTGGTTTGAAGGAGAGATTTTCCAACAAACTCAAACGTTATACCATCTGATTGCCTGGCTCCACAGTATAAACTGCTTATTGCAGATATGAAGCTCAAAAGCTACAAAAGAAGCATGGCACAACCGGGCAATCTAAAATCAAATGGTGGAAACTACAAGAACTGAAAACTGCATTTATTGACAACATAGCATATCATCAAATTGATTCTACTGAGATTGACTCTACCTGGAAAACACTTTGACACAGAGTCTCAATCATAGCTAAGGATGCACTTGGTGCTACAATACCTGGATGTCGTTGAATCGACAAACTGACGTAGATGTGGACTGAGCAAGTGCAAGAAAAGGTAAGAGCCAATGCAGCACGAGACATTGAACATAAAAGTCGTAAATGGACAACGACTAGTTGAACAACAAAATATTTTGAATAGATGGCAAGAATACTTCAGTGAGATATCGAACACAGAATTCTCTCATCCACTAATCCCTGATGGCCTACCAATTCATGGACCAGTCCCACAAATCACCACCATAGAAGTTGAAAATGCTGTTAAGAGAATGAAAAAGGGGAAAGCTTCAGGACCTGCCTACTGACTTTTGGAAAATTGAACTTCAAAAGAAAGTTATTCCCTGGCTGATAGAATTCTTCAATGCTATAGTGGATTCTAAACATACACTCACTGACTGGTCGACTCTTGCTACAGTACCCATCTTTAAGAACAAAGGGGATCCAGCAAAATATTCCAACTATCGGCCAATCCGGCTCCTCTGCCACGTTATGAAGATTTTTGAACGTATTCTTGATCAACGTTTAAGAAACATTGTTGGGCTGTCACTGTGAAAGGATGCGGGGCAACCGACGCCATATTTGCAGCTCGTCAATTGTTGGAAAAACACAGGGAGAAAGGAAAAGAACTGCATTTGGCATTCCTTGATCTGGAAAAAGCATTTGATCGAGTGCCACACAAACTGAGTTGGTATGCTCTCCGTAAGCACTCTGTGCCTGAATTAATTATTGATTGCGTGAAAATGCTGTATTCAAACACCAGCAGCAATGTACGTTGCCCTGCAGGTTTATCGGGCAGTTTTCCTATTGTCAATGAGTAGACTTCATCCCTTCGATGTTGAATGGAAGGAGTCGATTGGTTGGGTTTGTTGCGACCCGCACTCGCGGGAGCTTGGAGTCAGTTGTTTTAAATTGTTAAGCCAAGACCGACTACAATATATCAGACCGTAATACGACAATCGATTTAGAAAAAATGGAGCTAATCATAGTGGAAGCTATCGAGTAATGGCTGTTTGTTTACTTTTGATGATCAGACATAGAGCGGTTTCTACTACCAGGAATTCGTATAAATAGTACATATCTCGAGTGATCTCGTACTGTTTATCATGTTAATAGTGTACCGTAGGTAGTGTAGTACATTGCGAATAAAAATAAATACCGGTGCCGGTACCATATAATGTGTGAACGTTTACAACATGTGTTATTAGGTTATGGGAAACAATTCGCAGTGTGGTGTGGACAGGATGGAGTTTCTACTTTCGATGGCTTTGGAAATAAGCTTGATAATAGCTAGGTGGTTCTTTTCGCAGTTATACTGATCGATGATGATGGTAAGCATAATGACCATATGCTTTTTTCAAGTGTCTAATTCTTTGGATGTAAATGCATTCTATAAGAATATCTATGTGCATTAGGAGATATGTAAATGAATACTGCAATGACAGGTGGACCTACAGTGCGATATTTGGTGAGTCATCTTTCAAATGACAATAACCTATATCTACTTTTGATACTGTATGATGCAAATGTTGGTAAGGGAAGCCTTGTGTCTTGATTGTGACACTTGTATAGTGGAAATTAAGTTTCCTTGCAACTCAAATCCAGTATTAGTGCTTTTAATATGGACTGTTCAAAGCAAAGAAATAAGATGATCATCTGTTTCTAAGAGAATGTGGTATTGGGTGTTCTCAAATATCATTCTTAATGGTAAAATGTAAACTCGACCATTATGATAAGGTTGTAACAGTATGTTCCGCATTATGTGGTCTCGGGAATCGCATTGAGACTGTGGATCTTAAGGGCCTAGGTTCGATTCCTGGCTCTGCCAAGAAATGTAATTCTGGTCTGAGGGTTGGAACGGGGCACACCCAGCCTTGCGAGACAAAACTGAGAAGAGACGGTTCGAGTCCCACCTCAGCTGTCCTTAAAGTGTTTTTCTGTGTTTTCTAACCTCTACTCCAGGCAAATGCTGAGAGGGACAGATGACCTCAGTGTTTTGCCCCTTAAAACAATAACTAACAAATGTCGAAATGGTTCCTAGCTTAAAACTACGGCCACCTTCTTCAAAATCCTAGCTTCAATTACAAATATACACACAACTACAGCCATTACAATGACACAGGTTATCAGACAGAGTCCACACACACCTAAGTACAAGGAACAACATGACCACGATGTCACAAAGGCCTTAAATGAATCAACATCCATGCAACAGTCTATGACGCATGACAGTCATCAATGAAACTCCTTATGATCTCCAGAAATGGAAGATTTGTTGCATTGAGCCGTAGATTGGACTGACATACACATTGCGAAGAAATTTAATTCAGGAGTGATGGCTGGAACGGGGTACACTCAGCCTCGTGAGGCAACTAAGTAGAGGAGGGTTTGATGCCCACCTCAGTCATCCTGGAAGTAATGTTCTGTGTTTTCTCACCTCTACTGCAGGAAAATGCTGGTACGGTACCAAATGTAAGAATATGGCTGCTTCCTATTCAAATCCTGGAAGTGGTTTACCGTGGTTTCCCCACTTCTACTCCAGGCAAATGTCAGGATGGTTCCTAACTTAAGGCCATGACCTCCTTCCCAATGCAATCTCCAATTTTCAAACCCACTAATTCAGCCATAACAATAACACAAGTTATCACACAAATACATGGGGCTATAAGACCATGATGTCGTAGCCCCTAATATAAGCAACAACAACAACGATATATATTTGCATTTTTTAATATTTATCTTATCTTTGCTTTATTTGTGTCTGTATTTTTAGCTACTGTATGTTCGCGTTGCTTGTACCGTAGCGAAGTAAGTCAGGGTTTCATATTGAATTTGTGCCTTATTACATAAAATCCTGTAATTTCTGGTGGAATTTAATCAATTATGCGAATGATTTTTTGTCTTTGAATTTGCTGCTATTTCGATGGCGTCATGCCCGCCAGTGTCAACAACTGTTCCCCTACGAATGCCACCATCTTTGTTCTGATGTTACGGTCTGAGATATTGTAGTCGGTATTGGTTAAGCTTACGACAAAAAGTAAGGACACAGATAAAGGTTTTTAGCAATTGGTAAACGCAACAGCGTTTTATTCAAGTCAAACATACATACATTAACAATGGCGCCCAACGGCACGGCCTTCGATAACCGGAGATATTCGGAAATTCAGCTCGCTACAGATCCCGAGTACGAAAACATCGGCAACGAGCCAATATTACGGCAATCGGCTAGACAGCAATATGCTTCACGGAGACTTACGTCACAAGACGGCAACTAGGTTAGTGAGTCGCCCAGACATTAAAAAAAAACTTTCCTAGAAAGGCTTTGATAACCTCAACATAATCCTTCAGAATCTACTCATAACCTTAATTTTGGCATGTCGCAACTTGCGAAATTAAAGCAGTCGTGCGTGCCGAGTAAAAGGCATGTTAAAAAGAATAACAAATTATATTACAGCTGAAACATCAAAATCGGAAGCAAAGGTTAAAATTTAAAAAATGTGATGAAGTATGGAGTGCCTTTGATGAAGTACAGATCAAAATAAAAGAAACAGAGGTCACTGATGAATTGGCAGCACAAGAGTTTCAAGTGGAATGTGAAGGGGAGCAGCAGCTGTTCGAATCCATTTATTTCAATGCAGTTACACGTTTGCAAACAATTATAGATGAAGCGGAAGAGGTTCAAAGTACTTTACTAGCTCATTTGAATCCAGCTATAAACAACACCATTCATCAACAAGAAGTACAAAAATTACCAGAAATCAAATTACCAGAATTCAATGGAGAATTCACAGAATGGTTGTTCTTTAAGAATAGTTGCGAGTCAACAATTCATTAGGTTTCTCAGCTGACAAACATTCAAAAATACCAATATCTGATTGGGGTCCTGCAGGGTGAAGCACGCAAGGTCATACAAGGATTTACTATCTCAGAGGAAAACTACACAAGTGCCTGTAACTTGCTTGTAAACACGTATGATAATCAAATTCTGATCATTGAGACACATCTAGATGAACTTTTCAAGTTTCCCACAATTTCAAAAGAGAATAAATCTGAATCACTCAGGCGGTTACACCTTCATATCCAAACTCACATAAGCTTCATTAAAGGCAATGAAGCAACAGGTGCAACACTGGGATACGCTGATTATTCACCTAGCAAAGAAGCAGTTGGATTTCATGGAGCAAAGAGATTGGCAAGAAAGAGTAAAAGGATGCACTCCGGAAGAGATGCCAACGTTGGAAGAATTTTTACAGTTTTTAACTGAACGTTCTCAATCATATATGCTGATGAATTATAATAAAAACAGAGACTTCAATACTAAGACATATTCCAAGGATAAAAGGCCTAGCAAGAGAGTTATGACAGCCACTCAGCAGGGCTGCAATTTGCGTGGAGGAATTTTACAATTGTGAGGAGTTACTTCATCGATCAGTAGAAGACATCAAGAAGCTTCTCCGAGAGAAAAGACGGTATCTTAACTGTTTGAAGTCGGGACACATCAGAATAATCAGAAATGAAAATCCTGGAAATTGTTCTCACACTTTTGATTTGTTCGGATTTAGGTATGCTTCCGAGAATGCCTTTGGAGCCTGCATCTATGTAGTTAGTCAAACACAAGAGGATCACTTCGTGTCTAATTTACTTTGTGCCAAGACAAAGGGGGCTCCGTTAAAGACCATTTCGTTGCCCAGGCTCGAATTGGAGGCAGCACTTCTTCTTGCACAACTTGTCAAAACTACGGCAAGTGCTTTGAAAGAAGAAGTTGGATGCATCAGATTGTGGAGCGATAGTACAAGTGTTTTAGGATGGATCAACACCGAGCCACGGTTGTTGAAGACATTTGTTGCAAATAGGATCACAAAGATTCAAGAAGTCACCGATCCCGCCTTGTGGGATCATGTTCCATCAACAGAAAATCCAGCTGATCTTCTCTCGAGGGGAATTACTTCTATAGAACTTGGAGGCAAGACACTTTGGTGGAAAGGGCCTCCATGGCTCTGCACACAAATTCAACAGCCAAGGCAATCCAAGGAATTTTAAACAGAACTGCTAGAACTAAAGATTACAATATTGGCATTAAAGGCAACTGCAATCAGCAATTTGCTTATCAAATTTTCGTCGTTCTTGAAATTATGCCGTATAGTAGCATACTATCAGAGATTCATCTACAACTGCAAACATGAGATACCAGAAACGAAAACAAGCTCACTAGAGACAGAGGAAATTTGTCAAGCAGAGAGACATGTGGTCAGGTGGACACAGTTGGAAGCATTCTGTGAAATACAAAATTGTTTAACAAATAATCAAGACCTCTTAAGAAAGAGTCTGTTAAATTCACTCAGTCCTTTCCTAGACAACGATGGGTTGATTAAGTTTGGAGGAAGGCTTCGGTTTTCAGAGTTAGCATCAGAACAGGGACATCCCATACTTCTCCCAGCAAATCACCACATCACCAGGATAATCATGGAAGGGGAACATCGTCGTCTTAAGCACTGTCTGCCAGAGCAGTTGTTACATGCAACATGACAGCGATATTGGCCCATCAGAGGCAGAAGAGAGGCAAAGAAGGTCATTAGAAGATGTGTGGAAGTGTTATTGCTTTAATCCCACAGTTCCTGAGGTACGCATGGCAGATTTACCAAAGGAAAGAGTCACGCTGGTTCTTCGGCCCTTTGTCACAACGGGAGTGGACTACGCAGGTCCCATATCTGTGAGAGAAAGCCGCAGAAGAGGCCGGTTCCGCATTTACAAGAGTTGCATAGCTGTATTTACGTGCTTCAGCACCAAGGCAATGCTTCTGGAACTAGTGTCAGAGCTAACATCTGAAGCTTTCTTAGCCTCACTGCAACGTTTTACAGTGAGATGAGGTTTATGCAACCAGCTCTTTTCTGATAATGGAAAGAATTTTATTTGAGCATCCAATGCGCTACAAGATATCCAGTCCTTTTTAGAGAAAGAATCAACAGGCATTGCCTCCTCACTTGCTCAGCAACGAATCAATTGGAAGTTCATCCCTCCCCGATCGCCGCATTTTGGGGGATTGTGGGAGGCAGCTGTCAAAATTGTAAAGAGGCATCTACTAATTGAAACGTAGGGACGTATACTAACCTTTGAAGAGACCTACACTATTCTTTGCAACATTGAAGCAGTATTAAACTAATGCCCTCTCACTCCGTTAGCAAATGATCCCAATGATTTGCAAGTTCTAACACCTGCACATTTCATCTTGAGTGACTCGCTTATGCAACCTGTACTGATGGATGTGTCGAGGGAACCTGATAACCGCTTGTCCCATTGGAAAAACTTGCAGAAAGTCCGGCAGCGGCTCTGGCAGAGATGGCAGCAAGAATACTTGCAGGAGTTGCAAAAACGTGTCAAGTGGCACAGTACTGATCGGCGTGTTAAGATTGCCTCTTTAGTACTGTTGATCGAAGACAATATCCCGCCTCTACAGTGGCCAAGAGGTAGGATAATTCAAGTTCATCCCGGACAAGATGGCGAGGTGAGAGTTGTCACCATTCAGACACCTGGTGGAACCTTCACTCGAAGTATCAAGAAAATATGCCCTCTTCCCAAAGAGGATGAAGAAAAAGATCCATGATTTCTACACATAACTTCATTAATAATTACTAGGAAATAGATGATTGTATTAATTAATTGAAAGAATTCCTTTCGGGGTGGGGTGCAATGTCAATGAGTAGACTTCATCCCTTCGATGTTGAATGGAAGGAGTCGATTGGTTGGGTTTGTTGCGACCCGCACTCGCGGGAGCTTGAGAGTCAGTTGTTTTAAATTGTTAATCTTACGACAAAAAGTAAGGACACAAGTAAAGGTTTTACCAGTGGGTAAATGCAACAGCGTTTTATTAAAGTCAAAAATACATACATTAACACCTATCACAGTTGGTGTATACCAGGGTTCAGGGCTGTCTCCCCTTCTGTTCATCCTAGTCATGGACACCATTACTCGTGATCTGCAAAGAAATGTCCCATGGATATTACTATATGCAGATGACCTAATGATTGCCGCTAGGGAAAATTTACAACAACAAGTTCAAACATGACATGACAGGCTACAACAATTTGGTCTGCGCCTTAACATACAAAAGACCGAATACCTGGAAACCATTTCATTACCAGTGTAACCCAATGAGGTTACAGTGTTCATATGTTACTGTTCAATCTCTTAGAATTAGTTTTAGGTTAGGATCATGGATATTCTTTGATGATGTAGAAGTGGAAGGAGGCCATGATTTATAGAGTTTCATATCTGTTTAATAGTATATTTTTATGATGTTTTTTGTTGTTGTGTTTCTTCTATGGCTGGTTAGAAAATGTTAGGTTTTGTTTATTGGGTTCCTGGTAATTGAAAGAAGTAAGATATTTTATTAAGAAGAGTGTAATTGGTTTTGTGAAGTATCTGTTGAGATTGTCTATGGAGAAGGGTTACAATGATAGTTGAGAGCTGATGATTGTTTTGTGTTTGGTGATGTAGTAAGTTGATAAGATATGAAAGGAATGAGGTTCTGGTTTTGAGTAAGGAATATGGAATTGGTTGAATGTTTAGAAGTTAGATGTAGAAGATGAGATATGAAGAAAATGAGATTATGTTTTGGTTAAAATAAGAAAGAATAGATGTTTGGAATTAGAGGATCATATGTAGAAATAAATATGTTTTGTAAGAAAAAGAGAGTGAACTAAATGAAGAAGAGAATCAATGATGAAGTGTATTCCTTAGTGTGTCAACATACACGCCCCCTAATATCCCAAAGAGTGCAGACGGTTGCAATATTGCGCCTCAACGTGGAGCTCGATAAAGGAAAATACGTTCATTTTAATAGCAGTGAAGTACGGCCTTATCATGCACAATAGCACAGATAGTCTGCTCCAAAGTTTTCTCAAATCTATGAAGAAGCAGAAAGAGTCCTTGATAGAGTTTATAAATAAGGAATTAGGAGGTATGAAAAAGGAAATATAATCTTGGAAAGTGTCTGTGATGTGGCCGTGGAGGAGGAGAAAGAGAAGAAGGAGAAAGAGAAGAAGGAGGAGGAGAAAGGGAAGTTGCAAGAGCACACAGTGGAGATCATATGCATTGTAGAAGAAAAGTTGAGTGAGATAGTATGTGATGCTGGAGTGGTTGAAGAAGAAGGGAATAAAAAACAGGACAATTATCAGAGAGGTGGGGGGCACAAAGAAGAGATAAAAGATGGACAAGAGAGAGAACAAAGTCAAATGGAGGAGAAAAATGAGATAGAGGGCAAACTAGAAAAGAAAGGAGAAACGGATAAGGGAGAAGGTAAAACAGAAGAACATAAGAAACCAGGTGAAAGAAAGGAAAATGTAGAAGAGAAAGGAGAAACGGATAAGGGAGAAGGTGAAATGGAAGAATTTAAGAAACTAGGTGATATGGAAGGAACTGAAGAAGAGAAAGGAGAAGCAGATGAGATTGGTCATGAGGAGGACAATAGCAGTCAAGAAAAAGAGGCTAAAGATGAGGGTGAAAGTGCAGGAATGAATCATGAAGAAGACAACATACTAGATGAAGATAAGGTGAAGAAGAAACGGTGGAGAGCAAGGTGGAAGAAGAGAAAAGAACTGTTGAGCAAGACAAGACAGACGAGGAGGACAAGGAGGATGAAGAAATGGACCAGATGGAAGGCAAAGAGAAGGAGTAGGAAGATGATGAGATGTCAGGTAAATGAAGATAAGAAATTGAGGAAAGCAAGGTGGATGAAGAGAAAAGAACTGTTGAACAAGACAAGTCAGATGAGAAGGACAAGGTGGAGGAAGAAATGGACCAAGTGGAAGGTAACGAGAAGGAGTAGGAAGAAGATGAGATGTCAGGTAAATGAAGATAAGACATTGAGCAGTACAAGGTGGAAGAAGAGAAAAGAGAAACAGAAGAACAGGAAGAACGAAAGGTGGAAGAATGAGAAAGGGGAAGGTAGTGATTTTGAGGATGAAGATAAAGTTCTCAGTAGTGATAACATCATAATTTTGGATTCTGTTAGTGATGGAGAACCAGTTTGCAACCAGTATCGCAATACATTTGATAATAATGTAGTTGACAATTATGGGTATTCTGTTTTGAATGATATGGTTGAAGTGTCACGAGAGCCTTCATGTGTTCCGAGTGTGGGTTGTGTGGAAGGTGCAGATTCGACAGACTATGGTGTCAATGATGGGTGGAAGGGGATTGATCTGGATGTTGATGGAAAAGATTATTTATGCATTCGAGATAGTAATGGCATCGAAGGTAGCAGTTCGGATGATGAAAGCTGTGAAGATGGTGTGTCCTTGTCAAGTAAACTCATTTTTCCAGTTCTTCGAGACTTAATATTGGAAAGTGCATTGCAGCTTGGTGATGGGTTGGATTTAGAATATTTAGTTACTGCTTCAGGGATGCTTACACTAGATAATCAAGGGGAGAAGTCTATGGAATAAATGCAAAAAGAGTCAGCAGTTGTTAAAACTCATCACCTTCCAAGGTAGCTGAGGGAGCAAATTTTGACCATTTGGAAAATGACTCAAAAGAAAAGAAGCATTTTAGAAGTGGCTTTTTGGAAGCAGGAAGGGAAGGCAAAGAAGAAAAAGGAGAAGAAGGAGAAACAAAAGAGAGAGAAGAAGTTGATAAAGGGGAAGGCATGATAGTGATGGAAATTATGCTGGTGACACTCCGCGTTTTAGTCCAGAGAAGAGATATTATGGTGATGATAGTGCTAATGAATCTTCTAAAGAGGATGATAGTCTATAATTTGTTTGTTTTTTTGGTGTATTATGGTATATGTTTGTTTATTATATTTTAAGAATTATAGAGCTGTACTGCGTATAGCTTATAATTCTGGGGGGGGGGGGGCAATTGTAACCCAATGAGGTTACAGTGTTCATGTGTTACTGTTCATTCTCTTAGAATTAGTTTTAGGTTAGGATCATGGATATTCTTTGATGATGTAGAAGTGGAAGGAGGCCATGATTTATAGAGTTTCATATCTGTTTAATAGTATCATTTTATGATTTATTTTTTGTGTGTTTCTTCTATGGCTGGTTAGAAAATGTCAGGTTTTGTTTATTGGGTTCCTTGGTAGTTGAAAGAAGTAAGATATTTTACAGTATTAAGAAGAGTGTAATTGGTTTTGTGGAGTATCTGTTGAGATTGTCTATGGAGAAGGAAGATTGGGTTACAATGATAGTTGAGAGCTGATGATGGTTTTGTGTTTGGTGATGTAGTAAGTTGATAAGATATGAAAGGAATGAGGCTCTGGTTTTGAGTAAGGTTGGTTGGTTGGTTGGTTCTTAAGATTAGGGGCTGCGACAGCGCGGTCATGTAGCCCCGTGTACTTTGGGTGTGTGTAGAATCTGTCTGATAACCGGTGTTAATTGTGATGACTGTAATAGTGTGTGCTATCTGTTATTTTAATTTTAGTACTGCAACTTAGAATTTTTCAAATAGTTCCTACTTTTGCTGCCAAGTGCCACCATCAACGACTACTAGGCTAAGTTCACAACTCAGCTGCTAGACGCCACCGTAGTCGGCTCTTGGCAACGAACTTAGAAACCTAAGAGCGTTGTTTACAATAACCTATCCAATTTAGCTTCACACAGGTGCAATTAGGGAACATGCCATAAATCTATGACATGGGACCGCCGGCTTTACTTCCCCTCCGAAGGAAGGCATACTGAGGGAATTTTAACGCTCTTAAAAAATCCGACGGCTTCGGCCGGGTTTGAACCCGCTATCTTGGGCATAGAAGCTCAGCATGCTACCGACTACGCCACCGAAGCCGCTAGGTTTTGAGTAAGGAATATGGAATTGGTTGAATGTAGAAAATACTATGAAGTTAGATGTAGAAGATGAGATATGAAGAAAAATGAAATTATGTTTTGGTTAAAATAAGAAAGAATAGATGTTTGGAATTAGAGGATCAGATGTGGAAATAAATATGTTTTGTAAGAAAAAGAGAGTGAACTAAATGAAGAAGAGAATCAATGATGAAGTGTATTCCTTAGTGTGTCAACATACATGCTCCCTAATACCCCAAAGAGTACGTACGGTTACACCAGGATCTATTCAAATTAGTCGTACATTCCTGGCCAAGGTGGACACCTTCCGGTATCTAGGATCCCGGCTGCAAAGTGATGGATGCACAGTAATGATGTACAAGGAAGGATCAATGCAGCATGGATGTATTAGAGAGAAGTCACAGGGGTTCTGTGTGATAAGCAAATACCAACTAACCTGAATTCTAAGATCTATCGTTCAGTCATTCGACCAGTTGCACTCTCTCCACGCAATGGAAATGCGGATGCTGCGACGAACTATAGGCATTTCACTGCGAGACCACTTGTATAACGATAATATCAGGCGACACTTTGGCATGGTCCCAATTCCTGATAAGATGGCTGAACAAAGACTCCGATGGTATGGCCATGTCTTGAGAGCAAGGCGTAATACTGTGGTAGATACTGCCTACCAACTGAAGGTTGAGGGGAGAAGACCAAGAGGAAGGCCCAAACAACGGTGGAAAGACAATATCAACACCGATATGAAAGCTGCAAATCTCCAACCAGAAGATGCAGCTGACCGAGTGAAGTGGCACTCCATGGTTCAAAAAGCGAACCCTATCCCAATGGGAAAATGCTAAAAAGAAGAATTCAATCCTCAGTAATAATAATAATAATACCGTAATGCTGCTTATAAATTTTCAAACTCTAATATGACTCATATGCATGGTATGTAATCCCATTTCCCTTATTGGGAGTGAAATCCAAGAAAAATATGAGAAACTACAACTATGGTAACATTCAAGAATTGGATTTTCATGACTGCCAAGATGACAAATGAAGACTCAGCTACTATTTGTACTATTTGTGCATTACGTGACCTAATGGATGAAAACCTTCATTTGTCATCATTGCTGTCATAAAAATCCAATTCTTGGAATCTAAAGCAGATAAGATTTAGCATGATAGACTGGCACAGGCCAAGTGTCCCCCACTAGCTCAATTGTAAAAGCAATTCTGTCTACAAAGCCGGAGGTCGTGAGTTTGAATCCCTCATGAGTCAGCCATTTTCATTTTCTACCTTCCGTCTACATTGGCTTGCACTATTTGTGCAACATCCAACCTAATCGCTGAAACCCTTCATTTACAACTAAATTGTGTGTATATTAAGCTGTTGCATTCCACACCATGTTGAACTTGATTTAGAAAGAGGTGATCTTCCACTTCAGCACCATTAGAGGCAATGAGAATGATATTCTAAACATACTGTAGTTAGTAGAAGAGTGAATTCACACTGTGTAATAATACTTGATGTGTATTTTACTCGATTAGGACACTAGTAGATCAGCTACATGCGTAAATTGCCTCAATTTCTACGTCAGACGAGTGAGGTTGATAACCTCGGGATAGCTGTTTCGCAAACCCTGGACCACGAAAGGTGAGAGTGAGTGTGTAGACACGTCATAGTTACTATGGAAGTAATAATAATAATAATATTGTATGGTGCCGGGTGCAAGCTTTGTTATTTGACACCCAGAGGGTAGCTTGCATGTCGAATTTCGTTGTTCCTCGACTATGAAAGTCAAGGAGGTTAGATGTTAGATATCTAAGCTCCTTGAACACTATAGCGCTTTCTAGTAGAGATATGAGGAACTTTGTTTTGGCGGAAACTCCCGAGATTAATTTTGCCATTATGAACTCGGCCTACTGAATTCAAATGGGTTCTTTGACATGCCAACATCGTATGACATGCGTGTTATGATTTTTGCCGCCTTTCAAAAATCATTTACCATGGCCAGGAGCGAACCTGCAATCTTGGGGTTAGTAGACCGACACGATATCCACTCACCCACCGTGGTAGTGGAAGTCTGTGACGACGGTGACCCCTATGTTGAGGAGAAAGCTAGTTGGAGACCTGGATTTGTTGATGTAATACTGCATGTAAGGACTATATGAGAAGAGAATTTTTATTTAATATAATTGTGGACCATATACGTATAAGAAGCTGCCTCGCATTTTTCTACATTTAATGTAACTATGGGAACTCTACAATACCCTATAAGCATGAGAAGAAAAGGGAAGGACAGCCTCACCCCTTATATTATCTCCCTTACTCAGGCGAGTTGAGATGGTGAGCTGTAATGAGACAGTTCTTGTATGTGAGCGTCAGAGACAATTCTTCTTATAAGTGTGTCAGACAGTTCGCACAAGTTCACCGGGCAAGATATTGGTTGACTGCCGACACAGTTTAAAATTTCAACACTTTCAAGTTTGTGCGGAAGAAAGTGCAGGGACTTTGTTAGTGACACGCCTGTAGAAAATTTTGCCGAATTGTACTGTAATACAGTGAAACCCCTGAAATCCGAACTAATTGGGGCTGTAGCCTGTTCGGATTTCAATTTGTTCGGATTAGCCGAAAATATCCATAACATAATAACCAGCCCTCGTTACGGTATAGGACTGTACGTTGAGCTAGCGACAGTGAGGAAGAAGAAACTTCGACAGACAATGTGACATATACTGAAGCTGCATCTGCTCTTGACATCGCATTGCGCTTCGTAGAACAACACGCAGTAGTCACGCCAAACGATGTCATGTTTATGCGACGCTGGCACACGATTGCCACCGCGGAAATGTTTTCGTCGCTTCGACAATTGAAGATAACTGATTTCAAGTGAAAGATTAAGTGATATTTTGTGTATTTCTATTATTGTTTCATTTGTTTTTGCAACGTGATTAACTTACGGAATTACAATAACCAACTTTTCCGTTTTTCAATCCTGGATGAGATAAGTAGGCTATGTAGCTTAGGCACATTTACACTTTGTTAGGTGTGCTAACTGTACTTCTTTGTTAATTTTTCAACTAATCATTTAAAATAATGTTATGTTGTAGAATACATAATTGTTTTATGACTAAAATAAGTTTCTCTTTTTATTCCAAACTTGAAATTGTCGAAAATAACTCGTTCGGATTAGCCGGGATTTCGGATTTTTGGGGTTCGGATTTGAGGGGTTTCACTGTATCAAGTCTACACGGGAGTTGAATTAGCCATGTGTGACTTAAGCTGTACAGTATATATAAATGTATCGCTGAACATTGCTACAGACAAGCATTTGGATTATATATAACGTGCTATCTCATACAGAAGAGAAATGATATACTCTACACAGTATGGTGTTTATCGGTAGTTTTGAAGTCATGTTTTCGGTCTTGCCTTATTGACAGTTGATATTAAAACTTTTCAGTCGGTCAGCACTGTATCCCAAGTAATGGGACATTGCGAATAATAACCTGAAAAAAAAATGACATGTGAATAAAATATATATATATATACAGAGTGGCCCACCTAAATCTTTCACCGCAAATATATCTGAAACAACAATAGATATTGAAAACCGACTTTCACAGGCATGAAGACAGGGAAGGGTCTCATTAGTGTGGGTCATTCAAAAACATAAGCAAATATGATGTTCAACATAAACTTATGTGTTTTTAAATGGACAGTCTGTATTATTTATTGCACAATTGATAACGTTGAATTTAAAATTATTTTTTCCCCCTCCTAATCAATATAACTTCCGTTGAAGATAGTTAATTTAATTAAGAAACATGTTTAGTGGGATCAACAATTCCCCCTTCTTAAGCCTTATTTACAGTATACATTGTAACTTATAAAAACAATTCATATAAAAACACTGATACAAATTGAAAAATACAGACATATTATGAACCAATGGGCTCATACATCAGCACCTAACATACTGCTAATATTTAACATAAGAACTTGGTGGGATCCACACCATGCCGAATCACTCCTAGTATGAGCGCGCAATAAAAGAAAATTAAACCCCCTTGTCCTACAGGGACATTATGTGTGTACGCGCCAGTAAACACGGCAAGCTAAGCCGGCTGTGACTAGCTAGATCGCGGCCGCGTGCACCCGGTCCAGCTGGCGTTTGGTGTGCTCCGCTGACTCATATCGTTAGTTCACACGTGTTATGTCATTCATATGGGCATGTATTTGCAAAGCTTAGACGTTAGTGTTGCACGTTTAGTGAGTATTGTGATTACTGTGATTGTTGGTCATGCCTAGACACCAATTCACATTGCGCGAACGTGTGTATATCCATAAATCGTAAATGAAAAGCAGAAAATCTCGTTCTGAAACAAGACGAAAATTTTGAATCAAGTTTCCAGGAAGATCTGTGCCTAATGCCAGTACAATTAGGAGGCTCGCTAAACGATTCAAGGAAACAGGCTCCGTAAATAATAAAAGAGTTGACAGACATTCTTTCATAAAAGAATGTCAGGTGTGTGTTATAAGAGAGGGAGAACATTTTCAGCATCGCCTATGAGCTCTGTAAGTACACATTATTGAACATGTTTGGTAAAAGTGTGACAGTTGCTTAAAATTCTAAAAGCATTTGTAAAGTCTATGACAACATGTTTTAACATGAATAGGTTGCTTGAAGTTAGAAAGTCATTCACTGTTTGCACTAGTCTAATGTGGACACATTGTTCCATTAGACTGAGAAATCCAATCTTGTTATAATTAAAGCTGCAATATTTCTTCTGTTGTGTTGAATTTATATGGAAACAGCTTGTCTGAATGCGAAAAACCTTTAGTTTAAACCTGACTATTGGACTGACATAAGATAACAATCTCTGTTGTGGAGATGAGTGAAATCCAAGTCAACATGACCAGGTAGATCAAGCCCCATCATGTGAAGAACGATCTATAAATAGGGAAAAAATTTAAAATATTATTGCTTTGGAAAGTGAAAACTTTCTTCAAATTTTTGGAAATTAAAATAGAAGGTTGAACGGTTAGCACAGTGGATGCATGGATATCACTGCCACCAGCCAAAAACAAACATCAGACCTATACGTTTGCTGTCATCGTAGTTTCTGATAATCACGAATGAGAGCTTCAAAATGAGGCCAAGTTTCCTACTGTATGTTTATCCTGGGCTGAGATAAAGTTACTTATTGGGTAGGCCTAGTAGAAAAAAATTGAAACGAGATATACACTACCAATACTTGTCTACAACATATAAAAATTTCATTACCCTCAGTCAAGTAGTTTTCCATGTATATAGTTTTAAATGAGCGGTTCCTACAAAAGATGCCAATATTCCGGACAATTTTTCACACAACCACAAATAAAAAAATTATTATTAAACTTGAGAATAATTGGCTTATATAGTCTAACGCAGAATTAAACAAGGAAAATATTGGTGTATCTCATTTATCAATAGGTCTGTTGATTTGTTTGTAAACTAAACTCGGGTATCCATAATAAAAAATCCGATAGCCAATGACCAAAAGTCCTGTTCTTCCTGCCAGCGCATTTCACTAATCCCAACCAAATCCAACCTCAACCTAACTATTTCTCTTTCTAAGTTTTCTAACCTTCCACTGCCAATCGGACTTCTAACATTCCATGCTCGGATCCATAGAATGTCTGATTTCCCCTGTGACACTTCTCTCGTAGTCCCCACCCAAAGTTCCGAATGGGGTACTAGTTTACCTCCGTAATTGAATTTTGGCTGTAGTTTCCCGTTGCTTTCAGCTGTGCAGCAGAGCGCAGCTTAGCTATTGTTTGGCCTATGTTATCAAATAAAGAATTGATTAATTCTGAAAGGCTCCTACTCCCCTTCAGAATAAACCTGAAAAATACTATATGAGGTTAATAAATTCACTTGGATTGTTAGTTTCAATATGAGGGTAGCACGATGACTGCTGGGACAAACAGATGGGAACAATGGAAGGAGGGCACCCGTATTGAAGATAGAAAAGCCAACTTAGAAATAATAATAATAATATCGTATGGCCTCGGGTGCCTGGTGCAAGCTTTGCTATTTGACACCCAGAGGGTAGCTTGCATGTCGAATTTCGTAGTTCCTTGACTATGAAAGTCAAGGAGGTTAGATGTTAGATATCTAATCTCCTTGAACACAATAGCGCTTTCTAGTAGAGAAATGAGGAACTTTGTGCTGGCGGAAACTCCCGAGATTAATTTTGCCATTATGAACTCGGCCTACTGAATTCAAATGGGTTCTTTGACATGCCAACATCGTATGACATGCGTATCGTATTTCTGCCGCCTTTCAAAAATCACTTACCACGGTCAGGGGCGAACCTGCAATCTTGGGGTTAGTAGACCGACACGCTATCCACTCGCCCACCGTGGCAAGCTAAACTTAGAAATGTACACACTAGATGAAGCTGTAGATTAGATCTGTCATTCATTTTCTGAATGCGAAGAACACTAAACCAATCGACATTCATTGACAGATTTGCGAGGCTTACTGATAAATTGCGATGAGTGGTACACTACCAATACTTGTCTACAACATATAAAAATTTCATTACCCTCAGACAAGTAGTTTTCCATGTATATAGTTTTAAATGAGCGGTTCCTACAAAAGATGCCAATATTCCGGACAATTTTTCACACAACCACAAAAAAAAAAAAATATTATTAAACTTGAGAATAATTGGCTTATATAGTCTAACGCAGAATTAAACAAGAACAGTTCAGTGAAGGACGTGATCTAATGCACATTGACGAACGAAGTGGGCGCCCATCGTCCACCGCTGGTTAATGGAGACTTGGTTCTTGCAGTTGAATTTCTTTAATAAATGTGTTATAGGTAAAAGAAATTGCAGATATATAATTGCTAACATCAATGAATATTTGTTTCTTTTAATGAGGCAAGAAAGGTCACCAGTGAAGTTTTTCTTTGTGTGTATTGAATAGGACGGTGACATGAACTATCGACATTGTGTTGACCGACTGAAAATTTCTAATATCAATTGTATGGTGTTAAAACAAGCATTCTGAGTTTACGTATGCATTCTCACTTTCGTTACAGCAGACATGAGCCAGCCAGCTGGTCAGAGACAATGACGATCGCTCACACAACTGCACTAGGGCGAGTGGCCTTAGGCCAGCCACAGGTGATAACAAGGCTACATTCTGTACGCGAGAAAGAAAGTGACCACATTCAGATGGGAATGAATCAACGTATTCTATTGATTCTTTAAATGTGGAAATTTTATATCGGTGGACTTATAACCATAAACGAGGGTGGACCCAAAGAAAGAAACAAACTGAGAGCACACTGCCTTTCTTGGATGTAGTAGAGAGTTCCCCCCCTCTAGATGGGGTTAATAGAGACCTTCAACGAAACAACTGCCCAGACGGCGTCAGTATGTATGTGACTGTTTGATCGTAATGTTGTTTTTCTCTTACTGTTCTTGTGTTCCACCTGCTAAGTTGTTATGGCAGATTAAAAACAAGAAGTTCCATGAAGAACTATACAGCCTACTTTTCATGCCAATGATTATTCTACAGTATATGAACCTATCTAGAATAATGACGAAATTAAGTTGGTAATATCGAAATATCTAATTAGTTCAAAATATGCCTGGTATAATGTAGCCTAATAGAGCACTACAGTTGGCAGCCCTGGTGACTGAATATATTCTTAGTTCCACCTCTTAAGGTACAGAATACAAAATTTGGTTGAAGTCCAATGGACGTTACATGCAGTTAGACACTGGATCTATCAGCACGCATAAAAGCATGTTGCCAACAATACCATGCGTGTGCTGGTCAGAAATAATCTGAATTATTATGATATCTTGTGCCAATTTTGGATGAAATCCATTTGTTAGTATAGAAGTTACATGTATTTTAAAATTGGACATATCAGCAGGCATAGAATCATGTTGGCAGCACTGCCTTGTATTAATTACTCCAAATTAATCTAGAATGTCAGGTGCTATACGTGTGCCAAGTATAGAGCTGTTGGCTTGCATACTTTTTGATATATTGATATTAGGGTAAAAAGAATATAGACAGCATTTATTAACAGTTGGCAGCCCTGATTGCTCTTAACAATACTTATAGTCATATCTGTTATGATACACATATCACATACGAAATTTGGTTGACATCCAACTGATAGTATAGAAGTTACATGTATTTAAAAATTGGTACTATCAGCAGGCTTATAATCATGTTGGTAGAACTGACGTATATAAGTTACTCCAAATTAATCTAAAATGTCAATATACGTGTGCATAGTTTAAAGCTGTTGGCTTGCATACTTTCTGATATATTGGTACTTGGGAAAAAAAAATAGAGAGAGCAATTATTAACAGTTGGCAGCTGTGGTGGCTCTTAAGAATATGCTCAGTCATATCTGTTTATGTACAGATATTACATACAAAATTTGGTTGAAAACCAATTGATAGTGTAGAAGTTATATGCATTTAAACATTGGACCTATCAGAAGGCTTAAAATTATTTTGGCAACACTGTCATGGTTGGCCTCCTGGAAATTAAACTGAAATAGTATTATCTACATGTGTGCCAATTTTGGAATAGCTCCCATGCATACCTTGCAAGATATCCAACATGGAGCTCAAATTTCTAGTGCGTTTTTTCAGCAGTTGGTAGCACTGACATCATTTTCAAATATGGACGTAAGCTATTCCGGTGCACATCTTTACTCATACTAAATTTGGTTTTGATTGCTGCAGCCGTTCAGGAGTTGATAGGGGGGGACACACACACAGCCAGACAGACAGAAGGACAGACAGACAGAAGGACAGACAGACAGACAGACAGACACACATTTTCCCGGATCGATCTCATAAGTCTACTTTTTCCTCATTTTTGCAAAATGTGAAAAGTAGGCTAATAACAAAGAGTGTGTTTGAAATCTTGTTTCCTGCTTGAAAAATTGGCAACAGAAGCTTACCAAATGCTTGCAACAGGCTTTCAAGGAGGATGCTATGAGCCGCACACAAGTTTTTGAGTGATTTGGGCCCTGGTGAGATGAGTGTTGAAGACCATGTTCATTCTGAGCGCCCTTCAACATCTCGAAATGATGAAAACGTTGAGAAAATCTGCCAAAAAATCAACGAGGATCTTCGTTTCACAATCAACGAAATTTCAGAAGAGTCAAGAGTGAGTTGGTGCTCATGCCAGTGGATTTTGACTGAGGATTTGCAAATGAGACATGTTGCCGCTAAATTTGTTCCTCGCCTTCTCTCAGAGCATAAAAAAAAACACTTAATTGCACTTGAAAAATGAGATTGTAAGTGATCCAAACTTTTTGACCAAAGTTATTACAGGTGATGAGAGTTGGTGTTATGCGTATGATCCAGAAACCAAGCAAGCGTCAAGTCAAGCATTTGGTAAACTTCTGTTGCCGATTTTTCAAGCAGGAAACGAACATTTCAAACACACTCTTTGTTCTTTTAAATATTCCATAATGATTTCGCAGGCGGAACACAAGAATAGTAAGAGAAAAACAACACTACGATCAAACGGTCACACACAAATTGACGCCGCCTGGGCAGTTGTTTCGTGAAGGTCTCTTATTAACCCCCTCTAGCGGGAGAACTCTCTACTACGTACACGAATGGCAGCACGCTCTCAGTCCTTTTCTTTTTGGGACCACCCTCTGTATAATTGTATGTGGACGTTACATGGATCGAGTAGACAGGCTGAAGATTCAGGAGGAAGCGGATATCAACGTTTGTAAATTCCTCAGCAGCAGTGGAGTAACAATTTATTTAAATTTTGGGGAACAAAGAAATACATAAAACTGATTGCCAGTCCATATCGTTGCAAAGAACATTTAGTGAGAGAATTTTTATTACTAAATAAAATGGAGTCATCATCATCTTGCACAGTTTCCAGCCACTGGCCGGGTCTGTTTGGAACACAAGCCTCTCCAACGTCTTCTGTCTTCCCACCATCTCTCAGCCTCCACCCTTGTCCAGTCTTCTCCTCTCTTCTTCACGCTTTCTTCCACCCCCTTCAGCCACCTGTCTCTCGGTCTTCCCCTCGGTCTCTTTCCTTCCCACTTCGTCTCATGTACTCTCCTGGGTATCCTCTTTTCCTCCATTCGTTTTACATGTCCATACCATCTAAGTCTAGATTTCTCTATACCATCCTGTAATGGTTCCTCCTTCATTAATTCTCTGGTCCTCTCATTTCTTATTCTGTCCATCTTTGTAGCTCCAATACTGCTTCTCAAGAACCTCATCTCACTGGCCTGTATTTTGCTCTTCTCCCTTCCTTTCATAACCCAGGTCTCCGAGGCATACGTCAGGATAGGGACATAGTACGTCCGATATATGATCTTTTTGCTGTTCTGAGGGACATCCTTGCTCCATAACATGCTTCTCACACTCCTCCGAAATGCTTCTGCCTGCCTCCCCCGCTCATTTATTTCTCTATCGTTTCTTCCATTATCTTGTATCAGGCTTCCCAGATACTTGAAACTCTCCACTTTCTTCAGCTGTTCCCCACCAATTGTTATTCCCGTTGTGGTTCTTTCCTTCTTCCTTGTTGTGATCACCATCTCACTCTTATTTATGCTAAATTTCATCCCATATCCTTGTATTATTCCTTCCCACACGTCCAACTGTTCCTGTACCTCCTCCTCCTTGTTTCCCCAAATCATCAAATCATCTGCAAACACCATTGCTTTCATCTTTCCGTCCCCAATTACTTGTGCCACTCGGGTCATTATGTCATCCATCACCACAATGAAAAGTAACGGTGACAGTGCACTTCCTTGTTTCAGGCCGTTTCTTTGTTCCAACCAGTCAGATCTCTCTCCTCCCACTTTCACACAGCTCACGCTTCCCTTGTACATCTCCTTTATCCTCTTTATAGTCCATTTCTCTACTCCTCTATCCTCCAGGGACTTCCATACTTTGTTTCTGCATACACTGTCATATGCTTTCTCAATGTCCAGGAAGGCCATCAGTAGATCTGTTCCATACTCATAGTGCTGTTCTTGTAACTGCCTTACAGCAAAAATCAAATCCACTGTGGACCTTCCTGCTCTGAAGCCATGTTGTTCTTCCCTCATCCCTCCTTCAATCCTTGTCCTAATTCTCTTTTCCAAAACTTGCTCGAAGATCTTTGCACAATGACTCATCAGTGTTATTCCCCGATAGTTTCTGCAATCTGTTCTACTACCTTTCTTGAAGATCGGGACAATGATTCCTTTTTTCCAGTCCTCAGGGGTCTTCCTTTCCTTCCATGCTGTCCTCATCACTCGGTACAGCCACTGTATCCCCACCTCTCCTGCTGCTCTCACCATCTCCACACTCAACTCATCCACACCCGGTGCCTTCCCTCCTTTCATCTTGTTCACTGCATCTTCCACTTCTTTCCATGTTAAGTCCTTTTCTGTTTGCAGTTCAGCTTCCTCTTCCCCGATTTCTTCCTCCTCACCATCTTTTCCATTTGGGTTCAGAAGTTCTTCAAAATATTCTTTCCACATTTTCTTCAGTTCTTCCCTATTTTCTATCTCTTGTCCCCTTTTGTTCACCATTCTAACATAATCCGTAGGATCCTTCCGCCTCTTATTTTTTACCATCCCATACAGGACCTTTTTTGTACCTTCACTATCCTCCTCCATCATCTTTGTCCACTCTTCCATCCACTTCCTTCTCTCCTCAGCCACCACTCTCTTCGCCTCCTTCTTTCTTTCCTGGTACTCTTCCCTTGTCTCTACCGTCCTATTTTGATACCACCTCCTAAAGGCTCTATTCTTTTCCCTTACTATATCTTTTGTCTTCTCATTCCACCATGGTGTTTCCTTCCACCTCTTCTTACTACTTGTCCTCCCACATACTGCTTCTGCTGCACCCACTAGTGTCTTCTTAAATCTAGCCCATTCATCTTCCACCCCTCTTTCTTCATCTGTTGGAATTCCTTCCTTTACCATTTTGAGGTACTCGACCCTTCTATCCCCTTCTTTCAGTTTCCATATCCTTATACGTCTTTCCTGGTTCTCAGTCCCTTTCTTATCCTTACTCCCTCTCAGGTTCATTACCAGTAATCGATGGTCGCTATCCAGGTTCTCCGATGGTATAACCTTGATGTCCGTGATGTTCTTATTTAGTTCTTTCTCATACAGTATATAGTCGACCACCGACTTCCTGGTCAAGTCATCACTGTACCATGTGATTGTGTGGCTCTCTCTTTTCTTAAACCAGGAGTTCCCAACTAGCAGGCTGTTCCTCTGGCAGAAGTCCAACAGTCTCTTTCCTTCCTCATTTCTTCCACCCCAACCCTCTGGTCCTAGAACACTCTCATAACCTTGTCTTTCTCTTCCTACATGGGCATTGAGGTCCCCCATAACAATCATATTTCTTCCTACCAGCTGCTTCTGCAATTCCTCTTCAAACTCCTCCTTCTCTTCAGAAGCACAGCCTACTTGTGGAGCATAAACTTGCACTATTTCTACGGTCTCTCCCCTCAGTGCTACTTTCACTTTCATCATCCTATCCCTTATTCTCCTCACTTCTTCTTTTAAACCATCTCGTACTACTACTCCCACTCCATTCCTCTTTCCCTCTTCGTTCCCACTCCAGTACAGTCTATAGCCTTTTCTCAGTACTCTCCTTCCTTCCCCTTTCCACTTTGTTTCTGCCAATCCCAATAAATCCAACTTCCTTCTTTCCATCATATCCACTATCTCCTCCACCTTCCCCGTCAGCGTTCTTAGGTTTAAAGTTCCAAATCTTAGTCCGTGTGTACAGCCGTGTCGTCGTCTATTAAATCCATCCTGTCCGAGGCTCGTTCCATTTTTGAAAGCATTTGGTTTTATCCACTACTGGCTTGCTGGGCCTATCGTAGCTTCACCAGAGCCCCGTTAGCCGTCACTTTTCAGGGTTCCTGTAGGACCTTCACAGCTACCGTAACGGTCCCGGGGCACACGAAGTCCCCACTGTACTTCGCCCCTACAGGCAATCCCCTACTTTGTGCCGTTGCCCGTCTCCCACGACGTGGACGAGGGGTTGGACTTATGGGAGAGTGTTGAATGCTAAAATGAGGGAATACCATGGAGAGATGCCCAACTGGATCAAGTGGAAATACCGACACCACAGGCGTCGTGCTGGAGATGAGTGGCCCAATCCGAGGGTCTTATTGGATGCAGTGGTGACATCGATGTAGGAAGATGATGTCAAAATGGCAATGATCCTGTACTAATTGAGCACGATGATTCGAAAGTTGATCGGAAGGATGAGACGACTTCTCCATACAGCTTAAGGTACCGTAGTGTAATATATTCACAATATTCTCTTGAGAGTTCTAACCCATCACATGGGTATCTAAACTTCTACGAGACCTCAAACAATCACGGAAATATGATAGGAATATTAATTACAGTATTTTAGTTTATGATTTTCTCACCCACTACGATAGGTATTTGGCAGAAGTGGCTATTCAGGTGAAGAGCCTCTTCACTAGCCATCTCGTATAATAAACATTATTTTTTCTTATTTAAATGAAAAAAATGTAGCCTTTGTCTTGGGCTACTTTTTCATGTAGTGTACTGTTATTTCTACACTCTGTCGCTACATGGTATGCAAGCGAGGCTGCATGACGTCCTTATGTCAGTTATACTCCTTGTCGCTAGATTGTACTAATGTCATAACTTGGAAGGAAATCCGCAGGAGACTAAGTAATAATAATAGGCTATCACTCGTTTTCGAGTAAGATTGTCTTCTAAATCCTGGAAACACAAACTCTCCCACAGTAGTGACACACGTTGTTTGGAGCAGCCACTAGCTCTTGAGGATTGATCCTCCTGTAAACCTCATGCTCTTTCCTCGCATTGTACTTCTCAGTCTCACGTCTTCGCCAATGTTGTTCGAAACATAGTGGATGATGCGACGCCATACCTGACAATTTGATGCCGTAGTCTCCCATTTATCCGTGTCGATTTGACGTTTGGTTAAATTGTATTTTAGGACGTCTTTGAAGTGTTTCCGTTGCCCTCCTTGCTTTCTCTGTCCAATCTGCAACTGGCAGTACATGATTTGTTTTGGGAGACGTCGTTCAGGCATGCGAACAACATGTCCTGCCCATCGAAGCTGATGCTTTAATATTATAGTCTCATTGCTGGTGGTATTCACTTCCTCCAGGACACTTATATTGGTGCGTCGGTCCTGCCACTTAACTCCGATAATTCTCCTGATGCAAAGCTGATGGTATCTTTCCAAACTCCTTAAGTGCCTTCTGTAGGTAGTCCAGGTTTCGCAATCATAGAGAAGAGATGGTATTACAACAGCTTGGTACGCATGCAATTTGGTTTGAATACAGATGTCATGGATGTCAAACACTCTTTTTCGTAAATGCACTGGCGCATTTAAGGCGATATTGTATTTCAGCGTCATTGTTAGCATTTGCTGAGAGATGACTGCCCAGGTAAGGGAAGTGTTCAATGTATTTTAAGTTGATCCCATTGATCATAATGGGAAAACCAGCAGCATTACCGTTGGACGTAGCAGGTTGATGCATAATTTGTGTTTTACTGGTGTTTACAGTATTTCCAGACCCATGCTCTTATACATGCCATAGCTTGCTACGGTGGGTGAGTGGATAGCGTGTCGGTCTACTAACCCCAAGATTGCAGGTTCGCCCCTGGCCGTGGTAAGTGATTTTTGAATGGCGGCAAAAATACGACCCGCATGTCATACGATGTTGGCATGTCAAAGAACCCATTTGAATTCAGTAGGCCGTGTTCATAATGGCAAAATTAATCTCGGGAGTTTCTGCCAACACAAAGTTTCTCATTTCTCTACTACAAAGCGCTATAGTGTTCAAAGAGCTTAGATATCTAACCTCCTTGACTTTCATAGTGATTCAAGGAACAACGAAATTCGACATGCAAGCTACCCTCTGGGTGTCAAATTACAAAGCTTGCACCCGGCATGGGAGGCCATACGATATTATTATTATTATTATACATGCCATTAAAAGCATTCAGAGCAGCCTCAAGATCGTCGAGCGAGTTTGCCAATATAACATTGTCATCAGCATACTTGAGTTGGAGAACAGAACCTGTCGATACCTTTGTCTTTGCTCGCAGTCGGCTAAGATCGAATAATCCTCCGTCTGTCCTGTATTCAATATCTACACCATGCGGAAATTTTCCTTTGATCAGATGAAGCATAGCGCCAACAAAAATTGAGAATAATGTTGGGGCGATGACACATCCTTGCTCGACACCCGTTGTGATCGTAAAGGGTTCTCCAGGCCCATTACTGTTAAGAACTGATCCCTTCATATTCTCATGTAGTATTCTAATAATCTGAATGAATTTTGGAGGACATCCAATTCGAGCTAGGATTTTCTAAAGAGCTTCTCTATTGACTGAATCGAAAGCCTTGACGATATCAATGAAGGCTATACATAGAGGGCGATCTTGTACTCTACATTTTTCTTGCATTTGTCTAGCACAGAAGATCATATCAGTTGTTCGTCGATTGGGTCTAAATCCACATTGAGTTTCAGGCAGTGTTTCTTCAGTCAAAGGTTTAAGACGATTGGACAGGGTTCTAGCAAGAATTTTTCCAGCTACAGAAAGCAGGGATATTTCACGATAGTTGCCACATTGTGCTCTGTCACCCTTTTTAAAGATTGCTACTATCAAGGCATCCCTGAGACGAAGTAACATGCTAATGCATGACTGTGACAAATTACAATTCTTAGGTCTTAAAGATTCCGACAAATTTGAGCTGTATAAGAAACATTTTCTTGTCACACCCCTGCAAAACTTACAAGAAAGCTATTCACACATATTCAGCAATGCCCCAGATTTAAGAAATGAACTATCACTCTTTTATGCTGATGAATCCTACAGAGTAAAAATAGTCGGGAGAAATACATCAAGAACTCCATGAAAAGAAGAGACTTAAAAACTTTTTCCTTTAGTACTGGCAATACCTTCTACAAGTGCATCAGTGGAACTCAGTTTTTCTTGTTTGAAAAAATTCAAATCTTTTACAAGTAACACAATATCTCAGTCCAGACTTACATCATTGGCTATCATCTCCATACACTGTGAATTGACGTCATAGACAAGTTTGCCGACCTCAGGGAACGGAGCATTTATTTAATCTATAAAAAGTGAGTGAGTTTGAGTTTTTAGTACGATAATTTATATTTGGTTTTAAGTGTTAAGTTTTTAGTAGATATTTTAGCATTA
The DNA here is from genome assembly GCA_946902985.2 of Meconema thalassinum. NCBI lineage: Eukaryota > Metazoa > Arthropoda > Insecta > Orthoptera > Tettigoniidae > Meconema > Meconema thalassinum. Next base: position 1,620,651,961 of record OX336388.2, on the reverse strand, counting down.
AAATACGGAAGAATATGTCAATATTCACAAACGCACTGCTGAAATTAGAGTTTGGCTCTTCACCTAATTTTTCATCTATGAGCCGCCACTGGTATTTGGATTAGGAATTTGATCTTTTTGGACAGTTTTTTTTGTCTGTTAGTTTTTGATGACTGATGAAATAATTGAATAATTAGAAGTAATGAGAACGTAGGAAATCTCACTGAAGAGTATTTAACTCTTTTCGATTGTATTTTTGAACCACCTAATATTGTTAGAAAGGAATAGGAGATGATTGAAGTAACTTAATATTACAATAATAAAACAATTCGTCTAGCAAATGTTCCCGCTAGAGTAATGAAATTGAAGTACAGTATTTGGTAAATAATTTTATAGACATCAATGTTGCATATTCAACACTTATTGAGGGTTACTGAGAGTTGTCATGGATTTTAAACATCATTGAAATATTAATGACAGCTAGAAAGACCATAATTAAATGAAGCATTAATACTTCATGTATTTGGTAGGCATTAAGGTATAATTAAAATGTGTATGTGGTTTAATATTGTAGCACCATGATATGGAGCGAAGGAATTGGCTAATGATTTTAATAATAAGTTGAATAATTAGATGATTAGGCAACAGGTGTTCTCATATGACAATGTTGTCAATTAAATGGTGAAATTTGAAATGATAGTGTGGGCCAGTGATGCCACAACTATATTGTAGTATTTTCTGGTGCCATATGTTGATAATTAATGTGCCTACTTAAATGGTGTAGTAAAGAATTTATGATGTTAATCGCAACAGATAGCTGAAATGGTGTAGTTATCATACGATAATCGACATAAAATTTGTATATCATGCTTCCAGGATATTAATTCATGTTTGTTGAACTATTAAAGATCTCATAGTGAAACTAATTGCCTAAATTTTACTTCAACAAGTTTTACAACTAAATTATATCGGATGACGAAATAGAACAATAAAACTCTGATAGGAAGTGCAGCAACAAATTAGATAGTAAACAGATTAAATATTAGTAAATTGCATATATGAAACTTAGTGTAAGAATTTCTTTAGTAAATTCGTTCTAGTTAAAAAAAATGCAGGCTATAAATATGTATAACTGCTAACATCAATTGAATAATTGTTCCTTTTTATGAGACAATATAGGTCACCAGTGAAGTGTTTTGTTTGTTTGTGTGTCTGTTGAATAGGACGGTGACACGAACTATTTCATTGTTTTTTATATATCTCCTGTATTAAATATGAATTAACTGATTATTGTCATGAAGTTCTTTGATATATTATTTAATTACCTCACCTTGCCTAGTACACCTCAATATAGCGCTTCCCTGGGTTTTTGTGGGTTTCTACCCACAGAGCCTACGGTGGTACTTTTCGAGGATCTGACCAGCCTCCAGGCGGACTACCCAACACACATGATTTTTGAATTGGGACAGAAATCCTCTGTGACATAAATAATTAGTCTTTGCCGACAATCCTAGGCTAGGACTTTTCAGAAGGTGAAATAAATAGTTGAGATTTTAATAAGATACTTAGGATTCAAATTTGTAGTTTTTGCCCTAGATTTTTGTGTTTATGAAGTTTTAGCTTAGGAGACCCACCTTCCTTTCCATTTAAACCCCCGAGATTTATTATTTCTCAAGCGTACAAAGCTAATTTTGATATTTCCAAGCTAAGATTGATGCATAAGAATTATTCCTCGATTTTATTATAGTGTCCCCTTCCATGGTGAATGACTATGTCAAGCTGGGCCATCGTTGGTCACCTAGGAACATACAGTATTAAATTCCACCTGACCACATCATTCTGTAGCGGCTAGCATTCTTGGCTGTCGCCCCGGAACTCTGAGTTCGATTTCCGGATCTTCCAAGAAATTTAACTCTGGTTGAGGGCTGAAACGGGGTATGCTCAGCCTCATGAGTCAAAATTGAGAAGAGGTGGGTTCGATTCCCACCTCTGTCATCCTGGAAGTGTTTTTCTGTGGTTTCCCCACTTCTATTCCATGCAGGGTCTACCAAAAGCCTCCTGTTGAACCCAACTTGGGACACTTGAAACCTAACAAAAAGGCAAGTATCTAGATTTGCAGGAGTTTTATTATTTTCCTTCACCATAAGGCCGAGTGGATTTTTATACCTCTGGCAATGTTTTACTGTGAACATTCCAACAACATCCCCTCTGAATCGTCACCATAATCATCTTAGCCTACGCATGGAGAGTGAAAGCATATTCAATATGAAATTTGATTCAAACCTCGTGCACAGCTGGACAGTGTTAGTATGAAGTATGCTATAGCACTTATGTTATGATTTAATTTCTGTGGGAGTGAACTATTACAGTTTTTAAAATAAATGTTTTCTCAGAATTGCAGTAAGTAAATGAGGCTTTCAGCTCTACGGTTGTGTGCTGAATGCATTATTTGGTTATGAAATACAGTGCTTCAATAACTACCCAACAACAGGCTACTAATGCATTATGGATGTGTTGCTGACAGTACCTACTGAATGGCGTGTCATGATAGGGCATTAGTTGCCAAAGGCTCCAGGTTCAATTCATGGCCACAAAGTACATTTTTAACTGTCTATCTGGACTTTACTGTATGTACATAAATGTACATGTATGACCTAAATTATGAAAGCCTCATTTGGTTTAAAAATACTAATATCATCATTCTTTTTCAGTTTCGGTTAAAGTTTCCCGGCAGCTTTGAAGACTTGCAAGACATTGCAAAACTACTACAGGTATATTATGAGAGAAATTGGATGTATGTTCTTGTCCTCTTCAGCACAGCATACCTATACAAACAAACATTTAGTATCCCAGGATCTGCCCTTTTAGTAAGTAGAATTTTACTTTCTCATTATGTAAATGTTTAGCAAGAATACCATGAGATTAATGTTTATTGTTTAGAATACATCAATGATGTCATACGTGTTTCCACCAGAGGGTAGAAATTATAAATCATCACACTTTTACGTATGAGGAATATTTTACTAAACTGGTGACATACCAGTATTATTATATATACAGGGTCTTCATTTTTGCTTGGCAAGGACATTCTCGCTCCGCCAGTGACAGCTTAGTTCCCGTTTGCTGCGCGCGTATATACGGCTGAATTCTGTGATTAAAATCAGTATCATGCATTGTTACTCACTATGCTTACAGTATGTAACATGTTTTTCGTAGGGTTTTACGCCACTGACATAAGTCAGATGGGAATATTTAATGTTTGTGTAAACGCGGCAATTATTTGGCCTAGTTCATTTAATGTAATTTCTTTAATTTATATTTATTTATTATTATTATTCATGTCGTATTTTATTTTGGAGCTTTTTAAATTAGTACGCATACAGATAAGTTTTCTATTTCTAGAAAACACTATCAAGCGGATTATTCCGAAATCCATTACACGGCCAATTATTTGATTGCGGAGAATCAGAACTTTTATTATTCAGTTAGGCATCTGAGAGTTATGCGTCATCGGGAAGTACGGCCACAGGATTAGATAGACATCAAGGTCAACGACATGATTTCGAAACCGAGGGAACATTTCCAACTGAACAGTTTTAAGAAAAGGCGAATTGATCCAAACGGAAAATATGCAAGCATCATGCGGAGAGCAATAAACTTTATGGCGGGAAGAATCGCGTGGTGTCTCAGCCAATCAAGAGGAGGCCGAGCCACAGCCAGCGGTGTTGTGTTGGATGATGACGCACGGTGATTGGTCTATAGGCCAGGCAGGGGTAAGGGAGGTGGTACACTGGAAGGGGAAACGGCCGAGTGGATATAGGGTCCACGCGCCGAGAAGAAGGGGACTATTCTTGTGACAAATTCGGTTCCGAGCGGACAAACATTTATTACGTTCCATGGTGAACATCGTCAAATGTGTATACTCCACTGACCGATCATCATGGGTAATACACGTGCTGCCGTGTCTTGGCATGCCGTTTATTGTGGCTCTAGGATTTAAGTCCGCCACTAAAACAGTATAACTTCAATTTTATTCGCAACGCATCAACCAACGCAGAAGATGACGATCTACATTCAACAACATTCTCAACAGAATCAACTAGCACGTGGGAGAAAGCATCTCCAAGGGTGAGCGGTACTGGCATAAACGCACTCTCTCTAATTTGTTTAATTCTCTCCGATAATTCAGTAAATTCAAGCTTGGAAATAATCTTAACTTCTGTAAATTCATCCAAATTCAAATATTTTGCTCATGGTAATGATAAATTCTTTATGCTCCATTTTTATTATTATTATTCAAATTACCACTGATATGTTTTTCTGACAATTAAATTAATTCCTTACATAATGCAATCTTTGATTACAGTAGGTAGCATTAGATATAAAACAACCTCCTCCTCCCAATGCAAGTGTTATCTGGGTTAATGATTCCATCATACCACGGTCTGAGTGTGTTCTACGCAACCTAGATGTTGATAAATATAAATTTAGGTTTCAACTTGATGTTGATGCCTTGGCGCCCATTCCATCAATCTATCTTAGTCAGACTAGTTGTAGGTAAGCACCCGTCAGGGAAGTCGTTACACTTGGTAGCAAAACGTGGGACTTGTTGTGGTTTTCATCAAAAGACCCCACAAAACAGTTACAAGTAGATGCAGAAAATGTTCCCCATCCGCTGCCAAACATAACCGGCCTCTCCTTATGAAGTTTCCGGTTACTCCGGTTAATTTAGCTTCAGTACGGAAATAGCGACATTTACGTCCATTTTTTTGTTTACTGAACCTGTACATTTGAATCTCTTAGCCAGTTGATTTATTGTCCGATTTATAGGAATGGGTCTCACTGGAAGGACATGTCATTCGAAACTTTTGTCTTGTTCTAGCGCACGTATTGTGCAGACCTTCGCTCGATCTTGGCCACCTGTCCCCGGCCAGGTTGGCGCGTGGTCTCCAGCCGAATTCTCTGGGTACTCCCTCGCTTTTCTGTAGACGTGTGTGCTCTGAGCTAATTGGGTGTTTCAGTCTTTCATTGTTTTATAAAGCTACTGTGTACCGGTACTGTATATCGTATTGTGTAGTGTTTTATTGTGATTGTGTGTAGTGCTGTAATGCCTTATGTAAAATATTCGTCACATGAACGTGTATATCTGCAAAATACTTACATAAAGTGCAGGAAATCATGCGCTAGAACAAGACAAAAGTTTCGAGTGAGATTTCCAGGGGGACCCATTGCTATAAATCGGACAATAAGACAACTGGTTAAGAGATTCAAACGTACAGGTTCAGTAAACAATAAAAATAGACGTGAAGATTTCCTTAAGCTAACAGGAGTAACCGGAAACTTCATAAGGAGATCCGATTATGTTTGGCAGCGGATGGGGAACATTTTCAGCATCTGCTGTAAACATGGTGAGTAAAAATGCATGTTACTGATTTTCAGCACCGTAATCTGTCTTATATACGCGCGCGCGGTAGCTGGGAACTGAGATGTCACTGGCGGAGCGCGTGAGCGAGAATGTCCTTGCCAAGCAAATATAAAGACCCTGTGTATGAAATTTACATAAAAATACAAAACCATTACCGTTAGACTCCTTGCGAGCTAAAGACACTGATGATAGCACTGGGTCTAAAGATGTTCAGAATCACTGAAGAGACAAAACCTTAGGCCTACGTACTATACTTGCAGTACCCAGGAGGGCAGCTTTTTGCATTAACTGCATATGGTTTCTCTTCAAGTCAAGGTTCTCCTATGCATTTTCCCAGTCCTTCGTTACTAAACCATTCACAGAAACAACAACTGGGATGACGAAAACATCCTTTAAGCCATATATGTGGCTGAGCTCAGCTGCAAGTCGCTAGTATTTGCGCCTTTTCTCATACACCGTATTCTGTAGGTTTTCATTGAGTGGAACAGCAACATTTACGATGGTAGTCTTGTGTGCTTGCTTATCGAATATCACAAGGTCTGGCCTATTGGCTTCTACAAAACGATCAGTTATTACAGTGGAATCCCGTAAGATCTTTGCTTTGTTGTTGTTCAGAACCAGATCAGGTCTGCTTTCATAATATAGGACTTCCTTCTCAAAAAAAACGTATTGCCGTGCAAACGTTTGATGTACTACTTTCGCTACGTTGTTATGCGGTTCCAAGTATTCTTTTGGAGCAAGCGTTTGGCATCCCCACATGATGTGCTGGATCGACTCAGTAGATATCCTGCACAGATGGGCTTTGTCCGATGTATCCTTCCCAAGAATGTGGTGCATTCTTAGTGCACACTACTTGGTCCTGAATCACAAAAAAAAGTCCTTCTGTTTCTCCAAATAAGCCAGCCGACAGAAGCCACTCTTTTGAATTTGTATTATCAGTAGATGAACAGTATACCTTCCTTGTAAGGTTTTTTGCCTCCATCTATCTGCTGTTTTGTTTACTTCAAAATGAATTCAGCATCTGCTCTACTTCAAAATGAATTTAGCATCTGATCTATCTAGTGTCAAGGGAGTGAAGTTCTGTTCTTCTGAACCACACTACTTGATGGAAGGTGTTCTCACAAGACTTGAAATAGTTCCTCATTTTCATCTCCTGTGACTGACGTAGAACCTGCAGATTTAACAGGCCTCTACCTCTATTATTACGAGACAGGTATAATCTATTATGCAGGGTCTTTATATTTTCTTGGCAAGGACATTCTCACTCCGCCTGTGACGCCTCAGTTGCCGGCTACCGCGCGTTCATATATACGGCAGAATACGGCGCTTAAAATCAGTATCATGCATTTTTACTCACCATGTTTACAGTAGATGTCGAAAATGTTCCCCATCCGCTGCCAAAAATAATCGGCATCACCTTATGACGTTTCCGGTTACTCCGGTTAATTTAGCTTCCGTAAGGAAATAAGGACCTTTACCTCTATTTTTATTGTTTACTGAACTTGTATGTTTGGATCTCTTAGTCCGATTTATAGGAATGGGTCTCCCTGGAAATTTCACTCGAAACTTTTGTCTTGTTCTAGCAAACAATTTCCTGCACTTTATGTACATATCGTGCAGATTTACACGTTCACGTAACGAATATTTCACATGAGGCATTACAGCACTATACACTATCACAATAAAACACTATACAATATGATATACAGTACACAGTAGCTTTATAAAACATCCAATTAGCTCGGAGCTCACACGTCGACCGCAGCAAGAGCGTGGGGATATGGCTGGAGACTGCGCACGCCAACCTGTAACAGCGGGCTATTGCTGGGGACCCACGGCCAAGGTCGAGCGGAATCACCTTGCCAAGCAAAAATAAAGAGCCTGTATAAAAGTGTCCTGACTCATCATCACCCAGCAAAAGTTATTGAAGTTAGAAACATGAAATTTAGGGGATATGTTCGTAGTATGTCATTACTTGTCGCGGCTTCGCCCACGAATATTGTAGTTGTAAAGAGTACACTAAGCAACGTCTCAATCATGAATGCTATGACATGGTAATAATTTGGTAAAGACTGTAAACAATCAGGTAATAAAGACAATAGGCTATAACTCAACAATGGCAAATAAATATCAAAATCTCACGAACGTCGCATCGCATGTATAAAATTCAACTCAAAATCACAACACGGTTTCTGACCACAAACATAAATATAAAATAAATGAGGGATATATAACACACTGACTAAACACAAAATCCATTTACCTACTGATATCACGCCAGGAGATGGCAGTTGGGTTTGAACTACAGAGGTCTTCCCGCTCACTGCGTATCGCGCATTCCAAAAACATTCAGTTGGTCACTACTTGCTTCACTCACTCAGCACATTCCTTCTTTCACTGGCTGCGTGTCGTCTGCTGAAATGATAACCATTGGCATGCGGGAAGCCGATATATTTAAGTTTGGAATAGGCGGACTGCGCATGCATACTGCAAGACCCCCCCGCACCCCGTCGCAGCGTGTTCAACTGCCATCTCCTGCTGCAATGACAGTAAATTCCTAACAAAAAAAAGTAGAGATCATGAAATTACACAAATCAAAATCCTCTAAGCCCACATTTTTCCTCTTTCACCTCATAATATACACCACATCGAAAATCCCTTAGACACGTGTCTGCTTATTTTTAATGATTAGTTTATATGCTGAGTATCACATCCGCAAATGAAACCACTCGTGAGATATTGCTATTCAATGAAATGCAGGTTTTATCCCGTTTAGAACCTGAATATCCAAAAATTCTTCCTTAGTGGATGTTTTTTTTTCTTTCTTTCAGAATTTCACACCTCCCCATGGGCCCCTTAATTTGGATTTATGAAAAATGGTCGAACACCTATTTACTTATATTTACAGGTATAATCTTTCCATATCATTATTATTGTTGACTAGTTTGGGGGTTTAGGGGTTCATAAAAATACACCAATCCCAAAGAACATTGGTTCATTCCTGGCTCTGCCAAAAAAATAGTGGGAGGTAGTATAGCCTTGCAAAGACAACTGAGAAGTGTTGAATTTGATTCCTTCCTCATCTATCCCAGGGGTGGTTTCTCATTTCTACTCCAGGTAAAGATCTGAATGACATGTAAACTTCAGGACTTGGATCCCACCTTCCTAAACCTAGTCCCAATTACTACTAGAGTCCCTTATAACAATAATCATCACCACACAGATTATCATACAGTTTCCAAACACATGGGATTGATGACTTTCCAATTCCTTAAATGAAAACATACTTATTATTATTATTATTATTATTATTAATATTACATGATGGATCCTATAGAATCTCAATAATCCCATCATTCTATGCTAATAAAAGTGCAGTCATTGACATAACTGTATTTCATACTAAATTAAGTCCAGTAATTTAGTGTATTTTAGCTTGGAAATTGTGAGTATTGTTTGTTACTGACAAGGGTACTGTCCATACGGTCATATCGAAACCGACAATGAAATTTCGTAGAGATGATGAGGAAACCATAAATTGGCGATGTACAAAATTAGCTGCCATTTCGAACTGCAAGGTATCGAAATCTTGATACAAAATCCGTGTGACAAAATAACTACTGGACAACCCTTGCATCTTGCTGGCTCGTGCGGCACACAGCGGAGTGGAGTTGCAGTTGTGCTGGAGAGAGAGAGAACGAACTAGCAGGCTACCACGTGCCAAGGACACTTCATTGTTAGGGAACGAATGTGAAACATAAATGAGGTTCGTTAATCGTATGATAACAACAGAAATATTTTTGGCACCATGCACAACAGATATGCACTTTGAGGCCACATTGTTCTTCACAGTTTTCCTTACTTATTTGAAGGCAATATTTTGCAGGCACTTCGAACTCGGGAGGTCTCTCCGTTGTGTAATTGGTTGCGAACCACGAATATTTAACCATGTCATTGAACAGTGGGAAAAAAAAATGGAAAATGAATGAAGTATTGCATTTTCAATACGCTGTTTCTCTGATATACATCATACTGAACATCTTCACAAGCCGACACAATGTCTGTTAAACGGCGTACAAAGCTTTCCATTGACGGGAGAAAAACTTATCCAAGGGCTGTATTTTCCCTGTAGTGCCGGGAGCATTCTGGAGAATTTCTATACTGTTGCCTGGAAGAATGTCTTCAAAACAGCTTTTATCACTATAAGTAGTCCAGGAATCTAATAGTAGCAAACACTTCTCTTCCGCAAATGGGAAAAAGGATTCTTTAAACCAATATTTTAAGTCCGCTTTCCCCATTTTTCCTGATTTTGTGGCTGTTACTGGCATGAAGCATTTCTTTGGAAACTCTTGGACCGAAAGTTCCAGTTGCCTCCTGTAGTACAATGAATAATTTCGGGAAAAGTGTAACGGCCATACTAATTGTAGGCATAATTGTGTACGAATGGGTGAGTGCATGAACTGATTGAGCAACTGTTTCTGTATGTTTCTCACCAACAAACGATAGAGTCCTTTTCGCTTTCATTTCGCGCACGAAACCACTCTGATGTGTGTTGTATATTAAAGAAGGGCTGTAGTCTAAATATCGCTCTGTAGCTACTTCTACAAATTTCTTTGCGACTTGATCTTTTTCGTCTTCTTCTTGCAGATACGTAAGGGAATATGACCAAGATGTCGCAGCACCTAAAATAAGCAACAACAACATCATCGTTTCTCCCTGCCCTGTTTCATTATCACCATACACCATCACATCACTACCATTGAGCTATCTGAATAACATGTACTGTATTAACCCTTTATAGGGCAGAACTGTTATTAATATATTTGATTTGTATTTATTTAATTATTTTATCCTAATTCTAATTTATAAATGTCATTTGTGTTATATGTTTATATATTTTTATAATTCTATTTTTGTATAATTTTTATGATCTATTTTTATAATTCTAATTTTGTAAGCGTATTTTTTTCAAATTGTAAAAGCTTACTTAATTTTGATTGTAATTTTAATTTTTGCAAGCATATTTATTTTCAATTTTTTTTCATCATATTTAATTTTTTACATTTTAATTTTAATTGTTTCTGTCAAAGGAATTAAATTTCATCAAGTATCGTTTTCACGGAAATAACTTAATGCATACTCTAGAACATTAGCCGGATGCATGACTGCTCTCTCAAAGGAACATGTGTTAACTGCCTAGCACAGAGCGCTCAGAGTTACGTGCAGCTGGTCACCAGGGCTGTCCACGTCGAGCTATATGCTAGCGCGTGCAATCCTATTAGAAATCTCCGTGCCGATTTCAGGAGCTTGCAGTTCGAAATGGCAACTAATTTTTTGTACATCGCTAATTTATGGTTTCCTCATCATCTCTACGAAATTTGATTGTCGGTTTCGATATGACCGTCCCTTGTGAGATAATGTCAAAGACAAGAAGTAAACATACTTTAATAATATGAGAAGGCCATATTGTTCTTTACACTGGGTGAAATTAATTGCATTTATTGGGGAGTGGAAGCCAGACCTGATTTGAGGAGTTCAGTTTCATTCGCCGCTTCTGGCAACTCATCCTTATTTCCGAGTTGATTTTCTTCACTCCTCACTAATTTGTTTCCACTACTTGTTTTGTACTTGCAATTAAAACACACCTCTTTAAGAGAGAAAGAATTTTTGTCACATGGAGAGCTTTCATCACCCGGTTGTGAACAATTTTTAAAGTATAACAGTGTGTGACTAACATTTACCATTGCCATCTAGTTTGTTAAAAACCCATTGGTGAGGTGTACCATACCAACTAAAGAGCCCAATGGTAAAGATCCCACCGATTAGTTGTGCACTTGAACTTGCAAGCTCAGCGGTAGGAGAGGAGCGTAGAGAGGTGTGGGGATTGTGCCGAACACATCCCTAGCTGAGAACATTGACGCGTGATAGGAGCATGTTCCCTTGGACATTAACAGTCTAAGCCAGTGCTGCTTAGCTTGGCAGGAGGAGGGGGATGGGCAAGTCCAGACTGTAGACGGGGGCAACATTTCTGACAAATGAGTTTGAACTAGCTGGATCCATTTTTCAAAGTATTTTCTCTTCTTTGAAATTTGATGCTGTATCATTAAGTTCATGCGGGGTATAAACATCCAGGATTCTTCGGGAAACAGTTTTAATATGAAAAGCCTTGACAGGCTATTTTTGAATTAAGGGAGCATAGCTCTCATAGTACATTGGCACTGCTCATCTTTCACAGTATGTACTAGCCAGTGTCTTGGTGAGGTGTACCATTCCAACTGAAGAGCCCAATGGTACACTGGGACAAAACTCTAGCAAACCAATTTGAACTATCTGTATCAATTTTTCAAAATATTTCCTTTTCTTTGAAATCTTGAAATGAAAATCCACAGCCTGCTTCCAGTCTCCGACCGGGTCAAGAATGGAATGAATGAAGCCCCTATCTAGCGGCGAGGATATGAACTGTGCCGGCTGCCGAGGCCTGACGCACTCCTCTGGGGCAATGATTAAATGAATGACAGATGAAATGAAATGATAGTGGAGAGTGTTGCTGGAATGAAATTTTGACAGGGAAAACCGGAGTACTCGGAGAAAAACCTGTCTGCCTCCGTTCTGTCCAGCACAGATCTCACATGGAGTGACCGGGATTTGAACCACGGACTCAGCGGTGAGAGGCCGGCGTGCTGCCGCCTAAGTCACGGAGGCTCCCCTTTGAAATCTTATGCACTATAATTAAGTTCATTCAGAGTACAAACATCTTGGATCCTCTTTTTGACTCTGTGAGTCGCACATTTTTTCTTAATATCTTGGACCCTTCCAAAAACACTTTCATTCCACTACAAAACTTACCATTCAATTTCATGATTTATTAATTCCAGATTTAATTTGACTCCAAATTTCATCTCTTTTAATTCACACAATGGATTTGATTATACATTTCACTCCTTGAATTTCATTCCTCATATTTCACTCCAGACTTAATTCCACTCCGAATTTTATTCATTTAACTATTTACATGTTATATTGTTCTGGGCATCATGTTTTATTTCATTCCTTTTAATACTGCCCCAATTATCATACTTTTAAATTCTGGAATATTGTGTATGAAAACTTCTTAATTTTAGTCCCTTTGTAATTTCATTTCAGTGCACATTGCTGGTCTAGGATTCAAAAGTCTGGAGAGCATTAACTGACATTTGTAAGCACTGGTGATTCTGAAAATATGCATAGTTATATCTCTATGCATATACAAAATTTGGTTGAAATCCATTAACTAGTATGGAAATTATATGCAGTTAAACATTAAACTTCTAAGTATGCATAAAATCATTTTGGTAGCACTGACATTGAATATTTAACCTGAACATTTATAGTTGGGCCTAACAGTGTGCCAAGTTTGAAGTTTATTCCATGTATAGATTCTGAGTTATTGGGTGATAAAACGGAGTATATGCTCATGCTCAACAATTTTGTAGTATATACTCAGAATGGTATGAATAAAAAGTTGAAGTTTAGACTCACAGAGAAGTATATACTCAAGGGTGGGAGTAAATACTCCGTTAGTGAGTTTATACTCCAATGTGGTATGAATAAAAGAAGTATATGCTACAAATCTGAAGTATATACTCACAATTTCTGAAGTCTGGCCATTACCATGCTCAGCTGTCTAATCTCAAGATGGTTGAGGTTATGTTTGTAGATGTAAACAACTTGCAGGCTAGGAAAGTGTATAAATTACGAAGAACGGTTTCTGAGAGGGACTGTAGATCATTATACCGGTTTAAGATAGATAATATTCTATGGCTTTCTGATTACTTTTTGGGCAAATACACGGAAACAAGAGGAAAAGCTGTAAAAAACAATTTATTTTCTTCAGTAATTGACTTTCTGTCATACATTTGCCAAAGTTTCCAGCGTAGCGAATCTTTCTAGCTTTTAAACATTCGCTTTTTTCCTTCCGCGAGTTAGGTGTTTGAGACTTGAAGGATAGTTACAGACAATCCTTACAAAGGCCAAATCGGAAACACTTGATATAATGATCATATGAGTCGTCCAGTTGCAAAACTCGTTTAATCCACTTGTGAATAAGAATGATTTTCATGAGAAACGTTTCTCTGGACTTTGCCTCCCGTATCTTTTGTGTTTGTTGTTTTCTACTTTTTCCTTTTTGCTTTTTGGTTTAGTGTTTGCTTTGTGCTTATGCTTTTGAATGTTACTTTCTGCTTTTCTTTCTTGGTTTTGTTTTTGTGTTTGTTTTCTGCTTTTGCTTTTTTTTTGAATTTTGCTTTTTGCTTTGTGTTTCTTGTTTTTTGTGTTCTGTTTTTGCTTTTGTTTTTGAATTTTGCTTTTTGTTTTGTGTGTCTTGTTTTTTGATTTTTCTGCTTTTGCTTTTGTTTCAGAATTTTGCTTTGTGTTTCTTGTTTTTTGTTTTCTGCTTTTGCTTTTGTTTTTGAATTTTGCTTTTTGTTTTGTGTCTTGTTTTTTGTTTTCTGCTTTTGCTTCTGAATTTTGCTTTGTGTTTCTTGTTTTTTTGTTTCCTGCTTTTGCTTTTGTTTTTGAATTTTGCTTTTTGTTTCGTGTTTTTGTTTTTGTGTATGTTTCCTGGAAAATCAAAATAAAACAAAACAAATTGAAGTAAAACAAAATAAACAAAACAAAATCAAAATAAACAGAATAAAGTAAAAACAAAAATAAAACAACAAACCAAAACAAAATAAAACAAAACAAAATTAAAAATTAAAAAGTATAATAAAATGAAGTAAAATAAAATAATTAAATAATTTTACGACATGATCCTTATTCACAAGTGGATTAAACGAGTTTTGCAACTGGACGACTCATATTCATCCCCACTAACATACATTTCAATTAACCAGGAACTTTCAATTAATCAACAAGACAAGTCTACAGCAGACGACTGGTTTGCATTAACAAATGGCATGTAAAACAGTTGACTGAGTAAACATGTGTCGACGAAACGATAGTATCATCGTGGCACAAGTGAAGTATATACTCCAAAAGGACCGGAAATTGTAGTAGATACTAAGATCTTTTATTCATAACAAACCGAGTATATACTCAAAACTGATGCTCATGCTCAAAGTATATACTTCGAAGTTTATACTCAGTTTTATTCATATCACCCATTGAGTCAAAGGTTCTAAATTCTTGATAGCAATAATAGACTGTTGACAGCCGTGATGACTTTGAAAATATGCAAAATTATCTCTTGAGGCTTATGTACATGCAAACATTTATAGAAATACATGTAATAGTATGTAAGTTCAAATTGAACTTATAAGCATTCATAAACTTATGCTGGTGAAACTGACGTTGAATATTTACTCTATGTCTCATTTTGAGGTAACCGTGTGCATAGTTTGAAGTTGGTTCTATGCATACATTTTGAACTAACGAGTCTCTAGAGCAGGGGTTCTTAAACGTTTTTCATTCACGACACACCGTTTTCTATGCTGAATATAGCAGCACACCCCAACATATAGCCTACAAATAACTTTGGAAGTCAAAAATTGAAAAAAGTGATCTTGAAATGTTTCCTTTCACAGCTGATACCGACATATGTTCCAGTCTGAGTTTAGAACATCTTCCTGTTTGGGAGAATAAACTGCAAGAATATTTTCCTCCCCTCAACATGAACGATTGCGACCCTTTGCCATTACTGCTGAGGACACAAGATATCTACCATTAGAAGAGGTAGAAGAATTGGCTGAACTTCAAGCCGATCGACCTTTGAAACTGAAATTTAAGGAAGAAACACTACTTCAGTTCTGGATTTCAGTGAAAAGAGAGTTCTCAGTGTTATCAGAGCATGCCATAACTCGTGTATTAATGCATTTTCAACAACATATCTGTGCCAACAGGGACTTTTGGCACTAACCTGCATTAAAAATAAGAAATGTGAGCGACTTCTTTCTGTAGACCAAGAATTACGGATGTGTTTGTCTGCGATTCCTCCCCACATAAAACTGTTGTGAAAAGTAAACAAACCCCAATTACCCAGTAAACTGCAACAATGGTGTAATATTATTGACAGAGCATCTTATTTTTTGAATTCTTACTGTATGTAGGCTTACACCATTCCATAATATTAATAAATAGACTAGTATTACTAAAATATTGAATACACAAGCAATTTTTTCTTGGCACAGTCCAACAAATTCACCATTTTGAGAACCTCTGCTCTAGAGCATTAGTCTACAGTCTCTGGCTGAAAACATGCACACAGGCATGTATTGCACCCAAAAGTTTGGTTGAAATCTACTAATTGTTAGAATGGAAGTTACATGCAGTTAAACATTTAACATATTATAAGCATGCATAGAATTATGTTGATAGCACTAAATTACTCTAAATTTGTCTATAAATGTTGATCTAACAGTATGTCAAGATTGAAGTTGTTCCATGAACCTTATACTCTGAATCTCAGAATCTTGAGTGTAGGGTTCAAAAGTCTAGACAGTTGGCTTCCTAGTGACTCTGGAAATACAATATAATTGAGGCAAATGAATTTGAAATTTATGGGCTATATGTATGCCAAATTTGGGACTACTTTTTCTGAGATACAGTATCTCAGGAAGTATGTTTGGACAGATTGTCCCATTTCTTTTCTTTGGTACATTGTATGCTCTGTTGTGGCATTAATACATTGGTTTTGTGCAGAATTGTCTTGCAGGTGCTCTGTTTGGTCTGTTTGTGGGATTCCCTTTGTGCTGTTTTCTTACTGCCCTTGGAGCATCATTCAGCTACTTGCTCTCGAAGCACTTTGGAAAGGAATTACTAGAGAAACATTTTCCAGAAAAAGTGAAGTTATTCCAGTCAACTGTAAGTGTATGGCGATTACCTATTTGACATTAGTGAATGTTGTAGAAGTGGCTGAAATTTGGTTTTTAAATCATATAATTTAGAAATTGAGAAGAGTTCGAGGTTTCTGAAAGAGGAAAGATATTTTACAGTAGTTCCAAATTTCAAAGAACTAGCAAACAGCCAATTCATTTAAGTTGACAAAGTACAAACTAACAAGTACAAGGACAACTAACCATCATCTTCAAGAACAGTGAAAGATAGTTGAGTTAAATATCTCTCATTTTGGAGATGACGATAGTGCTGAAGGTGATTCTCAAAAATACAGGGCGCCATATCCTAACAAATAAAACTGTACAAACTAGAGAAAAAGGCTTATCATTTGACACAGCACTGAGGTTTAATGTTACCAATTTTCCACAATACCCTTCTCCAAAATTTCACCGGCCTTCTCTTGAGACATTTATGTCAGAGAGTGGAATTTGTTGTGAATGTGACCATTCAACCCATTGAAACTACCAGATCCTTTTGCTTTTACTGGTAAATGAAAAGCATGACTAATTCATCCTTTTATGCTTTTAACACTTTTACTGCCAAGCTTTATTGATGGATGAGTGTTGACTGTCAGCCATATTTACCAAAAGATGCGCATACATCTGTGGTTGGTTCCTTAGTTTAGGGGCTGCGACAACGTGGTCATGTAGCCCCATGTACTTTGGGTGTGTGTTGAATTTAACTGATAACCGGTGTTAATTGTGATGACTGTGTTAGTGTGTGTTATCTGTGGTTCAGGTAGAAGGACTGCAGTCGATTAATTTTTTCAAGTATTTCCTACTTTTGCTACCAAATGCTACCGTCCACGACACCTAGCTGTGGACGTGGCTACTAAATGTCATCGCAGTCAGCACCTGGTGGCGAACATTGCAACTAATATAGCATTATCAAACAAACCTACAAATTTTAGCTTCCACAAGTGTAGTTAGTAGAAGGTTCTTTTTCATGCCATAAATCTATGACATGGGACTGCCGGCTTTACTTTCCCTCTGAAGGGAGGCATTCTGAGGGATTTTTAACGCTCTTAAAAAATCCGACAACTTCGGCCGGGTTTGAACCCGCGATCTTGGGCGTAGAAGCTCATCATGCTACCAACTATGCCACCGAAGCCGCTAGCACACGTCTTTCATATGATATGAGACACATACCAATAATGATATGAATGCTGAACATTGTTTTAAGCATCCCAAGTCAGATAAATAAATCTCATCACCACTTGAATAATAATGTAGATATTCCATAATATCATATTCACCAAGTTGCACAAGAACTCTCTAACACTCTACTAACACTGTGCACTATTTAACATAAGAAAACTGTTTATGTTATGAAAAAACAAATGCAATATTTTTCCTATGATATAATCTAAATCTATAACGACGAACTAATCGTTGGTTAAAGTGTTCCATTGTGGTCTCAAAAGGTGAAGAAGAAGAAGAAGAATCTAAATCTATTATAAAAATCACCAATAAAAACAGAGAAAGTACTGACACGTCACAATGCAGAGATGGACTCAAGAAAGCTGCTCCAAGACCACCTCCAGCAGATGTAACCAGAAAGATGAGAGAGCTAGACTTGACAAGAATAGCAAGTGTGTCAAGACCATCACCAGATAATTATACTTGGAAAGAAGAGCAAGTTAGACTGAGACCACCAACAGAAGACACAATTCGAATGATAGAAGAGACAGCCTTGCCAAGTCGGACATCAGGTGATGCTACTCGTAAGATAGTCAAAGGAGGAACCAAGAGAAGTTTCTAGGAGACTGCTGAAGAAATGGAAACAGAAGAATCAACCTGGGCCACAAAGATCTCGAGAAGAAACAGAAGAGAACAAGATTTCATATAATTAAGAGGAAAATCATTCACCCAAGAAAGATATGATGTAATTGGGATAAAGCAAAATACAGGTGATCTTCAGGCAGCAGAACAAATGGCATGGATATATATATATATATATATATATATATATATATATATATGTATATATACAGTATAGGTAGACTGAGGGATAATGCCTCTAAGGAACTCATCAAAGATTACATCAAAATGAATAGAATACAGGGAAACATAGAGTGCAAAGAGCTTCTTCAGACATCAGGGAAAAGTAAGACCTTCAAAGTGAAAATACCATCTTGCAGAGATCCAGCAACTGGACTATTTGCCCACACGGGTCATAGTTAGATGATTTTGTTTTCAATCCTCCCGAAATAGAATATCCCTTGCAATATAAGTCAGTTTCTTCGCGAGAATTGAAGTTACCGACTATGGAATTCGCAAGTATTGAAGGTACCGACTATGGAATTCAACTGCTGCCGATTTCAGAAATTCTAAAACTACAAAGTATTTTAAGCCTGCATGTCAAGATTACCAGCCTGTTGAAAACTACTGGCTGATGGTAGGACGTATGACTAAGCTAGGATATTATAAAAAGGTTTGTGACATTGTGATTATTATTATTATTATTCATTAACATTTGTATTAACATAATTAATTTACTGTTTATTGATCATCATAATGAACTTGTAAGTAGGCACACAATCTTGCAAGACATCAGGAATATATGCAGGAAGAATGATTCTAATTAGTTATTGTTGTTTAAGGGGTAGAACAGCGAGGTCATCAGCCCCTAAGAAGGATTCTCCTTAATATATCAGAGAGAAAATAAAACTTATATCTGACACGGTACATATCCAGACATTGTTGAAGAAACTTGCATGCTTTTTCGGTAATGAGGCTTTAAAATTTTTCACCGCATATCTTACAGATCGCATGCAACGTGTAATAACACAAGATACTGCTTCACAGTGGCGACTCAGGAAGGCAGGAACCCCCCAGGGTTCCGTTCTTGGTCCTCTTTTGTTTGTCCTTTATATTAATGACATCTCCTCAGTAATAAAATATAATAGATATCATCTTTATGCGGATGACCTCCAAATTTACTGTCACGTTGCTATCAAAGATATAGCGAACTCGATACGAGATGTTAACACCGACCTGCAACAACTCAGCGTGTATGCTAGTGATAACGCTCTCCTTCTCAACCCCAAAATGACCCAAGTAATTATAATCGGTTCGCATGGATTATTGAATTCCATGTATAAAAACTACACTATCCTTCCTGTGACTTTAAATGCAACTGTAATCCCGTTTAGTAAATCAGTGAAAAACCTCGGTATGGCTGTGAAACTCTTGACTGGTCTGCACATGTAAGTAATACTTGCAGGAAGATGTACGCGACGCTACACCCACTCAAACGGCATAAGGACATTTTACCACAAGACGTGAGGATAAAACTTATTGAGACGCTGATACTACCAATACTTGACTATTGCAACGTGGTCCTTGTTGATGCAACTAGCGAACAAACTAAAAAACTGCAACGAGCATTGAACTCTAGTCTTCGGTTTGCTTTCAACTTGAATTACGATTCTCACGTAACCCCTAGCTACAAAGCTCTTTCTTGGCTGAAACCTGAAGGGCGTCGAAATTTTCATATTTTGACTTCGGTATATCGAACCCTAGACGAAAATCTCCCACTGTATATTTCTTCGAAATTTCATTTCCTGTCCTCATTTCATAATATTAATACTAGATCTGGCTCTTCCCTCGCTATTCCCGTTAACCACTCTTCCAAGTACAATAAATCCTTCGTTGTGACTGGGTCACGACTATGGAATACACTCCCAGCTGACATAAGGAAATGCAAGACCTATACAAAATTTAAGAGTGCTTGCAGAGATTTCCTTTTGAACACCGCTGACTGTTTCGTGTGACTGGTGATGGATGATAGACAGCATGATTGAGCCATTATGGTATACAAATAACTTGGTCGATTCAAAATTAAAATACCCAGTTATTTACTAGATCTAACACTATCACTTATTATTATTATTATTCTTTCTTCTTTCTTCTTTTTGCGTTTTGCCCATTATAGAGCGCGCTTGAACTTGTTTTTCGGCTTGATGATATTCGCCTTCCTATCTTCCCAAAATCTCTTCATGAAGTCACTGTGCTGCTTCTTCCGTTCTTCTGTCCACTTGTTTCCAGTCCTGCCACTAGTTTTCACCCTAAACTTGTGCTTTGTTACTGCGGTCCTGAAGACTTTGCGGTTTCTCAGAATATTTTCTCCGATGTTCAACTCTTGCAGGTCCTCTCTTGATTCATCCAGCCAGGCTATCCTTGATTTCTGAGAATTTATTACATTGAATAACATTTTTCTAAGTCTATAATCGTCCATCCTGAAGAGGTGTCCATAAAATGTTAAACGTCTTTTTCGTACCGTGTTGCTGAAACTATCTGTGTGACGGTATAGGTCTGAATTTCGTCTTTTAATCCAAATTCCGTTTTCTTGTGTGGGGCCGAATATTTTTCTAAGAATTTTACGTTCTTGCCTTTCTATATTTGCAATTTTAGAATGACCTCCTAAAGCTATGGTTTCTGAAGCATATAGAGCTTCCGGTAGTACAACTGTTTTGTAGTGTTTCAGTTTTGCATTATGTGACATTACTCTTTTATTATAGTGATCCCATGTTAGTCTGAATGCTCTATGAAGTTTTGAGGCTCTTTCTGTGATAGCCAAACTGTCCAATCCTGAAGGAAGAATTATTTCTCCAAGGTATTTAAAAAATTCTACTTGTGATATTGCTCCATATGCTGTTTCTATTTTTTCTTTCTTCTTCTTTTGCTGAAAATTCTTCATGTACTTGGTTTTTTCAAATGATATTTGAAGGCCTGCTTGTGATGCTATTCTGTATAATGTCTCAATAGCATGCTTAGTTTCTTCTTTGTTCCTAGTGATAATCGCTAGGTCATCTGCGAAAGCCAAGCATTTCACATTGATTTTGTTTCCAGCAGTTCCTATGCTAACACCTTTGATGTTCTTTTCCCACTCTCTGATGACTTTATCTAGAACCAGGTTAAATAGAAGGGGTGAAAGTCTGTCTCCTTGGCGAACACCTGTTCGTACTTCAAAAGAGTCAGAAATTTCCCCAAGAAACTTCACCTTCGATGTTGTATTGGTGAGAGTCTGACGAATCAGTTCTCTTGTCTTCCTGTCCACTTGAAGTTCTTCTAGCGTCTCAAACAGGGTCTGCCTGTCCACAGAATCATATGCTTTCTTTAGGTCCACAAAGGTGACAATTGTGGGGTTGGATCTGCGGATCTTCAAAATCATCTTCAGATTCCATATCTGTTCAGCACATGAACGCCCTTTCCTAAAACCCGCTTGATATTCACCAATCAAATGGTCTGTTTGTTTCTCTAGTCTGTTCAGAAGAGCTTTAGATAGGATTTTATAGGCCACAGATAATAGGGATAGACCTCTATAGTTGTTTGGATCAGTTTTGTTACCTCTCTTGTGCAATGGATGTATTAACGCGCACTTCCAGTCCTGTGGGATCACTTCTGTTTCCCAAATTGCTTTTAAAATTGCGTGGATTCTTCTGGTGACCTCTTCCCCACCGAGTTTCAACATTTCAGCGGTAATACCGTCTTCTCCTGGTGCTTTGTTGTTTTTAAGAGATTGAATGATTTCAGCTGTTTCTTCCATTGTCGGTGGATGTGAATCTGGATTCGGTGCAGGCTTTTCAAAGTGCATTTTTTCTTTCGGTGGGTCACAATTGAGTAGGTCCTGGAAGTAATCTGCTAAGATCTTGCAGTTTTCCTTGGTGTTTGTTTCTAGTGAGCCATCTGGTCTACTGAAACATATGCTAGGTGGTTGATAACTAGACAGACTCTCACGGAAGGTCTTATAGAAATTTCTGGTGTTGTTTTTTAGGAAATCCTGTTCTATCTCTATGAGTTTATTCCTGTCGTATGTCCGCTTCTCCCTGCGGATGATCTTAGCTGTTGATTTTTGGATCTTAAGGAATAATTCCCATCGTTCAGTTGTCTGATGTCCGTTCCATTTATTCCAGGCTTTAATTCTGTCTTCAATTGCTTTATCACAGGTTGTGTTCCACCATCTGTGTTTCCTTTTCCTTGGGGGCTGCCCTAACTTCTGTGCTGATGTCAGAATTGAGTTTCCTAAGTCCCTCCAGTCTTTGGGATTTTGCTCTTTTATGGCCTGAAGAAATTCTTTGGCGTTCTGCTTGAGGTGCTCCGGATCCACTCTTAGTAATTTCTTAGTTTTTGGTTTGGATCTATTAGGCTGGAATTTCACTTTGATTTGGCTTAAGTAGTGATCAGAGTCAATCACTCCCCTGCTCACTCTAACATTTAGGATTTCACATATGTTCTGTTTGGACACTGCTACATGATCAATTTGGAATTCTCCTAGTGCTGGGTTTGGTGATTTCCATGTTTTCTTCTTGTGTGGAGACCTGGTGAAATATGTAGACATGAGCCTCAAATTAAAGGATTTACAGCAATTTATCAGATGCTCACCATTCTGATTTGTTCTCCAATGTGCTGGATGATGACCAACTATGGACCTATACTTCTTTTCTCTACCAACCTGTGCGTTAAAGTCACCGAGTAAAATTTTCACATGATGTTTAGGAATTTTGCTGATGGTTTCCTCAAGGAGTTCCCAAAAGTCTTCTACTTTCTGAGGGTTTTTCTTATTGTCATTGTTTATGGGAGCGTGGGCATTAATCAATGTGTATGCCTTGTTGCTTGATTTTATTGAGAGAACGGAGATCCTTTCGGAGGGAGAAGTAAAGTTGAGTACTGAACTGGCTATTGTTTTTCTTACAAAAAACGCTGTTCCAAATTGTGATAAATTATCTCCAATTTTTATGGCTGGTTTCCCCTTATATATCCTAAAGTTTTCTGAATCAAAATGATATTATTATTATTATTATTATTGTTTCACGTAACTGTTTTATATGTTTCTTTGTTTGATGTGAAATGCTATCTTTATTTTTTATTCCTGTATTATTCTAACTTAATTTCTAGTTTACGTATCTTATTCAATGGTAGTATTTGTGTATTTTATTATAATTATGTGGTTAAATGTAAGAGAGGGCCACGAGCCCTAACTTCGCCTCGCCACTGCAAAAGGCATAAATAAATAAATAATGGATCGAGCACAATCGATCTAGTATTTGCAAATATGATAAACATCAAGGCAGTGACTCAAAATATCCCAAAAAGATGCAGATAGAAAGCATCTACTGGTTGAAACAAGAATTATGCTGTGCAAAGAAGCACCAATTAAGGTAGGTTTTTGCAACACCTATGCAAGGTGAGTTGAAACAACCAGTATCTGAATCCGTAGGGCAAGGATATCTCGACAGAGCAGTTAATAAGAAATGCGACATCACCATTCCGTCCTATACTAAGAAAAGCAAAACACTGATTTAATGAAGTATGCTATGTGGCTCGACTCTTACAGCTCTAAACGTGCTTCATCTAGCTAGGAGGGTACCATTGGATGTAGCCTACACTACAGGACATATGCTGAATGAAGAAGACATTTTAAAATCTTAGTGAGTGAAGTGAAGAAGCAGCATCAACAGAGAGAAGAAAGTAAACTGATATGCGAGGCAGAACAGAACCCATACAAGCTGCTAAATGCTAGGCAACCAAAGTTTCCTAGAAGTATTTCAACTGATGCACGGGAGGAACACCTACGCAAAGTGCTTCAAGAAAGAGAGTCTCGCCCTGATTAAGACACAGAAAGTGTGGTCGTAAACGTCGAACCTTTTTCAGAGGAAGAGGTGACGGAGGTTAAAAAATCATTCAAAAATAACAAAGCAATTGGACCAGACTCTGTCTACATTTAACACATTAAAGAAATATGGCCAGTGATGAAAGAAGAAATAATCGATCTTCTCATTGAATGCCTAAATCAAACCACTTTTTTTTTTTAGCGTATGGCTTTTAGTGCCGGGAGTGTCCGAGGACATGTTCGGCTCGCCAGTTTTGTAGCTGCTTCGAGACGGACACCCAATGGGTGAGCTACAGTACCGTTGGGTAGGGAAGGAGGGAAGTTGGAATGTAAGGACGAGGAGTTGGAAGGTAGCGGCTGTGGCCTATAGTTAGGGACCAACCCCGGCATTTGCCTGGAAGGAAGATGGGAAACCACAGAAGACAATCTTCAAGGTTGCCGGCGGGGGGATTCGAACCTCCTCGCCTCCCGGATGTGAGCGACTGCCATCAGTCATGCCGTAACCACCACAGCTAACTCACCCGGTATCAAACCACTATTCCTGATAGATGGAGGATATCAGTGGTCAAAATGTTATACAAAGAAAAAGGGGACACGGGGCCCCAACTCATATCGAGGATCGCCTTGGAGTGCGAGATGTTCAAGTTATTGACGAAACTTATAAGCAACGGGCTCACGAATATAATAGACTCGGACTTATCTGAGGAACAGTTCGGTTTCAGAGAACATAGAATCACAATTCAAGATATTGGATGTCTACTTAAAGGCACTTAGAGAATGCCTTATCAACACCAAGAAGAAAGCTGCATGCAATATTCATAGATTACAAGAAGGCTTTCCATTCAATCAGCAGAAAACTATTAATGGAGCAATTACTGCAATTTATTGGAAGAGATAACTATCTATTACGAATTGTCCAAAACATACTGCACGATAACATCATAATCGTAAATGATGGTATTACTAACTCGGGCCCAATCCATCAAACGAATGGGATACTTCAAGGAGATCCTTTGAGTCCTCTGCTCTTCGTCCTTGTAATGGCTGATGTAGCTCAGGCAATAACTTCAGAAAAGGTGCATTTATATATCTATCAGATGACATGGTCATAACGTCACCAGACCAGGCAGAACTGCAGATAGCATTTAATCAATTGGTGCAATGGACAAATGAAAACGAACTACAAATAAATATAGAAAAGACAGTGTCATTGCGCTTCAGAAAGGGAGGACCACAGGCAATCTTCTATCACCAAGAAAGGTGTTTATTCGCTGTGTCATAATTCAAATACCTTGGCGCAGGGGCGTAAAACACCCCGAAGTTTTAGGTGCAAAAAAATAAATAAAGTAGCTTACCCTTAGAAAAGTAAAAGTAAAATAACCAGAAAGTATTCTATAAAAGATTTAATACTACGTTAGGCGGAAAATGGGAAAGGCCATCTTGCCTTGCTTAGTCGTAATTTATTCTACTGAATATACAGTCTTTTTTTACCCCTTCTCCCGTTTCCCGTAGAGGAGCCAACTGAGCCAAGAGCCGAGGCGCTTTGAGCTTTGTCTCCTTACCACGACAATCCGAAATGGTGCATTTTTGAACGATTATTTCTGAGTCCTGATTTAAAACTAAGGTAAGAGACTGGGACACACAAAATCATTACTCCTATCCGGAAACTATAGCGCATGCGCCGATTTTTAAAATAAACAAGGTAAAATAACATGACTCTTGCCTCGCACATCTCACGTTTTAAACACACCCTACGTATGTGTCCTGCGTTGTGCCGACAAGGTTCAAAAAGCAATGATCCACGTGACGTTAGAAGTTTGACATTTGGTGCTACACTTATGCCGTGTTTACCCAAATCGGTGGAGCTCCAGCATTTCATCCGTTTCTGTCTAAACTTTGTTGAATACTTCGTTTAAATTCGTGAAGTTTGTACTTTGTCACTGCTCGTCATACCTACTTCAAGCTGTTCTGCAGAGAAAAGTTTTTTGGTGATGAGAAGGGTTAAAGACCCCCTCCAAATTAGACAGAATCATTGCTGTCTACTGGCCACCTACTCGGTAATGGTTATTATTATTTCTAGCCAAGCAGTGCTATCAGTGTTGTAAGCAAGACAATGTAGGAATCATTCTCTCTCTGGATATCGGTGCGTTTGTGTTCCGTGATAACTGTGTTCATAATAGGTATTCTTTGACATGCTGCAGTCAGCTGATTAACCACTCGTGTGATCTTTTGAAGATATGTTTGTTTGCATTCTTACTCGGAGCTAATTAAGATGCGTGGTGATAAATATGGCTAGCTCTTTGAATGATGGGGAATCAATAAATAATTAAGGTTTTACCGCTGAGTGTACCATGTGAGAGTACGTTTTCGACTCATAACGACAACTTTGAAATATGTCCATTTCAAATTATTTAAAAAAATTAAAGTATCTTTTAATGAAACAAATGAATCACTGTTTTCATTATTTAGCATCTCACATACCTCCTACAGTCAAATATCAATATTCTATCTTAAAAATTATAGGTAGGACATAATGTTCATCAAGAACTTGTGATTTCATTAAACTTAGCTTGGCATCCAAAGGGTTATTTAGAAATAATGAACTGACTGAAGATGGAAGACTAGATTTGGAAATTAGCAGAAGAATACAACTCGGGAGTGGTTTCTACCGACAGGTACGGGGACTAGTATTGGAACAAGGATATACCAATTAAGGCTAAAGAAGTTATGTACAAAGCATATTATGTTCCTATAATGACATATGCAGCAGAGACTTGGACAATGACTAAGAGGGATGAGAGCAGAGTACAAGCAGCTGAGATGAGATTCCTGAGAAGTATGGTCCAGAAAACGAGGAGGGACAGAGTGAGAAATGAAGATATACGGAAAGAACTGGGGGTACAGAAACTTAATGACAAACTGGAGCAAAACAGATTGAAATGGTTTGGACATGTCAAACGGATGAATGAAGTAAGGCTACCAAGACGAGCACTGGAACGACGAATGACAGGGAAGAGAGGACGAGGAAGACCAAGAATGCGTTGGATAGACTCGGTGGAGAATAGTGGTAGAAAACAGAACCTGAATTGGAACACTGTGTCGGAAGAGGAATGGTGGAATGACAGAACAAAGTGGAGAGGAACCATATTTGCCCCCACCCAGTGTCAACTGGAAAAGGGGAAATGAAGATGATGATGAATGAATAAAATTAACGTTTTTTATTTTTTTATTTTTAATATTATCGTGTTATTTCAAGCTTTAAAGCTTTAAAGCCTAAAATGAAAATAAGTTCTCCACGGTAGATACGCAACTACAGTTTATAAATTTGTCCCCCGCCCCCCAAGTTTGCAAGGCCTTGGCGTGACCTTTCAAACTCGTGGCATCATTTTCACCAAGCACTTGGAAGATAAGACAGGCGCGACAATTAAGGTCATGAATAGGGACCGAATTTTTTTAAAATTCATATGCAAATGCATAGTTTGAGAGTTTGTTGGATTTTCTGCATATTCTGAATATACAAGCATATTTTAGCATATACAGTATAATTTACAACATCTTGAACAAAATAGGTTTTGCCTGCGTGTTGAACATCCCTTGTAAGAAACGTTCTGAGCACCAGATTAATAACTAATATTTTACGCAAGCATGCTGCCTGGTTATTTGAAGAAGGTAATGGGAATGTGACATTCCTTTTACCATCTGGACAGTATCCCTTGTAAGCAACTTTCTGAGAAACAGATAATGAGATAACAGTACTCGTACTTTATGCAATGCTGCCTGGCTATTTGAAGAAGGGAATGGAGTGGGACATTCCTTTCACCACCTCGACAGCCAGTAACCCGGGGTTAGTTCTGTGAGGAGTTTCTTCAGTTGTGTTACTTTATTCTAAGTCTGCATATCCTTAACTCAAAATGCATAAAGAGAAGAGCAGCAGAAAGTATTTATTAAAACAGTGGGTGCCAGGTAATAGTGATTATCCAACTGATGGCTAGGAACCGGGCATTTATGCACTGAGAACGATTAAAATAGACATAATTTGTCCCCTGAAAACATTGAAAAATTTGCAATTATGTATTGTGATGCTTCTTTCTGCAGTGAATGATACATATGTAAAGTGAGTGAATAGGTTTATTGTTAAGTGCATATTTTTCATTTTTTTAATGCATTTTTTCTACATTTTTTGTGCATAATTACATGCATATTTTAATCGTTTTCAGTGCATACATTTCCAAACAGACTTTCTCTTGGCATGGCGATGAAATTATTCCTTATCAAAATTACTCCTATCATTTCCTATGACTAACACTAATTTGGGAATACTGTACACAGAAGAATTTGGAACATATAGAGGAAGTGAAAACTACTTTTATGAAAAAATTCTTATACCTATCTAAATTCATACCATCCTGCCTCACATACAAATTAACTCACATACAAATTAACTAGAGAGTCATTCTTCATTGGAGAATTAAGAATGCTACTGCTTTTACCAGTTACTCCTGTCTAGAAGGGCCTTATGGAAGTTCTCCGAGCAAAAAGAGCAATAATATATGGTCAGAATTCTCCGCTACGAATGCAATGCTGTGCAGTGACTGGCATGAAGGGAACTATGAGCTCAGGCATTTCATGACACGCTTTGCAGTTCATGGTTGTCATTTCAAGGTTTGCAGGAATGACAAATACAGGATGTTCATATTTGCTTGACAAGGACTCACGCGCTCCGCCAGTGACAGCTCAGTTGTCACATACCGCGCGCGCATATGTACAGCAGAATAGAGTGCTTTAAATCAGTATCATGCATTTTTACTCACCATGTTCACAGTAGATGCTGATAATGTTCCCCATCCGCTGCCAAACATAATCGGCATCTCCTTATGAAGTTTCTGGTTACTCGGTTAATTTAGCTTCAGTAAGGAAATAACGACCTTTACGTCTATTTTTATTGGTTACTGAGCCTGTACATTCGAATCTCTTAACCAGTTATTTATTGTCCGATTTATAGGAATGGTTCTTCCTAGAAATTTCACTCTAAAATTTCGTCTTGTTCTTGCGCACGATTTCCTGCACTTTATGTACGTATTGTGCAGATATACACGTTCACGTAACGAATATTTCACATAAGGCATTACGGCACTATACACAATCACAATATAACACTATACAATACGATATACAGTACACAGTAGCTTTATAAAATACCCAATTAGCTCGGAGATCACACGTGTACCGCAGGAAGAACGTAAGGATACGGCCAGAGGTCGCGCGCACCAACCTGCAACAGCGGCTATTGGCCAGGGACCGGCGGCCAAGGTCAAGTGAGAATGTCCTTGCCATGCAAATATAAAGACCCTGTACGTCCACTGTGCTTGTGTGTTTTGCAATGGAAGCGGTAAGTGATACCACGTAATGACTTACAGTGAAAGGAAGTGCTCCTTAATGGTGGTTTTCAAATGAAAACAGTAATCATTTGAAAATGTATCCTACGTTGTGAGTTTTCTTGTTATTTTGTATGGCCATTGCATTGGCTGCATTAAATATATTATTTCCATGGTGGAACCCCAGAACTAAGGAAGCTGTGAAAAAGAAAAATGAAGCATTCAGGAAATGGTTCCAACAGAGGACAGACAGAACAAGAGAAGAGTACCAAGAGCGGAAGAAAGAAGCAAGAAAAGTAGTGAAGGAAGAGAAAAAGAAATGGCTGGAGAAATGGACAGAAATGATGGAGAAGGACTGTGATGGCAGTAAGAAAGTGTTGTATGGAATGATAGAGGCAATGAGAAGAGATACAGGAGAAAATGTCAGAATGGTGGATAGGAGTGAAAAGGAGGTTGAAAATATGGAAGAAGTAAAGGTTATCTGGAGGGAATACTTCAAGGAACTCCTAAATCCAACTAAACCAAGCGTAGTGGAAATTGTGGAGGAAGAAACAGACAGTGACCAAGAAATTTCAGAGAAGTAATTGACATGGAATGAAGTGGAGGAAGCATTAAAGAAGATGAAAGGGGGAAAGGCACCGGGAATAGACGAAGTGAGTGTGGAGATGGTGAGAGCAGCAGGGGTGATAGGAACACAGTGGCTCTTTCGAGTATTGAAAGTGATATGGAGGGAGAAGAAAATACCAGAGGACTTGAAAAGAGGGATAATAATACCCATATTTAAAAAGGGAAGTAGGAAGCAATGCAAGAACTACAGGGGAATAACACTCATGTGCCACTGCGCCAAAATATTAGGAAGGTACTGGAGAGAAGAATTCGGACAGAAGTTGAAGATGGGCTGAGGGAAGAACAGTATGGATTCAGGCCAGGAAGTTCAACAGTTGACCTCAACTTTGCTGTAAGACAGCTACAAGAACACCATTATGAATATGGGAAAGATCTGGTGATGACCTTCTTGGATATTGAGAAAGCATATGATAGTATTAATAGAAACAAGGTATGGGAAGCAATGAGAGCAAAAGCAGTAAACAAGGAGACAGTGGCAAGAGTGAAAGCAATGTACGAGGTAAGCAAAAGCTGTGTAAAGGTGGGAAGGGAGAGAACGGAATGGTTTCAACTGGAGAGTGGTCTGAAACAGGGAAGTGCCCTCTCACCCCTGTTATTTATAGTGGTGATGGATGAAATAATATGAAAAGTGGTAAATAGCATTGGGGAAAGGAAAATGAAGGCAATGTTGTTTGCTGATGACCTTCTGGTATGGGGAGAGGACGAGGAAGAAGTACAAGAGCAATTAGAAGAGTGGGAGAAGGTAGTGTTATCATTTGGGATGAAGTTCTCAGCACAAAAGAGTGAAGTGGTCATCACAACGAGGAGGAAGAACAGACTGGATATGGGCATAACACTTGGAGGACAGCAGTTGCAGAAAGTAGAATGCTTCAAGTACTTGGGAAGCATAATTAAAGAAAAGGGAGGCAATAGGATGGAAATAAATGAAAGGGGAAGGTGCGCAGATGGATTTTTCAAGAGTGTTAGGGGGATGATATGGAATAAATATGTACCACAAAAATGTAAAGGAATCATCTTCAAGACCTACTTTGTGCCAATTTTGACGTATGGTTCAGAAACATGGGTGATGAAGGAAAGGGACAAGAGTAAAATACGAGCAGTGGAAATGAAGTTCCAGGGAGTAGGGTAGGAGTAACAAGAATGGACAGAGTAAGGAATGAGCGAGTCAGAGAGATGGTAAGAGAGGAACCATTGCAAAATAGAATAGAGCGGTCTAGGCTACAATGGTATGGACATGTGAGGAGGATGCGAGAGGAGAGGATACCGAAGAAGATGTTTGGAATGGAAATGAAGGGAAGGAGGCCCAGAGGAAGACCAAGGGACAGATGGACGAAAGGAGTTACGACGAGTGTGGAGGAAAGAGGGGTGTGCTGGGACACAGTTAAAGACGAGAGATGGTGAACGGACAGGAAACGATGGAGAGGCTTATGTTCCAAGCAGACCCGACCAGCGGTCGGAAACTGCTCAAGATGAAGAAGATTACAATGGAAACAAGACAAG
The DNA here is from genome assembly GCA_946902985.2 of Meconema thalassinum. Classification (NCBI taxonomy): domain Eukaryota; kingdom Metazoa; phylum Arthropoda; class Insecta; order Orthoptera; family Tettigoniidae; genus Meconema; species Meconema thalassinum. Next base: position 1,620,620,569 of record OX336388.2, on the reverse strand, counting down.
AAACTCATTGACCACAGTGACTTTCACAGCAAGTGTTAAATTCCAGCAAACCTTTTAAGTTTTTGTTTCAAAGTCTAGGAAAACAGTAGTACTGCATAAATAAAGGTTGTCAGTGATTTCTCCTAGTGAGTTAATCTGTCTTTTTCCTATTTCCTGCAAACTGCTGCTATCTAGCATTTGAATTTTGAAATGATAAAAAATAACTGACAGTTTTGAAACACCATGGGCACCATAGAGTGTAAAGACAAGTGTTTTCGTCATCTATACATTTGTTTTCTCTCTACCATCAATCATGTGCAGAATTTCCTGTCTCAGTGTGAGAGCATTGTGAGCATGTTGCAATGAAAAGGAAGCAATGTGTCACGCAAACAGAGATTGATGCATCCTTTTCCTCCTGCTCACACTTGTAGAGTACACAATGGCCACAGATATGCAGAGATGACAACTCTACCTATTGAGCAATAACTTCAGGTAGCATTTTCCAAATTTCTGTTCATGACACAGTTTGTTGAACGCCTGGTAGGTTTTTGCCTGTAATTTGATCGGGACCTACTATTCAGTTTACTTTAGCTTGGTGTTTTGTCTATTCAGATTTGATTTAACAAGAGCGTACTGTATTTGTACGCTTGTGAATAATCTGATCTAGCCTTGGTGACCGCTCTTTGTAGTCAAGTCTAGTCTTTCTCTCTGTGCTCAGTGGTGAGTGCTCTCCCATTAGCAGTCTCAACTGACATACTTTTAGTAATTATGTCCCAAAGTACATGTATCTAATCCAAATGTACCTCAAGGGAAGGGTGCTGTGTTAGCAGAGTTTTATTACAACAGTAATATTATCCCAAGGATAAAGTACAGGGACATTATCTATGTGCGCCCTGATCAACACGGCAAGCTAAGCCGACTGTGACTGGCGCAGGTTACGGGTGCACGTATCCAGTTCAGCTGGTGGTTGGCGCGCACTTTCACACTTTTACCAAACATGTTCAATAATGTGTACTTACAGTGCTCATAGGTGATGCTGAAAATGTCCTCTCTCTCTTGTAACACACACCTGACATCTTCTGATGAAAGAATGTCTGTCAACATTTTATTATTTATGGAGCCTGTTTACTTGAATCGTTTAGCGAGCCTCCTAATTGTACTGGCATTAGGCACAGGTCTTCCTGGAAACTTGATTCAAAATTTTCGTCTCGTTTCAGAACAAGATTTTCTGCTTTTCATATACGAATTATGGATATACACACGTTCGCGCAATGTGAATTGGTGTCTAGGCATGACCAATAATCACAGTAATCGCCATACTCACTAAACGTGCAACATTAATGTCCAAGCTTTACAGATACACGTCCATATGAATGACAAAACATGTGTGAACTAATGATATGAGTCAGAGGAGCGCGCCTACCACCGGCTGAACCGCGCCCACGATCTGCGCCAGTCACAGCCTGCTTAGCTTGCCATGTTTATCAGGGTGCACATACATAATGACCCTGTATAATACAGAGTATAGTTTGATTACAATAGAAACATGGTAAAAAGGGCAAATACAGTTCCCTGCGGGATGCACTTCTTTTTCCAGAGGTGGGTATTCATGGCATTAATGCTCATTCAGAGTGCAGGCAGCTACCTGGTCTTTTGTTGCTCATGAAAGTGTGTAGAGAAAGGGGCATTCTTGTCTTGAAATGGATGGTGTAGGAAGGAGTGAAAACTGGACAAGCACAGGAAAGGAAGACAGCAAAAGTAAATCAGGAGCAGCAAAGTAGGAAGACACAGAAAGAAAAAAGAACCATTTAGGTAACATAAACATGTATAGTAAAATATCTCGACTGAAAATGCTGTCTCTGTGTTTAACTCCATATTGGAATTTTTGTTAGGTCCGTATTGACAAATGACAAATGAAACTTAATTCAGAAGGAATCTCCCATTCTTCTTCTTTATTGACGTGCTTCAATAGGCGTAAGTCAATTTGCATTTTGCGGGTATCGGGTTGTAAGATGTTCTAGGTTTAAACATTTGATTTAAAATTTTCTTCGTTTTGTAGCAGTTTTGCTAGCCCACACGTTGAGCGACAAGTGTAACGTTAATTAATGCCCCATGTTGATAGCGACAAATGTAGCAGTTTGACTGCCCCTAACTGTTGGGAGATAAATGTAACTGTTTACCTTTGCCTAAGCTATGTTGTTTTAATGGGCGCCAAGACCTCAATGCAATGCTGAAATCTAAATTTATATTTAACAACGTCTAGCTCTGGTAGAACACCTTCAAGAATCTATTCACTCAGATCATGGTATGATTTGATCATTAACCCAATAAACAATTGTATCAGGAGAAGGAATTGGTCTATATCTAATGCTACCTACTGAAAGCAAAGATTGCATTGTAAAAGAAATGAATTTATTATATAAAACAAGAATAGCAAAATTAATAATAATAATAAGTTTAAAATTTAAGTTGGAGCGTTGCGATTTTAACATTATCGATAGAAAATTACGTGAAAACGGAGTCTGATAAATTATTGATTTTACTCTTATTCCCAAGCTATGAAGTTATTGAAATATGAAATATAAAACAAAGAGAAATGAGAGATTGCGTATTTCTGCGTCATTCGCGCTTACCACTGGAAATAGCCGAAGCCTTTCCCTCGTACTGGATGATGCTGTGAGCTTCCCACAGTCTCCTGGACGTCTCCATCTCCGTCGATATTTGATGATATTCTGGTAGATTAGATAATTCTATGGTCCGTACATCGGACCCAAACACTCGTACAACCACACTGGTTAAGTTTTACAAAAGTTAGTCCTCCACTCCACGGAACATCGGAGCGACTCCCGTGTGAACCATACTCGGCAAGTTCTACACTGATTGTCTTCGTTCCACGGCGCGTCGAACGATATATGCACCCGTCGCATCCCCACTCTTCATCCGACTTCTAGCTTGCGTGGTCTCCACTGATTGGCTGAGCACGCCGCTACTTCCCCTCCTCTGGCTCATTACACACGGCGCGCGAGAGGGAGAAGTCGTTTTCCGTTCCATATATCCGCCTTTCCTTGACGCTGCGACCCAGGATTGCGTCATGCTTTCCGACAAGATTAAGCCTGTATTAGAATTCCCCGTGACTCATCTCTCTCAAATACCCTAACTGACGAAACTCCGTAAAATTCCGTAATCACATAATTTTCTATGATATTGTCGTTCGTAATAATTTGCTTGATAGCATTTTCTAAGACATAGAAAACCTATCTGTATGCTTATAATTTTTATAAAATGCTCCGAAAATATCTTAATAATAATTATAATAAATTAATAATAATAATAAATTAACATGAAAAATTCTCTTGGCTGAACAATTTGCCGCGTAAATAAATATAGAATGGCTTCCTACTGACTTATGCCAGTTGCATAAAAACCCCTCGAAAAACACGTTACAGTTTTGTATTTAACTACTCTATTGATCTCTTTTCTTTTGGACAGACTCGGCCAGAAAATATTTAGTCTTCTTATACAGAAGAAACCTCCGTCTGAAATCACATGGGCAAGAAACCATTTTCATTGTCAATATGACATGTCACATTCAAAAGTGCAACTATTATTCAAGCCTGGTTTTAAGAAATTCAAGTGGTCAAGTATTCAACAGGACTAGCATCGTCACGCTATGACAAGTGAACTTTAGATCAAATACTACAGTGTTTTAATGTGTGTTTTTTAACAATTTTAATTTGTGTTGTTTTTTCAGGGTTGTATTTATTTTTATGTATATAGCATGGATAACTAGTGTTATGTTGATGTCATGTCTCATCACGCTTTGATTGATTGTAAAATCTTGATAGTATAGGGCTGAAGAAGGACTGTACAAGTCCGAAACATGTTCCCATTTTAATTGTGTAAAAACATACAAGTATTGATCGACGGAGATTCCTTCTGAATTAAGTTTCATTTGAAAATGCTGTGTTTTAAATATTTATGGTTACTGGCTATGGCTGTTTACAGCTATCTCATTCCTGCTTTGTTTCAATATAAGTACACCAGGCATATTACAGGCACATGTGCATTGACGTTCTGGGTATATTATATCCAATTGTCCAATAGATTATGAATTGTTTCATTTAGGGGCATAGGATATAGTGGTCATGAGCTCCATGAGATATTCTGATAACCATTGTTTGTTGTGATGACTGAAGTTTGTACAGGTAATTTATTTTTTTATTATGTACATTTTCTGACTTTCATTGGATTACTTTAATCAATTCTGTAGGCCTACAGAGGATTTTTGTTTTTTCTATCAGCCCTACTTCTTCATCCTGCTGGGTCACAGTCTTCTTTCTTCATCTGAAATCACCCTTCCTATTGTCCATTTTTTTATCTTAGTTTATAGTGTGTTTGAAGTTTCTTAATTTTGTCTGTTTTTTAAATCCTCAATAGTAATTTGTAATTTTCTCATTTCTTCCTTAATTTCCATCCATCTGATATTACTCTTACTGTTCCATAATTTTTTTGCTATTCTCCTATTGATTCTGCTTTCCGGTGTCTTGATTAAATGTCCAGAGAATGTTTTGCGTTTTTTCCTAATTGTGCTCATTACTGGTTATTAGTGGAAATAGTGCAAGTGTATGCTCCACAAGTAGGCTGCGTCTCTGAAGAGAAGGAGGAGTTTGAAGAGGAAATGCAGAAGCAGCTGGGAGGAAGGAATATGATTGTTATGGGGGATCTGAATGCCCATGTAGGAAGAGAAAGACAAGGGTATGAGAGTGTGCTTGGACCAGAGGGTTGGGGCAGAAGAAATGAGGAAGAAAAGAGACTGTTGGACTTCTGTCAAAGGAACAGTCTGCTAGTTGGGAACTCCTGGTTCAAGAAAAGAGAGAGCCACACAATCACATGGTACAGTAATGACTTGACCAGGAAGTCGGTGGTCGACTATATCCTGTATGACAGAGAGTTAAATAAAAACATCACAGACATCAAGGTTATATCATTGGAGAACTTGGATAGCGACCATCGATTGCTGGTAACGAACCTGAGAGGGACTAAGGAGAAGAAAGGGATTGAGAACCAGGAAAGACTTATAAGGATATGGAAACTGAAAGAAGGAGATAGAAGTGTCGAGTACCTCAAAATGGTAAAGAAAGGAATTCCAACAGATGAAGAAAGAGGGGTGGAAGAGGAATGGGCTAGATTTAAGAAGACACTAGTAGGTGCGGCAGAAGCAGTATGTGGGAGGACAAGTAGTAAGAAGAGGTGGAAGGAAACACCATGGTGGAATGAGAAGACGAAAGACATAGTAAGAGAACAGAATAGAGCCTTTAGGAGGTGGTATCAAAATAGGACGGCAGAGACAAGGGAAGAGTACCAGGGAAGAAAGAAGGAGGCAAAGAGAGTAGTGGGTGAGGAGAGAAGAAAGTGGATGGTAGAGTGGACAAAGATGATGAAGGAGGATAGTGAAGGTACAAAAAAGGTCCTTTATGGGATAGTAAAAAATAAGAGGCGGAAGGATCTGACGGATTATGTTAGAATGGTGAACAAAAGGGGACAAGAGATAGAAAATAGGGAAGAACAGAAGAAAATGTGGAAAGAAATTTTTGAAGAACTTCTGAACCCAAATGGAAACCATGGTGAGGAGGAAGAAATCGGGGAAGAGGAAGATGGACTGCAAACAGGAAAGGACTTAACATGGAAAGAAGTGGAAGATGCAGTGAGGAAGATGAAAGGAGGCAAGGCACTGGGTGTGGATGAGTTGAGTGTGGAGATGGTGAGAGCAGCAGGAGAGGTGGGGATACAATGGTTGTACCGAGTGATGAAGCAGCATGGAAGGAAAGGAAGACCCTAGAGGACTGGAAAAAGGGAATAAATGAGTGGGCGAGACAGGCAGAAGCATTCCGGAGGAGTGTGATAAGCATGATATGGAGCAAGGATGTCCCTCAGAACAGCAAAATGATCATGTATCGGACCTACTATGTCCCTATCCTGACGTATGCCTCGGAGACCTGGGTTATGAAAGGAAGGGAGAAGAGCAAAATACAGGCCAGTGAGATGAGGTTCTTGAGAAGCAGTACTGGAGCTACAAAGATGGACAGAATAAGAAATGAGAGGACCAGAGAATTAATGAAGGAGGAACCATTACAGGATGGTATAGAGAAATCTAGACTTAGATGGTATGGACATGTAAAACGAATGGAGGAGAAGAGGATGCCCAGGAGGATACACGAGGCGAAGTGGGAAGGAAAGAGACCGAGAGACAGGTGGCTGAAGGGGGTGGAAGAAAGCATGAAGAAGAGAGGAGAAGACTGGACAAGGGTGGAGGCTGAGAGATGGTGGGAAGACAGAAGACGTTGGAGAGGCTTGTGTTCCAAACAGACCCGGCCAGTGGCTGGAAACTGTGCAAGATGATGATGATGACTGGTTATTAGTTATAATTTATTATACAAAACTGTCTTTGAAGTGCCCTATACAGTAAGCACAAGAATGAGTGTTCAGTTTTTTCAACAAATGCTCAATAATATTTAATACAATGTATGTGTACTGGCTCATGTACAAACAAAACTTAGCCCTTCAACTTAGACTTGTTTGATGATGCGAGTATTGAAGGAATGCCAAACCAATTAGTTAAAAGCTGCCAAGTGGAAAGAATGGCTACAGAAGGCAGCACTTGTTCATACTTGCTGCTTCCCTGTTCCAACCTATCTCCACTCTTACATCAGGCGACATATTCCATCAATCCCTCACACATCCACGTGTCACTAATTTAACTGTGAAACCAAGTAGTCTGAGACATGCTGGGCATGAATTCCAGAGCTGACAGTGACCATCCTGAGTATGATTTCTCATTCTCACTGCAGGCTAATGCTGGGATGGTTCCTTATTTTAAGTCCTGGGATATCTATCTCAATCTTCGGAGCCATGACTTCTATATCATATTAAAAGCTATATGGTCACATGCCTTGCTCTATGTCACTAGATGTGGCATGACAAACTTTGTGTTGAGCATCTTTTAGTTTTCTCTGAAAACTTCCTGCATGACTTAGTGGCAGGTCTCTCAAAATATGTTAAAATACTGTACTTACCCGAACAGTCGTCGTTCACATTGAACTTACCTCTGTCAGTATTGAAATACAAAGAAGGATTGCCCTGTTGTCTTGGGTCATGAGCTGCATCTTTAATACTTATAAGCATGTTGGAACTGAAGTTGTACCTGTTCTGAACCCTTATTGTCCACTACGCCTAAATGCTAACGTGTCTTACTATTTCAGGTTGAGAAGAACTCCCATCAGCTCATATATTTTCTGCTCTTCCTAAGGATTTTCCCTATGACTCCAAATTGGCTGATCAATCTGGCTTCTCCCATTGTGGGTGTTCCACTACATCTATTCTTTATATCCGTTTTTATAGGTAAGATATTGTGCTTTGTAATTCATTTATTACTATTATTAGTTATAATTTATTATACAAGACTATCTTTGAGGTCAGAGCACAAGAATGAGTGGTCAGTTTTTCAATAAATGCTCAATAATTTTTTAATACAGATAACCATTTAAAATAGTGTACTTATTAAAACAGTCGTAGTTCCAATTGAAATCATCTCTGTCAGTATTGGAATACTCTGTTATCTTGAGTGGTGATTGTTGTTTAAAGGGGCAGAACGTAGATGTCATCTTCCCTGATACTTTGAGTAGTTACAATTAAAAATGTGGAAGAATCTTTATAGGGGTGCATGTATGTATTTTCACCCCTCATTTTTTTTTCCCAATTTATACAGAGTATGAGTATCTATGTGACAAATTGTTTTTATGACATATGTTCTTTCTAACGCCCACTTTATTATTAGGCGTTAATGAGAGTTAATGAAGGTGAATGAAATTGGGCAAGAAGTTGCAAGAAAGTAGTTGTGGCCTTTTAGTAGTTTCCATCCCAGCATTTGCCTGGAGTTGATAACCACGGAAAACCATTATTCATGGATGGCTTATGGTTAGAGGTGTTAGTTTTTCTTAATTCGCGATAAAACGAAAAGTCATATTTAGAGGTTAGGATGTTTTATTTTCACGTATTTACATGTTTCGTGCCGCCCAGGAGTGAAATTAAATCGCGAAATAACGCGAATTTTGTGAATAACACCACAAATACCGCAATCTGCGAAATAAAAACAAATTTTCATATTTTTTCCCCACACCAATCCGAACATTTTTGTCCACAAGCCGATAATCGAATTTGGTTGGTGTTCAATTGGAGAGAATGATCGATTGTATAGTTTCGCGAGGGGTAATACTACGATATACGTCATATTACGATATACTGTCGATATTCTCGTTACTCGTTGGATTTTAGCGCTGTGGTAAACAGCTATTATATCGCGGCGTGAATAGTTTGGCCGACTACCTCCAAAAGGTTATGTGATAGTTGTTCATAATGTAAACTACGTTTGCCTCCTGTTACATCGGTAGCGAATGTAAATTATAGTAGAGAATTCTATATAATTTAATTAAAAAAGTGCGCAAATTGTGCGTTATCATCGAAGCTAGTGTGTTATTTGCGTGAATCAGTTGGCGACCACGTGTTCGTCGTATTAGTTCCGAACTTAGCAGTACAGGAAGATGAGACGCGACGTAATTTAAATATTATGACACGAATTCAGAAATAAATTTTGCATGTGGTTACGAATTTATACTGGCGTGTGACTACAGTCAACCGTGTGATAACAGTGTTTGTTACTGGGCATCGCTCAGTTGAGTTTAAAAATGTCGAAGGTAGCTGTTTCTGCCACAGACAGACTTAAAGAATATAAGAATGAAGGATTTATAATTTCTTGTGGCATTCTTATGTGCAAATATTGTGATTGTCGGTTAGATTATCGCAGGAAAGATGCATTAGACAAACATTGCAAATCGGAGAAGCATTCAAAACGCCGAGAAAATTCACGTCTTGAAGTTAGTGTTCCTAGAGTGGCCACCTTGAAAGAAACATTATCAAATGCTAGTCGTGTGAAGGATATGAAAGAAGAGTTTATTTTGGACACTACTACTGCGTTTGTGAAAGCTAATATACCAGTAGAGAAACTAGACAATCCTGCTATCCGTACTTGGTTTAATAAGTATGTTCGCGGAAGTGGAGATTTACCATCAGCAAATCAGATTCGTCAGAAATACTTCTCCATGATTGGCGAAAGAAGGAGGGAAGAAATTAGGGAAGATATAAAAAACAAAGACGTGTTTCTGCTATGTGACGAAACAACTGACAAGAATGGTAGGTGTGTTTTCAACATTCTTTTTCGTCCATCAGTACCATCAACTGAAATGAACACCCATCTGGCTGCCTCTGTTGTTCTAGATTCTGCCAATAGCGTAAATTGCTCCAATGCGATATTAGACACCTTGAATTCCTATGAAATTGAACGGGAGCGTGTAGTGGCAGTAGTTACGGACTCAGCACGCTACATGACAAAATATGTAACTACTCTTCAAGGATTGATTGAAGAATTAAGTCATGTCCAGTGCTGGGCTCATAAAGTCAATCTTATCGGCTGCGTATTTGAAAACGAGCTGGACGAATTGAACATGTCTATAGTAAAGACAAAGAATGCCTTTTTAAATACGCGAAAAAGAAAAAGCAATTACGTTGCATTTCTAAGGGAGAAATATGAAAACACAGAAAAAGAGAATGAAATTCTAGCTTTCCCAATGCCTGTATGTACAAGATGGAATTCATGGTTTAAGGCTGCAATGTATATGGCCACGCATGTGGAAGATCTGGTAGAATTTTTCAAAACATTGGAAGATTCAAATTCTGGGGTCAAATTTTTCCAGCAAGCATCGACTTCAACAATACAATTTATACAATTACAAGCATTGTATGTTTCTGTTGTTGGTGCCTCTCTTATGGACTTGCTTAATTTCTTGGAGGGATCTAAGTACCCAACAATTCACTTACTGGCTGGGAAGCTAGATGACCTTGAGGTAAAGCTCAAGCTATTAGGCGATGGTGGAATGTTCAATCATACGATCCTCCAGAACTTGGAACAGCTTCCTCAAAAGATGCAGATAAAGGTTAAGTCCAAGCTTACGTGTGTTGCCCAGTCAGCTCTAGTGAAAGTCAGGACTTTAAGGAACACGGACCCAGCCAGGAAGACTGTAGAAGCCATCGGGTCATTGTTTGATCCTCGGCATGCACCTAAGAACGTATCTCCCACAGAACTGCTCCAATTTAAGAAGAATGCCCCATTTCTTACGAAGATGGAGTCTCAACAGTTTTTAGAGGCTCACAGCATTTACCTGACTGCAATCAAGAACCAACTGCGTCATGAAGATAATGTGAATGTTCCAGAGATCCTCATGGGATTAAGGCCTGCTCACCGAGACTATGCAACAGCTGCATTAAAGTGTGTGTGGTATCCTTGTTCAAATGTGGATTCTGAAAGGTCATTTTCGAAATACAGTCTCATAGTAAGTGATAGGAGGCGAAAATTGACAGCTGCAAATGCTGAGACTTTAACCATGATCTACTTCCAGTGATTTCACCGCAGTATTTGTATAAAACTGAAAAAGGTATTCACTGAAATGTGTTTCGAGATGATGAATGTAAAATAAAAGTATTATCTCATTCTTCCATAGCCATGTTTAACGTTTTACCCTGCTGTTTTGTTTTTTACTTTGTTTTATTAATTGTTTATATTTTTAAATGCACTTATTGTACAAACCTTATCGCTTTCCAAATTTTAACATGTCATCCCCCGAAAAAATAATAAAAACACAAAACACCACCTTTTGAATTTTAAATCAACAAATCTTCAAAAAAATAACAACACTTTCTAACACCTCTACTTATGGTGGAACTCAAACATGCTCATCTCCCAAGTCTGGAGATAGCCTAGCCCCATGAATTTGTGCTACTCAGTATGTCATTGTATTGTTTATTAAAGTAAAAAAAAAATACCATAATTAAAAGTATATTTTACAGCATTACATCAATTTTTTCTTGTTTAATTAAGTTGTTTCTGTAGAATATTTCATGTTTGATCATTTTTTTTTTTTTTTTTTTTTTTTTTTGCATACTAGCCACCCAAGGTGGCTACTGAAACCTACTTAGTTAAATTCTATTTTACACATAGCTAGGGTTGAAAGGTTGTGGTGAAATCCTCTTTGTACTCCAGGCAAATGCCAGGATCTAATTTATGTGCATGGCCGCCTTCTTTCCAACCTCGCCTGAATTATGAATACAGCACTACTACTACTACTACTACTACTACAGACACTGCAATTAATTAATATTAAGATTTGCTCGAAAGAGCATTACAGTTTCCATATGCTGATATGTTCAGTTGGTCTCTTGACTATAGTCTTTGCAGGATCGAATCCTTGTGCAGTCTGTTAGATGATAAGTACTCACAGGTTTTGTCACATAGGGTGCAAACACAGTCTTCAGTTGGTTGATTTATTTGTCGTATCAGGAGCACTTATCTATACATATAAAATAACATTTTACAACTAAATTATACATATTGGCCAAAAGAAAATACAATGGTAAATAAAATTAAAAAGAAAGTCCCAAGGTGGTGAAAATGGCCATGAGTGACTTCCTGTCAAGCACGGTTCTTGGAGAAGATGATGCGTTGGTATGCTGGCTCTTTAATATGAAATCTGCCTTCAGAGATGATGCACTATGATGGAAGGAGTCAAACACGAGCGACAACTATGGTAGAAGAATAAACTTATACGGTTGCTGACCAGTAGTTAGCCACTTTCAGAGACTCAGGTGTTGCTTGCATGAGGTTGGGCACAGTCTGCATTGAAGAAGATAAGGTGTTGTCTGTGACAACTGACATTCACATAACGTCGAGTCTACGTGAAAACCCCACTTCAACATATTAGATATGCATCTTGTGACACCTGAGCGCAGTCTGTTGAGTGATTTCCACGTCAGCCATCCTTCTGTATGACCAGGAGGAAGTTCACCAATTGGTGTCAAAAATTCTTCAGAATGTTTGAACCTTCCTCGCCATTTACAAATTCTGGCTTGATGTGCTGTCCATATAAGAGCCTCTGTTGTTCTGAGAAAACAGTCGTGGGCATGCTGGTAGGTATCCATACAGAGGGTGAGTTTCAGATGTATTAACTGTTTTCTTCTCGCTCTTTGCTGCTATATCCCGACAGATGTCAGGAGGTGCAATCCCAGCAAGGCAGTGCAATTTTTCCAAAGGCGTTGGCCGAAGGCAGCCAGTGATGATGCGACAGATCTCATTAAGTGCGACATCCAGCTTTTTGTGTGGCTGGATCTATACCACACCGGACATGCATACTCACCAGCAGAATAACACAGTGCGAGTGAAGATGTCCTCAACATACATGGCTGTGCTCCCCATGTTGTGTTTGTCAATTTCCGTACCACATTGTTACGAGCTGAAACTTTCTGCTTGATATTGGAACAGTGCGTCTAGGTGAGAGCGCGATCTAAACCCTCTCCCAAGTACTTCGGGTTGCACAGTGTTCAAGGGAGACTCCTTCCTAGGTGATCTGAAGTGGTCTAGCAGCCTCTTTGTTCTTAAGATGGAAAGCACAGACTTGAGCCTTGTTAGGGTTCGGTTTTAACTGTTTCTCCTTGTAGTAGGTAGTGAGTTCTTTCAGGGCGTCGGACAGCTTTTGCTCAACAGTCTCAAACTGGCTAGCTTGTCCAGTAATAGCACGGTCATCTGCGAAGATGAAACTTTCCGTTCCTTCAGGTAGAGGTTGGCCATTGGTGTAGACATTGAAAAGAGATGGTGCAAGGACACTTCCCTGGGTTAACCCATTCTTCTGGGATCTCCACCTACTTCTTTTCTGAAGAAGGATCCTCACCATGCAAGTGAGCTGGTAGTCTTTGGTGATGTTGTAAAGCTTTTCAGGAGAAGTCGGTGGTTGACTGTATCATAAGCTGCTGACAAGTCGATGAATACCGCCCCAATAATTTGCCGTCTCTCAAAACCGTCTTCAATATGCTGTGTCAACCTCAGAATTTGTGATGTGCAGCTTTTCCCCATCCGGAATCTTGCTCAGGTATAAGGAAGAATGAGGTCGGTGAAGAATGAGTCTCCCTAGCCTCTTATAAAGATGACACAGCAAGGAGATAGGTCGATGAAATCTCTTGATATCATGGGCATCCGCAGGGCTCCCCACCTGGAAACTTAAAAAAAAAAAATGATATGAAAATCCGACTGAGAAAAAAAAAAGGTTTTTGCAAAAGTGCTCATTCTAATTAATTTTGTGCTAAATATAAATAATTGAGATATTTAACTTTCCGTCAGGCGCAATATTAAATATAGTGGCAGTGGGCGCATTATGCCTGTCTGGCACACCTCAGATATCAGAATTTTAAAAAATTACAATATTTGCTGAACAGTTTTGCTACAATAGTGAATACACTCATTCATTCTCTGCATATTACATAATGGTGCACGATCAGGTGCAATGTGCCTGGCAGATCACTTCTGCAACAACAGCAAATGTGTAGGAGGGTCATTGATAAACTGGCCGATATGGACTTTAATGTCATGCTGAAAGGTGCAAGTCGCTTCGCCCCCGCGAATGACGAATACGAGATAGAATTACTGTTTTTTTTTTTCTTTTCCAGTTATGTTTGGTCACCTCTTGCTGGATATTGGAGGATTTTATCGGAAGCAGGACATTGGAAACCAAAACAGTGCAGCAAGCCTTTTTTAAGACTTTTTATTGAACTTTCAATATGACAGTGTTTTAAAAACTTTTTAAAGTGTTATTTTAGTCATGTGTGTGTTGTTTTAATTATTATTTTAATGTCATTGAGTGTTGCCAATAACCATAGGCTGATGATGGTGTCAATGTCACTAGACACCGAAACATGTCCCAACATACGCAAAGACAAGTGATTATGTCACGATAAAACCTCTAATAAAACAATGTATTGACTAGGCGGAACCATATAAACTTTGTTTATTATTACATTCTGTCAATACGGAAAAATGTCCGACTTTAAAAGTCAAAAAGTGTACGAAGCAAGCCAAGCTAACTGCGCCAAAAGAGCGCGTTACAAATATAAAGACCTCAAAGTCAAATTGGCCAGCACCATCAAGGACATTGGTTTTCTAAAGAAATGCCGAGAACACAACATAACCCCTTCACACTTCAAGGCTTACCAGAAAAAGGGCGCATTAAACAAGTACGAAGTTAGAACGCAAAGAATAATCAACAGCAGGGTTTTCCAAAGAGAAATTAAATTCCTATACATCAAGAAAAACAACCTTAATAATAAGTTATACCGTACGCATCTAGAAGCCGCAAACCTATCCAGCAAAAAAGACTGGGATGAATATTCTCTCACAGTTAATCAAATTCTTTTCAAGAAAATCAACAAAAAAGTGTTGTCATTGGATAACAAATTTAGGAATTTACAATTCGTACAGAATAAAACCAGAAAAATCAGGGAATCTAAGGAACAGTTTATCAACCAACAGCATACCAAAGGACAATTTTCTCCACCCGTCAAAAATCTATCAAGCGTCAATTTCGACCGTCAAGAACTCGAAATACTAGGCAGGGGACCAAAACATAACTGGGAAGTTGAAATTAACGATAAGACACTTACAAATTTAGTAGCGGAAACAGAAACTGCTATACGAAGACTCCCAATTGACAAGCAGAAGGAGGTTAGATTCACGGCAAATAAAGAAATCCAAAAAATAATCAGCACCAATACTAACCAGAAACCGAACCTAAATCATCTTAAAAAATTAAAAAGAAAAATCAATAGTAACGATATAATTGTCACAAAAGCGGACAAAGGGAACACGGTCGTGCTGATGGATAGGGAGGCATATGTTAATAACACCTATGACTTCCTTAAAAACTCTAAATTTGATGAAGTCAAAAAAGACCCCACCCAGTCCATACAAAGAAAATTGAAAAGCATTCTGAAAAACTCTATGTTTATCTTTAGCGATAAACAAACAAATAATCTAATCAACATGAACCCGGGATTACCCACCTTGAGAGCCCTCCCCAAGATACATAAAGAAGGTACACCCATAAGACCCGTAATCAATTTTAGAAACAGCCCTCTCTACAGAACCGCTAAATTTTGCCAACAATTTCTTGAAAAACATTACACCTACAAAGCCAACAAATCCCTGAAGAACACACTCCATTTCTGCGATGAAACAATGAAACTTAAATTAATGAGCAAACACTCCTTACACAGTGTAGATGTGAAGGACATGTATACAAACATTCCCATCAAACCTTCGCTCAAGGTCATTGAACAAAACCTGTCTAGCAGTAGCTCGTTATCGAAAGTAGAAATCAGTGAATTTATGACACTACTTGAGTTCACACTTATAAATAATTTTTTCACCTTTAATAATAAAATCTTCAAGCAAAAAGAGGGACTGTCAATGGGCTCCCCGCTCTCTGGCATAGTAGCCAATATATACTTAGATCACCTAGAGCATGAGGAAATCATAAACAAAATTGATGGGATATTTTTTTGGGCAAGATACGTGGACGATGTATTTGTAATATTAGATGAGACGACCCTGAACATAGAAGGATTGGTACACAAATTAAATAGTCTGGATAAAAATATACAATTCACGGCAGAATCAGCGGTAAACAATAAAATAAACTTTCTTGACATCACAGTCAGTCGGATTAATAATAGATTAACATACAAAATTTTCAGAAAGCCAACCCAAACACACACAACTATAAGGCAGGACTCTAATCACCCAGGTAATCAAAAGAAAGCCGCATTTCTGAGCATGATCAACAGAGCCTTCTCCCTTCCTCTAGACCAAGCAAGCCTAAACGAAGAGCTAAAAATCATTAAGCAAGTTGCTAAAATAAACGGATTCGCACCACAGATAGTTAACAACATCATTAATAAAATTAAAAACAAACCGGTCACCCACCTAACGCCAGAACAAAAAGAGCAACCCAAGTACGCAGTCTTCACGTACTTTAACAACAAATCTTACAGCATTTCCAATATCTTTAAGAAACGCGGTCTAAAAATAGCCTACAAAACAACTAATACAAATAAAGATATTTTATTTAACACCAACAAACTGAACCACACGAACAAGTTTAGTAAATCTGGCATATACAAATTGAAATGCACCAAATGCGAAGCTAATTATTATGGACAAACCGGTAGGTCATTTGCTACAAGATATGGTGAACATTTTAACGCTCTAAAATACAATAAATTTTCCGCTATGGCCAACCACATGAAGGACAGTAAACATGAATTCACTGACATCAACAAAGACATGAGCATCCTGCATCTTGCTAAGAAAGGTACCACAATGAACATATTGGAAGAAATCGAAATAGATTTTGCCCAAAGAACAGACCCCCTAACCAATATCAATGAGATCAACTTTGAAAATAATAATGTACTCTTTGAGACCTTAACTAATTACAGAGTTAAATACAAACCACCTTAATTTTATCATTTAATCGAGGACCTACAAATCCGCTCTTTCCACCCCTTAACCCCATACCCCTATCCCGCCCCTCTATCCCCATCCCGCACCTGTCCTCCAAAATTGCCAGTATCCTTACCCTCCCCCCGCCCCTCTCGACTGAAGCCTCGCCCGCTTCCCCCAAGCTATTCCATATCAGTACTGCACAGTCTCCGTATGCCTCAGCACGGCCCGATTTCTCGCTGCCACAGCTACACCGTAAGTTCACCACACTCCTTTTTTATATATTTTTCCACTTTTTCTTTGTTTAGCTTTCCACTTTTTCGGTTTTAATATTTATCATAGTTCACACAGGGATTTTCTTTTCCAGTTATGTTTGGTCACCTCTTGCTGGATATTGGAGGTTTTTATCGGAAGCAGGACATTGGAAACCAAAACAGTGCAGCAAGCCTTTTTTAAGACTTTTTATTGAACTTTCAATATGACAGTGTTTTAAAAACTTTTTAAAGTGTTATTTTAGTCATGTGTGTGTTGTTTTAATTATTATTTTAATGTCATTGAGTTTTGCCAATAACCATAGGCTGATGATGGTGTCAATGTCACTAGACACCGAAACATGTCCCAACATACGCAAAGACAAGTGATTATGTCACGATAAAACCTCTAATAAAACAATGTATTGACTAGGCGGAACCATATAAACTTTGTTTATTATATAGAATTACTGTACCGTATATACCCGAATGTAAGACGACCCCGAATATAAGACGAGCCCTAGTTATCAACTGCCTCTTACAGATTTTTTCAAAAAAATACTCGCTAACTCATAACTTGCACAATATATGCCCTTAAGGTCGTGCTTTCATTTTTATAACATCTCGTGTTATCGGAAATCCCTCTGCCCGCTTTTCCAAGACATACTCTATAATTTCTTTGTTCAAGAATGGGAGACATCATTAAATTAAGATACGTTGATCACAAAATTACTCCTCGTAAAACTGACTGGTTGTTCTTGTAAAGGTTGTTTTAAAACATATTTCCGTATGCTTTCGAACATATAATTTATCCGGTTGAAATGACGTGTATGCGTAAATCCTAACCTCAAAATGTACGCTATTCGTATATGCATGGTAATTAAACATAACAAACCATATTTTAATCTTCATTAACGTATTGATTCGTTGCGAGTTACAAGATGCCAACACCACATACTACTTTGCAATTAATAACAATTTTTAAAAACCTTGATAATATATATATATATATATATTTTTTTTAATACCCTGTATATAAGACGACCCCAAGTTTTTATAACACAAAAAGAGGGAAAATCCTTGTCTTACATTCGGATATGTACGGTAACTCATATTTCTGTCAAATCAGTTGCGCCCACCGGAAGGTTAAATATCATCCTACATATCTCAGTTATGCTGGTGCGCTTTCGCATTTTGATAAACACTTGAGTAATGTTACAAAGACGTATTGTAATTTATATGCGCATACTTTTCATTCGTGTGTATTGTGTTTACTATGAGCTGCCGCCTATACTGGGTCTGTGTGGTTATAACATTATTTATTGACTAGGAATGGATTTATAATTCATTTAAAGGTAAGTAATGTAATTTTATCTTATTAATATATAATCCAAAAACGACATGGGCGCCCACAAGGCGAGGGGTGGGGGGCGTGCCTCTTCCCCTGGATTTCCAAGAATGTTGATATTCGATTGTTCATTGTCATGCCAGTTTATTTCATAAATGGAAGTTACTGATTGACAACTGTTACAACAGAAAAATTCTTTAATGTTGCTGATGTAATATGTTTTTACATTAGAAAAATGGTACTATACTCTGTATTTCAAAAGAATGAACGTGAAGGAAATGGCGGGAACGATAGTAAAATGACCGCTGCGGGCTCCTATTGGCTGGATTTTGACAATTCCGCCGACACGTTGCCAGAGCATTGCTCACGATTCAGTCGCTTGTTAGCCGCTGTCTGTGTCTGAGTTATATAGTTCTGTTGTCATCGTTTTGTTTACTTTTTACTTTAGCATCCAGTTTTAATATTTTTGTTCCCATTTTACTTCGTTATTTCTTTTATTATTGTTATTATTATTTTCTAGTTTCATCGTGTTCTTAGTTAGCTAGTTAGTTTGTTTTTATTATAGGTAGGTTATAGCCATGCACTTCGACGCCACACGAAACAAGTTTGCTGAGAGCATCAAATTTCTGAGCGTAATGCAGAAGCAAGGAGAAACCATCGCCAGCTTCACCTTAAGACTGCGTGTTATGTCTTGGTGGTCGAATGCACACTTGATATAATTGAAGTAAGAACACACACTAAATACTTATTAAAGTCTTATATATTTATCCCTTACTCTAATACAATATAATAATCAAGGAGCAATATTCCTTGATAATAATAGTTACGTATCAATAGCACCATGACAACTGTTGTGCCTTGGTATTTGAAAAGTCAGGGAGAGTCTATCTTTATGTAACTTCCGCGACCGTCACCCAAACTCTTGTTTTGTCTTGAAGGATATAATCATTGCATGGTGAGTGTTGATATTATATTCATCATCAGATTACTTTGTGTTTGTATTTTGTATTATATTTGTATAGCTGTCGAGTGTTTGGCCTCTTTCTCGTATTTATTGAATAACGGTGACAAAGGTAGCATAGCTTTGGTGTGTTATTTATTTTATACCGTATTTCTCTATTTGAATGCCCTCGGCGTTGACTCAGGAACGACATTTGCATTATATTGCGCATAATAGTACCGAAATAATATCTGAAGTGTAGCCCTGTGTATTATTCGAATCAGCTGTTTTACATCAACTATAAAAACTTGGCAACACAGCTCAGCTGTTCCAAGCTCCCGCCATTTCCTTCACGTTCATTCTTTTGAAATACAGAGTATAATGCTGCCATACAGTAGACCACCAATGGAAACATAGCTCCAATTTTCAATATGGTTTTGCCGAGTGTTAAATCCCAATGTTTCCCCAATACTATCACAAGTGACGATATGAAAGCACGTTCTGGAGATATTTTTAGACATGCAACACTGCTAGCAGATCTTAACCCCTAAAACATGGTTTTCTTTGCTGACTAATAAAACATTGGTCCCGTAAGGTCGTCTTTAAAATATTGGATTATGTACTGTATTCAGGCCCATATTTATGGTGGGACAAATTGGGCGACTGCCCAGGGCGGCATGTTGTGGGGACGGTAAAATTTCTAGATAACTGTATAAAACCGCTTGGGCATTCAACATCAAGTTATTAAAGATTAAACCCCCCCACAAGAGAATATACTTTGGCAATGTTGATTATTTAAGGACATAAATGAAAGGCTCGTCTTAGTCACCTTGGTGTTCTTGCTGTTCATCTGACTTGAATGTTAAATTGTACTAATGGGGAAATCCTAAACTTGTTATTTAAATAATTAGTGTTTTAGCCATTGGTTGTGTATGATATCTGTTCAAATTTAATGTAAATTCTCTGTACTGTATTAAGTTTTTTTCTATTTGTTGTTGTTGTTTGAGTCTTCAGTCTTTTGACTGGTTTGATGCAGATCTCCATGCTTCCTTGTCCTGAGCTAATCATTTCATCTCTACATAGCTACCACACCCTACATCCAACACAATCTGTATAACATATTCTAACCTTGGTCTACCCCTACAGTTCTTATCCTCGACCCTTCCTTCCATGACTAACTTTGCTATTCCTGGGTGTCTTAATATGTATCCTACCAACTTATCTCCTCTCTTCATTAGCAGTCACCAGAAACATCTCTCCTCTCCCACTCGTCTAATACCTTTTCATTTGTAACCCTATCTACCCATCTGATCTTCATCATTCTCCTGTAACACCACATTTCAAAATCTTCAATTATCCTCTTTTCTGCTGCTCCAACAGTCCAAGTTTCACTTCCATATAGTGCCACGCATAGTTAAATACACACACAGATGAGGAAACAGCCCCATATGTTAAGGAAACTGTAATAAATCTACATTTTTCCAAGTCAGGACAGGGGCAGCAAAGTTGTTGTTGTTGTAGGTTGTTTTTTTGCCCAGAGGCAACAGGAGCCCTAATTATGAGCCTGACTGAATTATACTCTCCCCTTTTTTATGCCGGTTTGCCTTCCCGCGATCGTTATTCGTGCCGCGAAATGCTGTACATTTTTGTTTTTAATAAGTTGTGCAATAGTGCGGTGGCTCATTTCTGGAGAACAAAGAGATTATTGCCACGAATTAACATCAATCTACCATTATTGTTGTATATTCTTAACCTGTAGTGTTATATCTTCTACAATCGAAGCAATTTATAATAGTTAAATTGTCCTGCAATATTTGTGCCGTTATCAAAGCTACTAAGTTTCACACTCTTAATCGAATGTAGATGTCAGGTCAGTCGAGACAAAATTGTGAATTCAACGATGATACACTTCGTAATGTTGTACAGGATATGATTCCTGGTACCAGCTCACTGAGTATGGGCTACCCAGTTGAGAACCGAGTGAGGAATATAGTGCTACCCTTAAGTAATAACCCAGAGGTCCTTAATTATTAAGAGAGATACCTGACCTAGAACTACTAAATGATGGAGACGAGGCAGTAAAATTCCTTTTGGAATATAACAAATTATTATTTAACAGATATCAAATGTACATTTAACATATTATGTCAAATTACCAGCTAATAACATGATTAAAATATATTTTTAGAAAACGAGGAAACCAATCCACATAATATTACGAAGTGCTAATCCATCAGGATATCCTATATCAAATCAAATCAACTTTCTTCAGCACATAGAAATTAAGTATGAACCATTTGTCCAAGATCAGCAACGACCTTAATAACACAAGGAAGATCATTTAATTCTCATCATCAACTAGGACTTTAAACATAAGAACGCTGATGGGGAAGGTGGAGGAGATAGTGGATATGATGGAAAGAAGGAAGTTGGATTTATTGGGATTGGCAGAAACAAAGGGGAAGGAAGGAGAGAACTGAGAAAAGGCTATAGACTGTACTGGAGTGGGAATGAATAGGGAAAGAGGAATGGAGTGGGAGTAGTAGTACGGGATGGTTTAAAAGAAGAAGTGAAGAGAATAAGTGATAGGATGATGAAAGTGAAAGTAGCACTGAGGGGAGAGATCGTAGAAATAGAGCAAGTGTATGCTCCACAAATAGGCTGCGCCTCTGAACAGAACGAGGAGTTTGAAGAGGAATTGCAGAAGCAGCTGGGAGGAAGGAATATGATTGTTATGGGGGATCTGAATGCCCATGTAGGAAGAGAAAGACAAGGGTATGAGAGTGTGCTTGGACCAGAGGGTTGGGGCAGAAGAAATGAGGAAGGAAAGAGACTGTTGGACTTCTGTCAAAGGAACAGCCTGCTAGTTGGGAACTCCTGGTTCAAGAAAAGAGAGAGCCACACAATCACATGGTACAGAGATGACTTGACCAGGAAGTCGGTGGTAGACTATATACTGTATGAGAAAGAATTATTAAGAACATCACGGACATTAAGGTTATACCATCGGAGAACTTGGATAGCGACCATCGATTGCTGGTAATGAACCTGAGGGGGACTAAGGAGAGGAAAGGGACTGAGATCCAGGAAAGACGTATAAGGATATGGAAACTGAAAGAAGGAGACAGAAGGGTCGAGTACCTCAAAATGGTAAAGGAAGGAATTCCAACAGATGAAGAAAGAGGAATGGGCTAAATTTAAGAAGACACTAGTAGGTGCAGCAGAAGCAGTATGTGGGAGGACAAGTAGCAAGAAGAGGTAGAAGGAAACACCTTGGTGGAATGAGAACACAAAATATATAGTAAGGGAAAAGAATAGAGCCTTTAGGAGGTGGTATCAAAATAGGACGTTAGAGACAAGGGAAGAGTACCAGGAAAGAAAGAAGGAGGCAAAGAGAGTAGTGGCTGAGGAGAGAAGAAAGTGGATGGTAGAGTGGACCAAGAGATGAAGGAGGATAGTGAAGGTACAAAAAAGGTCCTGTATGGGGTGGTAAAAAATAAGAGGTGGAAGGATCCTACGGATTATGTTAGAGTGGTGAACAAAAGGGGACAAGAGATAGAAAATAGGGAGGAACTGAAGAAAATGTGGAAAGAATATTTTGAAGAACTTCTGAACCCAAATGGAAACTGTACCCACAAGCTACCTTAAGAAACACTAACAGATAAGCAATAAATACCGGTAACCCTACAAGAAATTTAAAAATAAATAATAACAAGAGTAACTAGGGTATGTGTGTGGAACGGCTGGACAAATTACCATACCCGAGTTGTAATTAAGTTGAGAGAAGAGCACTAAATCTAAGATTGAAGAAAACACAAGCATGTTTCATAATATAAAATATAATTAAATGAGAGGACAGTTTTACATGCATTTTTAAAAGATGAACATAACATAAAATATAAACATAAAGAAAACAAATTAATTAAAATTAAGAAGCAAGGAATCCACAAGTGGGAAGGAGAAGTATGTATTTACCCTATTAATAACCGAAGAACAAATTATATTCCAGATCAGTAGAATTAGATCTCAATAAAATGCATAATATCCACGAAAATCTTCGAAGTAATGACAACGTCAAAGCGTTTAGAGAATATTCCCTTCAAATAAATGGAATGAAACTTTAAATCAATTAATTATTCACGACCAACCTCAAATACGTGCGTACAGCAAGCAATTCCAAAATGACTGACCACAACTCGACTGGAGAAATTACCCACATTGTTTCCAAGAGGAACATGAAAAAATTAACAATCCCGAAGTTGTTTCCAGGCAACGGACGAAATAATAAAATACATATCATAAGAAGTGATATATTAAACAGAGTCTATAAGAGACGAGGAAAAGAAAATTAATTATTACGAAAATATTTTAAGGTTAGAGAAATCCCTCGCTCAACACAAAATGAGATCTGAAAGTTACACAGCTCGGCACGTCAGAAATAAAAGATTAAACACAGCCCCTAAAATACATATAAATATATGTCTTACATCAGATTAAAAAATTAGGTTATTGGAACCTTCATTTCTTGCTAGGCTCACTCGGTTCTCCAAGCCAAGAGACTTACCAATAGCAAAATATATGCCAACTGCACTAAGATAATTATTCAACAGCTCTATAGACTGCAACATAAAAATATGAAGAATAATACCAACACAGTATACTCGTACCGACGACCAATTCACCTTTTCAAGTCACAAGTAGTTCCAATAACTTTTAACATATAACGAAACTTAAATGATGTAGGCTACTCCTGTTGTAACCAAACTTTCATACATTACTTATTTCTTCATGTTTACATATTTAACCCGATTATATAGATTTCCCTTCGGCGGACGGTAAATGTACATCACGCAGTGATGAAATAATATCGGGGAAAGGAGATTTACCTGGCCTAACGGCCAGATAATCCCCGTTTTACACCAGAGATTTAGATCTCGCATTTTTTCCTCTTGTAAGAATTCCTTCAACTTCCTTTGTTTTCGTCAACAACCGAGACAATCAGAGTTCGTTCGGGCATCAACGGACCCGATCGGCAAGCTTCGTACACTTCAAAAATTAAGTTCCAACTTTTGCCACTAGGTCGAGCCATCTACTGGACAGAGACTCGCCGAGGTACAAACATGTCGAGGTACAAACATTTGCCACTAAATCGAGCCATCGACAGTACAGAACCTCGCGGAAGTTAGCGAGATACAAGTTTAGTCAGACAATTATCGGTACAGTGAAGGTCAGTATAGCACCAACAACCGCCCGCGGAGCGGTTTGGATGCGAGTTAATGTTATTAACGGGTCAGAAACCACGGCGAGGAGGAAGAAATCAGGGAAGAGGAAGATGGACTGCAAACAGAAAAGGACTTAACAAGGAAAGAAGTGGAAGATGCAGTGAGGAAGAAGAAAGGATGGAAGGCACCGGGTGTGGATGAGTTGAGTGTGGAGATGGTGAGAGCAGCAGGAGAGGTGGGGATGCAATGGTTGTACCGAGTGATGAAGACAGCATGGAAGGAAAGGAAGATCCCAGAGGACTGGAAAAAGGGAATAATTGTCCCGATCTTCAAGAAAGGTAGTAGAACAGAATGCAGAAACTATCAGGGAATAACACTGATGAGTCATTGTGCAAAGATGTTTGAGAAAGTTTTGGAAAGGAGAATTAGGACAAGGATAGAAGGATGGATGAGGGAAGAACAACTTGGCTTCAGAGCAGGAAGGCCCACAGTGGATTTGATTTTTGCTATAAGGCAGTTACAAGAACAGCACTATGAATATGGAACAGATCTACTGATGGCCTTCCTGGACATTGAGAAAGCATGTGACAGTGTATGCAGAAACAAAGTATGGAAGTCCTTGGAGGATAGAGGAGTAGAAAAACGGATTATAAGGAGGATAAAGGAGTTGTACAAGGGAAGCGTGAGCTGTGTGAAAGTGGGAGGAGAGAGATCGGACTGGTTGGAACAGAGAAACGGCCTGAAACAAGGAAGTGCACTGTCACCATTACTTTTCATTGTGGTGATGGATGACATAATGACCCGATCGACACAAGTAATTGGGGAAGGAAATATGAAAGCAATGGTGTTTGCAGATGATTTGTTGATTTGGGGAAACAAGCAGGAGGAGGTACAGGAACAGTTGGACATGTGGGAAGGATTAATACAAGGATATGGGATGAAATTTAGCATAAATAAGAGTGAGATGGTGATCACAACAAGGAAGAAGGAAAGAACCACAACGGGAATAACAATTGGTGGGGACCAGCTGAAGAAAGTGGAGAGTTTCAAGTATCTGGGAAGCCTGATACAAGATAATGGAAAAAACGATAGAGAAATAAATGAGCGGGGAGACAGGCAGAAGCATGTTATGGAACAAGGATGTCCCTCCGAACAGCAAAAAGATCATATATCGGACATACTATGTCCCTATCCTGATGTATGCCTCGAAGACCTGGGTTATGAAAGGAAGGGAGAGGAGCAAAATACAGGCCAGTGAGATGAGGTTCTTGAGAAGCAGTATTGGAGCTACAAAGATGGACAGAATAAGAAATGAGAGGACCAGAGAATTAATGAAGGAGGAACCATTACAGGATGGTGTAGAGAAATCTAGACTTAGTTGGTATGGACATGTAAAACGAATGGAGGAGAAGAGGATACCCAGGAGGATACACGAGACGAAGTGGGAAGGAAAGAGACCGAGAGACAGGTGGCTGAAGGGGGTGGAAGAAAGCGTGAAGAAGAGAGGAGAAGACTGGAGACTTCCATAGAGTGCCACGCAGGGCCACCGGGAGAATATAAGGGCTCTTATGCATTTTTTTCTCGACCTCCCCTTGAAATGCTTTAAATTATTACTATCCACTACTAGCTATTCCGGAAAGACAATGTCATTTTGAGATAATCATCTGATGCAGTCATAATTTAAAAAACAAACAAACATACAAATCTTATTTCATAGAAAACATTAATACAGTAGTATTTATTTTATCAATTATATTTTGCAAAGTGCACAAAACAATTTGGGATTTTTAATACCGTACAGTTAACATGCCTAGGGAAATATGTTACAATTCTGAAAGTTTTCACTTTAATTTCCAGTAATTTCCACGTAATGAAAAAGAGCATTTTTAAACTCCGCAATAGTTTGATAGCAGATTCAATGCTAAATTGTAGAAGATTATTCCTAACTCAGAATCATATAATTTAATACTCATGTGGGATAGAATAGGGCACATTTTTTAAAAATTCTTCTTATTATAATTATTTTCTTTTTGTAATTTTTAGAATCAAGCAACTTTTTTTTTTGCCAAGTGATTGGTTTCTGCCAATACTTTTGCACTGTCATATACTGTATGCCCCTGAAGTGATTTTCTGCCTATTTCTCTTGACAGTTAAAAGATGGTAACATGAGATATTTTCATCAGAGCTGTAAATAAATCGACATCCTTACTCTGCAATGCCTCGGACAGGTTGTAAGTCATAGCCAGCATTTTACAAAATACAAAAGTAGCTACAATAAACTGAAACTAACGTGCAGCACTAACGGGCTCTCATTGCTTACGGGCCCCTATGCATTTGCCCCCCCCCTTGCCCCTCCCTCTCGGCGGCCCTGAGCACACTCACTGCATTGCGATACTTGACTGTTACGGTATTATTCATGTAGTTATGTTACAACGGTATTATTCATGTAGTTATCTTACAATAAGAGATTAGCACAGAACACACTAAACAGACCATTTTGTGGTGATATTATTGCCATTGTTTTGTTGTATTGTATGGCATGTGGTAATGTCGTAACACTAAGATGTAAAACAATGGAATAACATTTCAGATACAAACGTGTCATGGTTGCATTGTCTCTAGTGAATTGATACCAATAATCAATACAGAAATTTATGAATGAATAAATAAATAAACCCTTGAACATGAAACATCTAAAATCCCTCCCAAGAATGTTAAAATCGGGGACTTCAATGCTCAAGTAGGAGCAGAGAGAAAATATAAAACAATTGTAGGTAACTACCCAGCACATAACCAAATAAATAGGAATGAGGATCGATTAATTGCTTTCTGCCAACATTTTAATTTAAAACTTATGCCAACTCATTTCAAAGCTCTCCCGAAGAAAGAGAAAATGTGTTTCCCCCAACCCTTAACTAGGAGAATTTCAACTCGACCAAGTTGCAATATCAGCTAGCAACTACAGAGAGACCATGAATGTTAAGGTGAGGAAAAGTTTTAACATCATCTCGGATCATTGAAAATGAAATGAAAATCCACAGCCTGCTTCCAGTCTCCGACCGGGTCAGGAATGGAATGAATGAAGCCCCTATCTAGCGGCGAGGATATGAACTGTGCCGGCTGCCGAGGCCTGACGCACTCCTCTGGGGCAATGATTAAATGAATGACAGATGAAATGAAATGATAGTGGAGAGTGTTGCTGGAATGAAATTTTTGACAGGGAAAACCGGAGTACCCGGAGAAAAACCTGTCTGCCTCCGTTTTGTCCAGCACAGATCTCACATGGAGTGACCGGGATTTGAACCACGGATCCAGCGGTGAGAGGCCGGCGTGCTGCCGCCTAAGCCACGGAGGCTATCTCGGATCATTACTTCTCCGAAATAAAAGTAAAATTTCGACCCGGTAGACCAAGCCGCCGAGTTACGGTGAAACCAAGGATCCCTGTAGCGATTCTGAAACAAAATCAAGATACTTAACAAAATAATTATCAAAATTGGTTTTAAATGATTGGGATGAAATCTAAGAAGCTGAAAGCTTGCCACTACTGATGAGGAAAAGAAAACATCGTTGGTTGAATGACCCATGCGACATTGTTCTCGAAGAGAGATTAAAAGCTTGCCAAAGATGGAACTCAAATAAGACCGACGGAAACTATAATACCATTTCTTCAACAAAGAAAACTTACTTCCAAAATAATCCGGGGTGAAAAGAGGAAGTATGATAAAAGTTGTTTGGAACAGCTGGAAGAGAACTTCAAAAAACATAATACAAGGGAATTTTGTAGAACTTGCAAGGACTAATTACAATCATATCAATCTCCTAGCCTCTGTTTTAAAAGAAAGGATGGTACTTTAGCATTCAGTGATGAAGAAAACTGTCAGCTTCTGGCTACTTATTTCGAGGATCGTTTGAACTGCGAGGAACCAAGAGAAAAATTGAGTTTTGAAAACCCATCAACAATATACCAGCAGTCGGAACCACCTACTTTCCTTGACATCAAATCATTCAAGAACTCAATTCAAATAAAGTGCCAGGTGAAGATACAATAACAGCTGAAATGTGGAAATATGGAGGGGATCAAATTGTAGAGAACTTACGTCATTTACTTTGTAATATTTGGCAAAACGAAGAGATTCCCACTGACTGGAAATGTGTCCTGATACATCCTTTGCATAGAAGGGTAATCGTACCAACCTTAACAATTACCGAGGAATTTCTCATTTATATGTCTCTTATAAAATACTATCAAAATCTCTACTTCGTATACTGGAAACACAGTTAGACCATCAAATAGGTGAATATCAGGGAGGTTTTCGAAAGGGACGATCTTGTGTTGATCAAATATTCAATCTAAAAAGTATTCTTAGACTGAGAGCTATAAGAGGTAAAAACACGGTAGTTGTCTTTGTTGATTTCAGAAAGGCATATGATTCATTTGACCGCCTGACTCTCTTTCAAGTTTTGGAGGAATTTGGAGTTTTTAAAAAAACAAGGTCGCTGGTACAACAGACCCTCTCAGGCACTGTGTCTAAGGTTAAATTTCGTGGAGAAATATCTGCCCGCTTTGTGATCCGGACAGGAGTCCGACAAGGTGATGGTCTATCACCAATTTTATTTAACACCGTCCTGGAGAAAATAATGAGGACTTGTGAAAAAGGTAATAAAAGAGGAAGGGGTAGAGAGAATTTACCTAGGCACTAAAAAGCAAAGTTTTGGTGTGGAGTGCTTAGCATATGCCGATGATCTGGCTGTGTTATCGGAAGATATTAATGATGCAAAAATTATGATACAGAAATTACATGAAATTGCAGCAAAAACAGGCCTCCAGATCTCTTATGAGAAAACTGAACACATTGAATCCAAACATGGCAATGAGAAATATTTGGAAATAAGGTTTGGAAATATCAAAGGGACAGAAAAATTCAAATATCTTGGTGAATGGATTCAACCCAATGGCCTTCATAAGGCAGCCAATGAGGTCAGAGTTCGTAAGATGAAAACTGCATATCGTTTAACACAGAATAGGTATAAGAAGAAATCCATATCCTTCAGAGCAAAGTTATGAGATTAAACCGGAAGCTCTTTATAGTTCGGAATGCCTTATTTTAAACAAAAAAGGAGAAACAGGGGAATTAGAAAAGAAAGAATGAAGAATCCTAAAGAAAATATTGGTGCCAGTACAGAGAGCAGATGGCTTATGGAGGAGACAGAGGAATAGTGACTTGTACAACCAGGCGGAGAAACGTACGGACACGATGCGTAAGAGAAGGATTATATTTTATGGCCACCTCACACGAATGAGCAACAATAGGTTAACCAAAAGGATATTCACTTACATTAGCAAATTAAAGGCCACCACAAAATGGGTTGGAAACACGAGCAGATCTCAAAGAAGTTGGCATCACTCAAGAAGATATTCTCAACAAATCACTGTTTCGTAGGAAGGTTGATAAATTCAAAGGGTTTCAGGAAAAACCAATGTCATCTGGTCTGAAGAAAAAAGGAGGAGACTCAGTGAATGCTGAAGAAATTCTGGGAGGAGAAGAAGAGATTGCCAAGTCGGCCGATTGTTAAACGCGGTCCACAGTAGGCCAAAATCGACAGAAGAAGAAGAAATCTCTGTCAATTAGCACGGGTTCAACACCTTCCATCCTTCCTTCAATGTCATGCCCATCATCATCGTCAGAGCTTGGCGTGGATAAATTGGGAAGGCCAGGGATAATTTCATCTGCTACAATATTCAGAACTCCTCGTTTAACAGCCTACAATATTTTTTTTCAACACATGTACAACATGTGCCAAGTCTTCGGGTATCTTAACAAAACCCTCCCTATGTAGATCCTCTACCTCAGTCAAATTGAAATTTGTTCTTTCAACATACCCCTTTACTTTTCATAGCCTATATTAATTCAATTGTGTGAAAGTGGCAGTAATGAGACTTCATGATCAAGTGGTCGAGTCAGTTCATGTACATGTACTGTAGTAGCAGAATGAACTTGTGCTGGCAATGTGATGTATTAGTTGTCAAACTCTGGCCAATAGGAGTCCACAGGTGGCCCATTTTGCAATACACTCGCCAAATCTGTCGGGTTTTTATCTTCCGAAATACAGAGTATAGACCTTCCAGAGAGCATAAACCTTGGCTATGGTTGTGTTTATTTGTAAAACAACTACCATAAATCATTTTGTGTGTATGACTATACACTATTATGAGGAAAATAGTTTTTGGTGTTTGGTCTAAAGATATTCCTGATGCTTGTGTATTGTTGCTGTAATAAAGTTTACTGCTCCTAGAATTGAAGAAATTCCAGCTATATGTGCTTATTTCCATGCTTCTTCTTTTCTTCCTTTGGTTTTCTCCATTGTGTGATTGCTCTGTTTATTATGGTTGTTCTTTCCCTCTATTTAGAACAATCTCATCAGAAGATCATGTGCTTTTAAGTTGGAGAGATGAATATATTTTTCATAAGGCTTTGTTTCTTCTGCAGGTCTCATGCCATACAATTTCCTGTGTGTGCAAGCTGGGGAGATGTTGGCAACATTGAAATCTCTTGATGATGTATTCTGCTTTAAAACATTTTGGCAGTTGGGTCTAATGGCATTTTTGGCCCTTTGTCCCAGTGTAATCATCAAGAGGCCTATCCATACTTGAAGATCTTGATTGATTCCAACACTATTTTGTTTATTGATGTTCACTCTACAAGAAGAGTATATACAATGTTATCTATTTTAACATTACTGGGAAAACATGGTATTTTAGGTTCTAATTGTGAGCAAACTTTTGTAAATACTTTTATAATATTCTTGTATATTATCTTTAAAAAGACTGTCCTCAGTCATGAATATATTCAAGCATTCCATTTCAAATACTTGTCTTTTTCGTCAATTGAAACATTCGTAGTATGGTACCTGTTATGTATATTTACCAAAGGGCAGATACATTTCATTGATGTTCCAAAGGAGTCTCAATGTGGTTATCAGCTTAGATACAGCATTTATAAAATTAAAAAGAATTTCGTGATTATGACTGCTATAAAGGATTGCCAAAGTTATAACTAGAGTTCATAAGAGCAGGTAATGAGAGAGCTAGTTATACCCAAGTACAGTATGTGAATACCTGTACTACACTTTCAAAACAACAAATGCTATCCCGTTTAACCTTATAGCATTATTGCATTGCATCGTATCCTGTTTTATAACTATAAAAGCTGTACCCGGCATGTGTTGCAACGCCAGTTAAAGAAAGTGTTGGCATTGCAATTTTGTTTCTTGAAGTGATTTTGGATACACAATTTTTGTTTTCAATTTCCGTTAACTGTCTTTAAACTATCGTAAAATGGATTAACTGATTTAGAAACATCCGTGGGAGCGTGCACAACAACTCACCAAATTTCATCGCAGTCGGTTGAATGGCATATGAACGCATACTGGATTTTGTTTAAACGATTCGTGCGCTGTCACTCATTTGTTGAATCTACTCGTGCACTTCTTCTTCATCAAGTGCCTCGTCCTCCAAGAACATTGGCGATCAGTAGCATGATCTGCTGTTTGTCCATTGCTGTTCTAAACAGTGACACTGTATTAAGTCCAAACCTCTGTTTTAAGTTCTTTAGCCAGGATATTCCTCTGCGTCCTGGACCCCTAATGCCATCAATCTTCCCTTG
The DNA here is from genome assembly GCA_946902985.2 of Meconema thalassinum. NCBI lineage: Eukaryota > Metazoa > Arthropoda > Insecta > Orthoptera > Tettigoniidae > Meconema > Meconema thalassinum. The sequence goes on along the minus strand of OX336388.2, from coordinate 1,620,588,733 downwards.
GATTTACTTAAGAAACTTTAACGTAAGTCAAGGTTTCATCGCAATTGTGGAGGACTGAAAAGATGGACATCTTTGGTTTATTTCATGTATTTCTTCTTCATGTTTTATAATCTTTTGTATATAGTGTAATAAAAGATGGCTGCTAAGTAAGACATCCGTGTTTCACCGATCACTAATTTATACTAGGCTATACGAATCCCAACATTGGTGCCGAAAAATTTAGATTACGTAGAAATGTACATTAAATTACGGGCAATTGTGTTTTACTTGTGTATTAAGTAAACTGGTGATGCTATCACTAAACAGCAATCACGTTATGTACAAGCAGCCACGCCACGCCGGATTACGAGGTAAGAAGATACTGGAACTTCTACTACACGCGTCAGACACTAACGTGATATTTCAGATTTTAATAATATTGCAAAAGTGGTACTACTACGACTAAACTGTGCACGAATTGTAATATAATTGTTTGGCAACATTAAATGTTAATTCTTTGATGAAGGTTGGTAAATTAAAGCATCTAACTGATATCTTGGATCAACACAAAATTGTGATCACTGCTCTTCAAGAATTACGTAATACTGATCAGAACCCAATTGAATCAGGTGGATATCGTCTCTATAAAGGGCCTCCAGGAGAAAGGTGTAACCGAATTTATTCAGTTACAGTAGCTCACCCTCGGGTTTTTTGCTTCGTGCAGTTAGTTTGGGGTATTTTATTCGTATCTTATTATATTGGGTTAACGTGGGGTTGCAGAGGTGATTTTTATTGTGCCTGTGTGTTTTGTGGACGGATTCATCTTTGGATGGTCCGGACCAACTAGGATCATTGTTTATTATTCATCGGTTTTTGGATATTTGATATTATAAAATACGGGGTTTTGCGATTTATTACGTTTTGGGAATAAGGATATATAAGACTGTATTATTTTAAGTAGAAGCATTATTTCATTTTGGTTTGAGGTTAGTGGCTTTATTTTGACCTAGTAATGTTAAATTTTCAATTCGTGGCTGTACTATAAAGGTACAATGAATTGGTATTTTCGAGTGCTGGTAATGTTACAAACCCGGAAAAGACAGGCAGTAATTCGAAGTTCAGGGAATACCTAGGCTATTAATAGCGTGAACTCGTATGAACTTCAAGTGGAAAACTACTGTGTGACGTCAGTGTGAATTTCGACTGTCTGATGTTCATGTGTTGACACGGATGTTCCGCTAGGAGCGGGCCACGCACGAGTTAGTTCCGGCAGAAACATTGGGGTTATGTATCCCTTCGCGAGTGCATATAATGGCGTGTCTGGTGTTCAGATGTCGTCTTATTGCTTTATTGGCAGAGTCCAGATCTACTAGTGCCCAGGGTCGTTTTACGTGACATGGTTTCCGTAACAAACAGTTAGAGATCGGATCTTCTTGCTTTTAGGCTAGAGTCCATTTCTACTTGCGCCCAGGGTCGATTTATCTGGCATGGTCCGGTAATCGAACAGCAGAGACAGTAACTAGACATTCACTGAGCGTTGTGCTATTGAATGACTACATATTTTCGACATGGTTAAGTTCGTAGACCACGGGTAGCTGATCATATCACACCCTAAAAAAGACGTTCATAACCTCACTTCAACATCTGTTGTGAAAGTCATAGGAGGATGTCATGGCGTTGAAGTCAACAAGTCTGGCGAGTGTAGATTCGTGCTCAAACTGTGCAAAGTGAAAAGAATAGGCAAATGATATGCGTGAAAGTCTGACGATTGTAGATTTGTGTATAAGTGAAATAGGTATAGGAGGCTGGTAGGCCTAGGTCTGATATGGCCGTAAGTGTTTGCTGCTCTCAGAGCCTAAATTCAGTGGCAAGGTACTGTATATAAGTTATCACGTGTGTATGAAGGGTATTTTGTGTTGTATATTATGTATATATGTGTATAGTACAGCCAATAGATTATCTCTTTAAAATGCATGTGTGTATATGTTCCTGTCTTGCATGAACCTGGTAACATCAGCGAACGCATGCCAAATGCCCTACGCCTGGGATAAGGTGTTTCGTAGTCGGGGCAACAGTTATGTATTTTATTCTATTTTATTCAGGAAGACCCATATGGTCAACCTTGGCGCCAATTCAAAGTCGGGAAGTTATGTTAAAATCACTTGTGGCCTGTATTTAAAGGCAGTGAATTATGTAGGTTTGTGGTAATGGGGGTATTTAATTGTAAATCAACTCCAGCGGGGAGGTGAGAGTGTTTCAGTGGCAGCCCAACGTGAGGCCTTAGACATGCTGATGTGTACCAGGACACAGGAATTAAACTGTAGGCATATTTTCACAATTTCACATATTTCAATTAGGGATGGGTACGTCAGGGCCAGAATGCAATTCTGCTTTGTTGGTGGACAGTGTTGGTGAGCAGCAAAACCAGACGGGTTCTGATAGGCAATTTGTTATAGGGACGGGGGGAAACAGTAGAATCATGGGAGATTTATTAGGGCAGGAGGGAAAGGAATTAAACATGGGATTAGGACGTCAGAGCACAAAATCTGATGGTAGTAATAGTTCAGAGGTGAAGGATGGCGATACTTCTGTGGCAGTGAGTGGTGATGATTCAGGTTCGATGAGAGCCATGTTGGAGAAGCTCCTTTTTCGTAGCAACAGTTCCGAAGGAATGGAGGAGAGGATGGCCAGTCAGATGGCCTTCCAGATGACTAGTTTTAAAAAGGAAATGTCAGCTAATATAGATGAGGTCAAAGAGCAGGTGACTATCCTAGACAGCCGTGTTACTCGCCAGTTTAGTGAAGTCAGAGTAGAAATCACTAATCTGGAAATTAAGCTAGGTGGTCGGATTGCTGCTCAGGAACAAAGGTCAGAATCTGAGTTAGAGAAGCTAGGTGCCAAGCAAGAGAAGTTGGCAAAGGAAATTTCAAGCAAGGCACTGGAGACTAGCGAGAAATTTTCCAGAGCATATAGGAAGTTGGAAGAGCAGAGAGTGGAGATAATAAGCATCGTAGAAGAGAAAATTGAGTTAGTTACGAAGGAAAGTAGCAGGAAAGTAGAAGAGGTTAGGGATAAGCAGGCTATAGTCGAGCAGAAGCTAGTAGCAAATAGTGGTGAGTTTGCTTTATTAGGAAAGTAGGTTGATGAGAATATCAGTGAGGTCAGAGAAAGTGTGACTAGGATAGAGGAAGAAACTGAACGTGAAGTGAAGAAGTTGAAGGTAGGTAGGGGTCATCCGATTCAGTTTTTAGGGCACTGTAGCCAGAGTCGAGATTACGAGGTGCCTAAGTTCAAAGGTAGGACGTTCAATCCTCTGGAATTTGTGAAGTTAGTCGAAAAGAAGTTTGCAAAGTGGTTAGATGAAGGATACTTAGAATGGGATCGGGTGGAAGAACTGATTTCAGCTGCATTTGTTGGGGAAGCTATGTCTTGGTACCAGGTATTCAGGGAAGGGTTCAGTGGCTTACAGGATTTCAGGGAAAAGTTTATGGATAAGTTCTGGGATGATAATATCAAGGGGAGGGAAAGAGACAGGATTTTATTTGTCAAATTTCAAGGAAACGAAGGGGTCACTTTGACCGAGTATTTCTTGAACCATGTCCTTATTGGTCAAAATTTAGAGCTAGGCGGTAGTGAAGAGGATCTTGTAAGGAAATTAGCACGTCACTTTTCAGATGACATTAGGACTGCAGTGTGCATGCAGAATATAGTCTCAATTAAGGGCATGGAAAAGTTGCTTGGGAGGTTCGATGCTTTGAGAAAGACAGGTAGGCAACGTCAGGGAAATATGGGTAACCAGAGGGAAGGAAATTTCAATGGGGGCAATCATAGGGAAGGAAATTGTAATCAAGGGAGAGAGAGAAACTGGAATCAAGGTAGAGGAGACAGGGACGGAAGGCAGGAGGATCATGCGAGAGGAAGAAATAGGAATGAGAATCAGGGGTACAGGGAAAACAATCAATCAGGGAACGGGCCACGTGAGGTAGAGCAGGGAAATAGGGGGCGTGGTAATGAAAAGCAAGTTGAGAGGAACAATAGGCCAGGAGGTTTAAACTCCGACGGGACTCACTAAATAGGGCAGGGGAGAGTCCTTGCATAGCATTCCTGCTCACGCTATGGAGGAACTTGGATGTCAAAGAGGACTTATTGGAGAAGGAATTAGGTGTAGAAAAGGAGGGAAGTGAGCACATGTTTGTCCATCCTGTCATCAAGGTAGAGATTTGGGGCCAGGAAGTCGAGGCGTTACTAGATTCAGGCAGTATGTGCAGTTGTGTGAGTAGGGAGTTCTTTGATGAAGTGAAATTGAAGTAGATACACATGGAACAAATCCCAATTTCAAATGTGCACATTGTATCAGCTGTAGGTACAAAGTCGCAGAGGATTAGGACTCAGGTTTGTGCACCCATTAGCATACCTGCCAACTTTTACGGTTTATCCGTAAAATTTACGGAAATTGCAGCATTTTACGGTTTTACGGACGAACGGTGTCATTTTACGATTTCGCGGACAAAAATTTGAAACGATAATTTACATTCGATAATACCGCCCACTTCCGTACAATCGATTGTTTGCGTGGGTCGAAGGCAAGTCCACGATAGTCGATAACTCGTTCTTTGATATGATTCGTACTTTTAACCGTGTGATGGCTGTGTCGTCATCGTAATTGAATTTGAAGCCGGGATAACCGTTCTTGCATGTGAATCTTAGGTGTTGACAGGCTCTGCTTCGCATATTCTTTGTTCCGCTCCGTTCGCTCGTTGCGATTTAAACCATATTCTTTGACCACGTTAGTTGTTCATTGTTCGCGAAGTTGGCGTTCCTTGAATGTTTTCGTCTTTTAAGGTTATGGCATATTTTAATGAAGCGTTCGAGTTTTTGGCTATAACTTCGTGCTTCGCAGTTTCCTGTATTCCTTGGACTAATTACATTCGTTCCACGTGTGTGTGTGTTTATTTTTTTCTACCATGTGCATATTCTATCTTCACGAGGTTGGCGTCGTGTTCATTTAATGGTTGGTGTGTTTTGACATGTTTTAATGAAGTGTTGGCTGTCTTAATTGTTTTATGTTATAATTTTATGTGACGTTCAGTGATCCAGGTTCCTTTCGATGTTTTAGTAGATATCGAGAATGAACAAATCCAACAAGAAACAGTACTTCCAGACATTTAAAGAATCATACTCGGTTGATTTTCCGTGCATACTAAAATCAAGAAAGAGATAAAAATTTGCCTTTTGCACGGTATGTGGGTGTGATATTAATATTGCATATGGTGGAAAAAACGATTTAAGTAATCATGTGAAGTGCGGTAAACACATTAGTTATGTTAAATCGAAGAAGATAGCAAGAAAATCAACACCTTTTTTGCTAAGTCTGGAAACGTTTACAGTGACGTAATTAGGGCCGAGTGTCTGTTTACTTCCTTTTTGGTGGAACACAATGTGCCCTTAAGTGCGGCTGATCATGCTGGAGCTTTATTTAAGAAGATGTTTCCCACATCAGAAGTTGCAAAGAAATATAGTTGTGGTCGCACGAAAACGACATGTATTGTAAATAAAATGGCAAAAAATGCATCATCTGAAGTTGTTAAGTGCCTTCAGAACGGACCGGATACAGATAAATTCCTTTTCTTTTCATCAGTGAGAAACTACTTTTATACTGCCTGTGACTACATCATCAACAAGTTTCCACTCAAGGATGACGTGTTAAAGAATGCTCAAGTTGCTAGGTTAGACAAAATTGAAGATTCACACTTATCTTCCATTCGTTTTTTCTTGGAAAAGTTTCCTATCATGTTATGCAAGGAAGAGAATGAAACTACAGATGAGGTGGTGAATGTGCTTCAGAGGCAGTTCACAGCTCTTCAGGTAGATGACTCTTTGGCTGCACATCAAGATGCTGCAAGTGATTCCAGTTGGGCACAAATATCAAGAATTCGTGGAGCCGATGGACTTCTTAAGTATAACCGAATTTTTAGAGTATTGCTCTCTATTCTCACCATACCCCATAGCTATGCAGAATGTGAATGTTTTTTTTTAGCTTTGTGAAGAAAAATAGAACACAGTTCAGGTCATCCATGTCCAATGAATCTCTGGAGTCTATTTCTATTTTGAAGACCAGGAGTTCTGGTCCCTGTTATGACAAAACATTTTCTCAAGACTGTTTGCAGGAAGCTAAAAAGGCCACAACCATGACTTAAAAGTCGAACTAGCATGTGATTTGCAGTGTGTATTATATTATTTCTTGCCTGTGTTACGTTAAACAAGTTTTATTGTTTAAAGCCTTTTTCAATTATCGTATATCAGCTTAATCTATCAAGGAAGTCCTGTTATGTCTGCTCCAAACCGATATTCACCACGCCTGCTGCTGATTAACATGGATTTCTTCTTGATTGTTATGTTCATCTACAAATCATGTAAGTAGATATGATTTCATTGAAGTATCCTGTTTAAAGCATGAATTATTGTATTTTGTAGCCCAGAAGTATTATTATTTTCGTCAAGCCGGGGTATGTCGAAAATCGTTAGATTTTTTTTGTCGCGCGTGAGTTTTACTGATAGCCCTTTTCAAAAGTTGGCAGGTATGCATTAGGATCAACGGGTGGAGTAAAAATCATGTGCTGTTAGTTGTGCCTAATTTAGTGCACAGAGTCCTCTTAGGATCCGATTGGCTAGGGGACCAGAGCTGTAAGTTAGATTACAGCAAGACCCAAGTGAAGTTCAAGTGGGGTGAGCAACAGGATTGGGTTAGGTTAAGCTATCAGGTTGATGGTAGAGATTCTGTTAGTGTCGCTGGATGCATTCAGGTTATTAAGGAGGTTTCTGAGGAGGAAGAGTTAGGTGTCGGCATGGTGTCCAGTCTTGTTCCTGTGTGTAATTTGGTCTTGAGAGATGATCGTGAGTTGAGTGATGCTGGTCACTCTGTTGATGAGTTTGAGGCGGTTGTGAAAGACACCATGTTGGGTGAGGGTCAGAAGTCGGAGTTGCTTGACGTTCTGAGGGAACACAGGGAGGTGTTCTCGGAGAAACCTGGATGCACTCACGTGTACGAGCATAGTTTCGACATCACAGATAGGTCGAGCTTTAGCGGTCCTAGGTACCCGATAGCTCACTCTCACATGAAGGCAGTTGGTGAGGTGATAGATCAAATGTTTAATGACGACATAATCGAGAACAGCAACAGTCAATACGTTAATCCATTGGTGGTGGTAACTAAGAAGGATGGGTCTATCAGGCTGTGCTTGGATGCGAGACAGGCCAATAAGAGGATTGCACCAGACCATCAGCGTCCGGAATTCACTGAAGATCTAGTGCAAAGATTCAAGGGTAGGAAGTTTCTATCAACTATAGATCTGAGTTCTTCGTGTTGGCAGATACCGCTATGCAAGTAGGACAGGCCTTTCACTGCTTTTTGTTATAAAAATAGCTTTTATCAGTTTCGGAGGGTGCCTTTCGGTATGAGGACTTCGAGTCATTGGTTAATTAAGGGGCTTAACATTGCACTCGAACCTGAAGCAAGGGAATACACTACAGCTTACATTGACGATCTTGTGATTGCCTCTCACACATTCAGGGAACACTTGCAACATCTTAGTACAGTTTTTGGGAAGCTCATTCATGCAGGTTTCACACTTAAACTTAAGAAATCCACTTTCTGCACGCAACATAGTACATTTCTAGGTCACACTATTTCACCACAGGGGGTTAGACCAGAACAATCGAGATTAGACACCATTGGGAACACAAAGACACCACGTAATGTTAAGCAGCTTAGGTCTTTTCTTGGGCTTTGTGGGTATTCTAGGAGATTTGTATTGAGGTATTCATATCTTACTGGAGCTTTCAGGGATTTTTTTTTTACAGAAAGGGGCTAAATGGGTTTGGGGAAAGGGAACGGATGAGGCTTTCATCAAATTAAAGGAGGGGTTTAGAGAGGCTGTAACTCTGAGTTATCCGAGTCCTGATAGGGAGTACATTGTAATGACTGACGCCAGTGATGTGGGGATTGCAGGAGCGTTATGTCAGCGTGATGACGATGGTCACCTGGGTATCGTGTCGCTTGCTAGTAGAGGTCTGAATCCCGCGGAAAAGAGATACACTACTAGTGAGAAAGAACTGATAGCTATTGTATATGCGCTGGGGAAGTTCCGGACGTATGTACTTGACTACCGGTTCAAAATCTACACTGACCATAGTGCGCTGACATTCATATTAGCATGTAGGATCACCTCAAATAGGATTTCTAGATGGATATTGGCAATTCAGGAGTATTCTTTTGACATTTCATGTAAAAGGCTCAGAGAATATACTTGCTGATTTTGTCAGTCGCCATCCAGAAATCGCAGGTGATGGGGTGGGGGTAGATAGTGTAGGGGACATTCTGGTGTGTGCTGCCAAGACAAGTGATAGGTCTGAAGAGGGTGCACGTGTGAGGAAGATACGTGAGGAACAGAGAAGGGACAAGCAGCTGGGAAGTATTGCTGAAGAGCTGGAGGCTCGTGGTGATGATGACATTGTGGTCAGGGGCACCAAGCAGTTCAAATGGGTGAACCGCATGGTAGCCATGAAGTGTCATGGGGACGTGTGGTGTGTGTTCCTCGTGTGTTGGTGGAAGACATCACGTGGTACACTCACAAGGAGCTTGGGCACTTTGGTGCGGAGAAGGTTCTGGCCGCTCTGAAGCGACACTTCTATTGGAAGGATATGCAGTGCATGGTAAGGAAGATTCTAGCTACGTGTGAGCTTTGCCAAAAATGTAAACATCCTACACGCTACTTGGAGGGACCTAGGGAGGCTGTGTTGGCACAGGGGCCGGGGGATCTGGTCTGTGTCGACTTCTATGGTCCTCTGGTGAGCTCTAGGTTCGGGTTCCAGTACGTGTTTGTGGTGGTGGATGCATTTTCGAAGTATGTCAGGCTTTACCCTCTGAGGAAAGCTACCGCCAGAGCTTGTGTGAACTGCATGGTACTGAAGTACATACCGGAGTTTGGAAGACCCCTCCGGATACTCTCTGACCACGGAACCCAATTCACAGCGAAAATATGGAGTACCAAGCTTAGTGAAGTTGGCACCCAGTGTGTATATTCCTCTATTAGGTATCCGCAAGGGAATATGTCGGAGAGAATTATGCGGGAACTGGGTCGCATGTTCAGAACCTATGTGAGTGACAGTCATAATTCATGGTTTTCAGTGCTTGGGGATATTGAGCGATGGATCAATGTCACCAAACACGATAGCACGGGGCTCACTCCCATAGAAGTCCAGCTGGGAAGGAAGCCTACCAGTGAACTAGCTAGGATTTTGGGTTTGTCAACAGGTGAAGCTGTACCCAGGGATTTAACAATAAAGCTAGTAAGGGATAATTTAATAGCTGCAGGAAAGAAACGTTTAAAACAGCAGAGAAGGGAGGGGGATAAGTTGAAGGAAGGTGATCTGGTGTTGTTGCGAGTGCCACATCTTTCATCGGCAGAGCAGAAGTGCATGCAGAAGTTCTTCCAACCGTATTCCGGTCCATTTGTTACAGACCGCAGGGTAGGTGCATGTGCCTACAGGTTGATTACCAACGATGACAAGGTCCTAGGTACATATAACATTGCTAACCTCAAGCTATATGTCACCTAGAGATCTTGCTCACGATATGACAAGACAGGAGTTCTAGTGTATCTGTGTGAGGGGACAAGGAGTAAATCTATAACGTTGTAGTTTAGAGATTGGTCCTTTTGGGGGCGTCTGTAACAGAATTTATTCAGTTACAGTAGCTCACCCTCGGGTTTTTTGCTTCGTGCAGTTAGTTTGGGGTATTTTATTCGTATCTTATTATATTGGGTTAACGTGGGGTTGCAGAGGTGATTTTTATTGTGCCTGTGTGTTTTGTGGACGGATTCATCTTTGGATGGTCCGGACCAACTAGGATCATTGTTTATTAATTATCGGTTTTTGGATATTTGATATTATAAAATACGGGGTTTTGCGATTTATTACGTTTTGGGAATAAGGATATATAATACTGTATTATTTTAAGTAGAAGCATTATTTCATTTTGGTTTGGGGTTAATGGCTTTATTTTGACCTAGTAATGTTAAATTTTCAATTCGTGACTGTACTATAAAGGTACAATGAATTGGTATTTTCGAGTGCTGGTAATGTTACAAACCCGGAAAAGACAGGCAGTAATTCGAAGTTCAGGGAATACCTAGGCTATTAATAGCGTGAACTCGTATGAACTTCAAGTGGAAAACTACTGTGTGACGTCAGTGTGAATTTCGACTGTCTGATGTTCATGTGTTGACACGGATGTTCCGCTAGGAGCGGGCCACGCACGAGTTAGTTCCGGCAGAAACATTGGGGTTATGTATCCCTTCGCGAGTGCATATAATGGCGTGTCTGGTGTTCAGATGTCGTCTTATTGCTTTATTGGCAGAGTCCAGATCTACTAGTGCCCAGGGTCGTTTTACGTGACATGGTTTCCGTAACAAACAGTTAGAGATCGGATCTTCTTGCTTTTAGGCTAGAGTCCATTTCTACTTGCGCCCAGGGTCGATTTATCTGGCATGGTCCGGTAATCGAACAGCAGAGACAGTAACTAGACATTCACTGAGCGTTGTGCTATTGAATGACTACATATTTTCGACATGGTTAAGTTCGTAGACCACGGGTAGCTGATCATATCACACCCTAAAAAAGACGTTCATAACCTCACTTCAACATCTGTTGTGAAAGTCATAGGAGGATGTCATGGCGTTGAAGTCAACAAGTCTGGCGAGTGTAGATTCGTGCTCAGACTGTGCAAAGTGAAAAGAATAGGCAAATGATATGCGTGAAAGTCTGACGAGTGTAGATTTGTGTATAAGTGAAATAGGTATAGGAGGCTGGTAGGCCTAGGTCTGATATGGCCGTAAGTGTTTGCTGCTCTCAGAGCCTAAATTCAGTGGCAAGGTACTGTATATAAGTTATCACGTGTGTATGAAGGGTATTTTGTGTTGTATATTATGTATATATGTGTATAGTACAGCCAATAGATTATCTCTTTAAAATGCATGTGTGTATATGTTCATGTCTTGCATGAACCTCGTAACATCAGTGAACGCATGCCAAATGCCCTACGCCAGGGATAAGGAGTTTCATAGTCGGGGCAACAGTTATGTATTTTATTCTATTTTATTCAGGAAGACCCATATGGTCAACCTTGGCGCCCATTCAAAGTCGGGAAGTTATGTTAAAATCACTTGTGGCCTGTATTTAAAGGCAGTGAATTCTGTAGGTTTGTGGTAATGGGGGTATTTAATTGCAAATCAACTCCAGCGGGGAGGTTTGAGTGTTTCAAAGGGTAATGAAAAATGTCCCTGAATTTGGAGTAGGTTTCTTGGTACACCATAGAATACTAGATTCCATTACGGATTTTTCCTCAAATTCCCCACGAGTTGCATTGTTAACAGTTAAAGTGGAAAACAAGATATACACACTGATAAATGTTCATGCACCAACAAATTACAAAAAATAGAACTGATACTGAGGGGACGGATCAATTTTGGGATGAACTTGACCAATTGGTAACGAATATACCTGATGCTAATATTAAAATTTTACTTGGAGATTTCAATGCAAAGATTGGATGTGAGAGGAAATTTCGTCTAGTGGTGCGGCGATGGCCAGCACATAACTTGACAAACAAGAATGGTGAACGGTTAATTGAATTTTGTATTAACCATGGTCTAATTATGGAGACAACAAGGTTCAAGAGGAGACCACATAAATTAATGACTTGGAAATGTCCTAATATTAAGTTAGGAGAGTTTCAGATAGATCATGTGGCCATGGATCGGAAATTTCACAAAGAAATTTATAATGTAAAAGTCCTTCGTGGTGTTGATGTTGATTCGGATCATTACATTTCCATGATTAAAATCAAATTAACTCCTAAAAGGAAAAATAAACCTCAAAAATTCAATAGCAAAAGATTGTATGATCCTAGTTCAGTTATCAATAATCCAGTATATTTTGAGCAATCCATCACGCTTTTAAGTGACAACTTGGGGACCACTGTTAACAAATTAAAAGCCGTAGCTGAAGACGTTGCTCCCATTAAAAACGAAAGAAACATGCATGGTGGAATAAAGTAGTAGCAGAACTTTGGAAGAATGCTAATGTACAGATTATTCATAACCTACATAAACATTTGGATATAGCAATTATACGCCGGCATTCAGCTTGGTTGAAGGACCAACAACAACAAAACTGAAAGTTCTAGGGAAGAATTAATCAATGCTAGAAGGTTAACGGCCAAAAAATCAGGAGGGTTAAAAGAGAATATCAGAAGGAAACATTAAAATCTATTGATGAAGCATTCAATCGCCATAAAACAAGAGACTATTATAGGACATTTAAACAATACCAATCAAAATTTACTCCCCCTACTCTTTTGATGAAGGATACGAACGGGTAGGTGGCCCATAATGATTATGACAATGCAATAATTTTGGCCGATTACTTCATAAAATTGCTTAATAGTTATGAACCTGAAGATTCTTTTGAATTCGATCCCTATCCTATAAATAAAACACCCCTGGAAAAGATCATACCGCCGGTTTACGATTAAGTGCGTACAGCGATTGATTCACTTAAGAATTTTAAAGCGGCAGGAGAGAATAAAGTAGTAGCAGAACTTTGGAAGAATGCTAATGTACAGACTATTCATTACCTACATAAACATCTTATTGACATTTGGAATACAGAAAAATTGCCTGAAGAGTGGAATATTGCAATTATACACCCCATACACAAAAAGGGCGATAGATCAGATCCTAGCCATTATCGAGGGATATCGTTGCTGGATGTCACGTATAAGATTTTTTCAAAGATTTTATATTCCAGAATTCACGAACAACTTGATAATGAACTTGGTGAATATCAGGGTGGTTTCCGTCCAGGACGAAGCTGTCCAGATCAAATTATCAGTCTCAAATGGATTATAACACATCACAGGATTAGGAGCAAAGATTTAGTGATCACATTCGTTGATTTTCAAAAAGCTTATGATGGTATCCATCGCGAATCTCTATTGAATGTCCTTACTGAATTTGGTTTACATCGAAAACTTGTTAACCTTATTGCGGTCACTCTTAAGAATACTAAATCTAGAGTTAGGTTTAGAAGTGAAACCCCTGAGTCATTTGAAATCCATACTGGTCTTCGGCAGGGAGATGGATTATCTCCATTGTTGTTTAATTGTGTGCTGGAAAAAGTTATGCGTCAATGGAATAAGGTTTGTCCACCCAATGTTAAGATTGGAAAAAATGCTCGACTAAATTGTCTCGCCTTTGCAGATGATCTAGCATTATTAGCAACTAGTATCGAAGAAGCTAAATTTCAGGTAGAGGAATTGGAATGATTAGCAGCAAAGGTTGGGTTGAAAATTTCCTTTGAGAAAACAGAAATTATGCCATCTTTTAAAGTTGACACACCACATATTGTACTGCATAATGCCCAGAAAATAAAGATTGTGAAAAAATTTAAATATCTTGGTGAGATCATCACTTGGAATGCCAATGAGAGAGCATCAATAGATAGTAGGACACTAAAATTGCGACGAGCACAACAGATTACCTGGCCAACATATAAGAAACAGTGTCTTTCGATTAATGCTAATCTTCGACATTATTTCTCCGTCGTTAAGCCAGAAGCAACATATGCAAGTGAAACTTTATTTAAACTAAACACCCGATCAACAACTGACAAACTACAGAAGGTTGATAGACGGATTCTTCGGACAATACTCAATAAAAAAACACCAGGTTGAGGGCCAGTGGAGACTTTTGCCCAATTCAATACTTTACAAGGAAAATGAATCTATCATTGACACGATGCGAAAACGAAGGATTGCGTTTTTTTGGACACATATCCCGCTTGCCAAATACTAGTCTCTTGAAACAAATTTTTGACTTCTTTTGGAATAGTAAAACAAAAATCACATGGTTTAAAGAAATACAAATGGATTTAGACGAATTGAAAATTACTAAGCATCAAATTGAACATAGGAGAAACGGCTTCTGAATAACAAATACACTCGACTAACATTCAAAATTTCACAGCGTAAGCAATCTGTTATATCTACCGAAGAACGGGCTGCAAGATCTTCCAGAATGAAGAAGTATTGGGAAAGGAAAAAATTATCAAGAATTAAGAACTGAACTTACTGTAGTATTTGAAGACTTTGTATATAAGGTTTGATTTTTGGTGCTCCAATGTGGGCGTAAACAGCGTAAATAAATAAATAATTACTTTACATTACATAACCGAATTCACGAATGATAGACGAGCAGGTGCTGCCATCTTGTGGTAGATCCAAAACTAAATACCTGGTAGCCATCATGGACACTACAAGACGATCTCACGATTATTATGCATGCGCTGACATCAGCTTGTCGCAGCACGGTACTATTTATTTACCGTATTTCGTCACCCATTCTTCAAGATGCAAGACGAGAGTGTTAAGAGTAAACTAGCGTTTTTGAAAAGAAAGCGGAAGACGGAACGAGCAACTATAACCAAATTCAGTACGATAATAAATAGCGCTATGGTCGGCGACATCTCAGAATACGAATATAATCGCATTAGACTCCAAGAAGCTTTAGATCATCTCACAGTCCTGGACGATAGTATACAGGAATGTTTGACCGACGCAGAATACGAGGCCGATGTCGATAAATGTGAAGAATAGATAGACATCGTGAAGAGAGCGATCCTAAAAGCATCACACACCGAGAATAAATCTAAGTCACTCTCCAGTTTGACAACATCAGTCGCCAGAATGAGTATGCAACCAACGCTAGGATCTCCAGTCCCAACACCCGTCACGCACACAGTGAAGCTCCCTGCCGTAAAATTAGACAAATTCTCAGGTGACATTGAGAATTGGGCACGTTTTTGGGAGCAATCCCAGTCTTCTGTTCACAACAATCAATCTCTCGCTCACATTGACAAGCACGTCTATCTCCGTGGATATCTGGAGGGTGAGCCGCAGAATCTAGTTGATGGAATACCGATAACGGCTGATGCTTATGAAGAAACAAAACGGATATTAATATCTCGCTACGGAAACACTGACTGCATAATGCAGGCCCATCTTGACTATCTCGAAGCCTTACAACCGATTTCAGACAATGTTGTTGTTTGAGTCTTCAGTCTATTGACTGGTTTGATGCAGCACTCCATGCCTCCATGTCCTGAGCGAATCTCTACATAGCTACCACACCCTACGTCCGAGGCAATCTGTTTAACATATTCTAACCTTGGTCAACCCCTACAGTTCTTGTCCTCGACCCTTCCTTCCATAACTAAGCTTGCTATTCCTGGGTGTCTTAGTATGTGTCCTACTAACCTATCTCTTCTCTTCTTTAGCAGTCACCAGAAACATCTCTCCTCTCCCACTCGTCTTAATACCTCTTCGTTTGTAACCCTATCTACCCATCCGATCATCATCCGATTGAGACAGAGGAAGTCTGATTATCTGTTTAGATCATCTATGGTGATTGTAGAAAGGTATGAGGGTAGAAGTGATATGACTTGGTTTTGTGTGGAAGGATTGTAAGTGATTCTTGGCAAAGATATTGTTTTGTGCTATGAAAAGTTATGAGGAAAGAGAAGTAAAAGAATATTTTTAAAAAAGTATCCCTCATGCTAAATCAATTACCACCACCCCCAAAGAATAGAAGACATACGGTTACATTATGACGCCACAACGTGAGGATCGAACGAGGGATACGGACACGAATAAGGAAAAGAAGAAAGAAAAGCAAACTTTAATAAAGTGAGTACAGTGCAAGTAGAAAAAGAAATGGCGGAGGCTATAAATCGGGATGTGTTACTAATGCTGCTTAGCAAGGTCACAGAGATAAAGGATGCTATAAAAACAAGTTATAAGAGTTCATAGGAGGAGTTTGTTAGTTCATTAGAGGTGTCTGTGAGTAAGCAGGTGGAATCCATGAAAGTACAGTTAGATGAGAAATTTGACCCAATAAGTGATTTACTTGAAGGAAAGCAAAAAAATTATCAGAGATGTGGGGGGGGGCGTGAGGAAGCCGGTGATATGGAAGAGACTGATGGAGAGGAGGCAGGTGAAAGAAAGGAAAAGACAGAAGAGAAAGGAGAAACGTATAAGGGAGAAGGTGAAAAAGGAAGTAGAGGAGGCAGAAGCCGATGGGGTTGGTTATGAGGAGAACAGTAGCAGTCAAGAAAGAGGGGCTAAAGATGAGGGTGAAAGTGCAGGAGTGAATCATGAAGAAGACAACATACTAGAAGATAAGGTGAAGAAGAAACGGTGGAAGGAGAGAAAGAAACTGTTGAGCAAGATGAGACAGACAAAAAAGAAGAGGAGGAAAATGTGGAAAGGGAGAAGAGAGAAGTGGTTGAGAATGACGACAAAGAGGACCTGGAGATTAGATAAAAGGATGAGCTGGAAACCAAAGAGAAGGAGTAGGAAGAAGATGAGATGTCAGGTAAAGGAAGATAAGAGATTGAAGGATCAGAAGAAGAAGAAGCAATTGAGGAAGGGAAGGAGACAGGAATGGTGGAGATGGAAGATGAGGAGTACAAGGTATGGAATGATATGGCAGATGAAGAAAAAGACGAGATGGAAGGCAGAGGAAGAAAGAAGAATGGAGAAGAAGGAGAAACAGATGAATAGGAAGAACGAAAAGTGGAAGAATGAGGAAGAAGATGGTATTGTTCCGGTATAAGGACAAATACGAAAATATTCGAGGTTACTTGTGATGACGTGTTTCAACATATTGAGAGATTTGAGAACAGTGGGTTACGACATTTTGTACTCGATAATGTTAAAAGAGTGGATATCTGAAACTGAGCCCAATTCAGAAGCAAGTGACTGGTATCATAGTCCAGAGAAGAGATATTATGGCATGTACTTAAACAGGCTCCGAGAAGACAGTGACATTCCATCTTTGCAATATCAATGTTTTGTTGATTGATCTAAGAGACTTAATGGTAACATCCGATTAATGTGAACATAATTTAAGGATAATTTTAGGTAGAGTGTTCGTTAATTTTGTGTATGTTTGATATGCATCATTTTAATTTGTATAGTTTTTTTTAATATATATGTGATTCTCACATGCTTCTCATGCGAGAATAACATATATATGGGGGCGGATTGTAACGCTATGTGGTTACATAGTTTTAGGTTAGGATGATGGCTACTCTTTGCTGGTAACTATTGTAAGGCCTTAGCGCTGAGCTTAGAGATTCCTTGCAATAGTTCACTAGTAAAGGAGTAGGAGGCCATGCAAAATTTGAGTTCCTTATCTGAAAAGATATTTCCTTTTTCAATTGTCTGTTGTTTTTTTTTTTTTTTTTGGGAGAATAGTATGAGAATTTCTTTGAGACAGAGGAAGTCTGATTATCTGTTTAGATCATCTATGGTGATTGTAGAAAGGTATGAGGGTAGAAGTGATATGACTTGGTTTTGTGTGGAAGGATTGTAAGTGATTCTTGGCAAAGATATTGTTTTGTGCTATGAAAAGTTATGAGGAAAGAGAAGTAAAAGAATATTTTTAAAAAAGTATCCCTCATGGTAAATCAATTACCACCACCCCCAAAGAATAGAAGACGTACGGTTACAACATCTATCAGCTCACACTTTCTTTGGTATAGGGATGATTACATTCTTCTTGAAATCAGGGGGTACCTCTCCTGTCTCATAAATCCTACACACCAAGTGAAATAACCTGATCAGACCTTCATCTCCTATGCAGCGTAGCAACTCAATCGGTATATCATCTATGCCTGGTGCTTTGTTCCTGCGAAAGTCCTCTAATGCTCTGTCAAATTCTGTCCTCAATATTAAATCTCCTTTTGCATCCTCATCAATTTCCTCCTCCCTTTCCATTACACGATTCTCAATCTCCTTTCCCTTATACAAGCACTCTATGTAAGCTTTCCATCTCTCAACCTTTTCTTCCCCTCTGTTAGAGGCTTTCCATTTGTGTCCTTAATATTACAGCACTTAGTCTTCTTTTCCCCAAAAGTATTCTTAATCCTTCGATAAGCTGTGTCTACTTTTCCTAATTTCAGACAATTTTCTATACCTGCAAATTTCTCTTTCAACCATTCTTCTTTCGCTTCCTTGCACTTCTTGTTAACCTCATTTCTCAGACGTCTGTATTCTGCTTTCCCCTTTTCGTCTCTTAGATTCTTGTGTTTCCGCCTTTCATCCATCAATTCTAGTATATCCTGAGTGATCCACGGTTTTCTACCAATTCTTTCTTTCCTACCAATGTTTTCTTCTGTGGATTTTGTTATTTCATTCTTCAAAAGTGCCCATTCGTCTGCAATTGAAGTTTGTTTAGGAGTTTTCATTAGTCCTTCCTTTATACTCTTCTTGAATCTTTCGTTTACATCCTTTACTTTCAGTCTGTCTATTGCCCACCTTTTTGGCTTTTGACTTTTCTTCAGTTTCTTCAACTTTAATCTGCATTTCATTACAACCAGATTGTGATCAGAGTTTATGTCAGCACCAGGATATGTTTTACAATCCAAAATCTGGTTTCGAAACCTCTGCTTGACCATAATTAAGTCGATTTGGTAACGCCCTGTATCTCCTGGTCTCATCCATGTGTATATTCTTCTATTGTGGTTATTGAATAAGGTGTTAGCTATGATCAACTCATGCTCGGTGCAGAATTCCATCAGCCTGCTTCCTCGATCATTTCTTTCACCTAATCCGAAATCTCCTACTATCTTCCCTTCTCTCCCGTTTCCTATCACAGCATTCCAATCTCCCATTACTATAACATTTTCATCACCTTTGATATACCTCAGAATATCATCTATTTCTTCGTAGATCTTTTCAACATCCTCATCATCAGCTTGACTGGTAGGCATATAGACTTGTACCACTGTGGTACACGTAGGTTTAGTATTGATTTTTGCTACAATAATCCGTTCACTATATTGCTCATAATATTCCACCCGCTGTCCAAGTTTCCTACTCAATATGAGACCAACCCCTGCTTGGCCATTGTTTGATTTAGTGCTAATGAACCTATAGTCTCCTGACCAAAAGTCCCGTTCTTCCCGCCAGCACATTTCACTAATCCCAACCAAATCCTACCTCAACCTATCCATTTCCCTTTCTATGTTTTCTAACCTTCCACTTCCTAGCAGACTTCTAACATTCCACGCTCCGATCCGTAGAATGTCAGATTTCCTCTTTGTCACTTCTGTGATGTTAACCCCCTCTCGAGTAGTCCCCACCCGGAGATCCGAACGGAGTACTAGTTTACCTACGGATTGAAATTTTACAAGGGAGGAGGCCATCATCACATGTAATTATGCAAAGAGAGGTGCATATCCTCGGGAATAGCATTACGGCTGTAGTTTCCCGTTGCTTTCAGGCAATACTCCTTCTGATCTAAATGCCATGTACATCGAATGCAATAGATGCGTTCAGTGTGAAAAATGTATAACTGATAATGAAGATTACATAAATTGTGATGGGGAATGTGGTAAATCATACCACAGAACCTGTGTTAACATAAAGAAGAAAGTTTTTAACCGACTTTTGTCCGACAAGGCCAAGCAATGGTATTGTGTCGTGTGCAGTGCAATGAGTAATAAGTCAACTACGGATGAGGTTTCTAAAATCGCCTCGCCAGACGAGAATGTAAGTAAATCAGATTTACACGATCTTGTTTGTGAAATCAACCTCCGACTGACAAAACTCGAAAACATTGAAAAGACTCAGAATGACATGCTTAAGTCCGTGACATACTTTTCTGATTGTTTTGATGGTATGAAAAGTGACATTTCAACTGCCGCACAAACTCTGAAGCAAGCCTTGTCAGAAATAACAAAGCTCAGCCAAAGAGTTTGTGAGTTAGAGAAGGATAAGAATATCGTCTGCAGTGAGGTCAAATTGTTAAAGCAAGAGAATCTCGAGCTTCAACAGTACGTTCGGCGAAACAACTTAGAGCTTCATGGCGTGCCGCACACTTCAAACGAAAACCCCGTTCAAATTGTCAAGACTATCGCTGATCAATTGGGTGTCACAGTTGTTGAGTCCGATATTGACGCCTGCCATCGGCTACCACACAGCAGAGAAGGTCTTCCACCTCCTTTACTAGTAAAATTCTGCAGCCGGCTAAAAAAAGACGCAATTCCAAAAGGCAAAAGATCCAAACCCAACCTGAACTCAAGTGATGCAGGAATCAATGGAAGGGCTAGGCCTATCTACATTAACGAGCATTTGACGCCAGCAAATAAAGTACTTCACAAACAGGCAAGAGACCTCCGTAATTTAGGTTTTAAATACGTCTGGACCCGGGACTGCAAATTATTCGTCCGTAGATCAGATGGTGACAAGGCTGTCAGGATCAGCTCAGCAGAAGACATTGAAAGGCTAGTAAGAGACTCTTCCAACAACAAGGCTCAGCCATCCCATTCACAGTAATAAGAATGAATCAAGACATGGACCTACTAGTTGATGTTGACTTACACTCATCAATTGATGAGCGTAAATATGACTGTATCCACGACTACATAGCAGACACAAAAAATGAGGTTAGCCAAATCAAGTGTCTTTACGTGAATAGCAGAAGCCTAAAAAATAAACTAGAAGATATCGAGATACTAATACATATTGTGGAAAATCTAGATGTCATAGTGGTAACCGAGACTTGGGTAAAAAGTAATGAAGCTAATACTTCAACCTAAACAACTATTCTGTTGCATTTGTACACAGAGACAATCAGGATGGTGGAGGTGTGGGAGTTTATGTCCACAAAAAATGGAATACAAAAGTTCTTAACCTAGTTGAGAGTAACCATAGCTTGATCCAGTTAGAGCTCATAAGAAATGATACTGTTCGTTTCAATAACCTGCATACTATTAATATAATTGCAGTATATAATCCAAACATAAATAACGCAACAAAATTCATGCAATCTTTAGAGCACATTCTCTCGAAAAACAATGCCAATCTTTCCTTATGCATTGGTGATACAAATATTAACTTATTAAACAAAAATAATGTAACCAAATCATACCTCAATCTACTATCAAGCTATGGTTTCACACAAGGCAATACTCGCTATCCAACAAGAATAAGTGAATCAACAAGTACACTCCTTGATCAGGTGGCCACTAATAACTGTAAATATGCCTATAGAATAAGCAATATAAATAGTGATATTAGTGATCATAATATTCTTGTAACTGAGATTTTCTGGTCAAACTACTATCCAGGCAAAAGCCCAATCTCGAACATGACATTTAAATACGCCCCCAACAAGCAAAGGTCTAGTTCAAAAAACGTGAATAAAAATTACCGGTACATGAACAAAAACAAATTCTCTAATGATCTCAATCAAATAGACTGCTTAGATGATCTAAACGAAGCTTACATCGCCATGAAACACAAAATCTTGACACAGACACCCAACAAAGAAAACACTGACTTACCTTTGAGGGAAATACACCAGAACCACAAAAACCCATGGATAACAACAGAATTAATTCAACTAATAAAACAAAGGGACCTACTACATGCTAAACTTAAAACTAGCATTCACAGAAACAATAACCTCTTAAAGGAAGAGCACATAATATGTAGGAACAAAGTGACAGCTTTAAAACGGAAACTGAAATCCTCATACTATGAACACAAATTAACATTGAATGCCAATAGCATAAAAGATACTTGGAAAGTAATCAATGAAATGATCTACAACCGCACAACTGTAAACAAAGATGGTCCCAGTGAGTTAATAATTGACGGTAAATCTTTCACAGGAAAAGAAAATATTTGCAATGCTCTAAACACTCACTTTATAAACATAGCACACAAATTAGCCATAAACATCCCCCCAGGGAAGAACGTTAATGAAATTAATGTCAACATAGATTCCATATTTATGACCCCGACTAATGAGATGGAAATTCGCAATATTATATTAAGCCTTAAAATGAAAAGTAGCCAAGACAAAGATGGTATGTCAGTGAAATTGTTAAAAAACTCCATTGACATGCTAAGTAGCCCACTAACTACTTTAATAAATGTATCGTTAGAGACTGGTCTGGTGCCTGATGATCTAAAAATAGCACGAGTCATACCAGTCTATAAAGGAGGTGACAAAAGCAATCCGGACAATTACAGGCCCATTTCCATCCTCCCACCCATATCCAAGGTACTCGAAACAGTAGTAAAAAACAGAATTGTTAATTTCTTAAATAAAAATGATTACTTCTACAAAGGGCAATATGGATTCCGAGAAAACTCAAGCACAGAAATAGCCACAATTGATATTATCTCTAACTTTCAGGATGTCTTAGACAATAAGATGACAGCGAGTGGCCTTTTCATAGACCTGAGAAAGGCGTTTGATACTGTTGACCATGAAATTCTCTTAGGGAAACTTGATAAAGCAGGTATCCGAGGAGTAGCTTGGACATGGTTTAAAAATTACCTATCTAATCGTAAGCAGTATATTGAAATAAATGGCTACAGAAGTGAGGAAGTTAATATTACCCACGGTGTGCCCCAAGGATCAATACTGGGTCCTTCCCTCTTCTTAGTATATATTAATGACATAGCAACACTCCGTTTTCATGGTAATATAACGTTGTTTGCAGATGACTTAAGCATCTTTTACAATGCGTACACCACCAACACGCTGATTACACACATGCAGGAGGACATGAATACCATACTTGGCTGGACCCAGTCAAATAAATTAACAATAAATGAAGATAAAACAAATTATTTAATAATATCAAAGCGTAGAACAAAGTTAGACATCACTCAGAATATAATGCTGAATGGAAAAGCAGTTAAAAGGGTCTCATCTGTCAAATACCTAGGCTTAATAATAGATGAAAATCTCTCCTGGCAAAAGCACATTGATGCATTAGTAAAAAAAAATATCACCTGCCGCTGGGATGATAAAAAAATTGAGCTACTATATCCCAAAATATCTACTCAGGAAAGTGTATTTTTCCTTAATCCATAGCCACTTACAATATTTGAATACAATTTGGATAAAATGCTCAAATTACCTAAAAAAGGAAATTGAGGTAATTCAGAATAGAGCCATAAGAAATATTTATAACTACCCTTTTTTAACACCAACCAAACACCTTTATATTACGAGTAAAATTCAACCAGTAGCCCTAAATGCAGAAATCAAATCAAATGTCCTAATATACCAAATCCTACACAACAGAATACACACAAATTTAAACTTCACTAAACAATCTGATTTACACGCTTACAAAACTAGACATGCAGATGACATAACACTTTTCCATATCAATTCCAAACAATATGGCAGTAATAGCATTAAGTATAGTGCCTTTGTAAAATTCAATGGACTACCAGAAAATATAAAAATTGCACCTAGCCTACCAATCTTTAAAAGGAGGCTAAAACAGTTTATGTGGAATGATTATAAAATGTCAGTTTGATGAAATTTCATAATCTGAGAAGACAAAAGAAGAACATAATGTGTACAAAAACTTATGAAAGCTACAAAATGTTGTATATATTTTCATACTGAAAACTTTGTAAACTAAACATTGTATTGTAATTTGTCGCCAACAAGATAAAACTGTACAATTCCTTTGTATATGAGTCCTTGACTCGTTAAGGGATTAATAAAATGCATTATTATTAAGCCTTACGGGCCTTAGGGGGAGAATGTAGATAATTACGGACGGATGTTATGCCCTAAAATTCTCCGAGCATTCCCTCACGGTATTGTCCATCGTTGGATAATTTATTCCAAACGAGAGAGCATTCCCGAGAGTCACATTACCAGGTTGATGGAGTTCCTGAACGAGGAGGTAGAGGGCTCTGTGATCACACAGAAAATCAGAGGAGATATCACTTCACTGGAACCCTTCTCAGGCACGGCCACGACACTCCACGTAAACACAAAGTCAAAACTGATGGAAATTAAAGCAAAGAAATCGTATTCTGAATTATTTGTGTTCTGTGAGACTCAAGGCCACTGGGCCCAGAACTGTGTGAAGATCCGCAATGTATCTGAGCGGATTTAAAAGTTAAAAACTGCAAACCGATGCTTCTTGTGCTTCAATAAAGGTCACAGTGTGAAGGCCTGCATGAAGAAGAGTAAGGTATCATGCGCAAAGTGCAAAAAATCTCATCACATTTCCATCTGCACTGGAGAACAGCCCGCATCAATATCCGTGGGTAGGATTGACGTTACTACGCCGCAGTTCACTTATATTCAAACGGCGAATATTTGATCACAGGGCCCATCGGTCTGAGATAATGTACACAATGCATATTGGATGCTGGCAGTCAATCAACCTTCGTAAGCCGAAGTCTGGTAGATCAGCTTCAACTGAATATCGTAGGATACAAGGATTTGACAGTTACCGGATTCGAGTCATCTCGTCACACATCTTCAGCTCGCAGACTCATTGATCTCAATATCAGTGGACTATGCACGGAGGTTGCTCTGCGTATTTCTGCATTTGAGATTGACAACGTTTACTCGCCACATCCGACTGTTCCACTAGACGTCCAGTCCCTGTCACGCTTACGAAAATTGAGACTTGCTGATCCCAAGGATGACAACAACGAGCTTCCTATAGAACTTCTAATAGGTGGAGACCATTATTGGAAGGTGATACTTGACGAGAAGCCAATACGCCTCTCAGACTCGTTAGTACTACTTCCTTCTAGATTTGGATGGATTCTGAGTGGAAATAAGTCAGGAATTACAGTCCACAGCGTAAACGTGAACCACATTCTTACTGCTAAGGCCCCATCTGTCGAGGACGATGATATGCGACGATTTTGTGATCTAAAGTCCCTAGGAATAAGGGAAGATCAGAAAAGGACCCTCACAACGAAAGATGCCATCATTCTTCCTGAATTCCACGATTCGTTTCACTTACAAGACGGGCGGAGGGTAGTACCCCTACCGAAGAAAGAAGATCTGGTCTTACCCTCAAACCGTAAGAACGCTCTAAATCGTTTTCACACATTGCAGAGAAAACTTGCTGTTAATGTTCAGTTCAAAGAAATGTACCACGCACAGATGATGGACTACGTCAACATGGGACATGTTCAGCTGATCGCTACAGAGGAAACGACAAATGATGTATACTACTTGCCTCATCACACCATCAAGAAAGAGAGAAATGGCACAGAGAAATGGAGGATCGTCTTTGACGCATCATCCCACGAGAGAGACGCACCGTCCCTCAATGATGTTCTGAAAACAGGCCCTAATCTGCTACCAGAGATACTGTCCACGTTGATCCGCTTCCGGACTTACCTCAAAGCCATAGTAGGAGATGAAACTCAAGCTTTCCTTCAATTATGCATGGATACTGAAGACCGAGATTTAACAAGATTCTTCTGGTTCAATGTCGAGAAGGATGAACTTGGAAAATGGCAAGCAAGAGATGATATAGCCGTCTATAGATTCACTCGTCTACCATTCGGCCTTGCAAGCAGTCCCTTTCTTCTGTCTGCAACTCTCTGTGAACTAGTAACGAGATTCAAGGATCAGTTCCCGTCAGCAGCAGCACTTATGGATCAAAGCACTTTCATGGATGACTTTGTTGCGGGAGCTGAAGATGACAACAGAGTTATCACCTTATATTACGAGGTGACAGGTCTACTACGACAGATACGGATGCCGATGGCAAAATGGGCAACAAATTCTGGACCATTGGAAGGCATATGGAGAGCCGAAGGACGTGAAACGAAAAGGGAAGCCGGAGTTCTAGGTGTACGGTGGGACACAGAATCAGATTCACTACTCTTCGACCATACAGACATCACTGACAACCTTTCGCAGGATCCAGGAACCAAACGAAATCTATTGAAAACGACCGCAAAGTTCTACGACCCTCTTGGAATTCTTTCACCGGTGTCCATAGTCGGAAAAGTTCTCTTCCAAGACATCTGGTGTAGGGGCATAGAATGGGACGAAATACTTCCACATGACACTGCATTGCGATGCAAGCTGTGGATAACCAGCCTCACGGATCTGGCAAGTGTGGTCTTTCCAAGATGGATTGGTTTATCAAGGTCAACATCAGAGACTTCACATGTCCATGCGTGCTGCGACGCGTCGGAGCGGGCCTACGGAGCTGCACTGTATGTTCGAACTTCTACCGACGTAAACACTTATATACACCTGGTCTGCACTAAGAATAGACTGTCTCCAGTCAAGAAGGTTACACTCCCACGACTAGAACTACTGGCCATCTTAGTGGGTTGCCGTCTTCTGAGGTATTTCTGCCAAGCAACAGACTTTAATGTCACCACATCTACTCTGTGGAGTGACTCCATGGTCACTCTAGGTTGGATTAAAAGCGATGCAAACCGTTGGAAGACATTCATCTCCAACCGAGTGACGGAAATTCAAGGCAACCTGAGACCAGCTCAGTGCCGGTACTGCCCGAGCCAGGATAATCCAGCCGACCTCTTGTCACGAGGAATATCCTCAAAAGCACTACAGTCTTCTTCACTTTGGTGGCACGGACCTGTATGCCTAGCCGATCATCCTAGCTCTTGGCCCCACAAAAGTGTGCCTAACGCCTCACTTCCAGAGACTCGCAAGACACATCAGCAAACACTTAATGTCGTTACAACGGAACCTCTCATCATTGCTTCCAGGTTCAGCAGTTATTTGAAAATACTGGACGTCATGGGTTGGATTTTGCGCTTCTTGAACACCATCAGACAGTCAGAGAAAAATTATGGGAATCTCACTGCACGTGAATTAGATCCTTCCCGATTGTGCTGGATACGCACAGTCCAACGTGAGTGCTTTTCCGAAGAGTACGACGCTCTGACAAAAGAGAGAAACTTGTCTGGGAAGTCCAGGATTGCCCGCTACAACCCCTTCTTACAGGACGGCCTTATTCGACTGGGAGGGCGCTACCACCATGCAGACCTGCCAATACAGCAGAAACATCCTCTAGTACTCGATGGTGCACACCACTTCGCTAAGTTGTTGATCCTCCAGACTCACATACGGCTACACCACCTTGGAGTACGAATCGTTCTCTCTGTACTACGCGAAGAATTTTGGATCCTCAAGGCAAGCCAGGCTGTCAAGAAGGTCATCCACACGTGCTTACCGTGTAAGATCGCCAGAAGCCAACAAGCTAACGAGATCGAAGCCCAGTTGCCTCCAAAACGTGTGCGACATACTACGCCATTTGCAGTTACGGGTGTGGATTTTGTAGGGCCACTAATCGTTAAGGTGGGGAATCTCGGACAGAAATCGTATATTGTGCTTTTCACATGTGCGACTACAAGGGCCCTTCACCTTGAGCTGGCTTTGGACGGAGACGTTTCTGATGGCTCTCAGACGATTTGCGGGACGAAGAGGACTTCCAAACACCATTTACTCGGACAACGCTAGAACGTTCCAGGCAGCACACAAAGAAATGACACAACTCAGCCAAGTCCTCACTGATTCACAAACGAGTCAGCACTTCGCCCACAATGGAGCCCAGTGGAATTTATAGCCCCACGGGCGGCTTGGTGGGAAGGCTGGTGGGAGAGAATGGTGGGTACGACTGAACGATGCCTAAGAAAGGTATTGGGAAAGGCCCTGATTAGTGAGGACGCACTCCGAACTCTGTTGGTGGAGGTAGAAGCCGCCATTAACTCCCGACTCATAATCCAAGATGGCTCGGAGACACTAACTCCAAGTCATTTCCTGACTGGTGAACGGCTGACTACCCTGCCCAACGTCTCCGAACCCACGACCCGAATAGACCTGAGGAAGGAGACTCAGAGAGAAAATGCAGGAGGACTTCCTCAAGAGATGGTGGAATGAGTATCTTCTTGATCTGAGAAGCTACCACGAAGTACGCCGCCCAAATGGACAAAGGAAGGAGTGTCGAGTAGGAGATATAGTGCTACTGCAGGACGACCTGCGACCTAGACACACGTGGCAGAAGGCACGAATAACTGAAAGGCGACCATGCAGGGACAACAAGGTACGAACCCTCGTCCTTCAAATAGCCAACGAGACAAAGACCAGTCGGCCTGTACAGCTGGTCTTCCCTCTCGAGATAGACCAGGGTGGGGAGGACGTGGAGGACTGAGAAGATGGACATCTTTGGTTTATTTCATGTATTTCTTCTTTGGATTATTTCATGTATTTCTTCTTCATGTTTTATACTCTTTTGTATATAGTGTAATAAAAGATGGCTGTTAAGTAAGACGTCCGTGTTTCACCGATCACTAATTTATACTATACGAATCCCAACAGCAATCGATGAACCGTATATGAATGCATACGGGATTTTGTTGAAACGCTTCGCGCGTCGTCACTCATTTGTTGCATCTACTCGTGCGCTACCTATTGTAAAATGGATTTACTAAGTCGAAAGCCTTCCCTGGCATGTACACAACAACTCATCAAAGTTTCATTGCAATCAGATGAATGGTATATGAACGCATATGGGACTTGGTTGAAACGATTCGCGGGCCATCGCTCATTTGTTGAATCTACTCACGCGCTACCTATTGTAAAATGGATTTACTAATCCAGAAACCTTTCCTGGAGTGTATACAACAATTCACCAAAGTTTCATCGCAATCAGATGAATGGTATATGAACGCATACAGAACTTTGTTGAAACGAATCGCATGCCGTCGCTCACTTGTTGAATCTACTCGTGTACTGCCTATTGTAAAATGAATTTACTAAGCAAGAAACCATCCCCGGAGTGTACACATCTCACGTTTCATCGCTATTGGACGAACTGTATATGAACGCATTCGGGACTTTGTTGAAACGATTCGTGGGCCATCGCTCATTTGTTAATCTACTCGTGCGCTACCTATTTTAAAATGGATATACTAAGCCAGAAACCTTTCCTGGAGTGTACTCAATATCTCACCCAAGTTTCATCGCAATCGGATGAATGGTGTATGAACGGATTCGGGACTTGGTTGAAAGGATACGTGCATCGTCGCTCATTTGTTGAATCTACTCATGCGCTACCTATTCTAAAATTGATTTACTAAGCCAGAAACCTTCCCTGGAGTGTAATCAACATCTCACCCAAGTTTCATCGCAATCGGTTTAATGGTATATGAATGCATAACAGACTTTGTTGAAACGCTTTGCGCGTCGTCGCTCATTTGTTGAATCTACTCGTGCGCTACCCATTGTAAAATAGATTTACTAAGCCAGAAACCCTCCTTGGAGTGTACTCAACATCTCATCCAAGTTCCATCGCAATTGAATGAGTGGTATATGAACGCATAGGAGACATACACACCCTCACACACACACTGACAAACTATCATGTAATATTAATTTTTATACATAGAGATTTTTCAATAATTGCATTACTGTCGACTGGGGATATCGTACTTAGTGTCACATATTTTACTATTTAATTTTTGTCATGAAAGTCAAAAAATAATTTGTTTTAATATTTTTATTTTCAATTTTTTTAATATAAGGTGTGATCAAAAATTTTCCATTTGAGGGAAAAAGCTGGTGCCACCACTGTGAACTGAAGGTATCGGCAATGCAGTGGTGTCCTCTATCGTCCCCTCATTCCACGAAGTTCAAGACCTGTTATTTGATTACTGGGGCCCCTTTGCTTAGAGATTTAAAGGAACCTGGTGTCAGCATCACTGGGGAACGGTACTACGCAACACTGGAGGGATTACGCCATGCAATTTAGGCAAAACCCCCTCGAGAAAACTGCGACAAGGGGTGCTACAGCATCATGATAACGCGCATCCTCATACTGCAAATGTTGTAACACAGAAGGTACTCCAACTCAATTGAGAAACACTCAAGAATCCACCCTATAGTCCTGATCTCTCCCCATGCAATTATCACCCCTTCGCTCCCTGAAAAACGTCCTTGAAAGTCGACAGTTCCTGTTGGATGTTTAGCAGGTGGTTGCGGACTTCTTCACGCAGCAGGACACGGTGCTTTACCCCAAGGGGATCTTCAACCTGGTGCGTTAATGGGATGAGTGCCTCAATGCTCACGGCAATTTTGTCTGATTGGCATACCGGCTCAAGGGAGATAGGGTCACCTTCCCTATCCTCCACTTGAGTAATTCTTGTTTGGCGCATCCACGCTGCGGGGGTGGGTATCCTCCACATCAGTAGGCCGGTGTGAAGGAGAGCTAAGTTCAGACAGGGACCCAGTCTCACGGGGTATAACGTGAAACCCATGCCCAGGGTACGGGTGAAGACCTTAACAGCATCTTAGGCAGAGAAGGAGACCTTCAGAATGGCGAAGATGGTGGATGAGGCAACCCATCCTCTCTGGGGGAAATTAGAAGAGGAAACCACTGCCTTGTGGAGAAGAGGGATCTTCAAAGGCTAAGGGAGTAAACCCCAAAAGAAAATCCTCAGATGCGTTAGGCTTAGCAAGCCAGCAGACGAGTAAATTTGTAGTTGCTTTCAATTATAATACAAGCCTCGGATCGAAGAAAAACGGAATTGACATGACTCTGACTACAGTTGCAGCGTATGATGGTAATGCTGATGTTTGTGCAAGTGTTAGATCAGAGAACAAAACCCGATTTGGAACAATAAATATTTTAACACTGAATGACAAGGAAAATGAATTGATTGACCTAATGGAGACGACATCCTGGGATTAAGTGAAGTGAAACGGAAGGGAAAAGGAATGAAGAAACTAAGTAAGGGGTACACCTTGTACTGGATGGGTAACCGTAAAGAGAAAAGAAATGGAGTGGGCTTTATAGTAAATCAAAATGTTGGACCAATAGCTGAAGTTGAGTATGTAAATGAAAGAATTATAATAATGCAAATACACGTAAATAAGGAACTACTGAAGATAATACAGGTGTATGCTCCACAGACAGGATGTAGCTTGGAAGAAAAAGAAGATTTCCTCAGTGAACTGGAATCACATATTGTTGGAGATGGGATCATGATAATGGGAGATCTAAATGCTCATGTAGGAACTGATAGAATGGGATATGAGAATGTTTTGGGTCCACATGGGTATGACGATCGAAATGAAGAGGGAGAGAAACTGTTGGATTTTTGTGTCAGAAATAACCTGATAATAAAGAACACGTGGTTCAAGAAGAGGAATAGCCATAAGATCAGCCGGTATAGTTGGGATGGACAGTATGGTACTCTCATCGATTTTGTGATAACAGACCGAGAATGGGGAAGATACGTCATGGATGCGAAGATAATCCCCAGTGAAAGTATGGGAGGTGATCACAGGTTATTAATAGTGGATTTAAAACGAGTAAAAATCCCTAAAATTGTACTTAAGAAAAAAACAAAGATCAGGATTTGGGAATTGGAGGAGGAGGACAAAAGGATAGCATTCCAAGATAGGATAAAAATGAAGCTGCCTAACACAGAAACACAAAGTGGAGAAGAAGAGTGGAACAATTTCAGACAGACATTTGTTGAAGCAGCAGTTGAGGTATGTGGGAAAACAAAAGCAAAGGTTAAGGAAAAGGAGACCCGGTGGTGGACAGACAAAATAAAGCAAGAAATAAAAGAAAGGAACAAGGTGAAGAAAGAAATGGATAAGGAGAAGCAAAAAACGTATCAGAAAGATGAGGATAGGATAGAAAGGTTACATGTAGAATACAAAAGATTAAAACTACAAGTAAAAAGGAGTATCAGGAAAGAAAAAGAGAAATGCTGGGGAGAGTTTACCAACAAAATTGAGCAAGATAGTAGAGGAAATCAGAAACTACTGTATAGAGTAATAAAATCGAAAAGAGCAGACCAAGAAAAAATCAAGGCATTAGATAGAGAAGATGGTTCCATAGTACATGATGAAAAAGGTCTTCAGAAGGTGATGTCTAAGTATTTTGAAAAGCTTTATAATGGGGATGACTTCCCAGAGGAAGAACGAGATAAGAAAATGGAAATAGATGGAGAAAAAGAAGAGAACCCAATAACATGGTTGGAACTTGAAAGGACAGTGAAAGCAATGAGCAAAGGTAAAGCAAGTGGAAAAGACGAATTCAATGCTGATATGATTAAGGCAGCAGGAAGCATTGGACTACAGTGGCTATACCGAACCCTCAATGCCATATGGAAGGATGAAAGGATACCTGAAGATTGGCAACAAGGAAGCATTGTACCACTGTTCAAGAAAGGAAATAGGAAGAAATGTGAAAATTATAGAGGTATAGCATTGTTATCACATGGGCTAAAAATAATGGAAAAAGTCATAGGCAAGAGACTGAGGGATATAATAGAACCTCAGTTAGAGGAAGAACAGTATGGCTTTAGACCGAATAGATCAACAATAGACTTGATATTTGCAGTGCGAATGATAATGGAAAAGCATCTAGAAATGAACAAGGAAATCATCTTTATATTTTTGGATGTGGAAAAAGCCTATGCTACAGTTAAAAGAAAATATGTATGGGAATGCCTACTGAAAAGGAATGTACCAAAATCACTAATTAACAAGATAAAAATGTTGTATTATGAGAGTAAGAGCAGTGTACAAGTGGGTAGTGGTGATTCTGAAACATTCTATACAAAAAAAAGCCTCAAGCAAGGAAGTGCACTGTCACCATTATTATTTGTTATATTGATGGATGAAATCATAAAACGTGTAAAACAGAGTATCAGTAGTGATGAAGTGAAGGCCTTGGTATTTGCAGATGATGTGGTGATTTGGGGAGAGGGAGAAAAGGAAGTACAAAGGAGATTGGACATTTGGAATGAAAAGCTGAAGGAGTTTGGAATGGTAATTAGTAAAAAGAAAACTGTAGTCCTACACTGTGGAAAAGAGGAAAAGAGAAGCCAAGTGAACATAGATGGAGAACGGTTGGAGAATGTGGAACAGTTCCCATATCTGGGTAGCATTGTTAACGGAGGTAATGAAATCAACCCTGAAATTAACAACAGACTAAGTAAAAGCACAACATTCTATCATCAAGTCAGAGAGCTTTTATGGGATGACAAAGTGCCCAGGAGAACGAAATTAACACTATATAAACAGTACTTCATACCAATTGTAACATACGGACTGGAAACGCTGGTAACTAACAAGAGACAAGATAGTAAGATCCAAGCAGCAGAAATGAAATTTTTAAGAACATCTGTAAAAAAGACAAGAAGAGATAGAATTCAAAATGTTAAAATCAGAGAGGAGCTAAATGTGGAACCGTTAGTACAGAAGATACGGAAAGCAAGACTGAGATGGTTCGGACATGTGAAGAGAATGGGAAAGGAACGAGCGGCAAGAAGGGAGTTGGAAAGAGAAGTTAAGGGTAAGCGATCAGTTGGAAGACCAAGAAGAAGATGGATGGATCAGATTCGGAAGGACATCGGAGAAGCTGGATTGGATGTGGAGGAAGTAATGGAGCAGGAAAAGTGGAAGGACAGAAACGAGTGGAAGAGGCTTGTTAACCACACCCGGGCGACTGGAGTGGGACATTGATGATGATGGCATACCAATTCTGGACTGTATGGCCGTCAAACGGA
Source organism: Meconema thalassinum (assembly GCA_946902985.2). Classification (NCBI taxonomy): domain Eukaryota; kingdom Metazoa; phylum Arthropoda; class Insecta; order Orthoptera; family Tettigoniidae; genus Meconema; species Meconema thalassinum. Next base: position 1,620,555,270 of record OX336388.2, on the reverse strand, counting down.
AACTTTTTGATCACGCCTTATATTACAGTATACTTTCCTTATCAACTGGTGTTTGTCAGTCAATGACATGAACTTCAATAATCGAGGTTTTGATTTGGCCAAATACACATTTGCACAGTTTGAACAATGATTACTTTGTGCCACATTCATTGATTTGTTTGAAACCAGCATGTTTAGTCAGATTCCTAGACTGCGATGAGCTGCAGTTCAGAGACCAAGCTTTGCTGGTAGTGGTCATCCTGAGTGTTGTAATAAATATAATGCTTTGAGCTTGCCGCCTCAGGGTATAGGGGCTATGAAACTAGCTTTAAATAACTTCACAAAGACCAGGACACCAACTTACAAATTTTACAAACAATTTATTAATACAGGCAATCTTCCATTACCTGCATCTGTTATCCTTGCCTGGCTTCCACACACAATCAACACTAACTTGCTTCCATTCCCCATCACATTTTCTAAAACAACACCTCCCATCTTGCCTGAATTCCAGCTCACAACTGCTCATTCCCATGGCAACCTCACCATGCCAAGAAACCTTTTGCCAATCTGCCAAGGCCACCTGGTTATTTTGCACAGCCACCTATCAGCAATAGCCAGACCACCGCCGAGAATCTCTATGGCCAAAACACATAAGATATTTTGTGGTGGTCTACCATTGTGGCCATGGCTGGCAACCAAATAAAAAACACACTACCAACCGCACAAGGCAAAAAAAAACTTAAAGGTGAGCCATTGTACAGCTACAATACGCCCCCTTGAAAATGAATTTCTAACTGAAAGTTAGAGATTCATTCTCAACCCAAACACCTAAATTAAGATACATAAAGCAAACACTAAGACAAAAAAATTCAAACTGAAACAAATTATACATCTTAATCAGAAAAACCGTAAGCCTCCGTGGCTTAGGCGGCAGCACGCCGGCCTCTCACCGCTGGATCCGTGGTTCAAATCCCGGTCACTCCGTATGAGATCTGTGCTGGACAAAACGGAGGCAGACGGGTTCTTCTCCGGGTACTCCAGTTTTCCCTGTCAAAATTTCATTCCAACAACACTCTCCACTATCATTCCATTTCATCTGTCAGTCATTTAATCATTGCCCCAGAGGAGTGCGTCAGGCCTCGGCAGCCGGCACAGTTCATATCCTCGCCGCTAGATGGGGGCTTCATTCATTCCATTCCTGACCCGGTCGGAGACTGGAAGCAGGCTGTGGATTTTTTCAGTCAGAAAAACCATTGGCACTATCATCGCAGAAACAATGATTCTAAGTTCACCAGAATCCCCAGCATAAATATATTCTTTTGACAGAGTAGCTGAAGCTATCTCATCGAGTCTATCACATATTTCTGCACCATCGGAAAAATCTGACAACAATATCGTAGTCAGAAGGAACGGCAGAATCATCATCAGACCTGTCGGTGCCGTTTTCATAAACATCTTCGTCTTCATCATCATCAAGTCTTTCCCTTTCTTCTTCTTTCTCTTATGCTTTCGGTCTTCCTCATCTGCTTCACTGTCTTCCGGCTGTGACTCGCCTGCTCCTTCAGTCTTCTTGGCTGCCTCCTTCTTCTGCTCCAGTTTCTTCTGCTTCTTCCTTTCCTTCTCGTTGTCCATGCTGCCCTCTGACGGCAGGGGAACTTGGTCCACAATATCCACCTCCACCTTCTGTTCTTCCTGGTCGGCAGTGGCTTGCTGGTGCTAGGTCTTGTTGGGCCGTATCCTGATGGCGGGTCGAGGGAACTTGCGGTCGTCCGCCGCAGGCAGCTTCATGCCTTGGGCCATGCGAGCCTGCAGCAGGGCCTGAGCACGCACACGGTCTGCTTTGTGCTTGGGCGTCAGCCACTTGCCTTCCGCCTTCATTCTCTCCTTCCTCTCCCTTCCCCTCCTTTTCCTCATCTGCCTTATCTTGCTCAGCAATTCTTTTCTTCTCATCTTTTCTTTTCTCTTTGCCTTTATCCCTTTTATCTTCTCCTTTTTCTTCTTCTGATCCTTCACTCCCTTATCTCGATCTGTCTGACATCTCTTACTCCTTCTCTTTGCCTTCCATCTGGTCCATTTCTTCATCCAACTTGTTCTCCTGCCTATCCTTCTCCTTCTCCTCCTACGTCGACAGCGACCTCTGTGTCTACCTCCGCAATTGCTCTCTCATCTTCGCCTGCTATGGTCTCTCCACTAAAACCTCACCTTATCTTTTCCACTTCTTGATTATTTTTCTCACGCCCCCTAGCATCACGTACATCACAGATCTCGTCCTCTTCCTGTACACACACGCTCTCAGATTCGATTATCTCAACTGTCTCATCTACAATGCATATGCTAATCACCTGCTCTTTGACCTTGTCAAGCTTCCCAGACATATGCTCACTGACCTCATCAAGCTTCCTCGACCTTATCTTTTCCACTTCTTTACGCTCTCTAGCATCACGTACTTCACATTTCTTCTCCTCTTTCTCCTCCTTCACAGACACACTCACAAATTCCAACATTTCAACTTTCTCTTCTACAACACATATGACCTCCACTCTCTGTTCTTCCAGCTTGCCTTTCTCCTTCTCCTCCTGCTCAAACTTATCTTTCTCCTTTGCAAACTTCTGCCGGTTGATCATCCTATCCTGCACCTCTAAGATCTTCTTCACTATGGCTATCATCTCAGCTTCAGCTTCAAAACTTAACTTGTTTTCCCCCATATTTCTTATTTCGTTATTTGTGCTCCTATATTTGTGTAATTCATTAATTCTTGCTTACACGTTGGGCACCATTGTAATAAATATAATGCTTTGAGCTTGCCACCTCAGGGTATAGGGGCTATAAAAATAGCTTTAAATAATTTCACAAGACCAGGACACCAACTTACAAAATTTACACACAATTTATTAATACAGGCAATCTTCCATTACCTGCATCTGTTATCCTTGCCTGGCATCCACGCACAATGAACACTAACTTGCTTCCATTCCACATCACATTTTCTAACACAACACCTCCCATCTTGCCTGAATTCCGGCTCACAACAGCTCATTCCCATGGCAAACTCACCGTGCCAAGGAACCTTTTGCCAATCTGCCAAGGTCACCTGGTTATTTTGCACAGCCACCTACCAGCAATAGCCAGACCACCGCCGAGAATCTCTATGGCCAAAACACATAAGACATTCTGTGGTGGTCTACCATTGTTGCCACGGCTGGCAACCAGATACAAAATAAAACAAATAAATAAACACTACCTACCGCACAAGGCAAAAAAAAACACTTAAAGGTGAGCCCTTGTACGGTTACAAGGTGTTCCTTCTTCTGGGGGTTTTCCTTCACTGGAATAACATGAACAAATGCCATATTTACACAACTGCACGAGACTGAAAACCAAATAATGTAGGTCCTAGCTCTTAACTGAAACCACCACATACAAATGTCAGTTATGTGCTTATATTATTATTTGTAGTAGAAAGATTGGTGTATAAATACCTACTACCAATGTTTATAAGTTCTTTGATTTCCTTGCAGTCTCAGAATAAAATGTACAAATTTGTAATATTTTAAGGAGCAATTCATAATTCTCCAAGATTATTTATGTGGGAAGGTGACATGGTGGCCCAAAATATTCATAGTTGATTGGTAGTTTGTTTATGCATTAACTGTGTATTGCATTACACAATGATACAGATGTCATTTTCTCTTTGTTGATTTTGAAAAGTTTTGGATTGATTTTATCCATGAGTTTGGTTATTGAATGTTTTCATTTTATTTTGCTAATATGAGAACATTTAATATTGATTAATGTATAGTGAATATTATGTAAATAATCAGCATATCGATATGAAGAGATATCATAAATGTTAAATTATATAGATGTATTATTGCTGTCATAAATTATATATGTATTACTACTATTGGCTTTAAGGAGCTAGTTCTTGGGTTGAATCCACATATTTCTGTTAAATGGGTTAACTACCTTGATGCTAACCAATAGCCATAACACAACCCGCCCCCTAACCCTTTTTATTCTACGTGTCCATATCATCTTCACACAGCGAATAATTACGTGGTCTCTGTTGAGACCTGATAAGGTCTTTTGAGTTGATACTCATAGGCGTCATGGTGAGGATGAATTAAATGTTGAGGGTATCACTAGACCAGTCCGTGAGTCAGAAGAATTAACAGCACAAAGTAAAATCCCAGATGGCCGAAAATCAAACTTTCAGACCTATACTCTGTGAGCAGTCAGAATGGGATTGTTCGCATTTGCGAAAGGCTACAAAGCCGGTAATTAATAAATTAATGTTTCTACTTCGGGAGAGAAAAAATCAAGAATTCCAGGTGTAATTTATTTTATCATAACCTCGAAAAGTACCACGTGCTGGTAACTTTCTCGTAATTTGTTTGCTTTTTCATTCTAGTTAAAAATCATATTTATCTACTTATTATTTGTTCAAGCATGTTCGATTTTAAGACACGTTTCTCTAGCACTGTTTTAGAAATCTTTCAATTACTTCACGTCAGTTGAACAGCCCATGTGGTACTGACATCCATTTCTCCGCTCTCATTGGTCGACCATCTAGCCTGGACCAATCACAGCATGTTTCCGGCTCCCGACGTCACCGAACATTCCAAAACTCCAGCTGGTCGACTATATAACCAGCCGCTAGCATCCACTGCTTTGTGAATCCAGTGACTTCTTCGAATACGACGAAGCTCAGTCTTCAATTCATCAATGGCAAACTTGCCATACCTGTGATACTTCGTCCAGGACTTCGAAAATGACAACTAGTCATTCTTTCTACACTTCGTGACTTGAATACTTCGATATCCGCTGAGTACTTCGTTTCATCAATGGCAAACTTGACATAACGGCGATCCTTCGTCCTGGCCTTCAAACATGACAACTAGTCATTCTTCAAGATGTATCATGTGTTAAAATGATCACTTCAAAATTATGCTCGGACTCTGTTTCCTACATTTTGGGACTTCTTCAACCATGTGGAATTTCGGCTAAGTATCTCTGCACAAAGAAGCTTTGCTTCAGTATTTTCTTCCTGTAACATGGACAAGGATTCTCCATAACCGGCTTTGGTTAAATCATCGTTCCTTTAACGATGTTGTTGGTTCATATAAACTTCACCATATTTGCTTGGCATACCTAAATTTTTCTACATCATAACCTACAAAATTCATTATGCATCGACTGCAAGTTTATAGGTCTGGCACCTATATAAGTATTTTCTAAGCTCACACCATTGGAACTGCTACATCTTTAAGATGAGTTCAACTGCGTACTCACTGCAAGTGATTAAATCTACTAAAGTGTTAGAGTACATTTCTAAATTTCTATCTAAGTCAAGCATGTTATTAATGGTACATGCATCCTTTTCTAAACTATGTGCAACACAGTTTACTTAAAAATTACTTCAAGAACTAAAACAAGTAACATTTTATGTTCTTCAAAATTAAAACTGAATTATCACAAATTTTCTTCTGAACTTTTGCGAAGTCGTGCAAGCTTTTTCAGGAGCATTTCTGCTTAACTTAATTCTGCGTCACTCTTTTGAGTTTAGGCATTTAAATTGCTTCTTGTTAATTATATAATACAGGTGTTTACGTGGGATTGCTTTTAATGAACCTCAGAATCGAGATTAACATAGCAGCTTGCCTTTGCCACTTTCCTTTTAGGAATGACGTATCTGCTCGCCTTTGCCACTTTCCTTTTAGGAATGACGTATCGGTTTGACTTTGCCATATTTTGGTTAGAAGCCTACTCCTTCTTGCTCAATTTTCTTCTCTTCAACGTAACGGCAGGATTGGGTCCCTGTTCGTCATAACCATTTTAAGGTTATGTTTGTCTGTCTATGCATTATTAAGTATGCTGATACTTCTAATGCAACTTTCTTTTCTATCTTGCTTTCTAAAGTAAGTTACCTTCCTTTAAGGTTAAATTCTTTCTACTGTGATGATTATTTCCTAGTTTTGTATTTACTTTTTATGATTTTCGTTTGTTTTGGGATTCATTTTATTGTCTTAAATTTATTTTACAGGGAATCTTCTGGATTTTTACTAGTTAAAAGCACGTTACAAAATTTGCTGAAAATCATAATACAGTCATATTCATTAAAACTGTGAACTAAACAACTACACTGCTCACAAAAATTAGGGGATATTTTAAACTCTGCTATGTATGCTATGTGTTTCGTACCGCATTAGATGCAATAGCTTTCCTTTAGTCCCAGAGAAGTTAAACATGTGTTTGCAACACCCCTGCACATACACCACATGACGGAGGGCACTGTCCGTACTGTTGCTGTCAAAGGGTCACACGGCGGTGGTTTGTTGCTGAGGTCAGGGCCATTCCATTCCCGTTGTCAGTTAGTGAATGACGTGACTTAGGGACAGCAATGCCTCCACAACATGATTTACCTGAATTAATGGCTTGGAAGGCCATAGGACGGATGGAAGCTGGACAGACACAACAAGTTGTGGCTCGAGCCCTTGGGGTGTCTCAAAGTGTGATCTCAAGACTGAGGAATCGTTTTCAAACAACAGCTACTGTTCACAGAAGGGTAGGACAAGGTCACCCACGGGCAACAACAGCAAGGGATGACCGTTACCTCGTGTTAACGGCCCGCCTGAATAGACGACAGAATGCAACTCAACTGAGAAGTGCCTTTCTAACAGCAACAGGACGCAGAGTATCAACCCAAACTGTCCGTAACCGACTTCATGCACGTGGCTTCTATGCCCGTAGGCCCATTGTGTGTACCAGGTTAACTCCACAACACCGTACAGATCGTAGAAACTGGGTGGAGGAGCATCGTGGGTGGAGGCATGCCGAATGGAGCTCAGTTCTGTTTTCTGATGAGTCGCGATTCAACGTGGAATCGGATAGTCGACGTCATCGCATCTGGAGGGAACGTGGAACACGAAACAACCCATCTTTTGTACAAGAAAGATCCCCATATGGCGGTGGTGGGTTGCTGGTGTGGGCTGGAATTAGCCTGGGTGGACGTACGGACCTCTACATCATCCCACGTGGTAGTGTGACCTCTGTAAGGTATAGAGACGAGATTCTCCGACCTTTTGTCGTGCCGTATGCTGGTGTCATAGGTGCTTCCTTTGTGTTTATGGACGATAATGCACGACCCCACAGAGCTGGATTGGTGGATGATATGCTGGAGGATGAGGGTATCCAGCGTATGCAATGGCCAGCTTCCTCGCCGGACTTAAATCCGATAGAGCACGTGTGGGATGCATTAGGCAGGTGCATTGCAGGCAGACCAGCACCTCCCACAACTGTTCCACAGCTGCAGATTGCTCTTATGGACGAGTGGCCACGTATCCCCCAGGAACTAATTGAATGTCTCATTGCATCAATAGCACACAAGTGTGCAGCAGTGCTAGCCGTTCGAGGAGACCATACACAATACTGAAGAACAATATTTACCCATGGTCCACTATTATGGTAGTGTTAATGTTGCTTTGTTTGTTTGTTTGTTTGCCACATTCTCTTCATTCATGTCATTTGAGATAAACACTCATCAGGGGCTCTCGGGAATCATGGGCTGCTTTATCTGTCAGTATAGCATTATGTAAGTAATAAATGGTTGAAAAACGAAATGATCTCGTATATAATTGGACCATTATGAGCTGACCTTACAATAACCTCTAATTTTTGTGAGCAGTGTATTTCTAATAATAATGTAAAAGCAATAACTGCAATAACAATACAACAGAAAACGTTTGTAATAGGCTACACTATGGGTTCTTCAGTTCCTCATTCGACATCATCGCCTTCCGTTGCGCATGCGACACATGTTGAAACTGTGTGCTCCTTGCAGATGTATGAGTGGCATGTGCTGCACTGGGTTTGCGCCAATCACAGTAGGTCCGGTTTCCCGCCTTGATACTGCAGACTGTTCACATTCCACTTCAGTTGGGTTACTGAGCTCTTTTAGAATGCTGCCCATTCCCATCTTCATCTCCCCGGATAGGCAATAAATTGTTTCTCGATATTGTAAATATTCTAGACACAGTTCCCATGAGAGCTCCTTCAGAAATTGTCGTCGAATTATGGTTGTGTATTTTCCCTTACGGCAATGAATGCGTTTATCCCAGCAACATTCAATAACCCATGGAACACAGCGAGAGGCCATCGATAGCTAGTCCTTGAAACTGAATAGGTCCCTTTCAGTTCATCGACAGTATCCACGCCTCCCTTGTCATGTTATAGAATGCTAGAAGTACAGGCTTCCTAGATTCTCCGGAACTCTTATCGATTGTGTCAGAATCATGGAAAGTGGAAATCAATAGGATGGCCTTATTTTTCTTGGAAGCATGAGATAGCTACGTACAGTCAACTCTAAATCCAAAAGTACTGCTGTTGACTGGCATTTTTGGTGCAATAAATATTGGAGGAATCTCTTACATTATCGGAGTGTTCCGACAAGATTGTTAGATGGTGGTATTCAAGAAGAGAGATGGCCAGGGGGAAGGACATACCGTCACATTCCTCCCACTGCCTGACATTGGCTCTAGTATTCTCTTAATAATGGTACGTGGTGAATTTTCACTAATAAAGGGTCCTTCTGGTTGTTGACCGGGATAAATTTCCATATGAACTGTGTAATATGTTCTGGCACAAACTTAGGTAAAAATTGTTTTTGCCATACTTGGCCGGTTTGGTTGGTATAAATTGACAAAAAACGAATTACCCTTCAAACGATTTGAGCATTTCGTCCACTGTACAATATTCACCAGGTGAATATGCCTGCGAGCATCGATAATCAGATGCCTGAAATATCTCACGGATTTTAGAAATACGATCTGATCGAGTTCTCTTATCTCTGTCATGAACGTTATCGAATCTCATAGCTCTAAGCAAAAATTTGAAGCGACGCAGATTCATAGTCTTTCTGAATATTTCTACACCCGTCCAATCTGTTGCCCCACACGTCTTCAAGATTTTGATGCGATGAACGAAGAACGCCAACAAGGTAAAGCAGCTCAAACACGGCTTCCAATTCTCAAACATCTGTAGAAGGAACATCACATTCTCGTGTGAAGTTCACTCGTCTTTGTTCAATCCACATATTTGTAAATCCCCCAATCCTTTCGATTTAGGAGTCTGGAAAATAAATACTCCAAACTTCTATCGGAGAGCGAGCAGGTAGGTGAGAAATTAGATTGTGTGGGCGTGTCCTTCCCCTCCGTTGAGAGGAATGTACTTGCCATGTTGTAACACCTCATTTAACCATGCACGCTGGTCCAGTGTTACTAGTATTTCTTCTGGTAGAGGCTCAAAATGGTGCGTTTTCTGTGTGTTGTATCGTATTTGAATTATGCAACAGGTTACCACAATATTCTTCATCCACATATTCCTCTGAGTCTTTGTTCTGTTCACTGCAGGCCAAGTTGTCCTCTGCATTTCCATCATCATCTTCTTCAAACTCTCCTGCTCCCTGTTCTACGTCAAACAGTTCCCTTCGTAAAACTCAGCATGCACTCCGAGTACTTCGTTTCTGTTCCGCTCTTCTTTCTTCACACTCTCTAAGAGCGTCCTAATTCTATCTTCTTCTTCGAAATCCTTCATAAAATGCAAAACTCAACAGGTCGCGTGTGGTGGAAAAGACCTGGTCTGGTATAATTGGTGAATAGTTTAACTTACCACGCAATATTGGACTAGCAGACAGCTGGAAACTGTTGTTGATACTCTTGTAACTGTTTCCCTTTACCTTCTAAGTATGAAATTGATTTGATAATTGGGCGCCAAGGAGCCAACATCCAGTTGAAACCTTAAATGTATATGTATATCAACCCCTAAATTGCGTAGAACACATGAGATACTCTTCGAAATCAGACCGTGGTATGATTGCATCATTAACCCTGATAACATTTGCATTGGGAGAAGGTTTTGTCTTATATATATAGCTGCCTACTGGAATTAAAGATTGCATAAATAAAGCCTTAATATACACATTAAAGATTGCATGTTGAATAAAATAAGTTTAATAATCAAAGAACAAGACTGTGGTAAATTTAATAATAATAAAAAGGAGCTTAAAGATTTTACCATTACCACATGAAAATTACGTGAAATTGGAGGTCGGATGAATTTATGATTATTACCAAGCCGTGAAGTTACTGAATTTACGGTGACAAATAATGAAAAAAGAGAGATTGTGTGGATATGCGGCAGTTCCGCTCACCATTGGAGATACTTTCTTCCACGTACTTCTCGCTTCACGAGAGATTGCTGTACCTTGTTGGTCGGCGTCATCTTCTTCGTTTCTTGATGCAGTAGCGAATTAATGAAAGTTTGAATACTGTTTAGTGGTGGATCTAAGTCCCAAAGCCACTTATACGGTCTGCCTATTCACAACAGCTCGTGTAATACCCATGACGAATTTGTCAGTGGAGTATACCAGTAAGAAATCGTTCACCATGGAACACAAGTAATACGTCCGGAGACTAATGCGAAGATAATGTTCTCTGAATCTAAGTAACGGTCCGTCCATTACGGAACGAAAGTAGTACGTAAGTCCACTCTGAACAAAAGTTATAAAGTTAGTCCTCTCTTCTCACTATAAGCACTTGGCACGCTTCCCCTTCCATCGTTCCACTCCTCGGTCTACTGCCTCGCCTGTAGACCAATCAGAGTGCGTCTTCATGCTACATGACACAGCTGGGTAACAGCTGCTCTTCCCTTGATTGGCTGAGATGTCCCACGCGCTTCTTCCCACGTTAAAGTTCATTGCTCTTGCCATGACGCCTCGATGTACAATTTCCACCCGACATATCGCCTTTTCATTTATCCGTACTGTTGAAGAAGATTCCTCGGTTTCGACATCTAGTTGTTGTTCTCAAAGGCTATTCCTGGAGCCGTACTTCTCGATGTCGCAAAACTCTCAACTAGTCCTAACTGAATATAAAATCCGTACTCTCCGCAATCAAATAATTTACTTGTATAATGGACATCGGAATAATCCGATTGATAGGTTTTCTATCAAATAGAAAACACTATCTGTAATAGTTATAAAATTCAAATGCTGCAAAATAAAATATGACATAAATAATAATAATTCTAAATTAAATTCACTTGGCAGAATACATTGCCGCGTTAAAACAAACATTAATTATGTTCCATCTGACTTATGTCAGTGGCGTAAATAACCTTCGAGAAACAGGTTACACTCTCCGTGACAATTAGATGAAATATGGTGGTGGGGCATGCAGCAAACAACAATGGTGACGTGAATAACACAAACCTGGTCTAAGAGACCGCAACGCGACCTCTCCCGGGTTAAGTACTGTATGTTCGAGTAGAAGGTCTCGGCATTTCATCAGCTCGCACTACCATTATTGCTATACGCACCAGTCATAACGCTGTCAATAAGCTTGTTAGTTGTTAACATTCCTCAAGTCAGCTACTATGCTTAATGTCTCAAGCTATGCCTCAACTTTGGAGAGAGCAAGTTGTTACTAAAAGCAAAATTGTGTTTAAGAAAACACACAAAAAGTGAACTGTCAGTTCAGAGATTAAAAAATAGGAACTTACCGTATGAAGAGAGCATCAAGGACCTTAACACTGGTAGCTAGATGACAGGTGATCCACTAAGACTGATATTACTGGAAGTTCTCGTTGCGGGTGTATCCGTAGATTTATTTCCAACTAGTAATTTTAAATTACGGTTCAGGTAATTGGATATTGGAGTTTTAAGGGGCAGAACAGCGAGGTCACCTGCCCCTGAAGATTAAGGTAAGAGAGGTTCCACACCACTGATATCACTGGCAATGTCAGTGTCACTTTCGGAACTATAACTTGGAGAGCACTAAGGGCCAGTTGTACGAACTCGGGTTATACCTCGGCTAAAGTTATCTCCGTAGTTAGCGCAAAATTGAGTTGTGCGACATTGGTATAAGAGATAATCCCGGTATAAACGACGACATAGCTAACCGGGCATGGAATGGCGGGCTATCTTCTTATATAGTTCCCTCACTTTCCTGGTTAACGAGCGGCGACTCAAACGTAAGGCAGTAGCACGCGCCGACAATAACCATTGTTCGCTAGTGACCAATAGCTGATGGTTGTTGACCAATAGAATGCTTCCTCTATCACTCCACGTGGACTCTAAGTCCCTAGCTTGTGTCTCCGACAGGTATCAGTGTCCAATGTTGCACATAGTTCTGTCCAGTCTCGCTGCTTGTCCTCAGTGGCTACGGTGGAAATTTGACAACGCTGTGCCTCATGCTGGTGAACCGTTTTTCTTTTCCACCTGTAGTCTTCCCCTTTTTTCTCTTTTCTTCGGCGTGTCAATTATCGGAATTGTTCTCTTTTCTTCTTGGTTATTACTGGCCAGAATAGCCGAGCAGATCAGTGGACATTTCTATAATTACTGATCAAGGTTCGTTATAGTGATTTCTTGCTATGCCGAATCGTGATTAGTGACACCTCTTACCTTTTTATCTTCTTTTTCGTCATCTGTGACAACCCCTTGTTACTCTCTTGGCAGTCTTCTGTTTTTTTTCCCGTTCGTTTGTCTTTTTTATAAAGGTGCGCGTAGAGGTGCGAATCAAGTTCATTTAATGTAATTCCGTGATGCCGGATTAATGCTGATACCATCAAGGTAGGTTACGTATTTTTGTCTTTGCTCATTGTATGGAATACTAGGGCGTTTCGCCTATTCTAGTATGTCCATGGAGTATCTGTTTCGTTCCCGTTATTCTTTGACCCAATTTCATCGTATCTGTTTGTGTAGGTATTTGGTCCGGTTTACTGAGTAACGTGTGTTCAACAGTAAGACCTATGCCATATCTCTTACCTTTTTGTTTGCCTCTTATCTTAGGATTGCGTTTTCATATGCAAGTCCATGAGTTTGGCTTAATCCCTTCCTGACGTAACTTATTTTGATGGGTATCTTTTATTTTGTGTTGCAATACCTTTCTCGTAATTATTTTTAATATCGGTTACTTGCCCCTTTTTGTGTTTATTCTTTTACGTCATATCTACGCGCTTTTATTAATAATCCATCCCCCTCGCACTCCCTCGTCTCCTTCAGGGCTATTTGAGCTACCGTTCGCTCTTTGACGGTAGACTCACTTTGCCGTGTCCGTACATTTACTGGCACGTTAAAGATCCCCTTCGGGGCAAAATTCCGGCACCCCGGCGTCTCTAAAAGCCAGTGTAGTTAAAAGGGACGTAAAACCAATAACATTATTATTATTATCTTTGTCTAGCCCTTTTAATCTTTATTTTTCACTATGTAATTTTACTATTTACGAGTATACTTTCCCGGATGTGTTCCCCCCTTTATCGTTTCTCCCTATCGATCTTGACATTTACGTTTCGGTCCTTTCGACCGTTATTTTACCTAGTATCACATGTTTGTCGTCCACTTAACTTCATTCATAGCATGTAATGCTTCCTCGTCATTCCTTGATGTTATCTCATCTTTGCCTATGAGTTGAGTATGTGTACCTTTATTTCTTTAGGCTAAGCTAAACTAGGCCCATAATGTATAGCGCATTCGAATAGAACTTGCATTCACATGGCAGTGAATGTACGTTCAATCCATCGCCTCTGATATATTCATAACCTTAGTCCGGTTAAATGGGTCCAGCGCCAGTCTAATCGGTACACACTTCCACTGTGAACTACATCTTGCGAAAGGCCAGACGGCACAAATGGTAGGCAGAGCCTGGTCGCTATTCGAATGTATCGCTCTACATGTAACTATACCTAGTTTCATTCCCCAAAATGACATAAGAGGACCGCTTAGCCCACAAATACGTCCAACTGTATGTGTAAGTTGGCAATATGGTACTTATCGTTTGTTTTTTGTTTTTCATGTGTCGAGACAAAAAGATGGCTGGAGATTGTTGTTGAAAAAAAACCTGTTGTGGATTTGGTAAGAAGTTTGTAAAAATTATCATCCCGGTGATAATTTCTTGCCGTAGCAAACTCATTTGGGCTTCGTTGTCAAAGGCAAGGCCTGTATTGGTTGTTGGTTGGTTCCTTAGTTTAGGGGCTGCGACAACGCGGTCATGTAGCCCCGTGTACTTTGGGTGTGTGTAGAATCTGTCTGATAACCGGTGTTAATTGTGATGATTGTATTAGTGTGTGTATCTGTTTTTTAATTCAAGTAGGGACTGCAACTTTGAATTTTCAAATAGTTCCTACTTTTGCCGCCACCGTCAACGACTACTAGGCCTAGTTCAGAACTAGCTACTAGACGCCACCGCAGTCGGCTCTTGGCAACGAACGTAGCAACCTAAGAGCGTTGTTTACATTCTTAACCTATCCAATTTAGTTTCACACAGGTGTAATTAGTGGAAAGATCTTTAACATGCCGTAAATCTATGACATGGGACCGCCGGCTTTACTTCCCCTCCGAAGGAAGGCATACTGAGGGATTTTTAACGCTCTTAAAAAATCCGACGACTTCGGCCGGATTTGAACCCGCTATCTTGGGCATAGAAGCTCAGCATGCTACCAACTACGCCACCGAAGCCGCCGTAAGGCCTGTATCAGTTATATTTTCGTGCCTTTTCTGCGAGTGTAATAACAAATATGAATAACGACATCAAGTGTGAAATCGAGTCGCCTACTAATAGTGATGCGTTTAACCAACACCAATGCTTCGACGAAACTTGATTGGTTGGAATTCGACCCCCTAGTTTCTACATTGCCTATTCCGACAGCACATAACTCAAATTTCCATAGTGGAAATGTTGGTAACATCGTGAACAAATGGAATGTCCGATATTCGGGAGAGGAAGGCACTTCCTCGGTATTTGAATTTACTACACGTATTGAAGAATTGTGTGCATGCTATGGTTTGGTTCCTGACAGTGTTGTTCAATGCCTCCCTATGCTATTATGTGGGAACGCTTTAAAATGGTACCGTCTAGTCCAGTATCCCTTCAGTTCATGGGTTAGTTTCGTGAATGCTTTGAAAAGGAGATTCACGCCATCTGAATTTGAGCATGCCTTAAAGCATGAGATTTTCTCCCGTACCCAAGCTCTCGGGGAGAATATTGATGATTATGTCACAGCGATACGTATCCTAATATCTCGTCTTCCAGTTCCACTGTCTTCTAGTGAAACTATTAATACGGTTTATTGTAATTTACATCCCTCTTATAAACAGTTTATTCGCCGCTCTTCAGTAGTAGATACTGAAGATATTCTTATTCAAGGGCGTGAATTTGAAGCAACTGCCCGACTGTGTAATCGATATATCCCCCCTCCACAGCCTTCTGAATGTATATTCCCTTAATTAGCGTTCAACACGAATGAGTGTAGTAATAAGATCGATATGTCTGCATGTGGGGAACGTGGCAATAACACTACTCCAGCTCCTTGGTCGACACGACACTGCAACAATCGAGGCAATACCTTCGCCTCTGTTAATTCACATAGAACTAATGTTCGCGTTAATGCTGTGAATCATGTCCAACGTAGTATCCCTCGTTCCCATAAACTTGATGTAAATGCCTCTCCTCATGTGAATGCTTCCACGTCCCCGGTTCGATGCTGGAACTGCTTAAAAGAGTCACATACCTACCGTGATTGTTTAGTACCGCTAAAAGGGAAGTTTTGTTTTGGGTGTGGTTTACAAGGAGTAATCAAACCAATCTGCCCTCGTTGCAATGCTAATAATCCCTTGGAAAACTAGTGAAGCTTTGCGATGACGAATCCTATCGTGAGGCTAAGAAGATTTGTTTCAGAAGACTACGCTTCGGTGACAACTGATTTTCTTTCCATCAGTAAGATAGGTTCAATACAGGAATACATGCCATTACTTTTCAGGTAATTGACTAGGTCTTGGTGAGCTCCATTCTGTGAGCAATGCAGGAGCGTACCGTGGAACTTGTAAGTAATGACTGCCTGCAGCAAGTACCTTCTTCTTCTCTTGAATGTGCATTTTTCTTGTGACATGTTTTTCAGCTTATTTCTTCAAGTTTACGTGCGATGGCGCAAGATGGCATTGCTATCAATTATAATTATCTACTTCTTTTCAGGTTATTACTTCGAATAATATTTAAATAGATGACGTCTAGTCATTTTTCCTCGTCCCTAATTAATCTTTGTCGGAGTATCGTGGTAGTCGCCACTCAACTTTATCCCTTTATTAGAATAAGATAATATCGCTCTCTATTAATCGTTCTTTCTTGTTTTAGTTAATTATCATATCTGCTCTCTGACATCCTACCTTGAGAGATTATGGAAGACAGCTTTTGTGTACTTATATTTATTATATATTGTAAATCTCTAACTTTGTAACTTTTGTAAGATATTTTGGCGAGGAAGCTAGAGTTTTTATTTTATTTTAACTATTTTGTTTCATCTGGTTTAAATTAAATTCTTATTGTGAAATTTTCGTCTTTCGATTCTTATATTTATCTTCATTGAAGTACACTCTCTTGAGTCCTCCACGTCTTCCCCCCCTTACTTCTAGGCTCCCTCCCTGTCACATTTTCGTGATGTAACTTTTTTTAAATCCCTTCTCCCTTCCTTGTGTTTGTTTCGTTAAAATTTTTGTTCGTCTATTTTGGTGGACGCAACAAAAATTTTGGGGGAGTGCGTGGGAATCTGAACCGTTTTTCTTTTCCACCTGTAGTCTTCCCTTTTTTTCTCTTTTCTATGGCGTGTCAATTATCGGAATTGTTCTTCTTGGTTATTACTGGCCAGAATAGCCGAGAAGATCAGTGGACATTTCTATAATTACTGATCAAGGTTCGCTATAGTGATTTCTTGCTATGCCGAATCGTGATTAGAGACACCTCTTACCTTTTTATCTTCTTTTTCGTCACCTGTGACAACCCCTTGTTACTCTCTTGGCAGTCTTCTGTTTTTTTCTATCCTGGTAGGACCTTTATGTTTATGCGCCCGCTCTCATTTTCTATCCGTTTTTTCCCGTTCGTGTTTTTTTATAAAGGTGCGCGTAGATGTGCGAATCTAGTTCATTTAATGTAATTCCGCGATGCCGGATTAATGCTGATACCATCAAGGTAGGTTACACATTTTTGTCTTTGCTCATTGTATGGAATACTAGGGCGTTTCGCCTATTCTAGTATGTCCATGGAGTATCTGTTTCGTTCCCTTTATTCATTGTCCCAATTTCGTCGTATCTTTTTGTGTAGGTATTTGGTCCGGTTTACTGAGTAACGGGTGTTCAATAGTAAGACCTATGCCATATCTCTTACCTTTTTGTTTGCCTCTTATCTTAGGATTGCGTTTTCATATGCAAGTCCATGAGTTTGGCTTAATCCCTTCCTGACGTAACTTATTTTGATGGGTATATTTTATTTTGTGTTGCAATACCTTTCTCGTAATTATTTTTAATATTTGTTACTTGCCCCTTTTTGTGTTTATACTTTTACGTCATATCTACGCGCGCTTTTATTAATACTCCATCCCCCTCGCACTCCCTCATCTCCTTCAGGGCTATTTGAGCTACCGTTCGCTCCTTTGACGGTAGACTCACTTTCCCCGACTCTTTGTCTAGCCCTTTTAATCTTTATTTTTCACTGTGTAATTTTACTCTTTACGAGTATACTTTCCCGGATGTGTTCCCCCCTTTATCGTTTCTCCCTATCGATCTTGACATTTACGTTTCGGTCCTTTCGACCGTTATTTTACCTAGTATCACATGTTTGTCGTCCACTTAACCTCATTCATAGCATGTAATGCTTCCTCGTCATTCCTTGATGTTATCTCTTTGGCCAATACATTACCTCCTCTTTGCCTATGTGTTGAGTATGTGTACCTTATTTAGTCTTTATTTCTTTAGGCTAAGGTAAACTAGGCCCATATTGTATAGCGCATTCGAATAGAACTTGCATTCACATGGCAGTGAATGTACGTTCAATCCATCGCCTCTGATACCTTCATAACCTTAGTCCGGTTTAATGGGCCCAGTGCCAGGCTAATCGGTATACACTTCCACTGCAAACTACATCTTGCGAAAGGCCAGACGGCACACTGGGAAAGCCTTTTCCCCAGGTGCCATGGAATGTAAACATATCCGCCCAGCTAGATTTCAAAGGCGAGCCGCACGTTAACCAGGAAAGTGAGGCAACTATACCAAGTATATATATGGCGGACGGGAGAGACCGCAATAACATCCGAAGTTAAATCATCGCAAACTCTTAATTCCAGTGAACTATTCATAAATGTACATAAGAGTGTATAAATTTAACAGAAGCACAATAATTACATATAGTATACATTTTTACAGAAATATTATCAAAGCAAGCCAGTGACATTACGTATGTAAGCATCATATGCATAGTATTCAGCTTCAAACACCATGTCGCAGTGGTCCAATGGTTATCATGCGACGACGAAAAATCGTATTTTTTTTCGGATCGAATCCCACCAGTTCCACCTTTTTTGCTTATTAGTTTTTGTTTTTATGTTATGCTTGGATTTTCTGCATGATCTTTTATATGTACCGGTAATCATTTGTGGTGATCCTAGGTTCAAAAGGGTATTAATAATAACTAACATTTGTAGGTTACAGAGACTCCTACTAGTTTCTTTCTGTTTGTAATTATTTTTATTTTTATCTGGTTGCCGGCCATGGCCACTTATTGGTAGGCCACCACAGAGAGTCTTGTGTGTCCAGTGCCTTGAGATTCTTTGGTGGTGGGCAGCCGGTGGGTGGACCAGGTGGCTTTGACTAATGGGCAAAGGTTCCTTGACTTGGCAAGGTTGCCATGGGAATGTCGTTGAGAATTGTCATGCGGAATGGAAGAGTTGGTTTTAGAAAAATGGGAATGAATTATGGATAGAGTTGAAATGATATGGTATTGAGGCTGGTTTTTGAAGAGATAATGTTATATGTTGACAATCTGGAGAAGTGGAACTGGTGTCTGGCAAGAAGAAGGACAGAAAGAGACTTTTAAGAAAATGCAAGAAGAGAGGAATGGAGTAGAGAAATATTATAATATTGTGAAAAGCCCCTTTTCCTAATGAATTATTGATAGTGTGGAGGATATAGTATGGAAGCTGGCTGATGTTGACAAGCAAGGTATTGCTAGTTAATGATTGCTAGAGATCAAACCCTTGAAGAAGGATTATTATTAATAAATAGTGTGTGAATTGTGAACTTGGTGTACTGTCTTTGTGGATTCATTTTAAGCTAGTGTTATAGCCCCACTACCCTGAGGAGACAAATATCATATATATTACATATTCAAGAGAACAATCATGCTGGAGATGCCAGGAAATAATGTAGAAAGTGATGCAGAGGCTCACTTAATAGAAATAATATTTCTGCCAAGAAGATCAGACAGTGGCCGGATCATTTTCAGAACTGTGACGAAAATTAATTCTCTGAACGGTTCAGACCGAAAAAGGCACAGTTTTGAGGTTATTAGATCAAATTATCGATCGGCTCGAACAGATGGTGTTATGTCGTGGGAGATACAAGATAAATAACATACACTTGTTAATATAACACAACGGTTTATTAAACACTAGTCGATACACAATGTGAACTAACTTGAGCGGAATTGACGTCTACAGTCCGCGGGTGCATATATACATAGTAGCTGGAAAGTTCCAGAATCGAATGTTCCAGATTGGAATGTTCTCGGCATAGTGACTAGAATGTTCGTGTTAACTCAAGTAGCCTAAATACACAACACTGACTAGAATGTCCATGTTAACATAGCACTTTCTAGAATGTTCATGTAAATACACAACATTTCCTCCCTCATTTAAATGGATGATTTAGGAATCAGGAGAGATCTCAACGGTGGTCGGCGCTGGCGAGTACTCCTGCGGGGAATAAAAGGGGTTTGCGAAATAGGCGGTGCCCTGTCTACAGGTGTAGCTGGTGTGGCTGGTGGTGTTTGGGCTGTTGCTGGTGTCTCGGTGAAGCGAACTCGTCTCAGGTTCGGTTGCTCAATGGCTGGTTCTTGATCATTGGTTGACTCTCGACCGTTGGTCGGTCCTTGATCGTTGTCCAAGTTGGTTTTGCCTTTGTTGGTGTCAGCAAACGATCTGATCTGATAAATGTGGCACTTGAATCGTTTTCCCTGGTAGCTGATCTCGTAGTGAAGGTCACCAGTGCGTTTCACAATTGTTCCAGGGAGCCACTTGTCCAGCTTGATATTGCCAGACAGGAAGTAGACTTTCTGTCCAGGTTCCAGAGTGCGGAATGTTGAGCTCATTTCAGCTCGTTGTTTTTCTGTAACCTTCGTGTGGACGTCATCAGGTCTGGTCAAGTTGAGTCTCGTGCGGAGATCTCGTCCCAAGAAAAGCTGGGCTGGATATTGGCCAGTGGTGGAGTGTGGGGCCTTGCGGAATTGACGGAGGAACTCGTTCAGGTTGGCGCGGAGCGTTCCCTTAGTTGTCTTCATCGCATAGAGGGCGTCCTTCACCGTTTGAACATAACGTTCAGCTTGGCCATTGGTTGAGGGATGGTATGGCGCTGACAACTTGTGATATTACACACCAATGTTTCTTAGGAAGGTCTTTAACTCGTCTGAGACGAATTGTCGGCCGTTGTCGGAGACGATGGTGACTGGCTCGCCATACGCCGTGAACAGGTCATCCATGATGGAAATTGTTGCGGCTGATGTTGTTGATGTTATGGGTTTGACCTCGAGCCACTTGCTGTATGCGTCGACAACAATGAGCAGCATGGTGTCAGCCACTGGGCCCGCGTAGTCAATGTGGATCCGTTCCCATGGTGCTTTCGGGTATTCCCAGTGGTGATCTCGGAACTTGGGTGGCGCATGCGCATGAGCTGCACACACGGCGCAAGCCTTGGCGAGAGACTCAATGTCGTTGCCGATTCCAGGCCAGAACACAAAGGAACGTGCCATGCCTTTCATCTTGACTATCCCCAGGTGAGCCACGTGCAGGTCGTTGAGGATAGCGTCTCGCAGTGAAGGAAGGACAACAACTCGATGCTCGAACATCAGACTGTTTTCGGCGAGGGTGTACTTCGCTTCTGGTGCCTTGTAATGCTGGCGGGTGAGGTCTTGCCCTGCTTCGATGATCTGGACAATTTTGCCCAGATGTGGACCTTTCCTGGTCTCACGTGCGATTGATTCTGCCCTAACTGGTAGCTGTTGGATCTGATGGACTGCAAAAAAGTCAAAATCATCAAAACTGTCCGTCTCTTCCTCCTGTGGAGGAAAGAAGTTTCTGATGAGGTTAACTGTTGTTGGTAGGTGAGCTCGGGAGCAGTAGTCAGCGTTGGCGTTGGCTTTGGATGTCTTGAAGATGACGTCGTATTCCAAGTGTGCTAGGTAGTCGGCATAATTGGCCATGCGACTGATGCACAGGACCGGTAAAGACTTCTCAGGGTGCAGGATCGGTGTGAGAGGCTTGCGATCAGTGATGAGAGTAAAGTGGCGAGCATAGAGATAATTAAAAAACTTCTGTACAGCCCAAACAATGGCCAGTGCTTCCTTATCGATCTGAGGGTACCTTTGTTCCGTTGCTGTCATTGTTCGACTGGCGTAAGCAATTGAACGTTCTTGCCCGTTGCTGAGCCGGTGTGACAATACTGCGCCCAGGCCGGTCTTGCTAGCGTCCGTGACCAACAGGAGTGGTAACGCTGGGTCATACGGCATGAGTACCTGGGGCGAGGTTAGGTCGTTCTTGATGTCTTTGTATGCCCTGTCGCCTTCTGGTGTCCAGATGAGAGGGTCCTTGAGCAGCATGTCTCTGAGTGGTCTGTCTCTGGTGGACAAATCGGGGATGAACGAACTGTAGTAGGTTGCTTTACCAAGAAACAGTTGGAGTTCACTGGTGTAGTTGGTTTCGGTGCATCACGTACAGCTCGGATGAGTGCATCCGACTTGTGGATGCCTGACGCATCGATTTTGTGGCCAAGGGCTTCCAGAGAAGTTTGAGCGAAAACGCATTTGGCTCGGTTGAGCTTGAGGTTGTGTTGCCGAAACCGTTCCAGAGTGGTGCTGAGGGCCTGCATCAGATTTTCAAAGCTATCAGCAAAAACTATACTGTCATCGAAAAATCTTACGATGTTTGGCAGACCATGCAGTACTGTGTCCATTCGCCGCTGCCAGATAGCGAGGATGTTAGCTGCTCCATATACTGCTCGCGTTGGGCGGATCAGACCGTGAGTTGGCGTGTTAAGCGTGAGAGCATGGCTGAACTCATCGTCGACCTCGAGATGAGTGTACGCGTCGGAGATATCCAGATGGCAGAAGAGAGTGGCGCCGCGCATTCGGTTGAACAGATGTTCCACCCTGGGAATCGGATGTTCATCGATGATGATCCGTGGGTTGAGAGTAGGCTTGTAGTTGCCTGTGATCCTCAGTTTGCCGTTCTTCTTGGCGACGACGTGCGTTGTCGATGCCCACTCAGAGTAGTCCACTCTTTTGTAGAATCCAGATGCAATTTTATTGTCAATTTCCTTGGCATAGGCATCGCGGAGGGCAACTGGTACGTCTCGAGCTCTGGCGAAAACAGGTGTGGCTCCAGCCTTCAGGTGCATCTTCGCTGGGGGACCTGAGATCTTCCCGGGGGTGTCGCTGAACACATCCTGGTAGCGAGCTGCTTCTGTTGTTCCAAGGTCAGAGCCTGCTTGTCTGAGAGCTTGTGGATTGGGTCGGGTTTTGCGAAGAGGTGACCAAAGTCGATCTCCCGTACAAATTCTGAAATCCACTCTCGGCCAAAGAGCGATTCGACTTCATCGTCAACCACGTAGAGATTCAGGTTCCTGGTTGTGGTTCCGATGGTGGTGCACACCGACGTTTTGCCAATGCATTTCATCGGATGGCCAGTGTAACTGACGAAGTTACGATCGTTTCTCTGCAACACAAAACCTGGTTTGATCATACTTGTCTTTGATTTGCTCATGGTTGAGCAGGGGGCGCCGGTGTCGAGTTCCATTTTGACGGTGGTTCCCTCTATGTTGACATCAACCAGTGGCTTAGGTGCTGCGTTGACCGATCCGATGACCTCGATTTTGCTGAGGTAGTCCACAACGTCGAGGTTTTCTGCTGGAAGCTCTTCTTCGGTCACATGGTTTGTTGTTCGACGTTTCCTCGATTTCGATCGGCAAACTTTTCTGATGTGACCTTTCTTGCCACACTTCAGGCACTCTGCGTTCAGGAACCTACACTGACTACGAGTGTGTGCTTCACCGCAACCTGCACATGTTGATTGGTTGTCCTGGGATGCACTGTGGTTTGCCTGGTGTGGACTGGTTAGGTTGTAAGACCCTTGACTTCGATGAGCTGACTTGCTGCGTGGCGGCTGCTGGTTGATGTTCTTCCTGGACAGAGGCTTCTCGTAACCAATCCGATTGGTTGATTCAGACTTAGCGGCAGCTGTTTTGACCTCGTCGGTATTAATGCGAGTAAATTCGATTGCGTGCGCGATTTCATATGCTGCGGTGAAGTTCTCTTGTTGTTTTGCAATAATCTCGTCGCACATTTCTCGTGATTCCAAATCTGCGAGCATTTGTTCAATTAACATGCGATCAAGAAATGTGCCATACTCACAAAACGTTGCAGCCTGCCGCAGTCTTAAGGTGAAGCTAGCGATGGTTTCTCCTTGCTTCTGCATTACACTGCGAAATTTGATGCTCTCGTCAAACTTGTTGCGTGTGGCGTCAAAGTGGCCTTTCAGCTTAGATTGAATCTCGTTGTATGACAGAGTTTCCGGATCATTAGGACTCACCAAGATCTTCAGGGCATCATTGAGTTCAGATCCCATGTAAACCCGTGCAAAATATGCGTGTTGATCCGCGGGTACCTTGCCCAAGTTGAGCGCCCAGGTAAAGAGAGTGAAATAGTCGGCTACAGTCGTCCCGTCGGTTGTACGATACGGTTGCATTGTGAATTGTGGCGGTCGAGGCTGTGATGATGACGTTGCTGAACTTGTCTGTCGGATAGCGGCAGCGATGATTGCCGAGAATTGTTGGAGTTGCTCAGAGGTTAAGTCCAGCATGGTGAAGATGAGTGGAGAACAGTATATCTAACACGCACTTGTGATGAACTTAGTTCGGTGCAAACACTTGCGTTGAGGTTAGAAAGTTCACTCGGTTTAGTTTCCAACACGCACTGCGATGAACGTCGTTCGGTGCAACACTTGCGTTGAGGATAGAAAGTCACTCGGTTTCACAACGTTATTTATCTTATCCCACTTCTGACACCACTGTTATGTCGTGGGAGATACAAGATAAATAACATACACTTGTTAATATAACACAACGGTTTATTAAACACTAGTCGATACACAATGTGAACTAACTTGAGCGGAACTGGCGTCTACAGTCCGCGGGTGCATATATCAGGGTGTCTACCGGTAACGAAAGTAACGAAAGTAACGAAAAAGTAACGAATTTTACAAGTGGGTAACGAAAGTAACGAAAAAGTAACGAATTTTACAAACGGGTAACGAAAATTTTCTGAAAGCGGGTTGAATCATTTGAACTCGCGCCGCTAGGCTCAGAGATTGCGATTGAGCGAGTTTCACGCAAGCGGCGCCGCGCCTATTGCATAGTACTAAGCTATATTTCCCCGTGCCCGATCTGAAGAAAATACATATTGAGGATACCTTGAGTGGTATACATCGGTTCAATGTATATTTTCGGCATCAAGAAGACTTAAGTTTCGTGTGAAATATTTTTCTGTGTTACTGTATTAGGAAACCTGACTTTTCGCGAGACGTTTATTTGCGAATACTTCCGAAACTAAAAAGAAATCTCTTATTTCTGTTATTTGGAAACTATGTCAAATTGAAGTCCAGAAATAACGCGAAACAATTTAATGTCGTAACCTTGCTAAATGTTACCGTTTCGAAAAAAAAATGCGAAAAATCTTCGAAATACATATAACTTATTTAAAAAATATGTCTAGTAAATTTGCGACATCCAGTATGGTTAATTCGAAATTCCGTTATAAGTCGATATTTCCTTCGAACTTTCGTTCCATCGGATATAAAATCTAACCGATTATTTCGATAACTTGTAGATAATTCGTGGTTCTCAGTCGAAATAATACTTGCGCTCTTGTCGTATTATTCGTGCAATCCTCTCAGAATAATTCGTAATATTCGATACCGTACCTACTTCGAACATTCATCCTCCAAAATCGCATCCTCAAGACGGCCGGCTGACCGCACGACTTGCCTGCGGGAATCTCGTCAAACGGATCGAGATCGACGTCAGTTGCGTAAAATCATAAAGCCCGTCCCTTATCGTGAACTTGTGACAACGAGGACTGCGGGAATCCTGTCAAAGGTGATTGGTCACCCATCACGGGGCACCCATCACGAAACCTACTTGCCACTTTTCCCATGACCGTATACTTAAAAGCGTGCGAGGAGCGAGAAGTGCATCAACCCACTTAAAAATGACAGCCTACGTAGCTTCGAAATACTACTGGGTAATTCCTCCTCGTGATCCTCCCTGAACTGATGAACTCCCAACCACAGCATAGGGACAAAGGGAATCACGGCGCCGACCGAACAACATGTTCATAACTACTCGTGAATTTTAACCATGCCCAACCATGAGCTTGCCTCCGCCATTCTGTCAGGACAGATATACAGGCAGACAATCGTTGAACGGCCGGGTGCGGCGACGATTGCATAATACCTCGAGGACAACGTAAAACGGCCGAGAGCGGCAGCGATTGCGATACATCGCGATATTTCTCCGCATTCAATGACGAGGACAACTGTATTCTTGAGCAAGAGGCTCCGATTGCGTAATAATGCTATATTTTCTTGTACCCGACCTCAAGGACAATGGAAATCTCGTCGAATGACTAAAAGTGACACTGATTATCTAAATCGTGATTTTTCTCCGTGTTCTATCGTGAAAACTACTGGAAGCTCATCAAACAACTGAGACCAGCGCCGATCGTGTAACATCTCGATATTTCTCCGTATTTGACTGCGAAGACAGAATTCGGTGACGATCGCGTAACATCGCATACATTTTTTCGCGACCTATCGCGGGGACGAAGGAAATCTCGCCAAATGGTCAAGAGCAGAGAAACCTCTTGGTACCGTAATTATAACAACATATTGTGCACAAGGCGACATATTAGCTGAAACAACTCATTGGATATTAAATATCTAGTATATATTTATTATTTTTTAAATTTTTATAACATTATGTGAATTTCATTTAAAGCGACTTCGGTGGAGTAGTTGGTAGCATGCTGAACTGCTGTGCCCAAGATAGCGGGTTCAAACCCAGCCGAAGTCGTCGGATTTTTTAGGAGCGTTAAAATCCCTCAGTATGCCTTCCTTCGGAGGGGAAGTAAAGCCGGTGGTCCCATGTCATAGATTTATGGCATGTTAAAGAACCTTCCACTAATTACGCCTGTGTGAAGCTAAATTGGATAGGTTAAGAACGTAAACAACTCTCTTAGGTTTCTACGTTCGTTGCCAAGAGCCAACTGCAGTGGCGTCTAGTAGCTAATTTCTGATCTAGGCCTAGTAGTCATTGACGGTGGCGTTTGGCGGCAAAAGTAGGAACTATTTGAAAAATTGTAAGTTGCAGTCTGTACTTAAATTAAAAAACAGATACACACACTAATACAGCCATCACAATTAACACCGGTTATCAGACAGATTCTACACACACCCAAAGTACACGGGGTTACATGACCGCGTTGTCGCAGCCCCTAAACTGACGAACCAACCAACCAAAGCCGGCGGTCCCATGTTATAGATTTATGGCATGTAAAAGATTCTTCCACATACTAAACTAGTGTGAAGCTAAATTGTTATGATAGATTTCGTCGGAACGCTCTATCAAAGTTCCAACATTCACCACTAGGTATCATTGATATCTGGTAGCAACATGAAATTGAACAGAACTTGTAGCTCACCCTAAGGGTGTCCGCTGGAAGCAGCTACAGACTCAGGCGAGCTGAACATGTCCTCGGACACTCCCGGTACTAAAAGCCATACGATAAATAAAATACCTCTTTAAAAACAGTTCATTGTTGTTTTTCTTCACTGCGTGATGAGCGTCTATGCTTGCAGACCACAGACGTATCTTGAATTCAAAGGTAACTAAAATTAACTAAAAGGTACCTAAAAAGTAACTAATTTTTACTTTATCCTTACAGTAGACACCCTGATATATACATAGTAGCTGGAAAGTTCCAGAATCGAATGTTCCAGATTGGAATGTTCTGGGCATAGTGACTAGAATGTTCGTGTTAACTCAAGTAGCCTAAATACACAACACTGACTAGAATGTTCATGTTAACATAGCACTTTCTAGAATGTTCATGTAAATACACAACATTTCCTCCCTCTTTTAAATGGATGATTTAGGAATCAGGAGAGAATCTCAACGGTGGTCGGCGCTGGCGAGTACTCCTGCGGGGAATAAAAGGGGTTTGCGAAATAGGCGGTGCCCTGTCTACAGGTGTAGCTGGTGTGGCTGGTGGTGTTTGGGCTGTTGCTGGTGTCTCGGTGAAGCGAACTCGTCTCAGGTTCGGTTGCTCAATGGCTGGTTCTTGATCATTGGTTGACTCTCGACCGTTGGTCGGTCCTTGATCGTTGTCCAAGTTGGTTTTGCCTTTGTTGGTGTCAGCAAACGATCTGATCTGATCAATGTGGCACTTGAATCGTTTTCCCTGGTAGTTGATCTCGTAGTGAAGGTCACCAGTGCGTTTCACAATTGTTCCAGGGAGCCACTTCCCTGGTAGTTGATCTCGTAGTGAAGGTCACCAGTGCGTTTCACAATTGTTCCAGGGAGCCACTTGTCCAGCTTGATATTTCCAAACAGGAAGTAGACTTTCTGTCCAGGTTCCAGAGTGCGGAATGTTGAACTCATTTCAGCTCGTTGTTTTTCTGTAACCTTCGTGTGGACGTCATCAGGTCTGGTCAAGTTGAGTCTCGTGCGGAGATCTCGTCCCAAGAAAAGCTGGGCTGGATATTGGCCAGTGGTGGAGTGTGGGGCCTTGCGGAATTGACGGAGGAACTCGTTCAGGTTGGCGCGGAGCATTCCCTTAGTTGTCTTCATCGCATAGAGGGCGTCCTTCACCGTTTGAACATAACGTTCAGCTTGGCCATTGGTTGAGGGATGGTATGGCGCTGACAACTTGTGATATTTCACACCAATGTTTCCTAGGAAGGTCTTTAACTCGTCTGAGACAAATTGTCGGCCGTTGTCGGAGACGACAGTGACTGGCACGCCATACGCAGTGAAGAGGTCATCCATGATGGAAATTGTTGCGGCTGATGTTGTTGATGTTACGGGTTTGACCTCGAGCCACTTGCTGTATGCGTCGACAACAATGAGCAGCATGGTGTCAGCCACTGGGCCCGCGTAGTCAATGTGGATCCGTTCCCATGGTGCTTTCGGGTATTCCCAGTGGTGATCTCGGAACTTGGGTGGCGCATGCGCATGAGCTGCACACACGGCGCAAGCCTTGGCGAGAGACTCAATGTCGTTGCCGATTCCAGGCCAGAACACAAAGGAACGTGCCATGCCTTTCATCTTGACTATCCCCAGGTGAGCCACGTGCAGGTCGTTGAGGATAGCGTCTCGCAGTGAAGGAAGGACAACAACTCGATGCTCGAACATCAGACAGTTTGCGGCGAGGGTGTACTTCGCTTCTCGTGCCTTGTAATGCTGGCGGGTGAGGTCTTGCCCTGCTTCGATGATCTGGACAATTTTGCCTAGATGTGGACCTTTCCTGGTCTCGCGTGCGATTGATTCTGCCCTAACTGGTAGCTGTTGGATCTGATGGACTGCAAAAAAGTCAAAATCATCAAAACTGTCCGTCTCTTCCTCCTGTGGAGGAAAGAAGTTTCTGATGAGGTTAACTGTTGTTGGTAGGTGAGCTCGGGAGCAGTAGTCAGCATTGGCGTTGGCTTTGGATGTCTTGAAGATGACGTCGTATTCGAAGTGTGCAAGGTAGTCGGCATAATTGGCCATGCGACTGATGCACAGGACCGGTAAAGACTTCTCAGGGTGCAGGATCTGTGTGAGAGGCTTGTGATCAGTGATGAGAGTAAAGTGGCGAGCATAGAGATAATTAAAAAACTTCTGTACAGCCCAAACAATGGCCAGTGCTTCCTTATCGATCTGAGGGTACCTTTGTTCCGTTGCTGTCATTGTTCGACTGGCGTAAGCAATTGAACGTTCTTGCCCGTTGCTGAGCCGGTGTGACAATACTGCGCCCAGGCCGGTCTTGCTAGCGTCCGTGATCAACAGGAGTGGTAACGCTGGGTCATACTGCATGAGTACCTGGGGCGAGGTTAGGGCGTTCTTGATGTCTTTGTATGACCTGTCGCCTTCTGGTGTCCAGATGAGAGGGTCCTTGAGCAGCGTGTCTCTGAGTGGTCTGTCTCTGGTGGACAAATCGGGGATGAACGAACTGTAGTAGGTTGCTTTACCAAGAAACAGTTGGAGTTCTTCTGGTGTAGTTGGTTTCGGTGCATCACGTACAGCTTGGATGTGTGCATCCGACTTGTGGATGCCTGACGCATCGATTTTGTGGCCAAGGGCTTCCAGAGAAGTTTGAGCGAAAACGCATTTGGCTCGGTTGAGCTTGAGGTTGTGTTGCCGAAACCGTTCCAGAGTGGTGCTGAGGGCCTGCATCAGATTTTCAAAGCTATCAGCAAAAACTATACTGTCATCGAAAAATCTTACGACGTTTGGCAGACCATGCAGTACTGTGTCCATTCGCCGCTGCCAGATAGCGGGGATGTTAGCTACTCCATATACTGCTCGCGTTGGGCGGATCAGACCGTGAGTTGGCGTGTTAAGCGTGAGAGCATGGCTGAACTCATCGTCGACCTCGAGATGAGTGTACGCGTCGGAGATATCCAGATGGCAGAAGAGAGTGGCGCCGCGCATTCGGTTGAACAGATGTTCCACCCTGGGAATCGGATGTTCATCGATGATGATCCGTGGGTTGAGAGTAGGCTTGTAGTTGCCTGTGATCCTCAGTTTGCCGTTCTTCTTGGCGACGACGTGCGTTGTCGATGCCCACTCTGAGTAGTCCACTCTTTTGTAGAAGCCAGATGCAATTTTCTTGACAATTTCCTTGGCATAGGCATCGCGGAGGGCAACTGGTACGTCTCGAGCTCTGGCGAAAACAGGTGTGGCTCCAGCCTTCAGGTGCATCTTCGCTGGGGGACCTGAAATCTTCCCGGGGGTGTCGCTGAACACATCCTGGTAGCGAGCTGCTTCTGTTGTTCCAAGGTCAGAGCCTGCTTGTCTGAGAGCTTGTGGATTGGGTCGGGTTTTGCGAAGAGGTGACCAAAGTCGATCTCCCGTACAAATTCTGAAATCCACTCTCGGCCAAAGAGCGATTCGACTTCATCGTCAACCACGTAGAGATTCAGGTTCCTGGTTGTGGTTCCGATGGTGGTGCACACTGACGTTTTACCAATGCACTTAATCGGATGGCCAGTGTAACTGACGAAGTTACGATCGTTTCTCTGCATCACAAAACCTGGTTTGATCATACTTGTCTTTGATTTGCTCATGGTTGAGCAGGGGGCGCCGGTGTCGAGTTCCATTTTGACGGTGGTTCCCTCTATGTTGACATCAACCTGTGGCTTAGGTGCTGCGTTGACCGATCCGATGACCTCGATTTTGCTGAGGTAGTCCACAACGTCGAGGTTTTCTGCTGGAAGCTCTTCTTCGGTCACATGGTTTGTTGTTCGACGTTTCCTCGATTTCGATCGGCAAACTTTTCTGATGTGACATTTCTTGCCACACTTCAGGCACTCTGCGTTCAGGAACCTACACTGACTACGAGGGTGAGCTTCACCGCACCCTGCACATGTTGATTGGTTGTCCTGGGATGCACTCTGGTTTGCCTGTTGTGGCCTGGTTAGGTTGTAAGACCCTTGACTTCGATGAGCTGACTTGCTGCGTGGCGGCTGCTGGTTGATGTTCTTCCTGGACAGAGGCTTCTCGTATCGATTCCGATTGGTTGATTCAGACTTAGCGGCAGCTGTTTTGACCTCGTCGGTGGTAATGTGAGTAGCTTGGAGTGCGTGGGCGATTTCATATGCTGCGGTGAAGTTCTCTGGTTGTTTTGCAATAATCTCGTCGCACATTTCTCGTGATTCCAAACCTGCGAGCATTTGTTCAATTAACATGCGATCAAGAAATGTGCCATACTCACAAAACGTTGCAGCCTGCCGCAGTCTTAATGTGAAGCTAGCGATGGTTTCTCCTTGCTTCTGCATTACACTGCGAAATTTGATGCTCTCGTCAAACTTGTTGCGTGTGGCGTCAAAGTGGCCTTTCAGCTTAGATTGAATCTCGTTGTATGACAGAGTTTCCGGATCATTAGGACTCACCAAGATCTTCAGGGCATCATTGAGTTCAGATCCCATGTAAACCCGTGCAAAATATGCGTGTTGATCCGCGGGTACCTTGCTCAAGTTGAGCGCCCAGGTAAAGAGAGTGAAATAGTCGGCTACAGTCGTCCCGTCGGTTGTACGATACGGTTGCATTGTGAATTGTGGCGGTCGAGGCTGTGATAATGACGTTGTTGAACTTGTCTGTCGGATAGCGTCAGCAATGATTGCCGAGAATTGTTGGAGTTGCTCAGAGGTTAAGTCCAGCATGGTGAAGATGAGTGGAGAACAGTATATCTAACACGCACTTGTGATGAACTTAGTTCGGTGCAAGCACTTGCGTTGAGGTTAGAAAGTTCACTCGGTTTAGTTTCCAACACGCACTGCGATGAACGTCGTTCGGTGCAATACTTGCGTTGAGGTTAGAAAGTCACTCGGTTTCACAACGTTATTTATCTTATCCCACTTCTGACACCACTGTTATGTCGTGGGAGATACAAGATAAATAACATACACTTGTTAATATAACACAACGGTTTATTAAACACTAGTCGATACACAATGTGAACTAATACTAATACTAAGATGGCGGTATGGCTAGTAATGTTTATTCTCCGTGCGGGAAAAAAGTGAAAAATAGCGAGGAATTCGTTAGTTGTGAAGGGGATTGTGGGCGTAATTTCCACAAGGAATGCACAAGACTTTCTAAGAAGGCCTACGAGTCTATAAAAAGTGATTCGCAGAAGGTGTGGAAATGCAATCGCGACGAATGTCACCCACCACTCAATTTCAGTGATTGTGACTTGGTGAAGGAGGTTACAGAAAAGATACAGTTGTCTGTAAATGAACTAAGGAACACTTTCATGCAGGACTTAAAAATAATTAAGCAAGCCACGGAATTCATTAACGAGCAGTTTGAAGATTTCAAAAACCTCACAAATGAGATAAAGAAAAGAACACTGGAAATGGAAAAATCGTTGGCGAGTATAAACAATGACACGAAGCAAGCGTTAGATGGGTCAGAAGACCTTAAGAAGTACACGCGTAGGAACAATTTGATATTAAGTGGAATGCCAGAAATGCCGAGGGAAAATGTGTACGACCTAGTGATCCAAGCTTCCAGGGCATTGGGTGTTGAGTTGGGACTCCGCGACATCGATGTCGCTCATCGTTTGCCGGCGAGAGGCGGGGACGTGGGGCGAATCGTAGTGAAATTCACTAACAGGTGGAATAAGGACGAAATAGTGAATGCGAGAATTCAGAAGAGAGTTATAACAACCCAGGACATTGGGCTGAATTGCCCTACACGTAATATTTTTATAAATGACCACCTATCACCCAGGAACGACTACATTGCAAGAAGATGCCGGATCCTGAAGCAGAATGGGAAGATATTCGGAACCTGGACAAGAGACTGCAAGATTTATGTCCGGGAAGCTCGAGATGGCCCAACCACACTCATCTGCAGTGAAGCGAAGATCGCCCACCTCGAGAAAAATACGGACAATAAGTACTGCAGGTATCCCACATCCAAAGTTGCATTTTATAGATTTAATGGACGCAGACGATTATAAACACAACGAAACATTAAGCTCTGTTGAAATTCATTGTGATTCTATAGAAAACTATAATTTACAGACTAAAAATCAGATTTTGAATTCAAAATTTAAATGAATCTACATCAATGCACGAAGTGTTCGGAATAAGTTCGAGGATATTATGCTCCTTATTGACGAGATTTTAGAAATAGATTTAATAGTCATAACAGAAAATTGGTTGTCAGACAAAGAAACACACTATTATAACATTCCAAGCTTTGAATCACACCATGTAACACGAGACGGGACTGGAGGAGGTCTGTCAATTTATGTACCTAGAAAATGGGCAATCAAGGTTATTAACACCATTAATAGTTATCATAGTATACTTCAAATTGAAATATTTCAGAAACACAGAAGATACAGTGTAATTTCTTACTATAACCCAAGGGAGACTAATGCAAACGAATTTATGCTTGACCTTGAACGCATACTTTGCAATACTAACCCAAACACACTGCTCATCGGAGACGATAATATAGATTTTCTAAAAGACAGCATTATTCACAGGGCCTATTCGTCTTTACTGAATTGCTTTAGTTTTTATCCATGCAATACAAGACTGCCAACAAGAATAACGCCTACTTCTTCAACTTTAATTGACCATATACATTCTAACTTTGCCAATGATAACTTCTATTTGTATAATGTTATGAGTGACCTTAGTGATCATAATATTTTAATTCTAGTAATTACATCACAACCAGAAGTGAATACGCAATTCAATAATCGTTCAAATATACAAACATTTACGAAAATAAGTTATGCCAAACTGAACAATTTCTTTTCAAAAAATAAATTGCCAAATCTATCTACTGACGTCAACGAAGCATATAATCAGCTTTGTGATTTCATTAGTAATGGACTTAGGACAGCTAGTATAAATATTAAGCAAAAACCACAGGTAAAAGGCACACATAATCCATGGGTAACACATGAGTTTCTGGAAGCGGTAAAAAGAAAAAATAATTTGTATGCAAAAACTAAAACTAAAAACCCTTCAACTGAAACTATTAAAGAGTACACACAATGTAGTAGGGATGTGACTAGAATGAAAAGAGCACTGAAAACGTTATACTACAACAATGTAATTAGGGAAGGGAATACGATGAAAGGAATGTGGAAGGCAGTAAATCAAATACTTGGCAAACCTCATAATACACGAAACATTGTAGAAATTGAATATGAAAACGTACGATACACCTCTGGTCAAGATATATGTAGATCATTTAACATGTATTTCATAAATGTTGTAGAAAACTTGGTTAAAGATCTTACTCCAAAGGACCCAATTTTGCCTTCGAACCAGACGATCTGTAACTCACTATACATAAAACCAACAAATGTGACGGAGGTTAAACAAATCATTCAAAACCTTGAGAACAAAAATAATTACACAGACGATGGAATAAATAACACACTCCTTAAGAGATGTGCCAATCATCTGGCTCCATTGCTTGCTGATATAATTAACTTGTCACTGCAAACAGGAGTAATACCAGATAAATGTAAATTAGCAAGAGTGGTGCCAGTATTTAAAAAAGGTGATGTATCTAATCCCAGTAATTACAGACCGTTGTGTATATTATCCTCACTTGTAAAAGTACTGGAAATAGTAATCAAAAACAAGTCCTGAATTTCCTAACAAAAAACAATTTCTTCTTCAAATATCAGTATGGCTTCCTTTCCAAACATAGTACTGATTCAGTAGCATTTGACGTAGTGTCACTTATACATAAAGCATTAGACAACAATAAAATAGCAGCAGGACTATTTATAGATCTTGCTAAAGCATTTGACACAGTTAACCATATCTTGTTGCTAAGTAAATTATCAAATGCAGGAATTAGAGGAATAGCCTTTGAGTGGTTTAAAAACTACCTGTCTAACAGGAAGCAGTATGTTAATATTATTACCTTACCAACTGGTATTGCAAAAATTGTGGAAAAAATTATGTATAAGAGACTGATAAGTTTCATAGAAAAAAATAAAATATTATCAAACTCACAACATGGATTTAGAACGGAAAAATCTACACAGACAGCAATTTACGAATGTAGTAATAGTATACTGAAATTAATTGACAATAAGGAACATGTAACTGGCCTATTCTTGGATTTATCGAAAGCATTTGATGTAGTTGACCATAAAATCCTCCTTACCAAACTAAATCAATATGGTGTTAGAGGTCTAGCTAATAAATGGATAGAGTCTTACTTAACAAGGCGTAAACAAATAGTAAGCTTGAGACACAAGGATGATGGAACCAAATTACTTAATGAAACATTGTCCAATGAGGGAATTATTGAATTTGGAGTACCCCAGGGATCGGTTTTGGGCCCACTACTCTTTCTTCTATATATCAATGATATAACACAGAACGTACATTCACATAAGGAAATTTTGTTTGCGGACGATACAACACTCGTAATAAAAGGTGAAACTAAACAGGTCATACAGCAGTCTGCTGACTCCGTTACAGGAGAGTTAACCAAATGGTCACAAGATAATCGCCTCATAATAAACTATAAAAAGACAGTATGTCTAAATTTCCACACTATACAGAATAGGAATCCTGCGATGCCCAATATAACATTAAATGGTCATCAAATAGAAAATAAATCAGAAACAAAGTTTTTAGGACTATGGATACAACAAGACTTGAAATGGAATAAACATATACAATATCTGAATACTAAACTGAACTCGATGTGCTTTGCGTTACGTATTTTGAAAACCTGCACTAGCATGCACACATTAAGAAATACTTATTTTGCTTGTTTCCATTCATACTTAAGATATGGGATCATATTTTGGGGTATGTCGCCAGATGTACTAAGCACGTTTAGGATACAAAAGAGAGCGATTAGAATTATGGCAAATGTACACTCTAGAGAATCATGTAGACCTCTGTTTAAAGATTTAAACATTCTCCCACTGCCCTGCATATATATCTTTGAAAGTATTATGTTTTTTAAAAAGAATTTAATGAATAAAGATGTTTTTCTTAAAACAAACAATGATGTTCATAGGCATAACACAAGACAAAATCAAAACATTCATATTTCACACACACACACAAGCATATATCAAAAAGGAACTTTTCACACTGGAGTTAAATTATACAATAAACTACCCCAGTATATAAAACTGGCCCCAAAAATAAAAACCTTTGATAGAATGTTGAAAGCTTATCTGCAGTGCCATTGTTTTTACTCAGTAGTTGAATATTTTAGCGTATAGGAGTGATGGAATCTATAACTATATTTTACTTTTTTAATTTAATTTTAATACCTAGCTGTATGTTGTTGTATTTATAGAATTAAGTTTTCATATTATGATAATAGAGTGAGGTGTAAATAGTTGTGCAATAAGATTGTATCTATTAAGATTTGCTATTATAATAAGTTATAAATAGTTTTAATCTTAGTAATATATACCTGTTAGTTCTTTTATTTTATGCATGTAAATTCTGACGTGTCCTATATCAAAAATGTATTGAATGCATGTATTTGATCAAATGGAATTAATAAAAATCTATCTATCTATCTATCTATAATAAAACTAAAGGGTCCATCTCTGATGTTAAATGCGGTGTCCCACAAGGGTCAGTGCTTGGACCATTGCTGTTCCTGATATTTATTAATGATATAGGTTATTTAGAGTTTACTGGTAAAATATTTCTATTTGCAGATGATATATTTCTACTTTACGAGAGCGCATGTGAACAAAGGATTATGGAGAATATGCAAAAGGATCTAAATATACTAACAACATGGCTCTCAAAAAATAATTTAATCATAAGCACCTCAAAAACAAAATACATGCTATTTCATAAACCAGCTTACAGTTCAAACACTTCCAACATAGTTAAAATTGGCAATGCGCCCATCGTACGGGTTAAACAATACACATATTTAGGCCTAACTTTGGACAATAACCTAAGTTGGAATGATCATGTCACAAATGTGAAAAAGAAAATTACGAATGTAATTGGTGTTCTAAAAAGGTTATGGGATTATGGAATAAGCAATCAACATTTAAGGAGCATATATGCCTCTCTTATTCATTCTCACCTTATGTACATGAACATAATATGGAGTAAATGCACACAGGAATCAATAAATGAGCTCGAAGTACACCAAAAAAGAACAATTAAAATCATGCATGGTTACGATTTTAGGAAACCGACTGTTCAAGTATTTCAGGAGACAATCATATTGCCATTACGAAGCCAGCTCAACTACTCTGAAGCTTTATTTATGTTCAGATATAAGCATGGTCTTATTAGTCTTAATACTGAACTTCAATGCAGGAAAGACATTCATACCCATAACACAAGATCAGCAAACCAGTTATACATGGAGTCAACAAACACAACTAGATATGGTATTAAAAGTTAGATAGATAGATTTTTATTAATTCCATTTGATCAAATACATGCATTCAATACATTTTTGATATAGGACACGTCAGAATTTACATGCATAAAATAAAAGAACTAACAGGTATATATTACTAAGATTATAACTATTTATAACTTATTATAATAGCAAATCTTAATAGATACAATCTTATTGCACAACTATTTACACCTCACTCTATTATCATAATATGAAAACTTAATTCTATAAATACAACAACATACAGCTAGGTATTAAAATTAAATTAAAAAAGTAAAATATAGTTATAGATTCCATCACTCCTATACGCTAAAATATTCAACTACTGAGTAAAAACAATGGCACTGCAGATAAGCTTTCAACATTCTATCAAAGGTTTTTATTTTTGGGGCCAGTTTTATATACTGGGGTAGTTTATTGTATAATTTAACTCCAGTGTGAAAAGTTCCTTTTTGATATATGCTTGTGTGTGTGTGTGAAATATGAATGTTTTGATTTTGTCTTGTGTTATGCCTATGAACATCATTGTTTGTTTTAAGAAAAACATCTTTATTCATTAAATTCTTTTTAAAAAACATAATACTTTCAAAGATATATATGCAGGGCAGTGGGAGAATGTTTAAATCTTTAAACAGAGGTCTACATGATTCTCTCGAGTTTACATTTGCCATAATTCTAATCGCTCTCTTTTGTATCCTAAACGTGCTTAGTACATCTGGCGACATACCCCAAAATATGATCCCATATCTTAAGTATGAATGGAAATAAGCAAAATAAGTATTTCTTAATGTGTGCATGCTAGTGCAGGTTTTCAAAATACGTAACGCAAAGCACATCGAGTTCAGTTTAGTATTCAGATATTGTATATGTTTATTCCATTTCAAGTCTTGTTGTATCCATAGTCCTAAAAACTTTGTTTCTGATTTATTTTCTATTTGATGACCATTTAATGTTATATTGGGCATCGCAGGATTCCTATTCTGTATAGTGTGGAAATTTAGACATACTGTCTTTTTATAGTTTATTATGAGGCGATTATCTTGTGACCATTTGGTTAACTCTCCTGTAACGGAGTCAGCAGACTGCTGTATGACCTGTTTAGTTTCACCTTTTATTACGAGTGTTGTATCGTCCGCAAACAAAATTTCCTTATGTGAATGAACGTTCTGTGTTATATCATTGATATATAGAAGAAAGAGTAGTGGGCCCAAAACCGATCCCTGGGGTACTCCAAATTCAATAATTCCCTCATTGGACAATGTTTCATTAAGTAATTTGGTTCCCTCATCCTTGTGTCTCAAGCTTACTATTTGTTTACGCCTTGTTAAGTAAGACTCTATCCATTTATTAGCTAGACCTCTAACACCATATTGATTTAGTTTGGTAAGGAGGATTTTATGGTCAACTACATCAAATGCTTTCGATAAATCCAAGAATAGGCCAGTTACATGTTCCTTATTGTCAATTAATTTCAGTATACTATTACTACATTCGTAAATTGCTGTCTGTGTAGATTTTTCCGTTCTAAATCCATGTTGTGAGTTTGATAATATTTTATTTTTTTCTATGAAACTTATCAGTCTCTTATACATAATTTTTTCCACAATTTTTGCAATACCAGTTGGTAAGGTAATAGGACGATAGTTATCTAATTCATCTTTTGAACCGTTTTTGTGCACTGGAATTACTTTTGATAACTTCAAAATATCCGGGTAAGTTCCTGAGAGAATTGAACTGTTTATTAAGTGCGTAAGTGGATTTATTATATTTTCGGCACATTTCTTTAAAATTGCATCAGGGATGCCATCAATGCCAGCACAGAATTTATTTTTTAGCTCTTTTATAACTATTCTTACCTCTTCACTTGTGACATGATTTATAAATAAAGAATCACTGCATATATTTATTTTATTATTAGAATTTAGTGTATTTACCTGTGATTTATTTAATAATTTTTGCGGAATTTCCAGAAAATAGTCATTAAAAGTGTTTGCTATTTCCTCTGGATTATTAATCACTTTATTATTTCTGGTCAGTGTAATGTTCCTTTGTATTTTAGCATATTTTCCAGTTTCTTTCTTTATTACGGACCACATAGCCCTGTTTTTATTAGATGATTGGGAAATAAAATTATCATTATGCATTTTCTTTGCTAGTCTTATTACCTTATTTAATATGCTAGTGTATTTTTTGTAGTATAAATTGAATTCAGGTGTTGTGTGGTATTGTTTATATAATTTGTGTAGAAATTTCTTTCTTTGACATGAATTTATAATCCCTGTTGTTATCCAATTGCTAGTTTTGTTATTTTGAACAGTTCTTCGTTTAAAGGGGAATGCTATTTCAAAATAGTGTTTTAGGGTACTGTTAAATGCATTAAATTTATCATTTACATTTTCTAGTTCATAAATTTCTGACCATGTTTCCTTATTTAATAAGTCATTGAAATATGTAACATTTGCTTCAGTGAATGACCTGCACTTTGATTTTACTCCATTATCATTATTATTGATTACTTCGGATACTTCAAAACTCAGTATTTGTCCATGGTGGTCACTAAAACCCGGACAATAGACTTCTATTGAATGGTGATATTTATCTGTATTTATAAAAATTTGATCAGGAGTGGTTTTACTAAATTTTGTTATTCTTGTTGGTGTATTTACTGTAGGTTTCAGTCCATAGGAAATTAGTAACTGGTTTAATAATTCACAATTTCTATCAAGTTTTAAGAAATCCACATTTACATCCCCACAAATTATTATATCGAAATTTACTTTGCTCATGTTATTGAGTAACAATTCTAGTTTATCTATAAATAGAGGAAACTTTCCTGACGGAGAACGGTATACGCATACAATTATTAACTTAAACTGCTGAATTTTTACGGCAGAGAATTCAAAATCCTGTTCCATAATTAGATAATCATAAGCTGTTATCTGTTCATGATCTAAATTATTTCTTAAGAAGATGCAAGTACCACCATGGCTAATATTAGATCTAGAGTATTTACTAGCTTGTATAAACCCTGGGAATTGAATTAATTCAAGTTGTTCCTCTTTCAGCCAATGTTCTGAAATACATAGTGCTGAGATGTCTTTAAGTTCATTTTTAAGCATTAGATTTATGTAATCAATTTTATTATAAAGAGACTGGACATTCTGGTGGTAAATTTTAAATTTGTTACTTTTGCAAGCTTGTGTTGGTGATTTATTTACATTATTATTATCATAATTGTTATTATTATTGTTGCTAGACAAATCCGAAATACCATTGTTGCACTCCGTTAAATTTGACTTCAAAAGATGTGAATGCCAAACCTCACGTTTGGCTTCTTCTACCAGTTTCCCTGCTTCCACTCTAATGATATTACTGTCGAATTATTCTCACCATTTGAATTTACAATTTTTCAGATTTCATCACTAAGATACTCTTTTCCTAATCTATTTAAGTGTAGGCCATGCCGAGTGTGGAACTTCCTGTCTAATTTACTTACATCTACAATTTGGACATTTGGAAAACTCTTACAAATTTTATGAATTTTTCCATTTGTAGCCTCTATTTCTATATTTACACATGACTTGGGAATTAAATCGTGTCTCTGCGGAATGTTTACAATAATGACATTTGTTTTTTGCATGGATGGCAATGTACCCTTTAAATCTTTGATTACCTTTTTACTCTCATTTCTATAGACGTCGTTTGCTCCAGCGATGATCACTGCGTAGTCCTTTGCAGTAAGGGACGCACACTCTCCTATCATCCCGTTCGTGACTTCTGCAATCTGAGCTCCTGGCTTCACTGTCGAAGTGACCTCCATTTCTCGGCTTCTCTCCAAAACGCTTGCTGCTACATCTCGCCCGTGGCTATCCGCAAATATCCGCATCTTCCTGGATTTTCTCTTTATCACTTTCTTCTTTTCTTCTTGTCCTATTCAGCCAGCACAACTTATAATAACTTACCTCCTAAACTGAGACAAATTGTAAACTTAAACAAATTCAAAAAGGAAGCACGCAGGTACTTCCTGAAACAATATGTTGAAGAATATAGATGAACTCATAAGCACTGAATAAATGTTCCTACCACCTTAGTATATTCTAGTATTAAGTTAGTTACTAAGCCATATTTGTAAAGGGCGGTCCCCCCTTGAGCTATCAGCTCACTGGGACTTTCTGTACCCTATAAATAAATAAAATAAATAAATAAACTTGAGCGGAACTGACGTCTACAGTCCGCGGGTGCATATATACATAGTAGCTGGAAAGTTCCAGAATCGAATGTTCCAGATTGGAATGTGCTGGGCATAGTGACTAGAATGTTCGTGTTAACTCAAGTAGCCTAAATACACAACACTGACTAGAATGTTCGTGTTAACTCAAGTAGCCTAAATACACAACACTGACTAGAATGTTCATGTTAACATAGCACTTTCTAGAATGTTCATGTAAATACACAACAGATGGTTTTACGTCCCTTTTAACAACTGTGGCTTTTAGAGCTGGAACATATGACTGACGGCTAAAATTTATGATAATAACATGTAGTAGCCTAGCCTGCACCTACCGGTACTTATTTCTAGGATAGTCTATGTTACTTTGCATTATTTTATGTAGCCTACCGTATACGATATATTATTTACAGACTCTTAACTAATGCATGGATTGTATTCGTTATTCTCACAGTCTCATAATTCATGAGCAACGTAAGTATCGCAGTGGTTAATACGATATTCATCTGTTTCCATTTGGTATCAATATGTCCACAAAGTTAGCTCCGTTTGTTACCAACTTAGCTGGTCTCTCAGACAAACATGGAATAGCGAGCCCCGGAATAAAATCTTGTCGTACCACCCACACTTGGAGATATACCAAGAAAACGCTAGCCCAGGTATAGCTATTCCGATGGATAACCCGAGTTCGTACAACTGGCCCTACAGGACCACCGTTATCTCTCTCCTTGGAATATTCCTGTAAGGTACATACCAATTCACGGGACTGACCTCGCAGAATGATTCCTCGCCCTGTGGTTTTCAGTTCACCCTTTCCCTTAGCCACCGTACCCGCCTCCGACATAGCAAAATATAATATGAAAATAGACTATTAATGTGAATGGAAACTGAATAAAGTCACAAATATAAGTTACTAATTACTTTTAACTACTGCTGTTCAACTCTACAGTACTACACAGACAATAATTATTAAAGCACTATTACTATCACTAAAGCGCCAATACACAGTTAAAATAACAAGCGATCACACTGTACAAGCCAGAGACACAGCTAACCAGGCATTGACGCACGTGGCTGTGATATCGCAACACAGCGAATTATGACATCAACTATGAGAACATGGATTGGTCAAGAGGCAGAGGAGTGATGACTGACGTGGAATTTCCAGCCAAATGTCAATCCCATTCTGGCAGCTCACAGAGTATAGACTACTGTCCTTATCCTTATCGAGCACGGGATAATATCGCTTTGTTACGCAATCGGCGCCGCTTACTCTCCATTTGACAAGAGTCCCGCTGTCCTTATCGTCGGAAGCGAAGAAATATCGTAATGTTAAGCAATGGACGGCTCGACTTGTGGCGTGGCTTTGAGGTTCTTGAAGGGTCTCACAGAGTGCGCAGGTGGTCTTGTGGGCGAAAGACGAATGGAGGCACGTTGTCTTGTGCCAGAATGTTATTTACCGAGTTGAAGTGTCTACGACTTGGAGTTGGGAATACGTATATATTATCATAATTCGTATTAAATATACCTCCAATGTAGGCGTAATGATAAGGGTTGTTAAATGTACTGCGTCTGTAAATTTTAATTTATGTCTGAATTTACTGCTGCTAGTTAGTTATTGTTGTTTTTAAGGGGCGGTACAGCAAGGTTATCTGCCCCAGCGTACTGCTGTAGAGGATAATAGCAACCTAGGCCTAATTCCATGTGATACTCGTATCTTTTTACAAGCAAATAAGAGTGTAGAGAATCCCTTTGTAAGTTGCGTTATAAATCATACTGGTATTTTCAGTAGGCCTAGGTCTACATATGGATATATTTCATCCTCAGTTTTTGACTGACGACCTGGATTTACGGTCACATACACCATTATTTTTAGCCTGTTAAATGCCAAGTTCATAAAACAACAGTACTGGTATGTGTATTTAAAAACTGATATTAAAGCAACTCAACCAGTACCGGTATATCGTTTTTTAATTAAAAAACGACTTGTATCGGAAATCTGCTATTTTGCAAGAAAGGTTATTTTTAAGCCAATTCATTTCAAAAATGTCAACTTAAGATAACGCCCAAGGTAATCCTCCAGAACAGCCGTAGGCCTACCGGTATGTAAACGTAACTAAGCTCATAATTCTCATCTAAAATATCGGTATTTTTCCTTAGAATTTTCAATATGTTAGAATAACTAGAAATACTATCTTAGGCTATGCCTACAGCTGCGAATTGCACTTCCTTTACTCTGAATTCTGGCTTGTTGTAGGCACTGCACTGACAGAGTATTCATCAATAGGAAGATAATTAGTTAAAAATCAGAAATTAATCTCGTTAGTTTATTTCCACATGGTCATTATGATAATGATAATAATAATAATAATAATGTAAATAAATCACCAACACAAGCTTGCAAAGGTAACAAATTTAAACTTTACCACCAGAATGTTCAGTCTCTATATAATAAAATTGATTACGGTACATAAATCTAATGCTTAAAAATGAACTTAAAGACATCTGAGTACTATGCATTTCAGAACATTGGCTGAAAGAGGAACAACTCGAATTAATTCAATTTCCAGGGTTTATACAAGCTAGTAAATACTCTAGAACCAATATTAGCCATGGTGGTACATGTATCTACCTAAGAAATAATTTAGATCATGAACAGTTAACAGCTTATGATTATCTAATTATGGAACAGGATTTTGAATTCTCTGTCGTAAAAATACAGCAGTTTAAGTTAATAATTGTATGCGTATACCGTTCTCCGTCAGGAAAGTTTCCTTTATTTATAGATA
Source organism: Meconema thalassinum (assembly GCA_946902985.2). Classification (NCBI taxonomy): domain Eukaryota; kingdom Metazoa; phylum Arthropoda; class Insecta; order Orthoptera; family Tettigoniidae; genus Meconema; species Meconema thalassinum. The sequence continues at coordinate 1,620,510,980 of OX336388.2, read as the reverse complement.
AATTAGAATTAATACTCAATAACATGAGCAAAGTAAATTTCGATATAATAATTTATGGGGATGTAAATGTGGATTTCTTAAAATTTGATAGAAATTGTGAATTATTAACACAGTTACTAATTTCCTATGGACTGAAACCTACAGTAAATACCCCAACAAGAATAAGAAAACTTAGTAAAACCACTCCTGATCATTTTTTTTTAAATACAGATAAATATCACCATTCAATAGAAGTCTATTGTCCGGGTTTTAGTGACCACCATGGACAAATACTGAGTTTTGAAGTACCCGAAACAATCAATAATAATGATAATGGAGTAAAATCAAAGTGCAGGTCATTCACTGAAACAAATGTTACATATTTCAATGACTTATTAAATAAGGAAACATGGTCAGAAATTTATAAACTAGAAACGGTAAATGATAAATTTAATGCATTTAACAGCACCCTAAAACACTATTTTGAAACAGCATTCCCCTTTAGACAAAGAACTGTTCAAAATAACAAAACTAACAATTGGATAACAACAGGGATTATACATTCACATCAAAGAAAGAAATTTCTACACAAATTATATAAACAATACCACACAACACCTGAATTCAATTTATACTACAAAAAATACACTAGCATATTAAATAAGGTAATAAGACTAGCAAAGAAAATGCATAATGATAATTTTATTTCCCAATCATGTAATAAATACCGGGCTATGAGGTCCGTGATAAAGAAAGAAAGTGGAAAATCTGCTAAAATACAAAGGAACATTACACTGACCAGAAATAATAAAGTGATAAATAATCCAGAGGAAATAGCAAACACTTTCAATGACTATTTTCTGGAAATTGCACAAAAATTATTAAATAAATCACAGGTAAATACACTATATTCTAATAATAAAATAAGTAGTGATTCTATATTTATAAATCATGTCACAAGTGAAGAGGTAAGAATAGTTACAAAAGAGCTTAAAAATAAATTTTGTGCTGGCATTGATGGCATCCCAGATGCAATTTTAAAGAAATGTGCAGAAAATATAATAAATCCACGTACAAACTTAATAAACAGTTCAATTTTCTCAGGAACTTACCCGGATATTTTGAAGTCATCAAAAGTAATCCCAGTGCACAAAAACGGTTCAAAGATGAATTAGATAACTATCGCCCTATTACCTTACCAACTGTAAATGTAAGTAAATTAGACAGGAAGTTCCACACTCGGCATGGCCTACACTTAAATAGATTAGGAAAAGAGTATCTTAGTGATGAAATCTGCAAAATTGTAAATTCAAATGGTAAGAATAATTCATCAGTAATATCGTTGTTGTTTGAGTCCTCAGTCTTTTGACTGGTTTGATGCAGCCCTCCATGCCTCCCTGTCCTGAGCTAATCGTTTCATCTCTACATAGCTCCGACACCCTACATCCGAGGCAATCTGTTTAACATATTCTAACCTTGGTCTACCCCTACAGTTTTTGTCCTCGACCCTTCCTTCCATAACTAAGCTTGCTATTCCTGGGTGTCTTAGTATGTGTCCTACCAACCTATCTCTTCTCTTCATTAGCAGTCGCCAGAAACATCTCTCCTCTCCCACTCGTCTTAATACCTCTTTGTTTGCAACCCTATCTACCCATCTGATCTTCATCCTTCTCCTGTAACACCACATTTCAAATGCTTCAATTCTCCTCTTTTCTGCTGCACCAATAGTCCAAATTTCACTTCCATAGAGCGCCACGCTCCAGACAAAGGCTTTCAAAAATGACTTCCTAATACCTAAATCTATATTCGATGTCAGCAGATTCCTTTTTTTGTAGAAATGCTTTCTTTGCCTGAGCCAACCTACTTTTAATATCCTCTTTGCTTCGTCCATCACTGGTTATTCTGCTTCCTAAGTAACAGAAGTCTCCTACTTCCTTCAGCTTTTCACCTGCCAATTTGATCTCCATAGAGGTTTCTGATTTATCTCGGCTGCATTCCAGTATTCTTGTCTTACATTTACTTATTTATTTTCATCGTGAATTCTTTCCGTAAGACGGAGTCCATACCATTCAAAAACTCATTCAAATCCTCAGGCTTGTCGGCCAAGATGACGATGTCATCAGCAAATCTCAGAGTTGAAATTATTTCTCCTTGAATCTTCACTCCCACTTTAAATGTTTCTGTAATTTCCTTCATTGCTTGTTCAATGTAAAGATTGAAAAGTATGGGTGATAAGTTGCAGCCTTGCCTTACACCTTTCTGAATACCAGCTTCTCTCTCATGTCCTTCAACTCGAATGACTGCTGTCTGGTTTCTGTACAGATTGTATATCACCCTCCTATCCCTGTACTTTATTCCAATAGATTTCAAAATGTCAAACAATTTAGTCCAATCAACGTTATCAAAAGCCTTTTCTAAGTCTACAAAAGCCATGAACGTTCTCTTATCTTTCCTTATTCTACCTTCCAAAATCAGCCTAAGACTTAGTACAGCTTCCCTTGTTCCTACATTTCTCCTGAAACCAAACTGGTCTTCACCCAACTCCGTTTCTATCTGGCTTTCAATCCTCTTGTAAATTATTCTAGACAGGATCTTTGAAGCATGAGTAATCAAGCTGATTGTACGGTAATCTTCACATCTGTCAGCTCCCACTTTCTTTGGTATAGGGATGATTACATTCTTCTTGAAATCAGGGGGTACCACACCTGTCTCATAAATCCTACACACCAAGTGAAATAACCTGATCAGACCTTCATCTCCTATGCAGCGTAGCAACTCAATCGGTATATCATCTATGCCTGGTGCTTTGTTCCTGCTTAAGTCTTCCAAAGCTCTATCAAATTCTGATCTCAATATTAAATCTCCTTTCGCATCCTCATCAATTTCCTCCTCCCTTTCCATTACATGATTCTCAATCTCCTTTCCCTTATACAAACTCTCTATGTAAGCTTTCCTTCTCTCAACCTTTTCTTCCCTATCTGTTAGAGGCTTTCCATTTGTGTCCTTAATATTACAGCACTTAGTCTTCTTTTCCCCAAAAGTATTCTTAATCCTTCGATAAGCTGTGTCTACTTTTCCTAATTTCAGACAATTTTCTATACCTGCAAATTTCTCTTTCAACCATTCTTCTTTCGCTTCCTTGCACTTCTTGTTAACCTCATTTCTCAGACGTCTGCATTCTGCTTTCCCCTTTTCATCTCTTAGATTCTTGTGTTTCCGCCTTTCATCCATCAATTCTAGTATATCCTGAGTGATCCACGGTTTTCTACCTATTCTTTCTTTCCTACCAATGTTTTCTTCCGCGGATTTTGTTATTTCATTCTTCAAAAGTGCCCATTCGTCTGCAATTGAAGTTTGTTTAGGGTTTTTCATTAGTCCTTCCTTTATACTCTTCTTGAATCTTTCGTTTACATCCTTCTCTTTCAGTCTGTCTATTGCCCACCTTTTTGGATTTTGACTTTTCTTCAGTTTCTTCAACTTTAATCTGCATTTCATTACAACCAGATTGTGATCAGAGTTTATGTCAGCACCAGGATATGTTTTACAATCCAAAATCTGGTTTCGAAACCTCTGCTTGACCATAATGAAGTCGATTTGGTAACGCCCTGTATCTCCTGGTCTCATCCATGTGTATATTCTTCTATTGTGGTTATTGAATAAGGTGTTAGCTATGACCAATTCATGCTCGGTGCAGAATTCTACCAGCCTGCTTCCTCGATCATTCCTTTCACCTAATCCGAAATCTCCTACTATCTTCCCTTCTCTCCCTTTTCCTACCACAGCATTCCAATCTCCCATTGCTATAACATTTTCATCACCCTTGATATACCTCAGAATTTCGTCTATTTCTTCATAGACCTTTTCAACATCCTCATCATCAGCTTGACTGGTAGGCATATAGACTTGTACCACTGTGGTGCAGGTAGGTTTAGTATTGATTTTTGCTACAATAATCCGTTCACTATATTGCTCATAATATTCCACCCGCTGTCCAAGTTTCCTACTCAATATGAGGCCAACCCTTGCTTGGGCATTGTTTGATTTAGTGCTAATGACCCTATAGTCTCCTGACCAAAAATCCTGTTCTTCCTGCCAGCGCATTTCACTAATCCCAACCAAATCCAACCTCAACCTATCCATTTCCCTTTCTAAGTTGTCTAACCTTCCACTTCCTAGCAGACTTCTAACATTCCACGCTCCGATCCGTAGAATGTCAGATTTCCTCTTTGTCACTTCTGTGATGTTAACCCCCTCTCGAGTAGTCCCCACCCGGAGATCCGAACGGGGGACTAGTTTAACTCCGGATTGAAATTTTACAAGGGAGGAGGCCATCATCACATGTAATTATGCATAGAGAGGTGCATATCCTCGGGAATAGCATACGGCTGTAGTTTCCCGTTGCTTTCAGCCGTGCAGCAGGACGCAGTGTAGCCATTATTTGGCTTATATTATCAATATCTTAACCGTCTATAAGACTAGTAAAGAATTGATTTATTCTGAAAGGCTGCTACTCCCTTTCAGAATAAGTAAAGAGCAATTCTACTAACAAAAATACTAACCTTCTACCGTACTAACAATTAAATACCAAAATTCTACTAACAAAAAACTTAAGTTCCACCAACAACAAATACTACCACTAAAACAGTCTGTCACCAGGCACACTCACATGCACCCTCACACATCACAGTCTACTGAAACAATGAACTATATCTAATAAACAATGCAACTGCTACCAGACACACTCAAACACCCCAGTCTAATAGAACTATGACATATATCTAATAGACAAACTAACTACCTACTTACAACTAAAACTAACTACATACTTACTGTACTGTTATTTTAATTGACAATATTTACAAAATGCAATTTAGATAGAAAATACTTACAAAATGTAATTTAGATTCAAAATTGTCACAAAATGCAATTTAAGGGGGACGTATGCAAAATTGCACTAAGTGAGAAATGGTTTCATTTCGGCTGTATTAAGGTAAAGAAGGAGGATTGTGTAGTCGGGAATTGGTTTTTAAAGTATGTGATACACCGGACTGTTTGAGGGTGCAAATCAAAGCAAGGGATCTAATAATACAGGAACTTTAACCTTATTGTGTTAAAATTTAAAATCACCTTATCGTTAGCAAAGAAACCCCTTAGGTAACCTATTTAGATAGTTAATCAAATTAAATTTAATTAGCATTGGGACTTAAAAACAGAGTTAGAATTGGGAATTAGATCAGGAGATAAAATTCAATAGTTATAACCTGAAAAACAGTTTTCAACACACTGTATATGTTTTTCAGAACAGTTTGTAGTATCATTCATAAATAAAATAAATAATCAAATAACCAAAAAGACTAGTAAATAGAAAATTAACAGTTACACTAGAAAAGTTCTAAAAAAATAGAGACCTTGCTTTATTAATAGTGCGGGACAATCCATTGGAAGCCTGAAGGTCACGCGTAGTCGGTGCGGTGTTGTCCTGTACGTTCTCGCATCCAGCACTCCACTGAAGGTACCGTACAATAGCATGGCAACACCGCCAGGCGCGGGGAGGAGAGCGGAGCGGAGGACCCCTTGACCTTCAGGCTTCCAATGGTTTGTCGCGCACTATAGGTTTAATGAAGCTTAACAAATGTATTAGGCTATTCATACAAAATGAATCTCTTTATGCTTAGGCCTATATTCCAATTTACAATGAAAAATATGAATTGAGTAATACAACTTGGGTCAAATCAAATTGAAATTTTGTTTATTATTTTTTATTTACGAAAGAAATTCAAAGTACATCAAATGAAATAAAACATCTTTTGATGTAAAAAAATATCACTAAGTAATAAAATATTTTCTAATCTGAGTTTTCATCACGCTCAGAGATGCGCTCTTCATCTGAGAGCGAAATGTGGCCAGCGCCAGCGCCCATCCTGAAATTTCAGAATATTAACATAATTAACTCTCTTATGCTTTAGAGCTACAATAACGAAAATTAGTAGTAACGTAGTTATGTGTGGCTTCCTATTACCAAGGCAAAATAGCAACGAATCCATACAATGTGGCGGCTTCACGTATTCTTAAATCATTAAAACCAATCATTCATATTCATACAGCATTGCTAACACGACATTTGGGGAGAGAGGAGCACCATATATAGGATCCCGTTGGCTTCACTCATAAGGTTATCAGTTTATCACATTGAAATTAGCGAGCAGCAGCCATCTTGGAAGTATAGAATATAAAAAATAATCCCTCTCGATATTTTAGAGCAACAAAAACAAAACTTAGTTATAGTGTGAAACCATAAGCTATATGTTGCTTCACATGACGAAAGCACAATAATATGGCAGTTGGGCGTACTTATAAAACATTAAAATCAATAACTCGGGATGTAATATCATTAGAGTGGAAGCAGGGAAACTGGTAGAAGAAGCCAAACGTGAGGTTTGGCATTCACATCTTTTGAAGTCAAATTTAACGGAGTGCAACAATGGTATTTCGTATTTGTCTAGCAACAATAATAATAACAATTATGATAATAATAATGTAAATAAATCACCAAAACAAGCTTGCAAAAGTAACAAATTTAAAATTTACCACCAGAATGTCCAGTCTCTTTATAATAAAATTGATTACATAAATCTAATGCTTAAAAATGAACTTAAAGACATCTCAGCACTATGTATTTCAGAACATTGGCTGAAAGAGGAACAACTTGAATTAATTCAATTCCAAGGGTTTATACAAGCTAGTAAATACTCTAGATCTAATATTAGCCATGGTGGTACTTGCATCTTCTTAAGAAATAATTTAGATCATGAACAGATAACAGCTTATGATTATCTAATTATGGAACAGGATTTTGAATTCTCTGCCGTAAAAATTCAGCAGTTTAAGTTAATAATTGTATGCGTATACCGTTCTCCGTCAGGAAAGTTTCCTCTATTTATAGATAAATTAGAATTGTTACTCAATAACATGAGCAAAGTAAATTTCGATATAATAATTTGTGGGGATGTAAATGTGGATTTCTTAAAACTTGATAGAAATTGTGAATTATTAACACAGTTACTAATTTCCTATCGACTGAAACCTACAGTAAATACACCAACAAGAATAACAAAATTTAGTAAAACCACTCCTGATCAAATTTTTATAAATACAGATAAATATCACCATTCAATAGAAGTCTATTGTCCGGGTTTTAGTGACCACCATGGATAAATACTGAGTTTTGAAGTATCCGAAGTAATCAATAATAATGATAATGGAGTAAAATCAAAGTGCAGGTCATTCACTGAATCAAATGTTACATATTTCAATGACTTATTAAATAAGGAAACATGGTCAGAAATTTATGAACTAGAAAATGTTAATGATAAATTGAATGCATTTAACAGTACCCTAAAACACTATTTTGAAATAGCATTCCCCTTTAAACGAAGAACTGTTCAAAATAACAAAACTAGCAATTGGATAACAACAGGGATTATAAATTCAGGTCAAAGAAAGAAATTTCTACACAAATTATATAAACAATACCACACAACACCTGAATTCAATTTATACTACAAAAAATACACTAGCATATTAAATAAGGTAATAAGACTAGCAAAGAAAATGCATAATGATAATTTTATTTCCCAATCATGTAATAAATACAGGGCTATGAGGTCCATGATAAAGAAAGAAAGTGGAAAATCTGCTAAAATACAAAGGAACATTACACTGACCAGAAATAATAAAGTGATAAATAATCCAGAGGAAATAGCAAACACTTTCAATGACTATTTTCTGGAAATTCCACAAAAATTAATAAATAAATCACAGGTAAATACACTAAATTCTAATAATAAAATAAATATATGCAGTGATTCTTTATTTATAAATCATGTCACAAGTGAAGAGGTAAGAATAGTTATAAAAGAGCTAAGAAATAAATTCTGTGCTGGCATTGATGGCATCCCTGCTGCAATTTTAAAGAAATGTGCAGAAAATATAATAAATCCACTTACGCACTTAATAAACAGTTCAATTCTCTCAGGAACTTACCCGGATATTTTGAAGTTATCAAAAGTAATTCCAGTGCACAAAAACGGTTCAAAAGATGAATTAGATAACTATCGTCCTATTACCTTACCAACTGGTATTGCAAAAATTGTGGAAAAAATTATGTATAAGAGACTGATAAGTTTCATAGAAAATTTTTTTTTTATCAAACTCACAACATGGATTTAGAACGGAAAAATCTACACAGACAGCAATTTACGAATGTAGTAATTGTATACTGAAATTAATTGACAATAAGGAACATGTAACTGGCCTATTCTTGGATTTATCGAAAGCATTTGATGTTGTTGACCATAAAATCCTCCTTACCAAACTAAATCAATATGGTGTTAGAGGTCTAGCTAATAAATGGATAGAGTCTTACTTAACAAGGCGTAAACAAATAGTAAGCTTGAGACACAAGGATGATGGAACCAAATTACTTAATGAAACATTGTCCAATGAGGGAATTATTGAATTTGGAGTACCCCAGGGATCGGTTTTGGGCCCACTACTCGTTCTTCTATATATCAATGATATAACACAGAACGTACATTCACATAAGGAAATTTTGTTTGCGGACGATACAACACTCGTAATAAAAGGTGAAACTAAACAGGTCATACAGCAGTCTGCTGACTCCGTTACAGGAGAGTTAACCAAATGGTCACAAGATAATCGCCTCATAATAAACTATAAAAAGACAGTATGTCTAAATTTCCACACTATACAGAATAGGAATCCTGCGATGCCCAATATAACATTAAATGGTCATCAAATAGAAAATAAATCAGAAACAAAGTTTTTAGGACTATGGATACAACAAGACTTGAAATGGAATAAACATATACAATATCTGAATACTAAACTGAACTCGATGTGCTTTGCGTTATGTATTTTGAAAACCTGCACTAGCATGCACACATGAAGAAATACTTATTTTGCTTATTTCCATTCATACTTAAGATATGGGATTATATTTTGGGGTATGTCGCCAGATGTACTAAGCACGTTTAGGATACAAAAGAGGGCGATTAGAATTATGGCAAATGTAAACTCTAGAGAATCATGTATACCTCTGTTTAAAGATTTAAACATTCTCCCACTGCCCTGCATATATATCTTTGAAAGTATTAGTTTTTTTTAAAGAATTTAATGAATAAAGATGTTTTTCTTAAAACAAACAATGATGTTCATAGGCATAACACAAGACAAAATCAAAACATTCATATTTCACACACACACACAAGCATATGTCAAAAAGGAACTTTTCACACTGGAGTTAAATTATACAATAAACTACCCCAGTATATAAAACTGGCCCCAAAAATAAAAACCTTTGATAGAATGTTGAAAGCTTATCTGCAGTGCCATTGTTTTTACTCAGTAGTTGAATATTTTAGCGTATAGGAGTGATGGAATCTATAACTATATTTTACTTTTTTAATTCAATTGTAATACCTAGCTGTATGTTGTTGTATTTATAGAATTAAGTTTTCATATTATGATAATAAGAGTGAGGTGTAAATAGTTGTGCAATAAGATTGTATCTATTAAGATTTGCTATTATAATAAGTTATAAATAGTTATAATCTTAGTAATATATACCTGTTAGTTCTTTTTTTTATGCATGTAAATTCTGACGTGTCCTATATCAAAAATTTATTGAATGCATATATTTGATCAAATGGAATTAATAAAAATCTATCTATCTATCTATCTATCTATCGCAAAAATTGTGGAGAAAACCATGTATAGGAGACTGATAAGTTTTATAGAAAAAAATAAAATATTATCAAACTCACAACTTGGATTCAGAACGGAAAAATCTACACAAACAGCAATTTATGAATGTATTAATAGTATACTGAAATTAATTGACAATAAGGAACATGTAACTGGCCTTTTCTTGGATTTATCGAAAGCATTTGATGTAGTTGACCAAAAAATCCTCCTTACAAAATTAAATCAATATGGTATTAGAGGTCTAGCTAATAAATGGATAGAGTCTTACTGAACAAGGCGTAAGCAAATAGTAAGCTTGAGACAAAAGGATGATGGAACCAAATTACTTAATGAAACATTGTCCAATGAGGGAATTATTAAATTTGGAGTACCCCAGGGATCGGTTTTGGGCCCACTACTCTTCCTTCTATATATCAATGATATAACACAGAACGTTCATTTACATAAGGATATTTTGTTTGCGGACGATACAACACTCGTAATAAAAGGTGAAACTAAACAGGTCATACAGCAGTCTGCTGACTCCGTTACAGGAGAGTTAACCAAATGGTCACAAGATAATCGCCTCATAATAAACTATAAAAAGACAGTATGTCTAAATTTCCACACTATACAGAATAGGAATCCTGCGATGCCCAATATAACATTAAATGGTCATCAAATAGAAAATAAATCAGAAACAAAGTTTTTAGGACTATGGATACAACAAGACTTGAAATGGAATAAACATATACAATATCTGAATACTAAACTGAACTCGATGTGCTTTGCGTTATGTATTTTGAAAACCTGCACTAGCATGCACACATGAAGAAATACTTATTTTGCTTATTTCCATTCATACTTAAGATATGGGATCATATTTTGGGGTATGTCGCCAGATGTACTAAGCACGTTTAGGATACAAAAGAGGGCGATTAGAATTATGGCAAATGTAAACTCTAGAGAATCATGTAGACCTCTGTTTAAAGATTTAAACATTCTCCCACTGCCCTGCATATATATCTTTGAAAGTATTATGTTTTTAAAAAGAATTTAATGAATAAAAATGTTTTTCTTAAAACAAACAATGATGTTCATAGGCATAACACAAGACAAAATCAAAACATTCATATTTCACACACACAAGCATATATCAAAAAGGAACTTTTCACACTGGAGTTAAATTATACAATAAACTACCCCAGTATATAAAACTGGCCCCAAAAATAAAAACCTTTGATAGAATGTTGAAAGCTTATCTGCAGTGCCATTGTTTTTACTCAGTAGTTGAATATGTTAGCGTATAGGAGTGATGGAATCTATAACTATATTTTACTTTTTTAATTTAATTGTAATACCTAGCTGTATGTTATTGTATTTATAGAATTAAGTTTTCATATTATGATAATAAGAGTGAGGTGTAAATAGTTGTGCAATAAGATTGTATCTATTAAGATTTGCTATTATAATAAGTTATAAATAGTTATAATCTTAGTAATATATACCTGTTAGTTCTTTTTTTTTATGCATGTAAATTCTGACGTGTCCTATATCAAAAATGTATTGAATGCATGTATTTGATCAAATGGAATTAATAAAAATCTATCTATCTATCTATCTATCTATCTATCTATCTATCTATCTATCTATCGCAAAAATTGTGGAGAAAACCATGTATAGGAGACTGATAAGTTTTATAGAAAAAAATAAAATATTATCAAACTCACAACATGGATTCAGAACGGAAAAATCTACACAAACAGCAATTTATGAATGTATTAATAGTATACTGAAATTAATTGACAATAAGGAACATGTAACTGGCCTTTTCTTGGATTTATCGAAAGCATTTGATGTAGTTGACCAAAAAATCCTCCTTACAAAATTAAATCAATATGGCAATGTGAATTGGTGCCTAGGCATGACCAACAAACACAGTAATCACAATACTCAGTAAACATGCAACACTAACGTCTAAGCTTTGCAAATACACACCCATATGAATGACAAAACACGTGTGAACTAACGATATGAGTCAGCGGAGCACGCCATCTGCTGGCCGGACTGGGTGAGCGGGGCCACGATATGCGCTAGTCACTGACGTGTTTACTGGCGCGCACACAAATAATGACCCAGTATACTAGCTTATTATTTTAACGTATCATACCAAGCATTTAACAAAGACAGTGTGAATAATACCGTCTTACATCTAGGCGTAATTTATATGCCAGCTTATGACGTGGGGACTTCCATTTTATTAGATAAAAAAGCGGGAAATATAGTCCAGGACACCTTACATAAGTTACTAGAAAACCAACATGGCCGCCACATTTGGTGTTGCCAACTTAAATCATTTAACACCAAAAAGTCAGCACACACATCCATGTAACACGTATCGCAAATGATCCAAACTAAGTAAAGGCTCTTTTACGAAAATACGTTTTACATGAAGTTGTGAAGCAGTCCTTGCTCAAGTTAGGGACATCTTGGTCATCAGTCCTCGACAGTAACTCTTAAGCAGTATTATGGTAGTGAAGTTAACTTAGATTATCTCTTCTAGATTGATTTTTAAAGCATCATATAAAATGCATAAGAACAGAAACATTAATACTTACTCAATTATTTTCGCCAGGGAGCTAAAGATGAGCATGTTCATTTCTTCTTATAGGCTATATTTTTATAATTAGTCCAAAAATGCAGACCATTCTGTTTTAAGATGAGTGTTCAAAGAAGGATTTAGGAGTAGGAGAGAAATATAATAGTAGGGTACATATTAGCTTATTATTTCTTATTATTTCTTTATTTTTGATAAGTACCGTACTCATTTCTTGCATGTATTGGCAACTCAAACTAACACTTGGGGCGCTGCGGTCGGTCTGGATAAGTAGTGTAAAAATACTCAATAACACGCGTTTGATATGGAACACTTTTTATTTTTCGGTTATAATCAGTAAATGTGGTCCCTAAAATAATGACAGTGTTATTTTTGATTGTGTATATGTATAACTGTGCGATACACATGATCTAATTTGTGTGTTCCACTGGATTTTATGTATCAATTGCATATTATCAAGCATCGGTTGTCTGCTGGTATCTGTTTTTGAGCAGTTCGAGTCATGGCGCTGTTACTTTAAAAGCTATATTTGAGTTTGCTCACTGTACCATAGACTGTAGAAATTATTTGCTGCTTGGTAGGGCGAAGGGATGAGTTTAACTTGTATTAAAGCTCGGGGGACACAGGAATTGCTTGATTTAGATGGTTAGCCGGTGGGTTTGGTGTAGAATATCGGACTAGTAGCAGGTTCTCGCAGAGTAGATATTTACCCTGCGAAGTCAAATTAGGCCTATATGACTCGTAGTGGAATGGCTCGGATATCGGAGAGCGAGGTGATGGCGATTGGTAGGGTAATTGTAAATGAACTAGGGAGGGGGAAGGATACCTGACTGATGAAGCTTGGCTGTAGTCGGCTGGTGTAGGCCTAGCTGTCTTGGTACGGCTTGGCTCGGCGTAAACAGTGAACAACCCGTCCTGTCGTCAGTGAGTGTAGTGGTGAGTGGTCAAACCCGCTTCTGTTGCCCGTATTTATTTGGTATCGTCACCTTTTGGCTATTGCTATTTACATCTTTTGGAAAGTGATGAAAACTTATATCCGCAGCCCTCTTTTATGCATCGACTTACAGCCGTAAACTGAGCAATATACGTTGCTTTTACTCATTTTACACTCCATCAACGAGTAAAACTTATTACTTATGTATAAAGACACGAAGAAATTACCTCGATCTGCTTACGAATACAAGAAACCATATACAAACAGTCACCACGTGACAAATGTACCCTACTTGGTAAGTTTCTAATTTTTACCGCTAGATGTTATATCAGATAGCTGGAGTTGCCAATAGGCCTACATATATGAAGGCAGAATTGAGACAAGCTGTTGAAAGCCTGTTGGCAAATCCCTATTGAGATGCAAGAAGATGGTTGATCCAATGCTTAGGCCTAAAACCATTCGAACTAGTCGTGGATTTTAGGGGCATTAGACTAATGGCAACTCGAAGATTTCGTCTTGGAATTGTAGAAAGCAGCAGTTGGTTGATTTTGGGACTTTGTGACATCAAGGTCATGTAGATCTGTGTACTTGGTCATGTGGAATTTGTCTGATAACCTGTGTTATTGTGATGGCTGGATTAGTGTGTGCATTTATTATTCAGATGAGGATTGGGAACGAGGTGGCCATGGCCTTAATTTAGGAACCATCCCGGCATTTGCCAGGAGTAGAAGCGTGGAAACCACTTCCAAGATGGCTAAGATAGCAATCGAACCCTCCTTTTCTCAGTTTTGCCTCATGAGGCTGAGTGTGCCTTGTTCCATCCCCTAGACCAAAATTAAAATTTCTTGGCAGAGCTGGAAATTGAACCTGGACCAACTGCCAAAAAATGCTAGCCGCACAACGCGAGATGGTTGGTAGAATAGTCTCCTGACCTCTCATCAACCGGCACATTAAAAGCCACTTGTAGAAAATTCAATGAATTCACTGAGAAATTGACGAGTTAAGTACAGGCGTTGAAAGGCAAGCTTTATCGACGGAGTAATATCTTGAAAATTATAATTATAAGATACCAACACAAAACAATTTTCTGTGGAGAGCTGACTTATTTAAATTGCGAGAGCGGAATATATGAGAGGGAATTGAACTGAGGCAGCGTTGTCGCGAATGGGTACGTCCTCTACACTTCCACTCATTTCTACATGATCATAATAATAGCTTTATCATGACGAATACAATACATAGTGTTATCACTGACCGAGTTCAAGTGCGCCCCGCTGTTGGCCAGCGCTAGTGGTACAGATCCCCAACGCTACAGTCAACCGCAGTCAGCTGTTCAAAAATGGGATACGCGCTGGCCTGCGTAAACCTCTTTACGAAGGCTGCGGTTACGCTGATTACATCAAATTTTCAGTGCATATTCTAAAATAAAATAATAGCCTGCCTTCAACCAAAAATGTTCAAGGCAAAACGACATACGTAATAGAGGTAAAACTTCAGGAGTGATGAACCGAGTAGAATACTTAACTTAGCCTAAATACCTTGTGTAATAATGAATAATAATTATGGAAGTGATGTCCTAATAGATGCTTTCTCCTTAGCCGTCTGTAACCCACCCGCTATGCCCTTTTATAAAACGACATATACTGTAGTGAAATTTCAGATTAATTCTGTACCATGTATCACTCCTTTTTCTTTTTGCTTTCACTTTGATAATATATCATTTTCATACCTTATTTCATCTTCTGGCGGGAGGGGGGGGGGACATTATCAATTGTAACTACTAACCTTGATCACTTCTGCACCGGATATATGTGCTAAATCACTTAAACATGTGTTTTTATTTATTGTATATTTAACAACCGCAGCCATGTTCGACAGCATATTTGGTATGTGAAACTGCCGCAGTGAGCGATCACATTGACGTCATTAGTTACCAACATATCCGATACTAAATAGGCCTAAATTAGACGACACATGTAATGTTGTAATTATGTGAGAAAAAGAAATAAACGAGCTCTTCTTGGTTAGACGACTGACTGGACGAAACCATTGGTCGCTACTTGTTTAGACAACTGTCTGGACGAAAATTACCGATTGCACTACAAGCAAGGAGGTTTGGGCATAAGCCCCAGGTTAGGTTTGTTTTGTATGTAGAACAGTATTTACCACTGTAATGAACGCTGATCGCAAGAATTTCATGTTTCGAACTAATCTGGAAAAAACCAGCGCCTCACTGCCTAAAAGTTATTGGTCTAGGCACAAACTATGGGTTTGGATGAAAATTATTGATGCGTGTCTACCCCCACTGTGCGTGACAAAATCCAGGGGTGTTTGTATGGCCTAATGAATTAACAATTATTGGTTTAGACAAAAACAGCTTGCACAATCCATTGCGAACTGGTTCAAACTTGGCGCTATTTTGTTTCATGGTACCACGCTTATACAAAGTAGTCCCGTAAGTGTGGGATTGGCAATACTGTACTTGTGCATAATTAACAGCGAAAATGGCAGACTTAGCTGGAATTCCATCTATATAAGTCGTGATCCTATTTGGGACATCCTGAGATCTGAAAAATGCACACTTTGTCACGAACCTGGAAGTAAAATGGATAAGGGGCACCTGCCACATTGCAACAAACTTGATGTGACTGCTAGAACTTCAGGAAACCTCACACAACTCTATTGGAATGCAAGAAAGCTGATGGATTGGAATCTGGGCTAGCCATAAGAAACAACAACAATGCTTTAATATGCAAAATTGAGGTAACGCGGGCCGCGTTAGCTAATATATAACACCCCCGGTTTTTGTCATGCACAGTGGGGGTAGTCAAGCATCAATAATCTTTATCCAGACCAATGGTTTTGCCTTTTATTTCATTATTCACGTCCAATGTCCAAGCTATGTAGTATAGGCCTACGAGATCTATGAAATTTTTAGTTTTCTATTACCGTATAATGTATAGCCTACTAATATCGTTACCTGTGTGCTACTAATTCTAGCGCAGCCATAACAGCATACAGTTACAATCATGTCCGATGCAGGTGTATAAGCCACTTTCTACTTTCATTCAGAATTAATAATACAAGTAGGCTATAGCTGCGACCAATATATATAACTTATTGCTACCAGTGGCTTCGCCCAAACCGTGTCATCTAACCAAGTAGCGAACAATGACTTTGTCTCACCCAACATTAGTACATCAGTAATTTTCTCCCGGACATTCAGTGGCGCAGTAACTTATGTCGAGAACTAAAAGAGAGCTATGAGATATTGTTGGTATTCTCTGAAAATTTGCATATGTGACTCTAGCGCAGTACATATACCATGCACATGTAAGTATATGGCTCTTCAGAATGATGATTGATTCATGTTGCACAACCCTTGAAGTTCGTTGAAGGGCATCACACTACTCTGTCGCAACCATGACTGAAACAAATAAAAATAGGCCTAATATAAATATTTTATCTGCCTACTACTAAGTAGGCTATAGGTCAGTAGCCAAGTACATAAGTTATAAGCTTCATAAATAATCACCAATACATTCACTACCACCAACCGAGTGCGAATCATAGACTAGGCCTACTTCCAAGCTTAAAGAGTTACATGTGCAATGTATTATAATATTATGGCTGACGGCATTTGGAAGTCGAGAATAATATACATTACTATATTAGAAGGCGAATTGAACCTAAGAATGCATTCCCGAGAGAGAACTTACATAGGCTATATTTTAGGTTATGTTTGAATTAGGCCTATACGGAAAATGCGGTCGGCAGACTATTTCAACATTTCCAAAGACCATTAAGGTTTTTATATTACGTTATTTGTGCTCTGACTGAATATAAAAATAAATAAAACAACGATTAAATAACTCTGTACTTTAAATTGTGTAGGTCTAGGCTAGGCCTACTTACTTAAATTGTAGTGATCTTTGTAGAGTTACTCCAATCTATCTCCAATCTTGTTCTCGTATTTTTTAGGCATCATGAAATCTAAATAAGAATTTATCCAAAAATTAATTAAATAAAAGCTTCGAAACATCTCAGACAAGTGGATTTGACACACACATATCAAGAGTCTATAATAACTGTATAAACTGTTTTAATCGATGTATATTACTAGTACTTACCTTGTACAACTTGTTACAACTTCATTAGACTTGAATTTCCAAAGAAAACTGTGAAATTATTTAAATAATAAGTCATTAGTTACAGTCGTAATTATAATGTTGGCTGACTTTGTGAAAAATGCATTCTGGGAGTTATTGCCAGAAACATGTCGGCAACTGTGTGGTACGGAATTTTACTGGTATTATGGTCTTTGTAGATCGCGGGATTTTAAGCAGGGTTGGCGACAATGTGCTCGCACCTGAAAACAACTTAACTTCAAGAAATGCAACCATAAACCAACATTTACGTAGGCATAGGGGACGGCTGTTAATGTTGCCTACCCTGTCTTGATCTATACATTTGGCACAGCATCATCACTTAAAACTTTCCTTCCTGTCAATACTGGCTTCTAGTCTAACGGTAAGAAATGAGCTATACATACTCTCATGTGGGCTGATATGTGTGATTTCCTTTCAGCACGACGAATTTTGAAAAGCCACTATTTTCTCAAAATACAACCAATGGCAAAGAAGTAAACTACTTTGGACTTGCCACATCTGTTTTTGCGCTGGGGAACTGCACAATATTGAACCATTATTCTATAATGTATAAAACAACGAATATTTAAGCGTAATTCGTAACTACAAATCACACAAGCTACTCATGGCTGCCCACAACACTGGTTTGTAAACAAAGTCACGTGATAGCGTGACGTCAGAGGGCGGTACTGATCTAGTCGTCCATTGGCTCCGCATCTAACCATTTAACGACATTCCCTCTGCCCTTGCAGAGTAGCGGTCGCAAGTTCGAGGTTTGGCATGGTTTAAACTCGCGAGCGGAAATGGTCATGTTATATGGTCGACAGCGCTCGTCAGTGGGGTGATGTGATTCTCACTGTCCCTATTTTATGGTCGCGAGTTCGAGGTGGATTACGAGGCGAATGAGTATCGCGATGCTACGTTGTCAATGCCGTTTTTTGAGTGGGTTGACGCACTTTTCACTCTCCGTACGCTCGGGCATAGGGAAAAGTCGTGAGCAGGTTTCGGGATATTTCGTGATCGCCGTCCACTCTCCAGTGACAATATTCCCGCAGTCCTCGTAGTTACAAGTTCGTGATCGGACACGGAAAATTATCATGGTTTACACAACCGGCGCTGATCTGTCTGTCTGTCTGTCTGAAGAGCTTCCCGCAGACAAGCCTCGTGCGACTGGCCGTCTTGGGGATGCCATTTAACGGATGAATGTTTGAATTAGGTATCGAATGTTACGAATTATTCGGGGAGAAATGTATGAATAAATCTACGAGCGGGTACATTTTTCTTTCGAATTACGAATTATACAATTTTTTGACCTAGCTGTTGACATGTAATTGGCTGCAGCATCGCGGTTGCAAGATTGATGAAGGATGTGAGTTATAGAGTGAGGAAACATTGTTTAAACAGGATCAAGCAGGCAGTCTAAGCCTGGTAGAGCTATTACAATATCAGCATACGATTTTTATAGGGAGTGTCAAGTGGAAAGCTGAAAATACTTTGTATCCAAATAAGGTTGTTGTGGGTAGCCATATTGTCAAGGATTAGGAGTAGGCTACACAGGGGTTAAATTATAGGAGTATGGTGTGACATACCAGCACTGACTAGTGGAGTGGAATATCACTAATCATCCATAGGTATTACTATAACACTATCTTTGTCCGAACTGGTATCCTTTTTGTCCCAAAGAGTAAGTGACCAGGAAAAGCTAATAACAATGTATAAACACCCAAATTACCCATCTAAGCATGACAGGAAACAGAGAGCATGGCGACCACTATCAGTGTGACATCTGCAGCAAAGCAGTAGGAGGAAACGAGAACGCTGTGCAGTGCGAAGCTTGTGACAAATGCCAACATGTGCGGCATAACTAAAGGGGAATGGGATATTATTAAACGAAGACACTGCAAACTAATATGCTTGTGCGCAGAGTGCAAACCAGCTATCTTGAAAAGATCACGATGCGAAGAAAAACTAGAAAAGGTAACCGCAAGAATGGAGGGCATGCTAGCTAACATGCAGAAAAACCATGACAAATAAACTGGAGGAAATTAAAACCATGTTACCAAGGATGGAAAAATCTAACGACATCTTATAAACAAATGGCAAACAAATAGAAAGCTCCACAGCCCCCCGCCTCAGAACAAGGAAGAGGAACAACGCAAAACCAGGACCGCTTCACAATGACGAACAAATAGCTTACCCCATTAGATGGGGCGATGCAGAGCAAAGAAGAAGAAAGCCTGTACGACAACCAGAAACTAGCGGTCAAAGAATCAAGAGGAGCTACCACTGTTAAGGAAGGAAGGAAGGGAGGAAATGCAAGAACGAGAACCCGAAAATTACCGATTAGAAAATGAGAGTAACTGGAATATACACGAGCGGAAAAGGAGAGACAAAAGAGGAAAGATATTCACTGACAGTGTTCCCGACAACACTCTCGACACAACCACCCAACTAGGCAGACCAATAATAGGAGAGAGAAAAGGCGATAGCAAGATAAGGGAAGACTGAAACCAAATACAACCAAGGAAGACATCTGTGAATATCTCAAGGAAAATGGCGTAGATGGCAAGGTGTTCTGTGATATAGTCAGCGAGGGGCCAACCGGCACAGCTTTTAAAATTGGAATCCCGAACAAAGACCTAGAACGAGTGTATGATAGTCCTTTCTGGCCTGCCCGTGTGAGATGCCGACATTCTCGGAAACCCTGGAAATTTCGTAGCTCTCAGCAATGACAGGGTTAGAGCCATGACTTGGAATGTAGAAGGGCTGAGAGGTGCAATAAATCTAACGTCAAGTAACTGACTAGAGGAACGCACTGCAGTAGATATAATTGATACGCTTGGAAATGCGTTGAATGTGATACAGGAAGAAGAAAAGGTGCTAATCGCTGGTGACCTGAACTGTCCAGTAGATAAACGCAACGGGAAAACTGAAGAAGTTATGGACTGCCTGAGACACAGTGGATTCGTGCTACTAAACAAGAAACAGGAATGGACATATGTAGGACCAAATGGTGGCAGCACACTAGATCTAATGCTTTCAAGGGGTCTCATAACATTGGGATCAATAAAGCTGGTCCTCAAAGAAGGCGCCGTTGTAATAAAGCACTTACCAGTGAGCACAGACATCATCACGAAGAAAGAAGAAGCAACTGATCCAAGAAAAGGAGTCAAAATCAGAAAGAATATAGACATAAACAAAGTGAAAGCAAAGAGGAGCCAGATCGATCAGGTGAAGAAAATGATAGATGAAGGGGAAAAAGACTCCACAGCACGGTGGATAGAAAATTGCTATGAAGAAGAGGCCCCTTTAAGGCTGGGGACAAAACCTTGGTTCGACAAACAATGTTATGAGGCAAGGAAAAGCACCTTAGAAAAACTGAGTGGCCCCTTTAAGGCTGGAGACAAAACCTTGTTTCGACAAACAATGTTATGTGGCAAGGAGTGGGTAGTTTATTGGCTGAGGAATAACCCACCCACCAAGGGAAGATGATTAAGAGAAGGAAGTAGATTTTGGATTGGAGAAAAAGGATAGAAAGATAGGAGGAGAGTCCCACAAAATTGATAAGTTTAACTTTAAATACACTTAGAGGCAGTCGCCACTGAAATTTAACTTTTTGATACCTAAAGTAGGTACGAGCTTGGTCGAGGCTAACGGGAACCGCAGCTAGGACTTGGGCGGTTTGCAAGAGAGAGGCTTTAGTATATTTCCTCCCAAGCATGTATAAAAGTACTATGGGGAAGGGTGATGGTCTGGCAAGGCTGAGAGCAAACGATTTATGGTATGTCTTCTCAAAGAAATTAGTTTTTGTGAAATGATTCGAAGAATGCCAATAATTCAAATCAAGTTTGGAATTTCCAATTTTCAAAATTATAGAGTTTCTAGAAAAAGAGACCCAGTGCTTCCAGGAAGGATAGTGACGAAAAATTATAACTTGGAAAGTAATCTTTGTAAGTGAACCAATGGTTGCCTTTGGAAATGGCTAAGCCTTTACTCAGCGAAAGGCCGGCTAAAAGCTTAGACAAAAAAGAAACACTTATCTTTAGGAAAATTGACCATAAGTTTTCGGAGAAAATCTCCACAAGCAGGTAGCTGGCTTAGCGAGCTTTACTTGCCTTACTGGCCAATTAGAATTAGCTATTAAAGCTAACAGAAGCTTTGAAAAGGTTGCCACTAAGAGTTCTTGCTCAAATGCAACAAGTGGTAAAATCCCTATCAATAGATTAAAGGGCATCGAGTAGGGAGAGCCAAGGAGGACAGGACCTTGTTTAACCTTTGTATTGGAAAAATGAAAAAGAGAAAAAGAACGCTTAATTTATTTAACAATTCAGGAGAAAGTAATATTTTTTAACAAATAAATATTTTCCAATCTTATTAACAATTTGAGGTCGCAGACCTCCGACAACATTCAGAAATTGCTCCAGGCAAATAACAATTCTTAAGGTTTTAAACCAGGTATTAAAATCTTTTTAAGATTTGAAAAAAGGACCAAATGAAATGATTAAAGTTTAAACATTTACAAGAGTACAAGGAGTGTACTATAAGAAATTTCTGAAAGAATATTCTAGAGAGAATAACAACTTTAAAGCTAACTATAAGGAAACCATAAAGCATAAAATAGAAGTTCCTACAACTTCTTATATTTAAACAGGATTACCTTATGAGAATTATACAAAGGAGGGCAGGTCACTTACTGTGAAACCTAAGTAAGTAATCAAAAGGAAGGTTCTAGACTTCCTATGTTTAATTAGGAATCACGAGCCAAATGGGGCAGTTTCCATTTCGTGAGACCTAAAAATAACTCACTCAAAAGTTGAAAATATTGGTTTTCCTGATAATAGAGAAAAAACAATGTAAACTTAAACCGTGTATAAAACACGTAATTATACAGCAATTACTTAATGATAAACAAGAAAAATGGAAGGGCACTTCGCAGAGTGACACCTTATTGAAACAGACCTATATTGAAAAATTTATTACGGATTGTTAGTAGGAGGTTTAGGAAAGAGAAATAGGGGATTGGGGAAAAATGTTCATGGCCTTATTTAAATATAAACGGACGATCGCGACGCGGTAGAAAGTTGAACAAGCACTGATTTTCACTATAGTTCGTTGAAACTTATGAAAAGTTCACTATAGAAACACGAAAGTTTTTGGCAGAGAAAGTTATTTCAATTTGAACAAAATGACTGGTTGCACTGAATGAACGAAAGTCTATTGCTTGCGAAAATGGTGGATTACAGTTAAATGCGCCATAGAACATTCCAGCGGTTCCAGCGGTGGAAGAAAGTTAGCTATTAAGCTTTTAATTCAGAAACGAAATTCTTCAATTTTAAATAGCATTCTCACAATTGAGTGAAGATTTCAAAACGGCAGGACTTGTAGATAAATTACAGAAACTAGAAGGTTCCAGAACGACCTTAGTAGAAAAAATGGGGTTGAGAAAATCCAACGGAGGAACTAACTTGTTGAGTTATAGACAGCGGGTATTAAATAATATCCCACGTAGTGAGAAGATTTCTCATTTGAATAGCCTAAGAAAAGCTCTTTGTTTAATAAGGTTGGCTTATACAACCAAAGGCTCAACATGGCAAATCCCACGAAGAATGATTTTTGCCCCAAAATAAGCAATCGCACACTGTCTATAAAACATCTTTAAAAACACGTGAAAGTTAAAACCATGAAGATGAGGTTAAAACTTTAAGATGGTACTTATCTTGATTTCATGTAGAAGATGAAGTTCCCTTTGACGATAACTACTTTGCCAACATGGCGCAGAAGAGAGTTTGCCTCTTGGGTTGAGGAGACTAGCTCGAGAGGAGCTTTGACTGACCGAGTCAACTGCCGATTGCGAAGTGAGACCTGCTCAACGGAGCACAGAAGGTCCAAGGAAGGGAAAAGGAGTGGTGGGTAGGAAACAAAAGGAGAACATATAAACATTGCCAACTTGTCAAAAATAAATGTTCTTCTTGATGAATGGTCTTCAAGGAGTTGATAGTAGGCGATATTAGCGCAGCATGGTGAGTGAAACAGTAGACGTAGTCCTCTTGCTCAAGGAGAAAATAGCTGGCGATGGTAACAGGATCTGGTGGCCAAATGGATAAGTAAGTCCTTTAGCACCAGGAAGAATTGAGGAGCTTCAGAGATTCGCTGAGAGATGACGCTAGGTGGGTCACAGAAGTTATATATTTAGAACAGACTTATGAAGACATAAGAGATTTGCCCATCAAGGAGAAAACAGAAGATCACTGTTGGTGTTTTGACAAAGAGGAAGGAAGAAATGGACATGCAAAGAGCAATAGACTTTATTCTCTCGTACCGTGTATTCAAAGAATACACCAAGGAGAAGCACCTTAGAAAAACTGAACAGAGCAAGAGAAAGAAGGAACATGGAAAACATGGAAGAGTACGCTACCGGCAACAGAAGAGGAAAAAGATCCAGCACATATATGAATAACAGAAAAGGGTCATAGAAGAAACCGAGTCGGACCCATACAAGGCTTACGACCGAAAAGGAGCAAAATACACTCTAATATACCGGCCGAGGTGGCCGAGAGCGCTAACGCGCTACTTCGTGCCTCGCTGGCATCGGGAGAGCGTGGGTTCGATTTCCACCTCGGCCGTCCTGAAAATGGTTTTCGTGGTTTCCCATTTTCACCACCAGACAAATGCCGGGACGGTTCCTTTCAATAGGTCCACGGCCGATTTCCTTCCAATATCCCTTCCCTGACCCGTCCTGAAAAGAAAAGTACATGGCCATTGGCTGCATTAATAAAATTATTAATACACTCTAATATCGACAAGGAAGCATGGAAAATACACCTCAACAAAACAATTGCTTCAAGAGACACGAGACCAACTCCCAGGTACCAAGAATACACAGAACCATCAGATGTCATAACGGAAAAAGAAATCGTCCAGGCCATCAACAAGGAAGAAGCAATAGAAAACCAGGTCCAGATGGAATCAGGAATGAGCATCTAAAAGAGACGGTGAGGGAAATGCTACCGGTATGGAGTGCTCTACTGAACAAATAACTCGAAACTGGAAGGGTCCCAACAGACTGGAGGAAAGCAACAATCCGAATGCTATACAAGGGGAAAGGAGATAAAGATGACCCGAATGCTTACAGAGGGATCGCGATGGAACAAACAGGTTTGAAACTTCTGACGAGGATCCTAACAAAGAGAGTGATGAACAAACTGGACCCAATGTTACCAGATGAGCAATTTGGGTTAAGACGGAAAATATCGACAACGATGGCACAGGAGAATGTACTGCGCCCGAATTCCTCAGAGTCACAGTCCAAAATCCATGCAGATGGAAGAAGGATCGTAGGGATGTCAACACCAGGCTAAGAAATTAACATTTGCTACCGGACTGATGACTAGGGAACCCTTGACACACATAACGCATATCTAACCATACTACTAACTAGTTGCACACAGAACAGCCTAAAATATCAAATGTTGAGCACTATGAGCAACACGGCTCTCGGGGTAAATAAGGTAAATTATGTCGATTAACTGTCTGCATCGAACTAGTAGTATCGCTATAGCGTAATTAAGTATTGAATAAAGATCAGCTCGATAAAAAACGGAGCAAGTGTACAAAAACGCATTTGCCATTTATTAAAAAACGGACACTACAATAATGTCCCTAACAATATTAAGATAAAAAATAAACACTCAAATTGAAATAAATGTCTTCTCTAGACACGGATACGACTAACTAAGTCTATGTTGCATCAAACTTAAAACAGTTACGAGTTCATCTTTCTTAGAAAGATTTAGAATAACAATACACTTTCGTAAAATACTGTACCTCAAGTCCTAAAATTAACTCACTTCAAAGTTAAATCAATACATAAGATTTCTCCCTGCTTAATACAGCGTTATATTATCGCAATTATGGCGTCAAAACTATACATATTATGTGTAGAAAAGTATTAATGAATTATTTATAATAATAGTAATTATTTAAATACATTAATGTACAATATCGAGACCTGCACGATTTCTCTTTGTGCTTTACCGGCATAAAGTTCATCTCACTTCTCTACTTTTGTATCTCACACAACATTTCTGTCAAATCTTGAATATACATTTCTCTGTCCAATGTGATTCTGTGGTTACAAACAATTAAGTTCAGAACTATTCACTATATTACAAATCCGGTGTTTAATAAACTCAATAACATTTCAAACTTGCGACGCATGACTGTCAGACTAGCTTTTACCAAAAATAAGTGTGCATGGCATTTAATCCTCACTACTCACGCTTTTAATAATAATAATAATAATAATAATAATCTCCGTGGCTTAGGCGGCAGCACGCCGGCCTCTCACCGCTGGGTCCGTGGTTCAAATCCCGGTCACTCCATGTGAGATTTGTGCTGGACAAAGCGGAGGCAGACAGGTTTTTCTCCGGGTACTCCGGTTTTCCCTGTCACAAATTCATTCCAGCAACACGCTCCACTATCATTTCATTTCATCTGTCATTCATTTAATCATTGCCCCAGGGGAGTGCGACAGGCTTCGGCAGCCGGCACAGTTCATATCCTCGCCGCTAGATGGGGGCTTCCTTCATTCCATTCCCTGACCCGGTCGGACGACTGGAAGCAGGCTGTGGATTTTCATTCATTTCAATAATAATAATAATAATAATAATAATAATAATAATAATAATAATGATAATTGTGGTTTTAAGGGGCCTAACATCGAGGTTGTCGGCCCGCTCTCACTTTTAACTCTTCACAAATACATGTTACGACTTCACTTTACTGACATACTGTATTTCCATATTTTCTCATCGTAATCTCTTTATCTCACACTCTTAATTAACAATATTACCATGTCTTTACTACACTTCCTTTTACCATACCCTCACGCATGTATTTTCCTTAGACATTTACAAAACTCTAAAAACCATCTCAATTACTTTCGACAAAGTAAGAGATTCAGTATTCCTACTAAATACTACGACTGTAATACCTTTCATGAATACAACTTCCACTCATACACAACCGTTATCGATTATACAATTCCGTGCTATTTCTTACTTGTGCATCTCATATAAATACTTCCGTAATGCCTCTTCACATTTCTACTCACATGAATTATGCCATACTTCCTTTCTTTGCTTTAAATACTTTTCCGTTACAATTTATAGCCTTTCTCTGAATCTTAAGTCTGCTCGCGTTTGTTACTCAATGAAAATACCTTCACCTCGCGTTCTGTCATTTCATCTGATATGAAACATCCTTTCTTTAGTCTTACATGACCTTTCAATTACAAAGATTGATCTATAACATCACATTTCACTTTACATTTCTCTGCTATGCTTTTAAAAATACGCATACTGTCCATACAGTCAAAATAAAATTTTGGGTTTCACAAACATTACTTTCCCTGACAGTGGAGTGCCTTCAATGCAATAATTGAATACTCCTGCTAATAGTTACGGTTTCTATACATCATATTTTCGTTCCTATAACGAATTAGCTTTATACAAGATAATAATGTCTCTTCTGCATCTTTCATTTCATTTGTTACAAAATTGCGCTTGTCAAACTCATTACTACTTTCTTTCTTATTTTACAACACGTCAACGTAGTGTACTTCATTTATCGCTATAAAATTAACCTGAATGAAAAGATCTAAAAACGTTAGCTTAATAGAATGCAAAAATAGTTACAGTGAAAATATTACCAATAAACGTTGAAGATACGTTCTAAACGAAATACGATGATTTCTATTAAAATTTCAAGATTTAAGACACCAATAATAACACGAACTAGGAATAAAAATAGTCAGATGTTGGTCAATATACTGGAATAACGCATACAAGTTCTAACTACATAGGTGTTAAAATTTCACTGTTCTACCTTGGTTACTGGATCGCTCATGACAGACCTGAAGACGTTGGCATCTGCGGAATTCCTCCCACGTGCTTCTGGAATGTGGCACGCGGCTCGTCACGGGAATCTGCATGCGTCACGTTGCTTCCGTGCTCTACTCGGCTTGGCTGCAGGTGAGAGTTGTGGTGACAGGACCGGTTTACAGCTGAGAGCGCCAGACGGTCTCCCCTCGTCCATGCCATTGACCTAGCTCTGCTTGCAAATCTTCCCTTTTCTCGGTCAGATGACCGAGATACTGCTCACGCTTCTGGTCTGGATCCAACTTCATTCGGCACCTCTCTCGACGTTCTCAGCTGTTAGTGGTTTTGCAGTGATATTTCTTATGACGAGTAATCACCTCTCCCTGTGATCTCCTCTTCAGTGTAGTAGACTGTAGTGTTATTTTGAACGAACTGCTGATGTTGGTGCAGCTCGATTCCATAGTCAAGCTATCATGGGCATATCTGGATTTCGCTTGTTAGTGTAGCTCTACGTTCCCTTCATGTTGAAACATTAGAACATCTTCCTTCCTTCTAAACAGTTGTTAGTCGTTACTCCTCCCATTCGACCTGATTTGAAAAACATCTTGCAGAATATAGTGTGGTTCTCAAGTAAATATTGCAGTATTTCCAACTTCTCTTCTTCTGCGTAGTAGATTGTCGTGTAGGAGTTCCAATACTGTGATACTAAGTATTGTAGAGTATCTCGACGTATATTTCCTTAAATTCAGCTTTATATTTCTTCTTAGTTGCAGTAATAGTTCATTTACTCTTGTCGTTCCATATTTCCTTTGTAGTTCTTCTTACTAATGTCTAATAATTTCTGAGTTCTCATTTCATACAGCTTGTAGAGTGAATTTTTATACGTGTTACTTCGTTGGAATTTCAAATAATATGAGCCTCGTTTCTTGCCGTTCGCTAGCCTCCTCGGTTAGATTTCCCTCTCAAAGTTGCTGAACTAGTCTCTCGCCGGTCTATAAACTTACTCATTCGCTTGTATCTCCTCTCTCAGTCATCTAATTTAATTTCTGCTTTGCCAATTACATTTCTTCTTCCTTCCTGGTGAATTTGATATGCAACAATCCTTTATAATATTAAAATAATATATATTTAATATTTATAAGTACCCTCGCATTCTTATTTCGTTCTGATTAGCTGTCCACTTGTCATCATGCACGTCGTACACGCGACATCCCCACTCCTCTATCTTGGCGTGTGTCTGACCTCTGTCTATCCTTGCGGACTTCCCTCGCTCACGAAGACTAGTTTCTCGCTGGTAACATTTACAAAACTGTGCAGTTTCCTGGACTCGGTACATATGATTCTCCCTTAGTTAAAATAGTCCATATAATAAAATTTTCATTTCTTCTCCAAATAAGCATATTTCTTCTGGCTAACATTTTATCAATTGCTTCCTGACACATAATCTCTCTTCCTGTGTGTAAATATATTTCAAATCTCGAAAAAAATTATGCTCTTTTTTCTCTTCTGCTCTCCGTTCGAATCTCGTTCGGTGACATGAGTAAGGAGG
This sequence comes from Meconema thalassinum, assembly GCA_946902985.2. Classification (NCBI taxonomy): domain Eukaryota; kingdom Metazoa; phylum Arthropoda; class Insecta; order Orthoptera; family Tettigoniidae; genus Meconema; species Meconema thalassinum. The sequence continues at coordinate 1,620,482,110 of OX336388.2, read as the reverse complement.
CAGTGAGAGTTTAAACGCACAGCCTACATTCCTGGGAACATTGCCGATATCTCTCGAACGCCTGGTAGGATTTTTACAAATGAGTTGTCGTTGAACTCGAGCTGACGGGGGCTTTGCTATGGACCACAATATTCAGTCACCAGTGATCTAGACTGTGTGCGTGTTAGCATTCAAAACATGTGTGTGTCTTATTATTATTATTATTATTATTAAACATTTTACTGTAATAATAATTACTAGCAAGCGGCCATCCTCAATACATGATCATGTTAACCACATACTTTCATCCTAAACCACATGACTTTACCCAGTTCAATATTTAGTTTATAACATTTCAGGCCAATGACCTTACCGTTTTGGCTCTTTGCGTACATGCACATGACTTGGTCGAGCAAATGTTATAGGTTTCCATATTCTAAAACCATTTACTGTGCCAGACAGCAGTCTCGCTTATCACCGTTTACTAGCATGTTCAAGATCCCCTTCAGGGGTAAAAAAATCCTAGCACAGTTAACACATTTTCAAATATTCGCCTCTATCCGTCATAGAAAATGTCACAAAACCAATCGTCATAAGCTGCCCATGCCATCCCACCAAAATAGCTATTCATTTCTTCCGGGCACGGTCACCGAGATCGCCAACGTCTAACAATAACTTGGTCATATCCTACAACCGTCTGTTGTGTCAGAGAGCGATCTCGCTCATCACCGTTAACTAAAACGTTAAAGATCCCCTTCAGGGGTAAAAATCTTAGCATGCTTGTCACATTTCAAAATATTCGCCTTCATTCATTCGTCATAGGAAAAATATCAAAAAGCAAACCCTCGTTTTGCCATACATCGCCCCCGTCGAAATAGCCATTTCCCATATCCACCATGGCCATTCATAGCCTCCTTGTAACATACGTCAAGCGCTACCGGCTCTCTGTCTACAAACACGCTTTTATTTAAAAAAATGCCTAGTTTTTTGTCCTAGAGACTTGACATTTATTTTCATGGTAGAGGGGACAGGGATCTTTCATTTATGTCAAACAAAATTTTTTTTTTCAAAAATATGACGAGTGGACCATAGCAAAGCCCCCGTCAGCTCGAGTTCAACGACACCTCATTTGTAAAAATCCCACCAGGCGTTCGAGAGATATCGGCAATGTTCCCAGGAAAGTAGGCTGTGCGTTTAAACTCTCACTGCCCCCCTACTGACATTTTTTTAGCGTATGGCTTTTAGTGCCGGGAGTGTCCGAGGACATGTTCGGCTCGCCAGTTTTGTAGCTGCTTCGAGACGGACACCCAATGGGTGAGCTTCAAGTACCGTTGGGGAGGGAAGTTGGAAGGGAAGGGCGAGGAGCTGGAAGGTAGCGGCTGTGGCCGATAGTTAGGGACCAACCCCGGCATTTGCCTGGAAGGAAGATGGGAAACCACAGAAGACCATCTTCAAGGTTGCCGGAGGGGGATTCGAACCTCCTCGCCTCCCGGATGTGAGCGACTGCCATTAGTCATGCCGTAACGACCACGGCTAACTCACCCGGTCCTACTGACATGTCTTGGCTGGACACGATTTCGAGCGCAGTACTGAATCACATTCATCTTGCCCTAGAAAAGGCGAGGTAATTTTTTTGTGGCATTCATTGACTACGGTACTCCAAGGCATTCGATTGGGTAAGCAGACGGCTACTCATAGATAAGCTGGAGAAACTAATCGGAACATCTTAACATCACAATACTCATATCTAACCTGTTGGCTGAGAACTACATACAGGTGGATGATGGCATCGGGTTGTCAGACTGGATGACACACACAATAGGAGTCCTCCAAAGTGACCCACTCAGCCCTATACTATTCAACGCTTTCACTTCCGATGTAGGGGCAGAGATAAAGGAAAAGACCGACACAGAAATGTACTTGTATGCCGATGACATGACAATCGCGGCTGAGGACATAATAAAACTACAACGTGCGATGAACCTACTAGCGGACTGGGCAAACAGGAACGAAATGAAAATTAATGAGGAGAAGACTGAACTAATCGTGTTCAGGAACGGAGGTAAACTAAAGGAAGCAGAACACATAACGTGCAATGGCGTTCGAAGAACTAACAGCTTCATATACCTAGGTGTGACCCTGCAGACCACATGCAGCAGCTTCAGGATCCACATAAGAACTAGAATGATTGCAGTTCTGAAAGCGACGAATGACATCGATAACATCGCACAAATTGCAGTAGACACAGCCATGGAGCTTTTTCGAGTTAAAGTGCTGCCGGTATTAACCTATGGACTCGAAATCATAGGAGAATTCCTGAGTGCAAATCAACTAGAAGATCTGGAAAATAATAAATCCAGATACCTGAAGCGAGTCCTGAGTGTATCAAAAACTAAAAGATCTCGATTCGTATATGAGCTCGCGAGGGAGACTTACCTGATCGAGGACCTGAGATGAAACCTTATTCTACCAGGAGGTGGTGCAGCATAAGATAATCTGTTCCATAAGCAAAGGGGGGGCGGGGAGGGGAGGGACATTTGGGAGGACTTCTATTCAACGGAGACCATGACGGATCGGAAATGGATGGAAACGGGCTACCAACTGAGGCATATAGTCACAAGACTGGCTGTTCACGGGTTCCACTTCAAGATGTGTAAAAACAAAGCTTTCCATGAACCGAACACAAGCTGTGCGTGCAGGCTATGTTACCAGATATGTGAAAGATATCACATCCGGAAGTGTTCCTCGAGGTCAGGTTCGATTAGTCAGTGAGTTTATCAAGGAATAACACTTATTGAGAGCTCATTGGTCGTCACGTTGTTATATTTTGTATTGTGCCCTGTGATCCTCTATGCACATTGTGCGCAATCAAGTTTATTATTATTATACAATTTTCGAGTTTATTTTAAATAAATTACATAACCGATGAAACCAAAGTTTGAATGACAATTTGATCGGAATTTCAAATTAACCATACTGTACTGGACGAAGGATGTCACTAACTTACGAGACGGAGAAATTTTAAAAATATTTCGGTATTATTTCGTGAAGAATTTTTCTAACCGGCATTATATCGCTTTATTGCGAAATAAAAGAAATTCGCGTTTTTTTCGTGACTTCAATTGGAGATATTTTCCAAATTCAGTGGTCTAGGACAGTGGTCGCCAAACCGTAGCTCGCAGGGAAATTTTTGGTAGCTCGCGGGGAAATTTCGGACGCAGCGTTTGAGTTGGCTAATCTGCAGTAATCAGCCCCTGATTCACACCACGCGTCCCGCGGATCTGTCAGTCAGTGCAGGTTATTTTATTTGTCTTGTATTTTATGCATACTGCGGACTACGGACTGTTCTAATTATGGCAAGTTCCAGCAAAGAAAAAAAAACTTATAATTTTCATGTTGAATGGGTAACTGATTATTTTTTACCCAGGTGAAGGACAAATGCGTGTGCTTACTTTGTAATGCAAGTGTAGCAGTTGGGAAGAAATCAAACGACGCACGTCATTACAATACCGTTCACTCCAGTATTTAAAAGGAGTTCCCTCAGAATTTTTCCTTAATGGAAGAGAAGGTAATGCAACTGAAATCTCAATTGAATGCTCAATACTCTACTTTTTCCAAGAAATTAGACAGAAACAAAGCAGCAACTGAAGCATTTTTTCATTTTTCCAAAAGTATTACTCAAAATAAAAAAACTTACGAATATGATGAATTAATCAAAGAGGCATTTTTAGAAGCTGCAGATATATTGTTTAACAATTTTAAAAACAAATGTGAGATCATCTCTGCTATTCAATCTGTTCAACTGTCATCAAATACAGTTATGAGAAGAGTTAAATCAATGAGTTCTGATGTAGTTTCACAACTTAAAACTTACTTACGCCGCTGCAGTTATTGTCCCCTGCAACTTGACGAATCAACCGATATAGTTGATACAGCTCAGTTGGTCATTTTAACAAGAATGATTTTTTATGATTTCCAAGTAAAAAAAGAGCTGGTAAAAGTTTTACCACTTCAAGGACATATTACGGGACAGGACACATTATTCAGCTTTTTAAAAACCTTATCGCCTCTGAAAATGAGTCGTCTGGTATCACTAGTTTTTGCGATTTTGAGATTACGGCTGATTATCAAGTCCTAAATGCCCCCTTTACATGTGGGAAGAGAAAAGTACCGTATTCCAAACAGGACACATCATGCTATCGTGGTGGTTACGGCATGACTGATGGCAGTCGCTCACATCCGGGAGGCGAGGAGGTTCGAATCCCACCGCCGGCAACCTTGAAGATGGTCTTCTGTGGTTTCCCATCTTCCTTCCAGGCAAATGCCGGGGTTGGTCCCTAACTATAGGCCACAGCCGCTACCTTCCAACTCCTCGTCCTTACATTCCAACTTCCCTCCTTCCCTCCCCAACGGTACTTGTAGCTCACCCATTGGGTGTCCGTCTCGAAGCAGCTACAAAAACTGGCGAGCCGAACATGTCCTCGGACACTCCCGGCACTAAAAGCCAAACGCTAAAAAAAACTGAGTTGCAAAACAAGATACATCAGCAAGTTTAAAAACAAAATAAGACACATCAAATATTCAAACGCTTATAGAAAGAAATATAAAACAGCATGAGTTATGAAACATTTGGGAAATATTTGTCTGTATCACTTACAACTTTCAAAAAAGAAGCATATTTATTTCTCAGTAAACAAAGGACTTATTCAGTTTTATGTGTCTCCTAAAATATTTTGTTGAAGTGATGTGTGTTGTTTTGATACCAGACGCCTCAAATATTCCTGTACAAAAGTTGTTGGGCTTGGCAACCAATGGAGCTCCTGAGGTAGCGACAGGGGATTCATTGCCTTGTGTCGTAAAGACAACAGGTTTCCAAATTTTGTCTTACCAGTAAATAAAGTGAGAGCTCATGCACTTCAAAGACGTTTGTTCACAACTCTGACTGAAGAGTTAGAATGCCAGTATGGTGATTTATTGCTTCATATAGAAGTTCGTTGGCTTAGCAGAGGCAGGGTTTTGCAACGTTTCAAAGAGTTACTTCCTGCTTTGGTGGAATTTTCGAAAGAATGAGGTGAAGCATTACCTGAGCTAGATGATCCGGTTTGGCTGCGAGATTTTGCATTTCTTGCAGACATAACCGAAAAGCTAATTACCCTTAAGTTGCAGCTTCAAGCCAAGGATAAAGAAGTTGGTGGAACCATTTCAGATGTGGTCTCGTTCACAAAAGAGATGGAGCTGTGGGGGGAAAATCTTACCCAGGGTGAACACAAGCACTTTGCCTGTTTGAAGCAGATCCTTGACAAACAAGGCCCTTCACAGCCCCCTTACAACAACAAAGAACATGGTACTGCAGCTCTTTCAGACTTGAAAAGGGGCAGATGACCTCGTAGTTCCACCCCTTAAAACAACAATAACTAGCAATATATAGACTTGAAAAATCAATTTAATCAACGCTTTCAAGACTTCAGAAACATTTCCATTGTAGCACAGTTAGTCACATCCCCTTTTGTAGAGATTGATGCTGAAGAATTCTCTACTTGTGTCATGCAGTATTTTTAAGAAAATAACGCTGTGGTGGAGAAGGAACTGATTGATTTTCAAAGTGACCTTTCATTAAAATCACTCCCTTCAAGCAAAAATATCCAATTTTGGTTCACGTTGGTTTACGAGTGAAGGCAATGTTCACCTCAACATATCCGTGTGAGATTTCATTTTCCAGTGTGAAATTCATTAAAAACAAATACAGGAACAGGTTGACTGATGAACATTTGGACAACTGCATTCGAATAGCAGCTACAACATATGAGACTGACATTTAAAAAAAATGACAAAAATGTCTGACTCCCCTCACATTAAAGTATGTTTCTCTAATGCAAATATTTTGTTATTTAAATTTTTATGCAATTGATTGCAATGTTAGAAATTACATTTAATTAGATTTTTAATTAAAAATTAATATAAACTAGAAAGGTATATTTTATAGGTAACAAACAACTGTGTGATTTAAACAAAAACATGTATTATTTTCCTACTTTGTTGAGTAGCTCACGGTAAGGTTCATGAGCTGTAAGGTAGCTCAGTCACTTAAAAGTTTGGCCACCACTGGTCTAGGACATAAATGAGTTCCGAAAGATTTCACGAATGAAAGTATCGCGAAAAGTCGGGGACCTTAGCTATATCCTTATTTGTTCTTCAGTAATGATTGGACATTTAATCAGGACATCGGAATGCAGAATCAATAGAGGAATAACAGAAAAATAATGGACAGTATGAGTAATATTAGATGGATGGAAACTAAGGAAGATATGAGAAAATTATAACTTACTATTGAGGATTTAAAAAAACAAAACAGTAAAAATACAGAAACTCCAAACAAACTATAAACTTAGATCAACAAACGGACAATAGGAAGGGTGATTTCAGACGAAGAAAGAAGACTACAATTTGACATAATTATGAAGTCCTTTGAATAGAATTGACAAAAGTGGTCCAATGAAGCCCATAAGATATTAATAAATAATGTGTGTGTCCACTCATCCCTGTATACAATTTCAAGGAATTACAAGCAATGATGATGCTAGGGAAAAGGGGAACCAGACAAGTAAAAAATCCAAATCTTACGACGACTAGATGAATGTGAAATAAGGTACAAATACTGTAGAGACCTATGCATACTAATGTTGGTGTATGTCAAATAGTTCTGGATTTACTCATTCTATTGCAGACCAACCTTCCTACTGCCACATCTAAGGAATAGATCCCATATAGGTATGCTATCAACCGGCCTTTGGCAGGATATGGGCTCTACAGTACTACTTAATTCAGGCTTTGGTCTGTTGAGAATAAATACTATGTAGAAGTATATCCTTCCCGTTTTACATTTTCCCTTTCAGGCTAACCCCCCAGTTCGAAAGTATCCTCACTTCTTGCTGTTAGGTTTCTAATAACGAGAACAAAGGTAACCCTTCCAAACACAAGTGGTCATTCAAATTTGATGGATTCTTCTTGGCAATATGTATTTCAATCAATTCCTTGATGTTGGGAGAACAATCTTTCGATTCATTTTGTAAAATTCTTAAATCTAACTTAATTTGTGAATTTTTTGGTCATGTTGTCCTGACTGTGAGCCTCCCAGGTTCGGAACCCAGGACTAGGGTTCAGGGAAGAACATCATTTAAGGATACTACGATTATTATTTTGTAATAGCGATGTAAGGAAGACATGTTATTATTCTCAGGGAATGAGATATGATCGCATGACAGGAAGTTTAAACAGGTCTGTAAATATTAGCTGGTCCAAGGATACAGCCACCGTGCTCTCTACACTGTTTGAATAATGAGACAGAATCACAAGGAGAGTTCACTAGTTGCACTAAGCAGTCACATGAATGTTAGTATGGGAAGCCTCCACTAGCTGGATGGCATCACCTACTGGGAGACTAAAGTGGAATTGACCACAGACCTCACTAGAGGGGGAGATGGAGTCTGGTCCATCTCTAGTTGGATATAATGTTGGCCAAGATGGCACAAGGGAGCTCTTAGCAGACAGCCATCGCCTTGAACGTGTGTTAGAATTCAGTCCCATGGGGACATGCCAGACTTCGTGTAACAGTAAGACTTAGTAGGGCTGAATCAGGCCTGCGTAAACTTCCGTCAGTATATTCAAGCAACTGTAAATATTGTAAATACAACGACTGCTATACTTCATTACACGGCAGTAATTTACGGGGAAGTATCATCTTTTATTCCGGGAGTTCCGGGACCACCCAACAACTCAAATTCCCTATCTAGTAACCGCTCGGCTAGAAAAATACACCAGAGGATCATCAACCTGCCAGACCGTCTCACAGGACAGGTAAGGTCACAGCAGACCTACTTTCTGGTGTCAGGTGTGTTGGGTCCCGAGTTCAAAGCAGCGAACAAAGTAACTTACGGAGTAGAGAGAGAGATCGCGACATCGCAGAAGATAGTCCTATACAGATCGCGACAACGCAGAAGGATGTCCGTTCGCGCATCCGCGTAGATCGTATCGTGTATCGAGCAACGCAGAAGAAAGAAGCGTACTAAGGCAAGCGGAAGGAGCCGTGCAGCAGCGAGCAGTACCGTCCGAAGGAAGGCAGCCAGCAAGGAGATAACGAAGAAGAAGAAGAAGCAGCAGCAGGTAAGCTGAAATTTAATACAAATGGCAAGACAAGCCAGTACAGCTACCGGCGACCAGGATGGAGAGAAACTAGCAGATGCAAGCCTTTTGTAACAGTAACAAAAGGACATCGACTGATAGGTCGGGAGTTCGATGGCACCCAGCACGACAGATTACGTGAGTTTGTAGCCAATGTAGATGCTGCGGTTCTAATGGTAAAAGATGACGATCAAGAGTTGTTTTTTAAATACATCTTGACAAAAATCACGGGCAAGGCCCGAGATAAGTTGCTGGTTAGACGCGACATAAATGATTGGGAGGCTGCCAAACATGCATTGACAGAATATTATGGGTTTCAGGGTACATTGGATCCATACATATGTCAAATGTTCCAAACAGCGCAGGATACGAAGGAAACAGTGGCGACATGGCCGCATGAGGTAGAAACATTATGAGCCGCATTTCGGGAAGAGATACTTGAAGGAGAAACCTAGGAAGACAGGGAAGCGCAATTAAGAATTACTAGAAAGACATGCGTAGCCAGTTTCATACAGGGGTTAAGTTATCCGCGCATTCAAGCTCGAGTTCAAGGCCATGGGGCCATCACTTTTGAAAGAGCGGTAGTCACCGCAAGACAGGAGGATGCAGTAATACTTTCGAAAAGGGCGCGAGAAAATTTACACCCCAAGCACAGTTCAGGGTTAGGAACAACTAGACCCGACCAGGATCGAAAGACACCACTAAGGTGGCATACCAAGCCAACACAAGCCAGTGTTAGGGTGGTTTGTAACAAAGAAGGCCACATAGCAAGGGAGTGCAAGGACGCACGACACTCCCACCACACTAAGTAGTAACACCCAGGGCACAGACAGCGGGTACTTTAAATAAAGTCACATGTAGATATTGTAAGAAACCAGGATATAAGGAACGCGATTGTTGAAAAAAACAGAGAGATAAAGAAGCTGCAGCGCCGGAAGCCATGCCCATGAGACACCTGCAAGTGAACTGCCGACAGATAGCCCGCGCACCACAAGCACAAATGGATAAGCAGACGTACTATGCCAGCGGCCGGCAGGGCCACATAAAGCGAAATTGTCAGGAGGCCCAGAGCCAAGGAAGACGCACGGGAGGCAAGGCCATGAAAGGCCGGAGCCAGTGCAATATCTGTGACAGCTGGTCACATAGAACCAAGGAATATTGGTTCAAGAGTGGGGAAGGTACCAAGAAAACTATCACAACAAGAACAAACTAGAACGGGCTCATAACGAAGGGACAGCTATGGAAGCCCGTAAGTTAAGAAATCCCAAGGCACGTGAAATAGAGGGCACAGTATTGAAGCATTGTGGAGGGCCCCTGAGGTTCCTAATTGATACTGGCTCTGATGTCAGCCTGGTGAAGAGACAATCGGTACCTAAGGGAATTACGATTAGCAGAAGTATTACAATCAAACTAATGGGTGTGAGTTATTAAGGGAGCGATTTACACCTAAGGAACCGTACAGTTTGTCATTGGGAACACTAAACACACAGTTCCATCTAACCCAGGATGGCATAATAGGAAGAGATATCCTAGTATATAGCATGATCGACTACCGAGAGGGTCATGTCACAATCCAAGGAAAGAGATATCCGCTGGGAGCGAGGGAGGCGAAGTTAATCCGTCTCGAGCATCGAACCCAGACGGCGGTAGTCATTGAAGTCGATAGGAATCTACCTGTGTGAATTGTTGAGGGCAGAGTTAGCACCGGGGGTGTACCTCGCAGGGTGTTTAACCAGGGCAGAGCACAACGAGGCAGTAGTTAGCATGATGAATACTACTGAACAACAAAAGTTTGGTGCTTTTCAGTCGGTGTTGACCGACTGAAAAGCACCAAACTTTTGTTTACTTAGGCAACACTGAAAACTGGCTTCAAACCTCACAACTACTGAACAAGACGTGACTCTACGCAGCCCTCGAGTGCACATACAGGAGGTAGATAATATCTGCCTGGTAGAAGTGCGCAAGGTGCAGCAAAGCAGTAACCGGAGAACCGGCCACTCAGAAGCCCAGATCACGCCGAGTGATAAGTCTGCTTGCGAGTTGACCACCTCACACAGGTAGATAAAGAAGGGATATACGCTATCTGTGCGGAGTACAGTGACATCTTCCACATTGAAGGAAATAAGCTCACGTACACGGACGTAATACGTCACGAGGTCCCAACACCCAGGGAATAACCCCCGATCAATGTGCGGCCATATAGACTGCCTGAGGCACAAAAAGGGGAAATACAAGCATAGACAAGATGCTAGGTGATGAAATTATTGTACCTAGTGTGTTACCATGGAATGCACCTTTGCTTTTAGTGCCAAAGAAAGTGGATGCATCAGGTTAACAGAAATGGAGAGTTGTGATAGATTTCCAAAAATTAAACGAACTAACGATAGGGGTTAGTTATCCCCTCCCAATCATTTCGGAGCTATAAGACGCTCTAGGTAAGGCTAGATATTTCTCGACGCTAGACCTTGCCAGTGGATATTTTCAGTTGTTATTAAAACCTGAAGATAGGCCAAAGACAGCTTTCTCTGCATTAGGAGACAAGTATGAATTTAAGAAAATGCCAATGGGATTGAAAGACTCACCAGCCACTTTCACTAGGCTATTGAACACTGCTTACTGGATTGACAGGTATCAAGTTTTCGTGCTATTTAGATGACATAATAGTATATGGTAGCTCGATACAGGAGCATAATCCTAAGTTGAGGGATGTATTACAGAGGCTGAGAGAGAACACGCTGAAGCTCCAGCCAGATAAGTGCGAGTTCCTGAGGACTGAGGCAGCATTCTTAGGGCATGTAATTACTGAAGGGTGGTGTCTTACCAGACTAACGGAGGGTACAGGCCGTGAAAGATTTCCTGAGGCCAACCACTAGCCGCCAGATTAAACAATTCTGCAGGCGGAGTGGGTATTATAGGAAATTCATCCCTAGATATAGTAAGATTGCGAAACCACTATATGAGTTAGTGAAGAAGGACGTTCCCTTTGTGTGGGGAGATGCCCAGGAACAAGCGTTCGAAACGCTGAAGCAAAGGCTTATAGAGGAGCCTATATTGCAGTACCCAGACTTTGAAAACCATTCGTTGTCACCACAGATGCTAGCAACGAAGCGGCAGGGGCAGTGTTGCAACAAGGACCCGTTGGGTTAAGATCTCCCAATTGCCTATGCAAGTAGGACGCTTAATAAGGCAGAAAGAAATTATAGCGTCACAGAAAAAAAATATTAGGCATTGTTTGGGGAATAAAATACTTTAGGACATATTTGTTTGGACGGCATTTCACGGTAGTGACAGATCATAAACCACTGAAGTGGGTATTCAATGCTCAAGACCCATCTTCTCGCCTGCTGAAGTTCCGGCTGTAAATTGGCAGAGTATGATTTTGAGATCATATATAAGCAGGGTAAACAGAACTGTAATGCCGATGCCCTTAGCAGGAATCCCACTGATACACAGTGTCAAGTGCGAGTGGTTAACTCGGCTGGGCACAAGTCACGGCAGGAGGCGGCCGTGGGCTCTCAAACTTCAGAAACAAGGAGGGAGGTACTGACTTCAAAACACAAGGACGCTACGGTAGAGGGAATTGAAGCAGGAGATTTCCGAGGACGCTAGCGCAGAGGAGTCCTCGCCCGAAGACAGCTCACCTGAGGTAACAGAGTTGCAGGAGGCTGAGAAATTGGTCATCCTGAAGGAGTCTCATGATTCCTTGGCTGGAGGCCACCAAGGAATAGCTCGCACATACGCTAGTGTTCGCGAGCGAGTACAGTGGAAAGGGATGAAGGGAGACATTAAGCGTTATATACGCACCTGTCCTTCATGTCAAAATAATAAGGGGACTAGTCCAGACGAAAGAGTCCCTATGGTGATCATCGACACCCCCAGTACGGTTTTTGAGAAGGTATCTCCGGATGTGGTCGGTCCTCTCCCAGTGACGGAGTTTGGCAACAAATATATTTTGACATGCCAGTACCAACTGTGATAGAATCATAAAAATGCCCATGCAACTGGAGACCACTAAGTACACAGTCATACAAGTATATGCCCCACAGACAGGCTGCAGTGAGGAAGACAAGGAGAAATTTCGTCAAGACCTGGAAGATGCAGTTGATGAGGAAACCGTTATTATTATTGGAGATTTGAATGCACAAGTTGGGGTAAGCATATATGGATACGAGAACATCATTGGCCCACATGGATTTGGAAAAAGAAATCCAGAAAGAGAACAACTATTAGATTTGTGCAGAAGAAGAAATGGTCTTATCATCAAAAATACATTTTTCAAAAAATAAGTCACAGGGTAACACGGTACAGTTGGGATGGCCAGTATAGAACACTGATTGATTACGTAATAACGAATAAGGATGGTGCCAGATATATCACAGATGTAAAGGTTATCCCTAGTGAATGAATGAACAGCGACCGTAGACTTCAAACATTCGACCAATGAAACGCAGAAACTTATTATGAAAACACCAAGGGTAAAAACATGGAAATTGGAAGAAGCTCAATTAAAGGAAGAATATAAACTAAGAATTCAACAGAATCTGCCAAAGGGTGAAGTAACCAACGTTAATGACGAGTGGAAGACCTTCAAAGCACCTTTGTGGGAGAGGCCAAAACCCTATGTGGAGTTACAAGTTCCATCAAAAGAAAGAAACAGACAGACACCGTGGTGGAATGATAGAGTTAGAACAGCTGTGGAAGAAAGAAACCAAATAAAGAAGGCACTAGACAAGGAAAAACAAAAACAGGGGCAAGAACGCATTGAACAAGAAATACTAAGACCCCAAGGAATGTACAGGAACAAGAAAATTGCTGATAAGAACATTGTAAGAGAAGAAAAAGAGAAGAAATGGAATGAGTTTGCAGACAAACTGGAAGAGGATAGCAGAGGAAATATGAAACTGGTATACAGAGTAGTGAAAAACAAGAGAAGGGATCAAGAGACCATAAAAGCAATAGAACGTGATGATGGAACTCTGGCACAAGAAGAGGGAGAAATCAAACAAGAACTCCAGATCTTTTTAAAAGCTGATGAATGGAGATACAGAAAACATAACAAAGAGAAAAGAGTCAAGTCGAACAACCACGACTGAACCACCAATCACATGGCAGGAGATTGAAAAGGCGCTCAAGAGCATGAAGAAAGGAAAGGCAGTGGGCATAGACGAAGTGAGTGCGGATATGCTGAAAGCGGCGGGAATTCCAGCAATCCAATGGTTATACAGAATGCTCAACAGGATATGGGAGGAAAATACTATCCCAGAGGACTGGAAGATGGGCATCATTGTCCCTCTGCTCAAGAAAGGAAGCCGACGTAAATGAACCAACTATCGGGGTATTACACTCATGCTCTGAAAATATTGGAAAAAATAATAGAGAACAGCATCAGAGATATTGATGAACCAATTTTGGAGGAAGAACAGTATGATTTCAGACCAGGAAGGTCAACTACAGACCTGATCTTTGCACTTAGGATGCTAATGGAAAAACACTGGGAGAAGAACAAACCTTTATTTCTAATAGTTTTGACCTTGAGAAAGCCTATGATAGTGTACCAAGGGAAAGACTTTGGCAATGCATGAAAGAACTTCAAGTGAGAGACAGCCTCATAGACAAAGTGCAAATGTTGTACAATGGGAATAGAAGTTGTATTCAAGTAGGACGTGGTTTGTCGGACTGGTTTAAAACAAAGAGGAGTGCAGCAGGGCAGCTCATTGGCACCGCTTCTACTCATCATTGTGATGGATGTGGTAATGAAATCTAATAAAAGGAAAGAACATGAAGATATTAGAGCCTTCACATTTGCAGATGATGTTGCGATCTGGAGTGAATCAGAGAAGGAACTGGGTGAGAGGCTTCAAAGCTGGAATGAGGAGTGTAAGAAATATGGTTTAAACATCAGCAAGACAAAGACGGTGGCGATGAAAGTGTATGAGGAAGGAGCAGAACCAATAGTCATGCTAAATGAAGCCAAATTGGACAGCCTTCCAGTTTTCAAGTACTTGGGTAGCATTCTATCAAGTGACAACCTAGCAAAACATGAGGTAAACAATCGAATTAATAAGGCAACACAATTTTACCACCAGGTAAGACACCTGCTGTGGGATGAATAAATGCCCATGAAAAGAAAGATAACATTGTACAAGTCCTATTATACACCGATTCTTACATACAGTCTCGAAACCACAACACTAACCAATAGAGATAACTCTAAACTCCAGGCAGCCGAAATGCAATTCCTACGTACTGCTCCCGAAAATTGAATTATTCTGGGACAAAATGAGAGTATTTTCCGTCCCCATGATAAAATTTAACCAGCATATATAAACTCTGGAAATGTGACACAGGAGGGTAGTGTTACAAGCCCGAGGCCGTGGGAGAGCTCGATCACGTGACATATTGCACAATAGACGCTTCTAGAAGGCTGAAATTGGCATAGTAACAGTTTGGAAATAAATATTATAAATATTGTTATAAATTATGCTATAGGATTCCAGTCCAGAGCCAATGAGAAGAGGTCTTATTGAAGACGGGATCAACTTCAACTACATAATTTGGTGAAATTATGCATTTAGGCCCTTAGAAGAAGATTTTCTTATTTGGTAATGTAGAGAATATTAAAAGAAATTATGTCTGATACTTTAAAAACCGCAGATCGGTTAATCTACGCAGTAATAAGTATTAGTAATCTACGCGCTAAAATTATGGTGGGAGATTGATATGGCCGCCAAAATTTCAACTTGGAGGGGGAGATCCAAGGATCGAGGTTCTTAATCCAGCAGTCTTTGAAGAGTGAGGAAGTGTTGTTACTGGGTTAACGGAGATCCCAAAGCTTTGTCCGAGTGCGACGACTGTCGACTTGTGGAGACGATAGGATAGCTAGGTAGAACGTTGGAGATTACCGCACTTCCATTTTAAGCGAAGTTGTGAGGAACATTGAAATTAGTATATCTCTTATATAATTGAGATTTGAGTTCAACTAAGTGAATATGTATAAAGAACAGGTCGAATACTACATTCTGTTGAAAGTCGAGCGTTCTAAAATTAACCGTTTCGACAATATAAGCCTGTTAAGACAGATTTTCAAATGTGTTGGAAATAAAGCTGAATATCGTTTTAGATTGCAACGTAAAGTTGGCGAACGCAGTTCAAGTGAACAGTAGCGAAGAACTTTTAACATTGGCGCAGCAAATAAACATTATTATAATGACTATCATTATTCTTCAAGTGGTTTCATTCAACATAATTAACACTGTTGATATGATGAACTGAATAGTCATGCGCCAGAGACATATTCGATAACAGAAGTTAAGATACAACGATGGAACTTCGTAAGACGACGTATTCTTGAATACAGACGTAGTGTACGGTCCATCTTGTACATTTTCGTCAGTCTACGAACACTAATGTAACATCAATTAGCAATAGAAATATTTCATTCACCATTTATATGAATATTTCTATAAATTATTTTCCAATGATGAGGCTGATACATATTTGCGACGGAGAATGAAGATTCTACAGAAGAGATTTGTCAAGATGCTAGGGGTAGCCCAGCAACAATAGAAGAATTTGCTAGAAGGATGTCGTTCGTGCCCAGGCGAATGTTGGTGAATTCCGGAGAGGGAACGTTTTTCCTATCTCTGAGGTCGCAGATCCGAGGTTCGAATGCAGATCCACCTCAGTATCTTGAACTGAGGAAACATCTAAAGTATTGTGTGAACACTTACATAGATCTTCAAGTTTTCGTCCAAATATCTTATTTTTAGTATAGTGCTTAATTAGTGACATCCTGAGCCAACGATCTTACTCCATATTTTCACATTTCATGTATTTCAGTGTTCTCATGTATTTTACACTTCAGATGTGTGCTAAGATTTTTATGCTTCAAGATTATTAAGGAGATGATTGCTTTCATCTATTTTTCAATTTTATTCCACGGATCAGTTGTTGAACTGAGATTAAAAAATTTGTTTGAGGAATCATATCGCCTCATAGAAGACTAGTCGTTTCGACTCTTGAATTTTAATCATTTATTTAAACCAAGTATTCTGACATTGTGTCATAGCTTCAAATTAAATTCTTTTTAAATTTAATTTGAGCACTTTAATGTAACATCAAACTTCAAGAACAGAAGAAACATCGAATGATATTGTTATATCATTATTGTACATAAACTTTCGACAATCTAGGAAATACTAGTCGTTTGATAATACCGAAGTCTTAATCCCTATAAACATTCTTTGTGTAGAGTGGAAAAACATTACGACGTTGACAACCCTTTTTATTATTTGTAAAGCTGAGAGCTTTGTTCATTAATATGTTAGAGGAAATCTCTTTTGATTAAACTTTAGGAGGTCAATCACGACAGTCTAATATCGTTCATTACGATTGGAAGTTTCGTTTGAAGAACTTAAGGATGTATAATTGTAGATCAGTAGTCATGTGAAACGATACTGAGGGTCATGCCTTTATTTGAGAAAAGTTCCTATAGAAGAAATGTTAATAACAATTAATCCGTTTTTGGTTACTGTTTAACATAGTGGTTGATAATTGTTTATGCTATATATGAGGATTTGTAGAGCTATGGAGTGCTCATGCGAAGGAAGTTCCGCATTTTAAAGGAAGTCAAAGTATTATTGTTCTTTGATAAGAAAGGCATTGGATCATGATAAGAGTCGTTGTATACAAGTAGTCCAGTTCATGTGAAGTAACGTTTTAGCTGTGTTGACAGAAGGGTTTTAGCGGAAATACAATTAGAGAACGATTGTCTACTCATGTCAATGATACCATTATTATATTTTATTAAACCTGAAGTTATGTAATTACGTACAGTTAACCTTTATCAGTCGACTGTATTAGACCGACAATGTATTGAAACCTATATAAGACGATGTGTGAGCAGTATATGGAAACTACGGAGCGTTAGAAAATGATTATGTGGAAAAACAGTGAAAATAATTAATTGAGAGTTGTGTTGTAACCGAGAATCCAGAATCTCGAAAGTAACGTGTTAGCAACGTTAAATAGTGTCAATTATTATGAACAAATTACATGTAAATATTTTTCGGAAATGATTTAATTAGTTAAATAATTTTTGGTAGGATTTATTAATCGAATGTTTTTGAATAGCGTGTGTTTTGTGAGCGGATGTTTTTGTATGAATGATTGCCCACTGTTAAGAGTAATTGTTGAACCGAATTGGTCTAGAACAATTTCGGGGTGCGAATGGAAGATTGTATGAAAATTCCAGAATGATTGTTAAAGGAACAGAGAAGTTATGAGCATTTTTGTAAGATCTGAATGTTAATTTTACGTGTATTTTAAACGCACACAAGGCAGTCTCAATGCAGGCCAGACAGAATGATTCACCGTTAGGAGTGGAGGACTTGGTGTGACATAATGTGAACAGTTGCCGATTCACAGCCTTGTATAAAATGTAAATAGTTCCGAGCTCAACGCTGTGCTATCGCTCATTCATGGAGCAAGCCAGTGCACGTGCGTTTTCAGACGCGTGCCAATGAAGGTAACCTGTTCCCAGGAATGCCATGAATGTAAGAGCATCCCTTAAACGCTTTTCTTTTTACGTAGTGTAGGCCTAAACCTGCCAAGGCTTTCATGCTTATATTTTTGCACAGCAATCTAGTAAGATGTGTAGTAGAAAATAAGTGTGAATGATTGTATGGTTTTATTTCTTTTTGTTATTAGGTTAGTTTAATTTTTAGTTTATATTAGGCTAGTTTACCATTGTTAATAAATTTATTCAGTTCGTTATCTGTCGGTGTTGACGTGTGATTCATTTTAAATATAAGGATTAGAGTATTGTGGATGTATTGTAGGCGAAGCTGAGTTCCCAGTCCCCGAGAACGTAAGTAAAGGTAAGTGTGCCCCGTGTAGTTTGTTGTTTATCCACAATATTCTTGTAATTGCTGTATGTAAATCCCTAAATACCATGTTGGAGCGATTTCTAATGTAGTAATTGGCCGGTGCTGTTAGAAATAGGCGATCCAGCTGGGGCAATGGATATTCCAACAGGCTACTTTCCGGATTTACGGGTACAGTAGCATGATTCAGAAAACCAGAAAAGACAAGATCAGGAATGAGAAGATTAGAGAAGGAGTATGAATAGATGATTCTCTCCTCAATAAGATCCAGATGTCAAGACTGAAGTGGTTTGGTCATGGTCATATGAAGAGGATGCCAGCAAACAGAACTGCACGGAAGGAATTTGAGAGAAAAGTAGAATGAAGTCGAACCGTGGGAAGGCCCGAAAGAAGTGGTAGATACAGTCAAGAACGATGTACTGCAGAGAGGTCATGATTGGGACAAGTTGGTGGAGGAGGAGTGGTACAAGGACAGGATGAAATGGAGGGGGCTCATATACCACACCCGGGCAACTGGAGTTTGTTCATGATGATGATGATGATGAGGACCAACTGTCCAAATACTTAGTAGCGAGTGCCATGCCAAATCAGGAAGCTGAAACAGTGGCACGGACGCTAATTAATAACTTTATAAATATTTACGGGATACCAGGGCAGATCCTCACTGAACAAGGTGTTTAAAGCGCTTTGCAAGAAACTGCGAATCCGAAAGACGCACACCACGGCCTTTAGACCACAATCAAATGGTAGCGTGGAGAGGTATTAGCAGAGTACCTGAGGCATTATGTTAGCTCAGGAGAGCAAAATGATTGGGATAAGTATCTGCCCACGGCGAGCTTTGTTTATAATACCACCACGAGCACCAGTACGGGGTTCATACCCTACGAGTTCATTTTTGGGAAAAGGGCAAACATCCCAGGTGTGTTGCAAAAACTACCTGAGGTGGATTATAATGTGCACCAGAATGTGGTGGAAGAGCTGACGTCACAGCTCAGGCAAAATCACAAAGCCGCTAGGAAGACGTTCATCGAGCGCAAGGAATTGGAAAAGGCTACCTATGATAAAAAGAAACAGAATGAGAGCACCTTTCAGATTGGTGACAAGGTACTCTTGCGCAATGAGGCATTGCGAAGAGGTCGATCCAAGAAGTTGAGTCCACTGTTTGAAGGCCTTTATGAGGTAGCTGATGTTTCAGGGGTAAATTGCACCCTATTTTTCAGTAAGCGAGGAAAAAGGGTCAAGGTACATAAACACCGTTTGAAAATGTATTTGTAAAAGGACCTCCAAGGGTCGAGATCCCGGATGAGCGCAGATACAGGACGAAATGAATTAAGAAAGTATGGCCATACAAATACGGTTAGCCAGACTAAATTGACAGCTAAAGGGTTTGCAGAGCTAGTTGAACTCGAGCAGCTTATCAGAATACACAATAATATTAGAGTAACGGTCTGAGAGTCGAGCAGCCGCTATAACGCACTGGGTGGTGCAGGGTTACGTAAGACACACTACAGGGATATCCAAGGGGTGGTGTCGGCTGGGCATTCTAAGAATCCTGACAGGCCCCGTGTGGAGGGAGGGGACCATTGGAATGTTTAAACACGTGACCATTGGTGATAGAATACTCCCACAGTACGCCCGCTTGTCGTAAGAGGCGACTAAGGGGTAAGGGCCTGATGACCACGATGAGCTACTGGTCAGGCAGGCGAAGATCCCAGTGAAGTGGCTCCCCGCGACTTGATCATCGTTTGACAGTTCCTCTCCCAAAATGTTAGGGTGGGAGGGGGGTTATAGAATGAGCACAAGCCAACAGTGGCGGAAGGTGACTAAAGACATCTGTAATAAGAAGTACAAATTTTATTTAAGGGACACACACGCATTGTATAGCAATTAGACGGCAGGGAAAGAGAAGCAGTGCCATGAAAGGAAACATTTGAGAAATTTTAGTCAAATACTGACGACGATAATGTAACCACATTCCCGAGGCGGGTTGTGAAGCCGGGTCTCTGTGTAACAGAACTCAAAGTTAGAAAAAAAAATGAACTTAGTATATGACACCGCTGACAGTTGTGCAGCCGCATGCCTAGGCAAGGATGCGAAGCAAATTCTTGAGATTTTAGATTTAGGTAATTTCAGTAAGAGAGGTAACAAATAACCTGTCTTTACCTTACAGGTAAACAGAAGACAATGGTGCGAATGCTAGGATGGTTCCACATCATAGTGATAACAGTGATGTCACCACCCCACGGCATCACTGGAGAAGTGCTAGACGTCCAACTGACACCGTACGAAAATACTCCTGGAGTATACTTCGACAATCAGGGTGAGAGATACAGTTGTATAACACGGAATGGACATTGGTTACCTATGCAAATTTAAATCAGCTAAAGGATGCATTTTCGAACGGAGGGAACATATACGAGGGCTGTTTTTTAAGCAAGGACCGTATTTTTTTAAATTAACCGAACATTTTATTTTGAAACCACATTTATTTTTAGGTTTTACATACCTTCCTCTATTTTTCTACACAGTTGCCTTGTTTATTTAGGCACTTGTCATACCTTAAAACTAAGTTCTGAAATCCCCCTGCATAAAAGTTTGCCGCCTGCTCTGACAACCAAGAATTCACAGCTGTTTTCACTTCTTCATCGTCGGCGAAGCGCTTCCCACCAAAATGACGTTTCAGCTGCGAAAAGAGGTGGAAATCGCTCGGAGCAAGGTCAGGGGTATACGGTGGGTGATCCAAAACTTCCCACCCAAGAGTCAATCAGTTCCCGAGTCCGGGCAACAGTGTGAGGTCTTGCGTTATCGTGAAGGAGCAAAATTCCCTTCGTCAGCATGCCGCGTCTTTTGTTCTGAACTGCACGTCGGAGTTTGGTCAAAGTTGCGCAGTAGGCTTCTGCGTTGATCGTCGTTCCTCGTGGCATAAAATCCACCAGCAAAACACCACACCTGACCCTGAACACAGTTGCCATGATCATGCGCTGTGACGGCGTTTGTTTGGGGTTGACCTTGAGTGTCGCCATTCCATTGACTGTTACTTGGTTTCAGGGGTGGATTGGGATACCCATGTTTCATCTCCTGTGACGATTCGACTCAACATGTCATCCCCTTCTTGGGCATAACGAGTCAAAAAAGTGAGGGAACTGGTCAATCTCTTTCGTTTGTGGTCTTCTGTGAGAAGTCTGGGTACCCATCTAGAGCAAAATATCCTGAACTTAAGGTTTTCAGACACAATTTTATACAGTACAGACCTAGACACTTGAGGAAAATCCATTGATAGAGTGGTTATCGTGAATCTTCGGTCCTCGTGAATTTCCGTGTCAATTGCAGTCATCAAGTCATCTGTGATCACAGACGGTCGACCTGAGCGATCATCGTCATGAACATTTTCACGGCCAATTTTGAACTCGCGTACCCATTTTAACACTTTACCTTCTGTCATTGCATTATCACCATACACCTCACAAAGCTGATGATGAATGTCCGCAGCCGACATCATTCTTGCACTTAAAAAACTTATCACAGATCGTACCTCACATAAGGCGGGCGAATCAATAATCTTGAACATTGTAAAGATGCACAGTTCAGCATACAGGTTAGCTACACAGCTGCAACTGACGCCTGCTTGTTCGCAAAGGATGCTGGAAGGTAGTGCGCACGCTTGTTGCGGCGTGCGCACTAACTACGGGCTTTAAAAGTAAAACGGCCCTTACTTAAAAAACAGCCTTCGTACATTGGACACTTATTGGCGTGTACACACTGCTAGAACAGAAAACAAATTTAACATGTCAACATGATGTTAAACAGTCATTTACAGCAAATTAAAGATTCTAAAGATATAGCAAGAATTACTAATCCAATTGGGGAGACAGATAATACCAGACAAAAACGGGGGATTGATAAATGCTGTTGGTTCCATAGCCAAAGCATTATTTGGAACGTTAAGTCAGGATGATGCGGACAAGTATGAATCACAAATAAATGAATTAGAACAAGAGTAACTTTCAATTATGAAAGTCGCTAAAGAACAGATGTTAGTGGTAAAACCTATGTTGCTAACCAAGAATAGCACCATCTATGCTGTCACTACAAATGAGCAAAGATTAACTCAGGGTATCATGGAAATCAAGTCATATTTGGCCAATAATATGCTTCAGATTACAGAAGCATTTGAACGGGCAGAATTAGAAACTTCACTAAAATAGGCAACTAATTGAGATTGAAGGCCTTCTTATACAGCTGTATGAGCAGTATAGTGTGGTATTGTCAGGCATTATGAATGCACAGGTAGGAGGTATCCAGGTACAGTTAATATCACCGGATGACATCATAGAGGGTTATAAGAAAGCCCAGGGAGATTTTCCCAAAGGACTGTGGACTGTCTCTGCCATTTGAATTAAGGTCAGCTTACGGTTACCTAATTTACAAGGTAGCCACAGTGCAAGTGTTTACAAGTGGAAATTATCTTGTGTATATTATAAGGACACCCCTTACAGACAGAGTGATTTATAGTGTATGTCACATGATTCCGTTTCCCACCTACATGAGGAGTAACCCTATCATTTTGTGTATATTCGAGAAGCAAAAGACTATACTCTGATGGGCAGGTAGAACAGTGTAAAGTAGTTACTCCCACTTGGAGATTGTGACATGCTCAGTTTCCCATCAATATGGTACACGCGCTGAAGAGTTGTGCAGTGAAGATACTCAGTGGAGTTAGACAGGTACCCGAAAATTGTGATAAGCTGGTATTACCAGTGCAACGGCTACTGTGGATACCTATCAAGGAAAATATGTATATTTATGTATCCCCAGGTGAGACGAAAGACACCTGCATGTGTAAGGACACTACAAGTGATGTTGAATTGACAGGCACAGGTATTGTGCTGAGCCCAGGATGTGCGTTGTACAGCCCATCTAGTAAAATACAAGGGGTAGGTAAAATGAACACTACTCAAGGTTGTGAGCAAATGGGTAGCGAGATTAAATTAGAGCAGGCGCTGCCCCCGTAAAATGAATTATTTGGGATGAAAATGGGAATATTTTTCGGAGTCCAATGATAAAATTTAACCAAGCAATATTGAGGCTGGAACTTGGCACAAACCAGTCTTGTGGCGACGTCGAGCAGGAGGGCGACCCTGTCACGTAATTTTATTGCACAATAGAAGCTTCCAGAAGCTTAGAATCGGCCTAGCAACAGCGAATATTCCCAGGAAATGTTTAGATATTGTTATACATTATTCGATTGGATATAAGCCCACAGCCAATAAGGAGAAGTCTTAGAGGAGACGGGAGTTCCAGCAACTAAATTTTATGGATTATTATCACATTTAAGCCCCAAGAGAGTGAATATATGAATTGGTAAAGTGAAGAAAATTATAATAAAATATTGGAGATATTTTATAAGCCGACAGCAAGTCGCAATTCGAAAGGTTAAGCAATTTTCTAGAGCCCGCTAAAATTTTCGAGGGAACGGAAATGGCGGCTAGATTTTGGTGACTTGGCGGGGAGATGCCAAGCATCGAGGCTTTTGTTCCTTCGAAGTTGGAAGCGACCAGACGTGTTTTTCCGGGAGATAGCAGTCCTGAGTTTATCAGCCGAGGAGACACCACACCGTGAAGCTACGTGGTGGAGATCGTCGCACCCAAAATCTAAGTGAAGTTGCGAGGAGTATAAATGCCGCAATAACTTCTAGATTTTCAATATTAGGAACAATATTCTATTACAGTATATAGTACTGAACGCCTAGATGTGTATTATAAACTTTCGGCGAGATTGAAAGAATACTTTAGTAGATATAAGCATTTTTGTCAAGTGTTAGAAAAGTATCAAAACCAGGCGCCAAATAGCATTTTATTCAGGCCAGACTTCGGAGCGTGAACACACTCACGTGAGTAGAAGTGATTGATACTATTTCTTGTGAGGAACTGTACTGTTAAACCAATATTATATCGGTGTATTTTCTACGAATAAAATTGTTCTGAATTGTAAGATGATTGCAATTATGGACTAAAAGAAAGTATTTTCGCCAGGAATACATTCATGATAGAGTAATTACATACAACAATGGAGCTTCGATGAAGTGATTGTTCACGATTGTCAGCATTGCGAGCAAGCATGAGACGTGTACAACTACACTCTAGTACATTATCGTCATTCATGAGCTCGAATAACACCAGTAACTACGATATAATATTGTTACGGCTGTGAGTTTGTGTCATCACTCGCCGCATGAGTCACAACTGCCCCAGGGCTGGGCTGTAGCCTGCCTCCTGTATTGCGCGCGCCTTATGCAACAGGGCTACTACAGACAAAGGGATAGTCCAGAAGATTCGTGACTGGACCAGCGATGGAAACCTCGAAAAGCCGTGGACCCTGGATGGATCTAGAACTATTTATTGAGTCACCGGCCTGCTATATAAGAGTGACCCGTGAAGCAGTTGTTGTTGTTGTGTTTTACGAGCTAGTGCGAGCGATTATCTTGTGCGACAGAAGTGTGGTGACGAAGTGCTGTGCGAGTTACGAAATCCAGTGACATTGTTTCTCCAGCTTGTGGACAGCGAAATAGCCTGCAGCAAGTGATCGTAAGTAATTTTGGTCGGTGAACATAAAGGAGAGGAGCAGGTAGTTTCTGTCAAGGCCACCGTACTCATTAGGACGGATTAACTTCTGTGATCTGTTGACAAGTGGAAGGGCCAAGAGCGCTCAAGGAAGAGACTTGAGGAAACTGGAATAAGGCTCCTAATTGCTTGTATTTGCTGACTAGTGTAATTCTCTGGCCACAATAAAGTTAATTATTTCTTTAAGCAGTAATTGGTGTTGTGCTTTGTACCCCCACCGTAATCCAGTTAACAAAAGTGCCACTAGGGGGTGGCACGCAACAATATTCATAATCCAGCACAATGAATATTCTGAATTCGAGTCAAGTCCACGACTTCCGTACCAAATTTATTTCGGGATGTGAAGCCGAACCTTCTACACTACTCGATATTTCGATGAAACTGTACCATGACGGAGTGAGAAGAGACATGAAGACTATCAAGAGGTCCAGGGTATTCCCGGTCACAAAGAAGATGATGGTTGGCGGTCCGCAGTTCGATCCCGGTCGGAGCTTGATGTTTTCCAGGAGAGGGATTCTTTCCTCGCCTGAGGTCTTGGAGACGAACTAGGATCCAACCCGGATCCTTGAAGGATGTAACAACTGAGTATTTTACAATACTCATCTTGAGCTTCTAGACTTCCAGACAAGGTAGCTGTGTTCATTAAAGTTGTAGTTAGAGCATTATTAGTGACATTCTAGAGCAATTCCTTTATCCATATTTCGACACAACTTTAATGTATTCCATGTATAGACATGTTATTCTTCGAGATAATTTTTAATGATCACCTTTCGACGTTTTTAGTATTGTTTGTTTGCAATCCAGTTTCTGAACAGAGATACATAACTTGTTTGAGGAACTAGAATTCCTGTAATTTCCATTAAGAAACAGTAAATTTATTTTCGACGTTTTTGAATTCATTTTGAATTCAGGCGATAGACATTTTCGTCTATGTTACCAATTAAATTATTTTATTAGTTTAATTTGGGCTTCTTATGCATCGAGAAGCAACATCAAGAGAGAAGAAAGAAATAGTGATATATTGTGAAATATCACCGCATTGTTATGAACTTAGCATCGTATTGGAAAGAAACATTTAACGTGGAAACGATGAAAGTCATTAGAACTCATAGACATTCGTTCAGAATGGAGATAATACGAATCTGACTAACTGTATATTTTTTATTGAAGAAAGCTATGATCTTTCAGTCAGTTAAAATAATTTGAGAATAGAATCTTCTTGGAAGATTATTATCATCCGACGTTAGGGAAGTTCTAGTTTGATTACCTCGTCGAGATTGATATTTATCGGACCTACACAAGTAACTTGTAGTTATTTATTCACGATGGGTAATATAATGTCATTTGTGGACATGATATTCCTTCATCTGTGAAAGTGAAACCAGAAGCTTGGAGACGGAACAGTATTTTTTATTAAATGTATACGCAACAGTTTGGAGATATCATAGTAACGTTTTTAAAGTAATTGTAAGGAGATCTTTCACACTTAGTCCAAAGGTCGTTGGCATGTATAAATTAGTGGATTAACAACTGATGTTATTGTTTGTTATACCAGCGGTTGGTTTGGCAACGCTGAGGAATTATGCCCTTTTAAGGAATGCCAGTTTTAAGAAAGTGAAGATGATAACCTTTGATATTTGTTAACATGTTTGTAATTCCATGTGCAGTTGTCATACGAGGAGTCTTTAGCGAAGGAGTTCCCGCATTGTAATGAAGTCGTTGCTTGGGCAAGACTATTTTTGGCATGGCTGTGAGTTAGTACAACTTCTTTTATTTCATACACGACTTTGGATAAGTGAAGATAGTAGGGTTGCAGCTGAAATTTAAACGAGAAGTCGGGTATTGAAGTCTGTTATGTATTACTCTTATTAACCTTTATTAAACCCAAGTATGTTACAGCGTATGTTTTACCTTAGATGGTTGAATATATCCGACTTATTTTGAATACAAACCAGAATTGAGAATAAGTAGTAGTATTTCTGAAGTGATGGAAGGTTGTGAGGATCCCATTAATTTGCGATTGGCATTAATGTGAGATCAAAGCAGACGCTCGTGTGTAAATAGACATTACTTTTTGTGATGATAATAGCTCATGCTATTAATTGTAATTTAAATTTTTATTGCTATAAGCTTTTGTTTAATTTCAATCGAGGGTATAACGTGTTGTCTCCCTTAAGTCCAACTCCTCGTCCACGTCGTGGGAGATGGGCAACGTTAGAAGTAGGGGATGCCTGTAAGGGTGAAATACAGTGGGGAACTCATGTGCCCCGAGACCGCTACGGTAATTGTGAAGGCCTTGCAGGAAGCCTGAAAATAGCGGCTAACGGAGCTCTGATGAAACTACTGCCTTGTAGTGTGGAGTTGGTCCTCCAAAGGCTAAGGGAGACAACCCCGACAGATAAATCAGCAAGCTCGGAGGCTTAGGTGGCAGCTCCACCACCTAGTTGTGGCAGAGTTTAAATTGAAAATAAAGGCTGCATCTAAGAAGTTTGACACTCGGAAAAAGAGGTACAACATACAAAAGTTGAAAACTGAAGAGAGGAGGAAAGAATTTAGTTTGGAGTTGAAAAACCGGTTTTTAGCCCTTGGAAACCTTGAAAAAGAGGAAAAGTCAAGTGTGGAAAGAACTTGGGAGAATGTTAAGAATATTTATATACAAACAAGTGAAAAAGTAATTGGTTATAGGAGTTATCAACAGAAAGATTGGATGTCTGTGGAAACATGGGACTTAATTGAAAAACGAAAAGAAGCAAAAGCTATAGTAAACCAAAGCAGAACACGGCAGCAGAAGGCTGAAGCTCAAACGAAATATTCGGAAATTGACAAAATGGTTAAAAGGAGTGTGAGGAGCGATAAAAGAAGATGGATTGATGAACAAGCAGAAATTGCCGAAGAGGCCGAGAAGAAGGGTGATATGAAACAACTTTACAATATTACAAGGAAATTGTCAAGAGGAGGTTATAGGAAGAGTAAACCAGTGAGAGACAAACAAGGAAATATGTTGTTATCCCAAGAAGAACAGCTGAGAAGATGGCAAGAATATTTTTCAGAAATCTTAAAACAAAGATGGTGGAAATGAACAGGAAATACAAGAAGTAAATGATGGTTTAGACAGTGAAGATCCAAGAATAAAGCTAGATCCCCCAACAAGGCTAGAAGTTAGACTCGCATTGAAACAAATGAAGAATGGGAAAGCAGCAGGCATAGATAATATAGATCCAGAAATATTAAAAGCAGATGAAGAGGTCACCATAAATTTGCTCCTACCATTATTGAAGAAAATATGGAAAGAAGAGAAAATTCCATCTGATTGGAAAGAGGGACTTATTGTGAAACTTCCCAAAAAAGGCGACACCACAATGTGCAAGAATTGGAGAGAAATAACACTTCTGAGCATACCAAGTAAAATTCTCTCTAGAATAATCCTAAACCGAGTGAAGGATTCTATCGAACATCGCCTTCGAAAAGAACAAGCTGGTTTCCGTAGACAGCGCAGCTGTGTTGATCTAATAAACACGCTAAGAATAAGTCTAGAGCAAAGTAATGAATGGCAGGTAACATTGTACTTGACGTTTATAGATTTCGAAAGAGCATTTGATTCAGTAAACAGGACTGTAATGTGGAACACCTTGATGAGATATGGAATACCACATAAGATCTTGAATCTTATGAAGGAAATGTATGAAGGATACAGGTGTAAAGTAGTACATGAGGGGAAGCTCACAGACTATGTGAATGTCACAAGTGGAGTTCGCCAGGGATACGTTCTGTCACGAACACTCTTTTTAGTGGTGCTCGATAATGTTATGAGGAAAATGTTGGGTAGGAGGAAAAGAAGAATACAATGGGGGAATGGGGGAAAGACTGGAAGATCTTGAGTTTGCAGATGATAGTTGTCTTTTGTCTTCAAGATTTAGTGACATGATACACAAGCTAGAAGGATTACGAAAGGAAGCAGAGGCTGCAGGACTCAACATAAATGTTGATAAGACCAAGGAAATGAGAGTAAATGCCAAAATTGAAGAAAGGTTGATTGTGGCAGGAGAAGAGATTGAGGGGTTAAAACATTTCTTTATTTGGGAAGTGTAGTGACAATAGAAGGAGGAGCAGAAGAAGATGTGAAAGCGAGAATAAGGAAAGCAAATGGAGCATTTATGCAGCTGTATGCTGTGTGGAAGAATACAAACATTGCTAGGAAAACGAAAATTAAAATTTTCAATACAAATGTCCTTCTATATGCTTGTGGAACTTGGAAGGTTACACGAACTATCACTAATCTTCTGCAAACATTTTTAAACCGTTGTTTACGACGCATCATAAACATCAGATGGCCGGAAATAATATCCAACGAAGAACTATGGAGAATAACAAATCAAGTTCCAGTTGAAGTGGAAATAAAGAGAAAATGGAAATGGATAGGTCATACTTTGAGGAAGCCAGTGGGATCTGTAGAAAGGACATCATTGGAATGGAATCCGCAAGGTGCACGGAGGAGAGGTCGTCCTAGGAAGACCTGGAGGAGGACTGGAGAGGAGGAGGCACTTGAAATTGGGAAGACCTGGAAGGAAGTTAAAGCATTGGCAAGTCGACGACCGCAATGGAGACGTTTCACGGATGCCCTATGTTCCAGTGGGAACAAGAGGAATTAAGTAAGTAAGTAAGTAAGTAAGTAAGTAAGTATAACGTGTTAGAGTTAGGAAGTCGTTTGATATATTTGAAAAGTGCATAAGTATGAAAGACATTGTGTTGCGAATGCGGTTTACTTATTGTTCAGTGTGTACGGATCAACTCCGTTGGGATATCTCGACGCGAGATTATGTATGCTTTGTTGTATGAAAGTTTCATGTGTTTTAAACCAAGGGTGTGTGTGCGACTTGATATTTTGTTCCGAGTGAATGAGAATTTTATAATGTTATCCAGTAGGCAACGAAAGTGTGTATCGACAGCCGAGTGCAGTCAAACGAGGTTCGGTGTGGAGAACTCGTTTTGTCAAGGCCAGTGCATGGCTCACATAAATGAAAAGACATAGTGTCACCAGCATTGTATTTTGCTTGGATCAGCCGGTAGGGCTGGATCGCATAACGGGCTTGATTATATAACCTGTCACGTGGCTCAAGTCGCGCGCTCCATAGCGCAGGTGTACAGTAGAAGAGGGCCAAAGGAATGTAAAGCACGCCACTTTCTCTTAATTCTTTTAGCTCATAGAGGAGGCTTAGGCCGCCCCAAAAATTTTGCCCCGATGTTTTTAACACACCGTTTCAGTGGCGTAGTGGAAGAAGGGAGAATATGTGTGTGTTTTTTTAAATTGTATGAATGTTTAGATATAGTTTACAATCTGTTATTAAATTGTTTAGTTTTGTTAGAAGCCGCGTCGTTTGGATTTAAGTATAGAGAGATGACACTGTGAAACCCCTTTTTAGGTCCAGAAGCTGACTACGAAGATCCCCGAGAACAAGGTAGGTGCTCTACTTTGAGCCAAGTGCATATATGTAATTCACAGTTTCATCGTATCTTCCGCTACGTATATTCTTGAGGGTCATGTTGGAGTGGAGTCTTGACTAGTATTTAAGCCGGAGCAGTCAGTGTCTACAAATCCAGCTTTGCTTCGGATATATGACAGACCGCCTCTCGAATTTACGGGTACAGTACCTGAGGTGAACAGACTGCCACTAAATAATTTGTTAAACCATGTAAATGATTTGAAATGAGCCATGCACAAAAAAGAGGTGGAGGAATTGGTAAGTTAACAGGCAAAAGAAGTACATAATCAAATGATGTATAGACATTTCAATGTATATACTGCAAGTATATTGTACTAAATGTTGCAGGTACTATAGGAATACTTTTATGGTGTTATTGTTGCAATTGTTGCAGTGATGGTCCTAAATTAGGGTTTCCAGCCAAAATATGGTTTGATGGTGCAAGGTCAAGGCAAACAGTAATTACGAGGGAAGGAAAGGTTAAGATTTCAGATGAGGATTTTAAAATATTCCAACATCCCAGGCAATTTCGGGGACGCTTGGAGATGCCTGAGGAAATTCTGGAATTGCAGTCTAGGCCTGTTGAAGGACGCTCCAGCAAGCCTACCAGAGCTATCGTAGAATCAGATACTAGTGGTAATCAAGTTGTGCTACAGCCTTCTCCCTCAATGCAAAGTCGCAGATCATTACGACTTGACAGCAACAGAGTGTAAGATTGGGACAGAAATGAATGCAAGGAGGGTTACATCCATTTCTTCCCTGGGGAGGGAGGTATCGTGACGGTGAGCCTCCCAGGTTCGGAACCCAGGACTAGGGTTCAGGGAAGAAAATCATTTAAGGATACTATGATTATTATTATTATTTGGTAATAGCGATGTAAGGAAGTCATGAAATTATTCTAAGGGAATGAGAAATGATCTCATGACAGGAAGTTTAAACAGGTCTGTAAATATTAGCTGGTCCAAAGATCGAGCCGCCGTGCTCTTTGCACTGTTTGAATAATGAGACAGAATCACATGGTGGGTTCACTAGTTGGACTTAGCAGTCACATGAATGTAAGTATGGGAAGCCACCACTATCTGGATGGCAGCATCTACTGGGAGACTTAAAGTGGAATTTACCACAGACCTTACTAGTTGGATATAATGATGTCCAAGATGGCGCAAGGGAGCTCTTAGCAGGCAGCCATCGCCTTGAACGTGTGTTAGAATTCAGTTCCTTGGGGACATGCCAGACTTCGTGTAACAGTAAGACTTAGTAGCGCTGAATCAGGCCTGCGTAAACTTCCGTCAGTATATTCAAGCAACTGTAAATATTGTAAATACAACGACTGCTATACTTCATTAAACGGCAGTAATTTACGGGGAAGTATCATCTTTTATTCCGGGAGTTCCGGGACCACCGAACATCTCAAATTCCCTATCTAGTAACCGTTCGGCTAGAAAAATACTCCAGAGGCGCTGTCAACATGCCAGACCGTCTCAAAGGACAAGTAAGGTCACGACAATGTGTTCACAAACTGCTGAGTGTCTCCCATGTTCGATGGCATCTCTGTGTTTGTTGTAACGTGCACATTGTCCCACAATATTAGCCTGAAAGTTATCAATCAATTGTTAAAAAGGCAACATTGAAAAATAGCTTCAAAGATTTCTATACATTTTAAACACTCTCACGATAATGGACCATCCATTTTAGACTTAAAAATTATGGATCAAGATAGAAACCTATGGTTACAGTAATAACAATGTTATGATCCTGCATACAGGTTGACCTCACCAACTTTCTTATCAGACAATTTAACTACTTTCATTTTAGCAAGATAATATCTCCATTCCTATTTTATCATCTATAACAGAAAACATAACAAGGTGGACATACAGTACATTGTCTATTGATTGTTTCAATTGTTTTTTTATATCATCAGTAGGCAAATCACTTTCATCTTTAAAGAAACAATATTCTTCATATGCACATATTCAGACAAAGAAAGAAGACTACAATAATTTGACATAATTATGAACAGAGTTGGGCAGTATCGTAAATACATGTATTTAAAATACGTATTTTCGATACTTTTGTATCTTGTATTTTGTATCGAAAATAAATTTTGAAACATGTTATCGAAAATACTTTTCATGAGTATTTTGTATTTTCAAAATACTCAAAATATAATCAAAATACAACCATTGCATTAGGCAATTTTCAGTTTAATCCTCTATTATCTTCCCTTTTCATAACTTAAGTTAATTGAAAGATATGTCACAGGTAAGTTTGAGATCAATACAACTGTGCTAGCAATACACCAACCTTGTAAGACCATGAGCAATGCTAGTTATTTAGGATGCATTTAGAACAAAATCTCCAGAGGAATGTCTCCCGGATCTTGTGTTATCACTAGGGCCCGGATTCATATGCACTAAAAACTACAAAAATATGCATGCACATATGAACTAATAATGTTGAAAATATGAACGAAAATAAAACAAAATACACTTACCAAACTTATTATTTAATTTTTAATTCAGCTTTGCATTGATACAAATGTTCATTCCTTGCAAAATGTTGCATGGCAGTAGGTTATCAATAGTTTCTCAATGTTTTCAGGGGTCAATGTCTTTCTGTTGTCGGACAGAATTAATTTATATGCTGAAAATTATCGTTCTACGTCGACGGACGTAACTAGGCAATACTTGAACACTGGCACTGACTGCTCTGAACATTCTTCTGGTAAAGACTGCCTGGTTCCACTTATGTAGCTGCTTATGGATTGAATCTTCTTCAGTCCTGGGTTTGATTCCAACACTGCACTGAGTTTCCTTTTCACTTTTTCTCCAGTTTCACCATCTAAAGAACTAATGGTGTTTTGAATTAACTGAAGGGAGTCGTGCAGGTGTGCACCGCGAGTTTCTAGGCCCTTAATCGTCTTTGAAAGCGAAGAATAATGCACATGGATGAAACTGATATATAGTTTCAGATTCAAATGCGCACTTTTCTTCACGAATATACGCAGTATGACTATCGTCAATACTTGTAACTACATCTTTCTCTTGATTAAAGTACTCCTGGTAGAATGATACTGTGGATAACCAAGTTCCCCATCTTAGAACAGGTTCCGGTGGAAGAGAAACCTGAGGCAGGCGAGTTTTGTACAACTGTACACGAGCCGGTGCTTTTAGGAACAGTTCCTTCCCACTTGAAATTACTTTGTTGACAGATGGAAAGAGCATACGTATCTCTTCTGCAATACGATGCAATCCATGGGCCAAACATGCGACATGGATGAGATTTGGAAAAAATACTCCAAGAGACTGACCAGCTTTCAACATATACAAAGCTGCATCTGTGACTACAAGATGCACTTTGTAACAATCACTTTCCGATTCACTAGGCCACAGAAATCGCAGGGAATCGTTAACAAATCTTGCGACTGTAGCGTGGTTGTTTTTTCTAGCACTTTGCACGAAAGTGAATGAGGTTTGCCGGGTTCTTCTGGACATAATTTACCCTCTATGAAGTTCGCAATGTATCGACCACACGAGTCTGTTGTTTCATCTAGATAGATAGATAGATAGATAGATTTTTATTAATTCCATTTGATCAAATACATGCATTCAATACATTTTTGATATAGAACACGTCAGAATTTACATGCATAAAATAAAAGAACTAACAGGTATATATTACTAAGATTATAACTATTTATAACTTATTATAATAGCAAATCTTAATAGATACAATCTTATTGCAAAACTATTTACACCTCACTCTATTATCATAATATGAAAACTTAATTCTATAAATACAACAACATACAGCTAGGTATTAAAATTAAATTAAAAAATTAAAATATAGTTATAGATTCCATCACTCCTATACGCTAAAATATTCAACTACTGAGTAAAAACAATGGCACTGCAGATAAGCTTTCAACATTCTATCAAAGGTTTTTATTTTTGGGGCCAGTTTTATATACTGGGGTAGTTTATTGTATAATTTAACTCCAATGTGAAAAGTTCCTTTTTGATATATGCTTGTGTATGTGTGTGAAATATGAATGTTTTGATTTTGTCTTGTGTTAAGCCTATGAACATCATTGTTTGTTTTAAGAAAAACATCTTTATTCATTAAATTCTTTTTAAAAAACATAATACTTTCAAAGATATATATGCAGGGCAGTGGGAGAATGTTTAAATCTTTAAACAGAGGTCTACATGATTCTCTAGAGTTTACATTTGCCATAATTCTAATCGCCCTCTTTTGTATCCTAAACGTGCTTAGTACATCTGGCGACATACCCCAAAATATGATCCCATATCTTAAGTATGAATGGAAATAAGCAAAATAAGTATTTCTTAATGTGTGCATGCTAGTGCAGGTTTTCAAAATACGTAACGCAAAGCACATCGAGTTCAGTTTAGTATTCAGATATTGTATATGTTTATTCCATTTCAAGTCTTGTTGTATCCATAGTCCTAAAAACTTTGTTTCTGATTTATTTTCTATTTGATGACCATTTAATGTTATATTGGGCATCGCAGGATTCCTATTCTGTATAGTGTGGAAATTTAGACATACTGTCTTTTTATAGTTTATTATGAGGCGATTATCTTGTGACCATTTGGTTAACTCTCCTGTAACGGAGTCAGCAGACTGCTGTATGACCTGTTTAGTTTCACCTTTTAATACGAGTGTTGTATCGTCCGCAAACAAAATTTCCTTATGTGAATGAACGTTCTGTGTTATATCATTGATATATAGAAGAAAGAGTAGTGGGCCCAAAACCGATCCCTGGGGTACTCCAAATTCAATAATTCCCTCATTGGACAATGTTTCATTAAGTAATTTGGTTCCATCATCCTTGTGTCTCAAGCTTACTATTTGTTTACGCCTTGTTAAGTAAGACTCTATCCATTTATTAGCTAGACCTCTAACACCATATTGATTTAGTTTGGTAAGGAGGATTTTATGGTCAACAACATCAAATGCTTTCGATAAATCCAAGAATAGGCCAGTTACATGTTCCTTATTGTCAATTAATTTCAGTATACTATTACTACATTCGTAAATTGCTGTCTGTGTAGATTTTTCCGTTCTAAATCCATGTTGTGAGTTTGATAATATTTTATTTTTTTCTATGAAACTTATCAGTCTCTTATACATAATTTTTTCCACAATTTTTGCAATACCAGTTGGTAAGGTAATAGGACGATAGTTATCTAATTCATCTTTTGAACCGTTTTTGTGCACTGGAATTACTTTTGATAACTTCAAAATATCCGGGTAAGTTCCTGAGAGAATTGAACTGTTTATTAAGTGCGTAAGTGGATTTATTATATTTTCTGCACATTTCTTTAAAATTGCATCAGGGATGCCCTCAATGCCAGCACAGAATTTATTTTTTAGCTCTTTTATAACTATTCTTACCTCTTCACTTGTGACATGATTTATAAATAAAGAATCACTGCATATATTTATTTTATTATTAGAATTTAGTGTATTTACCTGTGATTTATTTAATAATTTTTGTGGAATTTCCAGAAAATAGTCATTAAAAGTGTTTGCTATTTCCTCTGGATTATTAATCACTTTATTATTTCTGGTCAGTGTAATGTTCCTTTGTATTTTAGCAGATTTTCC
This sequence comes from Meconema thalassinum, assembly GCA_946902985.2. Taxonomy (NCBI): domain Eukaryota; kingdom Metazoa; phylum Arthropoda; class Insecta; order Orthoptera; family Tettigoniidae; genus Meconema; species Meconema thalassinum. The sequence continues at coordinate 1,620,446,332 of OX336388.2, read as the reverse complement.
AGTTTCTTTCTTTATCACGGACCACATAGCCCTGTTTTTATTACATGATTGGGAAATAAAATTATCATTATGCATTTTCTTTGCTAGTCTTATTACCTTATTTAATATGCTAGTGTATTTTTTGTAGTATAAATTGAATTCAGGTGTTGTGTGGTATTGTTTATATAATTTGTGTAGAAATTTCTTTCTTTGACATGAATTTATAATCCCTGTTGTTATCCAATTGCTAGTTTTGTTATTTTGAACAGTTCTTCGTTTAAAGGGGAATGCTATTTCAAAATAGTGTTTTAGGGTACTGTTAAATGCATTAAATTTATCATTAACATTTTCTAGTTCATAAATTTCTGACCATGTTTCCTTATTTAATAAGTCATTGAAATATGTAACATTTGATTCAGTGAATGACCTGCACTTTGATTTTACTCCATTATCATTATTATTGATTACTTCGGATGCTTCAAAACTCAGTATTTGTCCATGGTGGTCACTAAAACCCGGACAATAGACTTTTATTGAATGGTGATATTTAACTGTATTTATAAAAATTTGATCAGAAGTGGTTTAACTAAATTTTGTTATTCTTGTTGGTGTATTTACTGTAGGTTTCAGTCCATAGGAAATTAGTAACTGTGTTAATAATTCACAATTTCTATCAAGTTTTAAGAAATCCACATTTACATCCCCACAAATTATTATATCGAAATTTACTTTGCTCATGTTATTGAGTAACAATTCTAATTTATCTATAAATAGAGGAAACTTTCCTGACGGAGAACGGTATACGCATACAATTATTAACTTAAACTGCTGAATTTTTACGGCAGAGAATTCAAAATCCTGTTCCATAATTAGATAATCATAAGCTGTTATCTGTTCATGATCTAAATTATTTCTTAAGAAGATGCAAGTACCACCATGGCTAATATTAGATCTAGAGTATTTACTAGCTTGTATAAACCCTGGGAATAGAATTAATTCAAGTTGTTCCTCTTTCAGCCAATGTTCTGAAATACATAGTGCTGAGATGTATTTAAGTTCATTTTTAAGCATTAGATTTATGTAATCAATTTTATTATAAAGAGACGGGACATTCTGGAGGTAAATTTTAAATTTGTTACTTTTGCAAGCTTGTGTTGGTGATTTATTTACATTATTATTATCATAATTGTTATTATTATTGTTGCTAGACAAATCCGAAATACCATTGTTGCACTCCGTTAAATTTGACTTCAAAAGATGTGAATGCCAAACCTCACGTTTGGCTTCTTCTACCAGTTTCCCTGCTTCCACTCTAATGATATTACTGTTGAATTATTCTTACCATTTGAATTTACAATTTGCAGATTTCATCACTAAGATACTCTTTTCCTAATCTATTTAAGTGTAGGCCATGCCGAGTGTGGAACTTCCTGTCTAATTTACTTACATCTACAATTTGGACATTTGGAAAACTCTTACAAATTTTATGAATTTTTCCATTTGTAGCCTCTATTTCTACATTTACACATGATTTGGGGATTAAATCGTATCTCTGCGGAATGTTTACAATAATGACATTTGTTTTTTGCATGGATGGCAATGTACCCTTTAAATCTTTGATTACCTTTTTACTCTCATTTCTATAGACGTCGTTTGCTCCAGCGATGATCACTGTGTAGTCCTTTGCAGTAAGGGACGCACACTCTCCTATCATCCCGTTCGTGGCTTCTGCAATTTGAGCTCCTGGCTTCACTGTCGAAGTGACCTCCATTTCTCGGCTTCTCTCCAATACGCTTGCTGCTACATCTCGCCCGTGGCTATCCGCAAATATCCGCATCTTCCTGGATTTTCTCTTTATCACTTTCTTCTTTTCTTCTTGAGGAAAGTCATCATTTTCTTCGACAAGCACTCCAAATGAATTTGAGACGGGAATTTCAGTTACATGTACTCCATTTATAGGCCTAGACTTATTCAATCTTACCTTACCAGCAATCACTGTCGACCAAGTTTCCTTGCTTTCCTCTCTGTTTCCTTTTAATTTATTCAACTCTTCCATTAACTTAGCAATATCTTCCTTTAGCAGCTTTATAATTTCGTCTTTTGAGGACAGTTCGTTTCTCAGGTTATGACATTCGCATGACGGTAGCGGTAGGCCTACATTACGACAATCGGTTTCACTTTTCTCCTCATTCAATTTTACCTGAGATCTTGTGATGATTTTATTTGCATTTTTTACTTTTATTTTGCACGACGAGCATAAATCCGTTACGGTTACACAACCTGACGAGACACTAACACTGTTTACTGTCGTCATACTAGAGATCTAAGTTAGCCTAGATGTTTACACCAAATTACACTAAATTTAATTTAATTATTACTACCTAATAGAATTAATCTAATTACCTACCAATAAAGAAGAATGTGAAATACGTATATCTTCCAATCGGGTGAAGTCTCGTAAAAGCACCACTGCTCTACTTGGTTCAAACAGTGATTGAAGAAGTCACCGAATCTTTGGATACACGTTCCCACAACTTAGTTTAAGTTTATTAAATTATCAACAAGAATTTCTAAATACTATCAATATTCCGTATTACACTTGATCTACCGATATCCATATACAGTTCCCTCCTATGTCAGACCATATCGAATCCACGACAGAAGCGTGCAGTTAGAGTAAATAGTTCTTCCTAAAGGTAGATTCATCTCATATCCTTGGATTAGCACAATACTTTTCAAGAGACGAGCGTAGATGTGGATTATTCAATTTATGCAGTGGAATGTTGCTGCATACAAAAGCTTCACAGAGATCAGCAGAAAATGTACCAATTTCACACCGTGTTTTAATGTCTGTTAAAAGTAGCTGTTGCGTATTCTTACTTTGTTCTTTTGATCTAAGATGTGAAGTTGTTTTCGAATGCTGCTCAAGTTGATTTCTTTAAATCACATTTTACACTCTTCTCGCACACTTGACAGTACACTGCAATACCGTCACTTGTATAGTCACTATTGCCTGTTCTCTACTGTTTTATTAAAAATGACCCAGAGCTCTTATCTTTATGCATTTTTACAGTTTAATCTGGTAAAACACTGCAATTAGAGATGGGCAGCAGTCGACTGAAAACAGTCGAATGAATTCAACGACTGCTCACCGTATCATAAACAAGCCGTTTGCAAACGACTGATCCCAAAGCTATCGTTGGAAATCATTCGAATGAAACAAGTCGATGGCAAACGACTACTTCCAAGCGAATGAATTCATTCCAATAAAAGTAGTCGTTGTAAACGACTGTTCCCAAAGCAATCGTTGGGAATCATTCGAATGAAACAAGTCGTTGGCAAACGACTACTTCCAAGCGAATGGAATCATTCGAATAAAAGTAGTCGTTGTAAACGACTGATCCCAAAGCAATCGTTGGAAATCATTCGAATGAAACAAGTCGTTGGCAAACGACTAATTCCAAGCGAATGGAATCATTCTAATTTAAGTAGTGGTTCTAATCAAACGACTTCTTCAGGATAACTTCATGCTACAATTCATTGTACTGTATGTTTATTGTAGAGCTTTAATTAATAAGTTAAGTATACCTGTAAAGGCCTATAGTTTTATACAGTTCGTTGATTCTTTCAATGAAATAGCCTAAATCCAATTGTCCAAGTTATTGGACAATGCAATATTGTCATTCAATATTTAGGTTATGTTTGAACTCCAGATACCGGTTTTGTGGCACATCATCCCAGGCAAGCCGGTAAATACCTTTGCCTCCCAGTCAGATGGATCATTTAGCCGTAATTTGAATTAGAGTAAGGCTGTAGTATGCGTGGTCAGATTTAGACAATAGCCTACTCCATGAAGGGGTCATGGCTACGCCTTCTATGTTTGTTTAATGAATAGAGTAACTGAAATGAGGGATGTATACTGATTTTAAGATTTGTGGAATGAGTTTATAATTTTTTTAATAGAATTTAATGAAGTCTTCAGTAAAGTTGAAGGAGACATGATCGTGTTTAGACAATAGCCTACTCCACGAAGGGGTCATGACTATGCCTTCTATGTCTGTTTAAAGTGTAGTGTGGCTGAAATGAGGGAGGTTTACTGATTTTGGTGTTTGTGGAGTAGTCTTTTCGTTTATAATTTAGGTTTTTGTGAAGCTTGTTGCGGAGTTGTTTTATGGATTTTATTGTTCTGCAAATGAAGTGTATTAGGGGGTTCTGGGTTTGGTTTAGCTGTAGTTTACAGGGTTATGGCTGACAGTTGTTGTAGCAGGCCTAACAACTATGTCAGAGCAGTGGCGTGCTGTGTGGGAGGGGGGGGAAGGGGTTAGTGGCAAAGACATGAGGGCAGGGATGGAAGAGTTGTAGCGTTGTCTGTGGTTAAACTGCCGTTGCCGTATGGCTGATTTTATGTACTGACATCCATCATAAGATAGAGTGGTGATGTGAATCTCTACATCTATTGCAGCGGGTACTGTGAGGACAGCTTGACTGTACGCACAAATTGATCCTGGTCGTCAATTGTTTGGAGATGGGCAGCACCGCAGCAGTCGACTGAAAAATGTCAAATCCATCGACTTGTTTGACTGCTTTTAAAAAACAGTCGAATGAATTCAACGACTACTCACCGTAACATAAACAAGTCGTTTGCAAACGACATATCCCAATTGTGTTTTAACTTTTAACATGTAGAACGCGCTCGGATAGTTTTACGTTCTGGTCGTCAATTGTTTCAGCACATGGATAGCGCGCGCATTAAAAAAAACTTAGTATTTACATTGTTGCCAACATCTCCACTGAAATTTCGCCCTCGTTGCTGTTCTAAAGTGTTCTATTTTCGTGTGTATTTACTGTAGGCCGTAATTTTCTTGTTCAAGTCGTATTTCAGCTCTACGTTCTTAGTACTTCAGAGAGGATTAAATTAGTGAATACATAGCCTAACTCGTTTTTGACTCTATGGGCATATTTTACATTTACTATTTTTTGGCATTAAAATATGAAGTGTGATTATTTCAATGTTGGCTATGGAGTTGTTCCCGGTACTTAAGAACTCCCTCTCAGTAATAGTGATTTAATTTACTCTTACGTTAATTAAGTATTGGTCTATTACTTCACTTATCCACAGTACATACAGGTAATGTGCCCTGTATCAATACCGGTATCGGGGAACATTTACTCACACATTTTGCATTACATGAAATGTGCAACATTGCAAATAATGGCTGCACTCTACACGACTTAAACCACCATTTCGAAGCACAGTAAAAATAAATAAATAACTTTGACCAATTGCATGTTGCCGAGCGTCGAGTAGTCCAAACTAACGTCTGCAATAATAGGTGGGTTAAGGAGAAGTTTGATTTTCATCTGTTGGTACGACTCAACTCAGCCGGTAACGGCTTGCCGTGCGTTGTACGCTGCCTAGAAGCGACTACTTTCAGTCGAATACATGAAACAACACGCTTAGGAGCAATGCGAATTCAGGTAACCATTCGACTGAAAGTAGTCGACTATCTAGTCGATAGTTTCTTCTAATGAATGACTAGTCAGTCGATGGTTAAAAGTAGTCGATAGTCCCATCTCTAACTGCAATAGACGAAGAGCTAGTTAACAGATGAATGCACTTGTTTACGCAAATCTTGGGAGGCTACTATTGGGAGAAAGTACATAGGACTGAAGGAAATAGCTGTTGTGAAAGGGTCATTATCCTTCTACCTGCTTGTTCTGTATTGTGACATTGAAGGCACATTCCTTGACCAGGGAAAGCTTATCGTGTTGCCAAGGGATGTACAACATATGAAGTTCATTAGATTTTTCATTTCGTTCAGAAATCTTGGATTGATCGGTCACACACGAGAGAAAAATATATTTCAACGAGCTTTAAATATACTATAGAGAGGCTAAGCGACCGTTCACAGCGCTCTTAGCGGAAGATATTGGTAAAAACGTCCGCCATGTTTTCTGGAGTCATCGAGTCAAAACATTCAGTCAGCTGATTGCGAGGGAAGAGTTCAGTGAATTGTGATTTCTATTGTCGTTTGTGTTACTAGGTTGAAATCTACTGCATATTAATTTCCGCAGCGATGCCTGCTGTATGTTCAACGTACGGCTGTACTAATCGAAGCAATAAAACAACGGATATATCCTATTTTACATAAGTATAGCCTAAATGTGCTACTAATGTACTTCACTGCACGGATACAGTAAGGATGTTACTATCAATTTTCCAGAACATCTGGTCTCCATTGCTTTCTAGTAATGTCTGATACAGGCCTATACGGTATACGATATATATTCGTACTGGTACCGTAACAGAAGGAATTGTTTCTGTTACAGATTCCCGTTGAAAAATACAGAAACATCCCAATGCCTTAGAATTCAAAGCTGCATTTCGGAAATGCTTAATTGCTCAAATTGATCCTTCCCCTAAAGCTAATGTGAAGACAGATGATAGTCTAATCCTAAGTCCTCCCATTAGGCTATGCAGCCTATGGTAATTATTGTTGATGTAGGCCTAAGTGAACTTGACTATGCAGAGTGTTTTGAAACCCTTTCGATTTTCAGTGATCAAGTGGTAGAATATGTTGCAGGTACTGTTGTACGAAATGTGTCGAAGAAAATCAAATGTGTGGAATGCTTTGGTGTTCTACTGACAATGAATAATGACGCAAAGTGTGGTCTCATAAAATGCAAAGATGTGGGCAACTCATTGTATAATCCATCCGATGACTTGAAATATTGGTGTAAGATAGCAGAATGTGTTTTCAGGAGTAATGCTCATATGTTGGAAAAAAAAAACTGCACTGCAGTAGAACCATGTGAAGAATCGCATTATGTGAAGCTCATAAGGCATATATTGAAGTACCGTATTACTTCACTTGCAGAGTATATCATGCACTCAGAGAAAAGTCCTCTCGACGGCAAGTGAGGCAAGTTTTAACAGAGCCGATTCTATTTAAGGGACAGTAATTACAATTGTGCAGTGTAAATAGCCTACAGCACTATTGTTGTAACTTGAAGCTATTCTGAATGTTTAAGAAGTGATTGGACTTCATAATTTGTCGTAAATATGTTTCTTATTAATGTTCCAACAGGCCCTGCTCTGATACTTCAACATATGGCATAGCTCCTCCCCCCTTTCCCTTGACTCCAGAGAAAATGGCGGACACAGTTTCAAGTAGCTTCAGTCTTACGGCGCTCCTGCCTCTCTATAGTACTGTTTAAGCTCGTTGATATATTTATATATGCACTAACGTTCTAAATATGCATTTGCATATGCACATATGCATTTCTTTTTAATCCGGGCCCTAGTTATCATCTTGGTTAATCTTGGAAACCTTTTCAAGCAGTAGCCCCAAGTTACCTAATATGAAATTCCCAAATGCAAGAGGTTTTCTCCGAAAAGTCCTGGAAGTGCTCACACAAGGGCTGTACAAAATGTGGCAATTCACCCGTGACAGCAGTGTGAAACTTTGAATTAAAAAATAAGTTGCTGTTGTTTCATTTGACGGGGTTTGACATCGTGATCATTTCGTCCCGTGTACTTGGGTGTGTGTATATTGCCTACTGTATGTAATTTATTAATTGTGGTTGTTATTGTGGGTTAATGTAGTATTAGTGTGTTTATTTTTAATTTAGGTGAGGATTGGGAAGGAGATGACCATGGCCTTAAGTTAGGAACCATCAAGGCATTTTCCTGAATTAAAAGAGGAAGACCACGGAAAACCACTTACAGGATGGCTGAAGTATAAATCGAAACGCCGTTCTTCGCAGGTTTGCTAGCCACTGCCACATGAGACAGACGAAAATAAATATGGTGGTGGTTGTTAGTAAATCTTGATAATCAGCCCGATGTATTTAGGTGTGTGTTAAATTTGTCTGATAACCTGTGTTTGTGTGGTTTCTGTAGTAGTATGCGTGGCTGAATTTATTATGGTCTAGGATTGGGCAGATGTCCTCGGACTTGGAATATAGTACCAATCCGGAATGTGCCTAAATAGATAGTGGGAAAAAACTAGCAAACTCAGGGTGTCTACTGTAAGGATGAAGTAAAAATTAGTTACTTTTTAGGTACCTTTTAGTTACCTTTGAATTCAAGATACGTCTGCGGTCTGCAAGCATAGGCGCTCATCACGCGGTGAAGAAAAAAACAATGAACTGTTTTTAAAGAGTTTTTTTTATTTATCGTATGGCTTTTAGTGCCGGGAATGTCCGAGGACATGTTCGGCTCGCCTGAGTCTGTAGCTGCTTCCAGCGGTCACCCTTAGGGTGAGCTACAAGTTCCGTTCAATTTCAAGTTGCTACAAGATATCAATGATACCTAGTGGTGAACGTTGGAACTTTGATAGAGCGTTCCGACGAAATCTAACCTAACAATTTAGCTTCACACAAGTTTAGTCTGTGGAAGAATCTTTTACATGCCATAGATCTTTGATCTGGGACCGCCGGCTTTACTTCCCCTCCGAAGGAAGGCATACTGAAGGATTTTAACGCTTTTAAAAAATCCAACGACTTCGGCCGGGTTTGAACCCGCTATCTTGGGCACAGCAGCTCAGCATGCTACCAACTACGCCACCGAAGCCGCTTTAAATGAAATCCAAATGATGTTATAAAAATTTAAAAAATAATAAATATATACTAGATATTTAATATCCAATGAGTTGTTACAGCTAATATGTCGTCTTGTGCACAATATGTTGTTATAATTACGGTACCAAGAGGTTACTCTGCTCTTGACCATTTGGCGAGATTTCCTTCATCCCCGCGGTAGGTCGCGAAGAAATGTAAGTTACCGATATGCGATGTTACGCTATCGTCACCGAATTCTGTCTTCGCTGTCAAATACGGAGAAATATCGAGATGTTACACGATCGGCGCTCGTCTCAGTTGTTTGATGAGCTTCCCGTAGTTTTCACGACAGAACACGGAGAAAAATCGCGATTTAGATAATGTCACTTTTAGTCATTCGACGAGATTTCCATTGTCCTTGAGGTCGGGCACAAGAAAATATAGCATTATTACGCAATCGGCGCCACTTGCTGTCCGTTTGACAAGAATACAGTTGTCCTCGTCATTAAATGCGGAGAAATATCGCTATGTATCGCAATCGCTACCGCTCTCGGCCGTTTTACGTTGTCCTCGAGATATTATGCAATCGTCGCCGCACCCGGCCGTTCAACGATTGTCTGCCTGTCTATCTGTCCTGACAGAATGGCGGAGGCATGGGCATGGTTAAAACTCACGAGTAGTTATGAACATGTTGTTCGGTTGGCGCCGTGATTCCCTTTGTCCCTATGCTGAGGGTGGGAGTTCATCAGTTCAGGGTGAATCACGAGGAGGATTTAGTATTTCGATGCTACGTAGGCTGTCATTTTTAAGTGGGTTGATGCACTTCTCGCTCCCCGCACGCTTTTAAGTATACGGTCATCGGAAAAATGGCAAGTAGGTTTCGTGACGGGAACCCCGTGATGGGTGCCGAATCACCTTTGACAGGATTCTCGCAGTCCTCGTGGTCACAAGTTCACGATATGGGATGGGTTTTACGATTTTGCGCAACTGATGTCGATCTCGGTTCGTTTGACGAGACTCCCGCAGGCAAGTCGTGCGGTCAGCAGGCCGTCTTGAGGATGCGATTTTGGAGGAGGAGGATGAACGTTCGAAGTAGGTACGGTATCGAATATTACGAATTATTCCGAGAGTATTGCACGAACAATACGACAAGAGGCCAAGTTTTATTTCAACTGAGAACCACAAATTATCTACAAGTTATCGAAATAATCGGTTAGATTATATATCCGATGGAACGAAAGTTCGAAGGAAAAATCGACTTATAACGGAATTTCGAATTAACCATACTGGATGTCGCAAATTTACTAGATATATTTTTTAAATAAGTTATATGTATTTCGAAGATTTTTTCGCAATTTATTTCGAAACGGTAACATTTCGCAAGATTGCGACATTAAATTGTTTCGCGTTATTTCTGGACTTCAATTTGACATAGTTTCCAAATAACAGAAATGAGAGATTTCTTTTAGGTTCGGAAGTATTCGCGAATAAACGTCTCGCGAGAAGTCAGGTTTCCTAATACAGTAACACAGAAAAATATTTCACACGAAACTTAAGTCTTCTTAATGTCGAAAATATACATTGAACCGATGTATACCACTCAAGGTATCCTCAGTATGTATTTCCTTGAGGTCGGGCACGGGGAAATGTAGCTTAGTACTATGCAATAGGCACGGCGCCGCTTGCGTGAAACTCGCAATCTCTGAGCCTAGCGGCGCGAGTTTAAACGATTCAACCCGCCTTCAGAAAATTTTCGTAACCCGTTTGTAAAATTCGTTACTTTCGTTACTTTTTAGTTACTTTCGTTACTTTCGTTACCGGTAGACACCCTGAAACTTCACGAGGATGGCCGCTGTCAATGCCAGAAAAATAAACTTGCATCTCATTAATTGTCTTGGATCGTTGCACACGTTAAGGATGGACGACGATAATGTATGTGTGTCGACCCCTTATTATTCCCAGTTTAACGGGGTCGGAGATGAAATGCGATGAAAGTCAATGTGACGGGTGTTTTTACGACTGGATGCCCTTCCTGACTCTAACCTCTTGAGAGGAGTTAATGAGAGATGAAATGAAGTTGAATGAAATTGGGCAAGGATGTGGCAGGAAGCGGACCGTGGCCTGTCAGAAGGTGTCCTCCCTGGATTCGCCTGGGGTTGAAAATGGGTAAACCATGGAAAACCATTTCAAGGACGGCCGACGATGGGGCTCGAACCCACGTGTCTACCGAGTCCACAGATAGCTTGGCCCCATGACCTAGCTCTGCGCGTTAGCGAGCGCAGCAACCGCTGTCGGTAATGATAAGATGATAATTTAGTAATAATAATAATTCGGTAATAAAAATGATAACTCTAATGTATATTATTCCCGTGTCAACTGGGACGGAAATGAGGTGCGATTATTTATCTCTGTCTTGTGGTGGGTTGATTATACATCCGGATGCCCTTCCTGTCGCGAACCTCATGAGAGGAGTTAATAAGATATGAAATGAATTAAGGTGAATGAAACTATGCAAGGAATTGGAAGGAAGCGGCCGTCGCTTATTCAAAGGTGTCGTCCCAGCATTTGTTTGAAGTTGAAAATGGGAAACCACGGAAAACCATTTCAAGGATGTCCGGCGGTGAGGTTCGAACCCACATCTACCAACACCGCAGATAACTGAGCCCCAGCTACCGCTGTTTGTTGGTGGAAACAACAGTCTAATATTATAACAACAATGATAATAAGTGACCAAACTTTTCCAGGTTTGGATAACCAGAAACCTGAGGGGAGTGGGGTTATTCATTTTTTTATTTTATTTGTGGCATATTATTTACAAAAGAGAATTTACAACCGAATGTATAAATTAAACATATGTAGTCAATTAACTGTAGTGCTCGTTGGTGCAGATTTCTCACATCACCACTTTAGGATCTCAGAGGGAAGTCTGAATAATATGCCTCACTGTTGTTTGCTTGACAGCGCTACTATCGCAGAAGGAAGGTATTTCTTGCGCTTGTAGGGAAGGTGGTGTGTTCGGACCCGATTTAATTTGGTTCAGGGGACATGGTGGTGCAGCGGTCAAGCTGTTTGCCTCTCACCAAGGTAGACCAGGTTCGATTTCTGGTCAATATATGTGAGATTTTCGAAGTGAAATGCCATGTTCTGTGGATCGGATTCCGCGTAAAAAGGAGGTCCCGTGGCTCATGATCGAGTGATTATCGGTCACGTAAAACTACAAGCATCCTCTTAATTTGGTCCAGATCCCTCTTGACTGTTCAATTCTAGGTGGCCTTCCTTTGATGCGCGGCATTTCACAACCGGGATGGTTGAACAGCGTTAATTGAGTTAAACCCAGAGAGTCCAGTCAGCTAACGCTAATGGGTTTGGGAAGAGTGTGCAACTTCTCATGAAAGCCATAAATTGACTGACAGCTGCATACACCTGGGCCCTTGGAGTTTCCTAGATAATAATCAGTACAGCTAACATGTTATCCATGTACAGTCAGAGAAGTGGAGAATTGGCAGTTATAGGAAACTATAAATTTTTAAGTATGAGTTGTCCCAACTGGGCCAAAAGTGGAGGTGTTCGAACAAGGAATGTTCTGCCCAATTATTTATGAATGCACATTGTTTTGTAGCAGAATACATATAAGCATTTTAGTTTGCACGATATTGTTTTAAAGGTTATAGTGCAGGCTGTAACTTGCATACGAGCGACAACATAAAAATTAAGATGTGCAGATCTGAATAGAAACTGTGAAACACAAAGAAAATGGCTGTACTTCATATTTAAGGACAAGGCTAAAGAAATCCAGGAATCTGGAATAATGGCAAAACTTGCTTATGAATCTTTGAGATAACAAGTTTGTTGTTGATGTTTTAAGGGGCGGAACTACGAGCTCATCTGCCGAGATAACAAGAGTAGAGTGTAAAGAACACAGTAGAGCTCAGCGCATGTTGACACTTTCCGACAATATTTATCTTCACGTCCAATTTGGAGTGGGGGGTTGTGAAACTTCCCCTGTTGAGATTTTACTAATTTACCCCCGTGGAGAGAACCCATTAGCGCAGCTCAGTATCACCCTTCACAACACTCTGGGGCCACAAATGGTGGATGGGCAATCTCTTGATGTCATTGGTGTTATTGTACAAGCCAGAGCCCCAGGTGGGGCCTTTAGCGGGGCAACTCGCGCCCGCCACCACCGCCAGGAAGGGGACACCAGAGACGGCCGGGGCCACCAGGACGGCCCCAAAGCAGCCGAAGGTCAACCGCAGCAGCCCAGAGGACCGTCGCCCGCAGCACCCCCAGGAGGGGGAACCAGGACGCCGCGAGGCCACCAGCCGCAGTCAGGGACACCCGCACCAATCAGGTAATATGAGGCCCCGCTCAGGCCAGCTTTTACAGTGTTTCCGCTGTCTGAGATGGGGCCACTCCCAGGGATCCTGCAGCTCTCCAGTCCGCTGTAACCGGTGTTCAGGTGGCCACCACCAAACCGGCTGCACGGTGCCGCGGGACGTGCCGGTGTGCGCCAACTGCATGGGTGCCCTGTCTACAGGTCCATGGCAAGAGCAGAGAGGAAGGTGGCTCGTTCCCATGGACCGCCCGCTAGGCTCCTGCTTCGGCAGACGAGGCCCCCCCTCCACTCTCCGGTGACGGAGGCTCGGTACCAGGGACCCCATGGAGATCGGGTAGTGGCGCAGGTTCTCCGGATACTTGTACCATTGCTCGGTAGCCGGAAAGGCCCGCGCTGATCCCAGCAGTGCCGAGTTCTAACGGAAGTTAAATGAAAGTTAAATGCTTGGGTACTTGCCACAATCAACAGAAATGCTTGCAAAGTAGATGCAATGGCAGACACAGGATGCGTGAAATGCACGTAAGTTAATCATTAAAGGGCAAGATTTCCCAAGAAATGGAGATGGCAGAAGCAGGTAGGCAAATAGGCCTAGGCCTATTATCTGCAAGTAAACCATGACATGTGAAGTGCACAAGAAAGGTGCAATGAAATATGCAGATATGCACAAGAAATGAGATTATTCCCCAAAGAAACAAAAGAATGGCTAAAGTAAGCCGATATGTTATTCCGCCTAGGAGGGGGGAGAAGATATTAAAATTGAGGAATCCTCTAAACCAGACTTGTATAAAGCTAACATGGTATATCAGAAAGAACATGAAATAACACTGAATATGTAAAAGTACTTATCTTTTTAGAACAAAGTGTGGTTAACATCCCACGTGTGCGTAGAACATTCGAGTACAAAGAAGAAGACATAGTTCATGTCCAGTTGTGGTTATGTTCACAAAAGCAGCTAATGATTTCACTTATATCGTGTGGACACTTGTTGAATAGTAAGGATGACCTTAGCTATCGCAAAAGTTGAAGACTTGTAGCTTGAAACGAAGTGATAATATTCACTTAGCAAGAACTTGCATAGGAATAGATTTCCGTAGCACTTGAAGATGTATAATTGACATCTTAATGTTCATGCCGCAGGAACACGATGACGGGTGATACAAGTTTGATCACTATAAAATGTCTCGAGGACAATGACGAAGGTTGCAGGAACGCTTCGTAATGCAGAAGTTACAGATGAGAAGTTTCAACGTTGAGGTTTATCGTCCGGTTCACAAGACGGGTGTCCAGCATGGTGACTGGCAATTAAAAGCACGAAGAGGCTAGGAGAGCTAGTCTCTTTTAAAGGTGAACAGCTGAGGTTCCAGTACCTTCCATAGCTGACGTCTTGAAGAAGAAGCGTGGTGATTGGCTGGAGCGAGGCCACGTCATGGCACAGACCAATACGCGCGTAGCTTACAGAGACCAGTATACCATGTGAATCAAGGCGTGTAGAATGACCTTTTAACACTTTAGAAAAATGTCTTAGAGGTGAAACATGACTTATACACTAATAAGTAAGTACGTAAATCATTTTAAATATGTTTAAATTAAACAAGAAAATGGAATACAAATGAATTGTCACGAGCACATGGTGACGAAAAATGAGGTTAGAAAATCAAATTCTGGTCTGACTTTTGACATTATCAAAACTTACAAAATTAACAAATTAATCATTCGCAAGTGCGAACACCAGTTATCGAGCCTACTTAATATAAGATTATAAGTTTTATTAAAACCTAGCCGGGTCCTCAAAGAAATAAAAATTTGATAGTGCATACAATAAATATGAATTACAAGTCGAGTTAATATTGCTTTGAATAGGAGTGATACCTAGTTTTGAAAATTATTATTAATAATAATAATAATAATAATAATAATTGCTGATATTTCTGAACTTAGATATTATTGATGATAATAATAATAATTGCTGATATTCCTGAACTTAGATATTTTTGATAATAATAATAATTGCTGATATTCCAGAACTTACAAGGGAAGTCTCTGAACCGGGGAATCTCGGATCTTGCTGGAACTTTGCAGATATGTTTCGTGAGCCCAACTAGGCAGAACCGTGAAGAAATATCTTTCGGAAATTAACTTCCCCTTCTACTAGATGAAAAATTAAGATTCACACGTTTAAATTGGCGCGCCAGTGGCGTGAGCTTCATTGGCTGCGTCAGAGGTTGCTTCCCGGCCTACGGTGTACAGTCACCGAATGAGAGGCGACAGACCCGGCATACGCTTATATCCGTATATGGAGAGTGTCCCATGCGTTGCATAATTAATGTTAACATTGGAAAAGTTATCTGTTGTCTGGAGGAAAAATATGGAAAATGTATGGAAAAACTTCTCAGCATTCAAGAACAGGACCTGTTGGATAGTTTGGATGGTTTTGTGCCTATCTGGCTTTCGTCTCTTGTAACAAGTGTGTTAGGTATGAAATACAAACAAAATGCTGTTGAGTATTGGAAAAGCGGTAAGAGGCGTCCGCTTTGCTTTTCGCCAGTAAAATGTAAGTTTTACCGTTTAAGAAGTAAGATAGATTTATATTTGTGGGCAGAGCAAGTGAAAAGGGGCGGCACCCACCGCGACATATTGAGGAGAATAACATGTGCCTTAAAAGTCCAATTTGACATTGCCCATCAGAATAATGACGTAATATATGACGTGACAATTCAGCAATGGGCTATGCTAGCTGCCCAGGACGTAAAATATACGGAGTTTAAAGCCAGCCATTCCTGGGTGCAGCACTTTAAGGATCGCTATAATATCATTTCACAAAAAATATCAACTGTGGTGATATCAAAGAATGCCCATCGAAAAATGGATATTATGCCAGCAGCAGAAATATTCGTAGAAGAGGTTACACCGGTTCTAGATTCTCTCGGCCCTGGAAACGTACAGTATGTACTGTAATAGTGATCATAGTGGGTTCAATTTGGAGATGTGTTCGGGTAGGACACTGGCTATAAAAGGGTCGAAAACGGTTTTCTCCAAAGTGCAATCAGTGTGGGCCACAACACAGTTATACAATAACGGGCAAGCTGCTTGGACCTCTCTTCATAACTTTGAAAGTACCAAAAGGTGTGTTTGGTAAAAGGGTGAGAGAAACTATGTTTGCACATGACAATATTTATGTTGTTCCCACAAAATCTGGCAAAATGGGATCTGCACAATTGAAGAATTGGTTTCATAATGTTTTCAAACAGAATGTACTGTGCCCGTTTAGACCGAAGTCCGGACGACCACATATGCATTTCACCAAAAATCAGTCAGCACGAGAATCAAAATATCCCGGGGCGCCAGATGGGTTAAAGTCGAATACAAATACACAAAAAAAATGCTTAACTGATTTTCGGCTCGATTCTACAATAAGGATAGAAGGAGATTTATGACACGGGTTTGCATACCATAAAATTATCCCCTTTTATTTAAAAATTTTAAAATGACAGGAAAAATATGCCCAAAATGGCATAAAAGATGACTGGAGAAGCATAGTTTATATACACAAAATACAATGTCGCCAAAACATGAACACTAAAAATAGTTGAGACGAGAGGTCAAAATATCAGACCTGTTGACTTTGTTCAACATAATTATATACAGGGGTAGGGTTTTCTCAGCGCTAAGTCAATTGTCTATACTGATCCCTAAATCATTTAGCACTCACACGTTGAAGATCAATAAGAAAATTATCACTTGTTGAAAAATTTATCACTTTTCATCGTTCTTTTCTCAAAAATATCATAGCAATTTTTGACTAACACTTTTGGGATGCAGTAATATCAGGGTTGGTTTAACTACAAAGTTGTTCACAATAAATAGAATACAATATAATTTACATGGACTTTGAGCAATTTTAGATTCACAGAACAGAAAATATCTATTTAAACATAGATCGCAATCCAAAGTCTATTCAAAAATTTGACTCAATCAAAAAATATAATTACCAAAAATATAAATTCCATTCCACATGGATTCAATCAATAAATCAATTAATTATCCCTTGAAAATATTAATTAGGAGATTTGAAATATCACTCAGAATATTTATAATGAAACAATTTACTATTATTATCAAAAAATTAATTTTGACGAAATGTCAAACATGTTAATCATTAACTTATTTGCAAAACAGTGTATTTATTTTTATAGGATCTGAAAATCCTTTCAGCTCATAGTGGATTTGCAAAACAGTGTATTTATTTTTATAGGATCTGAAAATCCTTTCAGCTCATAGTGGTTGTTAATAAGTAACAATTCCAAATAACAGCATCGGCCCATACGATTCACACGTGATAAAAATCACAGAATTATAATCAGCATTTAGACAACGGTCAAGTTTCCTGAATGAAAGGAACTAGTAGAACAATGACAATTTTCGGGTAAGCAATTACTAGAAATCTTTTTAAAACACGTGGGTCAACTGTAAATTAATAATGATGGTTCAACAAAATAACCTGTGGTTATCTTACGACGAAAGTGTGGCTAAAACGACTCCTCTACTACATCAAAGACACCCATTTTACACAACCTCATTCCTGCGACTTAAATTGCGCACTCAGAATGGCATATAACTTTCTGCACACACACAATGACATCTTCCCAAATTATACAAAATAATCAAGCCTTTGCTTGTTATGACAAATGGAAGATTCAGAAATCAGTAAACCTCACCAATGAGTTTACGACAATATTAACAATAATTTTACCATCAGTTTGAAACATCCACACTGTGTTAATATTAGCAAAAAACGTTTTGAAAGACGTTGCTCCATAATGATTTTATTTTATATAAACTCTAGCAAAAACCCTGCTTTATACATGCTTAGCTTCCCGTTTCATTTCTTTCCGTATCTTCTCAAAGCTTTAATATTTAATGCAAACGTGAAATAATTTCACTGAATTAATCTGTTATTTATATGTGGGCATGCGTTAACCACTAACCTTCGGAATTAACAAATATCCGATTTAGAATATGACTTCAAATGTCAACTGTATTAATCATACAACCAGAAAATGATTATTAGAAATCACCAATGTTTATTATTATTATTTCAGAAAAATAGAAAAAATAGTTATTATTAAATCACATTATTATTATTATATTCTCAACCAAAAATGGGTTTAAAGTTATTAAACTGTTCGGGGAATATCACCCACGACTTCCAAATAATGGATAACTATCCATTCCTCAACTTAGATTAATTCTTAAATCTCAAATTACGGCGGCTGATGACAGCAAAAAGGAAATATAAAAATAAAATAAATGCTTGTTCTGCTCGACCATAAATGTCGAATCATTGAAGTCTGAGTAAAAACAACTCAGATCCAAGCTCAAATTTCGAAAGAAAAATATTTGCAACAGCAAATAAACATATCAATGACTAGAGAAAAAAAATTTGTTGGCAAGACTGTAGAAAACGCGAGAAAATCCAACTAACTACGCATAGAAATAATGTAAATTGCAGCTTACATTCTTGTAGGTCTTGATGTTAGAAGTCTGAACTGAACCAGATTATTCAGTCCTCCTGTTGTCTGTCCCATTAGGACGCGTACTTATAATCTCGTATCGGCTTCCATTTTATACCCACAAGCTGTCTACACAGACATAGTGGCGTTCATAATATCTTGCAGAAAAATGTTGGCAGCTTCAAAAGCTGAAGTGGATCTAAATGATCCATGTTGAAAATAATTACCATGACCCAACTGTGATATAATCAGTATTCTAGTACGCTCACAATCTTATTCAGCACAATTACGAATTCTGTCGAGTTGGCTGGGCAGATCTTCTCACTCTTCAGGTCACACAAGGCAAACCTGTATTCCCATCATCGGCTTTTGAATTGTAATATGCAAGAATGGTATTAAGATTACTGACTTATCTTGGCTGGTCCAACGAACAAGACTAAAACTTGTCCCTAGACTGTTGGATATAAATAATCCAGCTATAAGTGATTGTGGACTGTAGAAAGAAATATAGACAGAGTCTATCATATGTCGAAGTTGTAGCGGTAAGAAATTACCAAGTGCCACAGACTTATATCACCTCGGTGATAACGTAGAAAAGTTCGAAACTCACTTGAAATGTTTAACACTTTCAGTAACCATGTACTGTAGAAAATTTCAAAGTCCACAGCTTGTGCTGTAAATCGAAGATTAAAGCAACCATGTGCTTGGCGATAGTAACGATGTTCGAAGATTGTCGAGAGTTAAGCGGCTAGAGCGCTTAAGTAGAGCAGCACGTCCAAGGCAACGGAGTGCTTATGACGAAGTGAACATACATGTGCCTGGGAGATACGCCTTATATACTCCTCGGCTGGCCGGTTCGAGGTCAATGCAGAGAAAATGCTGAAACTAAAACAGCTCATAACTCGGCTTCTGCTCGATCAATTTCTTTGAAACAAAGCTCATTCTTCTTCCCTTGTCCGTGCCAGTAATCTGATATAGGTTTGACGTTTCCATCTCATCGGAAAATATTTAGTGACATATGCTCTCGTCCTACGTCACTTACCCACTTCTTGGCTGTCAAAACCTTCGAAAAGCTTCTAAGAAGGTTCGGCGCGCGCTATTCAAACATCCCATTCTGGACTTAGCCTCGTGGCCTGTTCGCTCAAATCTGGGCTCACGGCTTGTACCCTTCAATCTAGGCAACTGGATTTGGGCACAGTACCGTCTGGCAATGTGGCACTCCTTCCGGATTCCTTTTCTGGACATAATCGTTAGAAAGTGAAGAGCGCATACGACTGATGATCATCTCTCCTGGGTCCACAGCCTATTGTCAACCATTCGATGTATACGGCTTTAGAATCTGGAAAAGCTTTGTCCGTAGATTTTCGAACACCGTTCGGTTATTGAATTTTGACATCAATTTGGCCCAGAGAAATACAATCTTGAAAATGCAGTCTCTGACCACCAATTGTCGTCCTCTTGTTTTACTTCAATGTGACAATACACATGGTACCGTAATCAGTATCCGTCCGACGATCCCGAACGGTTTTAACACCCTGTGCCATATTGTTTCGATATCAGTGCAATACAATGTAGTACTTGCACTCGCCCGTATCTTATACGGTGAGGATGGTGTAAAAGCAGTATGCGTTTCCAACATTATTACCACGAACATCACTGTTGTCAGAACTATGTGAAATAGCTTGGTCTCTTACTCGTGTGACCATTGGTTCAGTTTACTCTGTGTTGTGTTGTAATAATATGTATTTGTGATACTTTACATTGCATGATTAATAATAAAGCACGACGTGCAATATTTTGTAAAGATGCAACATTAATGTCCCTTGCCGCAGCGAAGCTTATGAGCGCGAGTACGGGAGGACAGTCGTTTGGAACGTGATCTTTTGAGCCACCAATCAGGAGCGAGGCACACTCCCGCTTGACCAGCGCGCACATTTCAAAATTGTTGTTCTTACTGCCGTCTACGGTGGGTAGGAGTTAATTTCCGAAAGATTTTTTGTCACGGTTCAGCCTAGTTGGGCTCACGCAACGCATCTGCTAAGTTCCAGCAGGATCCGCGATTCCCCGGTTCAGAGACTTCCCTTGTTAGATATTTTTGATGATAATAATTGCTGATATTTCTGAACGTACTTATTATTGATAATAATCAGGGATTATGATAAATAATAAAGGACAATGAAATGAATGATTTAATGAAGTAATGTTAACAATTTGATGCTGAGTTACACAATGGTTATTTATAAAATAACATCTTTGAAAATGGAAAGTTTTTTTTTTGTAATGTTAAATTCGATTAAGTATGAGAATTATGTAAATTATGTAAATATTTGAGCAAAGATTTAAACAACCACCAATCGAAACAAATGCTATTTGAGAAAAGTTAAATAGGACATTGAGGAAATATCATAATATTAATATTCTGACATTATGTGGTCGAATATTGGTATTTTTCCAACCTAATGTTCCTACAGGAAATAACTACCGTTATTTATTCATACACAAGTGAAATATGAAATCACCTGATGTGCTATTTTTCCAGTGAAAACAAAACTTTTGTCAACTTGAACCAACGAAACAAATAACCTTTAGATATTTGAAACCATGAGTGACATGTTTAGTTAACGTGAAGGGAAAGTGACAAGTGTACAGATAGAGGTCAATGAACAATGAACCTCCTATTGTGTAAATAGCGAAAATTTAGAATAGGGAACTGATACCAGATGGACTATTAATTTCTGGCTATCAACAATTTAGGCTAGGAATATTTTCTTTCTGGTGTTGATATTTTTCTTGTGATGTTTTTGAATAATTTTGCATAAATTTTTAGATATTTTAAATGTAATAAAATGAGATAATTTTAAAGAAATTGTGGCATTTCCTTTCTCTTCTCCCTTGCTTGCCTTGGCCAAAACCAGTTATGCCAGCGATAACTTTAGATTATTCCCAGATAGACCCTGAGATTGTTTTTCTCATGCTGGACTGATTTCGGGAATTGGCAAATATGTTCGTTGGACTTCGGTCTAAACGGGCACAGTACCAACTCAAAAAGATCTCCACCACGAGATTATGTCATACAATATTATTAATAATAATAATAATAACAATATAATTTCTATATATATTCCTCATTTTATGGGTTCGGGGCCGAGGTGAGGTAAGTTTCTATGTGGCAATGGTTTTCACGGCTCCATGACCTTCCAGGTGCCATCCTCACCACAGGGCTCGATGGCAAACGAAATGACAATAGGGCAAGGGGATGGAAGAAAGCGGCCATGGCCTATCAGGAAGTACCGTCCTGGAAAACCATTTCATGGAGGCTGATGGTGGGATTTGAACCCTTTGGCTTTGCACGTTAATGCAATACAGTATACAATAATAATAATAATGTTATTTTGAAATGTTTGAATGGAAAATAAGCAAATTTTATTAAGAGTATTTTGTATTTTGAAATGTACTTTAAAATACTATTTTGTATTTTCAGGAATGTTATAAGTGTATTTTGTATTTCGTATCTAAAATGAAAATGTACTGGGAGCAGAAGGATGGGGTAGCAGGAATGAAGAAGGGAGAAAGTTGCTGGATTTTTGCAAGAGAAACGGTTTAGTGGTAGGCAACTCCTGGTTCCGGAAGAAAGAAAGCCACAAGGTAACGTGGTACAGCAGTGATTTAACAAAGAAATCTTTGGTAGATTACATGCTGTACGACTGGGAAATGAAGAGAAGTGTCAGAGATATAAAGGTAATACCATCAGAGGCCTTAGATAGCGACCACAAAATACTTGTAATGAACCTGGGAGTTGTTAAGGATAGCAAGATGACAGAGTACCAGGAAAGGAGAATCAAAGTATGGAAACTCAAGGAAAAGGAAGTCAAGGAAGAATTCCAGAAGATAATAAGGGAAAGGATGCCAACAGACAATCCTAAAACAGGGGAAGAGGAATGGAAGCAATTCAAGAACACAATGGTGGAAGCTGCAGTGGCAGTATGTGGAAGAACAAGCAACAGAAAGCGGTGTAAAAAGACACCATGGTGGAATGAGAGAGTAAAAGAAGCTATGGGAAGGAAGAACAAGGCTTTCAGAGTGTGGTTCCAGGAAAGAACTGATCTGGCAAGGGAAGATTATAAGATAAAGAAGAAAGAAGCAAAAAAGATTGTCGCAGAGGAGAGGAAGAAGTGGATGGTAAAGTGGACAGAGATGATGGAGGAAGACAGCAGAGGAAATAAGAAAGTACTTTATGGGATGGTCAAAAGTAAGAGAAGAGGTCTGCGAGAGGATGTGGTAATGATGGACAAAAACGGAAATGAGGTACACAACAAAGAAACACTCAAGACAGTGTGGAAAGAGTACTTTGAGGATTTGCTGAATCCAAATGGTCATAGGGAGGAAGACAATGTATTGGAAGATGGAGTAGACAACACAGAAATGGAAAAGGACCTGAATTGGAGAGAACTGGAGATGGCTATAGACAAGATGAAAGGAGGAAGGGCACCGGGTGTGGATGAAGTGAGTGTTGAAATGGTGAAGGCAGCAGGGGAGGTTGGGAAACAGTGGCTGTACCGTGTGATGAGGGTGATATGGAAGGAGAAAAAGACACCAGAAGATTGGAAGAAAGGATTAATTGTCCCAATATTTAAGAAAGGAAGCAGAAAGGAGTGTAGAAATTACAGGGGAGTCACACTCATACCTCACTGTGCCAAGATATATGAAAATATATTAGAAAGTAGAATACGAGCCAAAGTGGAGAGAAAATTGAGAGAGGAGCAGTATGGATTCAGACCTGGGAGATCAACAGTATCTCATATTTTCAGTGAGACAGCTCCAGGAACACCACTACGAATTTGGAGAGGATCTGTTGATGGCCTTCCTGGACATCGAAAAGGCCTATGATAGTGTGTGTAGGGAGAAGGTTTGGAAAGCAATGGAAAACATGGGAGTGGAAAAAGGGACTGTAGGCAGAGTGAGGGAGATGTATTGTGGAAGTGGGAGTTGTGTGAAAGTTGGAGGGGAAAGAACAGACTGGTTCAGACAAATGAGTGGCCTGAAACAGGATAATGCGCTGTCACCCCTTCTCTTTATTGTGGTTATGGACGAGGTAATGACACGGATAGCAGGAAAGATAGGAGAAGATAAGATGAAAGCAATGGTGTTTGCAGATGATCTCATGGTCTGGGGAAACAAGGAGGAGGAAATTCAGGAGCAACTGAAGGCTTGGGAAGAAACAGTGGGCGAGTACGGATGGAAGTTCAACATCAGTAAATGTGAGATCCTGTTAATGACCAGGAAAAAGGACAGACCAATGAGTGGGATAACACTTGGAGGTGGACAGCTGAAGAAGGTGGAAAGTCTCAAGTACTTGGGAAGTATAGTGGAGGAAATTGGGAGAAATGACAAAGAGATTTCGGAACGTGGCAGACAGACAGAAGCATTAGGAGCTGAGTGTGGAATAAAGATGTCCCACAAAAAAGCAAGGAAGTGTTATACAGAAGCTACTATATCCCGATACTGACCTATGCTTCAGAAACGTGGACAATGAAGAAAAGAGACATAAGCAGAATACAGGCAGGTGAAATGAAGTTCCTGAGAAGTAGGATCGGAGCAACAAGAAGAGACAGGGTGAGGAATGAAAAGGTCAGGGAAATAGTGAAAGAGGAGCCCTTGTAAGGTAGGATTGAGACATCAAGACTGAGGTGGTATGGACACTTGAAGAGAATGGATGAGAAGAAGCTTTCCAAGAGGATACATGAGATGCAGATGCAGAAGAAACGACCAAGGGGAAGACCAAGAGATATATGGCTGAAAGGAGTGGAGGAATGTGTCAAGAAGAGAGGCGAGGACTGGACCAGAGTGACAGCGGAGAGGTGGTGGGAAGAAAGGACTAAGTGGCGAGGCTTATGTTCCAAACAGACCCAGCCTGGGGCTGGAAACTGTACAAGATGATGATGATGATGATGATGATGATCTAAAATACTTTTCAGTGAAAATGTTGTATTTTGTATCGAAAATACATTTTGGGAGTATTTTGCCCAACTCTGATTATGAAGTCCATTGTATAGAATTGATTTACTGTAAGTGATCCAATGACACAGACAGACACTAACACTTACTTTGAAGAGCTTGCACAGGACTGGATGGCTGTTTATTAGGTCAGTGATTTAAATTATAACATTGGCATCTCAAGTGGGGATTTCTTCCACTTTACTCTCATTCTGCAGCCAAGTTCCAATCCTTGTTCTGTAGATATCCAATAAAGTACACATATGGTTACAATAGGGGGTCTGCATTTAACGTGAGCTACAATAGCCAATAACACAGTAAATACAGTGAAACCTCTCTTAACGGACACTCCTTTAAAGCGGACACCCCTTCAAAACGGACGATGTTCTAGTCCGTGATCAACCCCCTATTAAGTATATTAGTAATTAATCTCTCTTATGCGGACACTCGCATTAAAAAAAAAATCAACCAACCTCTCTTAGCGGACACTTGTTTTGAAAAGAAATCGCATCTCTGTAGGTCTATTAGTCTTGTATGAACACTGTTGTGTCAATGTACTTTCGACACATCCTGTGCTTCCTGGAAGCAGGTTAGCCCTGACCTTCCCATCCTCTATCTTCTGCACTGCTCCAAAAATAAACCTAGGCCTAACGGTATCGCTTTCTTTGTTCTCTTGAACTTGAAATGGTCGGGAAAAGGGAATTCATACTTTCTCTATCTGGTCAGTTATACCGTGAAACTTCTTAAATCTATTTATTGTAGGACCTGTGCGTTACAGTAGCAAGTGAGTGCATTTGAAGTGTTTCAGATTGGAAAGACACAGGCAGCAGAAATTGTCAAAAAACAAGAAGAGATAAATAAGGTACGGCATCTTAATGGCAATGCATTGCAAATTAGACAGTTTTAAAGTGGCAATGGTGCTGTTATTGATACGTCAGTGATAGGGTGGTTCAGAAAATAAGTCGGAACGTCCCTGTGTCTGGACCAATGATACAAGCCAAAGCATTGGATTTAGCGGCAGAATTAGGTATCGGAGATTTCAAAGCCTCGAGCGGCTGGCTCAAGAATTTCAGAAAGCTCCACGATATAAAATTTAGAGCAATTTGTGGAGAATCCTCCACTGTTGATATGGATAATGTTTCAAGCTGAGAAGAAAAATTGCCTTCCATCACTGACGGCTATTTGTCGGAATATTTTTAAAATGCGGATGAAACTGGACTGTTTTATCGCGCGTAACCCTACGTTTTCAGTACACATACTGCACAAGTACATGTGCCAAATTTCAATAATTTTCTCTAACCCGCTCTAGAATGGACACCCCTCTTTAGCGGACAGTATTTACGGACTCGAGGGTGTCCGTTATAGAGAGGTTTCACTGTATACACAAATCAATCAGGAGGGCCTTGGTCACTAAGGGACAGCGGCTCATCCATATGGCCTGCAGACTGCCGCATCCCTTTGGCCATTAATCTTGGCTTTCTTGATCAGGGTCACTGCCTCTTGGATCAGACATCTACGCAATTGACCTCAGAGGCTGAGTGTACCCTGTTTCAGCCCTCTTATCAGGTCTAAACTCCCTGACAGAGCTGGAAGTCAAACCCAGGACTTTCCGTGTAAGAGGCAAATATGCTATCCCTACACAAAGGTACCAGCACCAGCACAATAAGTATAGTTCCAAAATAAGAAAATAATAATTTTCTTTCTCCTTTTCCACTAAATCTGTAAATGCAAACCTTTGGGTTTTCAATTGAATACAAGATTATCCTTTGATATTGAGGCTTCCCTGCCATATTGGAGTGTATTAATAAAATTATTTAATGTTTTGCTCCCCATATATACATTACATTTTGAAACTTATAATTCATAAATATTACTGTCAGAATAGTTTTATGTTTAGGCATTGTGCTTACAAGTCCAGTAAACTCACTGCATACAGACACCACAGATGTACAGAACACAGCACATTTTAAAACTCTTCATATAATACAAGGCCACATTTCCCTTCTTCTGAGATCCAAGGAGCCTAATGTATAATTTAAAAGAGGAACTTGCTACAACTGAGAAGAACCGGTCCGTTCTGAATCAATGAGATGTGGTATTGAAGGTTCTGATTCAGCTCGTTTTTTTGAAAAATCTTCCCCAAGCACTGAGGTAACTTCCTGTGAAAACGAATCTTTGGTTTCACTGTTAAAATTTGCTTGAATATTTGGCACACTTCGAGTTAAGCACTCTTCATGTCCTTCAGCGGCCTCTTTGACAGACTCCATTCTGTTCTCTCCGCCCAGTTCTTCACACAAGAGGGCTTCATTGAGACAAACATTATTTATACTTACTGCACTGTTAGAGAAAATGGCTGCAGGGCCAAGGTTGCACTCTGAAGGTTTATTTTTGGTTACATCTTTTTTATCCAGATTGTCTGATAATGGCATGGTGTCTACTGTGACAGATCTCTGGAGACTTGCTACACCATTGTTTCTGGGAGAGTCCTTGAAGAGTTCCCTCACCACCAGAGGGCTGGTGGCCCGACTCTGCATAGAGATGGTAGTCGATGCATTTAAAGCCTTGTCACGTTGGTGCTGAGTGATTAAGTCACAAGCTTTTCCCAGAATCACCACACTGTTGAGCACACGGAATGAGGCGAGGCACAAATACGACAACACCACTAAGATAATAGCTGCTGGACCTTCCACGTGGACAGCATGGGCTAAAACACGCACCATCACCACACCCAGTGGAAGTGGGATGAAACCCATGCGGCGAGCGACCAAGTCAGAATGGTCGGAGAAGGCCTGTTAAGAAAGAATGGTAGATTATACATAAGCTTTGATATCAATATTAAGAATCAGACAAAGAGTCCATAAATCTTTACAATGAAATTTCACTATCAATATCTCTATAAATAAAAGGAAACGTCTTCACTCATTCTCCCACCTCCACAATAGCCAGAAAGCTGACATTTGATATTGTATAACATTAAAGCGAACTTACGAAAAATGAGCAAAAATTAAACTCAAAATATTTGACTGGGATAAGGACAAGGTGCTTAATCTTATTTTTCAAACTACTGTAACCGAATTTATTTGGTTACAGCGCTCACCCTGACATTTTTGGTTTGTTTAGGTTAAGTTTATAGGTCAGAAGCATGGCCACCTGTTGATGGGGCACTGCAGAGAGTTTTGTACTTTGAGCTATGGGATTCTTTGAGTGGCCTAGCAGTAGGTGACAGGTGGCTTTGACTACTTACAATGTTACTATGGTGATGTCATGTTTTAATAAACATTATGTTATGTTCTGAGGAATGGCAATGTTTTTTTTAAAGTAAGGAATATGTTATGTTTAGGGATGGTGATGTGAAGGTTAGCCTATATCTTTTCTGTTTGTGGGGATGATTTGTGTAGGCAGTTATGAGAATGTTATGTTTTATGGTAGAGGCTTATTGAAGTAATAAGAATAAGGAAATAAGAGTATCAAGTATTATGAATCGGTTTGTCCATGCAGACAGACAAGTATTAAGGGTTGCGTTACCCTTTATTTTTTAAAAATTTTATTTGTCGTGTGGCCTCCTGAGAGGCCGAGTGCAGGTCTTTCTAGTCGACGCCCGTGGGCGGTCTGCGCTTCGGGATGAGAGATGGAATGGACGAAGATGAATGACCCTGAAAAAGTGTAGTAATAAGAAATGAAGCAGAAGAATATTAAGTATTGTGAGGGGCCTTTTTCTCATGAAGGTTGTTAAAGATACTGAACAAGAGATGCAGGTAATGAAAGCTTGCTTACATGTACACAAACAAGTATTAAAAGTATTGTGATTCTTATTTCTTTGAGTGTTTCACCCGAGAACGGTCGCTGTGGGTCATCATGACCCGCACGCTAACATTTCCGTTCATCCTCCCTCCACCAACGGTGACACAGCATCCCCCTTCCCAGTACCTTCTTATGTCTATCCCCTCCACACAATATAGCAGGCAGCATTTGATTCGAGCATAGCAGTTCACGAGAAAAGTAGTGTGTGGGTCACCATGACCCACCGCGACCTTGTGTGTTCACATAAAAATTATTAGTAAAATTTTACATTTGAGTACGCTTTCCTTGTTTCGGTGAAATAGTTGAGAGAGAAGCAGACCGTATTCGTTCTATGCTGAATGAACATTGTCGGCAGAAACAGACATGAACTGGGTGGTAATGAAAGTGATATAGGGACTGATGTCGATCCACAAGAAGAGATACAAGACGACCAAGTCCGGAACACAGATACGGTACAAAGTGATGGCAGTAATGACGAAGTAGCCACTGAGGGTGAACATTCGGAAGACAACTCCACTTCAGATGATGATATCCCACTGCTTGTATCACTTGGTTTTGACAATTATTAGTTTCTGCTAATTCTTTCTATATTTACTCGTACCAAAAGTATATGTGTGAAAATCTTTGTAAATTTCATTATGGTGCCTGTTCAAAAATGAACTTTTAGACTTTCTTCGTGTTCTTAGAAGCCATTAGTGTAAAATTATTTCTGACTTTAACCATTATTCCAGAAAAGAATACCAACTTTGTATCGCATGCAATTAAGTGGAAGTTTTGTATTAACTATTTAAAAACTAATCTGTAGTTGTATAATAAGAACATAAATAAAGGTACGGGTGTTGTTATGTCTAAGATAATAGTAGGCTACTAACTGATGTACAAACAGAGTTTTCAAAAGTGCAAGTCCTGACGAACATAATTAAATAATAATATGTGGGTCATGGTGACCCACCGCGACCTCTTTAAGATGCACTATGTGTGCGACCACTGCTGGGTTAACACTATCTTGACCCCGATGATTAAAAGTAAGAAAAGAATTTACTTCCATTGATTGCCCAACATAAGAAGAGATTTGTTTCACTACACAACTCTCCAAAAGCTAGAAGCCTATAATTTGGTACAGATAAATATCAGGGGGATAAAAAACAAGTAGTTCCATGAGGAACTAAAGAGCCAACTTTTCTTAAAATTTAAGATTCAAGCCAATGATTAATCAATATATCAGAAATTAATTAATGTTACATTGGATCTATTAGTGCGCATACAATCCTGTTGGCAACAATGTCATGTATGCATTGCTCTGAAATTAAATATTATGATCTATTATTGTCCCAATTTTGGATTAAATCCATTTGTTAGTATAAAAGTTACAAGTACATAAAAGTTGGGCCTATCAGCAGGCTTAGAAGCATGTTGGCAGCAC
The DNA here is from genome assembly GCA_946902985.2 of Meconema thalassinum. Classification (NCBI taxonomy): domain Eukaryota; kingdom Metazoa; phylum Arthropoda; class Insecta; order Orthoptera; family Tettigoniidae; genus Meconema; species Meconema thalassinum. The sequence goes on along the minus strand of OX336388.2, from coordinate 1,620,416,727 downwards.
TTACATATACCAGTTATTCCAAATTAATCTAGAATGTCCGGTATTATACGTGTGGAAAGTTTAGAGCTGTTGGATTGAATGCTTTCTGATATATTGGAATTAGGATAAAAAATAGATAGAGCACCTATTAACAGTTGGCAGCCCTGAAGGCTCTTAAGAATACACAGTCATATCTGTTATGGTACACCAACCACATACGAAATTTGGTTGAAATCCATTTGTTAGTATAGAAGTTACAAGCATTTAAAATTGGACCTATCAGCAGGCTTAGAATCATGTTGGCAGCTTCAACGTATATCAGTCACTCCAAATTAATCTAGAATGTCAGGTACTATACGTGTGCGGAGTTTTGAGCTGTTGGATTACATACTTTCTGATATATTGGTATTAGGATGAAAAAGATTGAGAGAGCATTTATTAACATTTGGCAACCTGCTGGCTCTCAAGGATACACATAGTCATATCTGTTATGGCACACAAAGCACATACGAAATTTGGTTGAAATCCAATTGATAGTATAGAAGTTACATGCATTTGAATATTGAACCTATCAGCAAGCTTAGAATCATGTTGGTAACTGTCATATATGGGCTCCTGAAATGTAATCTGGAATGTTAGTATCTCTATGTGTGCCAATTTTGGAACAGTTCGCATGCATAACTTCTGAGATATTCAACATAGAGCTCAAATTTCAATTGTGATTTTTCAGCAGTTGGTAGCACTTATGTAATTTTCAAATATGCCGGGAGATATTCAGGTACTTTTACTCATACCAAATTTGGTGTTGATAGCTGCAGCCGTTTAGGAGTTGATAGGGGGGGGGACACACACAGACAGACATTTGCCCGGATCAATCTCGTAAGTCTACTTTTTCCTCATTTTTACAAAATGTGGAAAGTAGTCTAAAAAATCCCCAAAAATGAAGAGGCTGTGCGAGCTCAGGAGGTTTAAAATATGTTTCGGGCTACTTACGCAAACAATATGCCATTTTGAAACTGCGGATAAGTTTTCTGACATTAAAAATTTCCTTTTTGTGTGTGTTGATACGAGCAGAGTTTTATTATATACCATGTCATCTATTATTATGCGAAAGTCCTTCTCTCTAATAGCTACATTGGAATGAACATACATATTAAAACCAGTAAAATAATACTCATAAATAATAAAAAGCAATCCAAGGCTCTACGATACCCACATTACTTCTCCATCCTTTTGTGTAACTAGTAGAGACCGGATTTCCATGCAAATGCATATTCTGTACATGTTTGCATGCTTTGGCATCTTTTTGTAAGAAAATTCATACACAATGCATATTTTGAAGATTTTAGATTTAATAGCTAATTAAAGATGTAGGAAGTATTTGATCACGGAATTAAGTCGACATATCTGTGGTCCTGAACGAACTGAGTTTTCTGAATTTACAGGATACATTGTCCCCAGCGTTCACACATGCCTTTCATTTCCTCATCACATGGCCAGCATTAAGCCTGGAAAAACCTATATACTTCATATTATTGTCTGTTCGACTTAAGGAATTTTCTTATAATTAGTGCGATTGCACCCACCATGGACTGGCCAACATATTCTACCCCTACTCTTCTCAAAAACTAAGGACAGAGTTTCCGGGAAGCAGACAGAAAACATCAGAGCTGTGCTCTTCTTGCAACGACACTCGCCCTTTCCACTTTAGCACCCGCACTCATTCTTGCATTTCATTATTATTTTGGAAGTGTTATAGTCATACAACATGTTATAAGTGGAAGAAGGGACCTCATATCTAAATGGATTGAGGGAAAGGAATTTCTAATAACAGATGGCGATTTAGTTTATTCTTGTAAAAGAGATGTCAGTACCCATGGTTGTTGTTACTTTTCTTTAATAGTTTATTTTAATTCAATTAGTACCTTATATTATAGGCAGTGACCCACTTTATCTGACCCAATCCAATTAGCTCCAATTTAGTAGAGAGTATTTGGTATCGATTTTTTTTATATATAAAAGGTTTAATAACAACATATAACTTCTGTTTCACACATTCCAAAAAAGAAAAGATAGAAACCAAAATGGAGTGTGTCCAAACCTTTATGACCACAAAACCAGATAAACCAGGATCAAATCCATTTGTTTTATGGATTTATGTAATGCTGTAGTGGGGGCAAATATATCGCTTGAAAAACTGGCAAATCCTGTATGGAAATCATTTTTAGATAAGTATACGAAACATGATGTCCTAGAGCCTTAAGAAAAAATTATCTTCCAATACCATATGTGCAGGTACCATATGAGGAAAATAGAACTTGATTAATTTACTATCTGTACATGGCATGCATTGCAATGTGTTGTAATTTTGTTTATTGAGGTGCTTTTGGATACACAACATTTTTTGTTTATCCGCCTAGGAATTTCATGGGCAGGCCACATACAACTGTTCATGGGTTTTCAAAATTTATTCCACACACTTGTAGGGATTGTTCCTGTGCATTGTTGATGGTCATCTCAAATGAGAATCGGAAATTGGAAACATTTGGAAATACATAAACTGCCGCCTAACTGTATAAAATCCAATCACTTGTTGAAACAATTCATGAGCCACCTATTGTAAAATGGATTTACTAATTCAGGAACTTTTGTGGGCGTGCACACGACAACTAACCAAAGTTTATTTGTTGAAACAATTAGCGCTCCATCACTCATTTGTTGAAACTACTCGTGTATCACCTATTGTAAAATAGATTTACTAATTAAGAAACCTTCGTGGGTGTGTGCATAATAACTCACCAAAGTTTCATTGCAATTGGATGAATGCTATATGAACGCTTACTGGACTGTGTTGAAATGATTCGTGAAAGTACTTGTGCGCCACCTATTTTAAAATGGATTTACTATTACAGAAACCTTCGCGTGAGTGCGCAGTACGATTCACCAAAGTTCCATTGCTATCGGATGAATGGTATTATGTGGTATATGAACGCATATGGGACAGACAAACAAACATACATTCATTTTTATATAATTATAGAGATTTACACAACTCTTAATTAATGTTATTTGGGAGTGTGAAATCCATTTTGGAAAGAGGTAATTTCAAACTTGCTTTATTTACATGAATAATATTTCATTTGTGACTTTGCCAAGTCAGTTTTTGATGAAATTCGAAACAACCTGCAAGATTCAAACATATGGGGCTTCTGTGCACCAACAATTGACTCAGCATGTCCATATGTTGCAAATTTGATAGTTGCAAAGTTAAGGGTAATGGGCCTGGTCAAGGTAATATGAAGTGTTGAGTGTTTATTTTAGTAGCCTTAATTGCTTTTCTTCCCACGTACCTGAAAAACACATCACTGGATTTGAGGCAAAACTGTTTTCCCACTCTTGCAGCACCTACTGTTATTTTTGTACCTTGTATTGTTCCCCATTTAATCACACGTGTTTGTAGGATCTTCCTGTGATTATCGTAATCAGCTTTCTGGAGTAAACATGCCGTTAAGCCCTGAAGATTCTGCAAAAGCTGTTGCTTTGGTGGAAGATGGTTGCAGCATGCATTACATTGCAGAAGTGTTGAGAACTAACTTACACCTTCCATGATTTCCAGAACCATAAGAAGGTACAGGGAAACTGGAGGGTATGCAATGAGACCAGGATCAGGCCTGAGAAGAGCAACATCGGTAAGAGATGACCTCTTCCTACAACTTCAAATTTTCTGCAACCGTCACACCACCGCTGTTGAAGCACAAAATAGACTCCACCAAGGTCGAGGGGTCAATGTTAGTGAGAGAACTGTCCGAAGAAGACTGGAAGAAGCCAATCTTCAATCCAGAAGACCTGCTAGAGGCCCAGAATTCAACAAATAACATCCCACAGCTCGACTACAGTTCACGCCACGGTTTTTGGCCGGAGAGCCCCGGTTTCAAAATCGTACAGAGGACAGGTGGCGAACCTTACGCATGTGAAATTGATATGAGAGTTGCTTTCAGCGCAACTGAAAACTTGCGTATCAATTACACATGCCTGAGGCTCACCAACTGTCGTCTGTATGACTTTGAAACTGGGATTAACCAGCCAAATGACTGAACAGTACAACAATGGGAGCAAGTGTTGTTCACCGATGAGTGGCAATTGGGCTTGCAATCATGTGACGGTAGAGAGAAGGGTCTGGAGAAGGCCTGGTGAAGGGTATTCTAGTTTGCCTTTTCAGGGTGGTTCTCTGGTGTAAGCAAACTAATTAGGTTCAGTCTAAATGTCGTATTTTCAAGTTCAAGCTGCATGATCTATAAGGAGGATGACCTGGTTATCGATGGAAGGGCTTTAATACTTGGCTTGCAGAAGTGTGGAGATTGTACTGTTGGCTCATGTGCTGATGTACCCTGGACTAAATGATTGGATATATTTTTCTTTTGCTGGAATACAGTATGTCAACAGAAAGATTGAGTGTTTCAGCATATGCTGCAGGAAGTTGCAAACATTCTCAGTCATAACACAAGCCATGCTTGTCATACACCAGTGTATGCTCATTTAAATGTAGCACAGTTTATTTCATAGCCGGCCCCCGTGGTGTTAGGGGTAGCGCACCTGCCTCTCACCTGGAGACCCCGGGTTCGATTCTCGGCTCCGTCAGGGATTTTAGAAACTAACATGAGGGCTGGAACGGGGTGCACTCAGCCTCGTGAGGACAATTGAGTAGCTGTCTGACAGTGAGGCAGCACCCCGGTCAAGAAAACCAAGATTAATGGCCGAGGGGACCTGACGCTCTGACCACACGTCGCCCCAATATCTGCAAGCCAAGTAGCTGGGCAGCGGTCGCTTGGTAGGCCTAGACCTATACTTCATTGATAATCATTTAATGTTTGCCCTGTAACATCTGCATAGTCAGCTGGTAACTGCCAATATGCTATCTTGTGGACCTCTCTTGTATCACAATGATACAGGTTATCCTTTGGGGCAAAATTCTGGCAGCCCGGTGTACCTAAAAGTTGCAGTAGTTAAAAGGGATGTATAACATTATTATTGATACAGGTTATCAGACATATTCCACACACGCCCAAGTGCACGGGGCTACGTAACCATGATGTCACTAATTCTATAAATGAATCAACAACAAAATAACAAGCAATGTTCTGTACATAGAGCTTTATACAGTCGAACCTCCCTTCTGCGGACACCGTCGGTTCCGAGGGAAAATGTCCGTTACGAGAGGTGTCCGCTGAAAGAAGTTTGTAAAAATAATAGAACATTTTAACGGCAAAGTACATCCACCTTAAACATAAACATACATATCTTTATTTTGAATATTCTAAGTCATTTCTGTTTAAGTATTTCCTTGGGAGGTATTACAAGTGATGTTACATAATTTTCAAACATTACAGCTTTGTGAAGTAATCATTAAGATTTGTCTGTGTAAATTTAGAACATGTTTTCTTAACTGCGATATTCTTTAAAAGGGAATAAAGTCTGTTAAATGGTTCCATTGTGTTATCGCCATACTCGCGGTCCAGCGTGACACACAAATTCTTGATCTGTTTAAGCATATTTAGTCCCTGCTTCACTGACAGAACATCTTGTTTTTCTTCTGCCTCACTGTCGTCACTTTTCGTTCCTGATTCGGGCTCTGTAAAACGGTAACAAGTTTTATTCAAAATGCTCCTTTTGTACGACTAGTGAAGGCAGCTAGGTATAGCTAGAAATTTACGAAGTGCAATGAATGAAATTAAACGTTCACTTCTGAAAAAACTGACTCCCACTTTCTATTCACTCCTCGATTCCTATTTTCCTCCCACTCATTTAAAATTTCAATTCTATTCTTCACAATGGTGTTTATTTGAGCTTTCCCGCATTGAATTTTTCAGCAAGCATTCTCACTGAAAGTCCCTTGTCACTTTCTACAATCACATTTCTTCTTGTTTCGAGGTCTAAACACGTTCGTCCCTTGTTACTCACGTTTACTTGACGACTGAAATGCTACGGTATTTCTGTCTAACTAATTAGCGCATGTACTGCAATTCTTTTCCTTCTCAAGTTGACTACCTGAGCTCGACCTTATTGGTGGCAATCTGAGTTATGAATAGAATGATGCAAGCAGGGAAGAAAATCCCCAGGTAACTCGTGAGTAAACAGTCACTGGCAGCAATCCTGGACAATTAGAATTCTCAGAATGTACACCAGTAGGTAGAACACCATAACGAGAGGTTTGGAGAGAGGAATGTATAGAAGAATTAACTTTACGGCTACTACAGCGTTGCGATGTAGCCTGCATTTCACACTCTCTCTCTCTCCTTTGACTCGAAATAGGTGTAGTACAGACATTCAGGAGGGATTTCCGTATGTCTGCAGATTGGTTTTAAAAGAAAGGATGACATGGTCCGGTGTAAAAAATGTCCTGCAGCGTGTGAAGTGTCCGCTTAAGTCAAGTGGACGGGACAGATGGCGATGTCCGCTGTTCGGACTTCGAGGTGTGCGCTGAAATGAGGCTAATTTAACACTTGTCTTATGTAAAATAAAATCGGTTCCAAGGAAAAATGTCCGTATAGGCAGGTGTCCGCTGAATAAGGGTGTCCGTTAGGGCAGGTTCGACTGTATTATGTAAACCCACCCTATTGTTTAGAAAATTTGTTGAAATATGAAATACGAATAGTGAAGTAGAATTCGTGGTGAAGCCAAGTATTAAAGACTCTCCCCCTAACCATTCCTCTCTGCTCAATATTGCCACGCATACTTCACTAGGATAGCTAATATCAGTTACAGATCACATCATAGTTATATGGACCGGTTGAATACAGAAGAGCTCTAAGTTGCCCAAAGGTATCGATACTTCACTAGGATAGCTAATATCAGTTACAGATCACATCATAGTTATATGGACCGGTTGAATACAGAAGAGCTCTAAGTTGCCCAAAGGTATCGGAGCAACTGGAACTGGCTGTCGCAATGGAGAGCTGGGTGCCAACCAAGTTGACATGCACACGAATTGGGCTGATTGACAAAGCCTGGTTTAGTCCATCACACAAGTTACTGATTGAGAACAAGGATCATGAAACAGAGAAGCAAGTAGCACTCTCCAACTGCTCACAAGAAGTGTTAACCAAATCTGATAGAGATTGATTTACTGATTGCTTATTTTAAAGATTACATACATAAGGCTAACAAGTTAATAAGTTCTGAAGTTTAAAAACCTTAAGTCAATATTAATTTGTACTTTTTATTGTACAGGTTTCGACTACATTGTGGCCTTCCTCAACGTAAATAATAATATGAATAGAAATGCAAGACTTACATTAATATTTTTTTAAAACCGAAAACGAAGGTTGTTCTCAAAACAATTTCTAAAAAATTAATCGTCTAAAGGCTAAAATAAACACATTAAACTTTAAGAAAACTAGATGTTACAAAAATATGATAATACGAAAGAAAGAAATCTTGATATGAAACCAGCTTGAAGAAGGAACAGTGATCTAGAAAGAAGATTAATTTAGAAATGAGAAACAAATTCTAGAAAGTCAGGAGAGGGAAAAATAAACCTTAGAAAAATTAAGTGGATGTTATATAGACAATAAAAAATTTAGGTTAGGATTGAAGTTGTCAGTGTGGGTAAGAACATGCAAAATTGTGAAGAAACCTGCATGAAGAGAAACAACAAACAACATAACAATTATGTAGTTAAATAAATGTCTTTGAATATTAAATTGTGAAATTTGGAAAATACTTAGTGGAATGTAATTGTTGAAATTAAATATTCCAAGATAGGGCAATGTTTCTCATTTCTATCTTAATCTTCTTTCTAGATCACTGTTCCTTCTTCAAGCTGGTTTCATATCAAGATTTATTTCTCTCGTATTATATTTTTTGTAACAGATCTGTTTTTTTTATTTTTAGTTTTAATGTGTATTGTTTTTAGAAATAGTTTTGAGAACAACCTTTGGTTTTGGTTTAAAAAAAAATTTAAGTCTTGCATTTCTACTCATATTATTATTTGCACTGAGGAAGGCCACACACAATGTGGCCAAAACCGGTACCGTACAATAAAAAGTACAAATTAATATTGCCCTAAGGTTTTTAATCTTCAGAACTTATTCTACTTTATCAATAAGGAACAGGGCTAACATGGTCATACTCATGTCATATTATATTTATGCTAACAAGTTAGATACAATTTGCTCTCATACAACTCAAAGTAGAGTCAACTGTGGAGCAATGTACATTACTTGGAACTTCTATCTTATTTTAGCACAAGGTAATAAAAGACACGTACATGCTCCTGTCGAGTCTGGGCCATGTCATATGCTAAACTGATGGTATAATCTCTGTATACGTCCACAGGCAGTTCATTGAATCGGGTAATGAATGCATGTTTTATCCAGTCAACAAATACTTCAGCTAGAAGAACCATAAGGCAATCTGGCACCAGCACCCAGAATCTCTCTGCAAACAACAGAAAATTCACAGAATCACAACAAAATTATCTTTAACCAACCAGTGGTGCTATATAATATTTTCTCTTGCAGTATTTTAGATTGTGTGTTTACTTCTTAACCACGATGAGGGGAGGCAGCTGTTCAGTTCCCTAAATGTGTTTATAAATGTCAGTTGTAAAGTGCTTTATTTTTGGTGCAGAAATATTCTCACTCTTCATCACATTTTTGCTTATACCTTTGTGTCACCATTGACATTAATGTTTTGCAGGGACCGAGTTGAGGACCTTTTACAGTTGTCATAGCTAATGTATCTTCAAAAATATTGAGTGGGTGAAGACTTGGTTGAATAGGCAATGCAGCCAAGAGCATGGAAGCAAAGGAAGCTTACAGCACATATGAGAATCCAATTTGTCCCAAGGATTTTACATACTCACATCCTGATTGCATAGGAAGTGCTTGAGATGAGTAAGTGTGATCTCCAGAGAGGCCTGGTGCAGGTCTTCCAACTTACTCCAAGAATTGAATTTTAAAGGCATTTCTGTTCAAGGACACTTTCAGCTATTAAGTTGTGTACTGCATTGAGTACAAGCCACAACCTTCATTTTGGCTGCTGATGCTCTACCAATTGAGGTAACACTTTTATTCACACATACTCTCTCTCAATAATGGATTGGTTCTCTTTGTTTCCTAATTCGATAGGAAAAACTTTCATCGATTCTCATTTCTGTTCAGGAGCTGATGACTTCGATGTTCTGCACCTTTAAAACACAAATCCCCACCATCAATTTCGTTAATCTAGATACCGTATTTCAAAATGTATTCCAATTCCATACTGTACAACGTATCATACTTCATGATTCTAATTTAAGTCAAATTTTGATGGCATGGTGAACCACAAAATTCCACCAGAGAAATGCATGTGCTGCACTCGTAAACTACAACTGTAATGTTCTCCTAAGGGTACACACCACTCTATGCATAATTAAATGAGATGATGGCAGTGGCTTGTGCATGTTTGTTAAGTGGAGGAAGGAAGTTAACTGCATAAAATGACACCATCTTAAATAAAACATGCGATAAATTAGCCTACATCCAGATGCATAAATTTCAAACATCCCTCTACAAAATAGACTATCTGACAATAGCTTTCAAATTATATTGAAGTTTCAATCCACGAGTAGTATATAAGATACAATTAATAATATTCATTTCAAAACGTAAATACTGTCAGTCATATTTTTACAGCTCTGCTTGTAGCCATTAGCTTAATGGTCTGGTAACAGATTGAATCCAATGCCGCTACATGGCAGATGTAGCAAGTTAGCCACACTACAAGCCGGAATTAAGACGCATGCACAGAACAAGGGGAGGATACTCTCATATGCCGTTGATTTGGCTGCGTTAAAACTGTGGTTCTTTCTCTCGACCGCCTGCCCGATTGACCGAAGTAGTACAGGAGCGCGCATGGTTTAAAACCCGATAAAATATGATCATTATATAGTTTCAAAAATGGAACGAGCCTCGGACAGGACGGATTTAATAGACGACGACACGGCTGTACACACGGACTAAGATTTGGAACTTTAAACCTAAGAACGCTGACGGGGAAGGTGGAGGAGATAGTGGATATGATGGAAAGAAGGAAGTTGGATTTATTGGGATTGGCAGAAACAAAGTGGAAAGGGGAAGGAAGGAGAGAACTGAGAAAAGGCTATAGACTGTACTGGAGTGGGAACGAAGAGGGAAAGAGGAATGGAGTGGGAGTAGTAGAACGAGATGGTTTAAAAGAAGAAGTGAGGAAAATAAGTGATAGAATGATGAAAGTGAAAGTAGCACTGAGGGGAGAGACCGTAGAAATAGTGCAAGTGTATGCTCCACAAGTAGGCTGCGCCTCTGAAGAGAAGGAGGAGTTGGAAGAGGAATTGCAGAAGCAGCTGGTAGGAAGAAATATGATTGTTATGGGGGATCTCAATGCCCATGTAGGAAGAGAAAACAAGGTTATGAGAGTGTTCTAGGACCAGAGGGTTGGGGCGAAAGAAATGAGGAAGGAAAGAGACTGTTGGACTTCTGCCAGAGGAACAGCCTGCTAGTTGGGAAATCCTGGTTTAAGAAAAGAGAGAGCCACACAATCACATGGTACAGTGATGACTTGACCAGGAAGTCGGTGGTCGACTATATACTGTATGAGAAAGAACTAAATAAGAACATCACGGACATCAAGGTTATACCATCGGAGAACCTGGATAGCGACCATCGATTGCTGGTAATGAACCTGAGAGGGAGTAAGGAGAAGAAAGGGATTGAGAACCAGGAAAGACGTATAAGGATATGGAAACTGAAAGAAGGGGAGTACCTCAAAATTGTAAAGGAAGGAATTCCAACAGATGAAGAAAGAGGGGTGGAAGAGGAATGGGCTAGATTTAAGAAGACACTAGTAGGTGCAGCAGAAGCAGAAGGTGGGAGGACAAGTAGTAAGAAGAGGTGGAAGGAAACACTAACATGTTTTTCTAGGGGGTCTTATGCCACTAACACAAGTTAGTTGGACTATATCATATTTGTTAAACGCGGCAATAATTCGGCCAAGTTATATTATTTCAGTTTATTCAATTTCATATTATTATTATTAATATTTATTATGTCATTTTTTGGAGCTTTTAAATTTGGAAGATTACAGATAGGATTTCTACTAGTAGAAATCCGTATCTATATTGGATGACTCCAATATATAATGTTGCACGGCAAATCATTTCATACGTAAAGTCGGGATTTTATTCATTAGGGGTAAGAGAGAGTGGTGTGTGACTCACTGGGTATTTCAATACAAGAATAGATTGGAGTACAATGGAATTACAAAATCCGAGGGAACACTTCAAAGCAAGAAAACGTGTATGATTTACGTCTTGCCCAGAAACGGAAAATATAAAAACGGGGAAGGAGTCTCATGGCGGGAAGAGCCACGTTAGGTGACCAGCCAATCAAGGGAGAAGAAGCAACATAGCAGGGGCATGGCGAGATACGTGACGCACGCGGATTGGTCGAAGCAGCGAGGCCGGGGTGTTAAGCTAGACCCTGGTGGGAGAAGATTGAAGCATATAGTTGACGCGCTGAGTGAGGGAAGACATTCATTAAGACATTACGCTTGGTACAGTAAGGCGTACTTTGTTCGTTAGTCCCAAGTGGGACAATTTTATTCACGCTAACTCCGCTGATCACATCAGATCATGGGTTCCACGCGTCTTGCAGTGATAAGGCAAACGACGTGTTGTGGTTCATGGAATAGACTCCACCACAAGCTGTAACGATTACTTCTGATCAACGAGGAAGGGGGTGACGCCGTCAACACCAATGCAGAACATCCAACACTACGAGACTTCAAGAACGTGGAGACAATGTTTCCGTGGGTAAGCACAAGTAATCTACGACACACACTCTCTGTTTTTCGATAGGGCCAGTATAAATTCTTTAAGCATTAATTTGGAAATAAGTTAAATTCACGTTATTCTCCCGAACGGCGTATTAAGTAATTTTGTTCGTGGCAGTGGTTAAAGTTGTATGCTCCGTTAACAGTGTAAATTTTATTCAAGATGCTGTCATATTTTCAAAGTGTATTAAATTCAATTATTACAAAGTAGATTCTTTAATTCCAGTAGGTAGCAATAGTTATAATACCACATCCTTCTCCACAATCAAATGTTGTCTGGGTTGATGATTCAATCATACCACGGCCTAGTCATTAAGAGTTTCTCATATGTTCTACTCACGCTAGGGGTCGATATTAAATATATAAGTTTAGCTTGGAACACAGTGTATCCAGCTTGGCGCCCAACATAGATCAAACTTAGCAGTAGTATTTTCTGGCGAATAGTCCGCCCAGGTAGAAAACATTACATTTGTACGCTACCAACGAGGAGCGATAAGAACCATTACAATTGCCGCTCTACGTGAGGGATAAGCAAACCATTACATTTGCAGCTCAACGTGAGGGCATAAACAAAACATTACAACACCATGGTGGAATGAGAAGACAAATGATATAGTAAGGGAAAAAAATAGAGCCTTTAGGAGGTGGTATCAAAATAGGACGATTGAGACAAGGAAAGAGTACCAGGAAAGAAAGAAGGAGGCAAAGAGAGTAGTGGCTGAGGAGAGAAGAAAGTGGATGGAAGAGTGGACAATGATGATGAAGGAGGTTAGTGAAGGTACAAAAAAGGTCCTGTATGGGATGGTAAAAAATAAGAGGCGGAAGGATCCTACGGATTATGTTAGAATAGTGAACAAAAGGGAACAAGAGATAGAAAATAGGGAAGAACTGAAGAAAATGAGGAAAGAATATTTTGAAGAACTTCTGAACCCAAATGGAAAAGATGGTGAGGAAGAAATCGGGGAAGAGGAAGATGAACTGCAAACAGAAAAGGACTTAACATGGAAAGAAGTGGAAGATGCAGTGAACAAGATGAAAGGAGGGAAGGCACCGGGGGTGGATGAGTCGAGTGTGGAGATGGTGAGAGCAGCAGGAGAGGTGGGGATACAGTGGTTGTACCGAGTGATGAGGACAGCATGGAAGGAAAGGAAGACCCCAGAGGACTGGAAAAAAGGAATAATTGTCCCGATCTTCAAGATAGGTAGTAGAACAGATTGCAGAAATTATCGGGGAATAACACTGATGAGTCATTGTGCAAAGATCTTCGAGAAAGTTTTGGAAAAGAGAATTAGGACAAGGATAGAAGGAGGGATGAGGGAAGAACAACATGGCTTCAGAGCAGGAAGGTCCACAGTGGATTTGATTTTTGCTGTAAGGCAGTTACAAGAACAGCACTATGAGTATGGAACAGATCTACTGATGGCCTTCCTGGACATTGAGAAAGCATACGACAGTGTATGCAGAAACAAAGTATGGAAGTCCCTTGAGGACAGAGGAGTAGGATAAAGGAGATGTACAAGGGAAGTGTGAGCTGTGTGAAAGTGGGAGGAGAGAGATCGGACTGGTTGGAACAGAGAAACGGCCTGAAACAAGGAAGTGCACTGTCACCGTTACTTTTCATTGTGGTGATGGATGACATAATGACCCGAGTGGCACAAGTAATTGGGGAAGGAAGGATGAAGGCAATGGTGTTTGCAGATGATTTGATGATTTGGGGAAACAAGGAGGGGGAAGTATAGGAGCAGTTGGACATGTGGGAAGGAATAATACAAGGATATGTGATGAAATTTAGCATAAATAAGAGTGAGATGGTGATCACAACAAGGAAGAAGGAAAGAACCACAACGGGAATAACAATATTGGTGGGGAACAGCTGAAGAAAGTGGAGAGTTTCAAGTATTTGGGAAGCCTGATACAAGATAATGGATGAAACGATAGAGAAATAAATGAGTGGGCGAGACAGGCAGAAGCATTCCGGAGGAGTGTGAGAAGCATGATATGGAGCAAGGATGTCCCTCAGAACAGCAAAATGATCATGTATCGGACCTACTATGTCCCTATCCTGACGTATGCCTCGGAGACCTGGGTTATGAAAGGAAGGGAGAAGAGCAAAATACAGGCCATTGAGATGAGGTTCTTGAGAAGCAGTATTGGAGCTACAAAGATGGACAGAATAAGAAATGCGAGGACCAGAGAATTAATGAAGGAGGAACCATTACAGGATGGTATAGAGAAATCTAGACTTAGATGGTATGGACATGTAAAAAGAATGGAGGAGAAGAGGATACCCAGGAGAGTACACGAGACGAAGTGGGAAGGAAAGAGACCGAGAGGAAGACCGAGAGACAGGGGGCTGAAGGGGGTGGAAGAAAGCGTGAAGAAGAGAGGCGATGACTGGACAAGGGTGGAGGCTGAGAGATGGTGGGAGAGGCTTGTGTTCCAAACAGACCCGGCCAGTGGCTGGAAACTGTGCAAGATGATGATATAGTTGTAAAATTAAAAACAGTTCATTATATACAGTAGTAGTGAAATGAAAATACACAGCCTGCTTCCAGTCTCCGACCGGGTCGGAAATGGAATGAATGAAGCCCCTATCTAGCGGCGAGGACATGAACTGAGCCGGCTGCCGAGGCCTGACGCACTCCTCTGGGGCAATGATTAAATGAATGACAGATGAAATGAAATGATAGTGGAAAGTGTTGCTGGAATGAAATTTTGACAGGGAAAACCGGAGTACCCGGAGAAAAACCTGTAGTTTTGTCCAGCACAGATCTCACATGGAGTGACTGGGATTTCAACCACGGACCCAGGTGAGAGGCCGGCGTGCTGCCGCCTAAGCCACGGAGGCTCTACAGTAGTAGTAAAATGAAAAATAAAATAAAAAAAATAAAATTAAACAAATCCAACCTACCTTGTATTTCAACATAAACATTGTATATGTCAATTACCAAATAATGTGAGGAGGAAGTTCCTCACTTCTCTCCCTTGAGGAATCACCACTGGATGATGGCCTCCTCTCTCATAAAATTCCAATCTGGAGGTAAACTAGTCCCTCGTTCATATCTCCTAGTGGAGACTACTCGAGAAGGATTTGACATCACAGAAGTGACAAAGAGGAAATCCAACATTGTTAGGATCGGGGCGTGTAATGTTAGAAGTCTAAATGGCAGTGGGAGGTTAGAAAACTTAGAAAGGGAAATGGATAGGTTGGGGTTGGATTTAGTTGGGATTAATGAAGTGCACTGGCAAAGGGAACAGGATTTTTGGTTAGGATACTATGGGTTTGTTCAAACACTATGTTCTGAACGCGTTACGAACTGATACCAACTTTTTTTAATGTGCAAGTGCCATTTGAGAATGAGTACGGAACTAGTTCTTGATTTTGTTTGTTGGAACACTTGGAATTCGATTCTAGTTACCTGTATAATCAATGTGACCTAGGAATAACGAGAAGAAAAATACTGAAAAGGACAAACTTGGCGGTAAGAAAGGAAGGAAGCTTTCAGTTTTAAATGATCGCTAATCATGCGACCATGAGCCGCGGGACCTTCTTTTTACGTGGAATCCGAACCACAGGACATAGCATTTCATTTCAAAAATCTCACATGCATTGACCAGGAATTGAACCCGATCCACCTTGGTGAGAGGCCAACAGCTTGACCACTGTGCCACCACGCCCCTCTTGGCGGTGGGAATGTATGATATAATTATCAATCTCATACTTACAATGTACAGTTCTTTATAATTAGTCTAAGCAGGTCTACATGTATACAGTTAATTAATATCACAAATACATAAATTAATTTCAATTGACACAGGTAAGTGAATAACCTAAGTATTCTTAATTATGTCAGTTGCTGCTGCGTAAATTTCATTTACTTTCTTCCTAACAGGATTACAAGAATTTCTAGTATTTCCTAGTACTATTACATCTGGTGAACTTGAAGGTCACAATTTTAAATCTGACAACAAACATTACAAAGATGCTCATAGACATCTATGAAAAATACAGCAAGGGGGTTAGAAACAAAAGGCAGATGTGGTGTGTTATTGCTGAAGTGTTGGGTAGTGAATAAAGAGTTCTATAACTCCGAGCAATTGCGAGAAAATAAGTGGCAAATTCTTGACAGAAAATATATAAAGTACATAAAAAATAAATCTTTAACAGGGAGGGAAAGAAAGTTCTTTGAATTCGCCAATGAAATGGACCGTTTATGGGAAAAATCTATTAATCCAGAACTGCTGCTGGCTACAGCAACAGAACATATTCCTGAGAACAAGACTGAAGTGGAGACCATAGAAAGCCAAGAAAATGTACCGATATGTCAGTCCATTAAATATGATCATCTAGAAAGGGGAGTGAAACACAACCAAACCAACTTGGAAAACATGGTATACTGGCTCTCACGGCCACAAAATTAAAACTCAGCAATTTTTCTAGGTTTATGCCGTGTCTTGTGCGGAGTTTCGCCTAGAAACACCAAGTTGGCTCATCAGCAGGCTCTTGGGTGTCCATGGCCAGACCCCCAAAGGAGCAGCAAACTGCTCTCTACCTACCTTCTTATGAAGCGAACCTGCACTCCTTTACTGCGAGAGCCAAAAGCTCAAGCAGTCTTTCATCTCTCTATACAGGCTTCCAAAATAGATGGCATACTGGCTCTCACGGCCACGAAATTAAAACTCAGCAATTTTTCTAGGTTTATGCCGTGTCTTGTGTGGAGTTTCGCCTAGAAACACCAAGTTGGCTCATCAGCAGGCTCTTGGTGTCCGTGGCCAGACCCCCACAGGAGCAGCAAACTGCGCTCTACCTACCTTCTTATGAAGCGAACCTGCGCTCCTTTACTGCGAGAGCTAAAAGCTCAAGCAGTCTTTCATCTCTCTATAAAGGCTTCCAAAATAGATGGCATACTGGCTCTCACGGCCACGAAATTAAAACTCAGCAATTTTTGTAGGTTTATGCCGTGTCTTGTGCGGAGTTTCACCTAGAAACACCAAGTTGGCTCATCAGCAGGCTCTTGGTGTCCGTGGCCAGACCCCCACAGGAGCAGCAAACTGCTCTCTACCTACCTTCTTATGAAGCGAACCTGCGCTCCTTTACTGCGAGAGCCAAAAGCTCAAGCAGTCTCATCTCTCTATAAAGGCTTCCAAAATAGATGGCATACTGGCTCTCACGGCCACGAAATTAAAACTCAGCAATTTTTCTAGGTTTATGCCGTGTCTTGTGTGGAGTTTCGCCTAGGAACACTACACAAGACACTGCATAAACCAGGAAGAATTGCTGAGTTAATTCCTTGGTTGTCAAAGCCAATATACCATGTTTTCCAAATTGCTTTGGGTGCGTTTCACTCTCCTCTCTAGATTATCATTTCTAATGGACTGGCATATCAGTACATTTTCTTGGCCTTCTGTGGTCTCAACTTCAGTTTTGTTCTCAGGAATAAGTTAGCAACAGTTCTGGATGAATAGAAAACTGTGGTTCTTTCTCTGGACCAACCGTCTGATCGAACAAAGTAGTAAAGGAGCCCGCATGGTTTAAAACCCTAAGACATGAGACTGAAAATTGAAATGGAGAAGATAGAAGTGACGGGGTAAAAAAAATGAACTTATTGAAGAAAGGAATAAATATTGAGAGAAACAAGGTGCTGGTGAAAATAACATTAGCATATCAATTAGTTTCCTTTAACATAATTATTTAGTGCTTTAATGGCTTGAGTTGAATGTGAAACATATACAGTATTTACTCGGGTATAGAGCCCCCTTTTTTTTTCTCTAAATTTTTAGTTCGGAAATTGAGGGGGGTACTATAGATGCAAACTTCGCAAAAATCCATTATTTGGGAAAGGGAGAGGGTAAAAATAAGCCATTTTATTCTGATGCTACTTAGTAAGATATATTTAATGAAAATAAACATAGTTTTCATCTTTAATCAGCCCATTATGAGACTGCCATAACCTCACTTACCCCCCCACTATTCCCGGCTACCCCCCAAAGACTTTCACTACTATCCCTTGCTAAGCAAAAATCTTAGTATCAAAGAAATAGAATGGAATGGACAAAGTATCAGACATGGAAATACAAACTTTATTTTTATTTGAACACAGGGAGGGAGAATGCATCAATTAGTGAGTGTCTGATGATGCTGAAAGATCACATCTCACTAACATTTGTAAACACAACCGAGTATGTATTATTCACATATTTCACATTAATAGACCAATAACGTGTCACACAAACGCTGTTGGTTATTGCAACAAATGAAATGTGTTTAAAATAAAACTAAGAAGACTGTCATAAACACAATCGAATCACAATATAAAGAATTTTAACACTAAACAGAAGAATGCAGGCAAGATATGAAACCATAACTTTCATTGGTGGATGGCGCTTCTACTCGGCCAATAGCGTGGCATCTTCTATTGGATATCGGCTACACAATTCGATATCCTGCCCACTCACGTACGCGGTACATGTACCGCAAAATGGCGATCATATCGTCTGAATAACAAACTAATAAAACAAGAAAAATATATTTGTCATAAAAAAGAATGAATTTCAGTTGTAATTATAAAAAATGTAAGAATTCGTCAATTTCCAAGTATGTTGTATTTTGACTCTCAATAATTAATTAAGGAAGGGGTACTATAAGCGATTTCCTTTGGCTCTCGAAAATTAAGAGAGAGGGGGGGGGGGGTAGTATAGGCGAGGGGGTCCTATAGCCGAGTAAATACGGTATACAGATTATAAATAATAATAATCATCTATCACTGTACATTTGGGTACACAATGGCTGCCTATTGCTGGGGCACTACATGGAGTCTAGTGCATTAAGCCTACTAGATTCTTTGTGGAGAACCAACAATAGGTGGCAGGGGGCTTTCACCATTCAAGTTTCTGAGTAAGATGGTGTTATGTTTTGGAGATCATAAAATATGTAGGATCTGAGATTGAAAGTAAGGAAAACTGTAGTGGACTTTTTAAATAAAAGGTTTGAGAAGAAAGAACCTGATATAATAATAATATCGTATGAACTCCACCACTGCCGGTCCCAAGCTAGGGGCCTCATCTCGTAAGTGATGAGGAAGGAGGAGGGGGAGGGGGAGGAGTAACACCTCGTTAAAAAACCGGGGTCCATCTGGCTCCGGATGGTAGCACCCTGTAAGGGCCCCTGCCTAGGGTTACTAGGTGAAAATTGATCAACGGAGTGGAAGAGGAATCCAAGTTTCCCAACGATGGATGGAGGGGAAGAGCCAGGTGGTTTTCCCCACCAATAAAGAACTCTAAATCCAAAAGCGTTTGTTCCCAGATTGGGCAGCTTATGGTCAGCGTCTGTTCACCAAGTGGTGCGGCTGTAAACATGCTCCAGGAACTAACAATCCCTGGTTCTAACAAACCTAGTGGATAACCACTAGACCCCATTTCTTACAAGTAACCATGGCGCTTGCAAGTAATAACAGCAATACCCCAGGTGGTAACCAATCCACCCGTCAACTGACGGCACCTGGGCAATCTGACTCTGGGGGACCCGGGCAACCACGGCCACAGAGAAAATCGGAGTTCTCTGGCAAACTTCCACATAAGACACCAACATACGCAGGCACTCTAAACATCAACACTCTCATACAGCCTGGAAAGTTGCACAATCTAGTGACAGAACTCGATAGACAGAAGCTTCTAATCCTCGCGCTGCAGGAGACACGTATCACAGATGAAGACACCATGGACTACGGCAATTACCGCTTGTTCAAGAGCAAGACTGACAGGTGCGTCGCCAAAGGCGCTCCAGTCTGGGGATGGCCTTCATGGTCCACAAGACCGTAGTCGAATCCTTAGAAGAAGTTACTCCAGTAAACAACAGATTGATGAGCATGCGCTTCCGGGTGCGCCAACAAAAAATACACACTGATCAACGCAAACGCCCCCACTAACCAAAGTAACAAGAGCGATCCACAGTCCGCAGAAAAATTCTGGTCGACCCTCGACACAGTGATGTCCAAAGTCCCCAGGGATGACGTCAAACTTCTCATGGGCGACTTCAATGCACAGATCGGTAGAGAAAAGATGTACAGGAAAACAGTCGGAAACTATCCTGCACATAAATTCACAAATAAAAGTGGCACACGACTCATAGAACTCTGCCAGCAGAATAACCTCAAGCTCATGTCAACATCTCTTAGAAAACACCCTAGAAAACAGAAAACCTGGCGTTCTCCAGTCCAGCAGTTAGGTGAGTTCCAAATCGACCATGTGGCAATCTCATATCCAGTACAGAAGGAGATTCATGATGTACAGGTACGTAGAGGAGCCAACATTGACTCTGACCATTACCTAACCCGCCCGCGTCAAGGTCAAGTTCACCCCAAAGAGTACTTTCTGTAAGAAAACCCCCCTACCAAAATTTGACACAAAAAAGATCGCAGACTCTGGAGTGAAGGAAGCCTGGGAAAAAGAACATGCCAATGACTGGCAAAATTTCCACCGAAAAATCATAGAAACAGCACAAGCTCTCATTCCTGTGAAGAAGAATTCCAAACATCCTTGGTGGGATGTTGATTGTGAGAATGCACTCATTACCAGGAAATTGGCATATCAGAAATACAACAGTGAAAAATCCCCAGAAAATTTACAGACTTTCCATGAAACACGAAAAACAACCGCAAACATTATCAGACAATCCAAGAGGAGATACCTGAAGGAACAGTTGGACTCCACTGAGGACAACTTCCGTAACTACAACGTAAGGGACGTCTACAGAACGTTTGCAGGACACATCAGAGGGTACACACCACCAAACCTTTGCTTCAGAAAATATGATGGAAAATTAGCACTAACGAATAAGGAGAATTGCAAGGTGATGGCACAGTACTTCTCTGAACTTCTCAACTGTCCAGAACCAATAGAGAGATTCCCAGAGGAAGAACCTACAGTCAAGAACGCAGACTCATTACCTCCGACAAAAGAGGAAGTTCACAGGCACATCCTCAAACTCAAGAACAACAGGACATCTGGTGAAGACGGCATAGTGGCCGAACTACTGAAAAACCTAGGGCCACACTCACTTAGGGAACTCACACAGATTATCACCGACATCTGGACATCAGAAAAGCTACCAGATGAGTGGAAATGTGCATTGATCCACCCATTACACAAAAAAGGCGACCGCTTTGACGTAAACAATTACAGGGGCATTTCACTATTACAAGTTACGTACAAGATCCTCTCAGCGTGCCTACTCCAAAGGACTCGGGACCAGCTGGAACACAAGATTGGCGAGTACCAGGCGGGATTTCGTCCTGGTCGCTCCTGCGGGGAACAAATCTTCAACCTAAAAAGTATATTGAAAATCAAAGCCCTCAGGAATACTCCAGTTATATGTACCTTCGTTGACATCAAGAAGGCATATGACTCCATTGACCGTCAGTCATTGTTCAACATCTTACACGAGCAAGGTTTGGATAGCAAGATCTTGCGATAGATCAAACAGACACTGACAGACACGACATCAAAAGTGAAATTCATGGGGGAAATCTCAGAACCATTTCAGATCAATACAGGTGTTCGCCAAGGTGACGGGCTCTCTCCGCTCCTCTTCAACCTAGTACTGAACAAAGTTATCAAGGAATGGGAGAAAGAGCTGAGACTTCAAGGTTACTGGAGGCCAGTGCGACTAGGACGACCAAAGGATGAACTGGAGGTTGGTTGTCTAGCCTTCGCGAATGATCTGGCACTACTCTCAGATAACGAAACCACATCAATCAGACAGACTGAAGTACTCCAAGAGTGCGCCGAAAAAGTAGGACTACAGATCTCGTTCCAAAAGACAGAGTTTTTCTGTACGAAATTCGACATACAGAATTTAAACACGAAATATGGCAAGATCGATAGAGTCGCCCACTTTAAATACCCAGGTGAAGTGCTTGAACAGACGGGAAAAGAGAAAATCGCGCAGAACACTAGGTTAATGAAAATGAAGAGAGCCTTATACAAGACACAGGGTGTCTACAACAAAAAATGTCTGTCCACATTCACTAAACTTCATGATTATTATTACTATCATTATTATCAGTTATTAAACCTGAGGTGCTTTATGCTAGTGAGACGTTGACGTTACACACTAAGGGCGACTTGGAAAAAATCCTCACAGAGGAAAGAAAATTATTAAGGAAAATAATTGGACCAAAGCACACAGATGAAGGATACAGGCTTCACTCCAGAGACACCACAGAGAAATTGTCCAACCTCGCAGCAGACATCAGAAAGAGGCGCCTAAAATTTTACGGCCACATCAGCAGACTCCCACAAACCAGGCTCACCAACAAAATTCTTAGATACATACAGCGGCTCAAGATTGCTACACCCTGGATGATGCAAGTCAAAATTGATCTAGTAAAAGCACAGGTCGACCCAGAAGACGCCATAGACAAAAGCGTATTTAGACACAAAGTGTACAAGTGGGAAGTGTTATCAGAGAGAGCTGCACATACAGCCCAAAGACCAAAGCGGACCGAAGAAAGGAAGAGGGCCTTTAGTGCACGAATGAAAGAGTACTGGAAAGACAGGAAGAACAAAAAGTCATGATTGCTTCGCGTGGTCTAATAGGCCTGTAACGTGTGAAATAAAATAAATAAACAATATCGTAGGGCTTCGGGAGCCAGGTGCAAGCTTTGTTATTCGACACCCAGAGGGCAGCTTGCATGTCGAATTTCGTCATTCCTTGCAACGTTATGAAAGTGAAGGAGGTTAGATATCTAAGCTCCTTGACACTATAGCGCTTTCTAGTAGAGAATGGAGGAACTTTGTGTTGGCGGAAAATCCCGAGATTTAATTTTGCCATTATTAACACTGCCTACTGAATTCAAATGGGTTCTTTAACATCCCAACAACGTATGACATCCATGTCGTGATTTTTGTCGCCTTTCAAAAATCACTTACTATGGTCAGGAGCGAACCTGCAAGCTTGGGGTTGGTAGTCCGACACGTTAACCACTCACCCACCATGGCAAGCTAACATGATATTGAAAAGATGAGTATGAAATGAAGGATGTTTTATAATAGAAGAAATGATAGAGTACTTTTCCCCAAGAAGTTAGTAGTACTTTTCTTATGTGCTCAACACCAAAACTACCCCTATATCGTCCCCACCCCATATGAAACATTACAAATGACACACTAACGTGGGGAATAGAACAAGAAAAGCAAGAAATATAGTAATAACAAAGAGATATTGTAACCGAACTTTTGTTAGGTTACAGAGACTGTTATTATTTTTATCAGGTTGCCAGACATGGCTGCCTGTTTGTGGAGTGCCATGGAGAGTCTGGTGTGGTCAGTGCCCATTGGATTCTTCTTTTGGTGGTCTACAGATAGGTGGCCTTGACTGATAGGTCAAAAGCTTCCTTGGCATATGATGGTTGCCATGGGAATGAGTTGTTAGAAGCTGGATTTCAGGCATGATGGATGCCAGTTGGAGATAATATTGTGTGATGATTTGTTATGTATGGAAGCTGCCTGATCTTGACAAACAAGGTATTGCTAATTAATGATTGCTAAAGATCAACTCTATCTGGAGAAAGATTATTATTAATAAATTGTGTGTGAATTGGGAAGTTGGTGTATTGTCTTTGTGGATTCATTTAAAGCTAGTATTATATCCCCTATACCCTGAGGTGGCAAGCTGACAATAACAAAAATTTTAACAATATTGTTACGGCTGTGAGTTTGTTTCATCGCTCGCCGCATGAGTCACAACTGCCCCCGGGCTGGGCTGTGCTCTGCCTCAGTGTATTACGTGCGCCTTATGCAACAGGACTACTAGGACAAAGGGTTGGTCCAGAATATTCGTGACCCAGCAAGTGATGGAAACCTCGAGAAGCCGTGAACCCTGGATGGGTCTAGAAGCATTTATTGAGTCACCGGCCCGCTTTATAAGAGCGACCTGTCAAGCGGAGTGTGTGTTTTTTTCGAGCTAGTGCAAGCGTTTACCTTGAGCGACAGTTGCTGGTGACGTGGCTTGCGAAACCCTAGTGAAACTGATTCTCTTGACAGTGAAGGAGTGTGAATCAAACGGAGCAACTGTGTATTGAAGAGTGTGTGCTTTCCAGTGCGACATAGGTCATTGTGGTGAATTGCGAAACAGTGAGTGACAGGCTTAGTGCAGCTATTTCCAGCCAGCGCACGGGGCCACCTCATTACGAGGGATTAACTTCTGCGGCTTATTGACAAGTGAAAGGGAAGTCTTCTCTCCCTGAGGAAACTGGAGTAAGGTTCTAATTGCTTGTATTTGCTGTTGAGTGGTGTATCTTTCTGGCCGCAATAAAGCTAATACGTTTCTTTAAAGGAACAATCTGTGTTGTGCTTCAACCCACCGTAATCCAGTTAACAAAAGTGCCACTAGGGAGTGGCACGTAACAATATGATCAGTAAAGCGTAAGTACAGTGCAAACACGATAAGAAAAGTTGAGATTAAATTTGATGTGATATTAGAGGATGAGGCTCGATAAGGAAAGTGAGGTTAAATGTGATGATATTAGAGGATGAAACACAAAGAAGAAAGTTAAGAAATATGGTGACTAAAATGAAATATAATCAGTATAACGTATGTACAGTGAAGCTAGATAAGAAAAGTGAGGTTAAATTAGAAGATGATGTTAAGATTAAAGGTGATTATGAATCGTTGGAAGAAGAGAGCGACAGTGATGGGGAGGTTAAAGACGAAAGAGTTGGAAATATAATTGAAGTGGAAAATTTAAATAGTGTCTAGAAGATCATTAAGAAATTGGCGATGTTCAAGACGATGAAGACTTCTTTAAAACCAAAACTGTTGTAGAAGGAAAGTGAAAGATCAGCGAGATCTGAGCAATACAATGTCAAGGATAATATTTCCAGTAGAAAAAGGAATGGGGGGGAATAAGGAATCAGATTTGCTACGAATGCTGCTTAGCAAGATCACAGGGATGGAAGAGTCTATTAGGCAGCAGGGAGAGTTAGTGAAACAGCAGAATGAGTCTACATGTTAAGGCATTACATAAGTCTGTTGGTTCATTAAAGGAGTCGGCTAGTTCATTAAAGGAGTCTGTTAGTTCAGATATTAATGAATTAAACGAGTCTGTGGAACAGTGGAAAGAGCCTATAAGTAAGGAAGTGACGGAGAGAAGAGAAATTAGGAAGCAGAAAGTGTCTATAAATGAGAAGGTAAACTTAGAGAATGAGAAGGTTGATTCAATAAGAGAATCACTTGGCATAAGAAGCAGGAAAATCATCAGAGGGGTGGGGGCATCAGTAAGGTGGTAATGAAGAGGAAGAAGAAAAGGATGGACAGGAGGGAGAACAAGGTCAAATGGAGGAGGAGGATAAGACTGAAGACAAGGGGGAGGAGGAGATAGAGGACAAGGTGAAGTAAAGGGTGGAAGAGGAGGGGGAAGACAACATACAGGAAGAGGATAAGGTGAAGAAGCGGTGGACAAGGTGTACGAGGAGGACAGGCAAGAGGATAAGGTGAGGAAGAAAAGGACGAGATGGAAGGCAAAGAGAAGGAGTAGGAAGAGGACAAGATGTCAGGCAGATGAGAGAGTGAAGGATCAGAAGAAGAAGGAAAAGAAGATAAAAGAGATAAAGGGAAAGAGGAAAGAAAAGATAAGAAGAAAGGAACTGTTGAGCAAGATAAGGGGGAAGAGGAGAAAAATGAGGAAGGGAAGGAGAGAGCAGCAGGAAGGGAAGGCAAAGAAGAAAAAGAATGAAAAGGAGAAGAAACAGAAGAAAAGGAAGAACAAGGACAAAGGAAAGAAAGCAGGTGAAATGGAAGAAGGTGAAGAAGGAAAGGAAGCAGATGAAGGAAGGGAAGAGGTAGAAGAGAAAGGAGAAAAGAAGGAAAGAAAGAAGGTGAAATGGAAGAGGGTGAAGAAGGAGAGGAAGCAGGTGAAGGAAGGAAAGAGGTAGAAGAGAAAGGAGAAAGGAAGGAGGAATAAGGTGAAAGGCACTCTTCGAGGAGGAGGAGGAGGAGAACCGATGGAAGTTGGTGTGATTAAGTATCACTAACCATTGGATTAACCAATTAAAGGTCTCCATTACCACACAGAATTCTGAGTGAATTCAGAACCGAACAAAGTTTGAGAGTTAAGGAACATGGGAACAATATTAGCATGTGACACAAGAAAAGAGAAAGAGAGAGCATGTAGCTTTAACATATATAGTTTCTTCAGCCATAAAACACAATTAATGGAACATAAGTTTTTAGGCTACACAGGTTAGCACAACTTGAAACATTATTTATACTTGGAAGGTTTCGCTTTACTAACAAAGAAGAAATCATTTAATTGATCTTTAAACATTCGAGACACTAAGTGCTTTAATGCACAGCTTAGTTTGAACTTGAAAAGAAAAGAATAGCAACATAGCCTATAGAAGGGGCTAATGGCGGTCAGGGGCCAAATCCTGCCGTACCTCATGAAAGGAAAGTCATATGAATTGCAAAATGCACAGAAAAGTAAGCCATGAAATATTTCCAAAGAAAGTGAAATGGCAGAAGCAGGTAGGCAAGTGAACAATTAAATCGTTCCTAAAGGAAATATCTAAAGCAAGCAGATACGTTAAATTTGAGAAAACTTCTAAAGCAAGCCGGTATGAATCTTTCCTCTGAAAGAAGTAACATGATACAGTTGAACAGTAAATTACATTGTACAAAACACAGGTTATGTATAAACAACAGATTACTTATCAGAATTGTGGAGTAGGTTAGCAACCTAAATGTTTGAAGACAATAGATATGTCACTTAGTACACTTGAGTGCGAAGTAAAGATGACATTAGTTATGTCATGTGGTAATAGAATTCAGCAAAAGTAGAGCTTTAGAGTAAGCCATTGAAGACGAAGTCCTAGGTAGGAAAGTTCTCATTTTTGTAGAGAGTGTGTACAACAATAGTTTTCCGTAGCACGAACGATGTGAAGTTCACATATGTTCATTTTCAAACATGTGGTAGAAACACGAAGAAAGGTGATCAACATTGGATCACTAAGTTAAAATGTCGTACAGACATTGCGAAGCGCGTATATCACTTCTTGATAGTCTTGTGTAGTTCGCGAACGAACTAGTTCGGAAGAGCGGGTCCCACAGACGAACTACCGAACTATTTCCCAGATCCCTCGCTTGTTAGTTCGTTCGATCTTTTTCCGCTGACCGACTTGTAACAGCGCAAGAGCGCGGGTCCGCCGTAGCTCATCACGTCAACACTCATTGCACAATCACATGCGCTTTGTTTAGTTCAGTCAGTTCAGTTGATTGAGTGAATCTAAGTGGCAAGATTGTCAAGTTTTGGCGTGGCGAATGTTCAATGTTGATTTATAATAATAATAGTATAACACACTACTAGTGCTAACACGCTAATAGGTAATAACTACCTTATAGGCCTATCTGTAATGTAATACAGTGGCGGTTCATAAATTGAAGTTACTGATAGTTAACTGATTTAGATGTGGGGATAATTCCACAGTTCTATTTAACTTAGTCATTTTGGATTATTTGAAAATATGTCCAATTATTTAGAAAATCGGCGAACTGGATTAACATTACCATTTTAATGAACTGGTTGATATTTATTTTTGTCGATACGTGGTGATACAACTACTTTTAACCTGTTTTTAAGAAATGAACATTATGGTGATGATTCACAAAGAAAAGCGAACTTCTATGGACAAAAACTCTGAACTAAAAAAACCTATTCCTCCCATTTATGCCATAAAGTTAATATGTACCCAACGGTTTCAGAGCAGCCAAATAATGAATATCACGAAAATGGAATCGGATGGTGACGCGCCGATATACACGAAAAATTATGATAATAATTGTTGTTTTAAGGGGCCTAACATCTAGGTTATTGGCCCCACGCGAGAAAAGAAATGAAGAGAATAATAAGTGTATGCTTCTAGGAACACATCGTCCATACTGTTTTTCTTTTAGGTTCGGTACCGGTACTTCTCTAATGATAAACAAACGACGACTTTTGGCTTTATAAACAATAGAAAGAGAATTTTTCTCAGAAGGAAAGACATGGACCCTAATTGAAAGGATGGCCAACAATAGAGTGAGATGGAAGAAGTTTGTAGCTACCCTATGTTCCTACAAGGAATAAAAGGAAATAAGGAAGGAATAAGGAATTTCACTAATGTTTCAATACTATTTTTTTTGTATTTTTTTAAATCTTCGAATATCAAAATGTAAAACACATTCATCATCATCATCGGCTTTAACTCGAATCCGAGTATAAATCTTCTTCCTTCAGTCCAGTTTGTGGATGTGTTTACGGTGACTAAAGAGTCCAATCCTGGCATGGAACAAGCGACCACACAATTCACATAGTATTGCTGGAGGAGGACGAGGTTGGGCTGCTCGAAGTTTCCTAGCTTGACGCTTAGCCTCTTCATGTATGCGTCGATCCCTTTCAAACGTCTTTACAGTATCCGAGTTGGTACGGCGCCAAGTTGAGCGGTCTTCAGCCAGCATGTCCCAGGTTTGTGAATCAAGACCTGTCAATTTCAGGGTCTGCTTAAATTGGTCCTTGTAGCGCCTCTTAGGACCACCATGAGGTCTGGTGCCATAGCATAACTCACCATATAGCATTTGACGAGGTAATCTCACATCATCCATCCGATGGACATGACCAATCCATCTAAATTGGTGACCTATTATGGATGATTCTATGCTGTTGATTTGAGCCTTTTCCAGAACAGCAATATTGGTAATGCGGTCTTCCCATTTAATCCTCAGGATTGATCGAAGTTTTTGTAGGTGGAAACGCTCAAGCTTCCTAAGATCACGTCGGTAAAGGGTCCACGTTTCACAGCCATACAACAATGTAGAAATGACTACTGCTTTGTACACCATAAGCTTTGTACTCATGGATAGATCTTTATTCATGAAGACCCGGTGCGCTAATCGTCCATATGCTGCATGGGCTGCGCCAATTCTCTTATCCACATCCTGCTCACAGGTACAGCTCACAGAAATGGTACTGCCCAGGTACGAGAAGTGGTCAACCTGTTCTAATGGCAAATTTGAAATGGAGATATTGAACTGAGGAAGAGGTGTGCC
The DNA here is from genome assembly GCA_946902985.2 of Meconema thalassinum. Lineage (NCBI taxonomy): Eukaryota > Metazoa > Arthropoda > Insecta > Orthoptera > Tettigoniidae > Meconema > Meconema thalassinum. Next base: position 1,620,387,818 of record OX336388.2, on the reverse strand, counting down.
TGGTGAAGGTTGTGCCAAGACTTTAGTCTTATTGACATTTATGGTAAGACCAAAGCGATCACATGCACTTTTGTAACAGTTAACTGACTCTTGCAGCTCTTCTGGTGTGAGAGATGGTGACGCAGCATCATCTGCATACAACATGTTAGTAACCTTAGTAACCTGAGTTTTCCTCAAGGAGCGGAGACGAGTTAGGTTGAAAAGCCCTCCATCAAAACGATACTTGATCTCCACACCTGGCATGTTTGTGGGTGAATCATAAAGCATTGCAGCCAAGTACAGTGCAAAAAGCATTGGAGCCAGTACACATCCTTGTTTCAGTCCATGGGTAATGGGAAATTCATCGGACATCTTATTCTGATGGCAAACCTGACCTGTCATGCCATCATGGAGAGCTTTGATTAGATCCACAAAACGCTGAGGGCAACCAAACCGCTTCAGCACTGCCCACATGGCTGGTCTTGGAACCGAATCAAATGCCTTTTCCAAGTCATAAAAGACTAAGAAGAGTGGATTCTGTTGTTCTCTACATTTTTCTTGTAGCTGTCTCACACAGAAAATCAAGTCAATTGTGCTTCTGGAAGTGCTAAATCCGCATTGTGACTCTGGGAGGATACTCTCAGAGATAACCTTGAGGCGGTTAAGTAGAATTCTAGCAAGAATCTTCCCCACAATTGATAGCAGTGATATACCACGGTAGTTGCCACAAACACTGCAATCACCCTTTTTAAAGATAGTGACGATAGTGGCATTCTTTAGGTCTCCAGGTACCTTTCTTGATTCCCATATTCTGAGGATAAGGATGAAAATTTTTGTTTTTCTGGGAATGCAACTACACATGCAACATGTCAATATCTAATATACGAACTGCACGTGCAGCGAGCATAGTAACTGTTACAGTAGCCTACAGTATTGCTTGAAACGAGAGCAATGTGGATGAGCAATCACTGGTGACGAGTAATCACTGGTGACAGACTGCTATAACCAACAAAGAGCGCGTGCAGTGGCAGTAGCAGAAGCAAGACGAGCAAACGATCTGTCTTACAGGGATTTCCGAGATGGGAGCTAACGAACTAAAAGAGCAAACTAGTTCGCTAAGGAGCTGCGAACTAAACAGATCGCTCCCAGCTGCGAACTATTATGCGCAAGACTACTTGGGAGGGAATTGAATACCCGTCCCCAAGAGCGTTAGGTATGACTTTGTGCACAGCCAATGTAATGAACGTCTCCATACTATTTTTATGAACACCATACCGTTACATTCTTGGTTACACACCGCAAATTCGAATTTATGACTTAGTGCCTGGCTCGGGAATCAAACCCTAGTCCCCAAGGGCGTTATGAGTGACTTTTCTTACAGCCAATGTAATGAACGTCTCCATACTATTTTTATGAACACCATACCGTAACATTCTTGGCTACACACCGCAAATTCGAATTTATGACTTAGTGCCTGGCTCGGGAATCAAACCCTAGTCCCCAAGGGCGTTATGAGTGACTTTTCTTACAGCCAATGTAATGAACGTCTCCATACTATTTTTATGAACACCATACCGTATCAATGTGGGTTACACACCGCAAATTGGAATTTATGACTTAGTACTTTGGATTGAATCGGATCCTCGTCCCCAAGGGCGATAGGTATGACTTTCTGCACATCCAATGTAAAGAACTTCTCCATACTATTTTTATGAACACCATACGGTACCGTAACAATCTGGGTTACACACCGCAAATTCGAATTTATGACTTAGTACTTGGAAGGGAATCGAATCTTCGTCCCCAAGGGCATTAGGTATGACTTTCTGCACAGCCAATGTAATGAACGTCTCCATACTATTTTTATGAACACCATACCGTAACATTCTGGGTTACACACCGCAAATTCGAATTTATGACTTAGTGCCTGGCTCGGGAATCGAACCCTAGTCCCCAAGGGCGTTAGGTGTGACTTTTCGCACAGCCAATGTAATGAACGTCTCCATACTATTTTTATGAACACCATACCGTAACAATCTGTGTTACACACCGCAAATTCGAATTTATGACTTACAAGGGAAGTCTCTGAACCGGGGAATCGCAGATCCTGCTGTAACTTTGCAGATACGTTGCGTGAGCCCAAATAGGCAGAACCGTGAAGAGAAATCTTTCGGAAATTAACTTCCCCTTGTACTAGATGAAAAATTAAGATTTACACGTTTAAATTGGCGCGTCAGCGGCGTGAGCTTCATTGGCTGCGTCAGAGGTTGCTTCCCGGCCTACGGCGTACTGTCACCGAATGAGAGGCGACAGACCCGGCATACGCTTATATCCGTATACGGAGAGTGTCCCATGCATTGCATGATGAATATTAACATTGCAAAAGTTATATGTTGTCTGGAGGAAAAATATGGAAAATGTATGGAAAGGCCTCTCAGCATTCAAGAACAGGACCTGTTGGACAGTTTGGATGGTAGGCTATAGGCTATTGATGGTTTTGTGCCTATCTGACTTTCTGGCGTTCGTCTCTTGTAACAAGTGTGTTTATTTGTTGTGCTTATTGATATTTACAGGTATCATAACTGGTTGTATAGAGAACAGCACTATGAACGTGGACTCCTATTCTACTCTTACTGTCGCCACACATGAGCTACCGGATGACAGTAACACCAACAACTCTGATGAAGATAATACACACATCAAAAAAAGTTTTGCATCACCTCGGTTCCCAGATCTCCGGCATATAGACGTTGACTGTGTATATTGTATCCAAGATACAGTCCCTTTGACTGTTCATAGATGTCACTAAAACTGCTCAAAGATGTAAACAACCATGCATGAGCAGGGCCTATTAGACGGAGGGGGTACGACAGCCGATCAGTTCCAGTCATTCCACCAGGACGAAGGTACGCTGCTCATGTTGTCTGTAGTTCTACCATGCCTAGAAGGTCAATACCGCAGTTCGATCGCGTCCGCATTGTTACTTTGTGTCAAGAAGGGCTCTCAACAAGGGAAGTTTCCAGGCGTCTCAGAGTGAACCAAAGCGATGTTGTTCGGACATGGAGGAGATACAGAGATACAGGAACTGTCGATGACAGGCCTCGCTCAGGCCGCCCAAGGGCTACTACTGTAGTGGATGACCGCTACTTACGGATTGCCGCTCGGAGGAACCCTGACAGCAATGCCACCATGTTGAATAATGCGTTTCGTTCAGCCACAGGACGTCGTGTTTCAACTCAAACTGTGCGCAATAGGCTGCATGATGCGCAACTTCACTCCCGACGTCCATGGCGAGGTCCAGCTTTGCAACCCCGACACCATGCAGCGCGGTACAGATGGGCCCAACAACATGCTGAATGGACCCCACGGAATTGGCATCACGTTCTCTTCACCGATGAGTGTCGCATATGCCTTCAACCAGACAATCGTCGGAGACGTGTTTGGAGGCACCCTGGTCAGGCTGACCGTCTTAGACACACTGTCCAGCGAGTGCAGCAAGGTGGTGGTTCCCTGATGTTTTGGGGTGGCATTATGTGGGGCCGACGTACGCCACTGGTGGTCATGGAAGGCTCCGAAACGGCTTTACGATACCTGAATGACATCCTCCGACCCATAGTGCAACCATATCGGCAGAATATTGGAGAGGCATTTGTCTTCATGGACGACAATTCTCGACCTCATCGTGCACATCTTGTGAATGCGTTCCTTCAAGATAACGACATCGCTCGACTACAGTGGCCAGCATGTTCGCCAGACATGAACCCTATCGAACATGCCTGGGATATGTTGAAAAGGGCTGTTTATGGACGTCTTGACCCACCAACCACTCTGAGAGATTTACGCCGAATTGTCGTTGAGGAGTGGGACAATTTGGACCAACAGTGTCTTGATGAACTTGTGGATAGTATGCCACGGCGAATACAGGCATGCATCAATGCAAGAGGACGTGCTACTGGGTATTAGAGGTAGTGGTGTGTACTGCAATCTGGACCACAAATGCTGAAAGTCTAGCTGTATGATGGTACAACATGCAATGTGTGGGTCTCATGAGCAATAAAACGAGCTGAAATGTTGTTTGTGTTGATCTCTATTCCCTTTGTATTTAACGGTTCCGGAACTCTTGGAACCGAGGTGATGCAAAACTTTTTTTGATGTGTGTATTTGGACTGCCACCGATAGCTCACCCAGGAAAGTGTCAGATGAAGCTGTAGGTACGGAATACAAACAAAATGCTGTTGATTATTGGAAAAGTGGTAAGAGGCGCCCGCTGTCCTTTTCGTCAGTAAAAAGTAAGTTTCACCGTTTAAAAAGCAAGAAAGATTTATATTTGTGGGCAGAGCAAATGAAAAGGGGAGGCACCCGCCGCGACAAATTGAGGAGAATAACATGTCTCGTAAAAGTCCAATTTGACATTGCCCATCAGAATAATGAAGTTATACATGACGTGACAATTCAGCAATGGGCTATGCTAGCTGCACAGGACATAAAATGTACGGGGTTTAAAGCCAGCCATTCCTGGGTGCAGCACTTTAAGGATCGCTATATCATTTCGCGAAAAATAACAACTGTGACGACATCAAAGAATGCCCATCGAGAAATGGATATTATGTCAGCAGCAGAAATATTCGTAGAAGAGGTTACATCGGTTCTTGATTCTCTCGGCCCTGGGAACGTATGTAATAGTGATCAAAGTGGGTTCAATTTGGAGATGTGTTCGGGTAGGACACTGGCTATAAAAGGGTCGAAAACGGTTTGCTCCAAAGTGCAATCAGTGGGGGCCACAACGCACAGTTATACAATAATGCCAACAATAACAGCAGCCGGCAAGCTACTAGGACCTCTCTTCATAACTCTGAAAGAACCAAAAGGTGTGTTTGAAAAAAGGGTGAAAGAAACTATGTTTGCACATGACAATATTTATGTTGTTCCTACAAAATCTGACAAAATGGGATCCGCACCATTGAAGGATTGGTTTCACAATGTTTTCAAACAGCATGTACCGTCCGGCAATGCGGCACTCCTTCTGGATTCCTTTTCTGGACATAAATCGTTAGAAAGTGAAGAGCGCATACGACTGATGATGATACCTCCTGGAGCCACAGCCTATTGTCAACCATTGGATGTATACGGCTTTAGGGTCTGGAAAAGCTTTGTCCGTAGATTTTCGAACACCGTTCGGTTATTGAATTTTGACATCAATTTGGCCCAGAGAAATACAATCTTGAAAATGCAGTCTCTGACATATCACCAATTGTCGTCCCCTCGTTTTACTTCAATGTGGCAATAAGCATGGTACCGAAGTCAGTACCTGTCCGACAATCCCGGTGGGTTTGAACACCCTGTGCTGTAACCGAATTTATTCAGTTACAGTAGCTCACCCTCGGGTTTTCTGCCTTGTGCAGTTAGTTTGGGGTATTCTATTCGTATCTTATTATATTGGGTTAACGTGGGGTGGCAGAGGTGATTTTTATTGTGCCTGTGTGTTTTGTGGACGGATTCATCTTTGGATGGTCCGGACAACCTAGGATCACTGTTTATTAATTATCGGTTTTTGGATATTTGATATTATAAAATACGGGGTTTTGCGATTTATTACGTTTTGGGAATAAGGATATATAAGACTGTATTAAGTAGAAGCATTATTTCATTTTGGTTTGGGGTTAATTGCTTTATTTTGACCTAGTAATGTTAAAGGTTAGATTTGTGGCTGTACTATAAAGGTACAAAGAATTGATATTTTCGAGTGCTGGATTTGTGACATACCCAGAAAAGACAGGCAGTAATTCGGCTTGTGTGGGATTACCTAGGCTATTTATGGCATGAACTCCCATGAACTTCGCGTGAAGAAACAACTGTGTGACGTCAGTGTGGATTTTGACCGTCTGATGTTTATGTGTTGACGCGGATGTTCCGCTAGGAGCGGGCTAAGCACGAGTTAGTTCCGGCAGAAACTTTGGGGTTATTGGATCCTTACGCGAGTGCATATAATGGCGTGTCTGGCGTTCAGAGCTTGTCTTCTTGTTTTATCGGCAGAACACTGATCTACTAACGCCCAGGGTCGTTTTACGTGACATGGTTTCCGTAACGAACAGTTAGAGATCGTCTTCTTGCTTGTACTACGAAAGTCCGTTTGTCAACTTGCAATTAGTGTCGTTATTACTCGATCATGGTATCGTAATACGAACGAGCGGTGACTAATGTTTAGCTATCCACTGAGCTCTTACGGGCTATTGGAGGCTACGATTTTTTATGGGTCCATCCATACCATGGGCTGTCGGTAATAACTTACCACGCCTAAAGGATAATCCAGTCGTAAACATTTCATCGAAGTCATGCGAGAATGGAGAGGTGAACGTGCCGTAACAGAAGAAAGTAGAATGAACCAGTCGTAACGTGTGTAGATATTTTGTGTACGGACGGTACAGTGTATGTACATAGGTGGCTATTATGCCTGGGTCTGATATGACCGTAGTGTTTTTCTTGCTCTCAGAGCCTAAATTCAGTGGCAAGGTACTGTATAAAGTTTGAGCACGAGTGTATGAAGGGTATTTTTGTTGTATATTTTGTATATATGTGTTTAGTACAGCCAATAGATTATCTTTTTAAAATCCATGTGTGGTTATATTCCTGTCTTGCATGACCCTGGTACATCAGCAAATGCATGCCAAATGCCCTACGCCTGGGATATGGTGTTTCATAGTCGGGGCAACAGTTATGTATCGTATTTTATCCTATTTTATTCAGGAAGACCCATATGGTCGACCTTGAGGCCCATTCAAAGTCGGGAAGTAACGTTAAAATCACTTGTGGCCTGTATTTAAAGGCAGTAAATTCTGTAGGTTTGTGGTAAATGAGGGTAGTTAAAGTTAAATCAACTCCAGCGAGGAGGAGAGAGTGTATCAGTGCCATATTGTATCGATATCAGTGCAATACAATGTAGTACTTGCACTCCCCCGTGTTTCATACGGTGTGGATGGTGTAAGACCAGTTTGTGTTTCCAACATTATTACCACGAACATCACTGTTGTCAGAACTATGTGAAGTAGCTTGGTCACTTACTCACTTGTTTGACTATTGGTTCAGTTTACTCTGTGTTGTGTTGTAATGATATGTATTTGTGATACCTTACATTGCATGATTAATAATAAAGCATGACGTGCAATATATTGTAAAGATGCAGCATTAATGTCCACGCCGCAGCGCAGGTTGTGAGCGCGAGTACGGGAGGGCAGTCGTTTGGAGCATGACCTTTTGAGCCACCAATCAGGCGTGAGGCACACTCCCGCTTGACCAGAGCGCACAGTTCAAAATTGTTGTACTTATTGCCGTTTACGGAGGGCAGGAGTTAATTTCCGAAAGATTTTTCTTCATGGTTCTGCCTAGTTGGGCTCAAGCAACATATTTGCTAAGTTTCAGCAGGATCCGCGATTCCCCGGTTCAGAGACTTCCCTTGTTAGTACTTGTGAGGGAATCGAATCCTCGTCCCCAAGAGCGTCAGGTATGACTTTCTGCACAGCCAATGTAATGAACGTCTCCATACTATTTTTATGAACACCATACCATAACATTCAGGGTTACACACCGCAAATTCGAATTTATGATTAGTGCCTGGCACGGGAATCGAACCCTCGTCCCCAAGGGCGTTAGGTGTGACTTTTCGCACAGCCAATGTAAAGAACGTTTCCATACAATTTTTATGAACACCATACCGTAACAATCTGGGTTACACACAGCAAATTCGAATTTATGACTTAGTACTTGGGAGGGAATCGAATCCTCGTCCCCAAGGGAGCTAGGTATGACTTTCTGCACATCCAATGTAAAGAACGTCTCCATACTAGTTTTATGAATACCATACCATAACATTCTAGGTTACACACCGCAAATTCGAATTTATAACTAGTGCCTGGCACGGGAATCGAACCCTCGTCCCCAAGGGCGTTAGGTGTGACTTTTTTGCACAGCCAATGTAATGAACGTCTCCATACTAATTTTATGAACACCATACCGTAACATTCTAGGTTATACACCGCAAATTCGAATTTATGACTAGTGCCTGGCACGGGAATCCAACCCTCGTCCCCAAGGGCGTAAGGTGTGACTTTTCGACAGCCAATGTAATGAACATCTCCATACTATTTTTATGAACACCATACCGTAACAATCTGGGTTACACACCGCAAATTCCAATTTATGTCTTAGTACTTGGGAGGAAATCGAATCCTCGTCCCCAAAGGCGTTAGGTATGACTTTCTGCACAGCCAATGTAATGAACATCTCCATACTATTTTTATGAACACCATACCGTAACATTCTAGGTTACACACCGCAAATTCCAATTTATGACTTAGTGCCTGGCTCGGGAATCGAACCCTAGTCCCCAAGGGCGTTAGGTGTGACTTTTCGCACAGCCAATGTAATGAACGTCTCCATACTATTTTTATGAACACCATACCGTAACATTCAGGGTTACACACTGCAAATTTGAATTTATGACTTAGTGCATGGCAGGGGAATCGAACCCTCATCCCCAAGGGCGTTAGGTGTGAATTTTTGCACTGTCAATGTAATTAACATCTCCATACTATTTTTATGAAGACCATACCGTAACATTCTAGGTTACACACCGCAAATTCGAATTTATGATAGTGCCTGGCACGGGAATCGAACCCTCGTCCCCAAGGGCGTGAGGTGTGACTTTTTTGCACAGCCAATGTAATGAACGTCTCCATACTAATTTTATGAACACCATACCGTAACATTCTAGGTTACACACCGCAAATTCCAATTTATGACTAGTGCCTGGCACGGGATTCGTAAGGGCGTTAGGTGTGACTCTTTTGCACAGCCAATGTAATGAACGTCTCCATACTAATTTTATGAACACCATACCATAACATTCTAGGTTACACACCGCAAATTCGAATTTATTACTAGTGCCTGGCACGGGATTCGAACCCTCGTCCCCAAGGGCGTTAGGTGTGACTTTTTGCACAACCAATGTAATGAACGTCTCCATACTATTTTTATGAACACCATACCGTAACATTCTAGGTTACAGACCGCAAATTCGAATTTTTGACTAGTGCCTGGCACGGGAATCGAACCTTCGTTCCTAAAGGCGTTACGTGTGACTTCTCGCACAGCGAATGTAATGAACGTCTCCACACTATTTTTATGACCACCATACCATAACAATCTGGGTTACACACCGCAAATTCGAATTTATGACAGTACAGGGTCATCATTTTAAATCCACCCTGTACGCGCCGCTAGGTCGGTAAAGGTGTCCTTGGCAGGTGCAGCCTATCTCCCCAATAGGCACGTGCGATGAGAACGGCAATGTTGCAATAAGCTGTCAGTATCTCCGGTGTCTTACGTTTGTGAAGTGCCAGTTGAATTGATCTAACACACAGTGCAGCTTCGGGGAAATTTTACAGTCTATATATTGCCTTCAAGTGATGTTTCCTATACAACGTGTATTCATTGTACTTTGTTATGTGAAGTGATGTTTTCTATACAACAACTTGCATTCATTGTGCTTTCTTACGCGAAGTATTCTTCTGTTAGAGTGCCGTTTTCGATTCTTTCGGAAATTTCCTGGTATCTATCCACCATAATATAGGCACACGATACGCGATATTGTAAAAAAGTTCCGCTCCAACATCACGCAGGTAGAAATTCGCCGTATGTCTGGAAACTTGTTTACGAGGTGCCCGGAATGCTTGCGAGCAGACGGACAACACTTTGAACATTTCCTGTAAAACCAGGTAAGTTTGTAGATAATTATTTTCACAAGAAATTGCTATTAAACGACTGTATGTTGACACGAAATAGCGGGGAGAAATCGAGCACTTTTTACCGGCCAGCGAGTGGGCGTCAGTGCGAGAGCTTGCCGCGCCTTGATTGGTATCGGAGGGGAGACTTAAATTCATGACCCGGTACATGGGAGTAGCAGGGCCGGATTTACCCAAAGTTACGCTATAGGCACCTCTCCATTGATCGCCCTTCCTCACTTGAGCCCCCCCCCTCCCTTTTTTATGATAAGGCATAGCCACTCCCATGAGGTAAGGTTCGGAAAAAAGGAATAAACAGATATATGGCTGACAGCTTACGTTAATGCTTGAATTTTTACGAAGGGAAAACCTAGTCAGTTCAATAAAAATAACAGCTTGGAGTAAAACTACATGAAACAGATTAACTTTTATGCAACCAAAACACTTTATGAATATCCTTTCCAAAAATAATGTCTAGCTATAATTCATACAACAAAAAAGAAGAGTAGCTTCAAAATTAAAAACATTATTTACTGCTGTAACTAACTGAATGAACTGCGGTAGCACGAAATATAGTAAAACAATAGTAGAACACACACTAGTTTTAAAACGCATTAAGAGCAGTGATACGTACGACATTTTAAATTGAACAAAGCGCCTCTAAATTACAAATAAGGCCAACATATCTTCCTGCAATATCTTTTAGAGAAATTAAAGTGCAGATTAAAAACATGAATGAAGACATAACGGGGCCTGCCTCAAGCACAACGAGAACTACTTCAAAAGTTTCCTTCTTGCCATCTTTTCGGCAAATTCATTAATTATGGCATCGCAGTTAAGTTTTTCGTCATATATTTTTCAATCGCTAGGAGTGCAATAGAGTTTAACCTTTCTTCTTTAGTGACTGCCCGCAAATAGTTCTTGACGCGATTCAGTACCGAAAATGATCTTTCTCCAGAACAATTGGTCACTGGAATGGTGAAAAGTATCCGTAATGCAATGTTTACGTTCGGGTACATATCGTGTAAATCTTTTTCATGAAGGAAAGTGCTGAGCTCAGGGCATGACTTACCTTTAAAATCTGCAATTTTTAAATGTTCCTTTAAATGCAAGCACTCGTCAGCCAGTGCACTTTCTAAGTCATCCAAATACATTTCTGAGAGATAGTCAGCGATTTTTTTTAAATCATTGGTCCTTCTATTTCTAACAGGTTTTCTAGAAAATAAAATCTCTTATGGAGGACTTTGTAAGCCTCACTTCATCTCTTAAGCTCAGCACTTAGTACATGCAACATTACATAAAATACATTGACGCGAAAATTTTCTGAGCCCTCTGACGGTACATATTCTCCTTGCTTCGTCTCATCATTCCTAGTCTTTCGTTCCGGTCTTCTCATTAGGTCGTAAGAATATTGAGTCAATGCCGCTTAATTCTTTGGCTTCTTTCTCATAGACATCGACATTTTCTCTTAAACTTTGCATAAATTCCGCTAACGAAGCGTACCATAACATTCTACCACAGTGCTCAAATTAGTGCTAACTTTTTGGAGCTTCAGGTTGACAGTATTAAATCTTTTTATAATGGTACTCCAGAAAACAACTAGGAAAGCAGTTTCTAATTGTAGGATATTGCTTAAGATGCCTTTGGCTTCACTTCGAGTGTTTGCCTTTTGATTTCTGTCTTCGTGTAGGCTATACTCTCAAGAGCTGCCACGATGCCACACCAGCCTTCCCTCAGAGCTTTACAAGCGTCATATCGTGCCGACCACCGAGTCACTGACAGGTCTTTTGGTATGCGCGCAATAAAGTTCTTTAAAATTTCGATCACAGGCCTCGAAACCAGTCTTGAGTGTATCAAGGAATCGCCTATTGGGAAAGGCCTACTTTGCGTAAAGTAATTCGTGTACGGTAGCTTACCTCAAGTTGCTGAACATCATCGCAGTCAATGGCGTGAACCGCAGAGCAAGAATTGTTATTGTTATCCGAATGTGTCGTTAGAGGTGTAGGATTCACACGCGCACTAAACCTCTCATTTATTTTCCGACATTTTGAGTGTAACCTCGGGTTTCTTATCAGCTTTGCGGACACGGTTTTGGTAACCAGACAACTTTTTGCTGCCCATAGTTTAAAACATTTACTTACAGATCACATCACAACACAACGCAAGCTCGAACTCGCACACAGGACAGGCAAGGGGGTAGGGGCGCGGAGCACTTCGATGCTACTACAATGCAAGCAAACCTAGCTACCGCAACAACAGCGCGCGTAGCGCAGCTCCACTCCCCCCCTCTCACACTTGTCGGGATGAAAGGGCGTCGAGCGGCATAACGAAGAGCGAAGTGGAAGTGCATGAGCGGGCATGCGACAAAAAGACAAGATATTATTTCTAAATGTCTCTGCTCATTTCTCAATATTTATTTTAGCATGTATACTGCTATAATCCTAACTTAGCACATTTAAAGCCCTAGCAAAGAGGGCGCCTGTCGACGGTGCCCTTCGGGGCGCCTCCAGTACAGATCATTGCTGGTTGCTAGGCACGTGCCTATTTTGCCTTACGGTAAATCCGGCCCTGGGGAGTAGTCTTGTGTAGTTCGCGAACGAACTAGTTCGGAAGAGCGGATCCCACAGACGAACTACCGAACTAGTTCCCAGATCCCTCGCTTGTTAGTTTGCTCGATCCTTTTCCGCTGACCGACTTGTAACAGCGCGAGAACGCGGGTCCGCCATGGCTCGTCAGCTCGTCACGTCAACACTCATTGCACAATCACATGCGCTTTGTTTAGTTCAGTCAGTTCAGTTGATTGAGTGTATCTAAGTGGCAAGATTGTCAAGTTTTGGCGTGGCGAATGTTCAATGTTGGTTTATAATAATAATAGTATAACACACTACTAGTGCTAACACGCTAATAGGTAATAACTACCTTATAAAAACCGACAGTAGTGGCTACGCGGGCTAAAGCGCTGCGTTGGGCCATGGGGCCAAGCTCTCTGCTGACTCGGTAGACGCGTGGGTTCGAGCCCCACCGTCGGCTGTCCTTGAAATGGTTTTCGGTGGTTTCCCATTTTCAACACCAGGCAAATGCTGAGACAGTACCTTCTGACAGGCCACGGCCACTTCCTTCCACATCCTTGCCCAGTTTCATTCATCTTCATCCATTCCATTTCTCATCCCGACGCGCAGGTCGCCCACGGGCGTCGAATAGAAAGACCTGCACTCGGCCTCTCAGGAGGCCACACGACAAAAAAAAAACTACCTTATAGGCCTATCTGTAATGTAATACAGTGGCGGTTCACAAATTGAAGTTACTGATAGTAAACTGATTTAGATGTGGGGATAATTCCACAGTTCTATTTAACTTAGTCATTTTGGATTATTTGAAAATATGTCCATATATTTAGAAAATCGGCGAACTGGATTAACATTACCATTTTAATGAACTGGTTGATATTTATTTTTTTGTCGATACGTGGTGATACAACTACTTTTTAGCTGTTTTTAAGAAATGAACATTATGGTGATGATTCACAAAGAAAAGCGAACTTCTATGGACAAAAACTCTGAACTAAAAAAACCTATTCCTCCCATTTATGCCATAAAGTTAATATGTACCCAACGGTTTCAAAGCAGCCAAATAATGAATATCACGAAGCAAGAAAGAAATGAAGCGAAAATTGGGGGAGAAGAGAGGAGGGGAGGTACGTCTTATCATCACCTAGTGACAAGTAGAAAATGGAATCGGATGGTGACGCGCCGATATACACGAAAAATGATGATAATAATTGTTGTTTTAAGGGGCCTAACATATAGGTTATGGGCTCACACGAGAAAAGAAATAAAGAGAATAATAAGTGTATGCTTCTAGGAACTCATCGTCCATACTGTTTTTCTTTTAGGTTCGGTACCGGTACTTCTCTAATGATAAACAAATGATGACTTTTGGCTTTATAAACAATAGAAAGAGAATTTTTCTCAGAAGGAAAGGCATGGACCCTAATTAAAAGGATGGCCAACAATAGAGTGAGATGGAAGAAGTTTGTAGCTACCCTATGTTCCTACAAGGAATAAAAGGAAATAAGGAAGGAATAAGGAATTTCACTAATGTTTCAATACTATTTTTTTTGTATTTTTTTATCTTCGAATATCAAAATGTAAAACACATTACCACACATGCAACATGTCAATATCTAATATACGAACTGCACGTGCAGCGAGCATAGTAACTGTTACAGTAGCCTACAATATTGCTTGAAACGAGAGCAATGTGGATGAGCAATCACTGGTGACGAGTAATCACTGGTGACAGACTGCTATAACAAACAAAGAGCGCGTGCAGTGGCAGTAGCAGAAGCAAGGCGAGCGAACGATCTGTCTTACAGGGAATTCCGAGATGGGAGCTAACGAACTAAAAGAGCAAACTAGTTCCCTAAGGAGCTGCGAACTAAACGGATCGCTCCCAGCTGCGAACTATTATGCGCAAGACTACTTCGTGATGCACATGAAGATCTAGATGAAGTTTTAAGTCCGGTATGCAAGACTGGTGGACAGCTCGGTGCCTGTCGACGAAATCACAAAGGTGACAGTTCAGCAGTCCGCTTAAGTAGGCGAAAGGCTGGTGTTTTCGATCTTTCAATGCGACGTGCTGAAGAAGGAGTGCGGTGATTGGCTGGAGCTAGGCCAAAGCATGGCGGCGGACCAATGAGCGCGTAGCTAATGGTGACTAGATGATCACGAGGTCTCAATGCGTGCAGAACAACCGTAGTACATTACTAGAACACTTGGAAAAAATGTCTTAAAGTGAGAAGGACTATTGAAAAAATATTTAAGTAATTTACAAAGTACTTTATTTTAAATAAGTAATTTTTATAAAACCAAAGGTCACGTACACGTGGTGATCTGAATATTGGTTATGAAAAAATAAATTTTTGTCTGACTAGACACTTCACAAAACTTGCAAAATTAATTAATTAATTTATTTGCAAATGCGAACAGAAGTGATAGAAATAATGGTTGCTGAAACTCCGGCGGTAGCAGAGGCCGATTTTCTTCCAGGAGGAGTGGGCGGTACTGAAGTGTTGGAGAAAAGTGTGTAAAGATGTTGTCTTAAAAGACTCATTAGAAGTAATATTCATTTTAGGTTCCGTGTTGACACTATGATTTTGGAATACTTAAAGCTATGAGGTTTATCAGAAGAACAGATTTTATTCTACAGTTTGTTTTATTTTGTGTGTGTAAATGTGAACTTAGTGATTACTGGTGAACCAACAATAGGAGGCAGGGGGCTTTGACCATTGAAGTTTCTGAGTAAGATGGTGTTATGTTTTGGAGATGATAAAATGTGTAGGGTCTGAGTTTGAAAGTAAAGAAAACTGTAGTGGACTTTTTAAATAAAAGGTTTAAGAGAAAGAACATGATATTGAAAAGATGAGTATGAAATGAAGGATGTTTTATAATAGAAGAAATGATAGAGTACTTTTCCCAAGAAGTTAGAAGTACTTTTCTTGTGTGCTCAGCACAAAAACGACCCCACCCCAAATGAAATGTTACATAACATCATCATCATTGTTCGCATTTGTGAAAGCCTACAAAGCATGTAATTAGTAATTTAATGTTTCTAATATTACGAGAGAAATTTCGAGAAACTGGAGACGTCATTTGTTTTTTTTTCATAACCTAAAAATTGCCACGTGCTTGCAAATTCTTTCATCATTTATTTGTTTTCCTTTTTTAAAGTAAATATTATATTTGTTACTTACATATTATCTATTCATGCACGCTCGATTGTAAGACCTTTTCTCTAAGTACTGTTCTAGTAACACTATTCATCCCGCAAGATCAAAGTCATACTGACAGCCATTGCTTCATCCTTATTGGTCGACTGTCCTGCCTTGGCCAATCACAGAGAGTTTGTCTGCAGCTGTGTGAATTCTTCAAGTGAATACTACGAACACCAGTCTTCGGTTCATCATTGGCAACTTGCCGCACCTGCGACATATCTCGTCGAGGAAATGACAACAAGTCATTCTTTTATCCACCACATCTTGTCGTAAGTGATTACTTCGAGTTTCTTCTCGAACACCAGTCTCCTGTTTACTGGGACTTCTTCAGGACATGTTGAACTTCATCTAAGCACTTCAGTATCTTCAAATCCTGTCGAATGAGGAAAACTTTGCAACACTCACATCATGTTCTAACGAAAGGAACTTTACATAACCACACTTGGTTAAACAGCTATATTTTGTCGTTTTCTCAACGACATGTTTTGCTAATCAAAACTTTTATTATGTTTGTCAGGCAAACATCAATTTATCCAGTATAACTCTGGAAGTTATAAAAGTCATCATGCGTTTGTTGCAAGTGCATAGGTCTGGTACCTATCAAATGTGTTATAAGTCTCCGCTATTGGAACTCAACAGTTTTGAAATGTGTTCAACTGAGTGCTACCTTCAAGTGATAAATCTAAGCGAACGCTTTCGATTTGTTACAGTTAATACTGTGCATTTCATACTTAATTATCTGGTTATATATCCAGTGAATTACTAATTGCACATCCATCGTGTCACCAATTATGTGTGTGGCAGTTCCAACCATGGTTTGTTTAACCTACGAGTTCCACCATGAGGACACGGCTAAGTAACATTTATCATTATACTTCAAAATTTAAACTGGCTTACAAGGTTTTCTTCTGGGCTCTTTTTATAGGCCGCACAAACTTTGTTATGAGCATTTCTGCTAAAAAACTTTTTCTTCAGGCATTGTTCTTGCCTTTCAATACAACTAATTGTAATTAATATTCAAGTGCTTACATGCATTTGCTTGCTTCACTTGTTATATGAACCTCCGATCGAGATTGACATAACGGCTTGCTTTTGCCGTTTTCGATTTGTCAGTTAATGCTTTCATGGTTTTCTTCTTGTTAATATCGCAGATTTGGCCCCTGTTCGCCATAACCCCTTTAAGGTTATGTTTTCCATTCAGTGCAAGTTATGCTTGCAGTTCTAATGTACCTTTCTATTTCATCCTCTCTTGCTATGGTGATTCATCTATCTTTAAGAATGAGATCTGTTTTCTTCTCTTTCAAACAGCTTGGGTTGAGGCCCCAAGTGTTGGATGAGTTCTTCTCCCGTAACTTTCTCTTTGGAGAGTTTTCTGCTCTTCAAGTTAATGGGGCAATGTCCCCAAGAATTTGCAGTTTCCTTAGTATCTTGGGCTAGCCCCCCCCCAGTACTATTTTTGATAGAGCCATTAAGAGCTTGCGGTTGTGCAAACCTCAATCAGGTTCTTTTAAAGTTTCCAGAAAATAGTGGACACACTTCAATTATTACTATATGTTACTTGTTATTTACAACTCCTGTTATATAGAGAATATTTATTATACTGTTATTCGCATGAAATTACCGTTACAATAAATGTTAACCTGTTTAAGCAATTTGTTCTCTTTTTCTTGTTCCATTCACTTTAAATGTGTTTCAACCTTTTTTATCATAATGCTCAACTTAGTTTCAACTCTGACCATCAGTCTGAGTTCACCCTGATACGGGAAGTCTTTAATTGACTGATCCTATACCAATCATCATCACTATTGACCACCTGATGGTGAGGTAGGACTATTTTTCAGACATCAATTTCTTCTAATAATTCATCATTTAGGAAATATTGTATACAACATGCCACAAGGTACTGAATATTTTGCAATTTAACATCAAATAACTGTCTGAATTTTTGCTTTAATATCCCATAACAGTTTTCTATCACATAACGGTTCTTCACCAGTTTAACGTTATAAATTAATTGTCTTCTTGTTAGTTGTAATCCGTCTTTGGATGGAATAATCAAATTTCTTCTGAATGGGTATGCACTATTCCCAAGTAGAAAACGGTGACCACAATTAGCTCCCTAATTATTCGCAAGGGGCCTATTTCTGAACACCCTGCTATCGTGTACTGATCCCGGGTAAACCACAAATATATCCACAATTTTTTTGAATACAGTAGAGCGTTGAAAATCCGAACTATTTGGGACTGGGGGGGTTCGGATTGTTGAACATACCCTAAGAATTCCTAGTTACATTAAAATTGTTAAGATAAATAAAAATAAACGCTTTATGTTTTGACGTTTTGGATTTTTGATGTTCAGAATATTGACGCTCTACTGTAATCACAAACAGCTTGTATTTGAAAATAAGTTTTAGAGTCAGTTTATTTTAAAAATCAGAATCAATTTCAGTATTCATAAGTAGAAATTTAAAAAAAATACCTGTATGGAATAAAATCCTTCCCTATTTATATAGAAATCATCGTTGGATGGTTCGTCAAGTCTGATGTGACTGCCATCTATAACTCCGATTATACCAGGAAACCCACGTTCCTGAAAGTAGTGCTCTATATTGCTTTTTTCATCCTCTGTAGGCCAAGTGATTATCTGGGGTAATAGGTTACTCAGAAAAGGAAAGGAGCTAAGAATAAAGAGGAGTTGCCCAGACCTCGTTTGAGTGAAGCCAAGCGCCAAACACTAGGTGGGCATAACCTGGTGTATCGTGTATGCACCAGAGCTTTTCTTTCTTTCTATCCCTACTAAACTCTAAGGCTGACCACCTCATTGTGTAGTGGCTAGCTTTCTTGACCGTTTCCACGGCTCTGCCAATAAATGTTAATCCTGGTGTGAGGGCTGGAACGGTGTACACTCAGCCACGTGAGGCAAAATTGAGAAGAGGAATGTTTGATTCCTACCACAGCCATCCCGGGAGTGGTATTCCGAGGTTTCCCCCACTTCTACTCCAAGAAAATGCTGGGTTAGAAGGCCATGGCTGCCTCCTTCCCAATCCCATTGCCAAATTATAAATACACCCATCAAAGCCATCAAATTAACACAGGTTATCACACAAATTCCACACTCAACCAAATAAACGGGGCTATATGACCACGACGTCGCAGCCCCTAATATCAGCAAACTATCAGGCTGAGAAAAATTGGTGTAACGGTGAACATCGACAAAGTGAGGGGGCACTTCTACACAGAAGAACTCCAATATCACCTGATTTTACCATCTACAGTTACATTTAATCAACTGCAAACAGAGCTTCAAACCAAAAAAAGAGAACTATGGGAAAATGTCTATACCACAGAGGATATAACTAACACGGAATGGATAGAGGCAGATTATGTACTTAGACACACTAGATTGGCAACACACGGTTTCCATCACCGAGTGTACCAACAAAATGTATTTATTTAAGAAGACGTGTGACAGGACAGGTAGAAACGGAGGTGGGTGAAGACCAATTTGGGTTCAGGAGAAACATAGGAACAAGGGACGTCTTAGGCTGATCTTGGAAGGTACAATAAAGAAAAGAAATAAGGAAACGTTCATGGCATAATGATAATAATAATAATGATATTTGTTTTAAGTCCCTTTTAACTACTGCGACTTTTAGAGATGGCGAGGTGCCGGAACTTTGCCCCGAAGGGAATCTTCAATGTGCCAGTAAAATCTACTGATATGGCACCCTCTTATTTGCGTACCTTCAAATACCAACTAGCACCAGGATTCCACCCTGCTACCTTGGGCACAGCAAGCGAGAATGTTTAGATCTTTTACAGCCAATCTTGATGATGTAAGTGATCAGATTGGTGCAAGATTTTACGAAGATGTTGAAAAAAAATGATGAAACATTATCAGTGTTTCTGGAACCATCTTGAAAGTGTAATATATTCCGAAATCTTGACTGGAGCTATTTATATGTAAAATATGTTATTACACAAATGTCTGTCAATTACATGTAATTGTGATGTGCTGTAGTAAGGAGAGGTGATTGTGGGACTCCGAAGAAAATTCATTGATGTACTTGTCTTGGTATATTTCTGCACCATGATTAACTAGCATGGTGTAAAGAAACTATAGAGAAAGTATCATAATGGATGCGCAACAGACTTTATATAGGTAACGTGCAAGATGGCGGCTGAAGCTGTTATTGTGGTGAAACGCATAACTAAAGAAACTTTAATAGGGAGTATAAAGATGGCGGTTATGACTGAGGAAATTGTTGTGGTGAATTGGTGAACTAAAGAACCAGATCGTCAAGAAAAGCAACGAGACCTAATCTTTTTGTTTATTCGGAGAGAAGATATAATGGAGAGGAAATATGAAGAAGAGTATCCGTGAAGGAATTCAGATATGGATGTTGCAACAGCCAAAGAAAAGTAGTGTATGGAGAGATCGGAATTGAGTTGCAAGAAATTATTCGTATATATTCACCACATGTGTAATTATTAATAAATTATATTACAGTATATAGTATCTTACCTCTCATCTAATGATTTTGGTTGGTGGTTCTCACACCATGCCTCTAGAAGGGACAGTTCTGCTGTGCTTTACCGAATATTATTTGTTTAATCGTTCACAAGCTTTTTGCTTATGAACTGGCGACCACCCCATTATATTTAATACAACATAGTGGAGCACCAACCTAGGAATTTTATTACAAAAGCATATAATTGTTGGTAGCTATATTGTGATGAGTAGGTTTCCGATGTTTAGGAAAAGTCATATTTTCTTCCTTGACTTCATTTTCATTAGAAACTGTAATTAAGCAGGAGTTCAATGTTCCTGATTCTTTTTAGGTGGATTTTATAGAGCTCATAAATGCATATTAGGGTCATTTTCATAGATATTGTCATATTTCATCAATATTAATGTTTTAAGGTCATATCTTGGTAATATTTTGTCTCCCATAAGTCCAACCCCTCGTCCACGTCGTGGGAGACGGGCAACGGCACAAAGTAGGGGATCGCCTGTAGGGGCAAAGTACAGTGGGGACCTTGTGTGCCCCGGGACCGTTACGGTAGCTGTGAGGGTCCTACAGGAACCCTGAAAAGTGACTGCTAACGGGGCTCTGGTGAAGCTACGATAGGCCCAGCAAGCCAGTAGTGGATGAAACCAAATGCTTTCAAAAATGCAACGAGCCTCGGACATGATGGATTTAATAGACGACGACACGGCTGTACACACAGACTAAGATTTGGAACTTTAAACTTAAGAACGCTGACGGGGAAGGTGGAGGAGATAGTGGATATGATGGAAAGAAGGAAGTTGGATTTATTGGGATTTGCAGAAACAAAGTGGAAAGGGGAAGGAAGCAGAGAACTGAGAAAAGGCTATAGACTGTACTGGAGTGGGAACGAAGAGGGAAAGAGGAATGGAGTGGGAGTAGTAGTACGAGATGGTTTAAAAGAAGAAGTGAGGAGAATAAGTGATAGGATGATGAAAGTGAAAGTAGCACTGAGGGGAGAGACCGTAGAAATAGTGCAAGTGTATGCTCCACAAGTAGGCTGCGCCTCTGAAGAGAAGGAGGAGTTTGAAGAGGAATTGCAGAAGCAGCTGGTAGGTAGAAATATGATTGTTAAGGGGGATCTCAATGCCCATGAAAGAGAAAGACAAGGTTATGAGAGTGTTCTAGGACCAGAGGGTTGGGGCGGAAGAAATGAGGAAGGAAAGAGACTATTGGACTTCTGCCAGAGGAACAGCCTGCTAGTTGGGAACTCCCGGTTTAAGAAAAGAGAGAGCCACTCAATCACATGGTACAGTGATGACTTGACCAGGAAGTCGGTGGTCGACTATACACTGTATGAGAAAGAAATAAATAAGAACATCACGGACATCAAGGTTATACCATCGGAGAACCTGGATAGCGACCATCGATTGCTGGTAATGAACCTGAGAGGGAGTAAGGAGAAGAAAGGGACTGAGAACCAGGAAAGACGTATAAGGATATGGAAACTGAAAGAAGGGGATAGAAGGGTCGAGTACCTCAAAATGGTAAAGGAAGGAATTCCAACAGATGAAGAAAGAGGGGTGGAAGAGGAATGGGCTAGATTTAAGAAGACACTAGTAGGTGCAGCAGAAGCAGTATGTGGGAGGACAAGTAGTAAGAAGAGGTGGAAGGAAACACCATGGTGGAATGAGAAGACAAATGATATAGTAAGGGAAAAAAATAGAGCCTTTAGGAGGTGGTATCAAAATAGGACGATTGAGACAAGGGAAGAGTACCAGGAAAGAAAGAAGGAGGCAAAGAGAGTAGTGGCTGAGGAGAGAAGAAAGTGGATGGAAGAGTGGACAATGATGATGAAGGAGGTTAGTGAAGGTACAAAAAAGGTCCTGTATGGGATGGTAAAAAATAAGAGGAGGAAGGATCCTACGGATTATGTTAGAATAGTGAACAAAAGGGGACAAGAGATAGAAAATAGGGAAGAACTGAAGAAAATGTGGAAAGAATATTTTGAAGAACTTCTGAACCCAAATGGAAAAGAAGGTGAGGAAGAAATTGGGGAAGAGGAAGATGAACTGCAAACAGAAAAGGACTTAACATGGAAAGAAGTGGAAGATGCAGTGAACAAGATGAAAGGAGGGAAGGCACCGGGTGTGGATGAGTTGAGTGTGGAGATGGTGAGAGCAGCAG
Organism: Meconema thalassinum; assembly: GCA_946902985.2. NCBI lineage: Eukaryota > Metazoa > Arthropoda > Insecta > Orthoptera > Tettigoniidae > Meconema > Meconema thalassinum. Next base: position 1,620,365,613 of record OX336388.2, on the reverse strand, counting down.
GAGAGGTGGGGATACAGTGGTTGTACCGAGTGCTGAGGACAGCATGGAAGGAAAGGAAGACCCCAGAGGACTGGAAAAAAGGAATAATTGTCCCGATCTTCAAGAAAGGTAGTAGAACAGATTGCAGAAACTATCGGGGAATAACACTGATGAGTCATTGTGCAAAGATCTTCGAGAAAGTTTTGGAAAAGAGAATTAGGACAAGGATAGAAGGAGGGATGAGGGAAGAACAACATGGCTTCAGAGCAGGAAGGTCCACAGTGGATTTGATTTTTGCTGTAAGGCAGTTACAAGAACGGCACTATGAGTATGGAACAGATCTACTGATGGCCTTCCTGGACATTGAGAAAGCATATGACAGTGTATGCAGAAACAAAGTATGGAAGTCCCTGGAGGATAGAGGAGTAGAGAAATGGACTATAAAGAGGATAAAGGAGATGTACAAGGGAAGCGTGAGCTGTGTGAAAGTGGGAGGAGAGAGATCAGACTGGTTGGAACAGAGAAACGGCCTGAAACAAGGAAGTGCACTGTCACCGTTACTTTTCATTGTGGTGAAGGATGACATAATGACCCGAGTGGCACAAGTAATTGGGGAAGGAAAGATGAAAGCAATGGTGTTTGCAGGTGATTTGATGATTTGGGGAAACAAGGAGGAGGTACAGGAACAGTTGGACGTGTGGGAAGGAATAATACAAGGATATGGGATGAAATTTAGCATAAATAAGAGTGAGATGGTGATCACAACAAGGAAGAAGGAAAGAACCACAACGGGAATAAAAATTGGTGGGGAACAGCTGAAGAAAGTGGAGAGTTTCAAGTATCTGGGAAGCCTGATACAAGATAATGGAAGAAACGATAGAGAAATACATGAGCGGGGGAGACAGGCAGAAGCATTTCGGAGGAGTGTGAGAAGCATGTTATGGAGCAAGGATGTCCCTCAGAACAGCAAAAAAATCATATATCGGACGTACTATGTCCCTATCCTGACGTATGCCTCGGAGACCTGGGTTATGAAAGGAAGGGAGAAGAGCAAAATACAGGCCAGTGAGATGAGGTTCTTGAGAAGCAGTATTGGAGCTACAAAGATGGACAGAATAAGAAATGAGAGGACCAGAGAATTAATGAAGGAGGAACCATTGCAAGATGGTATAGAGAAATCTAGACTTAGATGGTATGGACATGTAAAACGAATGGAGGAGAAGAGGATACCCAGGAGAGTACACGAGACGAAGTGGGAAGGAAAGTTAATAATGTTATTGGTTTTACGTCCCTTTTAACTACACTGGCTTTTAGAGACACCGCGGTGCCGGAATTTTGCCCCAAAGGGGATCTTTAACGTGCCAGTAAATGTACTGACACGGCTCCCTCGCATTTGCACACCCTCAAATGCCAGCTGACTGCGCCAGGTTTCGAACCTGCAACCTTGGGCTCAGCAAGCGAGAACGTTACCCCTGAGCCACGCAGCCAGACGGGAAGGAAAGAGACCGAGAGGAAGACCTAGAGACAGGTGGCTGACGGGGGTGGAAAAAAGTGTGAAGAGAGGAGAAGACTGGACAAGGGTGGAGGTTGAGAGATGGTGGGAAGACAGAAGACGTTGGAGAGGCTTGTGTTCCAAACAGACCCGGCCAGTGGCTGGAAACTGTGCAAGATGATGATCTTGGTAATATTTTAGAGGTAGGCGATGGACTTAAAAATGGTATCCGCTGGCTGCTGCAAGGTTTCTGAGCGTTAACGGCACTAGAATTCTTGCCTCAAATATCAAAATACTGTGGCTTACTAGTCAGCCAGATTTAGCAGTGTAAGAATAATATCATGTTGAGAAAGACTTGTGCTGGGAATTTGGAGCGACAGTGGAGCATGACTCTGAACCAGGAGAATGTATTTATCTTGTTAAGAAACTAAGAAATTCCACACCGTCTTATCTATTGTTATCATCGCTCTTGGCGGTGAGGATATGAACTGTGCCGGCTGCCGAGGCCTGACGCACTCCTCTGGGGCAATGATTAAATGAATGACAGATGAAATGAAATGATAGTGGAGAGTGTTGCTGGAATGAAATTTTGACAGGGAAAACCGGAGTACCCGGAGAAAAACCTGTCTGGCTCAGTTTTGTCCAGCAGAGATCTCACATGGAGTGACCGGGAATTGAACCACAGACCCAGCGGTGAGAGGCCGGCGTGCTGCCGCCTAAGCCACGCTAGATAGGGGCTTCATTCATTCCATTCCATTCATTCCATTCCTGACCCGGTCGGAGACTGGAAGCAGGATGTGGATTTTCATTTTCACCATCGCTCTTGGCCAGCACAGGTAGTGGACAATGTTATTTCCCCTTCAGTGATATTTCCAGTGGCTTAGTGAACATCAACATGCCAAAAGCTAAGTGTACAAAAATTTCGAATTTGAATACTTGTGTAAAGGAGTTCGGAGGAGAATATTTTAGTACAGACGGGAAAATATTTTTCTGTAAAGTGTGTGAAATTAAAGTAACTGCAGGGAAATGATTTCATGTTCAACAGCATTGCAATACGGAGAAACATAAGAAGAGCATCACTCGGCAAACTATTCAACGCAACGGACAGTTACTCTTGTTCAGTGCGCCTTCCACGTCTTCCAGTCTGACAGACCTTTCAAAAGATCTGTGTAAAATTATGGTATCGGCGGACATTCCACGTCACAAAGCGAACAATGGAAACTTCAGGAACATCATGGGCAAGTAAACAACGCATGCGATTCCAGGCAAAACCACACTGAGGCGAAACTATCTGCCTTCATGTTACGATATTGCACTTCTAAAAATTAAAAGTAGTTTGGGCAACAATCTTATATGGGTTTCTGTCGACAAAACGACAGATGCTTGTGGGATATACGTAGTAAGTATACGGTGGTAGTACTATTGGCTGATCGTCCCGGAGATGGCTTTTTACTTCTTTCGGAAGTTCTGGATACAGCAAATCATTCAACAATAGTATGAACCTTTCGTGGAATCTTGAAATTAAGCAAGAACAAGTTTTATTGTTAGTAGAGTACCCGCAAGAAGAGCTTGCCGAAACTCAACAATGCGCAGAGACCAATATCAATCGGCGTTGTTTAATGCTCATTGTGGGGCTCCTGTGTGTCCCCCGAATGCTGATTACCGGGCTCACAGCACACTGCATTCCTCAACCCTGCGGGCTCGTTGCGAGACGCGGACTACAGCTGTAATTCAACCGAGAACGCAAGGAAGCAGCAAACAATATAGGCTCTAGGTTACTGTGTCCTGGCTAAGGTAATAACTATTGTCTAAGACATTACATACACGTGCTGAGATCTCACTTGAACCCCAGTCACAATTTAGCATGCCAAGCCTCCGGCTGGGCAGACGGTCCTTTCAGAACTGCTGCCAGTGAGCTACTAAAGCGAAGTGGGAGGGGTGTGTTCTGCCACTACCGAGCCCACCCGAACATTGCCGAAGATCTGCGCAGGATTTTGTGGCAAGCTCTTCTTGCGCATATTCTAACTGATGCTGCACCATACATGATAAAAGCCACTAGGTGACTTAAGGTTCTGTACCCTAAAATGTTGGAAATATCGATTAGCTAGGTAAGCTAACATTATTTTTGAAAGGAAGTTTTGACTTCCATAGTACATTGGCGCTGCTCGTGGCAACATTTGTGCCTTGCAACGGCCTTCACAGTATGTACTAGCCACACGTCTTGGTGAGGTGTACCATAACCAACTGAAGAGCCCATTGGTACACTGGGGCGAAACGCTGGCAACTGTTTTGAGCTAGCCGGACCATTGTATCGAATTTCTTTGTGAATTTGTTAACCCTAAAATGTTGCCGACCCCGAGGTGTTTGGGTAGCCCATCTGCCTCGCACCCGGAGGCCCCGTCAGGGATTTTAGAAATTGACATGACGACTGGAACGGGGTACACTCAACCTCATGAGGACAATTGAGTGGCAGTCTGACAGTGATGCAGCGCCCTGGTCAAGAAGATCAAGATTAACTGCCAAGGGGACACGACACGCTGACCACGCATCACCCCATAATCTGCAGACCAAATGGCTGGGCGGCAGTCGCTTGGTGGTCTAGGCCCTTCATGAGCTGGAAAATGGTGCCTCGCTCATGGTTTAAATAGAGTTTGGTTTCAAATGCTCCCAAAGGAAATATGATGTTAGTTTCCATTTGAGCGGATGTAATATCAAATAATATGATAAAATGGTCCGGTAATGGTAATGGCGTTCTCAGTATGTGCTAGCCACGCATCTTACGAGCCCAATGGTACACTGAGGCGAAATGCTGGCAATTATAATTTGAGCTAACCAGACCAAATTATCATATTATTTGATATTGCATAGAGTCGCCGAAGAAGTACGGCAAAATTTCCCCGACATTGACAGGATCATTTCAAACGTTAAAATAATGCTTGAGAAGGCTCCACTAAGGTTGGCAACATTTAGAAAACTCGTACCTTCGCTTCCTCTTCCTCCCCAGCCAATACTTACTCGGTGGCTTGACACAGTTGAGCATTATTGTAAGAACTATGAAGTTGTGAGGGAAACTGCATCCACATTTGACAGTAGTGATGCATCCTCTATAACAGTGGTTCTGAACCCCTAGAAGTCTGCGGACCACTCAGCATTAAATTGAATCATGTATGGACCCCCCCCCTTCCCCAAAATACATCTTATCAGTTGTAACCCTTCCTCAATAACACTTATTTTAAAGATATTTCAATTCAAAACCTGATAGTCATTGCCGCGGATACATTAGGAAGATTCTCGTTCAACGCACATCGTTTTCGAAATCCCCATTTATTGGCCACTTTTTATAAGTGCTGGTGGACCATTTTCTCCCGCGGACCACTCCCGAGGCACTCGCGGACCACCTGTTAAGAACCACTGCTCTATAAAAATTATTCAGAAATGGTTTCCAGCACTTGATTGACAAATTTGGCGTACATTAAGTAGAATTTTGGACAAGTGTCGAAAACTATTTCCTGCCTAGAAACCAGTAGGAATGGAGCTACATGATAGTTTGGGACTAGTCAAAGAAGTAGAGTCCACGATAGGATGAACAAGGTGCAGTGTGGCAGCTTTACACAAGTTTAGTCTGTGAAAGGATCTTTTACATGCCATAAATCTATGACATGGGACCGCCGGCTTTACTTCCCCTCCGAAGGATGGCATACTGAAGGATTTTTAAAGCTCTTAAAAAATCCGACGACTTCGGCCAGGTTTGAACCCGCTATCTTGGGCACATGCTACCAACTACGCCACCGAACCCGCTACTTTCAAATTTTAAAAAAATATTTTATTTATTGAAACAATATTTTTTATTAATATTAATTTTTTGCTACATAAGAAATAAAATATTTTTTGCACATAACAATCTGTTCCCTACTCATCACTAAGGTTCAGATGTTTAGGACCTAAGGAAACTAGAAATATGGCCTATAAATACTGAAATATGACCAAAAAAAAATAATTCTACAATATGACATGCTTTCTAAATACGACGGTACAAGTGTTAATTGAAGTGAAAAGTTATTTGTATTATTAATTCTATATTCACACCATTTTTTTTTGGTTAAAAGCTATGTTGATTTCATGACTAGACCTACAGGAAAATGTTTTCCTCAAATTTTTATCGTAAAATGTTTTAAGAGACTGCGGAAAGCATTATATTCATCACCTTTTCTAGCGTTAAAAACTGCGACTCGATTCACATTTCCTGTAAAAGAGAAAGAAAATGCCCTAAGTTATAAATAAAAAACTTGCCAATTGTTGCAGTCTATCAGAAAATATTTAACTGTAACTAAACTTGCTAGTACTACATACCTCTTCTCCATGTTTTTCCAGCGTTGCACATTACAACCATACAAGAAGGTACTAACCAACAACCGAAGAAAAAGACTCTTCCAGAATTTGAAGATTCACATGGTTGTAATGTGCAACGCTGGAAAAACATGGAGAAGAGGTATGTGGTACTAGCAAGTTTAGTTACAGTTAAATATTTTCTGATAGACTGCAACAATTGGCAAGTTTTTTATTTTTAACTTAGGGCATTTTCTTTCTCTTTTACAGGAAATGTGAATTGAGTCGCAGTTTTTAACGCGAGAAAAGGTGATGAATATAATGCTTTCCGCAGTCTCTTAAAACATTCTACGATAAAAATTTGAGGAAAACATTTTCCCGTAGGTCTAGTCATGAAATCAACATAGATTTAAAAAAAAAAAAAAAAAAAAAATGGTGTGAATATAGAATTAATAATACAAATAACTTTTCACTTCAATTAACACTTGTACCGTATTTAGAAAGCATGTCATATTGTAGAATTTTTTTTTTTTGGGTCATATTTCAGTATTTATAGGCCATATTTCTAGTTTCCTTAGGTCCTAAACATCTGAACCTTAGTGATGAGTAGGGAACAGATTGTTATGTGCAAAAAATATTTTATTTCTTATGTAGCAAAAAATTAATATTAATAAAAGAAAATTGTTTAAAAAAAAAAAAAAATTTAAATTTAAAAAGTAGCGGGTTCAGTGGCGTAGTTGGTAGCATGTGCCCAAGATAGCGGGTTCAAACCTGGCCGAAGTCGTCTGATTTTTTAAGAGCTTTAAAAATCCTTCAGTATGCCATCCTTCAGAGGGGAAGTAAAGCCGGCGGTCCCATGTCATAGATTTATGGCATGTAAAAGATCCTTTCACAGACTAAACTTGTGTAAAGCGCTAAATTGTTAGGTTAGATTTCGTCGGAACGCTCTATCAAAGTTCCAACATTCACCACTAGGTATCACTGATTTCTGGTAGCGAAAGTTGGAACTACTTCAAATTGAATGGAACTTGTAGTTCACCCTAATAAGGGTGTCCGCTGGAAGCAGCTACAGACTCAGGCGAGCCGAACATGTCCTCGGACACTCCCGACACTAAAAGCCATACGATAAATAAAATAATAAATAATTGTAAAACGTCACTCACCGTCATGTTGAGACAATGGAGGATTGAAAAATCTCGCTGTTGCAGTGAACAATTAAAACTTTCTCCAAGTTTTCCATCACGAACCGATGCCGATTGTCTCGGAACAATGCACAATACCGGGAGAAGGACCGTTCAACATCACAGGAAGATAATCTTGCATATTTCATCAAAGGAATGTCACTGACATGCAAATTTTCAATTTCACCAATGTCTACTGGCCCTTGCAAAACTTTAGCAATTTTACACATAGTATGAAATCCATCATTTTTTGCAAACACACTTTTAAATTTCTGTTTAATAGCTTCTACTTTGGGACCTTTGAGTGCATTAATTTTTTTCTCAATGTCATGCACCTCATTAATTGTCTCAGTCAACAAGTTGGTCGACGCTTCTCATTTTTTTTATAGAGTGACACAAAAATCTCAAATTTGCAGATATGTAAGATAATTTATTTTGTAATGTACTGTCTTTAAGTTCTGAAGAATTTGAATTGAGGCAGCGTCATCCTTATTTAGTTCCTCTATCACTGATTTAATATTTTCAAGATTGTGCGCATAATAAACTACTGCTTGTAAGCATGTCCCCCAACGAGTAACTATGGGTCTAGGCAGAAGTGCAAGATCTGGATTTTTAGCTTTGAATAAATCTATTCTCGTTGGAGCTTTTACAACATTTTTTTGTCGTTTGAAATTAATTGGTCCTCTTCAGGATACAATGCACGTACCTGTTCACATACTCTGTGTAAACCATGTACTATACAAGTTACATATATCATGTTTGGGAAACTTACAGACAGACCTTCTCTTGCCTTCTTCATATACGGAGCAGCATCCGTAAGTAAGAGTAAAACACATCAAATTTCACCCCATTCGGCCATAACAACTGCAGAGATTCATTGAATAAGCGAGCCATCGTAACATGATTTGATGCTGATATTTCTGTACATGCTAATAGGAAGCACCGCTTGGAAACAATTTCATCATTTTCTAGCACACCTACCACAACATTTCCCACTTTCCTGCCACTAGAGTCAGGTGATTCGTCCATGCTTACCCATATTTTTTTATTTTCATATTCTGCTCTGATTTTTCCTAGCATTTGTTCGTAACACGCAGGGACATACAATTTTCTTAAAGTTGTTTCTGCTGGTGTTTCGAAATTAGTGTATTTTGTAAGAAATGTTCTAAGCTCTGGACTTTTCAATTTATATAAAGGAATATCTGATGAAAGAAAAGCTTTGCATAAATCAGCATAATATTCGGAACTTTTTGAAACTGGGGTATGAGAAGAGGAAGCTGTTTCGCCTAAAAGAACTTGTCTAGTAGAGGTTGCACGTGAAGCGGTAATTTTATGTTTACTACCTGCTAAATGATGTAAGACTAGAGATCGCTGATCCACATTTACAGATTTCCCACATTTTTTATAGAAAAAAGTCTTTCCATTACTTGTAAAAATTCCACTAAATTCAGTAACATATTGCTGCAAATGGGAATGAATACTAGGCTTTATTTTTGGCATTATCAGTTTTCATCTATCACTATAGTAAAGCCATCATTACTTCCGACTTGAAGTTGCAGTACTACCTAGAATTATCTAGTAGTCAGAAGGAAAATCACTTTAACTAGACAATCAGAGGCAGTCATTCCAATCGATATATCACGACAAATTGAGTTTTGTTCGCGGTATCGCGATTTAGCGAACGAAACTCTAGCCAAGCACTGAAACGTCAAGTCGGAAGTAATGATGGCTTTAGTATAATTCACTTCACTTAAATAGTGGCACTGATAAATGGTCTGATTTAATCAATACGAACTGACTCACTCACTGCTTCACTCACATCACAAGACACACTGACAAGAATATGCAAGGCCAGTGTATTGCATCAGCCATCCATCAGAAATAAGGGATTCCCCTTCGAGCTAGAACGTGGATTGAAGGTCTTCCGAAGACCAACCAACCAACCAAAAAAAAGAACAATTCACGTGTTTTTAGGCAATGAGGGTATTCCCAGACGGCTTATCTCTCCGCGATTGAGTTTCACTGACCTGGAAGTGTTTGACCTTTCAAAGGGAAGTCTATAAATGGCCGCTACACATTTGGTAACCTGACGTTTGCATCATTTCATAATGCAGAATCATTTTAAAATTTATTCAGTAACAAATATTGCTGATTTATGTGCTTATTATGAATTTTTTTTAAATATGTTATTACATTTTAAAAAATCTGAAAATATGTGTTTTTATGTGAAATAAGAATAAGTTTTTACGCTTGGGAAAGCACACTAGGAATAACAAGTTTTGAAAATTGTGGTAAAACGAACGCAAAAAAAATAAAATGTAATTACATAAAAATCCGCTCCCTAGTCATGAGTGACAGAATGTTTACAAACAACGAACATTAACTGAACCTTTCTAGATTTAAATTCTGTCTGAAAGAATTACCTTATTTTAGATACCACTGTAAGTGGCGTGATTCTGTAAGTATGTGAAGTCCACATTTGTAAGAAATCATAATGTAGATCTCTTATAAGGTTTGACATTTATGTGTATTATCAACTTTATCTACTATATAAAGCTCAAATACCACTCACTCACTCACTGATCCATTCATCACGAAATCTCAGAATCCACCGAACGGATTGGAATGAAATTTGGTATGCCGCTTCCTCAAGGGCCGCAAACGCTCACTAAGAAAGGATTTTTGGATATCCAGGTTCTAAAGGGGTGTTAAGGGGGTAGACCTGCATTTCATCGAATAGCAATATCTCCCGATTGGTTTCATTGGGGGATGTGATACTCGGCATATAAACTCATCATTAAAAATAAGAAGACACGTGCCTGAGGGTTTTTCGATGTGGTGTATATTATGAGGTGAAAGGGGTGAAAAGTGGGGGTTGAAGGATTCCTAACGGAGCGCGTATCTCTTAAACGACATAGGCGAGGAGTTTGAAACTCAGCGGAAAAAATCAGCATAAAAAATAAGTAAATAGGTGTTGGATAGTTTTTTTTCTTAAATCCAATTTAAGGGGCCCATGGGGAGGGGTGAAATGCTGGGGAAAAAAAAAAAGGTAATATTTCTGAGTGGAAAATTATACATGGCCTATGTTATAGACAATAACACATTGCATCTTTGTTGTCTCTTGCTATTTCATCATACGACGAATACTTAGGCAGTTATTAATGATTTTGTACTTTTTGGCCGGAATTTTCTAAGTCCCAGGAATGACATAAAAATTGATTCAAATGAAATTTCAAAAAATAGTTTTTTTTAATACTTTTATTATATTTTTCACGTCTTTTAGGGTCTGAAACCAACATGATATTTTGATGGTTTTTTTTTTTCGCCCCATGCATTTTTGGTTTCAGGTGATAGAATTATTTTCCACTAGAACCCATGCTTAGCTATATAACTAATTTTATAACGGGATTCCAAATGTTATTGCGGGCGAAGCCGCGGGTAACAGCTAGTACATTATAAAATAATTAAAAATTTGTAACGGAAAGAAACTTGATACATTCTGAGCCATGAAGAGGCTTAGGACTTATTAAACAGGTTGTACAGGGCTATTACAAATGATTGAAGCGATTTCATAAATTCACTGTAGCTCCATTCATTGACATATGGTCACGACTCACTACAGATACGTAGAAAAACTCAGTTTTGTTTGGCTGAAGCCGCACTTCAGGTTTCTGCCGCCAGAGCGCTCGAGAGCGCAGTGAGACAAAATGGCGACAGGAGCCGAGAAAGTGTTTGTCGTGCTTGAAATGCACTCACATCAGTCAGTCATAACAGTGCAACGACACTTCAGGACGAAGTTCAACAAAGATCCACCAACTGCTAACTCCATTCGGCGATGGTATGCGCAGTTTAAAGCTTCTGGATGCCTCTGTAAGGGGAAATCAACGGGTCGGCCTGCAGTGAGCGAAGAAATGGTTGACCGCGTGCGGGCAAGTTTCACGCGTAGCCCGCGGAAGTCGACGAATAAAGCAAGCAGGGAGCTAAACGTACCACAGCCGACGGTTTGGAAAATCTTACGGAAAAGGCTAAAGCAGAAGCCTTACCGTTTACAATTGCTACAAGCCCTGACACCCGATGACAAAGTCAAACTCTTTGAATTTTCGGCGCGGTTGCTACAGCTCATGGAAGAGGATGCATTCTGTGCGAAACTTATTTTCAGTGATGAAGCAACATTTTTTCTTAATGGTGAAGTGAACAGACACAATGTGCGAATCTGGGCGGTAGAGAATCCTCACGCATTCGTGCAGCACATTTGCAATTCACCAAAAGTTAACGTGTTTTGTGCAATCTCACGGTTTAAAGTTTACGGCCCCTTTTTCTTCTGCGGAAAAAAAACCACGTTACAGGACACGTGTATCTGGACATGCTGGAAAATTGGCTCATGCCACAACTGGAGTCCGACAGCGCCGACTTCATCTTTCAACAGGATGGTGCTCCACCCCACTTCCATCATGATGTTCGGCATTTTTAAACAGGAGATTGGAAAACCGATGGATCGGTCGTGGTGGAGATCATGATCAGCAATTCATGTCATGGCCTCCACGCTCTCCCGACTTAACCCCATGCGATTTCTTTCTGTGGGGTTATGTGAAAGATTCAGTGTTTAAACCTCCTCTACCAAGAAATGTGCCAGAACTGCGAGCTCGCATCAACGATGCTTTCGAACTCATTGATGGGGACATGCTGCGCCGAGTGTGGGAGGAACTTGATTATCGGCTTGATGTCTGCCGAATCACTAAAGGGGCACATATCAAACATTTGTGAATGCGTAAAAAAAACTTTTTGAGTTTTTGTATGTGTGTGCAAAGCATTGTTAAAATATCTCAAATAATAAAGTTATTGTAGAGCTGTGAAATCGCTTCAATCATTTGTAATAACCCGGTATCCTATGATATTGAATTATTCGCCTGAAATTCCGGACCTTGTAAGCGGACTGTGTGCTGTGAATGTAAAACTATACGTTTGAATTGTGCGCCCTGATCTCAGTTGTTCTGTATTGAGATGATGTAGTTGCTTCCAGCGGCATCAGTTGGCAGCACCAAGCTGAGACTCTCGCTACTAGCGAGTTTAAATGAGAAATTGGCTTGACGTAAAATTCATGACGTTTGTCATATAAACAGTCAAAAGGCAAATATTAATTTGTCGCTTAATATTAAAGAGTGTCATGTGCACTATGAACTAGTGTGCCATTGTTAAGTAGCCCGCCAACCATCCTGATTGGTTTTGTATCAAGATTCATTATGTTGCTCGTATTGGCTCCGTATTGACGCAATTAATTCAGCAAAATCTAATTTATTGTGAACCGCCCTTTCAATACAATTAATATATTATTTCACAGATACATGTTTCAGGATGTGGACATCCCTTCTTCAGTCTGTTCAAGTGACTTTAAAAAGACATTTTCATATTACTAAAAAAACACGATAAACATGAAGAAAAGCATACATTCCTATATCCATTATACTGTGCTTAATCATTCTAAAAATGCTATGTTTACATATTATGTACATAAAAATGATGGTTCTATAAGAAACATACATATCAAAAACACTGAAGAACATTGATATGGTTGGCTCTAAATTGGCCTTTTGTTGAAACATGCATTATTAATTTTTCCGATGGAAACACTTGGTCCTTGACCTTAATATTAAAAATGGAAAACAATGTTTTGTGGTTAAAATTCTTGACTTATTAATTCTATTTTCTATGAATAGGACTTGTTGATACAAAAAACATATGTCTTGGTATGCATTAAGTGGGAAATCCTTTCATTGTGAATGCTGATTTCAGCAAACGTCTCTAGTTTGACGTATATACATTGTTGTATGTGGCCCATTTCAATGCTATTAATGGGGTGGATAAGTAGAAATTGCTGCTCCAATTGCCCAAAGCCGGCTGTTCCAATATTTAGCATGTGGGTGTTGGATTTTTAGTCCTGGAAAAATTAAAAGACTATTATAGGATATTTTATGAAAGAATGCAGGAAAAAGAAAAAAGATAAAACTCCTATGGGCTACTGGTGTTTATTTAGTACATGTTAAGTGAAAAAAAAAACTTACACGTAGATATGCGATCCGACGATTCGGTGAGGAAAATAAAGAAAGCTCAGAAAACCAAGGAACAGATGAATCAGACCATGAGATAATAGAACCACAAGATGAGACAGTCCTACACCAAAGACCAAGAAGAGAAGAGAAACTACCACTGAGATTTCAAGATTATGAAATGACATATGATGCAGTATTCCTGACCTACAGCGAAGCAATGCAAACGAATGATAAACAAGAGTGGAAACAAGCTATACAGGAAGAACTCAACTCACTAAACAAGAATGAAGTGTTGGAACTGGTAGATAGGGACACAGCTCAAGGAAAACAAATATTAAGCAGCAAGTGGGTACTAAAAATTAAAGACAACGGAAGATACAAGGCAAGATTGACTGCAAGAGGCTGTGAACAAAAAGGAAACCTAGATTACCAAGAAATATACAGCCCAGTGGTAGTAAGACTTCTGCTTGCTATTGCAGGACAAAATAATTACCATATCAAAACCTTTGACGTAAGGACAGCATTCTTATATGGAGAGCTACCAGAAGAGATATGCATGGAACTTCCAGAAGGAATAAAGCAAGAAGGAAAGATCTGCAGACTGAAGAAATCCCTTTATGGACTTAAACAAGCGCCAAAGCTATGGAAGGTTAACAACATTCCTTAAAGAAGAAGGGCTGAAACAGACTCAAGCTGACAACTGTCTCTTCATGAGTGAATAAACGCTGCTCGGAATACACGTAGATGACGGCATTATAATTTCAAAGAACCTGAATAAACTGAATACCATTTTGGAGAAACTACCCAAATATTTTGAAATGACAGTATACAACAAACCAAACACATACCTGGGAATGGACATAACACAAGATGAGGACGGCATTCACATCTCTCAAAGAAACTATGCTCAACAAGTACTGAAGAGATATAAAATGGAAGATAGCATGCCAGTGAGCACTCCAATTGTCAAAGGGGGACCAGTGTCTGAATCTAATATTCAAAAGCCAGGCCAGATATGACATTCAGTGTCAATTATGCAGGAAGATCCATGTCAAACCCAACCAACTCAGACATACAAAATATAAAACACACACTCAGATACTTGAATGGAAAAATAGACTACCAATTGCATTTCAGGAAATCCGATAATACCGGAGTGAGGGCCTACTCAGACTCCGACTTTGCTGGTGATGACAGAGATAGAAAAAGTACCTCAGGCTATATCATTTTTTATAATGGTTCACCTGTTGTTTGGTGGTCACGTAAGCAAAGCAATGTAGCATTATCTAGTACCGAAGCTGAGTACCGTATGTCGCTGCAGCCGAATGTTGTAGAGAGCTTAAATACTTAAAGAGTACAATTAAAGAACTTCCTGGTCGAGATGTACCAGCTAAACTTTACGTTGACAATCAAAGTACAATTAAGATTATTAAATCAGGGCAAGTAAGCGAGCCTCCGTGGCTTAGGTGGCAGCACGCCGGCCTCTCACCGCTGGGTCCGTGGTTCAAATCCCGGGCACTCCATGTGAGATCTGTGCTGGACAAAACGGAGGCAGACAGGTTTTTCTCCGGGTACTCTGGTTTTCCCTGTCACAATTTCATTCCAGCAACACTCTCCACTATCATTTCATTTCATCTGTCATTCATTTAATCATTGCCCCAGAGGAGTGCAACAGGCTTCGGCAGCCGGCACACTTCATATCCTCGCCGCTAGATGGGGGCTTCATTCATTCCATTCCTGACCCGGTCGGAGACTGGAAACAGGCTGTGGATATTCATTATTTCAAATCAGGGCAAGTAAGCCAAAGAAGTAAGCATATTGATGTGAAATTTAAATTTATTCATGATGAATTAATGAATGGCTTATTTACCTTGGAGTATTGTTCAACAGAAAATAACTTATCAATTAATATGATAAAATTGGTCCGGCCAGATCAAACATAAAATGCCAGCGTTTCGCCCCAGTATGCTGTTGGGCTCGTCAGTTGGTACAGACACACCTCACCAATACGCATGGCTAGCACATACTGAGAAGGCCATCACAAGACACAAAATACAAGTAGTATTGACGTCACGAGTGATGCCAATGTGCTACGGAAGTCAAGCTTCCTTTCATGAAACTAACACCTTACCTTGGTAATCCAAATAGGTTATGAATATTCCCAAACAGGAATATGATGTAATTTCCGTTTGATCAGATAAATTATCAATTAATATGATAAAATTGGTCCGGCCAGATCAAACATAAAATGCCAGCGTTTCGCCCCAGTGTGCCGTTGGGCTCGTCAGTTGATACAGACACACCTCACCAATACGCATGGCTAGCACATACTGAGAAGGCCATCACAAGACACAAAATACAAGTAGTATTGACGTCACGAGTGATGCCAATGTGCTACGGAAGTCAAGCTTCCTTTCATGAAACAAACACCTTACCTTGGTAATCCAAATAGGTTATGAATATTCCCGAACAGGAATATGATGTAATTTCCGTTTGATCAGATAAATTATCAATTAATATGATAAAATTGGTCCGGCCAGATCAAACATAAAATGCCAGCGTTTCGCCCCAGTGTGCCGTTGGGCTCGTCAGTTGGTACAGACACACCTCACCAATACGCATGGCTAGCACATACTGAGAAGGCCATCACAAGACACAAAATACAAGTAGTATTGACGTCACGAGTGATGCCAATGTGCTACGGAAGTCAAGCTTCCTTTCATGAAACAAACACCTTACCTTGGTAATCCAAATAGGTTATGAATATTCCCGAACAGGAATATGATGTAATTTCCGTTTGATCAGATAAATTATCAATTAATATGATAAAATTGGTCCGGCCAGATCAAACATAAAATGCCAGCGTTTCGCCCCAGTGTGCCGTTGGGCTCGTCAGTTGGTACAGACACACCTCACCAATACGCATGGCTAGCACATACTGAGAAGGCCATCACAAGACACAAAATACAAGTAGTATTGACGTCACGAGTGATGCCAATGTGCTACGGAAGTCAAGCTTCCTTTCATGAAACAAACACCTTACCTTGGTAATCCAAATAGGTTATGAATATTCCCAAACAGGAACTGACGTAAACAATATAATCAATAAAATTAAGAATAAACCTATAACAAAATTAACAAAAGAGGAAAAGGAATCTTCCACCTATGCAGTTTTCACGTTCACTAACCAATCCACTTATAATATAAAATCAAAACAGCATTTCGAACTAACACCACCAACCAGAAAAAAATCAAAAAACTAATAAATACAGTAACTCAGGAGTTTATAAACTTAATTGTAATCAATGTGAAGCTGATTACAGTAGGTGGGCCAAACGGGGAGAGGGTTCAGCGCCAGATTTTCTGAGCATGTCAACGCAGTCAAACACAACAACTTTTCAGCTATGGGGCATCATATTTCATATTTCTATCAACAAGCCTTATTCATAGAAAATAGAATTAATAAGTCAAGAATTTTAACCACAAAACATTGTTTTCCATTTTTAATATTAAGGCCAAGGACCAAGTGTTCCCATCGGAAAAATTAATAATGCATGTTTCAACAAAAGGCCAATTTAGAGCCAACCATACCAATCTTCTTCAGTGTTTTTGATATGAATGTTTCTTATAGAACCACCATTTTTATGTACGTATGTAAACATAGCATTTTTAGAATGATTAAGCACAGTGTAATGGATATAGGAATGTATGCTTTTCTTCATGTTTATCGCGTTTTTTAGTAATATGAAAATGTCTTTTTAAAGTCACTTGAACAGACTGAAGAAGGGATGTCCGTATCCCGAAACATGTATCTGTGAAATAATATATTAATTGTATTGAAAGGGCGGTTCACAATAAATTAGATTTCACTGAATTAGTATCAAGAAGAGTGACGGGCAAATTTTAGACTGCCAAAACGCCAGCCATGTTGGACATTATGATTATTCGCTTGGCATTTGAACGCGTAAGAAGTGTTTCGGGTGATTCCGCTGGGGAGGCCTATATGGCTTTGAAGAAACTCATTATATATTATATATTATGGAAAAAGGAAACTATACTTGGAAAAGCCGTGGATCGGATCTCTGGCGGATACTGATTTTCTGGATACTGGATAATATGTGACCTGTGGAATGTGGTCGTGCTGGTGGAAAGCGGCCATGAAAAGTCAGTATGGATACACTTTATTAAATGTATTAAGTATTTAGGGAATTATTGAGGTACGTTGTTTTGTACTTAAAGTTGTTTTTCCTTTTGTGTTATATTTTAAAAGAATGGTGGTGAGACGGATCTGTTGTGGCGTGTGTTCTATTGTATTATTAGGAGCTCCTATCTATTTATTTTTCGTATGTAAATTAGGGATTTTACGTTTGTAATCTTAGTTTCAGTTCGCTTTATTGATATATATATATATATATATATTTCATCGTTCTGTTGTCTAATTTCTGTTTCCTTTTTTCATTTTTGGACAGACTTGGGGCGCAAGGTGAGCACAAATTATTTCACAGGCTGTCCCAACAATGAAGAAAACCTCTGTCAAATAAACCTCTGTCAATAAAGATCAGGTTACATAATCAAGCTCCCATCGAGATGAACAAAGCGACAATCTGCATGAATTCACATGACGCAATGGTCACAATAGATGTTTTATAGTGCAGTTAATGTTTTAATATTTTTACGTGGCAAAACTGCCCCATCAAGAAAATGTCATACAGGAAATGGCATAATCAATGACACAATATACAATTTGCTCACATTGTAACAAGAAGTCATGTTTGAAACAGGCTTCCTCGAACTTGACGCAGCATTTATACAGAGTTATTTCACAGTATTTTTAGTGTGTTTTATAGTGTTTTTTAACATGTTTGTTTGCAGTTTATTGTTTGCATGATTTTTTATTTGATGAAATGAGATGTACAAAGATTGATTGTCTAATACTACTTAAGTCACGGCTGATGAAGGGCTAAGAAGAATAGCTCGAAACATGTCCCCTATCTAAATGTTTTGAAAATAAAAGGTATTGATTGACGGAGTTTTTCCTCGAATTGTGGCATAACATTTCTTGTCAATACGGACCTAATGGATTCCATTATGGAGTCGAATAAAGCCGAGAGTAATCAATCTATGGAAAATGCCCTATTAATAACTCAAACTTTCGAGGCTAGTATTTGCTTTCTCGCCTTAATCAACACCCAACTATTTTTTTTTCTTTTCATTACTGTGCCGTTACTAACAACACAGGGCATATCTCTATCCTCACCACCCTCAAATTTGTCTACTTAGTGCCTGAAAGGAAGGAGTTAGTTCGCTGACTCTCGTCAGAGCACGCCACCGAACAAGGTAAGAAGTTATATAATTTTCACAAAAGAAAAATATATATTGTCCGTTGAGCCATTATATATTTAAACACAAAATGTGATAAATGTTCCGGCATAACCCAACATATTGCCAGCATTTCGCTCCGGTGTACCATTGGGCTCTTCAGTTGGTAAAAGTACACCTCGTGAATATCTATGACTTTAGTCATTTTTTCAAGTTTTGTAACGTGTTTTTCGAGGGGTTTTTATGCAACTGGCATAAGTCAGTAGGAAGCCATTCTATATTTATTTACGCAGCAAATTGTTCAGCCAAGAGAATTTTTCATGTTAATTTATTATTATTATTAATTTATTATAATTATTATTAAGATATTTTCGGAGCATTTTATAAAAATTATAAGATACAGATAGGTTTTCTATGTCTTAGAAAACGCTATCAAGCAAATTATTACGAACGACGATATCATAGAAAATTATCTGATTACGGAATTTTACGGAGTTTTGTCAGTTAGGGTATTTGAGAGAGATGAGTCACGAGGAATTCAAATACAAGCTTAATCTTGTCAGGAAGCATGACGCAATGCTGGGTCGCAGCGTCCAGGAAAGGCGAATTGTTGGAACGGAACCCTCCCGCCGAGTGTAATGACCCAGAGAAGGGGAGTATAGCGCGTGGGGTGCAGCCAATCAGTGAGGACCACGTAAGCTAGAAGCCGGCTGAAGAGTGGGGGAGCCGACAGGTGCATATATCGTTCGACGCGCCGTCGAACGAGGACAATCTGTGAAATACTTGACGAGTATGGGGGCGCGTGCGAGTGGCTCCGATGTTCGGTGGAGTTAGCGACAATCTGTATAGAATTTAACGAGTACGGTTGTACGCGGGAATCGCTCCGATGTTCCGTGGATTGGAGGACTAACTTTTGTAAAACTTAACCAGTGCGGTTGTACGAGTGTTTGGGTCCGAGGTACGGACCATAGAATTATCTAATCTACCAGAATCTCATCAAACATCGACGAAGATGACGACATCCAGGAGACTGTGGGAAGCTCACAGCATCATCCAGTACGAGGGAAAGGCTTCGGGCATTTCCAGTGGTAAGCGCTAATGACGCAGAAATACGCAATCTCTCATTTCTCTTGGTTTTATATTTCATATTTCAGTAACTTCATAGCTTGGGAATAAGAGTAAAATCAATAATTTATCAGACTCCGTTTTCACGTAATTTTCTATCGGTAATATTAAAATCGCAACGCTCCAATTTAAAATTTAAACTTATTATTATTATTAATTTTGCTATACTTGTTTTATATAATAAATTCATTTCTTTTACAATGCAATCTTTGCTTTCAGTAGGTAGCATTAGATATAGACCAATTCCTTCTCCTGATACAATTGTTTGTTGGGTTAATGATCAAATCATACCACGATCTGAGTGAATAGAGTCTTGAATGTGTTCTGCCAGAGCTAGACGTTGTTAAATACAAATTTAGATTTCAACATTGCGTTGAGGTCTTGGCACCCATTAAAACAACATAGCTTAGGCAAAGGTAAACAGTTACATTTCTCACCCAACAGTTAGGGGCTAGCAAAACGTTTCAGTTTTTCCGTATTGATTTTGATAAGTTATGTACTTGTCCACTTTACAATACAAAATATCTTTTTATTTATACATTTTGATACATGTTTCGGCCCTGTGAGCCTTCTTCAGTCAAAATCAATAAAATTCTCCTAGATCATTCTAAAGGTTGGTCTCTCATAAAAAATTTTGTAAATCAATTTTACATCGTCAGGATGCTTAAATTACATGAATATAAAATGCTTAAAGAAATTAAAAGATTTAAAAATGCACGAAATTTTGAAACGTGGGCTCCATTCTTGTTAATCTATTTTCAAAACGAGGGACCCCATTGTACAAGCATCTTGAAAAAGGAAAGTAGAAATAGGAATCGAACGTTGTTTATTTAGAGCTTTGCCAAAATGTTTTTCAACAACCGCAGTTTGGAACCATAAACTGTCACTGTAACTTGCAGTATTCTAGTCAACATGTGATCAAAGGTGAACAACAAGACGGACACATTTGTAGTAGCTCTTTCAAGTTGTGAGGTGACAGTTTATGGTTCCAAACTGCGGTTGTTGAATATCATTGATATTATATATATCGGCATTGAGTAAATGTTTTGGAAGAGTTACTGTAATTTCTGACTACGTGTATTATGAGATGACATGTGCGGAATTGATAGATTAGCTGACCTAGGCACTCGTATGTTTCATATGGCCTGGAAAGAACTATACTGCTACGTATGGAATGTCTATCTCTGTTCGTCTAAGATATCAGTTGAGGATTTTATTTGTTAATTAATCGCAAGGAATAATTGAAGGAAACATCTAGTAGGCTATTGATGTAATGTTTCGTCTTAGATGGTCGGAAAATAATATGAAAGCAGTATGGTACTATGACTTTCTGTCCTGAGAGTAACTCACCTAAATATTCAGGTTCGTGTTCATTTCCATGTCTTGTTTTTTATTATGTGTTTATTGTTTATGTGATTTTGATTTATTTATCTGGTCTGTTAGGTAGTCAGCCCGAAGGCTGGTCGGATCCTCAAAAGCACCGCCGTTACGTTATGTGAGTAGATACCCACAAAAACCCAAGGCAGCGCTATTTTGAGGCGTTCTAGGCAAGAAGAGGAGTGAGGTAGTTTGCCATTGCTTTCCTCACTTATTTATATGTATGTACTTTGAAGTTTTTAATAGAGGATGTTTCTACCCGAGCACCTGCATTTCCTTTCTAGACTTAAAGACTTGATAATTCTTCTTAAATAAGTGTACCTCGGGTTGTGGTAGCAATTCGGTACAGTCCTCCCGCTTCCAATTAAGGGTGTAAAACTGTGTAGAGGTTATTTCGGAGTGTCAATTATCTAAACTATATTATTCCTTTCTTTGCTTGGATTCGTTCCTTTTTGCCCAGAGGTCGTCTCCACTCCCAAACCTTTTCCTTTTCTCAAATCATCTTCCCTCCGGTAGTGTTTAAGTCCAGGCTTCACCTACCAGTTTCAATAATGCAAATTTTGTGTTTTTTTGGGAATTCATTGAGTCAGTTTAGTAAGGGCTTGGGGGTGTGCCAGCTACCATATATATTGGGATATCCTAATGCCCTTCTTCCACTTCCACCTTTCAGGGCTTTTTCATCTTGCGTTTGGATGGTCACCGTGACACCACTGAAAGGACCTCTACAATCACGTAAGGTTGGTCCAGCATGTATCTCCACAGTTTGCTTAACACCATCGCCGGAGAGGTAAGTATATGGTAACAGTGATTGGGGGGAAACTTACCATCAGGGCCAGTATACAATACATCAACATCTATAATAATATTGTTTTTCTTTTCTGCCCCGTCCTCTCCCCGGCCCCCGGTGGTGTCAATTTCCATAATCATCAGAAAAACTGGTTTAGTGTAATTTCTGGTGATGAAAATATTTTTCATTAGGTTGACCAGATGAATGTATAGGCCTAAAAGAAAGAAGCTTTTAGATTTACTTGACCGTTAATCATGCATGTATGAGCCACGGGACCTCCATTTTATGTGGAATCCGAACCACAGGACATAGCATTTCACTTCGAAAATCTCACATGCATTGACCGGGAATCGAACCCGGTCCACTTTGGTGAGAGGCCAACAGCTTGACCGCTGCGCCACCACGGCCAATGTATAGGCTTATACCCTTCGTATCATCATAGGTGTTGTGCATGCAGGTGTGTGTTTCCTAATTTAGTGATTCTTTTAATGTGCTCTTGAGTTGAATTGATGTTATTTTCCAGCAGAGCATTTAAACTTTTTAGAGGCATCAGCAAAATATATCTGTACAATTTGGTAGAATTCACTTTTGGTCAAGACTAAAGGCGGGTTCACACGGAGTCGTGAAGCGGGCGACAGCACTACTGGTCGATCAGCCGGTCGTGGACACGACCTCGTGTGAACCAGTGGTACTGGGAGTGCGGGTCATGCGCGCCCTCGAAAAGGTGGGGCGTGGAATCTCCGACTGGTTGGAGTGAGCACGACCGCTTCAGTCGTATTCTTTCGCAGCTTCAAGTTTGCCATGATTGAACAACGAGCGAGAAACTTACGACCAGCGAGAACACTTCGTCCGTGTGAACTGAACATGGTCGTGGGTTCTCAAGTTGAATAAGCAAGTCGTGACATATGCTCAAAACTAGTAGTGCTCTCGCCTGCTTCACGACTCCGTGTGAACCCGCCTTAACACTGATGCATACATCTCAATAGTAATGAAGAAGACTCAAAAATTATTTCTATCTATAAAAATTACCAAACTGCACAATATTCAAAAATACTAACTATAGGAGAGTTTCACATCTCAAACAGGCAAACACAAACCTTCTTTCCAAGAATACTCCTTCATTGTCTGCAGCACAACAATAAAGAGTAGCACAAACAGATGGAAGCGCTCTCGCACATCACTGCAAGATACTTGGAACAAATTATTCTTGTCAAATTTCTTGAACACGCTTCCTTTCAACTCCACAAACTGGAATAAAAAAAATGCACAAAATTTTCATCAACTAGTTTCAGCTTAGCAATTCATGCGAAATATCAATAAATATCACAAGTCCTGGCTTTGTTTTGTAAGTCTAAAGCAATCTAAGGTCTCTGAAATGTTGCTACTTTCTATTTGTATTAACAGTCAGTTATTCCCAATACTTATCATGTCCCTTTAATTGGTCGTTATTTGATCCTCAGCTTTATGTATAACTAACTAGCAGTAGTGCCCGGCTTCACCCAGTGGATTTATTTGTTTTATGGATGATAATGAATATTACTACAGAACTAATAGAAAAAAAAAAACTTTTTGTAGTGGTAGTGGTGGTGATTTGTACAGTATAATGGACATAACTTTCAGGTCATTTTTCCGTAATGATAATAATAATAATGAATAGGGAAAACGGCTATTTACTAACTACAGTACTGATACATGTAATTTACAAATGAACTGAAGAATATGATTAGAGAGAGGAGTAAGTGAAATAAAAGACCCTGTCTAGGGCCTATGTTGTTAGAAAAATAGGGACCAATAGTGTCGTCTTTTGTCGCAAAGCACCGTAGGAAAATAATCAGAGCACTTTGGAAAACTTCAGCTATCCCAAGCTCCTGAGGCAGCAATAGTGTCATTTATCGCCACATAGCGCTTGTAACCTAACATTTGTAGGTTACAGAGACTCCTTCTAGTATCTTTTAGTTATTTTTATTTTATCAGTTTGCCAGCCATGGCCACCTGTTGGTGGGGGACCATGAGAGTCTTATGTGTTGTGGCACAGAGATTATTTGTGTTGTTCCATCAGTGGGTAGCAGGTGGCTTTGACCTGTGTGAGGTCAAGATTCCTTGACATGGCATGGTTGCCATGGGAATCGGCTGTTGATAGGTAGTAGAGCAGGCAAGATGGATGCTGCCAGGCTGAATGGAACCCAGTTGGTTTTAGGAGAATGAGAATGAAGGGACTCTGAGTTAATATATGGAGTATGGAAGCTATTGGGTTTTGAGAAAAAAAAAATGAGATTGATGTATTGATTGATGGCAGGAAGAATGGAAGCTTGCTTACATTAATAAATGTATATATTTTGTGAAGTTGAGGTAAGTGTCTTGGTGTGGTATCATTTTTAAGCAAGTATATTGCCTCACTACCCTGAGGTGGCAATCTTGGTGAAGTATTATATTTTTATTACAAGTGTCTTCCAACATATGGATTGTTATAATTTTTACAATGGCACCCAACGTGAAAGAACGAAGAATTTAAATGAATCACACAAAGACAGGAGTAGGGATGGGGGAAAACAAGTTAAATAAGGAAGTTTCAATGATGGCCAAGTTGAGGAGGCTCGTGTATCTTAGTGACACGTCTGTAGGCATGGAGGAGAGGTTGACCTACCAGATGACAAGAATGTCAAGGAATCTTGGTGATGTCCTTAATGATGTCTCTGAGCATTTGTCAGAGATTATCCCAGACAGACATGTTACTAGTCAGGTCAGTGAAGACAGTGTAGAAGCCACTAATCTGGAAACTAACCTAGATGGTCAGATTGATATTCAGGATCAGAGCCACCCTGAAGTAGAGAAGTTGGCAAGGGAAATTTCGAGCCAGGCACTGGAGACCTGCCAGAAATTTACCAGGGCAGAATCTGAGCATGTAGCTATGAAGGAGGAAGAAAAAGGGAAGTTGGAAGAACAGAGAGTGGAGGTCATATGTGTTGTAGAAGAGAAAGTTCAAAAGGTGGAATTTTTGGGAGTGTCTGTGAAGGAGGAGAAAGAGGAGAAGAAATGTGAAGTACGTGATGCTAGGGGGCGTGAAGAAGTGGAAAAGATAAGGTCAAGGAAGCTTGGTGAGATCCTTGATGAGATCAATGAGCATATGTCTGAGAAGCTTGACAAGATCAAAGAGCAGGTGGCTAGCATATGCATTGTAGAAGAGAAAGTTGAAATAGTCAAATATGAGAGTGTGTCTGTAAAGGAAGAGGAAGAGGAGGAGAAAAGTGAAGTACGTGATGCTAGGGGGCGTACAGAAGTAATTGAAGAAGTGGAAAAGATAAGGCGAGGTTTTAGAGGTATATGTTGGAGAGACCATAGCAGGCGAAGAAGAGAGAGCAGTTGCGGAGGTAAACACAGAGGTCGCCGCCGACGTAACAGAAGAGGCCGTCAAATGGAGGATAGGAATAAAACTGAAGACAAGGAGGAAGATGAGATAGAAGATAACATGAAGAAACGTTGGAGGAGGAGGAGGATAGGCAGGAGAAATAGTTGGAGGAAGAAATGGAACAGATGGAAGGCAAAGAGAAGGAGTAAGAAGAGGAAGAGATGTCAGGCTGATCGAGATAAGAGAGTGAAGGATCAGAAGAAGAAGAAGAAAAGGAAGAGCAAAGAGGAAAGCTTTGATAAAGGTGGTGATTCTGGATCAGAAGAGAACCTGCTGCAGGAATTTGTATCATATATTCAAAAAAGCCTGCAGTCCGTGTTCCCATTCAGGGCCGTGGGAATGATGGAGCTAGGCACAGAAGAGCAGTTGGAGCTCGCCATGTTAGAGCACGTGCGAGACATACAGCCCAACACTATAATGAATCTGATAATCGAGATGACGATGACATTGAGCCCAAAGGCATAGACATTTCTGATAAAGTTGGTGCCAAGGAAAGAGCTAAGTTGGAAGCTAAAGCTGAGAAGAAGGCCCATAGAGAGGCTGAATTATGAGAACGAGAAGAAAAGAAGAAGAAAAAGTAAGGAAAATATGACGATACTGAATCCGAGGACACACACCAAAAGAAGAAGAAAAGAAAAGGGAAAGTGTAACGTGTTTTTCTAGGGTATTTTACGCCACTGACATAAGTCAGTAGGAAGCCATTCAATGTTTATTTACGCGGCAAATTGTTCTGCCAAGACAAGTTTCATGTAACTTATTATTATTATGGTATTTTTTGGAGAGTTTTTTATAAGATTATAAGTATACAGATAGGTTTTCGATGTTATAGAAAACACTATCAAGCGAATTATTACGAACAACATTATCGCGGAAAATTATATGATTACGGAATTTTACGGATTTTAGTCAGTTAGAGTTTATTGTGAGAGAGATGAGTCATTGGAAGTTCAGCTACAGGTATATTCTTGTCGAGAAGCGTGACGCAAGCCGTGGGGCACTTCCAGCTGGCTGCATCAAGAAAAGGCGAAATGGCCTGGACCGGTAATCGACATCGTCGCGCCGAGTGTATTGACCCTTAGGTGGGGAGTATCGTGTGGTTACTTACCGCTATTAAACAACCAAAAATAGCAAACATCAAGAATATGTATGATGAAGAAATGTTTTATCTTTATGTTTTCATTCTTTTTCCAAATGAGTATTTTAATGTTGTTTTTATGTATTTATACCTTTAAGTATTTTAAGAGTGTTGTCTATTTTAAATGCATGTCTTTTAATGTATTTTTTGGAAACTATTCAAGGCTGAAGAAGGGCCCAGGTATGGCCCGAAACATGTCCAAGTAACAATAAACTGTGAAAATTATAGTATTTAAAGGTATTGATTGGGCGGAGAACAAACTACCCCATTTGATTGCCAATTGTTACTGTTCATTCTCACTATACCAGGGTTGTGGTTGATTATACTCACAATGAGGGAGAGCAATTAACAAGAAACATCTCTTCCATTTATTCCGTTTCATTTAACACTAAGCATCAATCACTAACACTTCACTTCTCGGGATCTTATCACGCAATCCGACCAAGTCAACAGATACTCACATGGCTTCCTACAATCTCCAAAGATAAAACGGACAGATATTCTAATACAAAATCTAGCAGTATGGACTTTAACAAGAATAGACATAGATATATATAAAAGCAAAACAGCATCGTAAATGGAAATATAAAAAGAATATACAAAACATCTAACTTCATAGGCAAGGCCACCTGCCATGCCACACCGAGATGCAAACTGCCCTACCAGCAAGCGCCATTTTCCCAACCCAATCTCCTTGCAATCAGAATGGTTGCAAGGTGTTCTGCCTGAGCTAGGTGTTGTTAAATATAAATTTAGATTTCAACATAGCGTTGAGGTCTTGGCGCCCATTAATACAACGTTTCTTAGTCAGAGTAAACGTTACACTTGTCACCTCAAGCGTGGGACGTGTGGTGGTTTTTCCACACTCTCCCCAGTAAAACCGTTACACTTGTCATCCCAACGTGGAGAGACCGTTACACTTGTCACCCAACATTGGGGACACGTAGAGAACCGTTACAAAAGGACTTAATGATGAAGATGAAGATGATTATGATGACGGCACAGACAGGTCTGATGACGATTCTGCCATTCCTTCTGAAGATAAAGCTTGTGGTGACACACCGAATGTCAACAATCCCATTGATATGTCTGGCAGTGGAGGTTTTAGTAACCTCGTCTGATGATAATGATTATGTAAATTTGTTCAGTTTGTGATTTTTGTTTTAGTCGGTGTATGATCCATGTATTTTAATTTATGTATTTGTTTCTTGGTTGAGAATGAATCTCTAACCTTCGGTTAGAAATTCTTTCTCAAAGGGAGCGTTTCTGTAACCTAACATTTGTAGGTTACAGAGACTCCTTCTAGTTTCTTTTAGTTATTTTTATTTTATCAGTTTGCAAGACGTGGCCACCTGTTGGTGGGGGACCATGGAGTCTCTTATGTGTTGTGGCACAGAGATTATTTGTGTTGTTCCATCAGTGGGTAGCAGGTGGCTTTGACCTGTGTGAGGTCAAGATTCCTTGACATGGCATGGTTGCCATGGGAATCAGCTGTTGATAGGTAGTAGAGAAGGCAAGATGGATGCTGCCAGGCTGAATGGAACCCAGTTGGTTTTAGGAGAATGAGAATGAGAATGAAGGGACTCTGAGTGTTGATACTGTATATGGAGTATGGAAGCTATTGGGTTTTGAGAAAAAAATGAGATTGATGTATTGATTGATGGCAGGAAAAATGGAAGCTTGCTTAGATTAATAAATGCATATATTTTGTGAAGTTGAGGTAAGTGCCTTTGTGTGGTATCATTTTAAGCAAGTATATTGCCTCACTAACCTGAGGTGGCAATCTTGGTGAAGTATTATATTTTTATTACAAGTGTCTCCCAACATATGGATTATTATAATTATTACATGCTCAAGGATAAGGATTGGAATAAATGAAAGTAACTTTGAAAGCACCAATGACTATTGCACCTGATAACCTCAATGTACTGCACCAACACCATCACACTAAACAGAGATATATTATTTTCATAATAATAACTGTTTTAAGGGGCCTAAGAAATCTTTTTGCACTAATTACCCCCCGTGACTGCAATTTATAAGTAGCGCAAGATGTAACTATTTTCGCAATTCTGCACCAGAACACTGGTAAGGGCGACGCGATGCAGCCCGAATTGCCAGCCAATATACTTATTAAAATATTCTTACAGGTACACTAGTACGGACATGTTCTAAGGCCTAAAAACGTGGTTTTCAACTTCATTTTGTCTGTTATTCTAAATGTAGGGAATGAAGGTGGTTATCCAAACTATCAAGTGGACAGTGTTACCAGCAGGGTTTCAAAGGGTAAGTATGTAAAATTTGGTGCAATTGGGTGAAACAGTGTAGATTTGTGCTAAGGGGGCCTAATTGCAGGAAATGGAGTGGTCTGTCCGAAATTTCATGTAGACAGTGTTACTAGTCGAGTTCCAAAGGGGAAGTATTTAAATTTTGATTCAGATCGGTGAAACGGTGTAGATTTATGCCAAAGGGCTTAAATGCAGGGAATGGAGTGGTCTGTCCAAAATTTCATGTAGACAGTTACCCGCAGGGTTCCAAAGGGTAAGTATACAAATTTTTAATTGGAAACGGTGTAGATTTGCACCAAAGGGCCTAAATGCAGGGAATGGAGTGATCTGTCCGAAATTTCATGTAGACAGTGTCACTCGCAGGGTTCCAAAGGGTAAGTATACTAATTTTGGTTCAGATCGGTGAAACGGTGTAGATTTGTGCCAAAGGGCCTAAATGCAGGGAATGGAGTGGTCTGTCCAAAATTTAAAGTGGACAGAGTTACCGCAGGGTTCCAAAGGGTAAGTATACAAAATTTGGTTCAGATCGGTGAAATGGTGTAGATTTGTATAAATAACAGACAGACAAACCAACATTCAGCTTTATACAGGGTGATTCTTTTGCTGGAGCGGGGCAAGCGGCCAGGCACACGCGCCTTCCGCCAGCCAACCAAGCTCGCACCGCGGATTCTGCGCAGGTGGAAACCGTAACAAAGTACATTAATTAATGGTAAATTCACCAGCAAATCATGACTAAAGAACTTACCTTTTCACAGAAGATGCTGAAAATGTTCTCCTTGAACTGACAGACAGGCGTTGTACCGTGAAAATAAATTAGCGTTTACACGTTGTAATTCCCTTCTGTTGTGAGGGATATCTGCTGCCGTATATTGTTCTCCAGCTCCACTAGAGTACGGGTAATTGATCAGTACACTTTTAATGTTAAGTTAACCCATAATTGAACAACAAACGGGCTTAGGTCCGTGCTTCAATTAAATACAGTAAACAACCAGGGAGGATGCAGGAGTAGTGACATATAGTAACGATGTCCGTCTTTCAGCTGAAGGAGAACATTTTTAGTATCTTCTGTGAAAAGATAAGTTCTAACCTTTAACTGGTGAAGTGAGGTCATCCAGATTCCCCAGAAATAAAAGAACATCTGTGCTTCTTTAATTAAATCTTGCAGCTGTTGTTTATGCTACCTTCTTATCTGTGCGCTTACACTACACATCGAATATAGATTTAGGTATTAGGAAGTCATTTTTGAAAGCCTTTGTCTGGAGCGTGGCACTCTATGGAAGTGAAACTTGGACTATTGGTGCAGCAGAAAAGAGGAGAATTGAAGCATTTGAAATGTGGTGTTACAGGAGAATGATGAAGATCAGATGGGTAGATAGGGTTACAAACAAAGAGGTATTAAGACGAGTGGGAGAGGAGAGATGTTTCTGGCGACTGCTAATGAAGAGAAGAGATAGGTTGGTAGGACACATACTAGGACACCCAGGAATAGCAAGCTTAGTTATGGAAGGAAGGGTCGAGGACAAAAACTGTAGGGGTAGACCGAGGTTAGAATATGTTAAACAGATTGCCTCGGATGTAGGGTGTCGGAGCTATGTAGAGATGAAACGAATAGCTCAGGACAGGGAGGCATGGAGAACTGCATCAAACCAGTCAAAAGACTGAAGACTCAAACAACAACACTACACACCCTAATTGATGAAAGTTTAGTGACTTGATGGACTTTAATGACCCTGGTTAGCTTGGCTCCACCTCGCGCATCCATGCGGACCGAGCTTGGTTGGCTGGCGGAAGGCGCGCGCCCCTGGCAGCCGGCCGCCGCCGGTCCCGCTCCAGCAAAAGAATCTCACTGTATATACCATACTAGCAGTAGTGCCCGGCTTCGCCCGGTGGATTTACTTGTTTCATGGATGATAATGAATTCAACTACAGAACTGGATCGCTCAAGGATAAGGATCGGAAAGCACCAACGCTTATTGCAGCTGATAACCTCAGTACACTGCACCAACACACAAAGGCATACTATTGTCATGATAACTGTTTTAAGGGGCCTAAGAAATCTCTTTTGCCCTAATTACTCCCCGTGACTGCAATTTATAAGCAGCTTGCATTTCTGCACCAGAACACTGGTAGGGGCGACGTGATGCAGCCCGCATTGCCTGACAACAATAGACTAAGGTATTATTGAAGCTGTTCTGGAGCGCTCATTCTTGCAACTTACTGAACAAAAATCAATCTTTAAGGTTACCTGAGAGGTGTAGAATGCAACATAGCCTAAACTATTCCTCTTAAATCTGGCTTCTTCTTCTTCTTTTGAGACTACAAAGGATCACTTTACCCAACCATTAGTTCGTCGACTTGTAGGAACTGTACGAGCCTTGCGGTCCTCCCAGTACTTCTTCATGCGTATTGATCGTCTTGCCCGTTCTTCGGCGGAAAATATTCTTGTAGGAATTTTCTTCTTTGTGAGTGGAAAATAAAACGTCATATTTTTAAGTGCTGTAGTTAAACTTTTCTTATTTGCAGCATCTTCTGTTGTTAGGCCAATTTCTTTTAAGTCCTCTCTGATTTTTTTAAACCATCGGCATCCAGTTGTGTTTTTTGAAGCAAGATTGTACTGCACTAGTTGTTTTAGAAGACGTGAATCTGGCATTCTCATGATGTGCCCAAAGAATCCTAGTCGTTTCTGGCTATCATATACAAAAATAATTTTTCGAATCCGAGTGGTAGTTCCAGAGATTAGCGCTTTTTAACACACAAACAAACTCTTCAGCTTTCTTCTTCTGCGCGAATGGGTTTTATAGGACCTCGCAGAATCAACACTTCTTGGCCTTGATGTTTGTCCAATTTGATCCATATCGTATTCTTTATTTAGGCTAGTGCTGGTGGAAGCTACAAATCATCTAATAAAATGAGTTCCGTATTATAAACTACAACATCTGTAAAACACTCCCTTTTACAGTAGATTAATATTTGTGCCAATAATAGTATAAAATACCGGTGTATCAACAATTTCACATGAGGTTTCTTCTATGTCAGATGTTACATATCATATGCGACTACTGTAAGGCTCATAATTTTTTTATTTATTTAGCATATGGCAACACGTTGTAAAACACAACAATATTCAGAACACATACCAGCAAAAATGCTAGGACATTATTACAATAAAAGCAAAACAGAGAATATTCGTGTAACCTACAGTCACAATTGGCACTTATAATGTAAAATTTAAATTGTCTATCCAACAGCATATGGAGTCAACACAAGAAAATCCTTTAAATCCCCTGAGTGTGACGTAATACTACACTGCTGCACAATGTGTTATATGGTCTGGGGTGTCGCTCCACAAGCACAAGCAGGATCGGGAATTTTGTTCCACTTGTAGAGTAAGTTCTTACACACTCCATGGTTTGAGTGAATCCTGTTGGCGGTCTTCCACATACGTCGAAGCAAATCGAATCCCTCTGGTTTGTTGTGAGTATTTATACTGATTATTACTTCTGCTGGTGCATGCTGGATCCATTTTTGTTCCATCTATCGCTTATATCAAATCCTCAAATCCTTGTTAAGAAGTTCCACAGCAGATTTTATTGCTGGTTGTCTGGATTTTAACCTGTCAGATATTGCACTTGGGATGAAGTCATGAATGGGAAGGTCAGAGTAGTTCAAAATTTTCTTATATTCATGTACCAAAGCATCCTGTCTTCTGAGTTCAGGTGGTTGAATGTGACTTAAAGTTGGGAGCCAAAATGTAGGAGTAGTTTTTAGACATCCTGCGATTGTGCGCATAGTTGTATTGAGTTGGGTGTCGAGTTTGTTGGTACGATTGCTATTTAGCCATACGGGAGCGCAATATTCTGCTGTGCCATAGACTAGTCCCAGTGGAGAGCAGTGAAGTGTTGTAGACGTTGATCCCCATGTAGTACCACACAGCTTTTGAAGGATGTTGTTCCTGGTACATACCTTGGCTGTAGTATTAGACAGATGTTTTCAGTAGGTTAAGGATCTGTCGAGTGTGACACCCAAATACTTTGGTGTAGGATTGTATTTAACTAAGTTCCCATTAAAACAGATTCTCAGTTGACGGTTAGCCTGTCTGTTGTGAAGATAAAAGTAAGAAGATTCTGTTTTACTTGGGTTAGGTATGAGTCGCCACTTATGGTAATACTGCCACAGGATTGAAAGATCATCTGTCAATATCCTTTCAGTTTCCTCTATGCACTTTTTACTGACGCCAATAGCTAGATCATCTGCATAAGCAAATTTCCTACTTTCAGTAAGAGGGATGTCCGCAATGTATAGATTGAAAAGGATTGGTGCGAGCACCGAGCCCTGTGGAAGACAGTTTTTCAGAGTTCTTCGATTGCTGATTTCCTTGCCCAGGATAACTTGGAAATATCTATCATATAACATATTGTTTAATAACTGGGCTAGTATTCTGCAGGGGTTCACTCTGTAGTATTTGTTGATCTGATAGCAGCCTATGATACAGTTTGGAGAGAGGGACTACTTTTAAAATTTTAAATCCCTTGTTTCCTTTAGCTCTTTAGGAACGAGGCCAGTCTTTAGAATGCCACTAAAGAACTTTGCTAACCATAGTTTGGCATGCGGACCAGTGTTCAATAGGAATTCATTATGTATACCATCAAATCCACAGGCTTTCCCAGCTTTTATGTAGTTAAGTGCTATACTAGTGCTATACTAACATCCTCCTGCGTAAATGGTTGTGAATATTCTGTATGTATTTGACAATTAGCTTTGATTCCTCCTAGGTTCCTGCTTTACAACTTTTGTGTGCACTTTATCTCTAAGTGATCTTGATAAAGAGACGATTCGGTCAGCAACTTCTTTAGGCGTTCCCAGGTTTTCCTTCCTCTGGACAGGTGGACTAGTTCCAAGCTTTTCTACTGGAATGTTTGAAGTCAAGATTTTTTGTAGTTTGCTTCCATTTCTCATGACGAGCTACATCGAGTGATCTGAGCAATTCTTCTCCAATATCAGTGTCACAACTTCTGAGATATTCTTCATAAATAACCTCACTTTCTTTATTCCAACCAGGAACATACTTCTTTCGATAACCTCTTAGGATATGCTTTTTAGCTGTTGACACAACAGCACCGACAAACCGTTTATAATTAGATGATATAGGTGGTATCCATCTTAAACATTTGTCAAGATCTACGGCAAAATTGTGCCAGTTAGCTTTCTGGAAGTTCCATCTTGGTCTAGTACAAGATGTAATGACTGGGATCTGGATTCCAAGTTCAAGGAGAACGGGACGGTGCTGGCTTTTGGGGAAACCTTGAAGTACCTTTCTGTTTGCATGAAGAGGTTGATTTGTAAAATCCTTGGAGACAAAAGTAAGGTCAGGATTGAAATCTTTATTCCAAGCAGCTGATCTTAAGGTGGATGGATCTTTAGCATAAAAAATTTGTTGAAGGTTGTTTTCATCAGCCCAGTTTGTCAGATGTTATCCGTTTTAACGTGGAATCCGAACCACAGGACATGGCATTTCACATTGAAAAACTCACATGTATTGACCGGGAATCGAACCCAGTCCATCTTGGTGAGAGGTCAACAGCTTGACCACTGCGCCACCACGCCCCCTTACCCCGATGACTATGATAGGTAGAGCCCAGGATTTTTGGTTTTAACGATACCCACGAAATATTTCAGAAAAGATATGTTATCACAACGATATATTTACCCCAAATATGTCATTTTCTTCGATATTGAAGCCACGAAATATGGCGGAATCAACTTATTTTGCGAAATGAGTTATTTTCACCCTAAAATGCTAAATACTAACAAAATACTGGTAAGAATATTAAATAAAACAAATTTATTTTCAATTAATTTAAGTAGTTCCATTATCTGTCCTTGGACATGATGATAATTGTAGTCTTAAGGGGCCTAACATCTAGGTTATCGGCCCCCAATGGTTTGGATGATCGTGAATATGAAAATGAAATGTAAACTATAACTAAAACTATTACTAACTTATATATACTAGAAGAAGAAATGGAAAACAAAAGGAGAATAATCAAATAAAGGACAGGAGGAAAAGAAATGCTCTCAACCCTCGAAGAATGCGGATTGAGGGACTTGGAAGGAAGGAGAGCCATGAAAGGCAGATAGGAAAATGAAAGAGGAGAGGGTCCGCCCCCACAGGTAATGGACAAAAGGGGGAAACCGGACCCAGCTCAGGAATCCCTCGGGGTTGCCAACTCCTGAACTCACCAGCCGTGAGCCCCTGAGGGTGTAGCAATATCCAGGGTGCACCATAAGTGGTGGGGCTACATACACCCTTCCTCCTTGAGGGTTTTGAGCAGAAGGCAGGAGAGAACATGAAAAGAAAAGGAAGGGCGACCCCTCGCAGAAGGAGGGTATCAGAAAAGATGAGACAAGGATGTGATGATGATGATGATAATTGTTGTTTTAAGGGGCCTAACATCTAGGTTATCGGCCCCTAATGGCCTGGGTGATAGCGAAAATGTCAATGAAGTGTAGACCAGAACGAAAATTAAGTGAGAAGGAAACTACTTACAAAAAGGAACTCAGATTGAAACTACTCACAAAATGGAAAGCGGTAATACTTACCAAAAGGAATTTAGAACGAAAATAATACTCACAATAGGAATAGATTGCAAAAAAAAAAAAAAAAAAAAGCACAAAATGTAGGTTAAGTTCAAAATACGTACAAAATGCAATGTACAGTCGACAAAATGCAATTGAGGTTCTAAATACTTACAAAATGCTATTGATTTTGAAAATACACAATGCAATTTAGATTGAAAAATGCGCATTTCAGATTTCAAATAATCACAAAGTGCAATTGATATTCAAAATACTTACAAAATGCAATTGAAATTGAAAATGCTTACAAAATGTATGGTAGATTCAAACTAATCAATTGGATGGACAATACTTACAAAATGTAATTTAGATTCAAAATACTTACAAAATGCAACGGAGATTCAAAACACCTACAAAATGAAGTGTAGATGCAAAAAAAAAAAAAAAAAAACATTTAAAAATCGCTAAATGGAATTTAGATACACAGGGAGTCAAATAACAAAACCAGTGCGGGAATCTAAAAGAGAAAAGGAAATATAATGCAAAGAAAACAAGAGGTCTGACCCCTTGAAGAAGGAGGGATGAGGAAAGATGAGACAAGGGCCAATTAAGGCGGGAAAGTGAAAGACTCCCTAGGCCTTGGATACCAATACCGTTGGGGTCGGAAGAGAACAAGAGTTGATCAAGTAAGGTCGACAGGAAAGAAGACAGACAGGAGCCCGGCACAAGTAAGTGGAAGCAATGCCGGACTCAGCTGGGGCCCCGTGGTCGCCAACCCACGTCCCACTAGATGTGAGCCTGGGGGGGGGTGTCCTCTGACAGAAAATAAGAAATCTTAAAATATAAAGGTTTCATACAATTCGAGATAACGAAGTCCTTTCTCGAACTTGATTGGTTGAAAGTCCTGAAATGATGGAAACAATGCTCTGCTTCTATCTAGGGGACAGCATAAGTTTCACGAGTTAGTCAGAAAAGGACTATGGTAGTCATGGAAACTATGTGTTGAGGTAAATGTTAGGTTAGGTTTTAAACACACAAAATATAATTCATTTGAACCCTTAATTCTTAAAATAAGAACTAGAAATAATTTTATGTTCGAACATTGTCGAAATGTAAACATTATGTGTCAGAAAACTGTATCATAATGAGGCTCATTATAACACTATGTTTCATTATGAAACAGTTTCTCCCACCAATCAGAGCTCAAGAAACAGTTGTGTGACCAATTAGGTAAGGATACCTTTGCTCATGCGCTCAAAATCCAACATATTTCTGTGTTGGCAAGCAAAGTGAATGGTGTCTGCTTTCGGAGTGCCTTGACCTAGCATGCGCTCTGTTCAGTCAGCAAAGCCCCCGCCCTGTTCACTAACTGAATCCCACAGATATTTATGAATCTTTTTGTTAAAACATATAATAAAGTTATAATTATCGTCGAACATAAAAGGTCGTATGCAACTCGCCTATAATGGTAATTAAGACACTCGTATGGAAATTATAAAACTCGCTTACGCACGTCTTATAAACATACTCGTGTCTTAATTATTGCCATTTTAGGCTCGTTGCATAATGTACTAGTTTCTTACTCCTCCAAATGTTTCTATAGTGTTCATTATTTAACCAAATCCGCACACCGTATACTTAGCCTAGTTTATATATTTATATCATATGGCCTCGGGTGCCTGATGCAAGCTTTATTTGACACCCAGAGGGTAGCTTGCATGTCGAATTTCGTTGTTCCTTGACTATGAAAGTCAAGGAGGTTAGATGTTAGATATCTAAGCTCCTTGAACATTATAGCGCTTTCTAGTAGAGAAATGAGGAACGTTGTGTGGGCGGAAACTCCCGAGATTAATTTTGCCATTATGAACTCGGCCTACTGAATTCAAATGGGTTCTTTGACATGCCAACATCGTATGACATGCATATCGTATTTTTGCGGCCTTTCAAAAATCACTTGCCACGGCCAGGAGCGAACCTGCAATCTTGGGGTTAGTAGACCGACACGCTATCCACTCACCCACCGTGGCAAGCTCTTAGCCTAGTTAATAAGCACATTCACACCTACCTTTTTTTTTTTTTTCATTTCACCGCTATGGATATTTTATTTCACCGCTTTAAACATTTGATTTCACCACTTTGAAGCCTTTTATATTACCATAAATCAGGGTCTCTAATGATAGGTTATCCCTATCGCATCATATCCAGGAATTCTTGCTCTCTTTCTGGCCTGATCTTCGTTCTCTATGTGAGATTCTTGGACAAGAAGTACGTCTACTTTATATTATTGCAAGAGCCTTGTGATATATTGGCACTTAGATGTACTGATACCCTCTACATTTAGCTGGAATATACTGATGTTCTGTCCTAGTTTCATTGACTGGCGGTCCTCAAAAGGACCCTTATCCATGTGTATTGTGGCCAAGAGATCAACAGCTGTTGATAGATTTATATATACCATAGATAGAAGACTGACATGGAATTACTACAACAAAAGAGTCATATCGCGTAATGCAAAATTACGACACTACAAGACAGTTGTATTGCCGGAAGCTTCATATGCCTCAGAAACGGTATGCCTGGGTGGCCACTCTAAAATTGCAGACATTGAAAAACATGAACGGAAATTCTCTGCAAAATTTATGGTCCCACGAGAGAAAATGGAATGTGGATTAAGAGGAGAACAGCAGACCCCTACTCCTTCACTGACAGGTTCACGGATGCCGTACGGAAGCGACGCCTGAATTTCTATGGCTATATCTACAGAATGAACAGCGACAGACTAAGAGAATATTCAAAGTAATCAACTCAAAGAAGGTCAAGATAAAATGGCTAGAAGAAACTAAGGCGGACCTCCAAGAAATAAAAATCGCAGACGACATCATAGACAATCGTGGAGCTTTTAGGACAAAGGTAGCCAACCATAAATTTAGGTAGAAACCCATAAAGAAAACTGGTAGGAAGTGGTCGACAGAACGCAAGATGCAACACAGTACATTCATGAAGAGATTTTGGGAGGATAAGAAGACGAAAACCATCAGGCCAACTAACAAGTTCAAACACTCTCTTTGAATGGGCATAACGACGAAAAAAGAAGAGAGAAGATTAACATCGCTCAGCGTTGACTGTGTTTTACTCGGTAACCATTGGAGATATACGAAATGTGATAACGACCTTTCGGATAGAAAATTACATTTTAAACCTCGTATATGCCATCAAACCCCCCGCCGGTACTGCCACCTTGAAGAAGGCAATTTGTTATTGCCGGGTGTTTTGGGGGCTTGCGAGCTCAAATGATCTGCAAAGCTATGCCAGCGGGAGCTTAAGCTCCTGGTAGGGTCACCCAAGCTGGACAGGTCTAAAGTGATGAGCCAGACTAAGAGTGGTACCCTGGTCCTCCAGGTTGGGGTTTGGCGTGGGGCTAACTACTCCACACTGTAAAACCTCTAAAGTTACGAAACTCTCAACGAAGCCTCGGAATTTGGACGGATTTAACGATGATGAACCTGGAAAATGTTTAAGGACAAGGAAAAAGGATATGACTTTAACAATGGCAACATGGAATGTCCGAACGATGTTGCAGATAGGAAAAATGGCAGAAGTAGCTGAGGAAGTTTTGAAGTATGGAAAGGATATAGTAGCGCTACAGGAAGTGAGATGGAGGGGAAACGGTAGAATTGACAAGAAGGACTATACAATGTTATACAGTGGTCCTGAAGTAAGAACTGGTCAGTGTGGAACAGGCTTTTTATCATTAGTTCAAAGATAAAAAGAAGTCTTCTTGGATTTGAGCTTCTAGGAGATAGAATGTGTAAAATGAGACTAAAGGGACGATTCAGGAATCTGACACTTATATCAGCGTATGCACCTACAGAAGACGATAGTGAAGAGAAGAAAAATGCATTCTATGACCAGTTGGAAACTGAATGTAGTATGATACCAAAATATGATGTGATAATACTTCTTGGGGACTTCAATGCCAAAATAGGTAGAGAGGACTTCTTGCAGTATGTAGCAGGGAAACATTCTTTACATACTAATACTAGTGAAAATGGGAAGCTTCTATGCCAATTCGCAGAAAGTAATACAATGGTAATCAAAAGTACTTGTTTTAAACATAAGGACATACACAAAGGAACCTGGAAAATGCCAGGCACCGGAGTGGTAAACCAAATTGACCAGGTCTTGATTTCAAGAAGACATGCATCTTCAATGATTGATGTCAGATCTGCAAGGGGCCTCAACTGTGATTCGGATAATCTTTTGGTGAAAGCTCTGTTTAGAGAACGAATTGTAAATGTAGAATGTGACAGAGGAATTAAGAGGATACAGTGGGACGTGGAAAAGTTTCAGCAAACACAAATTGTTAAGCAATATGAGGACACACTGAACAAGAAGTTGAAATTGCAATAAATTAAAATTTCATGTTGTGTTATGTGTTAATAAAAACCAGTTAAAATAAGTGTGCAGTGTTCACTTTTGTACCTATTCCCTTTATTTATTAATTTAGCACCATGGCAGAACACGTGTTTGAGAAAAGACTACAAAATGAACACCGTCTCTAATATGGCATGAAGGAAGTTTAAGATTTTAATTTAAAATTTTCTGCTCGAATCATACTTACATTATTTGACATCATAATTGTAAGAAGAGCTTTGTTGTTAGAATTGATAGCAACATTTAAAGTTGTTGCCTGAAATAACACAAGCAAGCTGTGCAAGACTGAAGAGAATCAAGGAAAATATCCACATAACCACAAATTTTGTCGGAAAATAGGTCTCGAATAAAAAAAATCAAGTACATGCTGTGCCATAATAAACAACTTAAGATATTAAAGATGTGTTAAAATGCTTCACCTGGTACTACACAAGTGCAAAAGACAGTACTTGCTATCTAACATAGGAATTTGTATTTGCGATAATGCAAATTTCTGATTATTTTTGTGAATATCATAACATTATATTTGTAATAAAATATCTTAAATTTCAATGTATTAGGTGTGATGGGACCTATATTGGCTTACACTATGGAGGGGGGTGAGGGTATCTACCCAGCAAAACATTTTCACATACCAAACATCTCTTCCTCAAACATATTTATAAACACAAAGAGTACACTGACAGTGTTTAAAAAATATGCAAATGTTATTAACACCTTCAAGAAATTATGTCTGTTTAATATTTGGTTCATTCATTGTAGCCTTGCCTAGGATATCCTTTGGTCTCTTGAAAAAGGTGGAAACTGCCCAAGCCTGATTACATTACAGTATGCAAAAGAGGCAGGCAGAAGCATTTCGGAGGAGTGTGAGAAGCATGTTATGGAGCAAGGTTGTCCCTCAGAACAGCAAAAAGATCATATATCGGACGTACTATGTCCCTATCCTGACGTATGCCTCGGAGACCTGGGTTATGAAAGGAAGGGAGAAGAGCAAAATACAGGCCAGTGAGATGAGGTTCTTGAGAAGCAGTATTGGAGCTACAAAGATGGACAGAATAAGAAATGAGAGGACCAGAGAATTAATGAAGGAGGAACCATTACAGGATGGTATAGAGAAATCTAGACTTAGATGGTATGGACATGTAAAACGAATGGAGGAGAAGAGGATACCCAGGAGAGTACATGAGACGAAGTGGGAAGGAAAGAGACCGAGGGGAAGACCGAGAGACAGGTGGCTGAAGGGGGTGGAAGAAAGCGTGAAGAAGAGAGGAGAAGACTGGACAAGGGTGGAGGCTGAGAGATGGTGGGAAGACAGAAGACGTTGGAGAGGCTTGTGTTCCAAACAGACCCGGCCAGTGGCTGGAAACTGTGCAAGATGATGATGATGACAACCGTGCATTGCCATGTGGCAAAAATTTCTGCAACTTTTTTTTTGTACTGTTGGCAACCCGAAAGGCTGTGGTTAAATGATACATTTATCCCACATTTTGGCAGCTTAAGTAAAGCCATATTACTTTGGTAGCATGCTGAGCTTCTATGCCCAAGATCGCGGGTTCAAACCCGGCCGAAATAGTCAGTTTTTTTTAAAGCGTTAAAATCCCTCAGTATGCCTTCCTTTGGAGGGGAAGTAAAGCCGGCGGTCCCATGTCATAGATTTATGGCATGGAAAAGAACCGTCCACAAACTACACTTGTGGAAACAAAATTTTGTAGGTTAGTTTGATAACGCTATATTAGTTACAACAAGTCAAGTCCGCAGCTAGGTGTCGTGGATGGTAGCATTTGGTAGCAAAAGTAGGAACTACTTGAAAAATTGATCGTCGGCAGTCCTTCTACCTGAATCACAGATAACACACACTAATACAGCCATCACAATTAATGCCAGTTATCAGACAAATTCTACACACACCAAAGTACTCTGGGCTAAACTAAGGAACCAACCATCCCACAGAGAAATGTTTGGAGAATGTAATAAGCATGCGATTCGATTTCTAAAATCTATTGTAGCGACGCAGGGTGTAGCCCATTTGTTGAATCTACTCATACTGTAACAAAACTTATTTATAGTAGTTAGGTGTCGGGATCGTTATTGGTGCTTCCCTTTGTCCAGCTCCACGTTGATGCGTCAATGTAACTAATCTAAAAAATAGTACTTCTTTAAAATTAGTAAATTTATCTTCTTTCTTATAACTAATCTCTTCCTTCTACCGTTAGGCAGTCAATGTAACTAATCTCTTCCTTCTAATAATATAATAATCTTCGGAGTCTATATAGCGTTAAACACGCAAGGAAATAAGAAATACAATACTTTTATTACTTGTTTGTCTACATGTAAGTAAGCTTCATTTACCTGCATCTCTCACACAGAATCCACAACTACCTTCATGATGAAAATAAATACCCCTCACAAAGCTTAATATTCTTCTGCTCCATTCTTTTCTCCTTGCATTTTCTTAAAACAACATTTTCTACATCAGCATTCTTCAATACAT
Source organism: Meconema thalassinum (assembly GCA_946902985.2). Lineage (NCBI taxonomy): Eukaryota > Metazoa > Arthropoda > Insecta > Orthoptera > Tettigoniidae > Meconema > Meconema thalassinum. The sequence continues at coordinate 1,620,323,650 of OX336388.2, read as the reverse complement.
AACATCTACTATTTATCCCAAAACATAACAATGCCATTCCCTCAGAACATAACATAATATTCTCCACATCTCAACTTTTCATATTCCCATTCTCCACAAGCAGACACTCTATTTTTTCTTTTCCAACCACCAGATAACCTCTCCATTCTTCTTTTTCCATAATAATATGACCCTCTCCCATTAAAACAATCCATTCCATCCTTCCAACTCAACAAGCAGCCTTCCTCATAGTAACACTGAATAAGACCTAACAATCACCTCATAGTAACAGAATAAAAAGAGAAGAAAAAAAACACACACAATCATAGAAAGAACATATAGAGAAATGAAACTTCATTGGGCTAAGCCCCCTGCTACTTCACTGCTGGGCCACAGAGTATCTAGTTGGCACAAGGCACTAAACTCCCTGCAGTGTCCCAACAAGAGGAAGCCATTTTCTAACCTCAAAACTAAATATAATACCATGGCGCTAATACATACTTACAGAAACCCAAAGATGAGCTCTGTAACCAAATAAATTCGGTTACAGTATGCTACCTATTGTAATAAGGCTTTACTAAGTCAGAAACCTTTGAAGGAGTATACACAACATCTCACCAAAGTCTCATCGCAATCGGATGAATGGTAGGCTATATGAACGCATACAAGATTTTGTTGAAACGATTAACGCGCCGTCACTCTTTCGTTGAATCTACTCGTGCACCATCTATTGAAAATTAGATTTACTAATTTATAAACCTTCGCAGGAGTGTACACAACTCTACAAAATTTCATCGCAATCGGATGAATGGTATATGAACACATACTGAACTCTCTCACACCTCCTCGCTAGAGTTGATTTAACATTAAAGGCGCTAAAGTCAGCCGGCGGGCCGCTCGTGGCAGGCTCTGCTTATAGCAATGAGAGAGAGTTAAAATCTACCTTTTAAATAGGTCAATGGCTGAAATTAAACAAAACTTCACTTTCAAATCGCGTAAATACCTTCAATAGCACGTATTAAACTTTTCAAATGAGATTTCATTGATAATAACATTTTGTATCATTGAAACTGAGAAGCAATTTTCCCATAAGACAAGGCCTTATTTTCACCGATTTTACTTCAGAAATAAAAAATCAATGTGAATGTCAAAAGTGATGAAAAGTTACATGGTTGTAAAGGGTATTGTTTAAGAATGCTTCTATAGAAATGAAACTTGCTTTTCTCCTGCGTGTTTCTATAAAAGAAACAGTTTTTAATGCCCTACACTTTCAGTCGTAATGCCGCTGCCGTAGAAGTTCGCTACTTAGCCGCAAGAGCGCAGGCTTAATGGGTCGGTAAGGCAGAGTGACGAGTTATTTTTAGCGCTGAGAACAAGACTTACAGCTGATGTATTGTGTTGATTGAATAGGATTCTACTGTGTTTACTTTCGTTTTTTAAACGAACTGTTAGTAGGTTAATCTTCTGTATACAGTGTTATTAATTCAACTAGTTTAAGTATCATTTATTGTGAAATATTTTTTATCATACACTTATTAATTAAAAGTACAGGGTCCTTCTTTTTTATCCATCTAGCAAGTTCGTTATTGTTGTTTTTTAAGGGGCGGAACTACGTGGTCATCTACCCCTGTCCATCTAGCAACATAGCAGCGCTATATCTCTCGCAATGAGTCACCCGGCTACGCATGCATTTTGCCGCTGCGCGGCTATGTCGCTAGACCGAAAAAAGTACCCTGTATAAAAATCATATCTTTAGTGATTTCACAGTAATGTCCTACAATAATACTCTGGTAGTTTCTTATATTTTAACTAATTATGAACCTACAGTACAGTATAAGATAAGCGTAGCACTAAAAATATGAGGAAACTCATGACGAGAAAAAGCTACTCATGGAAAGGAGCGACATCATAGCGGCGAGAACTGTATTTTTGAGGGTACCGGTACCGTAATGTACGAGATCGGTGAATCAGGGACATAAGTTACTGCATTTATTACCTTGATGAAGCGTAATGTAAGTCAAAACTCTACACTGTCAATGTGCAGGAAAATGAGCGACGTTTCCGGAGGACTGGAAGTTTTGGTTAGGATGGTCGGCTCGAACATGACAGTTCCCCACACTGCCCAAAATACTGACAATTCCCCACAGCCCATGGGCATAGCTACCTGTTAATGACTCAGAAATAATCTCGACTGACAGTTCCCCACACATCCCCCCCCCCCAAGGCTATAGGCTTCAGCGATCATCGTTACAGGCGCAACAGTGACAATGCACCTTGACATAATACTCCTTTGGAGTGAAGAAAAGCTCTCAGTCTATGTACTTCATTACTAACACGGTCTCGAAAACATCATTGTGATGTACTGTAGTGTAATTTCCATCAAAATAAAATAAATGCAGAGTCTGATTTCCATCACACTTTATCCAGGCTGTGGACTGGCAACATAATAACAAAACCAGTCATTTTGGTGTTATCATTTTGGCATGTTTAAAATCAGCTTTCTAGGCTTTGTCAGTTGTTTTTTTTTTTTTTTTTTCCAACAATAATATTAACCTACTCCAATTTCTGTGAATAGGCTAATGCCTTCAGAAAACTTTTCATTTTTAATTTTTTTTTTTTGTCATTTTCGAACTTTTTCTCGATGTTCTCAATCCGTCTGTCCAGTTTGACATATTTCCGTCTTCTTTTTTTTCTTCCATGTTGAGCTCGGCCTTTACAAATGCGCAGTTTGTCTTCTCAGCTTCCATCTTCAACACTTTGACAACCTCTTTTAATTTGGGGTGAGGTCTCCCGACAAGATTGTTGAGTCGGTTATTCCAGCCCTCAACAGCATTCGTTGTCCTGTCGTGCTTGGTGGCAGTTCCACTTCTCGATTGGAATGTCTTGGTTATCTAGCCAGTTGTATTTTCACCCATCCATCGAGCACATCTTCAGGCTTTAAAAACGCAACTGCTGCGCACATACGGACATGAAGGCTGATTTCGTTATTTTCTCGGTACTCCACCGACAATACAAGATTCTGTACTTTTCTCCATAAGCATTTTTTCATGTGAAAATGACAGCCATGTATTTTTGTTGTTGGAAATAAGTCTTACAGCAGCTTCAAAATCCACATTTATGTCCTCAACTTGATCGTTTTCATAGTAGCCTTGGGGTGGGGGGAAGATGTGTGTGGAAATGTCAGTCGAGATTATTTCTGAGTCATTAAACAGGAAGCCACGTCCAAGGACTGTGGGGAAGTGTCAGTATTTTTTGCCGTGTGTGGAAGTGTCAGTGTGGGGAATTGTCCGGACACCGCAACGTCAGTAGTCGCGTGGATTACAATCGTAGGCCAATTTTTAATGGGTATTTCATTTGTTCTTTTTGTTTTTGTTTTAAAATTTGGATTTTCGATTTTATAAGAAGGATGGAGTGGGATGAAAATACTAATCATAGATAAATACCATAGAGGAAAGAACCGGAAGGAGATGCCTTCGCTGCGCTGGCTAGTGCAATATATGTTTTGTTGTTTGAGTGTTCAGTCTTTCGACTGGTTTGATGAAGCTCTCCATGCTTTCCTGTCCTGAGATATAATATAATATTAATAAACTCAACCTGCAACAGAATTGCATGGATACAACTTACAACGGTTCAGCTTCAATTGATATTGTAACTTTCAAGTATGGTAAATAATAGGCCTACTATATTTTTATGCTTCCTGGTATGTTCTGTTTTGTCGATTCGTACCACCATAGGCACTACACGCCATTATTAGGAAAAAACTCCGAAATAATCATGCACAATGCTCTGCCGCATACAAGTCACAGAACACTAGGTTACGCCCACTTTGGACTCAGCGCTTTGCTTCACTGACACGAGCTCTGGGCAACGCCTCTCTTTCTTTCCTCCATGACAAATACATGAAATACCAAATATTTTGACACAACATGAAAACTTATCTAATTCAAACTTTTGAAAGAAATTTGGCAGTTTCCCGTATTGAGAAAAAACATGAAATATTTGCGAACAGATGAGTAATTCTATACAATGCTATACAAGCATGGGCACCCGCAGGATTTCTTTCCGGGGGGAGGGAGGCAAGTTGTATTTTTCATTTCTTTACCTACCTGTCACTAGCTGATGATACGTACCTCCGCCCCGCAATTTAGTTTCATTTCTTACTTACTTCGTGTTATTCACTGTGCCGTTTCTACGTCACATTTTGACAGTCTTGCTCCTCGTATCCCCTAGGTTTATGTCTTGCAGTAGCTGTGTGGAGATAGTTCCATGTCTTACTGATAGGGCGCTGCACCTCACAGCAAGGTAAGAACTTCTTTTGGGTCAACAGCAGTTGTGGATTCTGGGAGAAAGTTTGCAGTCGACAAGATGGTAGGCTTTTGTCATCTTAAGTGTCATAACAACGATTATTGTGTTCTAATTTATATAAAAGTAGTGTAAAATTGACCACCGTACTGATAAGATGTGAGATACATTAGCGGAGAGTTCCGTTGGGAACTAGATAGCCTAGGGCTATTGGGTACTATTTATTTACTTCAACTTCATCTGAGGAAGTGTACTGTACCAACATATTATACGTCGTGACAACATTAGGATTTTTATGATTGAATTTATACTGGAAAAGGAAATGTCATCGGAGTACTGGGCTCCTGTAAGTTGGAATGAATAGAGATATTATGAAGCTGAGAGAGAGTTCGTCTATTGAAGCTTGTCTGCTGAAATGTTGGAATGATTCTTATTTATTATTTATTAATATGTGTCAATATGGGCACTGAAGAGAATAGATTTCTAGAAGTAGATATGTATTGGCAAGTCACTAGTTTCGTGGAACTAAGATGTGGTTTGTAATGAAGGCGGCTCTGAAGGTAATATAATGTCTTAGTAAATATTCCGTGAATATGTGAGTCCAGTGTCCGTGTGGTTTAATATATTTAAAAGTCACCCTCGTAATGTCTAGCGATGTGGTAGGCCTACAATTTGGAATGTGGATTTAGGGTTTAAAAATATTTGTTCTTTTAATAGTTTATTTCGCTATACCTAATCCACATGTAGTATGTCCGTCGGGACATGTAATAATATTTTTATTGAAAACTTTCTTCTTGTTATGAGTACTCAGGCAAAACAGATTGTAGTTAGTTTCGCTTTGTTTTCCTTTTATTCTATTTGAAGATGTCAACCTTGCGAGACTGCCAGCTGATAGTTAACAAATGAGAATCGCGGTAGCCATTACAGAAATATGACATGATTTGGAAATTGCTCCCCAATCTTCATGATTTATTAATGAATTATATTGACTTATCGAGTTATATACTGGTTATGAATGATAACGGCATCAAGCAAACATATTCTGAAGTCATAAGACTGCATGTGGTATCATTATATTATGATAGTAAATCGAAGGATAGATCGCTAGATTTAGTAGGCTATTATTACCTTATGATTTGAAGGCCTACGTATTAAAAAATGGGAAACAGTTGTTACAATTACCGTACCCTCATTCTGATTTGTACTTCACATCTGAAGTAAGTACGTGGTTAGTACACATTTTCGCACCTTGTATGATCTTGTGTTTGTTATTGTTTATGATTATATGTTTATATAGGTTTGTGTTAATTGTACTCAGATTGCTTGTTCAATAGATGTTGGAATTTACTGAGTACCGTGTGTCATTTCTAGACATAAGCTCGTCAACATAACATTTTCTATGGTAGGCCTCTGTCGGTAGCAGGTGGGTTCGGTCCTTCCAAGTAATGAGGGTAAAGGAGGGGTGTGTCAATTTTTTTTTTCATAGCGTGGTTGATAGTGTTTATGCCACTTTATACTTCAAGATGTTATGTTGATGAGTACGTGTTTGGAAAATACATATACTAAATTGAACGTATGTTAGGTAATGCTTACTTGTATAACATCTAATGTACGGTATGTGTAATTGTTTTGTTTCATGTTCTTTGATGCATTTCAAATAGATAAACGAGCTTGGCCTGTGATTAATTATTTGAATAAGAATGAAGTGGCGTATGAAATAGCAATAAGAGGGAAGTCGCCAAGTTATCCTAGAGAATTGGATGTTGCTGTTTTAAGGAAGTTGAAAGATGTGCCTATTGTAATTCCTGCCCATGATCATTCTTGCTGGAATGTTGGTAAGTCCACCATTATATCCACTGTTTCTGACTTATTGAATTCATTAACGTCATTGAATATTGAGGGAAATCTGTCTGCATCTCAGCTCAACCGAATTAAATACAGGTCGCTTCATTGGTTGCACAGATTAAATGATTTAATTGGTGTTTGGTCATTAAGTGATGTGGAATTTTCTGATGAATTATCTGCCCTGCGTGATAAACTTGTGGAATGTTTTAACCTACAATTTTCGGAAGTGAATGATGGTGATCTATCTAAGTCTATTGTGTGTTCGAATTGTGATGATTCTGTTTGTGGTGAACCGTGTGCTGTAAATGATTGCGTTGATTTTATTGATAATGTGGAATCGGTGTTGTTGCATAATGGTCAAATGATGAATGTTGGTGAAAATAGATTTCCTTCGAATGGGAGTGTAGCAGTTTTGCTAGCCCACACTGTTGGGTGACAAATGTAACTGTTTACCTTTGCCTAAGCTATGTTGTTTTAATGGGCGCCAAGACCTCAATGCAATGTTGAAATCTAAATTTGTATTTAACAACGTCTAGCTCTGGCAGAACACCTTCAAGACACTATTCACTCAGATCGTGGTATGATTTGATCATTAACCCAACAAACAATTGTATCAGGAGAAGGAATTGGTCTATATCTAATGCTACCTACTGAAAGCAAAGATTGCATTGTAAAAGAAAAGAATTTATTATATAAAACAAGTATAGCAAAATTAATAATCATAATAAGTACAAAATTTAAATTGGAGCGTTGTGATTTGAATATTACCGATAGAAAATTACGTGAAAACGGAGTCTGATAAATTGATTTTACTCTTATTTCCAAGCTATGAAGTTACTGAAATATGAAATGTAAAACAAAGAAAAATGAGAGATTGCGTATTTCTGCGTCATTTGCGCTTACCATTGGAAATTGCCAAGGCACTTCCCTCGTACTTGCTGATGCTGTGTGCTTCCCACAGTCTCCTGGACGTCGTCATCTCCGTCGAAATTTGATGATATTCTGGTAGATTAGATAATTCTATGGTCCGTACATCGGACCCAAACACTCGTACAACCGCACTGGTTAAGTTTTGCAAAAGTTAGTCTTCAACTCCACTGAACATCGGAGCGACACGCACTTGCAACCGTACTCCGCAAGTTCTACACAGATAGTCCTCGTCCCACGGAACATCGGAGCGACTCCCCCGCGTATAACCACACTCGGCAAGAACTACACAGATTGTCCTCGTTTCACGGCGCGTCGAACGATATATCCACACGTTGGCTCCCCCACCATGGTACCGACATCTAGCTTACGTCGTCCTCACTGATTGGCTGAGCACGCCGCTAGTTCCCCTCCTCTGCCTCATTACACTCGGCGCGCGAGAGGGAGAAGTCGTTTTCCGTTCCAACAATTCGCCTTTTCTAGACCTTGCGACCCGGCCTTGCGTAATACTTCTCGACAGGAATCAGCTTGTATTCGAATTCCCAGTGAGTCATGTCTCTCAAATACCCTAACTGACAAAACTCCGTAAAATTCCGTAATCACATAATTTTCTATAATATTGTCGTTCGTAATAATTTGCTTGATAGCGTTTTCTAAGACATAGAAAACCTATCTGAATGCTAATAATTTTTATAAAATGCTCCGAAAATACCTTAATAATAATTATAATAAATTAATAATAATAATAATAAATTACCATGAAAATTCTCTTGGCTGAACAATTTGCCGCGTAAATAAATATAGAATGGCTTCCTACTGACTTATGCCAGTTGCATAAAACCCCTCGAAAAACACGTTACAGGAGTAGTCAGGTAAGGTCGTCAAATTTATATAAGAATATGTCGTGTGTGGTTAGGTCCAAAGAAGTTAGTCAGAATAATTCTAATGAAAGATGTACCACGTCACCTACAACAGTGTCAAATAATGTTGCGAATTGTACTCCAGTTGTTCTAAAAGATAACTTGTCTCGTGTAGGTAAGTCTGTGCAGACGGGCTATAGTTTATTTGATGAAAATGAAATATTTGAGGGTGCTATGTCCAATCCTAGTATGAATCATAGTACATCGTGTCAGGGTCACGTACCTAGGCATGCTATGTCTGACAATAATGTGAGGTTTGCTAACGTCCCTAACCCTTTGAACCTGATTTTAAAAGATTTTCATGTATGTGATGGAAGTGACATGGATTTGTTGGTTATATTTTTAAAGAAGTTTATCGAGTTAAAGGATAGTGCTGATATATTTGGCTTTTCTGAGCTGCAAATATTTAGGATGGTGTACCCATGTACTGGTAGTATTCTTCGCGAGAAATTACTAGATTGCATGAGTAGTGATTCTTCTTTGAATTCTTTTCAACTTGAGGTTTTAAACTTTTTTATAACCCCTCGATCTTTGTCAGATTTACATCGTGATTATCTATTTAGAGTGCAGAGGATGGATGAGTCGCTGAGTCAGTATTTTAAGGATATTAGACTGTATGCCAGAGTTCTTGCGGTATCTTTGTCAGAACAGCAGATCGTTGCATCTATGGTGGAAGGCATTAACCCTATTTATAGATCGTTTCTTGCTATGAATACCAAGCCTAAGAATTATACAGAATTTCATGACATCATTCTGGAAGCTGAGAAAGTAAAAAGGGCTGATTTAGTGCGCATAGATTACCCCTCTAGGTCATGCATGCCTGTTCATGATCAAGTGATAGGGGATTTTAGGAGAAGAAGCAGTGTATCAGATATGATAGAGAAGCTTGGGTGGGAAACATTAAGTAAGAGAAGGGAGAAAAACAGACTTGTAGGGTTATATAGAGCATATACAGGAGAGGAAGCATGGGGGGAAATCCGTGAGAGGCTCCAATTGGAAAGTAATTATATTGGCAGGGCAGACCACAAATTCAAAATTGGACGGCACTTTAGCAGAAGCGATTGGGGTAAATTTTCATTCATTGGGAAGGGTGTGAAGGAATGGAACAGTTTACCAAGGGCGGTGTTTGATCCCTTTCCAAAATCAGTCCAGTTATTCAAGAGCAGAATACACAAAACCAGGGAAAAGAAAGAAGTGGTATAACTTAGTGCTGTATTCCTAGAAACATTATACGTGCTATGTAATTCCTACAGCAGTTGTGAGAGGGGAGTTCAATCAATGTGTGAATAGTACATTAAGTTACTGTATTCTTTTAATATTGTGTAGTGTTTGTTACTGTATTCTTTTGGGTGTTTGTTACTTTATTCTTTTAATATTGTGTAGTGTTTGTACATTAAGTTACCGTATTCTTTTAATATTGTGTAGTGTTTGTAAATTATGTACCTCATTTGCCACCGAGGTTGACACTTCATTGCAAATAAAGTGATTTTGATTTTGAAGTAGGCCATACGATGTTTACTAACAATTTTCAGAGGCAGAGAGCAGTGCAGACAACTGTTAGTCATGGTGATTCTGTATCTTGTAGGAATTTATTTCAGGGTAATGCAGTGCAGGATAGAAAGCAGTTTGTTCCAGTTCCTGTAAATTATAATGCATTTCAGGGGCATGTCTATGAGAGACCTATTAGAGGTAGCAACCAAGGTAAGAGATGTCATCGTTGTGGGTCATATGCCCATCTTAGCCGTTGGTGTGATGCTAGTGGAAATCGTTATTGATGAAATAGGGTCTGTAAACTTGTATTCTTCAAAATTGTGTACGGCAATTGATTGTTCCTCTAGTATGTATGTTTTGTGAGTGCTATTGGTACGTTTTTTGTCTGCACGTGTGATGCACTTTCTGACGAATTGTGCAAATATCTTCAAAATTGTGTACGGCGAATATTTATTCCTTTGCATGCATGTTTTCTTGGTGTGTGCTATTGGTATGTCTATTGGTCTGCACGTGTGATTTTCCGAAATTGTGTTGCCAACTGAAGATGTGAAAGATTTGTGAATTTTTGAATGAAATTTGAGTGATTGTGTTTATTTAGATTTGTGTGGTTAATTGGGTGGGATACTTTGTTGTTGTTGTTTTCAAGGTAAGGTTAGCTTTGTTTATTAAGGGGTTAATGTCATTTAAATATTATCTACCGAGTATATAAACAAGTATTTATTAAGATATCTCATTTGTGATAAGTATTACTTTACGATCCTCGACATTTCAGATTTATGGGGTCTGATTTATGGTGAAGAAAGTAATATAGAAGTATTTATAAACCATTCTCAAGGGTCTTCAAGTGGTTGACATGGTGTTCAATCTTATTTTGCTTTTTGATCGAGAAAATAAATACCTTAGGGTAAGTTGTGTAGGAACATGTTGGAAAACGTTGGATGATTTTCGTTGGTATTGTGTTGTTGTGTCAAATAAGTCAGGGCTCGTGTTGGTGATCTTAGGTATAGATCAGAGTCACATATTTAATAAGGGTTTATGTGTATTTTGTGAATCGATATTTTAACAGTTGCTTATTTATATTCAGGTAAAATTTTGGGGATATTTTGGGTGGTAACTTGATATTAATTTTGTTCGTGTATTTTGCGGTTTGTTGAAAAAGTGTGTATGAATGAGCTTCTGCGTTTATTTGGTTTCATGTGTGGTCAGTTTCTGTAATTTGAATTTGTTGTCTTTTGTAACATTTAATTATGGTCTTGCAATTTTCATTTTCTGATATTTCTGGGGATCGGTTCCTCGAGTTTGAATTTCTTTGGTTCAATCAGTGTGCTAGGGTGTCTATTAAGTTGAAAACAGATGGTAAAAGGAGGACTGATGCTAGCATTCATGTAAATTTTTTAATTTCTAAGGCAAACGAGCTCGTTTTCCACTTGGAAAATATTATTTTCTACATAATACAGTATTGAGATTTTTGGCTGTTAATATAATATAATAGTATTCTATTTAAAATGTAACTGTTGGATATTTATATTGTAAAATTTAATATTTTTGTAAAAGGTGCAAAAATTTTGTTAAAGGGAGAACTTGCTAAAAAAATCAGATGCCATATGTTGATGTAATATTTATTTATGTTGTTTCAAAAACTGTTGTTACGTTTGCTGTTAGTTTAAGATCTCTATTATCTGGTACTGTCGGAAGTAAACTTGATTTCAGCAGAATTCCATCGAAGCTTGAGTCTACGTATTTAACAGGGGTTTATGTGTATTTTGTGAATCGATATTTTAACAGTTGCTTATTTATATTCAGGTAAAATTTTGGGGATATTTTGGGTGGTGTATTGGAGAAGCTATCTAGAACCCAGATGTCTGATCTATTCATCTATGGAACTGTACGAGGGAGAACCCAATTTACCATGCAAGATATCACTGTGGATGCCAGATAACTTCGTGATTATACAAGAAAACCTGATTATGTAACAAGATTGTAGTAAGAGAATTGTATATTAAGCATACAAACAACCTGATGATGGAAAGACCAAAACTTTGTGTGAGAGCAAAGATTTATACTGTTGAATGATGTTACATTTTTTGTTGTGGTGAAAAGTTGGATGTTATTTTATGTTGTTGTTGGAAGTGGGTTGTATATTATGTTGTTGTGTGAAGTTGTGTTGACAAAGACTTTGTTAGGGTGCAAAGATTTGTATTTTATGAAGAATGTTTCATCGATGTTATCAGGTATTGTTTAAAAACAAAACTTTGTAAAAGGTGCAAAGATTTGTAGTGATTGAATATGTTACAATCTGAGTGCATGAGGTAACTATTTTAGGTTAACATTGTATTGTTTCTTCGACCCAAGTCAAAGATTTCTGGTGGGGGAGATTTGTGCTGTTTCTACGTCACATTTTGACAGTCTTGCTCCTCATATCCCCTAGGTTTATGTCTTGCAGTAGCTGTGTGGAGATAGTTCCATGTCTTACTGATAGGGCGCTGCACCTCACGGCAAGGTAAGAACTTCTTTTGGGTCAACAGAAGTTGTGGATTCTGGGAGAAAGTTTGCAGTCGACAAGATGGTAGGCTTTTGTCATCTTAAGTGTCATAACAATGATTATTGTGTTCTAATTTATATAAAAGTAGTGTAAAATTGACCACCGTACTGATAAGATGTGAGATACATTAGCGGAGAGTTCCGTTGGGAACTAGATAGCCTAGGGCTATTGGGTACTATTTATTTACTTCAACTTCATCTGAGGAAGTGTACTGTACCAACATATTATACGTCGTGACAACATTAGGATTTTTATGATTGAATTTATACTGGAAAAGGAAATGTCATCGGAGTACTGGGCTCCTGTAAGTTGGAATGAATAGAGATATTATGAAGCTGAGAGAGAGTTCGTCTATTGAAGCTTGTCTGCTGAAATGTTGGAATGATTCTTATTTATTATTTATTAATGTGTGTCAATATGGGCACTGAAGAGAATAGATTTCTAGAAGTAGATATGTATTGGCAAGTCACTAGTTTCGTGGAACTAAGATGTGGTTTGTAATGAAGGCGGCTCTGAAGGTAATATAATGTCTTAGTAAATATTCCGTGAATATGTGAGTCCAGTGTCCGTGTGGTTTAATATATTTAAAAGTCACCCTCGTAATGTCTAGCGATGTGGTAGGCCTACAATTTGGAATGTGGATTTAGGGTTTAAAAATATTTGTTCTTTTAATAGTTTATTTCGTTATACCTAATCCACATGTAGTATGTCCGTCGGGCCATGTAATAATATTTTTATTGAAAACTTTCTTCTTGTTATGAGTACTCAGGCAAAACAGATTGTAGTTAGTTTCGCTTTGTTTTCCTTTTATTCTATTTGAAGATGTCAACCTTGCGAGACTGCCAGCTGATAGTTAACAAATGAGAATCGCGGTAGCCATTACAGAAATATGACATGATTTGGAAATTGCTCCCCAATCTTCATGATTTATTAATGAATTATATTGACTTATCGAGTTATATACTGGTTATGAATGATAACGGCATCAAGCAAACATATTCTGAAGTCATAAGACTGCATGTGGTATCATTATATTATGATAGTAAATCGAAGGATAGATCGCTAGATTTAGTAGGCTATTATTACCTTATGATTTGAAGGCCTACGTATTAAAAAATGGGAAACAGTTGTTACAATTACCGTACCCTCATTCTGATTTGTACTTCACATCTGAAGTAAGTACGTGGTTAGTACACATTTTCGCACCTTGTATGATCTTGTGTTTGTTATTGTTTATGATTATATGTTTATATAGGTTTGTGTTAATTGTACTCAGATTGCTTGTTCAATAGATGTTGGAATTTACTGAGTACCGTGTGTCATTTCTAGACATAAGCTCGTCAACATAACATTTTCTATGGTAGGCCTCTGTTGGTAGCAGGTGGGTCCAGTCCTTCCAAGTAACGAGGGTAAAGGAGGGGTGTGTCATTCATTATTTGGCTGCTCTAAAACCGTCGGGTACATGTCTTCATGGCATGAATGGGAGGAGTTTTTAGGTAGATTTCATTAGAAAGCTAACTATTGCAATGGGTACCATGTTTCGACTTCCGGAAAATGTCGACATATCTTCGCGTTTCACATCACCCAGACCCCAAAACCACCGTCAGTTCAAAGGTTTATATATAATTTATGTATATATATATATATATATATGTATATCGGTTTCATGTGGACACGATAATAGCCGTAATTTTTCACCAATCACTTTGAATTTTTTACCGAATATGTATACCTATATAATCTCGGTCGAGTTCGTTACTGGGCTAAATTGGTCGAAGGGGGTGAACATGGGGGGATTTTTTCGAAAAAGTAAAATATTGCTATAACTCTCTTAATATGTGAAATATCGAATCTGTTCAAAGTTCATACTATGTGTCGGATAAAGCCCAAAAATTTATGTTTGAAGAGTTTTTTTTATAGCACCAACCATTGACCAAAGGGGTGGGAAAAAGTGGGTTTTTCGGGAAACATTAATCATTTCCCTCTTAATAGGCACAATATCAAAACTGTACAAAATGGACAATATGACCCTAATGAAAACCTAAAACTTTTGTCTGAAAGAATTTTTGATATGACCCACCATTACGCCAAGGGATGAGAAAAATGATTTCGGAATTATAAGAAAATGCCAAGAGCTATCAGAGGTTGCCATGGCAACACTACTAAATTGATGACGGATGAGCCATCAGACGTTGCCATGACAACGCACTTGCACGAGATCAGATTCAGATTTCCATCTTACTAAGTGTGAAGCGGGTTTGGTGACGTAACTGGTAGCATGCTGAACTTCTATACCCAAGGTCGCGGGTTCAAAGCCAGCCAAAGTCTTCAGATTTTCTAAGAGCACAAAAAATTCCTCAGTATGCTTTCCTTTGGAGGGGAAGTTCCAACGTTTGTTGCAAGTTGCTGGTTGCGGTGGCATCTAGTAGCCAAGTTCAAAGCTAGGTGTCGTTGATGGTAGCATCTGGTAGCAACATTAGGAACTACTGCTTGAAATTGACCGTTTGCAGTCCTTACCTGAATTACAGACTAATACAGCCATCACAATTCACACCGTTTATCAGACAGATTCTACACTCACCCAAAGTACACGGGGTTACATGACTGCATTGTCGCAGCCCCTAAACTGAGGAACCAACCAAAATCCCTGCGGGAGATATAATTTTGCGTGAAGAAGTAACAGACCATTACATAGTTACATATCAGTGTCGAAACCTTGCATAAGTGCAGTGTGACCACAAGTATAAAAATGGACCCCAAATGACAAGAAGGTTACCGTCCCCATAAGACAATAAAATGTTTAAAGTATGCATAAAATGACGAAAAACAAAGTTAATTAAGCTCCAATTATAAAATACTTTCTCGCAATAAATGACGTCTGATCCTTCTACGAAAACCTGCATATTCTGCCTATTTTCACCTATCCCCAAGTTTGTCCGGTGAAATCTACCTCCGCCTTCCGGCGTGCCAAGAGGACTTTTTTTCTTTCTTTCTTTTGTGAATCATCGTCATAATGTTCATATTGGAAATATCTGTTCCCGAAGGAAACAGGATGTGAAATTGTCCGATTGAGCTACGTACATTAACAAATTCACAAAGAAATTTGATAAAATGGTCCGGCTAGCTCAAAACAGTTGCCAGCGTTTCGCCCCAGTGTACCAATGGGCTCTTCAGTTGGTTATGGTACACCTCACCAAGACGCGTGGCTAGTACATACAGAGAAGGCCGCTGCAAGGCACTAAATGTCGCCACGAGCAGCGCCAATGTACTACGGAAGCCAAAACTTCCTTTCAAAAATAATGTTAGCTTACCTTGCTAATCCATATTGGAAATATCTGTTCCCGAAGGAAACAGGATGAAAAATTGTCCGATTGAGCTATGTTTTGAGCTAGCCGGACCATTTTATCAAATTTCTTTGTGAATTTGTTAATGTACATAGCTCTATCGGACAATTTTACATCCTGTTTCCTTCGGGAACAGATATTTCCAATATGGATTAGCAAGGTAAGCTAACATTATTTTTGAAAGGAAGTTTTGGCTTCCGTAGTACATTGGCGCTGCTCGTGGCGACATTTAGTGCCTTGCAGCGGCCTTCTCAGTATGTACTAGCCACGCGTCTTGGTGAGGTGTACCATAACCAACTGAAGAGCCCATTGGTACACTGGGGCGAAACGCTGGTTACTGTTTTGAGCTAGCCGTACCATTTTATCAAATTTCTTTGTGAATTTGTTAATAATGTTCATGTCTTAAGAACAAGTAAAATAAAAATCAAGCAGTTCATTAAAATGGTAATGTTAATCCAGTTCGCCAGATGTTTTCAAATAATCCAAAATTACTAAGGTAAATAAAACTGGAATTATCCCTACATCTAAATCAGTTAACTATCAGTATCCTCAATTTATAAAATAAACTGGTGTGACCATGAACAGTCGAAATATTCTCGGGATTCCAGGCGGGGCCCATGGCCCCTTCTTGCCCCCTCCCCTACGGGCGCCCATGAGTAAAGCCCTACGTGGATGCGGATATCCGCAACATTTTTCGCCATGCATATATAGTTTGCATGGCTGTGCGGATAGCAGATAAGCTGCGGATAATGTTTCGACTAAATTCGCGGATAGCTTTTAGAATACAATCCGAACTTGTTGAATTTCATTACTAAGACCCGGATGTATATGAGACAACATATTTTTTTCCGTTATGTTATTTTCATGAGAAATGTAAGATGAATATTTAAGCTAATCTCATTCAAATTAAGTCATTAAGCATAATTAACACTCCGAACTAAAAGAGTTGCAATTCTGGCGGTATAACATTCATTTTAAACATAGCACATGACATACAAAGCCTAAAGGAACGACTTTCTTCTCAAATGTGTAAATGTGTTGCTTTAATGCGTTATCTAATTAAAAATATTGTAGTAATGCCAGTAGATTCGGATAACAAACATGCGGATGCGGATAACAGTCGTCCGGATGCGGATAACGCTTTGTTTACCGCGGAGGGCTCGACCCACAAGTTCAAGCGTAATTCCGCAAATAGTCGCGTGGAATACAATTGACTATTTGGTACACCACTGGCACGCTATATAGTGGCAATTGATGTAATATTTCACGGTGATTGTAATGGGAAGAACTTCTTGAAAAGGTACTGAACAGAATGTACCAAAATCTAGTGTATTATGTTCGTAGATATAAAACAAATGAACCATGATTACAATAGTAATCTACGCGACCAAAGGAGGCTTAGTATCGAACTCTGAGAAATCTGACCATTGCCGTTCAGGAGAGACACACTCGTTTTAAACAAAGGTTTACTGAATAATTACTGCCAGACCTCCGTCCACATTCAGTTATTATGGACAATGTGAGCATTCTCTCAGTGCAAATTAACAAAGCTCCGACCTCGAATAACAGAAAGGCTTACATTATCGAGTGGTTGTCTTCTAATGATATTCCCCACTTCATAAATCCGCTCATTGTACGTACGAAATTGATGAAATAGCAAGACAACGCGCACACAGGTCCGACGAGAAGGAGCGGCAAATAGGGCTACAGCCCTGGGGCCCGAGCGTACTGAAGGGCCCGAAAGAGAAAACCACGGCTTCTTAATTGCTATATCAGTCTTTTAAATAAGTCCAAGCAAACTCTAGAAAGGTAAAGTGAGTAAACTTTAAAACAATGGTGATTCTTGGGCCGTTGTAGAGAGAAAACGTTGGGTCCAATTCAAGTTATTTCTAAAGAGCTGTTATTTACCTAGGTATATACTGTAGTCTATTGGCAGCAGATAAAATTTCAAGCGTTACAGTGCTAAAGGCAACTTAGGAAATGTAAGCACGCTACAAAATTTAAAAGTACAAAATTCACGAATGAATATAAAATGCGATTATGTCCCCGCAAAAGGCCTGGTTGGTGAAAAATCAATAAGTTGAATAACTTCCCTTTCCCATATAGTTTCACATAACCAAATATTGAAATTTTAATGTATTTTAAGAAAAAAACATGAATATTAGGATTTCACGGAAAGAACTCAAATGTGGGGTGGCAGTCAATACCGTGGGGCCCAAGATCGCTCTCTATCGTCGCGGCCCTGCATGGACATTGTGTAGTTTTGGTACAACCCAATTGGGGGCGCACGTGAAATCTTATGTTGCAAGAAAAAAACAATACTTTCCGAATAGCAGATGTTGAGAGAATTACGGACGAAGCGACGATTGACAGCATCACAACAGGCGCTTGGGCCAAAAGACTGAGTAGTCGGCTGAGTGGAGGTTGAATGCTTACTGACTTGCTTCATAGCAATTAGCAACACTGCGGGAAGAGCAGTCTGGCGACATCGCAGTGAGTGTCTGTCTCTTTATGTCCAAAACGCTCTCTCTCTCACCTGCCACCGTACGCGCTCTACTCTGTAGCATAGTCGGTAATGCAGATTACGCGACAATAGCGCTCACCTTTCAGGTGGCCATTTCTGGAAATAAAAGGCGATTCACGACCCAAGTTTCGCTCCCTCTTAATACCCCCTGAAAACAAACCTACAGAATTTACTGCCAGTACATATAGGCCACATGCGAATTTACTAAACTAGCAGACCCGTGCGAGAATGGGTTGTGTCCGCCCCATGTGTACAGACTACTCGCCTGGCTCTAATGCTATGCGGGCTATATACGCAACAGTTCTGGCAAGGGCTATCATATTGTTTATTTGTTTAAAAGCACTTTATAAACAAATAAATATATTTCAGTTGACTTTTCAAGAAATGCAAGATTTTCCCTGTACTATTGAGACGATTTGGAAAATTTTGGTACAAACCACACTTTCTAACTCCCTCCGGTTTAGGAGTTTGAGTTTTGTGAAACATACACCTTAGCGTATTATTATTATTAATCTTGATTGGTCACATTTGACCACTTGAGTCGTTCCACAATCACTTCTTCTTTGAAGGTAGTACTGCTTGGTTCTTGCGCTCTTTCCAGTACTTTTTCATTCTTTCAGATCGGGATTTTCTCAACTCATCTGAAATCTCCATAGGCTTTCTAAGTGTCATTTCTGCAGAAAATTTGTGAGTTTTAAGAATGGTGTTAATTTTATTTTTCTCCTCGGCATCTGTTATCTCGAGTCCAACTGCTTTGAGATCTTGTTGGATTTCTTGGATCCATTTTCCTCCAGTTTTCTTTCCTAGATTTCTCATCACTAGTTGGCGCACAATTCTGTTTTCTGGAAGCCGTAAGATGTGAAAAAAATATGACATTCTTTTCTTCTTCATTGTGCTGGGGATTGGATCAATCTCACGATAGACAGTTTCATTTGGGAGAATCCTCCAGACCCCCTCAACCTGATATTTTTTATTTATGCACGTTCTAATGATTCTCTTTTTCGTTTTGAGGAGCTGATCAGTTCTTTGCTCATTTTTAATTTGGAACAGTGTTTCACAAGCTTAAGTGGCTTCTGGGAGAGTTACAGTTTTATAATGTTGGATCTTAGTAGCTATTGATAGGCATTTATTATTATATGTTGACCAGGTTACAGATTGTGCCTTTTTCATTTTATTTGTTCTTCTTCTTGTTTCGAATGGGCCTACTTTGGACCACGCTTGTTCAACTGTTGAGCTTTGATCTTTGCCCAGTGTTGTCGCATTTTCTGCCGGTGTAACTCCTTCCTTTCATCTGTCCAAGGGGTACCTTTCTTCCGGGTTTTTTCCTGAAATCCATGGACTTCCTTCAGGGCATGTCTCACAGATTGCCTGTCTTGAAGATCTGATATTCCCAGTTCATTAATGTCTTTCTCAGTTTCTGTCAGCCAAGTGGTACGAACCTTCTTGTTCTGCCAGAAAGTGAACAGCCTATTGGTCAGTCTTTTGGGAGGCAATCTTGCCACATGACCATAGAATGCTACTCTCCTTTTCCTAGCACAGTCAGAGAGCCTTTCTATATGTTCGTAGAGCTCGGAATTGTGCCGCCTACGGTATTCCTCATCTTCCTTTACCGGACCTAGGATCTTCCTGAGAATTCTCCTCTCTCTGACTTCCATTTTCTCCATCAGACCACTTCGGTTCAATGAGAGACACTCCATGGCATACAGGGCTTCTGGTCGTATGACTGAGGTGTAGTGCTTCAGTTTCAGGTTGCGTGACAGGCATTTCTTGTTGTAGATGTTCTTTGTCAGTCGATAAGCCAGTTCCAGCTTGTTGACTCTCATGGATAATGATGCTCTTTCTGATAAGTTGGGTTCAATCCATTCGCCGAGATACTTAAATTTCTCAATCCTCTTGATTTTTCCCTGTTCTAGTAGCATCTCTCTGTTAGCTTCTTTGATGTTGGTGAAGAATTCTGTTTTTTCCAGCGACACTTGAAGACCCACTTTGGCTGCCTGTCTTCTGAGGCAATTGACCTGCATTGTTGCTGTATCCAGAGAATCGGCAATAAGTGCCATGTCGTCAGCAAAGGCCAGGCAATCTACAACCAGTCCTTCCTTCCTACGCCCCAGGTATATCCCACTCTGGACACCCATATTGGTCAGTTCCTTGCGCCATTCTCTCACAACCTTTTCAAGGACACAGTTGAAAAGAAGTGGAGAAAGTCCATCCCCTTGTCTCACCCCTGTTTTTATCTCGAAGCTTGCTGAGACCTCGCCTCTAAATTTAACCTTGGAATGGGTATTGGTCAAGGTTTCTAGAATGAGTTTGCGGGTTTTGTTGTCTAACCCTAGTTCTTGGAGAATTCTATTAAGTGTTTCCCTATCAACAGAGTCGTAGGCCTTCCTAAAATCAACAAAGGTGACAACCACCTTGCGGTTTCTCAATTTGGAGTATGCAAGTACAGTTTTCAGGTTGAGGATCTGTTCAGCACAGGATCGGCCCTTCCTGAAGCCTCCCTGATATTCTCCGAGTTGACTGTCCAGTTGACTTTCTGCCCGTGTTAGTAATGCCTTGGAGAAAATCTTGTATGTTACCGGGACGAGAGAAATCCCACGGTAGTTGTTTAGGTCAGTAAAATCTCCTTTCTTGTGGAGGGGATGGATCAGAGCTGAGGTCCAGTCAGGTGGTAATTTCTCTGTTTCCCAGATGTTCTGTATGCCATGTTTTATTTGTTCTATTTATCCAAGTTACTTTTTCGTTTAAGTTATGTGTTATAATTTCTCCAAGATACTTAAATTGAGGAACTAGGTTAATTTTATGATCATTTATATAGACTTCATTTATATCTAAGGGTTTCATAGGCATGATCTCAGTTTTTTCGAAGGATATCTGTAATCCTATCCCTTGAGCAATTTCTTGGAGACTAGCGATCTGAGTACAAACCTCTTCCTTGTCTAGTGCTAAAAGAGTGTATTATACAATAAGATATCCCAACTTTAATTGGGCACCAGGATTGATCACATGGATCTTCCCGAATAAAAATATAATACTGTAACTGCTTTCCCGACATTGAGACTCCTTATCCCAGGTGTGGGGCATTATACATGTGTTCTGCTGAGGTACCAGGATCGTGACAACACGGGAATAAACACACAAGAATTTAAAAGAAACTGTGTATTGGCTGTACTCTAGATCTATACTATATATACGAAACAAGAAAACACACTTCAATATCAGGGTACATTACCTTGATTCGCTGAATTTAACACTTGTGGTCACTCAGACCTAGGCATGACAGCCTCCTATACATTTTTACAAATTGTACAGTGTGTACACAAATTCTACACACGTTTCAGATCATTTCACTTCAGATTCTTTCTCCTCGATGTAGATACGCAGTTCTCCCTCTCTCCATGACTTCATGATGAAATGTTTACGAGTGGTGATCGTCCTTTGGGCGTCATAAAAGCATTACCAACAGCCTATGGTATTTGGACCGAACCATGAAATACAACGTAGTTAATAATAGCCCCCAGAGCTCAGTGGTTTGCTAAAAGTCTCTGCTGTTCATGTTCAGATACCGCGACCTGTAACAATGACCCTGGGCGCAAGTAGACATGGACTCTGCTGTTTAAGCAAGAAGACAACTTCAGAACACTGAACACGCCAATTTAAACACAGGCGCACGAATATCCTTACACCAGAAACTGTCAAGAGGTACTCCAGAACTATGTTGAGCAAGCCTGCTCCAGGCGGATATTCGTGGCAACATACGAACACGTGATGATCGTAGTCCTAAAAATCGCTCAAAGACGAACCCGAACGTCACCTCAATACATTTCCACTTGCCGGATCATGCGAGTTCACGCTATTAATAGCCCAGGTATTTTCTGGCTTGACACAAACAAGTCGAATTACCACCTAACTCTTCCTGGTGTGCAACTTTCTGGCACACGAAACATCCTTCATCTGTATCTAATAGTACTGACAGCCATCAAAACTTTTAACATTTCTAGATGAAAATACTTAAATTAACCCCAAACCAAAATGAAATACTGCTTCTACTTCCCAAAATGTAATATATCGCAATAAACCCCGTATTCTATAATATCAAACATCCAAAAACCGATAATAGATCAACAGCGAGTTTAGTCGGCCCGAAACATCCGGAAATGAATCCGACCACATAATACACTCAGGCACAATAAATATCACCACACCAACCCCCAGTTTAACCCAATATAATAAGATATGACATAAAATACCCCAAACTAACTCCACAAGGTGAAAACCAGAGGGTTACAGTCGCCCCCACAATAATAAATCTCTAACTACAAGGTTCTAGATTTACTCCTTGTCCCTCACACAAGTCTTGTCATCTCGTGAGCAAGATCTCTAGGTGACCTATAGCTTGAGGTTAGCAATGTTATATGTACCTAGGACCTTGTCATCATTGGTAATTAATCTGTAGGCACATGCACCTAACCTGCGGTCTATAACAAATTGACCAGAATATGAAAACCTCATGAACACAACTCTGCTCTACCGACGGCAGATGCGCAGCTCACAACAACACCAGACTTCCTATCTTAATTTTTACCCCCACCCTTCCATGCAGTTTCAAAAGTATCTTATCTACAACTACACAATAATCCCTAATTAATTTCTTTGCGTACAGCTTCCCCAGTTGAAAACCCCAAAATCCTGCGAGAAACACAAAAGGAGAGTCCTTCCTGCATAACACTAACTGCCACGCCCCCCAAACATAACCTAATGTTACCATCCCACACGTCACCTCCACCAAAAGACTAACAGACTGACTGTTACTAGTTCCAAATATGCCATCATCAAGCATCTGATCAATATCCTCACCAACTGCTTGCATGTGAGAGTGAGCTATTGGGTACCTAGGACCGCTAAAGCTAGACCTATCTGCGATGTCAAAACTATACTCGTACACGCGAGAACACCCAGGTTCCTCCGAGAACATCTCCCTGAGTTCCCTCAGAATGTCAAGCAACTGACTTCTGACCCTCATCCAGCATGGTAACTTTAACAACCACTTCAAACACAAGAACACAGTGATCAACATCACTCAACTCACGATCATCTCATGACCAAATTTCACACACGAAAAACACTAGATACCATGCCGACACCTAACTCTTCCTCCTCAGAAACCTCCTTAATAACCTGAATGCATCCAGCGACAGTCACAGAATCTCTACCATCAACCTGATAACCTAACCTAACTCAATCCTGCTGCTCACCCCACCTAAACATCACTTGTGCCTTGCTGTAATCTAATTTACAGCTCTGGTCTCCTAACCTGTTAGATCCCAAAATGACTTTATACTCTAAATTAGGCACAACTAACAGCACATGATTCTTACTCCACCCATTGATCCTAATGGATACACAACTCTGAGTCCTAATCCTCTGCGACTTAATAAATAATAATGTTATTCATAATGTTGAATTTTGGGCTTATGCCGTGTTTATTATATTAAAATTCGACGCGTTTCGAAAGAAACCATGCCTTTCTTCATCAGGAATAATCTGGAATACGACAATGATTGCTAAGAGAAAGCAACAAAGAACATATAGAAGGTGCCCAAAGATGGATGCCATTATAGCCCCATGTTAGGGACAACGGAAAGCAGCAGTGAATTACTTTCTCAGGGTTCTGATAATAGGTAGCCAGGATTCACTGAGATTGTAGCCGGTGTCGCGGTTGAAATTATCAGGGTGTTTACGTATTTCAACCACCTCCCTGATGATTCTGGGACGATATTGCTTTATACGGGCAAGAACATTCACTCCTTGGAACATGACATCATGGCCAGGTGTTAATGCATGATCGGCAACAGCTGATTTATCAGGTTGAATGAGCCTGATACATCTATTATGTTCCTTAATGCGAGTGCATATTGTTCTCGAAGTCTGCCCGATGTAAACCTTGCCACAAGTACAGGGAACTCTGTAGATACCCGGTTGTTGCAATTTAGGCAAACTGTCCTTAGTTGGTCGCAGGAGTTGCCTAATCTTAACAGAAGTTCCAAATACAGTTCTGTTAAGATTAGGCAACTCCTGCGACAAACTAAGGACAGTTTGCCTAAATTGCAACAACCGGGTATCTACAGAGTTCCCTGTACTTGTGGCAAGGTTTACATCGGGCAGACTTCGAGAACAATATGCACTCGCATTAAGGAACATAATAGATGTATCAGGCTCATTCAACCTGATAAATCAGCTGTTGCCGATCATGCATTAACACCTGGCCATGATGTCATGTTCCAAGGAGTGGATGTTCTTGCCCGTATAAAGCAATATCGTCCCAGAATCATCAGGGAGGCGGTTGAAATACGTAAACACCCTGATAATTTCAACCGCGACACCGGCTACAATCTCAGTGAATCCTGGCTACCTATTATCAGAACCCTGAGAAAGTAATTCACTGCTGCTTTCCGTTGTCCCTAACATGGGGCTATAATGGCGTCCATCTTTGGGCACCTTCTATATGTTCTTTGTTGCTTTCTCTTAGCAATCATTGTCGTATTCCAGATTATTCCTGACGAAGAAAGGCATGGTTTCTTTCGAAATGAGTCGAATTTTAATATAATAAACACGGCATAAGTCCAAAATTCAACATTATGAATAGTAACACGGGCCGTGAAAGTCTAAATGACAATAATAATGTTATTGTTTTAACGTCCCTTTTAACTACCCTGGCTTTTAGAGACGCCGGGGTGCCGGAATTTTGCCCCAAAGGGGATCTTTAACGTGCCAGTAAATGTACTGACATGGCTCCCTCGCATTTGCTCACCCTCAAATGCCAGCTGACTGCGCCAGGTTTCGAACCTGCAACCTTGGGCTCATCAAGCGTGCGACTTAGTACCTAGACAGACTTATTTATCGTATCGCTTTTAGTGCCGGGAGTGTCCAAGGACATGTTCGGCTCGCCAGAGGATGTAGCTGTTGCGAGCGGACACCTATAGGGTGAGCTACGAGTTCCGTTCAATTTCAAGTAGTTCCAACTTTCCCCACCGGATGTCACTGATACCTAGTGGTGAACGTTGGAACTTTGATAGTGTATTCCAACGATATGTAACCAAGAGATTTAGCTTCACACAAGTTTAGTCTGTGGAAGGATCTTCTACATGCCATAAATCTATGACCTGGGACCGCCGGCTTTACTTCCCCTCCGAAGGATTTTAAAGCTCTTAAAAAATCTGACGACTTCGGCCGGATTTGAACCCCCTATCTTGGACACAGCAGTTCCGCAAGCTACCAACTACGTCACAATGTGCACATTTCAAATTTGTTCCAGGTATATCTCCTTCAATTTCACTTCATCGTAGAACTCTCTACTCACACTACCTGAATCTACAGTATTAA
Source organism: Meconema thalassinum (assembly GCA_946902985.2). Lineage (NCBI taxonomy): Eukaryota > Metazoa > Arthropoda > Insecta > Orthoptera > Tettigoniidae > Meconema > Meconema thalassinum. The sequence goes on along the minus strand of OX336388.2, from coordinate 1,620,298,396 downwards.
AGCCGCGACCTTCTGGCCCCAAATCTCTACCATAATAACTGAATGGACAAACACATGCTCGCTTCCCTCCACCTAATTCCTCGGCTAATAAGTCCTCCTTGTAATCTAAATTATATTTTACCTCCATAGCGTAAGCAGGAATGCTGTGCAAGGACTCTCCCCCTGGCCTATTTAGCGAGTCCCGTCGGAGTTTAAACCAACTGGTCTATTGCTCCTCTCAACTTGCCTTTCATTGCCACACCCCCATTTCCCTGTTCTACCTCACGTGGACTGTTCCCCGGTTGATTGTATTCCCTGTACCCCTGATTCTCATTCACATTTCTTCCTGTCCCATAATCCTCCTGCCTGGCGTCACTGTCTCCTCTACCTTGATTCCAGTTCCTCTCTCTCCCCTGATTATAATTTCCTTCCCTTTGATTGCCCCCATTGAAATTTCCTTCCCTCTGGTTACCCACATTTCCCCGACATTGCCTACCTGTCTTTCTCAAAGCATCGAACCTCCCAAGCAACTTTTCCATGTCCTTAATTGTCACTATGTTCTGCGTGCACACTGCAGTCCTAATATCAACTGAGAAGTGACATGCTAATTTCCTGACAAGATCCACTTCACTACCGCCTAGCTCTAAATTTTGACCTATAAGGACAGGGTTCAAGAAATACTCGGTCAAAGTGACACCTTCGTTTCCTTGAAATTTGACAAATAAAATCCTGTCTCTTTTCCTCCCCTTGATATTATCATCCCAGAACTTATCCATAAACTTTTCCCTGAAATCCTGCAAGCCACTGTACCCTTTCCTGAATACCTGGTACGAAGACCTAGCTTCCTCAACAAATGCAGCTGAAATCAGTTCCTCCACTCGATCCCACTCTAAATATCCTTCATCTAACCCCCTAGTAATCTTCTTCTCGACTACTTTCACAAATTCCACGGGATTGAACGTAATACCATTGAACTGGGCACCTCGTAATCTTGACTCCTATCTGCCTTTAACTTGTTCACTTCAGGTTCAATCATATGCTCAGTTTCGTCCTCCAACCTAGTCACTCTCTCTCTGACGTTACTAATATTCTCATCAACCTTCTTCCCTAATAAAGCAAACTCACCACTATTTGCTACTAGCTTCTGCTCGACTATAGCCTGCTTATCCCTAACCTCTTCTACCTTCCTACTACTCTCCTTCATAACAACCTCAAATTTCTCTTCCACGATGCCTACAATCTCCTCTCTCTGCTCTTCCAACTTCCTATCTTCCCTGGAAAATTTCTGGCTAGTCTCCTGTGCCTGGCAAGAAATTTTCCTTGCCAACTTCACCTGCTTGGCATCTAGCCTCTCTACCTCAGAGTCTAACCTCTGTTCCTGAGTAGTAATCTGACTGATGATGATCAGGTGCCATCAAGTTGGCATCAACTCCAAGCGACTGCATGGATGGACTGTCTCCATATGATTCAGTCTTCAGCCATATTCTTCAGATCCTTCACTGACATATTCATGTTGGATTTGATGGAGTCGATCTATCTCAATGCTGGCCGCCCTCGTCTCCGAGACCCTTCCACCTTTCTAAGCATAATTGTCTCTTCCAACGAATCAGAACGTCTCGTAATGTGTCCAAAATATGACAGCTGTAATCTCGTTATCAATGCTTCAAGAGACAGATCTGGTTTGATTTTTTGAAGTACCCATACATTTGTCTTCTTGGCTGTCCAAGGAATACGCAGTATCGTTCTCCAACACCAGAGCTCAAAAGCATCAATATACTTCCTATCTCGAGCAATCTGACTACTAGCTTAATTTCCAGATTAGTAATTTCTGCTCTGACTTCACTACCTGGCGAGTTACACGGCTGTCTAGGCTAGTCACCTGTTCTATCACCACTAACTACTCATCTGGCAGCTCATCCTCTCCCCCATTCCTTCAAAAGTGTTGCTACAAAACAGGAGCTTCTCCAACATGGCAATCATTGCAGCGTGACCACCCCCAGTCTCTGCCACAGAAGTATCGCCATCCTTTACTTCAGAACTGATACTACCTTCAGAGCTTGTGCTCTGTCGTCCTAAACCCACATTTAATTCATTTCCCCCCTGCCCTAATAAATTTTCCACTACTCTACTATTTTCCCCCATCCCTATACGAAATTGCCTGTCAGAACCTGCTGTTTGCCATCACCCTCCTTCAACAAAGCAGAATTGCATTTTGGCTCCGACGTAACAATCCCTAATTGAAATATCTAAAATTATGAACAATATGCCTACAGTTAAATTCCTGTGCCCTGGTACCCCCTGAAAACAAGCCTACAGAATAATACTACCTGTACATACAGGCCACAAGCGAATTTACCATTAATATCCCGACTTTAATTGGGCGCCAGGGTTATCATATGGATCTTCCCGGATAAAATAAAATAAAATTACTGTTTCCCCGACATTGAGACCCCTTATCTCAGGTGTGGGGCATCATACATGTGTTCTGCTGATGTACCAGAATCGTGAAAACACAGGAATAAACACACAAGAATTTTAAAGAAACTATGTACGGTAGTCACTGTACACTAGATATATACAATATATACAAAACAAGAAAATCACTTCAATACACTTCAATATCGGGGTATAGTAGCTCGACTCACTGAATTTAACACTTGTGGTCACTCAGACCTAGGCATGACAACCACCTGTACATTTTTACAAATCGTACAGTTCGTACACAAATTCTACACACGTTTCAAACTGTTTCACTTCAGATTCTTTCACCTCAATGTTGATATGCAGTTCACCCTCTCTCCATGACTTCATGATGAAATGTGTGATTGGTGATCATCTTTTGGGCGTGATAAAAGCATTACCAACAGCCTATGGTATTTGAACCGAACTAAGAAATACAACGTAGCTACCAATAGCCCCAAGAGCTCAGTGGTTTGCTAAAAGTCTCTGCTGTTAATGTTACGATACCATGACCTGTAACAACGACTCTGGGTGCAAGATGACTCGGTGGTGAAATGTTTATGTTATGATCATCCTTCTGGCATGATAAAAGTTTTACCAACAGCCTATGGTGTTTGGACCGAACCATGAAATACAACGTAGCTACCTATAGCCCCAACAGTTCAGTGGTTTGCTAAGAGTCTCCGCTGTTCGTGTTACGATACCATGACCAGTAACGACGACACTGGGTGCAAGTAGACATGGACTCTGCTGTGTAAGCAAGAAGACTACTTCAGAACACTGAACATGCCATTTTAAACACAGGCGCACGAATATCCTTACACCAAAAGCTGTCAAAAGGCATCCCAGACCTATGATGTTAAGCCTGCTCCAGGCGGATATTCATGGCAACATCTGAACATCTGACGATCGCAGTCCTCACCATCGCTCACGGACGGACCCGAACGGCTCCGAGAGTTTCCTCAGTACATTTCCACTCGCCGGTTCATGAGAGTTCACGCAATTAATAGCCCTGGTATTTCCTGGCTTGACACAAACAAGTCAAATTACCACTTAACGTTACCTGGTGTGCAACTTCCTAACACATCAAATATCATTCATCTGTACCTAATAGTACTGCCAGCCATCAAAACTTTTAACATTTCTAGATGAAAATACTTAAATTAACCCCAAACCAAAATGAAATACTGCTTCTACTTCAGGTGATAAGATAGTCGTTTATCCCTGTTCCCAAAACGTAATAAATCACAATAAACCCCGTATACTATAATATCAAACATCCAAAACCCGATAATAGATAAACAGAGAGTTTAGTCGGCCCGGAATATCCGAAAAGATATCCGTCCACAAAATACACTCGGGCACAATAAATATCACCACACCAACCCCCAGTTTAACCCTATATAATAAGATATGACATAAAATACCCCAAAACTATCCTCACAAGGCGACAACCCGAGGGTAGGCTTATGTAACTAAATAAATTCGCCACCTAATTAAAAATGGATTTACTTATTCATAAACCATCGCAGGAGTGTACACAACTCACCAGAGTTTCAACACAATCAGATGAATGGTATATGAACGCATTCAGGATTTTGTTGAAACTATACGTGCGCCACCACTCATTTGTTGCATCTAGTTGTGCGCTACCTATCGTAAAATAAATTTACTAAGTTTACTCCCTTCGCGGGAGTGGGAACAACAATCCACCAAAATTTCATTGCAATGTAATGAATGGTATATGAACGCATGTTGGACTTTGTTGAAACGAATCGCGCGCCAACACTCATTTGTTGAAACTACTCGTGCGCTATATATTGTAAATTGGATTCACATTGCCTATAACCATCCCAGGAGTGTGCACAACAACTCACCAAAATTTGATCGCAATCGGATGAATGGTGTATGAACGCATAAAAGACGAACAAACAAATTCAGTATTTGTGCCAAACGGAAATGAAGGGAATGGAGAGGGCTGTCTGAAATTTCAATTAGATAGTGTTAAAACTCAGCAATTTTCCTATGCTTGTCCGGGAGGGGACACCAAGAGCCTGCTGATGAGCCAGCTTGGTGCCCTAGGCGAAACCCCACACAAGACACGGCACAAACCTAGTCAAATTGCCGAGTTTTAATTCACTGGCCGTGAAAGCCAATATACCATCTGTTAGATAGTGTTACTCGTCTTGTTCCAAATGGTAAGTATCTACTCGAGCACTACCAGCCATGAGATGAGAGACTTTGTTGAAACGATTTACGCGCCAACACTCATTTGTTCACGCTACTCGCGCTCAATCTATTTTAAATGGGATTTACTATGCATATAACCATCCCGGGAGTGGGCATAATAACCTACCAAAGTTTCATCGCAATCCGATGGATGGTATATGAACGCATGCGGTACTTTGTTGAAACAAATCTCGCACCAACACTTATTTGTTAAAACTACTCGCACGCTATATCTTGTAAATTGGATTTACTATGCCTATAACCATCCCGGGAGTGTGCACAACAACTCACCAAAATTTCATCGCAATCGGATGAATGCTGTATGAACGCATAAAAGACGAACAACAAACAAACATTCATTTTTATATTGGGTATACATAATATATATCAAACAGTACTTATTTTTGGGACTGTTGCAAATTTTTGATAATTGTGGAGAGTAAAAAACAAAAATTAAAAATTGTATTCTTCTGTTAGTTGAGACAGTTTCATTCATTTTGGCAGTTCTTGTCAAGAGACACTCAAGATCACAACACTTGAGGGCTCCAAATACCCTGCTGCCCATCTTTTATATGGATATAATAGTAAAGGTTAGTAAGCATGTGTTGCCATTGTATTACAGTATTTGTTTAGTATTATCTTGTTGTAACTGAAATTTCAAGGAAATAAGCACCAAAATTATTATAATAAGCCCCAAAATTGGGCTAAAAACAAATACCCGAAAATCACACCTGCAACTGTTATAACCATCAAATTACTCTTTCGCTTCCTTTTTGCAAGCATTTGGACATGAGTAATGGCAACAGTCAACTTACAACAAATAACAGTCCCTTAGTTGCACCAACAATGCAAACAGAGCTCAGCACCCTTGTGCAGTATCTTGTATTTGGGACTTCAACAATCCATATCCATGTGCCAAAACTTATTCTCTAGAACTGTACAATTTCATTCACTACCAGCACCCTATTGTCGATGCATTATCTTATTTGTCAATGAATGTGTGAAATCACGGTCAATTATAACAACAATATGCTTCAAATGAACCCTAGTGTTGAATGGATATGTCTAGTCGCAAGAAGCACTAAAAATAAAATGAAGAATAGAGATAAAATACAAATAGCATGAGCACAAAATGACACAGTGGTTATGATTATTAAAGGATACACACATAACCGACAGCAAAAAAGAGATGAGCTACGAGACCCAGATGTTCTCTCTTACGGTCTCGAGGTTCAGTGGCTGTCCAGAAGAGTGCATCAATAGTATCTTGGCCAAATGCTGAAAATAATCTGTCTCCAACCTGTGAATTAAAGCAGCATCAGATACAATCTACACAAGATACATTAATTAAAACTATGATTAATTATCCATGATCACCACCATCTTGAACAGTTTCCAGCCACTGGCCGGGTCTGTTTGGAACATAAGCCTCTCCATCGTCTTCTGTCTTCCCACCATCTCTCAATCACCACCTTGGTCCAGTCATCTCCTTTCTTTCGCATGCAGTCCTCCACACCCTTCAGCCACTTATCTCTTGGCCCTTTTCCCTCTATTTTCATCTCGTATATCGTAAAAAATAAGAGGCGGAAGGATCCTACGGATTATGTTAGAATGGTGAACAAAAATGGACAAGAGATAGAAAATAGGGAAGAACTGAAGAAAATGTGGAAAGAATATTTTGAAGAACTTCTGAACCCAAATGGAAAGCACGGCGAGGAGGAAGAAATCGGGGAAGAGGAAGATGGACTGCAAACAGAAAAGTACTTAACATGGAAAGAAGTGGAAGATGCAGTGAGGATTATGAAAGGAGGGATGGCACTGGGTGGGGATGAGTTGAGTGTGGAGATGGTGAGAGCAGCCGGAAAGTTGGGGATACAATGGTTGTACCGAGTGATGAAGACAGCATGGATGGAAAGGAAGATCCCAGAGGTCTGGAAAAAGGGAATAATTGTCCTGATCTAGCTTGCCACGGTGGGTGAGTGGATAGCGTGTCGGTCTACTAACCCCAAGATTGCAGGTTCGCCCCTGACCGTGGTAAGTGATTTTTGAAAGGCGGCAAAAATACGATACGCATGTCATACGATGTTGGCATGTCAAAGAACCCATTTGAATTCAGTAGGCCGAGTTCATAATGGCAAAATTAATCTCGGGAGTTTCCGCCAGCACAAGGTTCCTCATTTCTCTACTAGAAAGCGCTATTGTGTTCAAGGAGATTAGATATCTAACATCTAACCTCCTTGACTTTCATAGTCAAGGAACTACGAAATTCGACATGCAAGCTACCCTCTGGGTGTCAAATAGCAAAGCTTGCACCAGGCACCCGAGGCCATACGATATTATTATTGTCCTGATCTTCAAGAAAGGTGGTAGAACAGATTGCAAAAACTATCGGCGAATAACACTGATGAGTCACTGTTCAAAGATGTTTGAGAAAGTTTTGGAAAAGAGAATTGGGACAAGGATAGAAGGAGGGATGAGGGAAGAACAACATGGCTTCAGAGCAGGAAGGTCCACAATGAATTTGATTTTTGCTGTAAGGCAGTTACAAGAACAGCACTATGAGTATGGAACAGATCTACTGATGGCCTTCCTGGACATTGAGAAAGCATATGACTCCGTATGCAGAAACTAAGTATGGAAGTCCCTGGAGGACAGAGGAGTAGAAAAATGGACTATACGGAGGGTAAAGGAGATGTACAAGGGAAGCGTGAGCTGTGTGAAAGTGGGAGGAGAGAGATCGGACTGGTTGGAACAGAGAAACGGCCTGAAACAAGGAAGTGCACTGTCGCCGTCACTTTTCATTGTGGTGATGGATGACATAATGACCCGAATGGCACAAGTAATTGGGGAAGGAAAGATGAAAGCAATGGTGTTTGCAGATGATTCGGGGAAACAAGGAGGAAGTACAGGAGCAGTTGGACGTGTGGGAAGGAATAATATAAGGATATGGGATTAAATTTAGCATAAATAAGAGTGAGATGGTGATCACAACAAGGAAGAAGGAAAGAACCACAACGGGAATAACAATTGGTGGGGAACAGCTGAAGGAAGTGGAGAGTTTCAAGTATTTGGGAAGCCTGATACAAGATAATGGAAGAAACGATAGAGAAATAAATGAGCGGGGGAGACAAGCAGAAGCATTCCGGAGGAGTGTGAGAAGCATGATATGGAGCAAGGATGTCCCTCAGAACAGCAAAAAGGTCATATATCGGACGTACTATGTCCCTATCCTGACGTATGCCTCGGAGACCTGGCTTATGAAAGAATGAAAGAAGAGCAAAATACAGGCCAATGAGATGAGGTTCTTGTGAAGCAGTATTGGAGCTACAAAGATGGACAGAATAAGAAATGAGAGGACCAGAGAATTAATGAAGGAGGAACCATTACAGGATGGTATAGAGAAATCTAGACTTAGATGGTATGGACATGTAAAACGAATGGAGGAGAAGAGGATACCCAGGAGGATACGCGAGACGAAGTGGAAAGGAAAGAGACCGAGAGACAGATGGCTGAAGGGGATGGAAGAAAGTGTGAAGGAGAGATGATAAGACTGGACAAGGGTGGAGGCTGAGAGATAGTGCACTTTTTGACTTTTAAAGTCGGACATTTTTCCGTATTGACAGAATGTAATAATAAACAAAGTTTATATGGTTCCGCCTAGTCAATACATTGTTTTATTAGAGATTTTATCGTGACATAATCACTTGTCTTTGCGTATGTTGGGACATGTTTCGGTGTCTAGTGACATTGACACCATCATCAGCCTATGGTTATTGGCAACACTCAATGACATTAAAATAATAATTAAAACAACACACACATGACTAAAATAACACTTTAAAAAGTTTTTAAAACACTGTCATATTGAAAGTTCAATAAAAAGTCTTAAAAAAGGCTTGCTGCACTGTTTTGGTTTCCAATGTCCTGCTTCCGATAAAAACCTCCAATATCCAGCAAGAGGTGACCAAACATAAGGTGTAGCTGTGGCAGCGAGAAATCGGGCCGTGCTGAGGCATACGGAGACTGTGCAGTACTGATATGGAATAGCTTGGGGAAGACAGAAGACGTTGGAGAGGCTTGTGTTCCAAAGAGACCCTGCCAGTGGCTGGAAACTGTGCATGATGATGATACCTTCCTGGGTATCCTCCTCCCATCCATTCGCTTAACATGCCCATACCATTGAAGCCTTGATTCCTCTATCCTATTCTGTAATGCTCCCTCCTTGACTAATTCTCTGATCTTCTCATTTCTTAACCTGTCCACCTTTGTCACTCCAATTTCATCTCACTAGCCTGTATTCTGCTTCGCTCCCTTCCTTTCATAACCCAGGTCTCTGAGGCATACTTCAGGATTGGAACGCAGTACGTCTTATATATAACCTTTTGGCTGTTTTGAGGGACATCCTTACTCCATACCAGGCTCCTAAACTTTTCCTGAATAATTCTGCTTGCCTCCCCTGCTCATTTATTTCTCTGTAGTTTCTTCCATTTACTTGCATCATGCTTCCCAGATACTTGAAACTCTCTACTTTCCTTAATTCTTCCCCACTAATTGTTATTCCCGTTGTGACTCCTTTTTCCTGGTTGTGATCATCCACTCGCTTTTGCTTATGCCAAACTTCATCCCATATCCATGCACCATTTCTTCCCATACATCCAACTGCTCCTGTACTTCGTCCTCCTTTTTCCCCCGGATCATCAAATGATCTGCAAACGCCATTACTTTCATCCTTCTTTCGCCAATCACTTCCGCCACTCTGGTCATTATATCGTCCAACACTACAAAGAAGAGTAGCGGTGAAAGTGCACTCCTTGCCTCAAGCCATTCTTCTGTGCCAGCCAATCTGATCTCTCTCCTCCTACTTTCACACAGCTTATACTTCCATTGTACATTTCCCTCATCCTCCATATAGTCTGTGTTCCTATTCCTCTCTTCTCCAAAGCCTTCCATACCTTACTTCTACGTACACTATCATATGCTTTTTCAATGTCCAGAAAGGCCATCAGTAGATCTATTCCATATTCATAATGTTTTTCTTGCAACTGTCTTACAGCAAAAATTAGATCTACTGTGGACCTTCCTGCTCTGAAGCCATGTTGTTCTTCTCTCATCCTTCCTTCTATTTTTGCTTGAATTCTCTTTCCCAAAACTTTCTCAAAGATCTTTGCACAATGGCTCATCAATGTAATCCCCCGATAATTCTTGCTCTCCTTTCTGCTACCTTTCTTGAAGATTAGGACAATTATTCCCTTCTTCAAGACCTCAGGACTCCCCCTCTCTTTCCTTACAGCCCTCATTACTCGATATAGCCCTGCATCCCCACCTCTCCTGCCGCTCTCAGCATCTCTACACATGTCTCGTCCAGATCTGGTGCCTTCCCTCCTTTCATCTTCCTCACTGCGTCCTCCACTTCCCTCCATGGTAAGTCCTTTTCTGTTCCTGGTGACTTCCCTCCATGTTAAGATCCTCTTCTGTTCCCAGTTCCTTTATTTCTTCATCAGGGTCACCATTCGGGTTCAAGAGTTCTTCTAAGTACTCCCTCCATATGATCTTGAGTTCATCCTTATTCCCTACTTCTCGACCACTTTTGTTCACCATTCGAACGTAGTCCGTCATATCATTCCTCCTCTTACTTTTAACCATCCCATATAGGACCTTTTTGGTACCTTCACTATCCTCCTCCACTCTTCCATCCACTTTCTTCTCTCCTCAGCCACCACTCTCTTCACTTCCTTCTTTCGTATTTGGTACTCCTTTCTTGTCTCTATTGTCCTATTTTGGAACCACACCCTGAAGGCTTTCTTCTTCTTCTGCACTATATCTTTTGTTTCCTGATTCCACCATGGAGTTTCTTTCCATCTCTTTTTGTTGCCTGTCCTTCCACATACTGCCCTTACTAGTGTCCTCTCGAATCTACCCCATTCCTCTTCTACTGTCTTCAGTCCATCATTTGGGATGCTTTCTTTCACTATTCTGAGGTATTCTACCCTGCTTTCTTCACCTCTCAACTTCCATACTCTTATCCGTCTATCCTGATTTTTTGCCCCTTTCTTATCCTTGGTCCCTCTCAGGTTCATTATCAACAGCCGGTGGTCACTATCCAAGGCCTCTGATGGAATTACCTTGATGTCTATGATGTTTGTATTCATATCACTATCGTACAGGATATAGTCAACTACCGACTTTCTAGTCAGGTCATTGCTATACCAGGTAATCTTGTGGCTCTCTCTTTTCTTGAACCAGGAGTTTCCCACCAACAAGCCATTCTTTTTACAAAAATCCAACAATCTTTCACCTTCCTCATTAATTATCCATACTAATATAAAAATGACACGAGGAAAAATAGAAGGAAAAGGGATTGTTAAAATTGGAAATGTAGATTTGGAAGTAGTAGAGCACTTCAAATATTTACGAAGTGAATTGATTGAAAATGCAAGATTGGATATGGAGAAACACACTGTGGTAGTGTTTTCTATCATGAGGTTCGGAGTTTAGTTTGGGATCAAGACATACCACTGAAGGCTAAAAGTGATGTACAAGACCTATTACTTACCAATAATGACGTATGGAGCAGAAACTTGGCCGATGTCGAGGAGAGATAAAAGTAGAATACAGGCAGCTGAAATGAAATTTTTGAGGAGTATGGTACAGAAGACTAGGAGAGATAGAGTGAGAAATGAAGACATTCAAAAGGAAGTGAATGTACAGAAGCTGAACGATAAGCTGGAGCAGAACAGATTGAGACGGTATGGACATGTGAAAAGGATAAATGACGAAAGACTGCCGAAACAAGTGATAGAGAGATGGATGACTGGAAAGAGAGGAAGATCTAGAGTACGGTGGATAGATTTGGTGAAGGACAGTGTGAGAGAACGCAACCTGGAGAGGAGTTCAATGGTTGAGGAAGGATGGTGGACAGACAGATTAAAGTGGAGGAGTGTCATATTTGCTCCGACCCGGCCCAAGCTGGAAACTGAAATTGATGATGAATATTAAAGAAATCTAGTGATGTCTGTTGTTCTTTCATGTAGAAACTACTCAAATGAATAAAGCTGAAATTTTTCACAGACATAGTTTATATACCTGGGAAGAACATAGGACTATTGCCATTTCACAGTATAATATATTCTGATTTCAGCCCTTTGACATTCAGAAGATGGTATGGACATGTAAAACGAATGGAGGAGAAGAGGATACCCAGGAGAGTACATGAGACGAAGTGGGAAGGAAAGAGACCGAGGGGAAGACCGAGAGACAGGTGGCTGAAGGGGGTGGAAGAAAGCGTGAAGAAGAGAGGAGAAGACTGGACAAGGATGGAGGCTGAGAGATGGTGGGAAGACAGAAGACGTTGGAGAGGCTTGTGTTCCAAACAGACCCGGCCAGTGGCTGGAAACTGTGCAAGATGATGATGATGATGACATTCAGAAGGAGAGGTCGCCATGTAGTTTACTAGAAAAGTGTTCAAATTTGGTGGGTTTCCTCTTCATAAAAAAATATTTTACCCCTGTTTGAGTATCTTTGCCAATGGGCCTTAGTGTGCTCAAAATTGAACGATTAAAATCAATCCTCAAACTTTTGTAGTCTTATTCCCGCAAACGTTACCGGCTTGTCTCCGTGGCGTTGTTGCTAGCGTGTTGGAATTGGGAATGGAAGCTACCGTGATCGAAACCTATCTTAATCTTTTAAAATTATTTTCTTTTCCTTTCTTTCTTTGACATTCTTTCTTTTATTTTATGCTTGTGGTACAATATTTAAGTTGGCAGATTACATCAAGTACTTTATTATTTGTTGTTGCTTTCTCTATTTACAATATTAATAAATTAATATTTTCGTTATTGTTTACATTATCTACAATATTTGTCACTTTTTCACTGTTCGTCTGACAATGATTCGCTTGAACTTGACCCATTTTTTACACTTATTTGGGTGGTATTTTTCATAAAAACGTTAGAAGCAAAGCATTTCACGACAACGAGCATATTTAATAAATGCAGGTGAAGAGCAAGAATAGCACCTTGACCCCATTACTTCACGCAGAAAACAGATGATGTTCACATTTCCGAACACTGTTCTTTCGTTGTTAACTTTGCTGCAAAGAAAGCATATTTTATCATGTCTACGAAAGCATTAGATGTAAGTTGGTGATGAATCAGTGAATGGATTTTGATAGCATCTTCCCTCGTACACAGATCTTTGTCCCCGTGTACAGCGTGGACTGAGTTTTGTAGTTTCTTAATGAGACCTTTGACATGCAAACGCAAAACAGAGTATGCTTACGCCTTTATTTCATATGATAAGCAAAGTATTCAATAGACGCATTTATTTTTTGTTACTTGTCGTAAAAAGTAGATATCGCATGGTTGGCAGAACGGGGTGCAATGTGGTGGGATGATTTCTCCATAGCTCCAAAACCAAAAAGACCACAGCAAATACATTATAGAAACCCCAAAAGACAATAAAGGACGTATCAGTAAAAGAAAAAAATGTGCTGACCAAGGTCTGACTCGAACTCGAAACCTTCAATTCCCCACGCCAACGCGCTAGCGACAACGCCACGGAGACGATCTGGGAACGTGTTTGGGAATAGGACTACAAAAGTTTGAGGATTGATTTTAAACGTTCAATTTTGAACACACTAAGGCCCATTGGCAAAAACGCTTGAACTTTTTTCTCAGGGCTCTGTTCGCAGGCCGTTCACTTTTGCTGCAGGCTTTTCAGCCTCATAACTCTGTATAACCTTTGTTTATTTTGAGGCCATCTTTTGCCTTATGATTTGTTATAATACTTACTTATACTTACTGGTCGGCGCTACAGTCCTTGAAGAACCTTGGCCTCCTTTATCACCTGCCTCCATTCATCTCTATCTTCCACCTTCCTTCTCCAGTTCCTGATTCCCAGACTCCTAAGGTCGTCTTCCACATCATCTATCCACCGTCTCCTGGGTCTTCCTCTTCTCCTCCTTCCATCCGGTCTTTGCGTAAACACCTTTTTGACACTCCGTGATTCTGGCATTCTCTGAATGTGTCCTGCCCATCTTATCCTCCCCTGCTTAATTTTGACCACAATATCTGCCTGTCCGAAGAGTTCCTGTAGTTCCACATTTGTCCTTATTCTCCAACCTTCCTCCTCTCTCACTGCCCCATATATTTTCCTCAAGATCTTCCTTTCCCATCTTCGCAGCCAGTCTTCTTCTCTTCTATTGAGAACCCAACCTTCCGATCCATACATAACCACAGGTCTTAGTATTGTAATCATCATCATCATCATCTTGAGCAGTTTCCAACCGCTGGTCGGGTCTGCTTGGAACATAAGCCTCTCCATCGTTTCCTGTCCATCCACCATCTCTCGTCATTTACTGTGTCCCAGCACACTCCTCTTTCCTCCACACTCTTCTTAACTCCGTTTGTCCATCTGTCCCTTGGTCTTCCCCTTGGCCTCCTTCCCGTCATTTCCATTCCAAACATCATCTTCGGTATCCTCTCCTCTTCCATCCTCCTCACATGTCCATACCATTGTATAGTGTTTTAGTATTATTAAAAAAATACAAATAATAGTATTTTAGTATTGTAATGTAAATTTTTATTTTAGTATTCCTACTAACATTTCTCGATTTAAAACATGCTTTGCAGAGCGTAATAGCATCTATTTCCACTTTTAATTCTTTCTTGTATTTCCACTGATGATCTGTTATCCTCAGTTATTATTGAGCCCAAATATTTGAATTCTTCTACTCTTTGATATTCTTTCCCATTTAATTTAATACACATATCTCTTCTTGCCTCTCTGGAGTTTCCATCTTCATATACTTGGTTTTACTTGTATTCACTTCTAAACCTAACTTTCGTGCCTTTTCTTCCAACTGGACATAGCTCTCTTCTAATGCTTTAATGTTCCTTGCAATTAATGCTACATCATCCGCATATGCTACCACCTGCACTTGTCTGTTAAATATGGTCCCTCCTGGATTGATTGGCAGTTGTTGAATTATTTTTTCTAGAGCTACATTAAAGAGTAATGTAGAAATTACATCTCCTTGTCGCAAACCCCTTTCTACAATGAATTCTTCGTACATCTCTTGTTCTAATCTAACCTTACAGATTGTGGTTTCCATAGTCATTTCTGTCAGCTTGACCAATTTTATCGGGATCTTAAACTCTTTCATAATTTTAAAAATCTCCTTTCTATCCAAACTGTCATATGCCTGCTTAAAATCTATATACAGCTGATCCAGCTGCTTATCATGTTCATAAAACTTCTCCAGTATCTGCCTCACTACAAATATCTGGTCCATTGTAGAGCGATTCCTTCAAAATCCAGCTTGATAGTCCCCCAATATTTTCTCTACACAACGCTCCAGTCGAGAGGCTAAAATCTTACTGAACACCTTATATGTTACGTCCAACAGAGTAATCCCACGATAATTGCCGCATGCTGATTTATCCCCTTTCTTATACAAAGGGCATATTATTCCTCCAGTCCAATCCTTGGGCATTTCTTCTTTCGTCCAAACTTCCTTTATTAGTTCATGTATTGCTTTTACCACCACCTCTCTACCGAATTTTAGCAACTCCGCTTCTGTTCCGTCTTCTCCAGCGGCTTTATTGTTCTTTAATTCCTTGATTGTATCTCTAACTTCCTCTAAATATGGTGTTTCAACTTCTTCTTGCTCATCAATCCCTACATGTTCCGCTTCTTCCCCATTCGCGGTTTCCTCTTCACCCCGTCCATTGAGTAGCTCTGTGAAATATTCCTGCCTTCTCTCTAGCATCTTGTTCTTATCTCCTATAAAATTTCCTTCTTTGTCCTTATAAAAGACCGCTCTTGGTTGAAACCCTTTCTTCAAATCTCTTGCTCTTTCATAAAATCTCCGAATCTCCCCCACTCTCCCTCATTTTATCTAATTGTTCTATTCTTTCTCGATCATACTGCCTTTTCTTAACCCTACTTAACTTGCTTGCCCTTTTCCTTTTCTCTCTATATTCCTCCACTGTCCGTCTTGTTCTCCGTTGCAACATTCTTTGCCTTGCTTCGTTTCTGTCATGGATTGCCTCCGAGCATTCTTCATCGAACCATTGTATATTTCTCTTGAATTCGGCTCTCCCCAGCGTTTCCTCTGCAACTTCACTGATGGTGTTTCTCAGTAACTCCCATTTAGTTTCCACATTACCTTCTTCCCAGAGGTTCTTATTGTTTTCCATGTTTTCTCCCACTTTCAATCTATACTCCTCTTGTAATTCCTTGTTGCTTTGAAGTCTTCCAATATTATACTTCATCTTCCTTTCACTTTTTTGTTTCCTCGCTGAATCTATTTTTTTGTCTATACTTGATTCTTTCCAAGTAATGATCTGTGTCCCCATCTGCTCCTCTACAACTACTTACTTCCATTACATCCGATGCATGTCATTTGTCAATAATCACATGATCTATTTGATTCCTTGTAACTCCGTCCGGAGACACCAGGCCTCTTTCTTGATATCTTTCCTTGGGTGCCAAGTACTTTTCACCACCATTTCTTTCCCAATGGCAAAGTCTATCAACCGCAATCCATTGTCATTACTACCTTCGTGTAAACTTCCCTTCTCTATTATATCTCTGAACATCTCTTCCTTCCCGACTTTGGCATTTAGGTCCCTAAGGATTATTTTCACATCATGCCTTTGTACTTTGTTGACCTCCTCCTCCAACTTAGTGTAGAAGCTATCCTTCTCTTCTTCTTCCACCTCTTCTGTGGGGGCATAGACACAGAACATGGTGTTGTTAAAAAACTTTGCTCGTAGTCGCACTGAGCACATCCTTTCATTTATAGTATTGAAGTTTATTACACTTGACTTAACAGACTTTTGTATAAGAAAGCCTTTACCACCATAACCGGTGTTTCCTCCACTGTACATCAGTATATGTTCCCCTGACGCTATCATTCCTTGGCCTTTCCATCGTATTTCTTGTAGTGTAGCTATTTCCACTCTGTATTTTCCCATTTCTTCTCTAATCTCTCTCAATTTCCCAGGTCTCCTTAGGGTTTTCACATTCCATGTCGCTAACATAATATCCGCTTTCCTTCTCATTAACCGTTTCCTTTGCCGGTTCGTCATCGGGTGATCAGCATTCCGAGGCACTTGTAAGGTATCTGTAACATTGAGATTTTTTACAGTGTAGGGTTGTTAACCCTACGCCCAACCCCCAACCTGAAGGACCAGGGTATCCCTCTTAGTCTGGCCCATCACCTTTGACCTGTCCGGCATGGGTGGCCCTACCAGGAGCTTACGCTCCCGCCGGCATAGCTCGCAGGATCATTTGAACTCTCAAGCCCCCATATCACGTCAAGATGAGGATACCATCGTGAGGGATTTGTTATAATGAATAACATATATATTTCCTTGTTGTTGAAAGGCACCTTTCTGCCATTTACTAGAGTTTTCTATCAATGCTAAAAATTACGACGCCATGTCATACGATGTTGGCATGTCAAAGAACCCATTTGATGATGTATTTTGTAGCAGGCAACTTGTGTTCTTCTGGAAATGTCTTGAGGCAAAGATAAGTGGTATATTTTTTTAAAGTATCATCCAGACATGAATTTAAGAAGAAGAAATGTGTTACCAAATACATATTCCCCAATTTCAGTGTTAGCATACCCCGAGATCGTTCAGTATAAAAGCTAGATTGGAGATTGTTATTGTTCTAGGTTATATTGTCTTGTTTGTTCATGTTCCTCCACTTTTATATTCACGTACTATGATGAAGGATCACGTTGGTTTGTTTAATAGGGTTAACCTTGAAGGGATTCTCGTTGTTATTTCTTATTGTCTTTTGCTAATCTATATTATTTATCCTGTGTATTTCATCGCGGTTTAGCTGAATAATTAAATTGCTAGGGGGATGCGACGTAACTTTGGGCGTTACCTTGAAGTGATGATGTATGATGATGAAGATGATGATTATTTATTATTAGTGTTAAGTTGTTAATTTTTGTGATGGGCAATTGAGTTAGGGCATCGATATCCTCCTGGTTATTCCTTTATAAGCTTTAGTTATTATTTGCGGGTGAGAAAATGTTATTTATTATTGGGGTTCTGAACTGGATATGGGTTCTTGTAATTGTTTCCTTGCTTTGTTTTATCCAGTCAGAAACAACATGTGATCTCACTAGTTATCAAATGAGGTACATCGGTTATTCTTTCGGGTAGTGATGTGTGTATTTGTTGCATATAACCAGGACTGTGATTGATGCTCATTCTACTTTCAGTAAGATAACCGAATTTCAAACCTTCGTTCGAAAAGAAGATTTATTCAGAAAGTATATGAAGTCTGTTGTTGTTTAGTTTGGGGGTTATTTGTTGTTTTTCTTTCTGGTCGTGTTTTATTTTGAGTTGTACCTTCCTTAAGGGTTGTGTATGTCTGACTAGTCATTCTTATTATGTTGGTTCGTTGTGATGCAGCTGTATGTAGTCGGATGATTTGATGTATCGTTGCGATTTTTACTGAGGTGGTCATGTTTCAGTGAGACATACTGTGGTTTATTTTAAAGGGGGGTTTGTTCAAGGGTTGTACGACATCATAAACTATTTAGAATATTTCTTCTGATTACTTTCGGTAATCAGCCTGTGGTGGGACGAATGTATTATTTCATTATTATTTTAATTAGCTTTTCCCCTTGGTATAATTCTACTCTATTTCGGTACGATCTCCAATCTAGCAAGTGTTAGGCTTCTCTACATCAAGTTTTCTTCTCTTTGATAGTTCTTTGATTGTGGGTGTTTTTATATTTTAATGTTTTACCTTTGCTAACATGTATACCTTTTTTTACAGCCCCATCATCCCTCATTCTACCATTTCATGCACCCCTCGTTTCCCTTTTGTTATGCCTGTTTCTTGTTTATTAAATTTATAACAACCTTTACTCGAAACGTGTAGTCATTTCCTAGTCGGTTCTCCATCTAGTTCGAGATGCAAAAGATACACAACATAGGTTATACGATCCATGGGCCGGTCCACATTCCGCGCATGCAGGGAACCTTTTCGGTTCCCCTGTCTCGCCATCGACTGTATGCGTGGTTTGGTGGTTTCCACGTTTTGTCAGTTTTGTTTTTATAACCAAACGGTGCTTGCTTTCTGAATGTACAATGTAGATCATCTTGGGGATAATATCAAAAACCCAGTACAAAGGACATAATGTAAACACATCAAACATACAGTAGCATTAAAAGGGTTAACAAACTACAAATCAAGAAATCAAGTGGTACTAACTTAAGAGTTTTATCACTGTACTGCTATTCTTACCTCCAACATATTGAAGAAAATATAAAGCTTGATGACAGACTGACTCTTGATAAGATGATACATCATTGATGTGTCAATATAGGACATCAGCATGCTGCACACAATTAGAATGCAAGCCTTGAGCAGATCACACATCTCAGCAGGTTTTAGTATGCCTTTCGATCTGTATTTCTGTACATTAAACCTGAAAATGACACACAAGGTGGAGAGTTTAAGGTTGAATAGGAAGAAGATAACAGAAACACACAAATAAGAGAATGGAGAACTACATGCACAGAGAAACAAATTTTCTTTACATTCAACAAAATTGAAAGGTCATCTAGTCCAAGCACACAAGAAATGAACAGTATTAAACTGCTGTAGTCGAGACCACGGTCAGAATAAGAATTCAAATCTCTTACTTTCTGGGCAAGCGCATTTGCCAGCTACACTACTGCAACCTTATCATGACCAGACCTCAATTTGAAGTCTACGATAGAAGTGGCATGATATATACTGGGTATGTCTACCCTTGTTATTACTGATTCATGGGGGATAGGGATTAGGTGGTTATTTAGACCAGATCACCTTCCTGGTGCAAACCCTCATTAGAGATGAAATGATCAATCAACATACCTGAGCAAGGAGTTGGAAGGAAGTGGGTGTGACCTATGAGAAGGTATCATCTTGGCATTTGCCTGGAGTTGAAAACAGACAAGGGTTCAAACCCACTCATCTACCAAAACTAGAGATAGATTTCAAGGGGAAAATTCAAGACAACACAGCGTTCGTCAATTCCAGTCAACATTGTAGGAAATGCATGGAGCGACAGTTCAGGGTCCAGATAAGCATCAATGACTATAGGAATTGACTTATTTCCTGAAGAGCTATAGGGTGCACAAATGCAAGGGAGCCATCTTAGTAGATTTACTGGCACGTTAAAGATCCTTCGGGACAAAACTCTGGCACCCCGGCATCTCTAAAAGCTTCAGTAGTTAAAAGGGACGTAAAGCCAATAACATCATTATCTACCGCTCCTAAAGTCCACGGTGTATCTCATGCATGTGAAAGTGAATTAATAGTTAAATATTGCAGTGATGATTATTGCTGTAGTTAGTGAACTGTCCAATAACAAGTTTCCAAGTTTGACTTTGCAAAGTGATGGATAATGTTGAAACAAAGAAGTAGTCAAAGTTACCTTATAAAATGTTGGATTGGAGGAGATGCATATTATACCATAAGAGGTAAAATAATTGTTGTCATGTTTGTGAAAAACAGGTTTCCTGTGAAAAAAAAAAAAAACAGCTCACACAGCACTCTAATACCTCAGCTCATATAAATGCTAAACAAGTTGGTAGAGGCAAACCACACCTTTGATTGATGTTGTGGTTTTAAGGGGCAGAACAGCAAGGTCATATGCCCCTAAAACAAACCTCACTGACACAAGGACTTCCATCGACTTTGGGACAAAACGAGTATACCCGTAACTTGTGTCACACAATGATCACTGGATATATTCAATGGAATAGATTAGTCAACACTCATTACCATAGCTTTCTTGAAAAGTATTGCAACCAGACTTCCTCAAGAGTCTCCAGTTCGGGTAGCCTATTTGGACAAATGTTACAATTCGGTGATGGAAGAAATCCTATGATCTAAGGAGTTGTAGATAAGGCTACGGATACATGTGGTAGATACATAGCAAACATGTTGTTCGGGAAGTTGAGCGGAGATGAACCAGGTACCTCGTATCTTATATCTTGCAAAGTGTTGGAAAGGACAAATCATTCTATAATCACTTGCGTTGTCAATGATTTGTTACGCCTGCTCTAGCTTTCTGGTGGGCATGAGAGTTGGTTCCAGATAGTTTTGACTGATTCTGCAAGCTACATGTTATAATCCACTGCAACATTGAAGGTATTTCATCCTAATTTGATTCACTCAACGTGCGCAACTCATGGTGTTAACAGGGTGGCAGAAGAAATAAGGGCACAATTTCATAATGTGAAAAAAACTAATATCCACTATGAAGAAAGTGTTTGTGAAAGCACCTCTCCAGACAGAGGCTTACAGGAACTGCTTACCTTCTTCCTTTAGAGTCAATCCTTTATTGCTGGGGAACTTGGATTGAAGCTATGCTTTTCTATTGTCACCATTTCGAAGGAGTGTGATTGAAGGATTTGATGACAAGTGACTCGAGCACTATTCAGGAGGCGAAAATTGCTTTCAACAATGAAACGGTTCAAAGGGAACTGGAATTTATCAAGACACACTTTCAAATCATACCAGAATCAATCAATAAGCAAGTAACACATTTGTTGCGTCTTAGCGATTCGCTGAAGATTATGGAGAAAGTGAGGCGTGAACTGAAATGTTTCCCAGGAATCCTTGGACTCCGTCTGCAAACAAAATATTGTGATGTCCTCATACGAAATCCATGCTATGACATCATGGTAGCTATAAACAAATATTAGGCTAGCACTGATAATTATCATGTGGATCTACCAGAGTGTTTAACACCTACACTCGCTCACGAATTCAAGTGCTGTTCTCTCACATCCGTACATGTATAGAGATAGTTTTCTGCATTGGGACTCATTTTAGCAGACAAACGCCACAGATTTACACCAGAAAACTTGAAGAAGATTGTTCGAGTGCTCTGCAAAGCAAATTATGGACATGAAAAGTAGTGTGTGCAATGTAAAAAGAAAGATACTATTAAGTGAGTTTCTTCACATTTGTGTTTCTTACATGGTTTTCTTACTAACTTACTAAGTATGACTTATCATTTGTATTTATATTACCACACTGTATCTTATTTAGGAGACATGTGCATATGTTCTAACAGTGAACACTGACAGATTAATAAGTCTTGCAAACTATGCACAGATTGTCGAGTAGAGTCGAGTCGAGTAAGTAGTGTGTGACCTTTTTTTTTTTCATTCAGCTATTTATTCATGTTCTTTACTTTATGTTTTGGTGTGAGTATATCACATCAGTCTAATAAAGGGATCTTACATTTTCATTCAATAACATTTTTCAATAGCATGAAAACAAGTGCATTTTTCACCGCGTCTTTGCAGCATAGTTGCAAGCTTATATTGGTGATTTACACAGCATATAAATCCGATGTCTATTTATTTTCACAATATGATCAGACCTATTCTAGCAGAGATTAGCATCATCATCTCATGTGCCGCATGAGGCTCATACTTGTAATATGTTACTTTCTCATCAGAAAACCATAAATCGTCAAGTTCCTGATGATGATTTTGGAAATGTTGCATGTGTTAAAAGTGTTTATGACTCTAGTAGTAGTAACTAAACAATTTTGACGTGCATAGTACTAGCACTATATAACGCTTTGTGCAAGGTAACTAGAACTCTTCTTTGCTTTGTGTGTGATGGAGCGCCATGTCTGTGAGAGAGCGCTATGTGTGTAATTGTGTTGAGTTCGATAATAAACTAGCCTTAAACATAAATGTATTGTGTTATACTTACTCGTATATGTACTGAATAACAAAAGATTATGGGCCCAGGAACGCTGAGAAGAAAGAAAAGTGAGAGTTTGAGCAGTGTTTTTCGAGAAGTGAGTAAAGTGTTATCGAGTTGTGAGCAGTTGATACGAGATGTCGGAAGAAAACAAGGAACGAATGGACAAACTTTGTTTTTATTATTCATGGTCTAAAGTGGCCAAAGCATAGTTTAATGAAGAGGAAATAAACTATTTGAATGTTGACCAGGCGTGAATTAATCGAAGGCTCTCGCTTTCTTACTAAAAAGTGTGTCAAGATAGTATGTGGAGGACATTGGAGAATACATGGTTGCGAAGGACACTTGGAAGATGTAACCGAATTTAATCAGTTACATGAAGCCCATCCTCGAGGTTTCGTCTTGTGCGGTTAGTTTGGGTTAGAGTCGGGGGAGGAGTGGTGATTTTTATTGTGCCTGAGTGCATTTTGCGGACGGATTCATTTTCGGATGTTCCGGGCCGACTAAACTCGCTGTTTATCAATTATCAGCTTTTGTATGTTTGATATTATAGAATAATATTGTGATCATTACGTTTTGGGAACAGGGATATAATAGACTGTATTATCCCCTGAAGGAGACGCATTATTTCATTTTGGTTTGGGGTTAATTTTACTATTTTCATCTAGAAATGTTAATAGTTTTGATGGCTGGCAGTACTATACAGATGAATGATATTTCGTGTGCCAGAAAGTTGCACACCAGGAAAAGTTAAGCGGTAATTCGACCGGTGGCAAGCGACGTTTGGTGGATCAAGCAGACAGACTGTGGAAAAGCCGAATGATCGCCGACTGTGTAACGTGTGTATATTTTCTGTACAAACTGTACAAGTGTTGACGTTAGGAGGCTGATATGCCTGGGGTCACTAGTTGACCAGATGTGTATGTGGGCTCTGTGTGAGCATAAATTCAGTGATCACTGGTACTGTAAATATTGTATTCAAGGGTCTATAATATGTGTGTAAATATAGTGTACATACATATACTGTATGTAAAAGACCAGTACAGCCAGAATATACGGTGTTTTTAAAAGGTATCAGTGTTTATTGTCTTGCATGATCCTGGTAGTATCAGCTGATGCATGCCTCAATGTCGGCAAAACAGTTAATTTTCTTCAGGAAGACCCATATGGTCAACTCTGGCGCCCAATTAAAATAGGGATATTAATGGTAAATTCGCTTGTGGCCTGCATGTAAAGGCAGTAAATTCTGTAGGTTTGTTTTCAGGGGGTATTAAAGTTAAATCAACTCCAGCTAAGGAGGTGAGAGACCTTGGAGGAAATTCACACTTCCTTCACATTGACCAAGTGCTTGAAAGTGATGAAGCAGATGACGAATATAACCAAAACACCGGATAAATCCATGCACCATAATGTCTGATATTCAAGGACTTAATAGAGTGGTGGCAAGTGCAGGCTACGAATTGGAGCTGAACGACGAACAGCTGGCTGGACTATTCCTGGTTGGACTACCAGATTCACATCGTGTAACCATAGTGATCCTTGGTGATGATAAGGACTTGACAACCAAGAGAGTGAAAGCGGTACTACTTCAAGAAGATGAGGATATCCAAGAGAAGCCGAAACCAGTGCAGGGAGCATTGGCGTCCAACCACAGTCATACGCCGAGAGGATGTCAGGGCGGACATAACCAAACTTTTCAAACAAGACACCAAACAGAGCAGAAGAAAAACAACTTCAGCAATGATAGGAAGTGTTTTAAGTGTGATCGGTGGGGGCATATCTCTAGATATTGTCCTCTGATAAAAAATAAGAAATGTTTCAGACGTGGCAGTAGTGGGCATATTGCCAGAAACTGCACCGAGAATAGAGAGAAAGAAGATGATAATCATAAAGATGAAGGTAGTGGTAAGTCTGTATTGGCTTGCATCAGTGCAGTGAGTTTAGCGGCTATGAAAGTGAGTAATAACGAGTGGATCTTCGTCAATGCATGTACAGATCACACATGTAAAGAAAGGTCAGAGTTCATTATGTTTAAAACAATAACTGGTTATGTTCATATGGGTAAAGGCAGCATTCCAGTGGAAGGTGTAGGTACTGTGAGAGTAGAGCTGACAGAAAAATGTGGTGAAGCTATTCTAGAACTTTATGATAATTTGTATGTCCCTGACTTCAATTAAAATCTAATATCTTGTTCTAGATTAGCTAAGAAAGGAATATCTGTTGAGACTCTTGAGGGAATTGAAGTTGGGGAAAAGATATGTTGAAAGGTCTAGAGAAAAATTGACTTTTTGTAACAGAATCAATGTCAACCAAATCTAAGGCTATGATATCAGTTGCAAACGTTGAGGCATAAAGTGATGATAGTAGTAATACCCATAATGCAGTTGTGTTGAGGAGTGCAGTGGAGTGGCACAACAGGGAATAAAAACGATTCCTGTGATTGAGGTGAAAGGTAAAGTAGATTGTGATGTGTTTGCCTTAGGCAAGAAAAGTGAAAGACAATCAATTCAACGTTATTTCTCTTTTGCATGTGGCTTCCTGAGAGGCCGAGTGCAGGTCTTTCCAGTCGACGCCCGAGGGCGAGCTGTGCTTCGTACTGATGATGAAGTGATGATGAAGAAGTCACATACACCCAGTCCCAGGGGCCACGGGATTTAACCCCAGGAGATTAAAATCCCTAATGCCCCAGCCGGGAATTGAACCTGGGACCCTTCGGGCCAAAGCCTAGCACGCTAACCATTTAGCCATGGAGCCGAACTAACTCAACCGTTAAAACTAATACATAGTGATGTCATGGGGATATGTGTAATGTCTGTGGAATCCCAATATGTTTTAACCTTTGTAGATGACTACTCGCGATACTTGAGTCTGTATTTTCTAAAAAGAAAATCGGAAGTGTTCCTGTGTTTCAAAGACTTCAACGCATTGGTAGGAAACAACAAGGAAGGGAGAAAGATAATGGCAATTCAGACAGACGGAGGTGGAGAATACGTAAATAACGAGTTCAATGATTTTTTGAGGAAGAATGGAATCCATCATAGGAAAACTGTCAAAAAATCACGGAACGGAATAGCTGAGCGGGTTAACTTGACTTTAGCTAATGGTGTGAGATGTATGTTGATACAGTTGGAGCTACCAGTAAGTTTTTGGGCAGAAGCCATGAATTATATGTGTGTGATAAAAAATGTATGTCCTTCCGGGTCAATCGACAATTTAATTCACTTGGCTTTGTGGGAGGGAAGAGAGTTAGCATTCAGTGACTATGAGATGTTAAAAACTTTTGGATGTAAAGGTATTATGTATGCGAAAAGTAGAGGCAAATTTGAGGCCAGAGGAATCAATTGCATTTTTATAGGTTTTGAAAATGGAGTCAAAGGTTATAAGGTCTGGATTCCGACAAAAGGAGTGTTTGCTACTGTCCATAATGTTAAATTCAATGAACAATGTTTTCCAAATGCTGAGGGGGGTACAAATAAAGAATGTCATTGAACCCAACATCCGCAACATTACAGTAAATGCTGAGACAAATGTGTAAGTTGTAGATGGAGGAGACAGAGAAAGTGTACTAGGGAGTGAAACTGTATGCTCACTGCAAATCAGATGTCAAATTCTATTTTTTCAGAAGAGTGTGATGAGGTTGGTTTTAGAGGCTAGGATGAGGAGCTAGCAGATCATTATGTGCCATTGATTCATGATTTAAATGATGAGGATATGTAAAGTAGTGTTAATGAAAATGTTAATGAATCGGAATTACAGGTAGAAGTGAGGAGGAGTGAAAGATTGCGTAAGAACACAGTGTGTAGATATTGTCAGTTATCAATGTTTATCAATTAGCATGACTGTCTAGATTTAATGGAAATAAAGACTGCAACGGAAGCTTTAAAGAGTGAAAATTCTTGTAAATGGTTAGCAGCCATGCAAAATTCAAAAAAGATGCTTTCCTGTTAGTTGATAGACCAAAAAAAAAATGAGCTGGCGATTGGGATGAAATGGGTTTTCAAAATCAAACAGTGATTAGACGGTTCTATAGAGGGGATTTGCTCAAATCAAAGGGGTCAACTTTGACCAAGACAGTCTCCAGTGGTAAAAAAGAAAACTGTAAGATTACCATGTGCATTGACAGTAATCAAGGGTTGGGTAATTCACCATGTAGATGTACTAACAGCATATCTAAACAGTAAACTGGAGGAAACAATCTATGTTGAACTTGAGTGATTTTTGGAAGGGAATAAAGACAACGTATGGAAACTTAAAAAGAGTCTCTCTGGATTAAAACAGAGTGCTAGGGAATGGTACAAAATGATTGATGATACCTTGAAAGAATTAGATTTGAGGAGACTGTATAAAGATAGATGTGTTTATGTGGATAAGAATGGAGGACTTGTATCTCTGTATGTCGATTTTTATTTATCGTATGGCTTTTAGTGCCGGGAGTGTCCGAAGACATGTTCGGCTCGCTTGAGTCTGTAGCTGCTTCCAACGGACACCCTTAGGGTGAGATAAAAGTTCCGTTCAATTTCAAGTAGCTCCAACTTTCACCACCAGATATCAATGATACCTAGTGGTTAACGTTGGAACTTTGAAAGAGTGTTCCGACGAAATCTAACAATTTAGCCTCACACAAGTTTAGTCTGTGGAAGGATCTTTTTCATGTCATAAATCTATGACATGGGACCGCCGGCTTTACTTCCCCTCCAAAGGAAGGCATACTGAAGGACATTTAACACTCTTAAAAAATCCGAAGGCTTGGGCACAACAGTTCAACATGCTACCACCTACGCCACCGAAGCCGGTTTCTGTATGTTGATGATCTGGGAGTATGGGGTGAAAAACATAAGGTTGAACTATTTAAGTTAAAATTGAGTTCAAAGTTAGAAATAAGAGATCTTGGAAGTATGACATATTTTTTTGGGCATGCAAGTGACTCACGAGAAAGGAAATGTACATATTGATCAAAGCAAGTATATTGATGAGATAATTACGAAGTTTAATTTCATGAAAGCTAATCCCAGATCTGCTCCATTGCCAATACATAGTATTGATAGGACTGAGTCAGCCAATCAACCATTTGATAATGAGAAATATCAAGCAGCAGTGGATTAACTCATGTACTTGTCTACATGTACCAGACCAGACATTAGTTATGCACTGAGTGTAGTAAGTCAATTCAATAAAGACCCAAAGATTAGAAACTGGAACGATGTTCCTCATATAGTGGGATATCTGAAGGGTACTGTACTCGAATTTGCGATGCAAAATTTGATAATTTGCTTGTATTGTAATCAAGTCAATGATATAAAATCTAGACACTAGATAGATGACACAAACCAGTTTCTGAAGTCGTGTTAGCAACAGCAACTGACCAATGAGAAAATTCACTTTGGAAAAAACAAACTGAGAGGGAAGGAAACCGGTCTTGCTTTGATACAAACTCGCCAATAGAAACTTGCTGGGGGGGGGAGCGAGTTCGCTGAACTCCGCGTGTGCCAAGGTCAAGTTTGGAGCATGCCACAAGCGAAATGCCACGTGACCAGCCACAGCCAATGGAACCACGGGATGAAGCAATTACCATAATTAGCATTACTCATTGCGAGGATTATTAAAGGATCTTTGACTATATGAAAAGTCGTCAAAAATTATTTTATGTTCGACCCTGACTATTATATGTCAGAAAACTGTACTATAATGAGGCTCATTATAACACTATTTTTCATTATGAAACAGTTTCTCCCACCATTCAGAGCTCAAGAAACAGTTGTTTGCCCAATTAGATAACGATAGCATCGCACCTGCGCTGAGTTCCACGGCCTTCTAATTTAAATTTTACTGCGTGGCCTAGTGTCATAGTAGGGTAATCGAGGAGGCCATGGTCAAATACAAGGCATTCTCAATGTTTCATGCGCTCTGTTCAGTACATAAAAATGGCAAAATCTCGACAGATATTTATGAATATTTATGTTCAAACATAAAATAGTTATAATAATTACCGTTGGACATAAACAGTCGTATGCAACTCGCCTATAATGGTAATTAACACACTCGTATGGAAATTATAAAACTCGCATACGCTCGTTTTATAAACATACTCGTGTCTTAATTATTGCCATTATAGGCCCGTTGCATAATGTACTATTAAAATTTTGAAGACATTCCTGAATGATTTTGAACGTGTAATTACGAAATAATTGTAACGTGTTTTTCGAGGGGTTTTATGCAACTGGCATAAGTCAGTAGGAAGCCATTCTATATTTATTTACGCGGCAAATTGTTCAGCCAAGAGAATTTTTCATGTTAATTTATTATTATTATTATTATTAATAATTTATTATAATTATTATTTAGGTATTTTCGGAGCATTTTATAAAAATTATTAGCATTCAGATTGGTTTTCTATGTCTTAGAAAACGCTATCCAGCAAATTATTACGAACGACGATATCATAGAAAATTATCTGATTACGGAATTTTACGGAGTTTTCGTCAGTTAGGGTATATCGAGAGACGTGACTCACTGGGATTTCAAGTACACGCTTAATCTTGTCGAGAAGCATGACGCAATCTTGGGTCGTAAGGTCTAGAAAGGACGAATTGTTGGAACGGAACCCTCCCGCCGAGTGTAATGACCCGGAGGAGGAGAAGATCGCGTGGTGGGTCAGCCAATCAGGGGAGACGACGTAAGCTAGTTGGGACTGAAGAGTGGGGAGCCGGCGTGTGGTTATAACGTTCGACGCGCCGTGAAACAATGACTATCTGTGAAATACTTGACGAGTATGGATGCGAGTGCGTGTCGCTCCGATGTTCAGTGGAGTTAGCGACGAACTTTTGTAAAACTTGGTTGTACGAGTGTTTGGGTCCGAGGTACGGACCATAGAATTATCTAAGCTACCAGAATATCATCAAATTCCGACGGAGATGACGACGTCCAGGAGACTGTGGGAAGCTCACAGCATCAGCAAGTACGAGGGAAATGCCTTGGCAATTTCCAATGGTAAGCGCAAATGACGCAGAAATACGCAATCTCTCATTTTTCTTTGTTTTATATTTCATATTTCAGTAACTTCATAGCTTGGAAATAAGAGTAAAATCAATTTATCAGACTCCGTTTTCACGTAATTTTCTATCGGTAATATTCAAATCACAACGCTCCAATTTAAATTTTGCACTTATTATTATTATTAATTTTGCTATACTTGTTTTATATAATAAATTCATTTCTTTTACAATGCAATCTTTGCTTTCAGTAGGTAGCATTAGATATAGACCAATTCCTTCTCCTGATACAATTGTTTGTTGGGTTAATGATCAAATCATACCACGATCTGAGTGAATAGAGTCTTGAAGGTGTTCTGCCAGAGCTAGACGTTGTTAAATACAAATTTAGATTTCAACATTGCATTGAGGTCTTGGCGCCCATTAAAACAACATAGCTTAGGCAAAGGTAAACGGTTACATTTATCACCCAACAGTTAGGATCTAGCAAAACGTTTCATTTGTACGCTCAACGTGGAGCAAAGTAAATACCGTTTCACTTGTCATCCCAGCCTAAGCAACACGTTTCATTTGTCGCCGACAACTTGGGGCTCGAAACCTAATAACATTTGTGGAAGGAGAAGGGTATATATTTCTGTGCCTGTATTTTGGGGGTTATTTGTCTGTATCAGTGTATATCATTATGGGGGATGAGAAAGAAAGACAGATGAGGTTACGTAGTGGTCATCAACGGGAGAGTGATGATACGAGCAGTATGTCGAGTGATGGTAGTACCGGGGTAGCGGAGGTAAATCCCGATACTGAAACAGGGAGTGTAGGCGGCCAACCAGAATTAAAAACTTTACTTCTCGAGTTTATGTATCAGAACAAAGTTAGTAGTGATGCCTTAAATGCAAAGTTAGAACAGAATAACGCTAAACTAGAACAAAACAGTAGGGAAAATAAAGAGAGTAATAGGGAATTGAGCGATAGTTTAAACGCCAGATTAGAACAAAACAGTAAGGGAAATAGAGAGAGTACTGAAACTTTAAACGCTAAATTAGAACAAAACAGTAGGGAAAATAAAGAAAGTACAGAAGCTTTAAATGCAAAATTAGAACAGAATAATGCAAAATTAGATAAGAACAACAAGGAAATTAGTGTGAAAATGGAGCAGATTAGAGGAGAAATCAGAGGAGTAATGGAAGAGAAGGTTAAAGAGATCATTGCAGATGTAGACAAGAAATTAGGAAAAGTACAGGAGGAGTTAGAAATTTGAATCAGTACACAGGCTGAAAATTTAAAAGAACTAGTGCAACTGGAAACACAGCAGGTCAAAAAGCAATTGGGGGGAGAAATTGACAAAATTCAGGTAGCAACTAAAGAGGTTAAGGAACAGCTGGGGGGTAGAATTGAGAAAGTCCACTCGCAAATAGTTGCAGAAGTAAATGATTTAAGAGAGAGTAATAGAGAGAGCATTAGCAAGATTGAGGAGAAACAAGCAAAGCTATATGATAAAGTAGAAGAATCAGAAGGAAACATTAAATTAACAGTAAACAGTATTGAGAGGAAGGCTGAGGAGAAAATCGCAGAATTAGAATTAAAATTAAAAGCTAGGATCAGGCAAGAAAATAGTCAGAATAGGCCAGTTTTTGTGAATAGCACACACAGGGAGGTAGAACTGGGTAAGTTCAGCAATCGACAGGGGTGCCCAATGGAGTTCATGAACACTATAGAAAATAAATTCGGGGAGAGGTTGGAAAATGGTAGTATTGAGTGGTGCCAGGTAGTTGAAATTTTAGAACAAGTATTTGTGGGGAAAACGAGGAATTGGTTTGCTGTCTACAGAGACAAGTTTACTGATATTAATGATTTTAAAATGAAATTCTGTGAAAAGTTCTGGAATGAGGTTATTCAGTCGCAGCATCGTGAGGGAGTAGTGTGTGGTAAATATAACCCTAAAGGAAGCTCCACCATGACCGAATACTTTTTAGGGCAGGTATTAGTGTGTAAATATCTGGATGGCTTGAAGGAGGAAAGTGATGTGGTAAGGTTGCTACTTAGGCACTTTCCCTATAGGATCAAGGAGGCTGCTTGTATCCAGAATGTAAAGACTATATCACAAGTAGAAAATTTGTTAAGCACATTTGATGCACTAGGGAGAGGGGGTTATGAGGACAATTTCAATCGGAACCAGGGTAATAATAATAATAGACCTAATGAAGCCAGGCATCAAGAAGTTCAAGGGAACGGTGGCGAAGGGGCCAACGCTCAAAATAGAAATAATAATAATCAGCTATATCAGAACAGAGGAAATGGCTATGGTAATCAGTATCAAGGGAGGAACAATGATTTCAGGGGAAATCAAGGGAGAAACAATGATTTCAGGGGAAATCAAGGGAGAAATTATAATGACAATAATTACAACCAGAATAGGGGTCAAGGAAGAGGACAGCCTAGTGGTAGTAATATACAGCCAAACAATGACAACACAGCCCAGAACAACCAGACCAGTTTAGTAGTTAGTAGTACTACGGCCAGCTGTAGCGGTTCTTTAAACGCGAACCAGGCTGCGAAGTAAGGTCAGAATCTCAGCCTATAGCATGCCCTGTCCATACAATTATACAGGAACCCTATGACCTAAATGTAAGAAATGAATTATTACATGAACTAAATGATGAAGGTATTATTCAGGAAGTGGTTAGTAAGAGCCCCATAGTTAAATTTAACGTGTCCGAGGCCTACACAGATGTTTTAATTGATAGTGGTTGTATGAAGAGTTGCATAAGTAGTGCATTTTATGATAAAATGAAAGGAACTGGAGTAAATTTTGAGGAGATGCCAATTAAAAGCACTTTTGTTATCACAGCTGTTGGGAAGAGGTCTAAAGTAATTTCTAAGCAAGTTTTAGTAGACATTAAAATTAATAATCATGTAGAGAAGCAGATTTGCCTTGTAATTCCAAATTTAGTATTCAGTGTTATCTTGGGTTCAGAGTGGCTAAGTAGAGTGTCTGGTAACTTATGTTATGATGTAGGGAGTTTGAAATTTAAATGGGGAGATTCTGAAGTAGAAGTAGCGTTCAATGACCATATTCAGAGGAGTAGTATTGTAGGTGTGATTTGTACTTTAAATGAGATATCGCCAGCCGTAGAGCGGGGTTCTCCATGTTTTGTGGGCAGTGTGATTACGAACGGAAGTCTAGAGGACTCGTTACGTGAGGCTGCATTTCAGGGAAATATAGAGGATGAACAGTGTGTTCGGCTCTATGATGTGTTATTGTGTAATAGGAGAGTTTTTGAGGATCGCATTGGTATGGCCAATTGCTATACACATTCATTGAACGTTATTGATAGGTCAGTATTCACAGGACATAGATATCCTGTACCTTTCGCTTATCAAAGTGCAGTTGAGGCACAAATTATCCAGATGCTTGAAGATGGGATTATTGAGCACTCGAACAGTCCATATGTTAATTCTTTGATCACGGTACCCAAGACCGACGGCACTGTTCGTATTTGTTTAGACGCTCGTTTGGTTAACAGTAGAATTAGTTCAGATCAGCTGAAATCTATGTCAATAGAGGAATTAATGCAAACATTTGAGGGGAAGAAGTATTTCACTTGTGTAGATTTGAGTTCCAGTTTTTGGCAAGTGCCACTTATATACGAAGATAGACCATTTACAGCTTTTAGTCATAAATATAACCTTTATCAATTTTGTAGAACACCTTATGGGTTAAAGAGTAGTTCAGCAGCTTTAATTAGAGCTTTAAACATCGCATTAGGGGATGACACAGGAGAGTTTGTAACCATTTACATAGATGATATGGTAATTAGTTCACGCAGTTTTGAGGAGCATCTACGTCACTTAAATATAGTTTTTCAGAAGTTAGATCAGGCAGGGTTCACTTTGAAGCTGTCTAAGTCGTCATTCTGTCAGTCAGAAGTGACATTTTTAGGTCATAGAGTGTCGAGTAGAGGTGTAACACCAGAAGAAAGTAGGGTTAATAAGATACTTAACGCAGAGGTGCCACAGAATGTTAAACAGTTAAAAACTTACCTGGGAATTTGCAACTTTTTCAGGAGGTTCGTTCTTAAATACTCAGGGTTGGTAGAACCATTCAGGGAATTGCTTAAAAGTGGGACTCGGTGGAGATGGGAGTCTAAGCATGATCAGGCTTTTAGAGCGCTGAAGGAAGGTTTTGGGAAAGCTGTAGTGCTGAAATATCCGTTAAAAGATAAGGAATATGTGGTTATGACAGATGCTTCACATATAGGCATTGCTGGAGTATTATGTCAGAAAGATGATGAGGGTAATCTGTGCATTGTATCTTTAGCCTCGCGAGGACTGACAGCAGCGGAGAAAAGATACACGATTACTGAGTTAGAGCTTTTAGGTATTGTTTTCAGTTTAGGGAAATTTAGAATGTATTTAGTAGGGGGGAAATTTGAGATCCACACGGATCACCATGCATTACTGTATATGAGGACTTGTAAACTCAGTTCTAACAGAGTTAGTAGGTGGATTCTTGCTCTGCAGGAATACGAATTCACAGTAAAATATATTAAAGGTAAAGATAACATTCTTGCAGACATGCTATCGAGGGACACTAATTTATGTAGGGATTATCCTGT
The DNA here is from genome assembly GCA_946902985.2 of Meconema thalassinum. Classification (NCBI taxonomy): domain Eukaryota; kingdom Metazoa; phylum Arthropoda; class Insecta; order Orthoptera; family Tettigoniidae; genus Meconema; species Meconema thalassinum. The sequence continues at coordinate 1,620,264,372 of OX336388.2, read as the reverse complement.
GGTTAAAGCAGAGGACGGTATTTTAATATGTGCATGTGTGGACAGTAGCAACAGGGCATCGTTACAGACACTGAGAAATATGCTAGTGGAGCAACGTGATGACGTTCATTTAAAGGGAGCCACTTGCAAGGTTGGAAGCAGGTGACGCAGAAACAATTATAGTTTTCAAACGTATTGGAAAAACAGCATATGTGCTGGAGAATAGTGAGGGAAACCGATTATACGGAACGTATAATATACATAGTCTACGAAAATATGTGTCATAAAGTGAGTGTGTTTAGCTGGCGAGCCAGCCTATCAAATGAGTAAGTGTGGTGTCTGGTGCGTGGAAGATCTGGTCTTCAAGGCAGGCGTATCAGAAGTCGCACAGGGGGGTAGTATGTAAGTAAATGAGAGTTTTTAAGGTACAGGGAAATATGACGGGATTGTCGGATGCTCTTGAGCACTAAAATGTCTCGATACACCAAGGCCAGAATTTGGTAGCGCTGGTGAATTCCCATTTGCCTCCAAGAGATGGGTGAGCGCTTGTACATGGTATTTTTGCTTAAGGCGTCCACGAGGCAAAAGATGGGCCATCAGAAGGCGAGACAGTCCTTCATTAAACTCATACATATCAGCACACATGATTTCTGTTTACGGCCTCGCCATGTAAGATTTGTAAGTGTGTAATTTAAGGTAATTTGTACAATGGTATTATTTCTGTGTTGAGAACTAGTATTAAGTAGAATATGGTCTACGGGAACTTAACAAGACAGGGCAGGGCGATTACGGCACAGAAATATTTGGTGTTATATGTAATGCGCATTTACTGGTTTTTTTTTCAGAAGTCAATATTAATTTAATCTACTTTAAAGAGAGATTAAGTATTATGGTCACGAGGCGCTGCCACAATAGTCTGATCGTGTACTCAGTGATAAGTGGAATTAAATGTCACCATAAGGAAGGGACCTCCAGTGAAATTAGGAAGTTCTATGGTGATATAAATGTATCAGAACACCTTCAATGCGTGTGATATGACATCATAAATACATAGTGCTCACACATTAATTATGTCTATTTCTCCAACATAGAGGAATTTGAGAGGCGGAAATATCCGTGGAACACTATTTTATATGAGAAACATTGGACTGGTTGCAAAGTGCAATCCATAGTGACAACAAACTTTGACGCAAAGTGCGTGAAGAAAAATTATGAGTGTATATATCTGTAATTTAGGGTGATTTCATTTATGTAATATGTATTTTGGATGGGGTTTATTAACGTGTCTGGGATAATCGGATAATGGACCGTCGTCACGGTAAATCATCCGATGATCCGAGGCGAATATGTAACGTGTTTTTCGAGGGGTTTTATGCAACTGGCATAAGTCAGTTGGAAGCCATTCTATATTTATTTACGCGGCAAATTGTTCAGCCAAGAGAATTTTTCATGTTAATTTATTATTATTATTATTATTAATTTATTATAATTATTATTTAGGTATTTTCGGAGCATTTTATAAAAATTATTAGCATTCAGATAGGTTTTCTATGTCTTAGAAAACGCTATCCAGCAAATTATTACGAACGACGATATCATAGAAAATTATCTGATTACGGAATTTTACGGAGTTTTCGTCAGTTAGGGTATATCGAGAGACGTGACTCACTGGGATTTCAAGTACACGCTTAATCTTGTCGAGAAGCATGACGCAATCTTGGGTCGTAAGGTCTAGAAAAGACGAATTGTTGGAACGGAACCCTCCCGCCGAGTGTAATGACCCGGAGGAGGAGAAGATCGCGTGGTGGGTCAGCCAATCAGGGGAGACGACGTAAGCTAGTTGGGACTGAAGAGTGGGGAGCCGGCGTGTGGTTATATCGTTCGACGCGCCGTGAAACAATGACTATCTGTGAAATACTTGACGAGTATGGATGCGAGTGCGTGTCGCTCCGATGTTCAGTGGAGTTAGCGACGAACTTTTGTAAAACTTGGTTGTACGAGTGTTTGGGTCCGAGGTACGGACCATAGAATTATCTAAGCTACCAGAATATCATCAAATTCCGACGGAGATGACGACGTCCAGGAGACTGTGGGAAGCTCACAGCATCAGCAAGTACGAGGGAAATGCCTTGGCAATTTCCAATGGTAAGCGCAAATGACGCAGAAATACGCAATCTCTCATTTTTCTTTGTTTTATATTTCATATTTCAGTAACTTCATAGCTTGGAAATAAGAGTAAAATCAATTTATCAGACTCCGTTTTCACGTAATTTTCTATCGGTAATATTCAAATCACAACGCTCCAATTTAAATTTTGCACTTATTATTATTATTAATTTTGCTATACTTGTTTTATATAATAAATTCATTTCTTTTACAATGCAATCTTTGCTTTCAGTAGGTAGCATTAGATATAGACCAATTCCTTCTCCTGATACAATTGTTTGTTGGGTTAATGATCAAATCATACCACGATCTGAGTGAATAGAGTCTTGAAGGTGTTCTGCCAGAGCTAGACGTTGTTAAATACAAATTTAGATTTCAACATTGCATTGAGGTCTTGGCGCCCATTAAAACAACATAGCTTAGGCAAAGGTAAACGGTTACATTTATCACCCAACAGTTAGGAGCTAGCAAAACGTTTCATTTGTACGCTCAACGTGGAGCAAAGTAAATACCGTTTCACTTGTCATCCCAGCCTAAGCAACACATTTCATAATGAGCATTATTAAAATACGCGCAATTTCATACAAGTTTTTTATAGAGGACGCTATCATTTTTATTGGAGTGGGGGCGATGATAGCTGACTCGAGGCCTTTTTGATAAAACCCTCTGGGGAGGACGGACGTATATTTGGGGAGTGCAGCAGTGCGTGATTGTAAAATATGAAATTATTGACATGGTGCATCACAGTATAATTAGCAGCGAGAAACATACAAGTGAATTCACAAAGGCACGAATAAGAAAGTTTAGAATGTGGTGACAATGAAATATTATCAGTATAACATAAGTAGGCTACAGTGCAAGCTAGATACGGAAAGTGAGGTTAAATTTGATGTGATATTAGAGGATGATGCTAAGACTAAGGGTGATTTTGAATCGTCGGAAGAAGAGAGTGAGAGTGATGGGGAGGTTAAAGAAGAAAGAGTTGAAAATCTAATTGAGGTGAAAAATTTAAACAGTGTCTAGAAGAAGGTTAAGAAATTGGCGACGTTCAACGAGATGCGGAAGACTTCTTTGAATCCAAAACTGTTGTAGAAGGAAAGAGAAAGATCAGAGAGTTTGAGCAATACAATGTCAAGGATAATATTACCGGTAGAAAAAGGATTGGGGGGGATATGGAATCGAATTTGTTACGAATTCTGTTGAGCAAGATCATAGAGGTGCAAGAGTCTATGAAACAGCTGGGTGAGTCAGTAAGAAAACAGCCACCCTGGAGATAGCTCAGTTAGTTCAGAAATAATGTAGTAAAGGAGTCTGTTACTAAACAAGTAGAATCGATTAAGGAATATGTTCATGAACCAGTTAAGGAGCAGGCAGTTGTAACTGATGCCAGAATAGACGAACCGATCAAAGAGATTCAGGAACATAAGATGGAAATGAGCAGCAGGTTAGAGAAAGTAGAGGAGAGACTTGAAGTATATGATAATAGAGTAGATGAAATAAAAGGAAATAAAAGAAAACTAAATACACATCAACCATCATTTATAACCTAACTGAATTGAAATGATCGTGTGGCCTCCTGAGAGGCCGAGTGCAGGTCTTTCTAGTAGACGCCTTGGGGCGACCTTGCGCGTCGTAATGAGGATGAACTGATGATGAAAACGTCACATACACCAGTCCCCGAGCCAAGGGAATTAACCCAGGAGATTAAAATCCCTGATGGCTCGGCCGGGAATCGAACTCGGAGCACTTTGGGCCAAAGCCTAGCGCGCTAACCATTTAGCCACGGAGCCGGACATAACCTAACTTATTCAGCATATATATTTTCACATACACATCACTTCAATTCAACGCTGTTTTATCAAGACTTTGTTGTGCTTTGTTAACAAAAAAATTAACAGATCTGTTTTTTTTCTTTTCTCTTATATATATACTAGCAGAAGTACCCATTCTTCGAACGGTCTTCGGTATTAATAACCAGATGTTACCAATTGATCTACTGTTGCAATGTTTAGGGGCTTGGAACCTGTTTGTTGGCAAAGAAAAATGATTAGGCCTAGCTAAAATGTGCTCTCACACTAAATTTACCTAACGTGTTCTTCCTGGCGTGAAAATAAAATTTAAAACCTCGTAGACGAATCGCAATACACGTCACATACGAACTGACCCTAACCGTTGTGTCAAGTGCCTAACTACCGGAAGACCCCTTTTATAAATTATAAAGGCTTGTGGTGCATGAAAATTCAGTTTTCTTTAGCCTCCAATGGCCCAAATTCCTAAAATCAGCAAAAAACTGTCTACTATTTCAAATCAGGAATTTTTGAAAATAATGTTGCTGTTTGGAGATATAATAGACCTTCTGTACGACATATCGCACGTGTAAGTCGTGTGAAAAAAATCTAGGGTACTCCTTGAACCCCTTAAGCGCATTGATGAATTTTACAGTTTTAGTTGGTTCCGTGATAACCTTATAGCCATTTGCAACCTTTCACAGAAATGTAATAAATGCAGTGGCATTACTTATTCCAGAAATAGATGGAAAGTTGGATTCCACCTCTTGAGATACTTTTGTCATGGTTAGTGGCTTGCATTCCTTCTTTAGTTTATTAAATGAAATTAGTTTTCTGGGAATATCTAGGAAACTGTTGGGTTTAGAGCCTTACAATATAGTTTTCGGGGACCCTTTACGGCTCTTGAGGGGGCGAGAGTTATTCCGTGGAAAGATAAGCAATTGTCGATCAAAAATAGAATCTGTGACGAGCGGTTTTCGGAAGATTTAATTATTATAACGGCGGACTGTTTTGTAGTGAACTATGAGAACGTGGAAATTCCTCGCGTGAAGTGGAAATTAAAACCAGGATCAGTACCTCACATTTTTCAAAAAAAAAAAAATACCGAAATATCTATCCACTGATGTAAAATCACGAAAGCCGCCCAGTAGGATACGGAATGAAGGCAGCCTTCCATGGTTACTTGTTCTATTTCGTGCCATCCTTACCTAAAACGAAAAAAAAATCCGTCTTAATACTAATAGTTGTTGAGTCTTTAGGTACTTAACGACATCGTGGTCACGTAGCCCCGTGTGTTTGGGTTTATTTAGAATTCGTCTGATAACCTGTGTCATTATGATGTCTGTAGTAGTGTGTGTATTTGGAATTGAGGTCGGATTTGGGTAGGAAGCGGCCGTGTCCTTCAGTTAGGTACCATCCCAGCATTTTCCTGGAGGAGAAGTGGGAAACCACGGAAATCCACTTCCAGGATAGCTGAGGTAGGAATCGAACGCGCCTCTTAACATTTTTGCCTCACGAGGCTGAGTGAACACCGTTCCAGCCCTCAGACCAGTATTAAATTTATTGGCAGAGCTGGGAATCGAACCCGGACTTCCGTGGTGATAGCCAAGTGGCCAAGAATGAGTCGGACATATAATAATGGCCAACCTGCCAATAAAATAAACGGTCATCCAATTCTTCGCTTCCGTTACCGACCTCCTGATCTTAGGATCTTGTTTCAACTTTGTCTTCAGTATCAGAGTCACAAATTCCTTTGAAATTACTGAATCATGAACTAGCTATTCGTTATCTTTCAGCAGAAGGCGACACGCTGCATCTGCATCCTTAGGTTTTTGTAAGGCGCAATCTCCTTACTGATATTAACTAAGGCAACGTACTAAGCCAAACAATCGGTATAACAGCACACCTGCAACTCGCTGACAGAATGTAACATCATTGGAAGCGCTGGTACTATCAATCTCACGCTGACAAATGTTACACGTGTAGAGTTATTTTTAGGCACGCTATTTCACAACTCCAGAAAAATGCTTACTAAGGTTTGGTGTAAGGTGTCACGAGACGATAAGATCATAACTTGAACTGTTGGCTTGATATTAAAACTAATATAACGAACCATGGAGCTGTCAGATCAATGCGCGACTAACGGAGGGTTTTAAACGATAGTGCTACATGGGGACAGAGAATATTAATACTATCTTTCTGACAGTATTATTCATAAGTCTAAACACACAATTTGTTGTAATCAGCGTAACCGCAGCCTTCGTAAAGAGGTTTACGTAGCCCAGCGCGTATCCCACTATTGAACAGCTGTCTGTGTAGCGTTGGGGATCAGCGCCGCTAGCGCTAGCCGAGCGGGGCGCGGTTGAACTCGGTGAGTGATAACACTATTTATTTCTATTCGTCATGCTACTACTATCACTCTTATTATTCCTATATTCCTATTTCTTCTGGGATTTAGTGTGGTGAGACTTTATGTGGATAATGACTTTTACAACCTGAGCCTTTCTTGACGCCAACCTCATCAGAGGAGTTAATGGGAGATGAAATTAATAAAGACGAAAGTGAACAAGGGTTTGGGAGGAATTAGCCGTGGCCTAACTGGCACCGTCCTGACATTTGACTCAAGTTGGACATGGGAATCCATGGAAAACCATCGACAATGTGATTCAAATCCTCTCATCGCCCGATTCTGGATAGAGTCTGATCCCGTCATATTGCCTGTTAACGCACTAGGCTATTACGCTCAGAATTGTAAAATTTAATTTAATTTTAATTTATTTATTAAATACCATTGATATTACATGAATGTGATATTTCTCACGAATCTGTTGGCAACAACAACAATAATAATAATATATTTTACATGGGAGGAGAAATGCATTTACACCCATAGTGTCGGATTCCTGAGTGGCAGACTACCGACTAACCCCCTCCCCCCCACCCCCTCGTGACTTCTGGAACTTACTTTGAAACTATTATAATGGGGAAATTTGGGGTTTACGCGTTTCGACCTTCAAGCGGGATCATCTGATTCTGATCACTTCTTGAAGTTTAAATTTATATAGGCTTACTGTACAAATATTATCTAACTATACAAGTATAGTGAGTTTAGTTAGTGCATACCATTACGATTCGCAGTTTGAATCTCGTTATTATAAGGTTAGATTGTTTCATAAGGGTTTGTGAATTACGTAGCCTATGAGTAGTATGCATGTGTGTCCAAATTAGAACAACGCAAAATAATAAATAAAATGAAATTGGAGCATGTACTTGAATTCTATTATGTACTGTATATGGTTACTTATCTCAGCGAAGCCGTTGGTCGTACAGTTGTTATACCGCTATCGCCTGCCTTCTCCCGCCGGGGTAACAGTGATCATAACTAATACACGTATTTTTAAAAGGAGTTTATTTTTATATAATTCATATATTATGTGATTGCATGTGAGTGTGTCTGGTGACAGACTGTTTTAGTGGTAGTAGGCTATTTGTTGTTGGTGGAACTTTAGTATTTTTTCGTTAGTAGAATTTTGGTATTTAATTGTTAGTACAGTAGAAGGTTAGTATTTTTGTTAGTAGAATTGCTCTTTACTTATTCTGAAAGGGAGTAGCAGCCTTTCAGAATAAATCAATTCTTTACTAGTCTTATAGACGGTTAAGATATTGATAATATAAGCCAAATAATGGCTACACTGCGTCCTGCTGCACGGCTGAAAGCAAGGGGAAACTACAGCCGTTTGCTATTCCCGAGGATATGCACCTCTCTATGCATAAATACATGTGATGATGGCCTCCTCCCTTGTAAAATTTCAATCCGGAGGTAAACTAGTCCCCCGTTCGGATCTCCGGGTGGGGACTACTCGAGAGGGGGTTAACATCACAGAAGTGACAAAGAGGAACTCTGACATTCTGCGGATCGGAGCGTGGAATGTTAGAAGTCTGCTAGGAAATGGAAGGTTAGAAAACTTAGAAAGGGAAATGGATAGGTTGAGGTTGGATTTGGTTGGGATTAGTGAAATGTGCTGGCAGGAAGAACAGGACTTTTGGTCAGGAGACTATAGGGTCATTAGCACTAAATCAAACAATGGCCAAGCAGGGGTTGGCCTCATATTGAGTAGGAAACTTGGACAGCGGGTGGAATATTATGAGCAATATAGTGAACGGATTATTGTAGCAAAAATAAATACTAAACCTACCTGCACCACAGTGGTACTAGTCTATATGCCTACCAGTCAAGCTGATGATGAGGATGTTGAAAAGGTCTACGAAGAAATAGACGAAATTCTGAGGTGTATCAAGGGTGATGAAAATGTTATAGTAATGGGAGATTGGAATGCTGTGGTAGGAAAAGGGAGAGAAGGGAAGATAGTAGGAGATTTCGGATTAGGTGAAAGGAATGATCGAGGAAGCAGGCTGGTAGAATTCTGCACTGAGCATGAGTTGGTCATAGCTAACACCTTATTCAATAACCACAATAGAAGAATATACACATGGATGAGACCAGGAGATACAGGGCGTTACCAAATCGACTTCATTATGGTCAAGCAGAGGTTTCGAAACCAGATTTTGGATTGTAAAACATATCCTGGTGCTGACATAAACTCTGACCACAATCTGGTTGTAATGAAATGCAGATTAAAGTTGAAGAAACTGAAGAAAAGTCAAAAGCCAAAAAGGTGGGCAATAGACAGACTGAAAGAGAAGGATGTAAACGAAAGATTCAAGAAGAGTATAAAGGAAGGACTAATGAAAAACCCTAAACAAACTTCAATTGCAGACGAATGGGCACTTTTGAGGAATGAAATAACAAAATCCGCAGAAGAAAACATTGGTAGGAAAGAGAGAATAGGTAGAAAACCGTGGATCTCTCAGGATATACTCGAATTGATGGATGAAAGGCGGAAGCACAAGAATGTAAGAGATGAAAAGGGGAAAACAGAATACAGACGTCTGAGAAATGAGGTTAACAAGAAGTGCAAGGAAGCGAAAGAAGAATGGTTGAAAGAGAAATGTGCTGGTATAGAAAATTGTCTGAAATTAGGAAAAGTAGACACAGCTTATCGAAGGATTAAGAATACTTTTGGGGAAAAGAAGACTAAGTGCTGTAATATTAAGGACACAAATGGAAAGCCTCTAACAGATAGGGAAGAAAAGGTTGAGAGATGGAAAGCTTACATAGAGAGTTTGTATAAGGGAAAGGAGATTGAGAATCATGTAATGGAAAGGGAGGAGGAAATTGATGAGGATGCAAAAGGAGATTTAATATTGAGATCAGAATTTGATAGAGCTTTGGAAGACTTAAGCAGGAACAAAGCACCAGGCATAGATGATATACCGATTGAGTTGCTACGCTGCATAGGAGAGGAAGGTCTGATCAGGTTATTTCACTTGGTGTGTAGGATTTATGAGACAGGTGAGGTACCCCCTGATTTCAAGAAGAATGTAATCATCCCTATACCAAAGAAAGTGGGAGCTGACAGATGTGAAGATTACCGTACAATCAGCTTGATTACTCATGCTTCAAAGATCCTGTCTAGAATAATTTACAAGAGGATTGAGAGCCAGATAGAAACGGAGTTGGGTGAAGACCAGTTTGGTTTCAGGAGAAATGTAGGAACAAGGGAAGCTGTACTAAGTCTTAGGCTGATTTTGGAAGGTAGAATAAGGAAAGATAAGAGAACATTCATGGCTTTTGTAGACTTAGAAAAGGCTTTTGATAACGTTGATTGGACTAAATTGTTTGACATTTTGAAATCGATTGGAATAAAGTACAGGGATAGGAGGGTGATATACAATCTATACAGAAACCAGACAGCAGTCATTCGAGTTGAAGGACATGAGAGAGAAGCTGGTATTCAGAAAGGTGTAAGGCAAGGCTGCAACTTATCACCCATACTTTTCAATCTTTACATTGAACAAGCAATGAAGGAAATTAGAGAAAAATTTAAAGTGGGAGTGAAGATTCAAGGAGAAATAATTTCAACTCTGAGATTTGCTGATGACATCATCATCTTGGCCAACAAGCCTGAGGATTTGAATGAGTTTTTGAATGGTATGGACTCCGTCTTACGGAAAGAATTCATGATGAAAATTAATAAATGTAAAACAAATATACTGGAATGCAGCCGAAATAAATCAGAAACCTCTATGGAGATCAAATTGGCAGATGAAAAGCTGAAGGAAGTAGGAGATTTCTGTTACTTAGGAAGCAGAATAACCAGTGATGGACGAAGCAAAGAGGATATAAAAAGTAGGTTGGCTCAGGCAAGAAAAGCATTTCTACAAAAAAGGAATCTGCTGACATCGAATATAGATTTAGGTATTAGGAAGTCATTTTTGAAAGCCTTTGTCTGGAGCGTGGCGCTCTATGGAAGTGAAACTTGGACTATTGGTGCAGCAGAAAAGAGGAGAATTGAAGCATTTGAAATGTGGTGTTACAGGAGAATGATGAAGATCAGATGGGTAGATAGGGTTACAAACAAAGAGGTATTAAGACGAGTGGGAGAGGAGAGATGTTTCTGGCGACTGCTAATGAAGAGAAGAGATAGGTTGGTAGGACACATACTAAGACACCCAGGAATAGCAAGCTTAGTTATGGAAGGAAGGGTCGAGGACAAGAACTGTAGGGGTAGACCAAGGTTAGAATATGTTAAACAGATTGCCTGGGATGTAGGGTGTGGTAGCTATGTAGAGATGAAACGATTAGCTCAGGACAGGGAGGCATGGAGAGCTGCATCAAACCAGTCAAAAGACTGAAGACTCAAACAACAAATGAAGAAGTGGAAAAGATAAGGCGATGTTGTAGAGGCATATATTGAAGAGAGATGTGGAGGTAGACGCCGCGGTTGTAGAGGTCAAAATCACCGAAGTTATAGAGGCAGACGTAAGAGAGGCCAAAGCAAGCGAAGAAGAGAGAGATGTTGCGGAGGTAGACATAGAGGTCGCAGCAGAAGAGGACTTTTTAATGAGAATGGAGGGGGTGGATATCGAAGGCGTGATAGTGATGAAAATGGTACTGGGGATACTTCCTGTTTTAGAAGAAATGATAGAGCAAGGTCCAGAAGAGCAGTAGGAGTTCGTCACGTTAGAGCACGTATGAGATATACAGCCCAACACAATCATCATCATCATCTTGCACAGTTTCCAGCCACTGGCCGGGTCTGTTTGGAACACAAGCCTCTCCAACGTCTTCTGTCTTCCCACCATCTCTCAGCCTCCACCCTTGTCCAGTCTTCTCCTCTCTTCTTCACGCTTTCTTCCACCCCCTTCAGCCACCTGTCTCTCGGTCTTCCCCTCGGTCTCTTTCCTTCCCACTTCGTCTCATGTACTCTCCTGGGTATCCTCTTCTCCTCCATTCGTTTTACATGTCCATACCATCTAAGTCTAGATTTCTCTATACCATCCTGTAATGGTTCCTCCTTCATTAATTCTCTGGTCCTCTCATTTCTTATTCTGTCCATCTTTGTAGCTCCAATACTGCTTCTCAAGAACCTCATCTCACTGGCCTGTATTTTGCTCTTCTCCCTTCCTTTCATAACCCAGGTCTCCGAGGCATACGTCAGGATAGGGACATAGTACGTCCGATATATGATCTTTTTGCTGTTCTGAGGGACATCCTTGCTCCATAACATGCTTCTCACACTCCTCCGAAATGCTTCTGCCTGCCTCCCCCGCTCATTTATTTCTCTATCGTTTCTTCCATTATCTTGTATCAGGCTTCCCAGATACTTGAAACTCTCCACTTTCTTCAGCTGTTCCCCACCAATTGTTATTCCCGTTGTGGTTCTTTCCTTCTTCCTTGTTGTGATCACCATCTCACTCTTATTTATGCTAAATTTCATCCCATATCCTTGTATTATTCCTTCCCACACGTCCAACTGTTCCTGTACCTCCTCCTCCTTGTTTCCCCAAATCATCAAATCATCTGCAAACACCATTGCTTTCATCTTTCCGTCCCCTATTACTTGTGCCACTCTGGTCATTATGTCATCCATCACCACAATGAAAAGTAACGGTGACAGTGCACTTCCTTGTTTCAGGCCGTTTCTTTGTTCCAACCAGTCAGATCTCTCTCCTCCCACTTTCACACAGCTCACGCTTCCCTTGTACATCTCCTTTATCCTCTTTATAGTCCATTTCTCTACTCCTCTATCCTCCAGGGACTTCCATACTTTGTTTCTGCATACACTGTCATATGCTTTCTCAATGTCCAGGAAGGCCATCAGTAGATCTGTTCCATACTCATAGTGCTGTTCTTGTAACTGCCTTACAGCAAAAATCAAATCCACTGTGGACCTTCCTGCTCTGAAGCCATGTTGTTCTTCCCTCATCCCTCCTTCTATCCTTGTCCTAATTCTCTTTTCCAAAACTTTCTCAAAGATCTTTGCACAATGACTCATCAGTGTTATTCCCCGATAGTTTCTGCAATCTGTTCTACTACCTTTCTTGAAGATCGGGACAATGATTCCTTTTTTCCAGTCCTCTGGGGTCTTCCTTTCCTTCCATGCTGTCCTCATCACTCGGTACAGCCACTGTATCCCCACCTCTCCTGCTGCTCTCACCATCTCCACACTCAACTCATCCACACCCGGTGCCTTCCCTCCTTTCATCTTGTTCACTGCATCTTCCACTTCTTTCCATGTTAAGTCCTTTTCTGTTTGCAGTTCATCTTCCTCTTCCCCGATTTCTTCCTCCTCACCATCTTTTCCATTTGGGTTCAGAAGTTCTTCAAAATATTCTTTCCACATTTTCTTCAGTTCTTCCCTATTTTCTATCTCTTGTCCCCTTTTGTTCACCATTCTAACATAATCCGTAGGATCCTTCCGCCTCTTATTTTTTACCATCCCATACAGGACCTTTTTTGTACCTTCACTATCCTCCTCCATCATCTTTGTCCACTCTTCCATCCACTTCCTTCTCTCCTCAGCCACCACTCTCTTCGCCTCCTTCTTTCTTTCCTGGTACTCTTCCCAACACAATAATGAATTTAATGATGCAGAAACTGACGATGACGACGATGACAATGAGCGTAAGGGTATTGACATTTCTGATTAAGTCGGTGCAGCGTAAAGAGTCAAGTTGGAAGCTAAAGTTGAGAAGAAGGTTTATAGAGACACGGAATAACGAGGACAAGAGAATAATGGTAAGGAAAATCAGAGGAACGTGCATCAGGAAAAAAAGGAAAATAATCAGCTAGTGAACAGACCAGTGAGATAGAAGTAGGTAGGAGGCGTGCTGTACTGAAACAGCAAAGGTGCAATGAAAACAGGAAGAACACCCTAGATAGGTGTAGGCCTACTTAGTGTATTTGTTTGAAGGTCGAGGACTAAATTTATAACCCTGTAGTTAGAGATTTATCCTCGAGGGGGCGACTGTAACCGAAATTATTCAGTTACATAGCTCACCCTCGGGTTTTCGCCCTGTGCGGTTAATTGGGGGTATTTATACAAAATGTATTATATTGAGTACGCCACATTAAACTGACATGGAAATAAACCCCTAACCTATTGTATAATTATTATGTGATAAAGTCACTATTTTATTTTGGATATGGGTATCAACTTTATTTACCGTATTTAGTAATTCTGTAAGTATGTATTAGCGCCGTGGTATGTGAAAATGAGGTTACAAAATTACCGCCTTATTGCCTGGGATGAACATTTTATATAGTGGCCTTAGTTGTTGACAAATCTCCTTGACAACGGACTAACAATGGACCTAATAGAAAACTTGGAGAAGATGTAGTATAAGGAAGGAAAGAGACGTTTCTTGTGGAAGTGCCAACAAGTCAGGAGGAAGGCTTAGAATTGTGTTTCCGATTGCCAGAGTGGATCATCGAATATTGAGGAAGATTATCCGAGAAGGAATTTAGAATTTGACTGTCACGACAGTCGGAGGAAATTGATGCGTATAGAGAGATGGGAATTGAGTTCCCAGAAATTATGGAAGCAACAAGATGAAAAGAGGCATCCTAAAGACAGAAGCGATTAGGATCGAGAAAATGATGTTCATTGTGGCGTAACAACCAGAAAGGAAGAGTCTGAAAGTGGAGAAGAACTGTGATGTGTGCACGCCACATTAAACTGACATAAAAATAAACCCCTAACCTAAAATATTCAATTCCAACCAAAGTTTACCCATCACTGTATTTCCAGTTGAAGCTATGCTTCAAAATTTCCTTACTCACCTAAACTCAAGAAGAAAATATTGTGTCCTATTCTCCAGTTGAAAATCAGGACAATGAACACCTTATAAATGAACCTTTCAGAGTATCCTGTGGTTCTTGCCGTCTAAAGATGCGAGGCATCTTTTCGGACCTTATGTGCACTGTTTCACCACTTCAATTATCCCTTAACCTCAAAAGTAAAACGTGAGATAATACGCACTCAAAAATTCACCCTTGCATGTATAGATTATTTTCGATCCCGCTACCGCGATGTGTATCGTCCGCAGCGAGATGACAGGAGAAGAGCGCCAAGCGGCCGACCAGTGTGACCAACCTGCACGATGCGAATACGGAAATGCCTTACGGACAATGTCCAAGAAGACGGGATTTTAGTGTGCGTGTGTTGCTACGACTGTCCTATTGTCAATATTTGGGCGTTTGATATATGTACTGCTTTCGGCGTGGGTGAGAGTCTCTTACCTATCTGATCGTCAAGAAGGACACTTGCTAGGGTGTTCGGATCACCCGAGCCTGAGTTCAGGTATCAAGCCTCCTCATGGGGACGGCTTTAGTTTTGCTATATTTTCTTAATATGTAGTTGTGTTCCAGTGCATTCAAGGAAGTGTGATATTCTTTGGCTTGCCCGTTGGCATATTTTGGTTTGTGTTTCGAATTTCTCGTGTGTTATTTTGCGTCGTAGTTTCCCTCGTGGTTGCTGCGTAGCGGTTTGGCTTCGCTCGGAAGGGGGATTTAGATGTCCGCCACTGTATTGTATCTAAATTGTTAACCAATTTTCCTCTTCGGAGGCCTGATTTGAAGCGGGGAGTCTTTTCCCTTTTTGTATCGAGGCTTTATCTTGTTGCGTAACCTCGTGGCGTCTGTTTTGGTTTTGATCCAAATTATTAATATTTCCTGTGTTATCGCGCTTCCTTGAATTCCTCGAGTGCAGCCATGCATTGTTTTTATTTAAGTTTTGAAGGGGTCCCTGTATTTTCATTTTTTCATCTTACATTCTCATTTTCTTGGTTCACGTGATGTTCGTAACTTTCCGCCACGCATTGCTTTGTTTCCTCCTTTTCCGCCTCATGCGCGTTTCATTTTGGTACTTGTAAAACTACGTATTTCTGCTTAACTTATGGGGTTAGTTGAAATCCTAATTTTTGGGAGTGGCGTCCCATTGTGCAAGCAGACTATAGGGTCCCGCTATCCTTCGCCATTTTAAGAGTCTTGTTCGTGTCAGCGCCCATGGCAGTTTGGTAATATCCTCCGCTCCGATTCTCTGGGGCCTGTCATTACTAATGTAGTCATTTTATTTTGGGTCATTTTCTTTTGCGTTTACTCGTGATATGTTCGTGCGTGTGTTAGTTGTACGAATTTCTTTCCGTGTATAAATTGTAATTTGTCCTTTGCATTGCACAACCTCGTGGTTGTATGGTAATTTGTTATGTAAATCTGTTCTGTGAAATTTCCTTGTAGTGTCTTCTTCTTCTTCTTCGTATCCCTTGTGCCTTCAAGCGTCGGGGTAGCCTCGTTCTATCCATCTCTGCCACTCCGATCTATATTCACACAATCTCTTCATTTCCAGCATTGTTTTCCCTCGCTTCTGTCCGATTTTCTCAATTCTGTCATCCCAAGTGGTACGGGGTCTTCCTCTTCCTACTCTCCCTTCCACTCGCATTTCAAAAACCTGCTTTGCTTTTCTCTCTTGTTCCATCCTCCTGACATGTCCATACCACTTCAACTGACTTTCCTCAATCACCAGACTTATCGCCTTCTTTTGTCCTGCTTCTTCTCTGATTCTCTCATTCCGGATCCTATCCCTTCTAGTCCTCCCCACTGCTCGCCTTGTATACTTCATTTCAGTGGCAGTGATCTTACTGAGATGCTTGTCTTGCAGTGCTAAACTCTCTGTGCCATATAGGGTGATGCGGGCCATAACCGTGTTGTAAATCTGCATTTTGGTCTTGATGCTTATCTCATTCTTCCCTACTGTTGTATTATTCATCTGATAGTAGGCTGAGATGGCCTTTTTTAGTTCTATTGAGTACCTCTTGCTCTATTTTCCCATCACTACTTAATATGGTGCCAAGATATTAAAAAGTTTCTACTTTTTCGAGAGGTCTTCCTGCACAAATTATGTCAAGTTGTTGTTCCTGTCTGTCCAGTTTTGAGACCCACATTACTTTGCTTTTATCTGTATTCACTACCATTCCTTTTCTTTCTAATTCTTCATACCATTCCACCACGGCCTGCTGAAGTCTTTCTGTTGTATCAGCAATCGCTATTATATCATCTGCATAGAGGAGTGCTTGCAAGTATACAGGTCTTAGTCTCCACATACCAAGTTTGGTCGTATGGGTTCGCCGCTTACATATCTTTGTTATTTCATCCAGGACAATATTAAACAGTAGAGGGCTGAGGCTATCACCTTGTTTTACTCCTCTCTCCATTTGGAATTCTCCAGACATTTCACCATCTATACGAACTATTCCCACAGGTTGCTGGTATACACTCTTTACAGCATTTAACAGTGTCATTGGTACCTTCTTCGCTGCCAGTGCCTCCCATATGCTCTGCTTCGGTACAGAGTCAAAAGCTGCCTTCAGGTCTAGAAACGCAACGTACAGGTCACGGTTTTGGCAATGCTCTTCTCTATTACTGTTCTAATTGTGTAGATGTGATCTTGTGTCTGACGTCCTGGCCTAAAAGCTGCCTGCTCCTCTTCAATGTCATTTTCCACCCCCTTCCTAAGTCTCCTTTCCAGCACCCGAGTGTAGATCTTGTACGCTACAGATGATAGACAGATAGCCCAGTAAATATTACAGTCGTAGCTGTTCCCTTTCTTGTGCAACGGGATGATTAGATTTTTCTTCCATTCCTCTGGTATTCTGTTCTCTTCCCACATTCTCCTAAACAGCTTAGTAAGTTGCTTCACTATCTCAACACCTCTATATTCGATTAACTCTGGAGAAATTCCATCAGGACCTGCTGCTTTCCCAGTCTTAATTTGTTTAATTGCCATTATGACCTCCATTTCTTCTATTTTCCCTTCTATTTCTGGATTTTGCACATCTTCATGAGGTCCATAAACAATCCCATCCTCTTGCTCTGCCGCATTTCTCTGGAACTTCTCCTCATAGTGTCTTCTCCACACTTGAAGCACTTCTGCCTTCTCTGATACTAGGTTATTCCCATTCTTGATTGCCCTCGTCTGCTTTCCATACTTCCCTCTTATAGACTTTATGGTTTTCCAAAAGCTTCTTGTATTCTTCTCTCTAGCTTTGCTTTCAACCATATCCCCAAATTCTTCCCAAGATTTTCTCTTAGCTTCCTTCACTACTCTCTTCGTTTCATCCCTTCTTTTGATGTATTCTTGCCTGTTTTCTTCCGTAGGACATCCTATGTATCTTTTCCATGCTTCCTTCTTGCTCTTTACCTCCTCCTTCACTTCTTCATTCCCCCAACTTGTTCTTTTCTTTCTGGTATCTACCACTGCCTTTCCACACACTTCTTCTGCTGACTTTAGCAACACTGATTTTATGTCATTCCACATGTCATTGATTTCTTCACTTCTATTAGTTCTTATTTGCATCTTCTCCTTCACTAATTCTGCATACTGGGACCTTTTCTCTTCTTTTAGAAGTTCCTTCAATCGGATCACCTCAAACCTTTTAGTTCTTGGTTGGATTGGCCTCTTGAATCTGGTGTCCATTACCAGTAATCTGTGATCCGTAGCTAGTTCTGCTCCTCGTATGACCTTCACATCCATGATGTTATTCCGTATGCCTTGAGGGTACATAAAGTAGTCTATAACACTCCTAGCATTTCTACCTTCAGCCTCAAAAGTTATCTTATGTACTTCTTTATGAGGGGAAAATGAGTTTCCCAATAACAATTGATTTTCAATGCAGAATTCTATAAGTCGCCTGCCATTTTCATTCAGCGTCCTCTCTCCACCATGATTGCCCATGCTTCCATGTGCTATTCTTTTGTCCTGGCCTGTTCTTGCATTTAGGTCCCCTCCTATCAATACATGGCGACCGTTCGCAACCTCTTTGTCCGCGGTCCTTTGGAGTTGAACATAAAACTCCTCTTTATCGAGTAAGTTGGTGTCTTCTGTTGGGGCGTATACTTGTATGAAGGACACTTTCATCTCTATGTCAAGGTTAATAACCATTATTCTCGAGTTTATTGGTTGGCATCCACTCACTTTGGTTTCAGTCTGCTCGCTGGTGACTATGCCCACACCTTCCTTTGCCCTACTGTCCATCCCAACCCCAGAATATCTCAAAACATACCCTTCTTGTAATCTCTTCATTCCACTTCCTTTCTTCTTCACCTCACTAAGTCCCAATACTTCCAGTTTATGACTTTTCATTTCCTGTATTAACTCTACATCTTTTCCAGCGATTGTCTTGATATTCCATGTACCAAATCTCATATTCCGTTTCCATTGCGGTCGTTGTCGTCGTGTAGATCCGTCCAATCCGAGGCTACTGTTGTTGCTTTGAATCATTTCTACCCCCACATGGGTGATTAGCCCAATGTGAAGTGGTTTGTTGGGTTGCCTTCCCAGCCTCCTTATTTATGTCCCCAGGAGACAGGGTGGCCCATTTATACCCCCCAGGCACCGGGTACCCATTTTCGTCGCCTCTTACGGCACGCATGGGCTATGGTGGGACAATTCTAAACCCCGGTCACCACACGGGGGCCTTGTAGTGTCGCACTCAATTAATTCCTTCCCTTGCTGCGCAAATGTATTGTGTTTGTTTTCTTGGCTTTCGCGTGCACGTGTCACCCAGGCCTAACCTTGTGTATTTCATTGCTAGGGATATCACTGTGTTGTGTAACTCATTTGCCATTATTAAGACTCCTGTATTTCTGTGTACTTGTTGGTCCCACTATCTGGGTGGTCCATAACTGTGTGGTGTTTCGTACCACGCGGCATCACCGACGCTTGGTTACCGTCCTGTCGAAGCCAACTCATCCATTTGTGATAATTTGTAAGTGCTTAAAAGTGTAGTTCCTATCTTGTCATTTATTTTTAATAAATATACCCCAAATATTTTAAGTTTACTACCTTATTTGGTCTTAAAAGTCCCATCCCTGACTCTGAACCATCTGCAGTGGAATGACCCTCAACAGGTAAGCCTTCCCACAAATTCAAGCCTGTGGGCAAATCGACGTGCTTCCTCTCTTGTACATCTGAGAGTACAGCCCGGGTACGTCGTCAGCACCGACCGCCGAGCGAAAGCCACCAAGTCCCGTAAAGGCTGTCTTGGGGTCGCAGTTGGTAACTCTTCCTTCGGGTTGGCAGACCCTCTAAAGGATTTTGCCGAGCTGATAGGAAGGGGGTAGGAGATAGGAAGGGTACAAGAACCATTATTATATTTCGATGAAGAAGAGACATATTGTGTAGATCGTGACTTCAACCTTTTTCCAGGAATTTTCCCAAACCAGAGCCATGTTCCCGGCCAGTGAGTGTCTGTGCTATATATATATATATTGAATGTATTACTTGTATCTCATACATGTCAGATCTTTTCTCACAGATCACAATGTTAAGGTATTAATAAATCAGTATATATTTTAGTGAAGTTACTTTACTTTTGTGTGAGTCATTTAGCGAGTACATCGCCCCGCTACCCTGAGGTGGCAAGCAAATTTTAGGATTTTCTCAATATTATGTTAGTTGTTCGGAAGATACAGTAGTGTTTGTATTATGGAGAAAGAAGCTGCGAGAATATTAGAAAAGATTGAGAAAGTATTCCCGGTAGACGGATGATTATATTGTTATGGCAATGGGCTAGATGACATTGTTCTATTGTTGTTATATGGATATCTGTGTGGACAGATCTGCAAAAATAAGTGGTTATAGAGAAAGAATTATTATCAGGAATGAGAGAAGTATTATTGTGATTATTGTTGGAGTTATCGATGGATAATGCGATTGTCCCTGAAAAAGTAGGAACAGCTGATCTCTGTGAAGCTGAAATTGTACTCCATTTAAATGGTTCTGTTTAAGAAAGAATGTAGACAAGCTGGTAATTATTAATTGTGAAGGAAGGTTATTATTATTATTATAGCTTGCCACGGTGGGTGAGTGATCAACGTGTCGGCATGGAAGAACACTAGGAAGTGAAGCTTCGACCTTTTCGCGTTCCTCTATAGACGGCAGCACATATGTTCGACTAGGGCGATATGAGTGAGTAGTGCCCGAATTTATTTTGACTGGACAGTTGAACACACCATTGCTGCCAACAGATATAGATTGACACTAATGGTCCAGTATTCTAAAAAACAGCAAAAATAGGATGATGTTCGGTTTATATAACAATGGGAATACATGCATTAGTGCATATAAGCTTATAAATCAAAGACGAAATGTTGTTAAACGTGTACAGCTCTACCTAGTGCATCGTCAACTAATTGCCAGTTACGTACTATCCCATGACATAGTTGGCTATCATTTATGACTTGTTGATGCTTTTTTTGCCAAGCCGTTGGTTTATCATTTATATACATTTTGCTTTATAAGTGTTATTCTTCTTGCGATATATGTTTCTTTTCGTTTTCGCAGAGAAATAACATAAAAAGCGATGTGGTTTTTATTGCGCTGCTCTTAGGTGCAGTAAGAAACTTATTTCGATGCACAGTTTCCTGCCGATCCGATCCTGGAAGGTAAGTCATGAACAACTATTTTCGCTGATAAATTCTTTCATTTGGGTATGAGGGAGATAAACTCGTATTAGCTAATGATTTACACTACCCATGTGGTTTTATCTACTATTATAATAATATAATACACAGATAATTGTGATGACCAGGGTGTCCTATGCCACTGTAGTGAATTAACATAATTTTAAAGAACGATTCCTGTGAAAGGAAATTCAGATTACAATATTAGAAAAAAGACACTCCCATCTGTTTGCATTAGAACTAGACTACTACATTTCAGTCATTTATGCACAGATATATTTTAGGTATTGAGATGGTCTAGGTCGCTGTAGCATACTAAAATTGAAGGTCATTAGAAATAATTATTCTCTTAAAAGGAGATTTGCATATTAAAGGATTGACAGAACGTAATGTAATGTACTGGGATTTCATTATGAGTATATGTAATGAAGGCATTCTTTCAGTGTAGCCTAAACAAACTGTTAGTTGTAACTCTTCAGTCGGTCAACAGGAATTTGCCCAATGAATGGGTGGAGTACAATGTATATAATATTTGAATCTCCTGGAAAAAAATACATGTGGCCTATTAGTTATACTCAATTATATGTAGGTCTACATTGTACCCCACCCAATCATTGGGCAAATTCGAGTTGACTGACTGAAGAGGCAAAGAGTTACAACTGATAGTTACGAGTATATG
Source organism: Meconema thalassinum (assembly GCA_946902985.2). Lineage (NCBI taxonomy): Eukaryota > Metazoa > Arthropoda > Insecta > Orthoptera > Tettigoniidae > Meconema > Meconema thalassinum. The sequence continues at coordinate 1,620,242,897 of OX336388.2, read as the reverse complement.
TTAGCCATATAAAAATGTGTGTGGCTACTGCAACTCACAGAAATGAGTTACATGCCGGTAGAGCGTTTTCAATTAGGTTTATGTATTTATTTTTTAATATTCAAGCTAAATTTGTAGTAGGCCCTAGTGTGTTATCGACATATGATTTTAGCAATTATTATCTTGTAGCTCCTGCACATGTCTATATTTGTGCAATTTTTCTTTGCAGATGCTGGGAGTAGGCCTAGTAGGCTAGTTGTTCTGTGGAAGGGATGATGTGTTCGGGAAATCTGTGTGTGGCATGATTACGCATCGAATATGCAGTGTTAATTTTGCCAAATGGTTCATCAGAGGGCACTTAAATACAAATTCCCTGACTTCTGATGCAGTTCCTACTATGTATTGTTGCTGAAGGTAAGTTAAAATGTGTCCTGTCATGTAATAATGTGCTATGTATTGAAATATAACATTAACGTGCAACTAAAAAAAAACAACAACTTTGTGTTGCAGGGACCTCTGATGTTTCAGGCATGAGAATTGAGGACATCCAAGGTGATGGAAGGTTCATACCGTTGGGGTCAGCAGGGAACAAAAGTTGACCAAAGGAGAATTGCATCCTCTAGAGTCTAGACAGTCTAAACTTCTGTGGACATTGTCCTATATAAAATACTTAATTTTGACCAATTGAAAATGAGTTGCACCTTTCTCGGTCCGTGAGTGTATTTAAATGTGGAGTGTGAGTGACGATGGTGATTGTTGTTTTAAGGGGCATAACATCGAGGTCATCTGCTGCGATGAGGAGTGTGTCTTCCTGTGCATCATATTTTTGTTTTAATTGCGTCAGCCTTGCCCTTCTGATTAAATAATTCTGTTCTTGACTTGACACCTATCTGCCATGTGTGTTAATTTGTGAGGAAATTCATTTGCAGTATTTTAATGCAGTATTGTTCAAATGGGTGTGAACCATACTGGTTAATGTGACAATGTTGCTTAATATTGAGCTTGGTACATACAGGGTTTGTCCTGAAAGTAGTGGGACTGAGTCAATAAAAAAAAAAATATTGACAGAAATGATACATATGCTCAATATTCTTCAAAGTAGGACCCTTCTGCATCCACACACCGCTGTCAGCGAACTTTTCAACCCTCGTATGCTTTCAGGAAGGCCGCAACTGGAATGCTGTCGAGCTCCCTCGTCACGGTTGTTGCAACGCTTCCACGGAGCCGTGACGATGCCCTTTTAGGGTGGTTTTGAGGTGGGGGAAGAGGATCAAGTCTGCTGGGGAAATGTCGGGACTGTAGGGTGGCGATGTTATGTAGGGCCAGGTACGCCAGCACGTGGAAGGCTGTGTGGCATGGCGCATTGTCATGATGGAGCCACCAGGAGTTAGCGATCGCTGGGCAGACACGGACGACGCGTTTTCTCAGCCGTTTAAGAACCTCCATGAAAAAACCTTACTCTGCGGTCATTGTCCAAAAAATTATTTACACTTGCCACATTTTCATCCGTTATGGTGCTCGAAAGTCGACCTGAAAATGCGCCGTCATCAACTTCCTCTCTCCCCTCCCGAAACAGCTTGTATCAGTAAAAAAAAACACTCAATCTGCCCATGGCGTTATCACCGTAAGCAGTCTTGATCATATCGTGAGTCTTTTTCCCGGTTTTGCCGAGCATAACACAAAATTTTATGGTGTAGTGCGCCGTTTCAACAGACTAACCATGCTGCAGCATGACGATTGCACTTGCAGAGGTTATGGACACGAACGATTTACACTCCACTGCAACTGGGAACCAACTGTGTGGCTGACTCCCAGCCTTCCTTACACCCCCGTCCACCAACCCCAGGTGGAGAAGCCGCGGGTAGTCTATCCGTCTGCGGGGGAAAAATCCAGTCGGACTACTTTCAGGACAGACTCTGTACTTTTATTGGTAGGCCTACCAGGGAAGGTCACGAGAACCTATGAAAACCATTTCTTAGTGAAATTAGCCCTTAATAGCTTTTAAAATGATTCAAAATTGATCTGGAAATGATGTAGTTCACTCCTCCGCTGTCTATAACCCACCCGCCTTCCTAAATTATATCACGACTTATATAGTAAAACTTCAGCTGTGCTTGCTATTATCCGCATGAATTATACACAAGTACAGCATTGCCAAACCCACGCATAGTCCTAATTGTATAGGCTTCTTTGCTTTTTCTTTTGTGCGCTATAAAATTTGTTTTTGTAAAGGTCACATTTCTCTGGACCAATAATTATGACAATGGTTGCAGCCTAACACGTCCAATCCAATGGTTACAGCCTAAAGTTTCGTCAACAGTGCCCCGCTAGCTTCCCACGGCAAAGGCTTCACCTAAACCCGACTATTCTGACCTTTGTTTTGTCCACACCAATAATTTTAATGGTTACAGCCTAACACGTCAAATCCAGTGATTGTTTGACAATGGCTACAGCCCAGGTCGGTTTTTATGATTTTGCTTGCCTACCATACCAGTTTCTGCCTTGAGAAAGGATATCTTATCAACATTTATCACATTTTAAGGTGTCCAGAGGTAGACTCAGCCTTGTCAGCTATTGGCAGATCGATGGAAACTTGTTTAAGAACACAAAACTAAACAGTGTAGCTCCGGCCTCCCAGACTGGCTGTGGCTTCATGGACAGCAACTATAGTTGGACCAGATTTTCGTGCTTCTGTAACAGAACTGCTATCGACTAGGTTTTCAGCTGATATGATAATGTGCCACATGTTGCAGCTACACTTCAATCCTACAACCTTGTGCACAGAAGGCAAGAATATTACCGCTGTGTAAAACAGCCAGTTACTGCGTATCTGACAATGTTCTTCTTTTCTATTCCTTCCCGTATGACTGGTCACGTCTTCCAGACGTACAAGGATATACAGTCCAACAAAATTATTGTTAGATTGAATTTCCTGTGTAGAGGCAGAAAGGAAAATGATCTTTAAATATATTACACAGTAGGAGTGCATAACTGCCTGCAAACATGCATTCTTACAGTTACTAGGCTATATTGAAGGTTCATTGTGTCACACAATTTGTTAGAGGTATGTATTGTCAATACAAACACTGAACAAGTCATGTTATAACAAGGGGGTGGGGGTTATAGACAGCATAGTAGAAAACATCATTAATTGTGAATGTAAGTGGAACGTGACACATGAATGTAGCTTTTACATACCTTGTGTCCTCGTTTCATCTTCTGGGCGATATTACGTATTGAAATTACGAACCCTGGTCACTATTGCACCTCATATATGTCCTCAAATTCGTGATTATGTGTTTTATTTCTTGCTATTCTAAAAACTGGGCACCATATTTCGACAGCCCTTTCATCTCGTTCAACTGTCAACAAGGTGCACTCTATCGGGACGCAGCAAGATGCACACATTGTTGCCAACATGTGAGATACAAAATCACTGTTGATCAAAAAAAAAATTCATTGGGACGTGTTAGTCTGTAACCATTGTCAAACCTCAATTGATCTGGGCACGTTAGGCTGTGCTGAGCGCAGCTGGTGGGGCAAGGTTGACTCAAAGCAATTGATCTGGGCGCGTTAGGATGTAACCATTGTCAAAAACCATTGGATTGGACAAAACGAAGGTTAGAAGGTCGGAGGTAGGCGGGGGCCTCTGACTGCGCGCAGCTTGCGGGGCACGGTTGACAGAAAACCATTGATCTAGGCGCGTTAGGCTGTAACCATTGTGAAAACCACAGTTGTGCGGAAAAAAAAAAACAAATTTTTATTTCAGCGGAGATATTGCTTACTAAATACACAGCAGATAAAATAAAAAAAACACTCATTTCAGCCGAAAGAAAGAAAAAAAAACATATTTATCACAGAAAATAAAAATATTGCACACATTTATCACGGAACAGGAAAATAAGTTTCATTTTGAAAGAAAAAAAAACACTCATTTCAGTGGGAAAAATTCATTACAGAGCGAAATTTTGTACAAACTAGCGTAATTAGAGCGGTGGAAAACAATAGCTAAATAGTACCACTTTTATACTTTCATGGCGGAAGTTCCTTTTAGTGGGTGTGTGGATATAGTTCCGAAGTTATTTTAAAGAACTGATGTACTCTGGCTTCTTGGGGATAGTTAGTCTTGAAGAGATGTTCCGCTATGTAGCCCGTAAAATGGGCCTTCTTCTTTCCGAAGATTAGGAATACTGTATCGCACATTTCTCCACTCCCATTCAGTGTTTTGAGTGTGCACTGAAAGTTGTGGAACGTTGGCAGCCTGCATGGTGCGAATATTTCTGTTGAAGACTTCGCTGCTTCTCTGGGTGGAAACAAATTCCAACTTGTGGTTCACTCGCAGATGTACTGAACCCATGTACCATAGGCTTCAAAGGGAGTCGAATCCATGTATTTTGAGAAAGGAATGAAAGAATCATACAGTCTCTAAGGGAACGGAGAGAGATTTCAAGCCAGGATTCTAGCCTAACATTGTGCAAACGCTAGGGCCAGGTGTTCATAAGATGAGCTCATGCCTCTTGACATTTATAAGGAGCCAGTCATGGATATTATTAGAACGAGTGGAAAGTTTGGACTGTAAGACGAAGAAGCTTGACTCGGAAATAGCTCTTACGTTGCAGGAAAATGGCAACCTCGCTGCTGAGTCAGAACAAGAATAATTAAATTTAACCCGTTTACGAGTATAAAAATAAGTAAACAGATACAGTACGGTGAATCATTTCGGATTAAAGATTTTTGTGTAAAGAAAAACCCTTTAATAATTGCACAGGAAAAAACTGCAAACGCAAGTATACGTCATTGGGAATTCACCGGGACCCAAGGAGTGGGAGAATTAAAAATGAACAGCAACACCCACACAGTTGAGGACGAAGAATTAATTAATATCTCGGAAATGCACGATCGATTTCCATGCACAAGAAGATTATTTTACGTTTGGAAGACGAGCTTTCTGGAGATATAATTTTTATAATTGTGCGACAATTAGTTCAAAAGTTGGTCACGAAAAGGACTAGGATTTTATCTTTTTTTGACTAAAAGGTATAAAACTCCTGGCCTCACCAAGCCAATCATGCAGTCTACAAGCATTCCGTGAGCGGAAGTGCTGCATCGCATCGTACACGCAGTATTCAAGAGCCCGTGAGTGGAACGTCACGCTGTATCAGTACATGCAGTCTACGATAGCCCAGGGAGGCGTTACGCTATATGAGACATCGAAGGCAGTTAACCAGTACTCCTTGAGGGGAGAAACGCTGTATTACACCGCAGAATTAATATCCGACAGCCACGGGCGTCGAAGTATCAGTAACTTGCGTGCCTCCATAAGGAGTTGCAAAGAAGAAGTATTAAAGTATCGCCGTGTTGAAAAATTAGGAAAATCCTAGTTACAGGATTTAGGTCCGACAGGGCAAAAGTTACCGTAAAAGTTCCAAAAATACAGTCAAAGCAGGCTGCGAACTTAGGATTCAGGCGATAGGTCTTTCAGTAAACGACCAAAAGTATCATAACGTACGGAAGTACCGGAACAGCGAGATAAACAGTTTATCAATTTTAAAGAACCCGAACAGGGAAAAACAGAGTAAGGTTCGCAACGTATTCCAGAAAATTAGAAGTGCGAGAACCAAATAAACAAAGGAGAACGGAAACTATAGACATTGTTTTCAAGAGAGGAGACGAACTATTCTAAAGCACTAAGACTCGAGAAGTATTAGTTGCTAAAAAATCCATAGGTCACCGATAGGTTATCGAGGGGACCTCGATCAGAACAGACTTTCGCTAGGATCGATAAATCAGATCTAAAAGGGGAGCCGTTCAAGCTAGAGAAATAGCCGATCATCAGGAACAGGATTCGAAGAATTGTTATTCCAGGGAAGTAGTAGATGATTCGAGACTTTCGTATTCTGCAGGATAGGAAGCCGACATTGAATAAATTTCACCCTTGGAGACGGGAGATTAAGAGGTCACGTGTGATAGGCTAAAAAGACGGCCTAGTGATCAAAAGTTGTGAAGTGTAAATATATCAAGAGTGTGTGTTAAAAGTAATATATTTTTGTTAGTGTTTCATTGTGTATTCCAAACGGATACACCAGTGTATTAAAAATGTTGTCAGTGTTAAATGTATTGAATATGTGTCAAGAAGTGTCTGTACATGAGATGAGTTTGTACAATATGGAGTAAGTCAAGAAGGTGGGCCAAAATGTCACATCAAACGAGAATAAAGGTCAGAAAACGACCTTAGACATGTGAGTAAAGATTTTCATTATGTTTTGGGTGTCGGGAAAATTTTGTGTACAATTCCACCGGAGTTTTGAATAAAAGGGATGTTTTTAAATAAATAATAACTAAATAAGAACGCGATCTGAACAAAAATAAAGTTTTAAGAAATAATAAATAATTATGTGAAATAATAAATCCTGTAGAGGAAATGCATGGAATAAAATGTCAGTGTATTTGACGAATGTTATAAAAGCAAGCGTAATAATTATAACAAAGATATTTACATAAAGGTAAATTTGAATTATATGAAAGAAATAGCTTTTGAGCTTTTGTAAGGAATGAAGACATGATGTGAGTAATCATAATAATAACAAGGTAAAGAAATCTAAATAAAGATTAAATTGAATGATCTAAAAATATAGAGCGTTGAAGCCTTAACAAATGTATAAGACATGATGTGAATGCATGTTCTTAAAAATGGAGCGATTTATTGTCAACGGAAAAGATTAATATAAGAATTGAGATATGTATCAATTGTTACTATGAAATTTATCAGTTCTTTGGAAGACATTCGGCCGTAAAGTAATGTGTAGCGAAATGGAACGCAATTAAATAAAAGTCACGCTAGGAATGCGTAGAATTAAAATGTACTTGGTAAATTACTTATGAGGGGTAGTTGATTGTATTGAATTGAGATATGTTGTAAGTCCTCTAATTGTGACGTAGATCACGAGGCCATGTGTGTGTTATTATTTAAAAGGGAGCTAATGTATGGTATTATTGAGCGTAGGTCCTGTAAGCTACGGCTAGACTTTAAATCGCGTCTTGTATAAGTCCTCCAATGTGGAAATGGTTCCCGAGGCATGTTAAGAGATTCGAACATAGAATCCTCTTGTTGTTAAAGCCCCTTATTATTCGTCGTAGAATGTGTATTACTCTTCCCAATCAATGAGGACCCTCTCATAATTAATAAATGCCAAGGTTACGAGAGTGGTTTATGAGCCAAAGAATATTGTTGAAAGTAAAACGATGAGTAGAATGCCATGTCTCCCCCAAAGAACTGAAAATGAAAATGAAGGTTTGTTTTAAAAGCATTGAAGAGAGCTCCAACCGTAGGCTAGGCAGGGAGCCGCTCTCCCTGTCATAAATCTCGCTCGAGTATAATGGCTTGACCCTCATAGAGCGAGGGTGGGTAAAAACCGTCTTGTAAGAAGTGTTAAATACACCGTGGGTGTTTAAAGTTGTTAATGACCCGGGCGTTGAACCGAGGTCCTTGTAGATTGATGTTATCGCTTGCCAGTTCAGATCGTAGTTTTCTTATGTGATAATGGTCTTATAAGACAAATGAATTAAATAAAAATCCCTATTGTAATGTTGTATGGAAAATAGGAATCCACGAGTTTTATGAAGATAACTAGATTTCGGGAGTAATCATAGTTTTTGACTTTGTCAAGTAATCTTTATAACTCTGGAGTACACAAATAGTTTCCCGATCACCGTAGTGAATTTGCAAAACTTGAGAGAGATAGTAAATACTGAGAATATGTGAAATGCCCAAATATTGAAGTGAATAATTAACATGTAATTTTAAATGTAATTATATATTGTTTTGATGATAAGATAAAAATAAGTTCTTGAGGTATACAAAAATATGACACCATTATTATGGGAAAGTATCGAGCCAAAGAAGCTCGTAGTTATATGGAACTTTAAGATAGGTACTTTATGGAAGTGAAAATAATCATGAATTGTTGGTTTTTAAGAAAACCATGTGTTTAAAGAGAATATTTGTTTTATTCTTATGCTATTCCTTGTTCACTTTGAACAAGTAGAATGATATTGGTCAGTAGCTTAATTGTTTTATTGTTTGTAGCGCCATAATTTTGATTAATTAAATGTGTTAAAATAGGAGTTGATTTTGTTGTTATTTTTGCAAGTGTATCCTCTATTTAATCCAAAATATTTAAGTCACAGAGTGGGAGAACTTACCGCAGCCCCGAAAAATCCCGAATTGAGCAATGCTGGCATACTGTGATTTGCATATTTCTTGCTAAAAGGGCACAGTACAAAACCATCATGTTCAAGTGCATTGTATGCAGCCCAGCTGTCCGAAATAAAATTATCGAACCCGGTAATATCCACTGACAAATTATTTGGAAGAGTGTCTGTGTTTCTTTGGGCGACAGGGACGATAAAAACTTATTTTTGTTTTCACGTTCCACGGCACCAAAAACCCACTGTCCTTCTATTGCGCGTCCCATATTATATTTTCCTTTCCCAAATTTTGCCTCGTCAATTTCGACTATTATTCCGGGGCCTCCAATTGGTGACCTGTTTTGGAATAACCAATGCTCACAGACTTCTCGGCAGAAGGAAGACCAGTCTACTATACTATTGGCAGATATTTGCAGTTCGGTACGCATTGTTTGCTGTCGTGGATTTGGGAGGATGCACCACAGAACACAGAAATTTACCATGTAGCGTACAGGCAACAGAGCTTTGGAAAAAAAACAACGTATCTTCGGTGGCTCTTTTCTTGAAATTGCTAAACCTTTTGGGACGTCCGGGAAGTCTCTTGTTGCATGTTACAGCAAAGTTATGTTTTATACAGCGAACTTAGACTTCACGCTGGCATTTCGGGCACGTTAGTGTTTTCGCTATTAAATTGTGTTGTTGCAATAGCTGCAGCAACCTCTTTGGATCATCGTAGCAACTGCCGATTGAAATTGCAGATTGTTAGGAGGCAATTTCCACAATCCATGATCAATGAACAATTCAATTGGGTGCACTATCTATGAATCCATTGAGTGGTGCGCACGATTGATGCGCACTAGCGACCGAATTGGACGCTTCTTTGTTTTTCATAGTACCGTAATCGCAAGGTTGGCAGTACTGTCATGGTACTGTTTTGATAAAGATCGATGAGAACAATGGCGCTGACAGCTGTAATGTTCGCTATATAAGTCGTGTACCTATTTGGGATGGCTGGGTGGGTCACAGACATCGGAGGAGGGAATATCTACTAAAACATCGCTCCCTGATTTATTTCCCAGCGTTTCATAAGGTATTTAGGCTAATTCATATCATCATCATCTTGAGCGGTTTCCAACCGCTGGTCGGGTCTGCTTGGAACATAAGCCTCTCCATCATTTCCTGTCCATCCACCATCTCTCGTCATTTACTGTGTCCCAGCACACTCCTCTTTCCTCCACACTCTTCTTAACTCCTTTTGTCCATCTGTCCCTTGGTCTTCCCCTTGGCCTCCTTCCCGTCATTTCCATTCCAAACATCTTCGGTATCCTCTCCTCTTGCATCCTCCTCACATGTCCATACCATTGTAGCCTAGATCGCTCTATTCTATTTTGCAATGGTTCCTCTCTTACCATCTCTCTGACTCTCTCATTCCTTACTCTGTCCATTCTTGTCACTCCTACCCTCCTCCTCTGGAACTTCATCTCCACTGCTCGTATTTTATTCTTGTCCCTTTCCTTCATCACCCATGTTTCTGAACCATATGTCAAAATTGGCACAAAGTAGGTCTTGTAGATGATTCCTTTACATTTTTGTGGTACATCTTTATTCCATAACATCCCCCTAACACTCTTGAAAAATCCATCTGCGCACCTTCCCCTTTCATTTATTTCCATCCTATTGCCTCCCTTTTCTTCAATTATGCTTCCCAAGTACTTGAAGCATTCGACTTTCTGCAACTGCTGTCCTCCAAGTGTTATGCCCATATCCAGTCTGTTCTTCTTCCTTGTTGTGATGACCACTTCACTCTTTTGTGCTGAGAACTTCATCCCATATGATAACACTACCTTCTCCCACTCATCTAATTGCTCTTGTACTTCTTCCTCGTCCTCTCCCCATACCAGAAGGTCATCAGCAAACAACATTGCCTTCATTTTCCTTTCCCCAATGCTATTTACCACTTTTCGTATGATTTCATCCATCACCACTATAAATAACAGGGGTGAGAGGGCACTTCCCTGTTTCAGACCACTCTCCAGTTGAAACCACTCCGTTCTCTCTCTTCCCACCTTTACACAGCTTTTGCTTCCCTCGTACATTGCTTTCACTCTTGCTACTGTCTCCTTGTTCACTGCTTTTGCTCTCATTGCTTCCCATACCTTGTTTATATTAATACTATCATATGCTTTCTCAATATCCAAGGTCATCACCAGATCTTTCCCATATTCATAATGGTGTTCTTGTAGCTGTCTTACTGCAAAGATGAGGTCAACTGTTGACCTTCCTGGCCTGAATCCATACTGTTCTTCTCTCAGCCCATCTTCAACATCTGTCCGAATTCTTCTCTCCAGTACCTTCTCAAATATTTTGGCGCAGTGGCACATGAGTGTAATTCCCCTGTAGTTCTTGCATTCCTTCCTACTTCCCTTTTTAAATATGGGTATTATTATCCCTCTTTTCCAGTCCTCTGGTATTTTCTTCTCCCTCCATATCACTTTCATTACTCGAAAGAGCCACTGTGTTCCTATCACCCCTGCTGCTCTCACCATCTCCACACTCACTTCGTCTATTCCAGGTGCCTTTCCCCCTTTCATCTTCTTTAATGCTTCCTCCACTTCTTTCCATGTCAATTCCTTCTCTGAAATGTCTTGGTCACTGTCTGTTTCTTCCTCCACAATGTCCACTACGCTGGTTTTAGTTGGATTCAGGAGTTCCTTGAAGTATTCTCTCCAGATATCCTTTACTTCTTCCATACTTTCGACCTCCTTTCCATTCCTGTCCACCATTCTGACATTTTCCCCTGTATCTCTTCGCTTTGCCTTTATCATTCCATACAACACTTTCTTACTGCCATCACAGTCCTCCTCCATCATTTCTGTCCATTTCTCCAGCCATTTCTTTTTCTCTTCCTTCACTACTTCTCCTGCTTCTTTCTTCCGCTCTTGGTATTCTTCTCTTGTTCTGTCTGTCCTCTGTTGGAACCATTTCCTGAATGCTTCGTTTTTCTTTTTCACTGCTTCCTTAGTTCTGGGGTTCCACCATGGTGTTTCCTTCCACCTTTTCTTTCCACTAGTTCTGCCACACACGACTTCCGCTGCTTCTACCAACACGTCCTTGAACCTATTCCATTCTTCTTCACCTGTTTTCGGATCATCCTTAGGTAATTTATTCCTCACTAATATCTGGAACTTCTCCTTATTTTCATCCTCCTTCAGCTTCCATGTCCTTATTCTTCTTTCTTGGTTCTCAGTTCTCCTCTTTTCCTTCAGTCCTCTCACCTTGGCGAGCAGCAGACGGTGGTCACTGTCCAGGGCTTCTGAAGGTATTACCCTTATATCCGTGATACTCTTCTTTGTCTCCTTCCCGCATAGAAGGCTAATTCATGTATTGTATAGAATTTTATCGCGCGTTCTACCTTCATTCACCGTTACCCTAGATTCATCACTTCCGAAGCGTAACCAAATATACTTGGTTTAAAATACATTTACCATCAATAAATTAGTAACGGAAGTTTGAAGCATTATCAAGTCTCTTGTCTTGACCCACTGCATGCCATTTCAGAAACACAGGGAGGAATAGGAAGATGAGATGTGAGGAGGGATATCTCCAATCTGATGATTAGTATAGTATGCACTTGCGTAAAAGACTACAATCAAGCCCTTTTCTCTCCACTGCTTCGAGCGAGAGGCCTACAAGTGAGAGAAGCACTATATTCATATTGCATCGTCTTGTAAAATTTGTATGTTGTATGTATTCATATATCTTGTTTTATATGTACAATGGAATGCCATACTGTACACTGTATAATTTGTAAATTATATGTAGGCCTACTTGCCTAAAAAAAAAATGTATTCATATATCTTCATTTTATTTGTTTATTTCCTTCAAACCTTCCTCATTCATCTTATTTTATTTTATAAATAAGTTGTTTAAGCTTTGTATGTTGGGACTTTGACAACACTCGCGGGAAAAATAGAATTAAAAAAGAAACACCCGCGGGAGAAAAACATAATTATAACAATGTGATTTACATTTCCACGTGACATAGGCAATTCTAAAACCAAAAGATGGAAACTTTTGTCAAAATGCTTGGAAAAGTAACTACCTAACCTAAAAATTTAGCAAATATTAGTAATTTAAATGCCGCGCCATTTTGCGGTGCGTTGCACTTCTCACCAGAGCGCAGGATCGAAATGAGAAAGTGATAACCATTGGCCTTATGTGAGCCTTACTTCCTAGTGTTGTTCTTTCATGGTGTCTGTCTACTAACCTCTAGCTTGCATGTTCGCTCCTGGCCGTGGCAAGTGATTTTTGAAAGGCGGCAAAAATTACGACACCATGTCATACGATGTTGACATGTCAAAGAACCCATTCGAATTCAGTAGGCCCTGCTCATAATGGCAAAATTAATCTCGGGATTTACCGCCAACACAAAGTTCCTCATTTCTCTACTAGAAAGCGCTATAGTGTTCAAGGAGCTTAGATATCTAACTGCCTTGACTTTCGTAGTGCTTCAAGGAACATCGAAATTCGACATGCAAGCTACCCTTTGGGTGTCAAATAACAAAGCTTGCACCCGGTACACGATATTATTATTATTATTATTAAGACGAATGATCAGTAGGTGTTAATTATACGGATTATAGAATCCAGGATTGTCAACTTTACCAGATAAAAATGTAGCTATGTGGAGATTCATAAGATTTAAGTGAAGACATAAGATTTTTAAGGAGATGATATGTATATAATGGAGATTTGAATTTTACAGTATGTTATTTTTTTAGATATTTCAATTTTGAGATTGAAGTTAGTTGGAATTGCGGAACTCGAAGGAGTAGTTCGTTAATATTTAAATATTAATTTAGAGGTAGTAGAGGAGACGGGAGTTAGTGTCGTTGAGAGTAATAAATAGCTATTGTAATGAATAAGGCCTACGCCATGAGTTAATTCTATTTAAAATATATCGGATAATTTAACGACAGGTTGTTTGTTGTTAACTCCCGTTATTTAGGGGGCAGCAGTTTGTCGCCAAGATTAAGATATTTTGAATTATTCGAGCTTGTATAAGTAGATCCCAGTTTGTAATTATTGTCTACAAGGAAAACCATTTAATTTTATTTTAGGAAATTCGCGTTATGATTTTATTTATATTTAAATTATTATTAACATGAACTCGTGTGCCTTTGGAATAAATACACAGGCACGTGTGTTACGAATCCCTGATATTTTATAGAAATTGGCATTATCTTTTGTAGTTTATTGGTAGTGGAATGTGCTATAGGGTGGAGGATTTTCCTTGACCTGATCATTATCCCATCGCCCGAGATTTTTGATTATCGATGTCCCGAGTAGTTGTTAGTACCCATTCTTTTGTAGTTAGTTTCTATAGCACATTCTGATGATTTCCTCTGACCCTTATCCGGAGTGTATTCGCCAGTAGCTCTATGCAGTATTTCTAGCCGGGGACTTCAAGATGCTGCGATCCTTCTCTATCTGTGGATTTTGGTGGATCATCCCAGGAATAAGGGTACAGTACCAAAGTATTATGTACCAAAATAGTGAACAGAAGATTTAGGTGTATTGCGATGCTGACTACAATAAGGTGGAAGAAGAGAGATTGTCTTCTAATAAATATGAAATCGAAGCTTGCCACCTCAGGGTAGCAGGGCGATATACTCGCTAAATGAATCACACAAAGTACAGTACACCGACTTCACTAATACACTTCTTTATTAATAACTAACACGAGATCCATAACAATTCTTCTCCACTTACAAATTCTTCTTTTCTGGTTGTTCTCGGGCAATCAAAACTAACAATACCTGTTTGTCAACATATAAGCAAGCTTCCATTACCTGGATCTCTTGTACAGTATCAGCAACAACTTTCATAGGGAAAAATAAATATCCCTCACAAAGCTTAATATTCTTCTGCTCCTTTCTTTTCTTGTTGCGTTTTATTAAACTTCTGCTTCCGTCCATCTTACTAGATGCTCTCTGGCAATCTAAACTATCAATACCTGTTTGTCAACATTTAAGCAAGCTTCCATTACCTGCATCTCTTGTACAGTATCCACAACAAATTTCATAAGGGAAAAATAAATACCCCTCACAAAGCTTAATATTCTTCTGCTCTTTTCTTTTCTTCTTGCCGTTTATTAAAATTTTCTTTCTGTCCTTCTTCTTACTAGATGTTCTCTGGCAACCAAAACTATCTATACTTGTTTGTCAACATATAAGCAAGCTTTCATTACCTGCATCTCTTGTACAGTACCCACAACAATTTTCATGAGGAAAGGGGCTCCTCACTACATTTAGTATTCTTCTGCTCCTTTCTTTTCTTCTTGAGTTTTCTTAAACGTCTCTTTCTACATCAGCATGTATCCAGACTAAACATCTATTTCCCAAATCATCACATTGCCATACCACAGAACATAATCTAATAATATTCTCCATATCTCAACAAGAAGACACACTATTTTCTTTTTCAACCAAGATAACCTCTCAATTCTTCATGGCATAATCTACCTTCAAACACAACATCACCATAGTAACATAGTCCTTAGTCAAAGCCATCTGTCACCCACCGGTGGACCACCACAAAAGAATCTCTATGGCACAAAACACAAGATTCTATGTGGTGCTCCACCAATAGGCGGCCATGGCTGGCAACCTGATTCCCCCAGATCATACACCATGGCGCCAATACACAGAAACCAAAGGTGAGCTCTGTAACCAAAATTTGGTTACAGTCTAGGTCTGGCTAAGTTGTTAAACTGGCAGGTGGACCATTTTCTCGGTTTACAAAAAAAAAACTGTGACGGCTTTGACTACAGTCGAAGCAGAATATTATGCAATGTGAGAGGTAGCGAAAGAAGTACTATGGCTGAGAATTGTTTCTAAAGGAACTAAAATTGTTTGAACTTGTAGAAGGTCCTACAGTAATTTATAGCGATAACTAAAGTGCCACAATGTTTGCAGAAAATGGCCTTGATTCAGAAAATTCTATACACATAGACATAAGATATTGCTTTGTTGAACAGCTTGTTAAGAGGAAAGAAGTTGTGTTCATGTATGTAAAGTCGGCAGATAACATTGCAGATGTACACTAATGTTTGTAGAAAGTGAAACACCAAGAATAAGAGAGGTGACCACATTGCACTTTATACCACAGATTAGGGACATGTCAATACATTACATTACTGATTAGAAGAACAGTCCGATACATGCACGCTGACTGTCGATCTTCAGTACAGCGTCACGCCACCACGTGCTGCACTCAGAGCCGCTAAACGTCGTGACATGCAATCATACAGTGCTTGAATACGCTGCTGGGGAATACTGTCCCACGCGGTTTGTAGGCGCGTCCACAAAGCATCAACAGTGGCGGCAGGTGGACCTGAACAAACAAGTTGCCGACCGACCATATCCCAGACATGTTTGATGGGCGACATGTCAGGCGAACGGGCAGGCCAGGGAAGCAGAGGTATCCGTCGTTCTTCAAAGAAGGCTTGCACATTCCTTGCCACATGCGGGCGGGCATTTCCTGTTGATATATGGCCTGTGGAACGGCCTGCAAGAGGGGCAGTGCCGCGGGCTGTAAAACTTTCCTGATGTAGTGGTCACTGTTCAGATTGCCAGCAAGACGTACGAGGCGCGATCCCCTGTTATAGGCAATTGCGCTCCAAACCATTACACCTGGTGTTTGTCCGCCATGCCACTCAACAATACAGTCTGCCTGATTGCATTCTCCACGGCGTCGTCGAATGCGTATGCCGCCATCACTGTAGGACAGGTTGAAGCGGGACTCGTCCGAAAACGCTACATTTCGCCACTCAGCCTGCCAGTGTCGGCGTGCACGTGCCCATTGTAGTCTGAGGCGTCGGTGGTTCCCATTCAATGGAAGCCGATGCAGTGGCATGCGTGCTACTAGTCCAGGCCTCAAAAGACGGCGTCACACCGTCGACGCAGACATGTCCACCCCAGTTGCAGATCTCCAACATTCAGCCAACACCAAGGACGACGCTGTTCTGTCCGAGACGGCCATGCGGAGAAGATGGCGGTCGTCTCGCACTGTGGTCACATTGTGTCATCCTATACCCTGTCGTCGCTGTGTACGGCCCTCCTCTCTCCACTAGATCCACATACGCCTTACTGTTGACGCAGCTTGCCCTGTACGAGCTGCAATGTCTCGGAACGACAGACTCGCCTCCCGGAGCCGAAGCATTCTGCCCCATTCAACAGGACTCACATGCTGATAGTCCACTCTGTGATGTCAGCGAGGCATCGTTCACTTGCTTAGACGTTTCCATTGGTATGACGACCCCACGCCGGCAGAATTGTGCAGAACACTGACCTGTCAGGTCCCACACAGAGGGTGGGCCAATGTGCACGCCATCTCTCTGCGATTTCAATCACTTAGTATGGAACCACAGCCCACACGACCCCTGTTCTGGGAGTGTCTCCGACCATTTCTTCTGGGTGTTTCACTTTCTACAAACAGTACTGTATTTACCAAACCATTGGGAGGTGTGACCAACTACCTTAGTGGGTAAAATGGAGTTGGTTTAAAGTAAAAAGAAATGTGAATATATTTTTTTAAATTGTTTAGTTAAGGAGGAGTGTTAACAGTGTTTTTGACTCTAGTAGTAGTAACTAAACAATTTTGTATCTAGTAGTACTGGCACTAGTATAACGCTTTGTTCAAGGTTATGTATATAGGTTTTAAGCATGGCCACCTCTTGCTGGGGCACTACAGGGAGTTTAGTGCTTTGTACATATTGAATTCTCTGTGGTGACCTATTAATGAGGTGGCAGGAGACTTTGATCTTTGATGTAGGTTAGTAAGGTTATGTTTAGATTTTTAGAGATTGGATTGGGTTATGGATTGGGATGTTGTTGGAAAAGTTATGGTTATGTTATGTTTGATAATAAATGGATAGAGGCTTTTGATGAAAAAATAATGGATGAAGTGTATTATCATTTATGCTATTAAAAGTTGTATCACAAACAAGAAAAATAAGGAAAATAATATGAATTGCATGGGTAGCAAATTTGAAGTAAATATGTCCAAGCCAGAGTTATGTTTTACAAGAGATGATGGTGTTTCCTCTGTGTGCAAACAACAAACGACCCCAAAATAACTCCACCACCCTATCGAAACGTTACAAATGACGCACCAATGTGGAGCTGGATAAAAGAAACTAGAATGACTCAATTAAGGTATATACACAACTGTAATATTTCATAGAATCATACTATTGTATGTCACAGCGTTTGAATATTGCATCATTATGGGTGTAGAGACATACGTTTACTTTTAATAGCAGTGAAGTCCGGCCTCATTATGTACAATAACGCTAGTTTGATTCAAATGCTACTGAGTAAGTTCTTAGGAGATTTTAAAGAGTCTTTAAGTAAGGAAATAGGAGGTGTGAAAGAGTCAATGAAAGAGTCTTTAAGTAAATAGGAGGTGTGAAAGAGTCTATGAAGCAGCAAGAAGAGTCCATGAAAGAGTATGAAGCAGCAGGAAGAATCCATGAAGGAATTTTTAAGTAAGGAAATAGGTGTGAAAGAGTTTTTAACTAAGGAAATAGGAGATGTTAAATAGTCAGTAAACCAGCAAATAGAGTCAGTAAACCAGACATTGAAACAGTGGAATGAGTCTATAAGATAGGAAGTGAATGAGATTAGTGAAATTAAGGAGCAGGAAAATCATCAGAGAGGTGGGGAGCATAAGGAAGTTGGTGAAATTAAGGAGCAGGAAAATCATCACAGAGGTGGGGGGGGGGCGTAAGGAAGTTGGTAATGAAGAAGATGGAAATGGATGGACAAGAGAGAGAACAAGGTGAAAGAGGACAACTTCGAATGGAGGAGGAGAATAAGACTAAAGACAAAGAGGACCATGAGATAGAGGACAGGATGGAGGATAAGATAGAGGAGGAGGAAGACAACATCCAGGAAGAAGATAAGGTGAAGAAGAGGTGGAGGACTAGGTGGACGAGGAGTACAAGGTGGACGAAGAAAAGGACGAGATGTAAAGTAAAGATAAGGAATAGGAAGAGGACGAGATGTCAGGCAGATGGAGATAAGAGAGTGAAGGATCAGAAGAAGAAAAAGGAAAAGAAGATAAAAGGGAAAAAGGGAAAGAGGAAAGAAAATATAAGAAGAAAGGAACTGTTGAGCAAGATAAGGCAGATGAGGAAAATGAGGAAAAGAAGGAAAGAGAAGCAGGAAGGGAGGTCGAAGAAGAAAAAGAAGGGAAAGGAGAAGGAGAAACAGAAGAAAAGGAAGAGCAAGGAGGAAGGTAAAGAAGGAGGGGAAGTAGAAGAAGGTGAAGAAGGAAAGAAAGCAGACGAAGGAAGGGAAAAGGTAGAAGAGAAAGGAAAAATGAAGGAGGAAGAAGGTGGAGAAGGAAAGAAAGCAGCTGAAATGGAAGAAAGTGAAGAAGGAAAGAAAGCAGATGAAGGAAGGGAAAAAGTAGAAGAGAAAGGAGAAAGGAAGGAGGGAGAAGGTGAAACGGAAGAAGGAATGAAAACAGGTGGTATGGAAGAAGCTGAAGAAGAAAAAGAAGCAGGTGAAGGAAAGGAAAAGGTAGAAGAGAAAGATGATGATAATTGTTGTTTTAAGGGGCCTAACATCTAGGTTATTGCCCCCTAATGGTCTGGATGATGGTGAAAATGACTATGAAATGGAAACCTGAATAATAATTAAGTGACACGGAAAATAATTACAAAAAAGAACTCAGATTGAAACTACTAAAAAAATGGAGAGTGTTCGCTTTTGCGAATAGTTTTGTTAGTGGTTAGTTTCCCGTTTGGTTTGAAACATTTGTTTGTTTGTTCTGCCCCATTTTCTACTTTGCTGCAATTACAGAAAGAACGCGGTTCTTGTACATTTATTCTTTAAGCACAACTTATATTTTAATTGTATTCATGTTTTACAATTATTTATGTATCATTACTTACCTGTTCTGAAGTGTGTTTTTAGTGTTCCTCTCTCGCGCACTGTCAAAACCACTATGCTGCCCCAGCTTGCCGCCCGCACGTCACTTCATTGTCTAAGAGCTGATTGGCTGGCTGCCTTCCCCCTCTGGTGTGTATTTTGCACCTTGCCATGACGTCACTACCCCTATAAAACCTCAGGTCTACGGGCCTAATGTGTTGATTCTCCATCACCAGTCACCTGCTGCTACACGGCTGCTGGGGGTTATTGCCCTCTGGGATAACAAGGCGCTGCTGGAGGCCCTGCTCTATGACAACACGGGTTCCGGCTGCATAGGTTAACCCTTTCTCCGGCTCACAGTTTATGAAAAAGTAACTTCACGAACAAGTTGAGATGTTATTACCAAGAGACATCTCTCCGCTGGTCAACTCTCGTCAAGAAGACTAAAATTCGCTAAAACCTTGGCTCAGAACCCAGACCTCTGGAGTGTGTGTGCATTGACCTCGATCATCAGTCCTGTGCGGACAATCCACCTGCTACTTCGGTCATCAGCCCTGTGGGGGCAACCCAACTGTTTCCAGCTAAGGGTTTGCTGGCCTATCTCGGAATGGTTTTGTATTTGCACCCCAAGAAAGGTGGTATCATTATAGTCGACACTCAGCTTTATTATGCTTAATCATTAATGGGTCCTTTTTTATGTACCGGTAATTTAAATTATGCTCCCTTTACTTAGCAATATAAAGTTTGCTAACCTTTTTAGTTTCTTGGAGAAACTAGTAAATTTGCATTCTTATAGTTCTTATTGTCAATTTTTAGACTATATTTATTCAAATAAGCTTCATATGTTCTTAAGAGATTTAATAAACATTAAGGCAAATCTTAATCTTTGGTCTCTTCCATCACCATCATGTAAAATTCAATCCTTGTGTTTAAAACCCCACATCCTTTCGAAATCCCTACAAGTGTGACCCTACCCTTTTCCATGGTGCCGAAACCCGGGATTGCTTCCTCCAGTAGTACCTCGACCCTGGATCTAGTCCGTTATCTTTACCCCGAGACCACATAATTATATATGCAACAAAAACTGTGTAATCCAATATATATCTTGTATATTTCAGCCATAGTACTGTTTGGGGTTACGATCAGGAAGATGAGAATGGGGCAGCAGTACAAGAATGGGCAGAAATAAATCATCTGACTTTAATCCATGATGCAAAACTACCTGGATCTTTTAACAGTGGCAGGTGGAGGCGAGCTTACAATCTTGACCTCATATGTGGCAGCAGCAGTATCAGTCAACAGTGTGTAAAATCTGTCTGTTCCCCAATACCAAACTCACAGCACAGACCAATAATGTGCCAATTATTCGCTGCTATAAGACCACAGAAGGTATCTTTTCGGAGGAGATTCAACTTTAAGATGGCTGACTGGTTGGTGTATTCTTTGGAATACACGGTAAGACAGAGTAAGCTTTTGCTTCTCTTTGCTTTAGTTCATCCCTTCCTTTTTTTGCAAACACCAACAGTGATCTCCTGATTTCTCTTTGTTGGTATATGTTTCTTACACTACCTGTAAGTCTGTTCTAGATATATATCTTCCATGACCCACCTAGCATCATCTAGCAGCGAATCTCTGAAGTTCCTCAATTTTTCCATGCACAAGAGGACTTCCTTACCAATCTAGCCACCAGATCTCGTCGCTATCGCCAGCTATCATCTCCGTGATCAAGAGAACTTAGTCTACTTTTTCACCCACCAGGCTGCGCTAGTGAAGCCTGCTATCAACTCTTTGAAGACCATTTCATCAAGAGAAAATTTATTTCTGCTATGTTGGCTATTCTTATATGTATTCCTTTTGTCTCCTACCCCCACCTTTTTCCCTTCCCTGGTCTCTCCGCGCTCCGTTGAGCTGGCCTCACTTGTGCGTCTGAAGTCAAACCAGTCAGTTGGAGCTTAACTAAAGCTCAGCTCGTCTCCTCTACTCTAGAGGCAAACTTTTAAATTCAACGCCATGTTCGAGTTTTAGAATCAACCGTCAACAGCAACATCGCCTTCTTCATGAAGCAAAGATAAGTACCGACTTCATGTTTTAACCACATTCTCATCGCTTTTAAAAGGCTCAATGCTTTTATTTGGATTTTATAGACAGTGAAAATTGCTATATGTGATAAAATAACTGCTTTCAAGAGATCTTCTTGATCAAACTCGAACTATCAAGTCTAACTTTCAAAATGAAAGATTTTCTGAGATGCTATCTCACATCAAGGGATATTTCTAAAATACCCACTGTCTATATAATCTAGCTTTCCGCCGAGGGATTCTCTACCCAATTTAAACAACTCATCATTGCTCTGGAACCTTCCAGAACCTACACTCTATCTACCAGTTATACTGTAATGTATTTTCCACTTGATATGGGAATACTTTCTTCGCTGAGAAACTTATGTGGGATAAACTTCTAATCCACATAAACTGTCTTCCTACGTGGGAAATTTTCTGCCGTATTTAACTGCCGCCCATAGAAACTACAACTCATAATTCTCTCAAGCTAAAACTCCAACTTTTACATAATTGCAATAACTTTCTTTGCCATAAACTTTTTGTGCTGGTACAGTGAACTTTCAACTATATCAACAGACTATAGTGATAACAGTGCCTGTTCAATTTTTCATCCGCGTCGCGCTCGTCCGAGTACAATAAATACGGCCATGAACACTCTTCCACAATCCCATTTGATCTTTCCCAAACCCTTTACTAACAAACTAGAATAATAAAATTGTTACTTTAGGTCTTTTTTCAATGAGGTGTCACTCTCAATAAGTGCCCTCCCTTACTTGCTCCACGTATAACGAATTAATGTCTGTAAAACATCGTGTCTAGTACAAGCCTTAAAGTATATTGTTTCTCCCTTCTAATGAGGGAATCCGATTCTTTCTACTCAAAAGTGAGTTATCTCTAGGTTTCACGAAAGGGAAATTTGCCCCATTTTTCTCGTGATCCCTACTTAAACATAGGAGTTCTAGAAACTTCCTTTCAATTTTTCTCTTCAGGTTTCACAATAAGTGACCTGCCCTATTTGTATAATTGCCAAAAGTAGTTCTGTATAGTTATAGAAACTTCTATTTCATTTCTTCCTGTTTTTTTTTTGTTGTTACTTTCCAAGTTGGTTATTTGTTCATATTTCTAAGATACCTATCTAGAAATCCTTAAAGTACACACCTTGTACTTGATTTATTGTTTAACCTTAATTACTTTAATTATCTTAAAATTTTCTATTTATCAATCTTAGCAATATTTCAAAATCTTACGAAGATTTTAGTACGTATAAAAGGTTTAAAACCCAAAAATTGTCAATTGCCTGGTGCAAGCTTTAAATGATTTAGGAGGTCTGCGACCCCAATTGTTTACAAAATCATGTCCTGTGGTTCGGATTCCACGTAAAAAGGAGGTCCCGTGGCTCATGATCTCGAGATTAACGGTCACGTTAAACTACAAGCTTCCTTCCTTTCCTTCCTTTTTTGTTTACAAAATCAAAATTATATATTTGTTACATAAACTACTACTTTTTACAATGTTAAATAAATTAAGATTTGTTCTTTTGATTTATCATTTCTCAAACATAACGGTTAGGCAAGATCCTGTCTTCCCTGACTCTTCCTAGGTTTATGCCCCCTTTAATAAAAATAAATCCATTGATAAGGTTTTCACTACTTGTTGCATTTGAGCAAGAACTCTTAGATATTAACTTATTAAAGTCTCTCTTAGCTTTGATAGCTAATTCTAACTGGCCAGTAAGGCAAGCATAGCTCGCTACGCCAGCTTCCTGCTTGTGGAGATTCTCTCTACCACTTAGGGCCGTTTTCACCAACGTCAATTATCTTTTAATTCATCATTAAAGGTTATTTAACTTTGCACGAGCATTTCACCAAACAGAAACTTACCACTAACAAGGAATTACGTTAAATGGCCAAATCTGGCCACTCACCTCTCTAAAGCATCTTTAAAGTGGCGGGAAACAGTTGAACTGTGCCTTGCGCTTTCCACAACGGCGGTTTGTTTCCGAGTTTCACACGAATATAAAATAGGTTTATGACAATGAAACTATAAAAGATCACACACACTACTAAGGTTTAATACCAAGAAAGACGAATACGGAAATTTAAAAAGAAAAACGAAGGGGGTTTCGAACTGCTTCCAGCGCTGCATAATAAATTGGGAGTCTGCATCTCAACCACTTACGCTACGAAGACAACTGGGTAACGCGTCCTAATAAGGTATCTATTCGCACAACTGCCAGTTCTCCTAAATACTTTGTCCATATCATTTTAAGCTTTTGCCACGAATAAGGTCTTCTGTATTTCCCTTCCTTTATAATTATGTTCCAGAAAGTCTCAATGAAGTATCACAAACAATCATCAGTGCCACACGCTTCGTATTCTGTCCGCCAGGCTCTCCAGGGTGAAACCGAGTCTACACATGCGCGAGAGCCGTAAAGTTTATTTAACTAATTGTGAACTCAAATGGCCTCGTGAAATGCATCGAAGATAATCACGCATTAAATCTCGTATTTAAGTTAAATGGGAATTAACTAATCGTTAGTGAAGAGTTGGTGAAAACGGCCCTTATGGTTGGTTTTTCAAAATTTAAGTGTCTCATTGTCTAAACTTTTAGTCGGCTCCTTGCTGGGTAAAAG
This sequence comes from Meconema thalassinum, assembly GCA_946902985.2. Classification (NCBI taxonomy): domain Eukaryota; kingdom Metazoa; phylum Arthropoda; class Insecta; order Orthoptera; family Tettigoniidae; genus Meconema; species Meconema thalassinum. The sequence continues at coordinate 1,620,219,099 of OX336388.2, read as the reverse complement.
CTTAGTCATTTCTAAATGCAACTATTGGTACTCTTACCAAAATTATTCCCAAGGGTATAATTGCTTTATCCCTATCCTTCTTGGAAGCATTCGGTCGCTCTTTAGAAATTCTACAATTTCAAGAACTAAAATATAACGGCTGATTCAAATTATTTGTATTCTTCAAAATACTTGTTTAGAAACAAACTCCTTTGAACAGATATACAATAAATCTGTTACTCTTTGTCTTGCTAGACCACCACCCTTCCCCATAGTAGGTATATTTATGCTGGAGAGGGAATACGCTATAGCAGCTCTCTTGCGAATAGCCCAAGTTCCAGCTGCGTTTCCTGTTAGCTTCGCCCAGGTCCCTACCCACTTTAGGTATCGGAAAGCGGATTTGCAGTGGCAGCTGCCTTTGAGTATACTTAAAGTTAAAATTATAACTTCTGTTGGACTCTCGTCCTATTTCTCCATCCTTTTTCTCCAGTCCAAAACCCACTTCTTTTTCTTCATCATCTTCCCTTGGGGGTTAGGTTATTCCCAAGCTAATAATCTACCCACTGGTCAAGGTTTACAGAATTGCTGGACACCAAAGTATCTTCCATAGAACCAGTACCCGAATGTTATGACACCTTTAACCATAGCTGTAAAGAGACGTTCAAGGATGTCTATCCCCCGTGGCTGTCGAACATCTTATATTCCCGGGCTTACATCAGATCAAGCCACCCTACTAGTAGAATATAGCAACTTATTTGAAGAAAATCCTTTCAGTGAAGCAGGAAACCAGCTCATTTCTTCTATAAGGGAGACAAAAAGGGATCAGTGGATAAAAACTATTGAAAACTTGGATCTGAAAAAAGATAGTCATAAAGCATGGAGACTTCTGAGACGTCTAAGCAATGGCCCAACTAAGACCACTGCACATCATAATATCACTGCCAATCAAATAGCACATCAGTTACTGCTGAACGGGAAGGCAACCCACAAATAAAAAGAAAACAAATCGCAAAGAGAAGAGCAAGAGGAGAGTAATGATCACACATCATCATTCAGCATGGAAGAATTAGAGGAGGTTATCAAACAGAGCAAAAATGGAAAATCAGCTGGCTTGGATGATATACGGACCGAGCAAATTGAACACTTTGGCTTAACAACAAAGAAATGGATTCTCCAACTTTTCAACAACTGTGTGAGCAGAAGCCAAATTCCAAAGATATGGAGGAAGAGCCGAGTGATTGCTTTGCTGAAACCTGGCAAAGAAGGAAATAATCCAAAGAATTTTAGACCAGTTGCACTACTATGTCACCTCCACAAACTGCTGGAAAGATTCATTTTAAATCGCCTATCACCTGTAATTGACCCCTTACTTATACCTCAGCAATCTCGATTTCGCCCTGGTAAAAGCTGTACTGTACAACTGCTAAATCTCACACAGTTTATAGAAGATGGATTTGAAGGTCGTAAGATGACAGGACAACCTCACCAAGGATTTTAGCCTAACCAGGCTCATCGCCACTCTTTTGCAAAATCGCAGGTTCTTCGTCGACTTTCAAGGGCAGCGTAGTCGATGGAGACTACAGAAACACGGCCTCCCGCAAGGAAGTGTACTGGCTCCAATCCTGTTCAATATATACACAAACGACCAACCTATAGCCCCGAACAGCCGAAGTTTCCTGTATGCTGATGACCTTGCTCTAGCCACTCAGAGCGCAGATTTTGAATCAGTGGAGAACACCCTCACGAATGCCCTTAAAGATCTTTCCAGATTCTACAACACAAACCAGCTTAAGCCAAACCCCTCAAAGACACAAGTGTGTGCTTTTCATTTGAGAAATAGGGAAGCTACTCGCAAGTTAAAGATCGTATGGTCAGGGGTCGAACTGGCACACTGTGAGACTCCCAAATATCTAGGAGTGACACTTGACAGATCTCTTACTTTCAAGAAGCACTGCATGAACTCCAGGAACAATCTCCTACGCAAACTGGCTGGATCACAGTGGGGTAGTCAACCTGAAACGATCCGAACTTCTGCAATGGCACTATGCTATTCTGCAGCAGAGTATGTTTCTCCTGTTTGGTGTAATTCAACACATGCCAAACAGGTGGATGTAGCTCACAACGATACCTGCAGAATTATAACAGGTTGCTTGAAATCAACTCCAGTCGAATGGCTTTATCTCCTCGCAGGAATAGCACCACCCCCTGTTCGAAGAGAAATAGCTGCGAACAAGGAACAGAAGACAGAGGAGCATGAAAGAACTCATCCTCTATATGGACACGAACTGCAGCCGCAATGACTGAAGTCAAGGAAGAGTTTCCTTAGAACATCAAAAAAACTTAGAACCACTGCTGAAAAAGCTAGGTTGCAAATGTGGAGGGCTACGACCAACCTTCCCCCTGGTTGGGAAAATGTTTCTGAAACTCTACCTCCTGGCTATGACGTGGAATGGACGACTTGGAAGTCCCTGAATAGACTGCGCTCTAGAGTAGGCAGATCAAGGGTTAATATGGCAAGATGGGGTTACATTGACCAGGATGATATTCAATGTGATTGTGGAGAAGACCAGACTGTTCAGCATTTGACTGAGTGCCGACTGTGCCCAGCATCCTGCACAGAAGAAGATCTTCGTCGGGGAGCACCGAGTGCACTGGAAGTGGCCAAGTTTTGGGCAAAGATAATATAATAACTGTGTTATATGTTTAAAATGTATGTTTCTGATACGAGAATAAATAAATATTTCAGTTTACCTTGGCTAAACGCAGGATATCTGCCGGGGGACGTAAACAATCCCATCCTACAGTACAAACAGACTTATTTCCGGAAAGTGGGTCTTAGCCTGGCGCTCCAACCAGAAGTGGTGAGTGAGTCATTCCAACTTCCAGCCATGCCGATAACAATAGATGATAAGTAGTTAAATTCCCGAGCTGCCTACAAAGGCCAGCTTACCAGTTTCCAAAAATATCTAGCCTCCTTACCTAAGGATGAACAAAATCTTGACATCATTTCCCAGCGCTTGAAAGCTTACGAGAAGTATGATCTCGTACAGCTTGAAATTGAAATTAAAAGTCCAGAGCAGCAATTAGATAGAGAAGATGTTGAAAATAATTATTTTGAAACACACGCTCAGGCCGTAGCCCTAGTTCGCGCTTTGACCAAGGCGTTAAGGGCAGAAGAAACTCTAGGGAGAGTTAATAATGGGAACAATATAAAATTGAAATTCCACGCTTTTTTGGGAAAGAAGACAGGTGGCAATCATTTTTTGAATTTTTTTGTTCACTAGTGCATGAAAACACGGCAATTCAAGAAATTCAAAAATTCCACTATATGAGATCTGGGTTACAAGGCCCTCCCCTTCAACTTATTAAAGAACTTCCCTTAACAGCAGAAAATTATAATATAGCCATAGAAAGGTCGATATGGCAATGAAAGATTATGCATTCAAAGACACATAAAGGCTTTATTTAACCTTCCTTCCTTCCTTGACAATCTGTCAACATTACGGGCCTCAGGGGATACAGCTCAGTTACATGTTAGAGCATTGGCAAGACTGAAACAGCCAGTCGAGCACTGGGATTTATTCTTAATTCATTTAATTACTTTCAAGTTTGATCTGGCAAGCTTAAAAGCATGGGAGATTGAAATAGCAAATACTTCGTCATATACCTATGATTCTTTGCTTGCATTCATAAACAGATGACAAGTTCTCTCGGCCGTAGCCTGTCATATGTCAGGTAGTGCAGATAACAAATCTAATGTTGTCGAACCAGTCAGGACTAAGGTAAACAAATCTGCTGTCTTTACTGTTCAACATAACTCAACAGATTGTATTCTCTGCAAAAAACCTCACAGGTATATTCCTGTGTTGATTTTAAAGCTCTTTCTACAGTCGAAAGAAGCAAAATAATAGCTCAAAACAGATATTGCTTCACTGTCTATCAGCTAGGCATTTGTTGTCTAATTGTTTATCCAAAAATACTTGTTTACATTGCAAGGCTCAACATCATACCTTGCTTCACAGGTTTGAAAAGCCATATCAGGCTTCTTCCCCTGGAAGTTCCCAAGATACATCCCCAGAAGCCAATGCGCAATCTTATACCCAGAGCTCTAGCTCGATTCGTAGTTCCCAGGTGCTGCTGTCAACCGTCTTATTGAAGGTTCAAGATTCTTTTGGTAGATGGTTTGAAGCACGTGCCTTATTGGACAATGCTGCCACTCACGACTTTATAAGGGAGCGCCTTACTAAAAAACTTGGTCTTCCAAAACAACCTACATTGATTCAGGTTACTGGTATCAACAATAGCAATGTTAAATATTTGCATTTTGTTAGAATTCATATCAAAGATGCTGTTCATTGTAATACAACATTACAGTTGAATTGTCTTGCCATTGATACTATTGGCAGTAACACCCCTAGCACTTCTTTTGAGATTAGAAATTGGCAATTTTCTCATGACATTCAGTTGGCAGATCCAACATTTAAAACAGGCGCTCCAGTAGACATACTTCTCAGTGCCCATGTATTTTGGCAATGTCTCCTTACCTCTGAAGTCAAAATATCACTAGGAGGGTTCGCTCATCATACCAAATTAGGCTGGTTAGTAACGGGTCAAGTCCCTCGTAAGTCATTTCAAAATTTCTCACAATGTCATTTTGTTAATACAAGTCTTGATCAAAACTTAGAAAGATTTTGGAAAATTGAAACTATAGATTCAGTTTCACTTTCCTCTGTTGAAAATGAAATGTGTGAAAAACTGTTTTGCGAAACTACACGCACTTCAGAGGGTAGATTTGTTGTAACCATGCCCCGCATGGATAATCCACCTCTTCTACTTGAAACATACCCTAGAGCTCTTAGAGCACTATGCTGATGAAAGCAAATTTAAACGTGACCCTGTTGTCAAAATTTAATATTCTACATTTATGGAAGAATGAGGCGCTCGATCATATGGAAGTTGTTACTAAGAGAGATGATGCTTCATATACTCCATCTGAAGTCATTTATCTTAATCACCATCCTGTTTGGAATAATGAAACGTTAAAGGAAAACATAAGAGTGGTCTTCAATAGCTCTGCTTTGGATGCCAACAGAACTTCTCTGAATGATACTTTATTACCTGGCCCCCCAATTCAATCTGACATCTCTTCTGTTTTAATAAATTTTCGCTTGTTCCCTATTGCAGTGATATCCGATATCAAACAGATGTATAGACAAATTTTGATTGATCAACAACAGCGCGATCTTCAGAGAATTCTTTGGCGCGACGAGCCTACTAAGCCTGTCAAGATTTTTTGATTAAAAACACCAACATATGGACTAAAGCCTTCCGCATTTTTAGCCATACGTGCGTTGAAATTACTAGCTGACCAGGATGGGCCACTGTTCTCTCTTAAAGCTTCTGAAGCATTAAAATCATCATTTTACGTTGATGATTTCCTTCATTCATTTGAGTCAGTATCCGAAGCACTTCAAGTCTCTAAAGATTTCAGCCTTGCTTTTGGGAGGCGGATTTTCCCTGCTAAAATGGAACTCTAATTCAAAGGAATTCCTTTCTAAATTTCCGTTCTTACAATCTCCGGTTAAATCTTTACTGGCACTTTTATGGTAAATTTACTGGAACTTGATTCTTACAATACCCGGTTAGCGACACACTGACAGTAAAATAAGCCTTAACTGGCAGTGAACTATACGGGAGGAGTTTACTGCCAGATATTCTATTATAATCTCAACGCCAGCTGATTACATACATCGTCAATATGCCTAGAATTATCCGTAATTTCATGGGTTTCGTAAATGCTGATGCTGTTCAAAGAAGGAGACGAAAATTATATAAGAATCGAAGTGATTATTACGAGGAGTTAGATGATCAAGACTTGTTTAGACGATTCCGTTTGACGAAGCTTTTCCTCTTGAAACTCGGCAATTCTTCTAGGTTTGAGCCGTGTCTTGTGTGGGATTTCGCCTAGGACACCAAGCTGGCTCATCGGTGGGCTCTTGGTGTCCCCGCCCGGACCACCACAGGAGTAACGAACTGCGCGCTACCTCTTTTTATATAGAGTCCAAGTGCACTACTTGACTGCGAGAACTAAAAGCTCAAGCAGCCTTAACCTCTCTATGAAGGTTTCCAAAAAGATGGCCGTGAAAGCCAATATACCATCTTTTCCTCTTGAGGCCATTATTTGTCTCATTTGGAGATAATTGTCCTTCCATATCTAATATTTCTCTTTATAATCGTAATGCAACAAACAGATTGCGCCAAGAACACAGATCAAGATCAACAAATATGAAATATATATTTATTATTTACTCCCTGACGCAGATCCACTCATGCCAACTATTGAGAGGTATCAAGAAATCTGCAAATCGAACCAGAAATATGTACCAACTGTTGAAAATTACTCAAAGGGAAATATTCTCCGACGAATGTCAGACCTTGTCTCAAGGTCAATCCCTTAAGAAATCGAGTAGGCTTTCCTCACTCGCCCCTTTTTTGGAGGCTGATGGTTTGCTAAGAGTAGGAGGACGTTTATCTTGGTCTGAACTTTCTGAGGATAAGAAACATCCAATTATTCTTCCCTCAAAGCCTTACGTCACCTCTTTAATTATTCGCCGGTATCATTACCAGCATCTTCATGCTGGCACTCGTACATTACTTTCTGTCATTCGTGAAAGGAGTGCATGAAGTCACCTCTGTTATCCATAAGTGTATTCCATGTTTTAAATCCAACCCTAAGGTTACCGCTCAGCTCATGGGTGATCTTCCCAAGTTTCGATCTGCGCCTGCCAGACCTTTTATCTTTATGGGGGTGGATTGTTCCGGTCCCTTTGTTTATAAAAAAATTCTCCTGAAGCTAAAAAATGTGTTTCTGGAAAACTATATATTTCGCTTTTTGTATGCATGGTTACTGGTGCAGTTCATTTAGAACTGGTTACCAATGCCTCTACTGCTTACTTTTTGGCAGCTTTTCTGCCCGCCGAGGTCTTCCTTCAGAAGTGTCATCGGATAATGCTAAAAATTTTGTCGGAGCTTCTGAACAAATTAAGAGAGCTCTTTCTCATAATTCAGCGATAGAAAGATTACTGATTATGCTCACCAGAGAAATTTCAAGTGGCACTTTATTCCCCTTTATGCACCTCTACAAGGTGGGCATTGGGAGTCTTGTGTTAAACTAAACCAAGAAGCACCTTAGACGAGTTTGTGGCCACAACCCCCTTTCTCATGAAGAATTTCATTCCTTAATTATTTTTATTGAGGGCATAATTAATTCTCATCCTTTATCTCCCTTATCTAATGACCCTTCAAATCTTCTGCCATTAACGCCAAGCCATTTTCTTATTGGTGGTCCATTGACTGCCTCTCCCCCTTTGTTATATTCTAATTCTTAATTTTCTAGCCATTTCTTGGCGCAAAATAGAAAGTTTGCACAATAGTTTTTGGCGTCGCTGGAGGTTGGAATACCTTGGTTTGCTTCAGCATCGTAGTAAATGGCGAGTTTCCTGCTCTAACCTTCAGGTAGTGGACATGGTGCTTATGAAAGATCCCAGTCCCCCTCTTGTGTGGAATTTGGGTAGGGTTGTTGAATGCTTTCCTGGCACAGATGGTAGGGTCAACGTGGTAAAACTAAAAACTTCTGCTAGTCATTTTCTTAGGCCAATCACCATGCTTGCTCTTTTACCACGCAAAGCCTAACTCCTGCGCTTTCTTCCTGCAATTTTTTCTCTCGCCCCTCCCAGCATGTTCACTTTTGAGAATAGTTTTGTTAGTGGTTAGTTTCCCGTTTGGTTTGAAACATTTGTTTGTTTGTTCTGCCCCATTTTCTACTTTGCTGCAATTGCAGAAAGAACGGGGTTCTTGTACATTTATTCTTTAAGCACAACTTATATTTTAATTGTATTCATGTTTTACAATTATTTATGTATAATTACTCTCCTGTTCTGAAGTGTGTTTTTAGTGTTCCTCTCTCGGGCACTGTCAAAACCACTATGCTGCCCCAGCTTGCCGCCCGCACGTCTCTTCATTGTCTATGAGCTGATTGGCTGGCTGCCTTCCCCCTCTGGTGTGTATTTTGCACCTTGCCATGACGTCACTACCCCTATAAAACCTCAGGTCTACGGGCCTAATGTGATGATTCTCCATCACCAGTCACCTGCTGCTACACGGCTGCTGGGGGTTATTGCCCTCTGGGATAACAAGGCGCTGCTGGAGGCCCTGCTCTATGACAACACGGGTTCCGGCTGCATAGGCTAACCCTTTCTCCGGCTCACAGTTAAGCAATTTTCTACAACGCTGTACCCAGTTTAAGGTCTGCTTAATGAAAAAGTAACTTCACGAACTCGTTGAGATGTTATATTACCAAGAGACATCCCTCCGCTGGTCAACTCTTGTCAACAAAACTAAAATTTGCCAAAACCTTGGCTCAGAACCCGGACCTCTGGAGTGTGTGCGCATTGGCCTCTATCATCAGCCCTGTGCGGGCAATCCACCTGCTACTTCGGTCATCAGCCCTGTGCGGGCAACCCAACTGTTTCCAGCTAAGGGTTTGCTGGCCTCTCGGAATGGTTTTGTATTTGCACCTCAAAAAAGGTGGCATCATTCTAGTTGACACTCAGCTTTATTATGCTTAATCATTAATGGTTCCTTTTTTAAGTACCGGTAATTTAAATTATGTTCCTTTTACTTAACAATATAAAGTTTAATCCCTCATTAGGGAATTTTGCTAACCTTTCTCGTTTCTTGGAGAAACTAGTAAATTTGCATTCTTATAGTTCTTATTGTCAATTTTTAGACTATATTTATTCAAAGAAGCTTCATATGTTCTTTAGAGATTTAATAAACATAAAGGCAAATCTTAATCTTTGGTCTCTTCCATCACCATCATGTAAAATTCAATCCTTGTGTCTAAAACCCCACATCCTTTTGAAATTCCTACAAGGGTGACCCCACCCTTTTCCCGAGAGCGGTAATATTTACAACGAAAATACTCACAAAAGGAATAGATTGAAAATACTCACAAAATGTAGGTTAGGTTCAAAATACGTACCAAATGCAATGTAAGAGTCAAAATACTTCAAAATGCAACTGATATTCAAAATACTTACAAAATGCAAATGAGATTGAAAATACATACAGAATGCAATTGAGGTTCAAAATACTTACAAAATGCAATTGAAATTGAAAATACACAATGCAATTCAGATTGAAAAACTCTCATTTCAGATCCAAAATACTCACAAAGTGAAATTGATATTCAAAATGCTTACAAAATGCAACTGAAATTGAAAATGCTTACAAAATGTATGGTAGATTCAAACTTCTCATTTGAATGGACAATACTTACAAAATGCAATTTAGATTCCAAATACCCACAAAATGCATTTGAGAATCAAAATACTTGCAAAATGAGCACCATACAAAATGCAATTTAGATTGAAAATACTTGCAAAAAGCGGTTTAGGTTGAAAATACTTACAAAATGCAATTGAAATTCAAAATACTCACAAAAGTTCCACCCCCTATATTGAAAGACTTATTAAAGTCCCGTGACTCCGTGCCTTCCAGGGTTCGGCTTGTGAGGCTCGCGCTTTCTTGTTGGGACTTGTGGTTTCGGCCTTTACGATTCGGGGTCGACGCTAGGCCATTTCATCGAAATTGGCTTCTGCTGCGAATAATACCGCACCCGAAGAGTACGAGGATGAGATGTCAATTCTTACAAAATGCAATTGAGATTGAAAACAATCGCAAAATACAATTTAGATCGAAAAGACTTACAAAGTGCAACGTAGATTGTAAATGCCTACAAAATGGAGTGGATGCAAAAAAAATCGCTAAAGGGAATTTAGATACACGGGGAGCCAATTAACAAAAACAGTTCGGGAATCTTAAAGAGAAAAGGATATATAATGAAAAGAAAAGAATAGGTATGACCCCTCGAAGAAGGAGGGATCAGGAAAGATGAGACAAAGGCCAATTAAGGCTGGAAAGTGAAAGACTCCCTAGGCCTCGGGTACCCAAATACCGTCAGGGTCGGAAAAGAACAAGAGTTGACCAAGGGAGGTCGACAGGAAAGAAGACGGAGAGGAGCCCGGCACAAGTAAGTGGAAGCAATGCCGGACCCAGCTGGGGTCCTGTGGTCGCCAACCAAGACGAGAAAGAAGAAACGAAGAAGAGAGAAGGTGATTCAGAACAAGGAAAGAAAGCAGTTTAAATGGAATAGAGTGAAGAAGGAAAGAAAGCAGATGAAGGAAGAGAAAAGGTAGAAGAGAAAGGAGGGAGGAAGGAAGGAGGGAGAAGATGAAACGGAAGAAGGAATGAAAGCAGATGATATGGAAGAACCTGAAGAAGAAAAGGAGGCAGATGAAGGAAGGGAAAAGGATGGTGAAGAAGGAAAGGAAACAGGTGAAGGAAGGAAAGAAATAGAAGAGGAAGGAGAAACAAAAGAGTGAGAAGAAGTTGATGAAAAAGGTACTAGAGACACTCTCCGCTTTAGAAGAAATGGAGACAGGCCCTGGAGAGGTCGAAAGGATGATGAAGAGAGATGAAAATAAGTCTGGGAAGCTTCATGTGGAACTCTATATTTCTCCAGAACCTATTGAGAGATTTGAGAACAGTGGGTTACGGCAGTTTGTACTTTATAATGTAAAAAAAAAAAAAGAATGGATATCTGAAACCCACCGCAATTCAGAAACGTGATTCTTATCATAGTCCAGAGAAGAGATGTTATGGCATATACTCCAACAGGCTCAGGAAAAACAGCGGCATTCCATCTTCCCACTATCAATGTGTTGTTGAATGATCCAAAGGACTTAATAGTAACATCCGATCAATGTGAACATAGCGTTTATTGGTAGTTTTAGTTAGTGTTGTACTGTGATTCTCACGTTACAATGCCTGGAGTTTCTACAACTTGCCCCTGTATGTGAAATTAACCTATAAATCCTACCGGCATAAATAAGATTCATCTCTCGACGTATTTTTCAAACCTTTCTAAATATAAACAGCTGTGGCCAATCACAGGCCATTGGCAAGTGTCAACAACTGCAAAGTAATAAAATTTGAGAATTTAAGACAAATAAGCTTTGGCCTTGTCTGAGGTTGTGTTGGTAAATCTGTATCAACACAGAATTGAGGACAACAATTTAAACAATGAAACATCGACAGTCCATCTTGGAAGATCTTGCTAGAGAGATGTAAAAAATTTTAAAGGATTTATCGGGGGCGAGTTTTACTTGTTTCGGAATCCCGAAGAGTTAGTATTCTGAGGGATTTTTTTTTTTTTTTTTTTTTTTTAAGAGCGTTAAAAATTCCTCAGTATGCCTTCCTTCGGAGGGGAAGTAAAGCCGGCGGTCCCATGTCATAGATTTATGGCATGTTAAAGATCTTTCCACTAATTACACCTGTGTGAAACTAAATTGGATAGGTTAAGAATGAAAACAACGCTCTTAGGTTGCTACGTTCGTTGCCAAGAGCCGACTGCGGTGGCGTCTAGTAGCTAGTTCTGAACTAGGCCTAGTAGTCGTTGACGGTGGCGTTTGGCGGCAAAAGTAGGAACTATTTGAAAATTCAAAGTTGCAGTCCCTACTTGAATTAATAAAAACAGATACACACACTAATACAGTCATCACAATTAACACCGGTTATCAGACAAATTCTACACACACCCAAAGTACACGGGGCTACATGACCGCGTTGTCGCAGCCCCTAAACTAAGGAACCAACCAACCAACTACTCGATTACGCTAAAGCGAAAATTATTTGTTTAAATGAATTATAATCTCAGCAGCAAAAGGTAATATCTGATATGTTTAAAAGTGTACTGTGAGCTGAACCTGGGCTGGCAGATTTGTCCGAGAACCAATACCTATTTTTTGGCTTGTGATCAGCACGAAGTTATTTCAGATAGTCAACTTGTTTAATTGAAAAGGGTACGGAACCTTGTTATTTATTCTGTTGTACCTAATTTTGCCTTTTAATTTATTTGTGTTTTAATTGCTTTGGTATCTGTGACTGATCATTATTACTTGGTTAATGTGTTAAATTTCCATTTTTATTATTTTATTATGTTTATTATGTGTCTCCCATAAGTCCAACCCCTCGTCCACGTCGTGGGAGACGGGCAACGGCACAAAGTAGGGGATCGCCTGTAGGGGCGAAGTACAGTGGGGACTTCGTGTGCCCCGGGACCGTTACGGTAGCTGTGAAGGTCCTACAGGAACCCTGAAAAGTGACGGCTAACGGGGCTCTGGTGAAGCTACGATAGGCCCAGCAAGCCAGTAGTGGATGATACCAAATGCTTTCAAAAATGGAACGAGCCTCGGACAGGATGGATTTAATAGACGACGACAGGGCTTTACTCACGGACTAAGATTTGGAAATTTAAACCCAAGAACGCTGACGGGGAAGGTGGAGGAGATAGTGGATATGATGGAAAGAAGGAAGTTGGATTTATTGGGATTGGCAGAAACAAAGTGGAAAGGGGAAGGAAGGAGAGAACTGAGAAAAGGCTATAGACTGTACTGGAGTGGGAATGAAGAGGGAAAGAGGAATGGAGTGGGAGTAGTAGTACGAGATGGTTTAAAAGAAGAAGTGAGAAGAATAAGTGATAGAATGATGAAAGTGAAAGTAGCACTGAGGGGAGAGACCCTAGAAATAGTGCAAGTGTATGCTCCACAAGTAGGCTGCGCCTCTGAAGAGAAGGAGGAGTTTGAAGAGGAATTGCAGAAGCAGCTGGTCGGAAGAAATATGATTGTTATGGGGGATCTCAATGCCCATGTAGGAAGTGAAAGACATGGTTATGAGAGTGTTCTAGGACCAGAGGGTTGGGGTGGAAGAAATGAGGAAGGAAAGAGACTGTTGGACTTCTGCCAGAGGAACAGCCTGCTAGTTGGGAACTCCTGGTTTAAGAAAAGAGAGAGCCACACAATCACATGGTACAGTGATGACTTGACCAGGAAGTCGGTGGTCGACTATATACTGTATGAGAAAGAACTAAATAAGAACATCACGGACATCAAGGTTATACCATCGGAGAACCTGGATAGCGACCATCGATTGCTGGTAATGAACCTGAGAGGGAGTAAGGAGAAGAAAGGGACTGAGAACCAGGAGAGACGTATAAGGATATGGAAACTGAAAGAAGGGGATAGAAGGGTCGAGTACCTCAAATGGTAAAGGAAGGAATTCCAACAGATGAAGAAAGAGGGGTGGAAGAGGAATGGGCTAGATTTAAGAAGACACTAGTAGGTGCAGCAGAAGCAATATGTGGGAGGACAAGTAGTAAGAAGAGGTGGAAGGAAACACCATGGTGGAATGAGAAGACAAAAGATATAGTAAGGGAAAAGAATAGAACCTTTAGGAGGTGGTATCAAAATAGGACGGTAGAGACAAGGGAAGAGTACCAGCAAAGAAAGAAGGAGGCGAAGAGAGTAGTGGCTGAGGAGAGAAGAAAGTGGATGGAAGAGTGGACAAAGATGATGGAGGATAGTGAAGGTACAAAAAAGGTCCTGTATGGGATGGTAAAAAATAAGAGGCGGAAGGATCCTACGGATTATGTTAGAATGGTGAACAAAAGGGGACAAGAGATAGAAAATAGAGAAGAACTGAAGAAAATGTGGAAAGAATATTTTGAAGAACTTCTGAACCCAAATGGAAAAGATGGTGAGGAGGAAGAAATCGGGGAAGAGGAAGATGAACTGCAAACAGAAAAGGACTTAACATGGAAAGAAGTGGAAGATGCAGTGAACAAGATGAAAGGAGGGAAGGCACCGGGTGTGGATGAGTTGAGTGTGGTGATGGTGAGAGCAGCAGGAGAGGTGGGGATACAGTGGTTGTACCGAGTGATGAGGACAGCATTGAAGGAAAGGAAGACCCCAGAGGACTGGAAAAAAGGAATAATTGTCCCGATCTTCAAGAAAGGTAGTAGAACAGATTGCAGAAACTATCGGGGAATAACACTGATGAGTCATTGTGCAAAGATCTTCGAGAAAGTTTTGGAAAAGAGAATTAGGACAAGGATAGAAGGAGGGATGAGGGAAGAACAACATGGCTTCAGAGCAGGAAGGTCCACAGTGGATTTGATTTTTGCTGTAAGGCAGTTACAAGAACAGCACTATGAGTATGGAACAGATCTACTGATGGCCTTCCTGGATATTGAGAAAGCATATGACAGTGTATGCAGAAACAAAGTGTGGAAGTCCCTGGAGGATAGAGGAGTAGAGAAATTGACTATAAAGAGGATAAAGGAGATGTACAAGGGAAGCGTGAGCTGTGTGAAAGTGGGAGGAGAGAGATCAGACTGGTTGGAACAGAGAAACGGCCTGAAACAAGGAAGTGCCTTGTCACCGTTACTTTTCATTGTGGTGATGGATGACATAATGACCCGAGTGGCACAAGTAATTGGGGAAGGAAAGATGAAAGCAATGGTGTTTGCAGATGATTTGATGATTTGGGGAAACAAGGAGGAGGAGGTACAGGAACAGTTGAACCTGTGGGAAGGAATAATACAAGGATATGGGATGAAATTTAGCATAAATAAGAGTGAGATGGTGATCACAACAAGGAAGAAGGAAAGAACCACAACGGGAATAACAATTGGTGGGGAACAGCTGAAGAAAGTGGAGAGTTTCAAGTATCTGGGAAGCCTGATACAAGAGAATGGAAGAAACGATAGAGAAATAAATGAGCGGGGGAGGCAGGCAGAAGCATTTCGGAGGAGTGTGAGAAGCATGTTATGGAGCAAAGATGTCCCTCAGAACAGCAAAAAGATCATATATCGGACGTACTATGTCCCTATCCTGACGTATGCCTCGGAGACCTGGGTTATGAAAGGAAGGGAGAAGAGCAAAATACAGGCCAGTGAGATGAGGTTCTTGAGAAGCAGTATTGGAGCAACAAAGATGGACAGAATAAGAAACGAGAGGACCAGAGAATTAATGACGGAGGAACCATTACAGGAAGGTATACAGAAGTCTAGACTTAGATGGTATGGACATGTAAAACGAATGGAGGAGAAGAGGATACCCAGGAGGATACACGAGACGAAGTGGGAAGGAAAGAGACCGAGAGGAAGACCGAGAGATAGGTGGCTGAAGGGGGTGGAAGAAAGCGTGAAGAAGAGAGGAGAAGACTGGACAAGGATGGAGGCTGAGAGATGGTGGGAAGACAGAAGACGTTGGAGAGGCTTGTGTTCCAAACAGACCCGGCCAGTGGCTGGAAACTGTGCAAGATGATGATGATGATTATTTTATTATGTGTTTACCTTGTGCTGCGGCCCGGGAGCCGTTTTGTGTCATTTGATTGAGATCGGACAAAATCTGCCAAGCTCTTGGAGACCTTACAACGTACCAAACCTAATACCAAATCATCTAACCAAAAAATTGTTTGAATCACAGCTCTCATAATAAATTTCTTAAATTTATTTTCCTTTTATTTCTTGGCCTTCTGATGGTCGTAAAACTCGTTTATGAAAGTTTTGTTTCCCTATTATTGTTCATTTCCTGGCGAGGGTCGCCATTACTGATAATGAGATGAAAGTTGTCAGTCGAGCTGGTATTTGTTTTAATATTTTGAGCGGATAAACCTTAATTCTTTTTACGTGATTTGAGTACGGCCTTCAATGTGAGGTTTCCTATTTGGTAACTTATCATCTGTCCCTTCTGCTTAAACTTTTACAGTTTGGTAAATCATCTTAATTTGTCGAATCGTGGGATCATATTCGACCTCTTTCAAGAGGTTTTGTTTTGCGTATTCTTCCCCTGTCATTTCTGCGTTTAACTGGGTTATTGAATTGTGATTTTGGGGGGGGGTTTGAAATAAGCCTTACCTATTTGTAATTGGTGTATTCCTCTGTTCTTTTCTTTTGTATTTGGTGTTTTCTCCATGTAATAACTAACTAACTCTTCCTTGATTCTGTCTTTTATTTGTAAATTTATTTTGTTCTTGTATTATATTTGGTTTGAAAAGACGTTGTTCTTTATTTCATAGTTAAGGAAAAGGTAACAATAGATTCTAGCACGGTTCTGGGATTAGGGCCCACTTTCACACAACTGTCTCCTTAGTACCGGTACAAGTGTATTTGTTGATTTTTTGTAATTTGGGTTCTGTGATCTTTTTAATATGTAATCCTTACATGTATCTCACGTAAGAATTACATAGGGGGGCGAATTGTAATGGTTCCTTTTTTTATTTTTATTTTATTTTTTTAAGTATATAGGTTTGAAGCATGGCTGCCTCTAGCTGGGGCACTACAGGGAGTTTAGTGCTTTGTGCATAATGGATTCTCTGTGGTGACCTAGTAATGAGGTGGTAGGTGGCTTTGCTCTTTGATGTAGGTTAGTATGGTTATGTTTAGATTTTTAGAGATTGGATTGGGTTAAGTATTGGGATGTTGTTGGAAAAGCTATTGTTATGTTATGTTTGATAATAAATGGATAGAGGCTTTTGATGAAAAAATAATGGATGAAGTGTATTATAATTTGTGCTATTAAAAGTTGTATGAGAAACCAGAAAAATAAGGAAATAATATGAATTTCATGGGTAGCAAATTTGAAGGAAATATGTCCAAGTTAGAGTTATGTTTTACAAGAGATGATTGTGTTTCCTTTGAGTGCAAACACAATAAGCGGCCCCATAACCTCACCCTACCCCTAAACGATAAATTACACTATAGTAAAGCCATCATTACTTCCAACGTGACGTTTCAGTACTAGGCTAGAATTTTGTTTGCTAAATCACGACATCGCGAACGAAACTCAATTTGTCGTGATATATGGATTTGAATGACTGCCTGCGATTGGCTAGTTAAAGTGTTTTCCTTCTGACTGCTACATAACTCTAGAGTAAAACTGAAACGTCAAGTTGGAAGTAATGATGGCTTTACTATAGAACTCTCTTTTGCTTTGTGTGTGATGGAGCTCCATGTCTGTGAGAGAGCACTATGTGAGTAATTGTGTTGAGTTTGATAATAAACTAGCCTAAAACATAAATGTATTGTGTTATACTTACTCGTATATGTACTATATAACAAATGCATAGTGCATGAATACAAAAAAATAACTTACCCCTTAACTTAAAAATGGGAAAATACGAGTAAAACCACAGCTGATCCACCTAAATTACATATATTACCAACATTGTACAGGGTCATTATCTATGTGCGCCCCGATAAACACGGCAAGCTAAGCCGACTGTAACTGGTGTAATTACAGTGCTCATAGGCGATGCTGACAATGTTCCCCCTCTCTTATAACACACACCTGACATCTTCTGATGAAAGAATGTCGGTCAACTCTTTTATTATTTACGGAGCCTGTTTCCTTGAATCGTTTAGCGAGCCTCTTATTTGTACAGGCACAGGTCTACCTGGAAACATGATTCGAAATTTTCGTCTCGTTACAGAAAAGATTTTCTGTTTTTCATATACGAATTATGGATAAACACATGTTCGAGCAATGCGAATTGGTGTCTAGGCATGACCAACAATCATGGTAATCACAATACTCGCTAAACGTGCAACACTAACGTTTAAGCTTTGCATATACACGTCCATATGAATGACAAAACAAGTGTGAACTAACGATATGAGTCAGCGGAGCGCACCAACCACCGGCTGGACCGCGTACGCGTGCCTGTGATCTGCACCAGTCACAGCCGGCTTAGCTTGCCGTGTTTATCGGGGTGCACATAGATAATGACCCTGTAGAACAAAACTAGTAAATATAATCTTAACTTACATAGGTGCATTGCCTCCTAAACATTAACCTTCGATAATATTTTGTTGTTAAATACAAAACTTAGTTACTTAACAATCAATAATGATGTCTGTGAAGTCGATGAGAGTTTGTCACTTATATTCTTAATTTCAACGTATTGTCAATTCTTATATCTAGGTGGTGGTTTTTCCATGTGCTCGGCAACAGTACCCAAATATTATGCCAACAGGTATGATTTAAATATACAGTATATGCTCCTTGGCTGGAACTACCTGGCCTTGTATTACTGTCATTAATCCTTCTCTTTTCATGAACAGCTGTCCGGCCATCTTAATGATTAATATTGTAGCTTTCAGTCGGTCATGAGCAGGGCTAGAATTTATATGTACTAAAAAGTGTACTTATGTACAATTTTATGTAAATATATATTTTTAAATATGGACAAAAACTAAAACGTGTAAAAATATGTACATACTGTATATTATATGTGAATATATTTTGCAAAATATGGACAGCAAAATTAATTTAACAACTGAACACTACATTTTGTTACTTTTAGATCCTACAATAATTCATTAAAAATACTGGATTCATTCAATTCATTTTCTATTGACTTACTTTTTATTTGTTATTCATTCATTCATTCATTATTTCTGCTACCATAACAGTATGCCACAAAATGTTTAAAATTTTCAAACTCGAACCTTCTCCCGTTGTCTTGCAAAAGTGATTTCTATTGGTCGAAGCTTCGCTCTACCGTACATGAGG
The DNA here is from genome assembly GCA_946902985.2 of Meconema thalassinum. NCBI lineage: Eukaryota > Metazoa > Arthropoda > Insecta > Orthoptera > Tettigoniidae > Meconema > Meconema thalassinum. Next base: position 1,620,200,644 of record OX336388.2, on the reverse strand, counting down.
TGATCGGTGCATTTTATCATCTAGGCTTACAGGATGGAGCCGCGCCGTATATCGGTGATATATTGATGATAAACTAGACACCGGCCGCGAAAGCCTACAATCTAAATAGTATTGGTGCATATTCAAAATTCACTGTATCAGCACGAGATACAGATGAACCTGCTTTATACGCAACTCTGTTCAGCGTAATTCGTATTTGTACGTAATTTCTTTTAGGTCCCGGCAAAATGTAATTTAAAAGAGTGTTAATTAAACCTTATTTATACATAATCCATTTATACATAATTCGCTGTTATACGTATGAAGTGTCAGTGAAATACATCTTGAGTTTTGCGTAATTGTAATTTAATGAGCACGTGCTGTTATAAAAGAAACTACAGTACCGTATTTACGTAGTTTCCTCTTTGTCGGCGTAGACGGATGTAGAGCGGTTGGGTTTCGTTCCTGTCTCGTGTGGGACATGCTCTCGATTGTTCCCACAAAATAAATTCTCATATTAAAACAAATTTATTCCTTTTTTGTTTCCACGCCGAAACTGCCGACTCGGCTTGTAACTTAATCTTTAGCGGCATTGTGAAGGTCAAAAATGACGCACCTAGGGGAGGAGCGAGATACAGAGTGAAAGGAACTCGCTCGGTTGGCCTTTGTTATGCCGCCAGTAAATAAGGGTCTGTGTGTTGATTGAATATGAGAATTCTTTTGTGGGAACAATGGACAAGTAAAATGTCCACGGTGCCGGTATCTGGTGTTTACTGTTGAACAGTAGTTTTGTCATTCAGTTCCTTTCGATTAGCCATGGAGAACACAAAAAGGAAAAGTTATACACTACATGAGAAAGTAAAATTCATACAAGAAGTGGATGCTAATCCACACAAAACAAAAACTGAAATTGCTTCAGACTTAGGGATTGCTTATACCATACTACTGTATGTACAGTCATCAGTAAAAAAAAAAAAGACACTATTTTGGATGAGTTTTTAAAACTGGGTTCGAAATCAGCAAAGCGCAGCTGTCAGCAAGAAGGGAGGTACGTAGATTTGGAGAAATCACTTTTCACATGGTTCCAGCAAAAACGGGCTGCAGCTCTACCAATTAGTGGCAACATGCTGAAGGCAAACTAAAATGATGAGTATCACTGCTGATTTCAAGGCTTCGTCAGGATGGTTGAAAGGATTTAAAGATAGTCATGGAATCACAGGGAGACAAATTTGTGGTGACTCAAAGCTGTGGATGACGTCACGGTGCAACACTGGAAAGAAGAGGTTCTACCAGGTATCATAAGCGGATCTGCATGAGAGACCAACCACACGAACTATGCGTGTGCAAGCTTTGTAAGGGACCTTGCGACAGATACCACGTGAGGACGTGCAAGTGCAGAGAGGTGTCTCTGACGAAATTTTGTGCAAATTAGAAAATATATGGACACCCCTCGGAAAGAGGCATTTACACAGAATAAAGAAGGCGAAAGCGTCCTTTTTAAAGTATCCTCCATCCCGCCTTGTTTACGAGCTGTCTATACTAGAGCCATCCTTACTTCCGACTTGAAGTTTCAGTGCTAAGTCACAGCTACACTCTAACCAGCCAATTACAGGCGGCCATTCAAATTTATATATAGAGATAAATAGAGTTTCGCTGACGATGTTGCCAGCTAACATCTTGCGGTCACACATGTTGATGACAGCTGTTTGCATTGTGCTCGGTTAGTTTCATTGGCGGTCTTTGTGTATCCTCTTATTTCTCGTATATATATATATATATTTATATTATTCTAGTCTGTTGTTATTTAATAGCTTAGTATTTGTTTGTCGTTTGACATAGTGTAGTAAAATTACGTGTAGTTGTAGGTTAGCTTTAGGTCAGTGAGTGTTCGTGTTATTTCTGCCGTGCGTGTGTGATAGTGTCATGCCGGGGTGTAGCACGAGGAAGACAAGAGCCAAGAGAGGAAATGGTTTGAAGAAATATTGCTGAACAACTGCCTGAGAAGAGCACAATATTGTCAGGGACAATGCCCCGTATCATAGTGTCATTCACGACAAAGCTCCAACAATGGCAGCAAGCAAGAATGTGCTCATTGAGTGGCTGATTAGCCACAACATTTCTTTACGTGACGACATGACTCCGAATTGAGTGGTGTTTTCCCTTTATAGGTTTTATAATACATTTTCTCGAACTCGGATAATCTTCGACCGCAGACGTGAGGCGGTAATGGTGAGTAATTTATGTTACAATTTTCTTCTGCTTCATTATCAGAAATATTCTATTAACCGCAGTATAAGTTATGTGTAATTTCTGCTACTATATACTTATTCACGAGTATGATGTTGTGTGTAAACATGTCTGTTCACATTACACTAGTTTTGTTAATTTTACGGCTATAATCATTGTACGTCAGCTGACTCGCGTTAGTGGACTGGCAACACCGTATCGCCAGCCGGAGAACTGTCAAGTCGGAAGTAACGATGGCGGCACTATAGAGAATTGATTTTCGTGGAGAAGTTGCGTTTGAACCTTCTGCTTCCAGCCACTCAAGCATATAACGAACTTCTACAAGAGCCTCATCAGAAGAAGATTAGCATATGGGAGGATTTCCACCTGTGTGATGCGATGACTAACCGTGCATGGACGCAAGGTGGTTATCAGTTGAGGCAAGTTATGATTCGAATATCAGTGCACGGTTTTCACCACCATATATGTAGGATGAAGAAAATTCGCGAACCACGTCCTGAGTATAGGTGCATAAGATGTGACAGCCCATGTGAACGATATCACGTACTATCATGTAAACTGAGGGTAGAATCCCTCACAAAAGTTTGTACTAATGATGGATCGTAAGAACCACGTTCATGCACATTGTGCGCAATAAGTATTTATCATAAGCGATCACCAGCCTACAAACACCTACAATTGTGATGAAACCGGCTTATTCTACAGTCTCCTTCCTAATAAAACATTAGCTGAAATAAGTGACTCCTGCCATGGAGGGAAGAAAAGTAAAATTCGAGTAACAGTCCATCTCGCCACCAATGAAGATGGATCGGACAAACTTCCTCCACTGGTGATAGGAAAATCGAAGAATCCAGGGTGTTTTAAGGGTGCGAAAACAAAACCTTCGGAATATGAATCCAACAGAAATTCTTGGATGACTATGCTTCTAATGGAACAGTGGTTGAATAAACTGGACATTAAAATGAAAAAGAAACAAGAAGATCCTTCTTCTTATGGATCGATGTGCAGCACATTCACCTCAAATCGTTCTGGAGAATGTCCGAGTGGAACTTTTCCCTCCTAACTGTACCAGTGTACTACAACCGCTTGATTTGGGCATCATTGCAAATTTCAAAGTGCATTATAAAAAAATGCTGGTTCAACATTTAATAACACTGAGTGATGCAGGAAATGAAACTCTCTCCATAAATTTACTACAAGCCATGGACTTCATTTCGGCTGCCTGGAAGCAGGTGTCATCTTCCACAATCGGCAACTGTTTCCGCAAAGGTGGTGTCTTACTGAAAGAGGCTGCCTCTAATGATGATGGGGATAAAATTATGTCTGGCAATAAGCTAACGCTACCGGAGGGTGCAGATTTCGATACTTTTGTGCATTTCGATGATATGTGGGGAACAACGGGATGGAGAGGTTATTGCTGATGTATGCCAACAAAACGGTGGTGATGGACCAGCTACAAGCGTGGGTAGTGACAAGTATTGTATTAAAAATCACTAAATGTGGAAAAATATTATTTTACGACTTGAATCTTGAAACACCTGAAGTAAGTGAAGTGTTAAGTGCAATCGATGTGTGTAGGCGTTACATCAGTGCGATAAGTTGTAGTGAAAATGCTTTGAACGCATTACTAAGTTTGCAAAAGGAGGTTTGTACATTTAATGCAAGAAAAGTGAAACAAGCCAAACTATCTGATTTCTTTAAGGCTGGACCAAGTTCAAAATAATACAGTACTGTATTTTCTGTCTTAATGTATGTAGCCTATTGTTTACTAGGATTTACATATGCAAGTATATTCCATTGGTTTTTCAGTAAATATGTCATGTGTTGTGTAAGTCTGATTTCTAAGTAATTCTGAGTTAGAAGTAGTCTTTTCTCTTCCCCTTGATATATGTATAAGTCAGGTTCAACTGTATAACTGATTCTAGTTTTACATTACACATTTCCTCAAAACTTGGATTTCTTGAAAACTTGCATATCTCAAGGTCCAGGTCTCTTCTTATAAGCACTGGTGCCTGACTCAAAGGGATGCATGCTATTCTTAAAGCCACATACTTTATAAATCTTTCTTTGCTTAAAAACAATTTATATACATAACTGTAAACTTGTCCTATGTTGCCATGTTTTCTGTAATTGACAATGACAATTCTATATATTTTTACTCCCTAAGAATAAAATATATACAAGTATTGTATTAAAAATCACTAAATGTGAAAAAATATTATTTTACATATAATTATGTATTAATGTCAGAAATATGGAAAAGAAATTTGTTTAATTTGAATAGAGGACAATATTGATTGAGGCAAGTTAAAATAATATGTCATTAAAACTTGACAATACCTAAACCTAGCTGCCGGATTATTGAAAATATTTATGATTCACATACCTTTCTGTGAGTCATTAGGAATTGAAATTACTGTCAATTATCAATGCTGCACCGGAATGGTTTGTTATATTACGTAAATAAATGTTCTTATTTCTTGCTCATTCAACGACAGCAGTCATGTTTCAGACGCACACATTGACGTCATATCACATGCTATCACTGTTGCCAACATGTCCGATACAAAATACACCACACGATACACATAATGTGGTAATTATGTGAAAAAAGCAATAATTGACAAAACCGCTGGCCTGGATAAAGATTATTGATGCGTGACCACCCCCACTGTGTGTGCCAAAAACCAGGGGTGTTCATATTGGCTAACGCGACCCGCAGGGCCAAGCTACCAACAATTATTGGTCTAGGCAAAACCATCGATTTGGATGAAAATGATTGATGCGTTATGATATTCTTGATTCAATTTGGAGATTGTTAACTCTCACAATCCATGTCAAACTTAAGACTGAAACTTGGCACACTTTCGCATTAACTTGACGGCGCTCTTTTGTTTTACGATACCCGATAAGAAATAGTACCGAATGCGTGGGGTTGGCAATACTGTACTTGTTGCTAAACCAGGCGCAAAATGGCAGACCCAGTTAGAATTTCATCTATATAAGTCGTAATCAAATTTGGGATGGTGGATGGGTTATAGACAGCGGGGGAGTAAACATCTATTACCACATAATCTCCAGATTTTTTCTCGTACATTACCACAGGTATTTTGGCTAATTTCAGTAGTAAAATATATTATAAATCCTAGCCCTGGTCATGAGGTATCATGATCGATGTAACTTTCTTTACGAAGTTTGATGTTTTTTCAGTTGGTCTACATGATTGTACCCAATTAATTGTGATGGGTTATTCCCTAATCCAGAAAAAAAATGTACATGAGATTAATTAATACATATGAATGACCAGTTTCGATCGTCATCCAAGTGTATTTATTAATCTCATGTACATTCTTTCAGGATTAGGGAATAACCCACCACAATTGGGTATAATCATGTTGACCGACTGAAAAACATCAAACTTCATTTACTATGGCAACACTGAAAAATGGCTTCAAACACTATAATGTAACTTTCTTTATTACTATTTCCAAGGAATCTCCTTTGACAACCAGCTGATCAACTTCTTGTTGATCTTGATATGCATCAGGAGGTTTTGGTCTTGTAACACTTTGCATTTTAAGGGAGAGATGTTCTTATCCAATTCTACTATTGCTTCATGCATTTCTCATCAGGGCCCAGATTCTGATGACATGTCATCAAGGTTCACCACAGACATTGCTAACTTATATACAAATCCTGTTCATGGCTCCCACATTACAGAAATGCATATTTATTAAGTCACTTTTTTTTTGGCATTTTTCTAAGTATTTTATTTTTAGGTCATTTTCATGCTTTTCACATCATTATTATGTCATTTTATGGAATTTATTAGAATACTTTATACGTTTTGAGTCAATTTCTCACATATTTAATGGTTTATGATGCATTATTTGCATATGGTACTGGATATTAACGTAACTGAAAGTGAGGATGAATACGAAGACATGAGAATCTTCACAACTTTGTTCAACCCTTATTTCTTGGAATATCCACATTCCATGATACACACTGCGCTTGCAACTAATCCGGAAGCGCTGTTGAAATCGAGGGGGTACGAAGACAGACAACAGTAGGCCCAGTAATGCCAGTCTGGTTAAGTACCACAGTGCAACCATATGTATAAGATGCCAAGGCCTTTCAGATGGCTCAAGAATTGTTTTCGGATAAGCAAATGGAGGAAAAACTAGCGTACATCAAAGGAAATTTCAGTTCCTTGTCGTCAATTATTACAAGTCTTCAGGAGAGAGGAGTGGCTCTGGAAAAAATGATCGATTTAGTCAGAACAGCCACAGACTAATTAAAATGCATTCATGGCAATTCTGGTGTGGCAGTGTCAGACAAACTGAAATGTGTTCTCGACAAGAACTTAGGTGTTAATGTATTGGGCTCCCTCTGGAACTAATTCAAGCCGGAGGTCATTCCCTCAAAACAAGGATTTTCACCCTTATCCACAGAATATGGGAATCAAGAAAGGTACCTGGAGACCTAAAGAATGCCACTATCGTCACTATCTTTAAAAAGGGTGATCGCAGTGTTTGTGGCAACTACTGTGGTATATCACTGCTATCAATTGTGGGGAAGATTCTTGCAAGAATTCTACTTAACCGCCTCAAGGTTATCTCTGAGAAGATCCTCCCAGTCACAATGCGGATTTAGAGCTACCAGAAGCACAATTGACTCGATTTTCTGTGTGAGATAGCTACAAGAAAAATGTAGAGAATAGAATCCACTCTTCTTAGTCTTTTATGACCTGGAAAAGGCATTTGATTCGGTTCCAAGACCAGCCACGTGGGCGGTGCTGAAGCGGTTTGGTTGCCCTCAGCGTTTTGTAGATCTAAACAAGGCTCTCCATGATGGCATGACAGGTCAGGTTTGCCATCAGAATAAGATGTCCGATGAATTTCCTATTACCCATGGACTGAAACAAGGATGTGTACTGGCTCCAACGCTTTTCGCACTGTACTTGGCTGCAATGCTTTATGATTCACCCACAAACATCCCAGGTGTGGAGGTCAAGTATCGTTTTGATGGAGGGCTTTTCAACTTAACTCGTCTCCGCTCCTTGAGGAAAACTCAGGTTACTAAGGTTACTAACATGTTGTATGCAGATGATGCTGCATCGCCAACTCTCACACCAGAAGAGCTGCAAGAGTCAGTTAATTGTTACAAAAGTGCATGTGATCGCTTTGGTCTTACCATAAATGTCAATAAGACTAAAGTCTTGGCACAACCTTCACCAGGCACACCTCTTCCTCAGTTCAATATCTCCATCTCAAATTTACCATTAGAACAGGTAGACCACTTCTCTTACCTGGGCAGTACCATTTCTATGAGCTGTACCTGTGAGCAGGATGTGGATAAGAGAATTGGCACAGCGCATGCAGCATATGGACGATTAGCGCACCGGGTCTTCATGAATAAAGATCTGTCTATGAGTACAATGCTTATGGTGTACAAAGCAGTAGTCATTTCTACATAGTTGTATGGCTGTGAAACGTGGACCCTTTACCGACGTGATCATAGGAAGCTTGAGCGTTTCCACCTACAAAAACTTCGATCAATCCTGAGGATTAAATGGGAAGACCGCATTACCAATATTGCTGTTCTGGAAAAGGCTCAAATCAACAGCATAGAATTATCCATAATGGGTCACCAATTTAGATGGATTGGTCATGTCCATCAGATGGATGATGTGAGATTACCTCGTCAAATGCTATATGGTGAGTTATGCTATGGTACCAGACCTCATGGTGGTCCTAAGAGGCGCTACAAGGACCAATTTAAGCAGACCCTGAAATTGACAGGTCTTGATTCACAAACCTGGGACATGCTGGCTGAAGACCGCTCAACTTGGCGCCGTACCATCTCGGATACTGTAAAGACGTTTGAAAGGGATTGACACACACATGAAGCGGCCAAGCGTCAACTTAGGAAACTTCGAGCAGCCCAACCACGTCCTCCCCCAGCAATACTATGTGACTTGTGTGGACGCTTGTTCCATGCCAGGATTGGACTCTTTAGTCACCGTAAACACATCCACAAACTGGACTGAAGGAAGAAGATTTATACTCGGATTCGAGTTTAAGCCGATGATGATGATGATTGGGCTCCATCTCTCGGATTTTGGCGGGTGAAGATTTCAGCATTATTGGTATTAAAGAAGAACTTACATCCAGTGATTTAGTTCAAGTATGCTTCAATAGCTTCCGTAGACGTTGAAAGGAGCTTTTCAAAGAACAAAAACGTGCTGGTTGACAATCGTCGTTCTTTTTCCTGTGAGAATCTACTGAAGAAAATCCACAGCCTGCTTCCAGTCTCCGACCGGGTCAGGAATGGAATGAATGGAGCCCCTATCTAGCGGCGAGGATATGAACTGTGCCGGCTGCCGAGGCCTGACGCACTGTGAGAATCTACTAATGGTCACAATCATCTTATGTAACGCAGAGTGGGGTAAGCCTGTATAGCCTGTCATGTATTTGAAGTGCGGTACACATTTTACTTCATCATCATCATCATCATCTTGAGCAGTTTCCAACCGCTGGTCGGGTCTGCTTCACACACACATTTTACTTATTACCTCTAATCCGATAATGAACTTAGGTTTTAATGTATTGGGCTCCCTCTGGAACTAATTCAAACCTGAGGTCATTCCCTCAAAACAAGGATTTTAATTTTTACACACACCCAAAGTACACGGGGCTACATGACCGTGTTGTCGCAGCCCATAAACTTAAGAACCAACCATCCGATAATGAATTTGAATACCTAACAGTGAAATTCTCTCTCTTTTGTTCTTCAGATGTTGCAGCCTTAAAGTTCCACAAACCATCAAGTGGAAAGAAAAAAAAAAGAACACAGAACTTGGAGTGCCAAACAATAGATTGAAATAATAACCAGTATTAGTGTGCAAATATTTCGTATTTGTCAAATAATAATTAAATTATATTAGGTAGGCCTACCTATTAAAATCATTACAACATACCATGACCTATCTAGGCTGTTTGCATTTTTTGTGTGATGAAAACATTTTTAGGTCAACAAAATCTGGGTCCTGCTCATCATCATCTTTTATAAAGGATCTAATATAAGCAATGCACTCAATATTTTCCTTCTAATATTCTTGGATTTTCTAATGAAATTAAAGTAAACTCCATAAAAACAAGAACATTCAAATACTTACCCGAAACACTCCCGGAGAGGCCGACTTACGAGTGCCCACAGAGCCAACAGAAACCGCAATGGAAGAAATGTATATACAAAGAGAAAGGAGTCAGCACACTGGAAAAACAAATACAGTATTCAAATTTCGCACAGGGGATAAAACATTTCTTTAAGAAATACATACACCTTTATGAAAATACTCATGACATTTATCTCTTTCAAAAAACCTACCAAGTACAAGTCATCTTTAAGATTACTGATTTAGACTTCACAGTACGGAATACCAGACAGTCTTTTGGGTTTTTGCCATGTTAAAATAAGAAAAGAAAAACAAACAAAATACATCTAGATGTTTTACTAGAAACCTTGTCATTTTGTTAATATAGTTGTATGTGCAAATCTAATAATGTATGATAATGTATGATATCGCACCAGGAGTTGGCAGTTGGGTTTGAACTGCAGATGTCTTCCAGCTCATTGCGTATCGCGCATTCCAAAAACATTGAGTTAGTCACTACTTGCTTCACTCACTCAGCACATTCCTGCTTTCACTGGCTGCGTGTCGTGTTGGCATTTTGGAAGCCGATATATTTGGGTCTGGAATAGGCAGCCGCGCACGCATACTTCAAGAGCCCCCGCACCCCGTCGGAGCGTGTTGAACTGCCATCTCCTGACGCGATGACATTAGGTCTGCAGAGATTTGTATTTAAATGTAGGAAAGTTCATCTACAGGGTCTTTATTTTTGCTTGACAAGGCGATTCCACTCGACCTTGGCTGCTGGTCCCCGGCCAATAGCCAGCTGTTACAGGTTGGCGCACGGGGTGTTTGGCCTTATTCCCAAGCCCTTGCTGCGGTAGACATGTGAGCTCCGAGCTAATTGGGTGTTTTATAAAGCTACTATGTACTGTATATTGTATTGTATAGTGTTTTATCGTGATTGAGTATAGTGCTGTAATGCCTTAGGCTACGTCCTAGGTGCGAGCGTCCAGCGTGAACGCGCTTTCACGCGCTACCTGCTTGATGCGGACAAACACACACTATCGCATGTGTCTGTACGGTCTTGGAGCGTTCTCGCGCGCGTGCTTCCCAGGCAGCGCTACCAACGCTCTCGAGTAGGAAGCAGCTACCAAACAAGTTTGTCCGCGATTGTACATTCGGCAGTGTGCTAGCAAAATGTCGACATCAGAGGCTGGTCAGAAATATATACGGTACACTAATATGTAGTAAAATGTACTTAGATGTGAGAGAAAACGTTAAGGTGAGTGGTCAAGATAAATGAAAATACTCTACAATTGCATAGATTGGGGAAATTGGTCCCCCTGTTCAATACACTTTCCTCCAATCTATGTATTAAACATTCAACACGGACCAAAAATGAAGTTATTAACAAATTATGAAAGGTATAAAAATTAATATAACATTTCTTTACAGAGGAGGCTAGCAAGTCCAAATGAAAAGTCTGAGGGATAACTTCAGAAAAGAAGTTAAGAAAACAGGAAACCCCAGAACGGGAGACCCTGCCCTAACACCTACACCATGGTGGGTACATTTCCAGTTCATGGAATTTCTTAAGGATATCACGGAACCGAAGAAAACATCTGGAAATATTCCAATTGAAGACAACCCACAAACAGAAGATGCGTCAGATGAGAACAGCCTAGACGATGCCTCAGAGGTTGTTGATTCAGATCCTACAGTTGCACCTGAAGCTCCAAATCCTCCGATAAGGAATAGACCAAAACATTAGACTATCGGCAGGAAATGGTTCAATTAGAGAAGAAAAATGTAGTGGATGTTTAACCATAGAGATAAAGAGAAAGAGGAGTATGATGATCTTAACTTCTTCAAATATTTGTTGCCATACATGAAAAAACTTCCTCTTTTAGAGAAGCTCAGTTTAAGATCACAGTTTCAGAATATGCTCTTCAACGAGTTAAACACTCTTGACATGCAAAGTAATTTTAGTCATCGTTCTCCTTCTTGACTCTCAGCCTTAACTTCAACCGACAATGCAAGCTATCATCTGACATACATTGATTTTAATTGTTTGATTCAATAAGTGTAATGAACATTGTGAGAATATTATGTTACTCTACGGAATAATAATAATAATAATAATAAGTAATAAATAAATTCAGTCTTACGTTTCATAGGTAAATTATCTTACCTCAAAGTAACAAAAAGTCTTTCTTCCAGAGATATTGGTTTCTGAAAATTAGTGGTACTGTGAAAAGGTGTGGTCAAGTAAGCTCCACTATGTAATCGAACGTTGCAGGTAAAATTCTGCAGTATTCAAAAAATGTATTGTGGTCAGGTTTGAGCTCATTATAGAGGTGATGGAACTCCCCTAACTGATGCCGGCTTTTCAATATAAAATACTTGCATTGCCGCGTATTCACTAACTCAATTTTCTAACGCATTGTTCTCCATGAGAAACATAAGGCTTGCTCTCCTAGCAGTTGTCATCGTGCTATTAGCCTGGTAGCTACGATAATGGACACATGGAAGCGCGTCAACTAGTAGCGCGTGGAAGCGCGTGCACGCTAGACGCTCGCACCTAGGACGTAGCCTTATGTGAAATATTCGTTACGTGAACGAGTATATCTGCACAATATGTACATAAAGTGCAGGAAATCGTGCACTAGAACAAGACAAAAGTTACGAGTGAAATTTCCAGGGACAATAAAACAACTGGCTAAGAGATTCAAACGTACAGGTTCTGTAAACAATAAAAATAGGCGTAAAGGTCGTCATTTCCTTACGGAAGCTAAATTAACCGAGTAACCGGAAACTTCATAAGGAGATGCTGATTATGTTTGGCAGCGGATGGGGAACATTTTCAGCATCTACTGTAAACATGGCGAGTAAAAGTGCACGATACTGATTTTAAGCACCTTACTCTGCTGTACATATGCGCGCGCGGTCGCCGGCAACTGAGCCGTGACTGGCGGAGAGTGTGAGCGAGAATGTCCTTGCCAAGCAAATATAAAGACCCTGTATTTGGCATTAAATTGCTGACGGTAGCCACTATGTGACATGGAATGCAATTTTATTAAAAATTGCTAATAGGCTTGATATTTGATGAAAATACCACACCCTAACTTAGTATAAATATTTTGAAAAACCTTTGACCAGGACCTGGAACATAGGAGTCCTAAATTCATTTAGAGCGTGTCAAATAATAGCCCAAGAAATAGGCGGGAAAAAAAAGATCATCAACCCGCAAAAATAAATAATCTGAAAGATATTTCTGTTCAATTTTCTAAGAAAACATACAATTTATTTTGTTACTGTAGGCCTATATAAATAATAATGCATATTGTATCTCACTTGAAAAAATCCATAAGCCATGAATTTTTCAACTTCACGGGGTATTTTCATGAATGAATATATTTTCTCCCTTCTTGCTGAGAATCTCTCCTCATCATGCTCCAACAAATAACTTCGTGTAAGTTCAACATTTAAGAACTGCAATAACGAGGGTTGATTTTCACAGCCTGAAATAAAATAAACATTAAAAAAAAAACATCTCTAAATTACTATCCTTTGGTTTACTCTTACTCCTGCAGTACAAAGGCCATGCACACAACAGTTAAAATGGACATAAAACATCTCTAAATTACTATCCTTTGGTTTACTCTCACTCCTGCAGTACAAAGGCCATGCACACAACAGTTAAAATGGACATAAAACATCTCTAAATTACTATCCTTTGGTTTACTCTTACTCCTGCAGTACAAAGGCCATGCACACAACAGTTAAAATGGACATAAAACATCTCTAAATTACTATCCTTTGGTTTACTCTCACTCCTGCAGTACAAAGGCCATGCACACAACAGTTAAAATGGACATAAAACATCTCTAAATTACTATCCTTTGGTTTACTCTCACTCCTGCAGTACAAAGGCCATGCACACAACAGTTAAAATGGACATAAAACATCTCTAAATTACTATCCTTTGGTTTACTCTTACTCCTGCAGTACAAAGGCCATGCACACAACAGTTAAAATGGACATAAAACATCTCTAAATTACTATCCTTTGGTTTACTCTCACTCCTGCAGTACAAAGGCCATGCACACAACAGTTAAAATGGACATAAAACATCTCTAAATTACTATCCTTTGGTTTACTCTTACTCCTGCAGTACAAAGGCCATGCACACAACAGTTAAAATGGACATAAAACATCTCTAAATTACTATCCTTTGGTTTACTCTTACTCCTGCAGTACAAAGGCCATGCACACAACAGTTAAAATGGACATAAAACATCTCTAAATTACTATCCTTTGGTTTACTCTTACTCCTGCAGTACAAAGGCCATGCACACAACAGTTAAAATGGACATAAAACATCTCTAAATTACTATCCTTTGGTTTACTCTTACTCCTGCAGTACAAAGGCCATGCACACAACAGTTAAAATGGACATAAAACATCTCTAAATTACTATCCTTTGGTTTACTCTCACTCCTGCAGTACAAAGGCCATGCACACAACAGTTAAAATGGACATAAAACATCTCTAAATTACTATCCTTTGGTTTACTCTTACTCCTGCAGTACAAAGGCCATGCACACAACAGTTAAAATGGACATAAAACATCTCTAAATTACTATCCTTTGGTTTACTCTTACTCCTGCAGTACAAAGGCCATGCACACAACAGTTAAAATGGACATAAAACATCTCTAAATTACTATCCTTTGGTTTACTCTTACTCCTGCAGTACAAAGGCCATGCACACAACAGTTAAAATGGACATAAAACATCTCTAAATTACTATCCTTTGGTTTACTCTTACTCCTGCAGTACAAAGGCCATGCACACAACAGTTAAAATGGACATAAAACATCTCTAAATTACTATCCTTTGGTTTACTCTTACTCCTGCAGTACAAAGGCCATGCACACAACAGTTAAAATGGACATAAAACATCTCTAAATTACTATCCTTTGGTTTACTCTCACTCCTGCAGTACAAAGGCCATGCACACAACAGTTAAAATGGACATAAAACATCTCTAAATTACTATCCTTTGGTTTACTCTTACTCCTGCAGTACAAAGGCCATGCACACAACAGTTAAAATGGACATAAAACATCTCTAAATTACTATCCTTTGGTTTACTCTCACTCCTGCAGTACAAAGGCCATGCACACAACAGTTAAAATGGACATAAAACATCTCTAAATTACTATCCTTTGGTTTACTCTTACTCCTGCAGTACAAAGGCCATGCACACAACAGTTAAAATGGACATAAAACATCTCTAAATTACTATCCTTTGGTTTACTCTCACTCCTGCAGTACAAAGGCCATGCACACAACAGTTAAAATGGACATAAAACATCTCTAAATTACTATCCTTTGGTTTACTCTCACTCCTGCAGTACAAAGGCCATGCACACAACAGTTAAAATGGACATAAAACATCTCTAAATTACTATCCTTTGGTTTACTCTCACTCCTGCAGTACAAAGGCCATGCACACAACAGTTAAAATGGACATAAAACATCTCTAAATTACTATCCTTTGGTTTACTCTTACTCCTGCAGTACAAAGGCCATGCACACAACAGTTAAAATGGACATAAAACATCTCTAAATTACTATCCTTTGGTTTACTCTTACTCCTGCAGTACAAAGGCCATGCACACAACAGTTAAAATGGACATAAAACATCTCTAAATTACTATCCTTTGGTTTACTCTTACTCCTGCAGTACAAAGGCCATGCACACAACAGTTAAAATGGACATAAAACATCTCTAAATTACTATCCTTTGGTTTACTCTTACTCCTGCAGTACAAAGGCCATGCACACAACAGTTAAAATGGACATAAAACATCTCTAAATTACTATCTTTTGGTTTACTCTTACTCCTGCAGTACAAAGGCCATGCACACAACAGTTAAAATGGACATAAAACATCTCTAAATTACTATCCTTTGGTTTACTCTTACTCCTGCAGTACAAAGGCCATGCACACAACAGTTAAAATGGACATAAAACATCTCTAAATTACTATCCTTTGGTTTACTCTTACTCCTGCAGTACAAAGGCCATGCACACAACAGTTAAAATGGACATAAAACATCTCTAAA
Source organism: Meconema thalassinum (assembly GCA_946902985.2). Taxonomy (NCBI): domain Eukaryota; kingdom Metazoa; phylum Arthropoda; class Insecta; order Orthoptera; family Tettigoniidae; genus Meconema; species Meconema thalassinum. The sequence goes on along the minus strand of OX336388.2, from coordinate 1,620,185,147 downwards.
TTACTATCCTTTGGTTTACTCTTACTCCTGCAGTACAAAGGCCATGCACACAACAGTTAAAATGGACATAAAACATCTCTAAATTACTATCCTTTGGTTTACTCTTACTCCTGCAGTACAAAGGCCATGCACACAACAGTTAAAATGGACATAAAACATCTCTAAATTACTATCCTTTGGTTTACTCTTACTCCTGCAGTACAAAGGCCATGCACACAACAGTTAAAATGGACATAAAACATCTCTAAATTACTATCCTTTGGTTTACTCTTACTCCTGCAGTACATAGGCCATGCACACAACAGTTAAAATGGACATAAAACATCTCTAAATTACTATCCTTTGGTTTACTCTTACTCCTGCAGTACAAAGGCCATGCACACAACAGTTAAAATGGACATAAAACATCTCTAAATTACTATCCTTTGGTTTACTCTTACTCCTGCAGTACAAAGGCCATGCACACAACAGTTAAAATGGACATAAAACATCTCTAAATTACTATCCTTTGGTTTACTCTTACTCCTGCAGTACAAAGGCCATGCACACAACAGTTAAAATGGACATAAAACATCTCTAAATTACTATCCTTTGGTTTACTCTTACTCCTGCAGTACAAAGGCCATGCACACAACAGTTAAAATGGACATAAAACATCTCTAAATTACTATCCTTTGGTTTACTCTTACTCCTGCAGTACAAAGGCCATGCACACAACAGTTAAAATGGACATAAAACATCTCTAAATTACTATCCTTTGGTTTACTCTTACTCCTGCAGTACAAAGGCCATGCACACAACAGTTAAAATGGACATAAAACATCTCTAAATTACTATCCTTTGGTTTACTCTTACTCCTGCAGTACAAAGGCCATGCACACAACAGTTAAAATGGACATAAAACATCTCTAAATTACTATCCTTTGGTTTACTCTTACTCCTGCAGTACAAAGGCCATGCACACAACAGTTAAAATGGACATAAAACATCTCTAAATTACTATCCTTTGGTTTACTCTTACTCCTGCAGTACAAAGGCCATGCACACAATAGTTAAAATGGACATAAAACATCTCTAAATTACTATCCTTTGGTTTACTCTTACTCCTGCAGTACAAAGGCCATGCACACAACAGTTAAAATGGACATAAAACATCTCTAAATTACTATCCTTTGGTTTACTCTTACTCCTGCAGTACAAAGGCCATGCACACAACAGTTAAAATGGACATAAAACATCTCTAAATTACTATCCTTTGGTTTACTCTTACTCCTGCAGTACAAAGGCCATGCACACAACAGTTAAAATGGACATAAAACATCTCTAAATTACTATCCTTTGGTTTACTCTTACTCCTGCAGTACAAAGGCCATGCACACAACAGTTAAAATGGACATAAAACATCTCTAAATTACTATCCTTTGGTTTACTCTTACTCCTGCAGTACAAAGGCCATGCACACAACAGTTAAAATGGACATAAAACATCTCTAAATTACTATCCTTTGGTTTACTCTTACTCCTGCAGTACAAAGGCCATGCACACAACAGTTAAAATGGACATAAAACATCTCTAAATTACTATCCTTTGGTTTACTCTTACTCCTGCAGTACAAAGGCCATGCACACAACAGTTAAAATGGACATAAAACATCTCTAAATTACTATCCTTTGGTTTACTCTTACTCCTGCAGTACAAAGGCCATGCACACAACAGTTAAAATGGACATAAAACATCTCTAAATTACTATCCTTTGGTTTACTCTTACTCCTGCAGTACAAAGGCCATGCACACAACAGTTAAAATGGACATAAAACATCTCTAAATTACTATCCTTTGGTTTACTCTTACTCCTGCAGTACAAAGGCCATGCACACAACAGTTAAAATGGACATAAAACATCTCTAAATTACTATCCTTTGGTTTACTCTTACTCCTGCAGTACAAAGGCCATGCACACAACAGTTAAAATGGACATAAAACATCTCTAAATTACTATCCTTTGGTTTACTCTCACTCCTGCAGTACAAAGGCCATGCACACAACAGTTAAAATGGACATAAAACATCTCTAAATTACTATCCTTTGGTTTACTCTTACTCCTGCAGTACAAAGGCCATGCACACAACAGTTAAAATGGACATAAAACATCTCTAAATTACTATCCTTTGGTTTACTCTTACTCCTGCAGTACAAAGGCCTTGCACACAACAGTTAAAATGGACATAAAACATCTCTAAATTACTATCCTTTGGTTTACTCTTACTCCTGCAGTACAAAGGCCATGCACACAACAGTTAAAATGGACATAAAACATCTCTAAATTACTATCCTTTGGTTTACTCTTACTCCTGCAGTACAAAGGCCATGCACACAACAGTTAAAATGGACATAAAACATCTCTAAATTACTATCCTTTGGTTTACTCTTACTCCTGCAGTACAAAGGCCATGCACACAACAGTTAAAATGGACATAAAACATCTCTAAATTACTATCCTTTGGTTTACTCTTACTCCTGCAGTACAAAGGCCATGCACACAACAGTTAAAATGGACATAAAACATCTCTAAATTACTATCCTTTGGTTTACTCTTACTCCTGCAGTACAAAGGCCATGCACACAACAGTTAAAATGGACATAAAACATCTCTAAATTACTATCCTTTGGTTTACTCTTACTCCTGCAGTACAAAGGCCATGCACACAACAGTTAAAATGGACATAAAACATCTCTAAATTACTATCCTTTGGTTTACTCTTACTCCTGCAGTACAAAGGCCATGCACACAACAGTTAAAATGGACATAAAACATCTCTAAATTACTATCCTTTGGTTTACTCTTACTCCTGCAGTACAAAGGCCATGCACACAACAGTTAAAATGGACATAAAACATCTCTAAATTACTATCCTTTGGTTTACTCTTACTCCTGCAGTACAAAGGCCATGCACACAACAGTTAAAATGGACATAAAACATCTCTAAATTACTATCCTTTGGTTTACTCTTACTCCTGCAGTACAAAGGCCATGCACACAACAGTTAAAATGGACATAAAACATCTCTAAATTACTATCCTTTGGTTTACTCTTACTCCTGCAGTACAAAGGCCATGCACACAACAGTTAAAATGGACATAAAACCAATAACATCTTTATCCATTATTTTACTCTTAAAAGTTTAAGGGCTTATTCACGTCAGTTCTGCCAATTATGAGCGGCGGGTGACCAATTGCATGTGCATACCCACTTAATTACAAGGAATTTCTGTAAATTTCTTTGTTATTATTAAAAAATCATGTAATAATACATAACACTTTAAACTTTTAGCTCTCAGAAGTTACATTTGTCCCAAAACTTGGATTCATTTGCACCATTGGTGCTGAGTCATCCAGCTGGAAGGTTGTGCTTAAGGGTGAGGTTTAAATTTTAATCAGTTGTCAGTAGCATGGTCTATTATGTGTGAATGCTTCCATGACTGCATTGTAAGGACCTGCTGGCTTACTTCCTCATTCCTATAAGAACATACATATTTTGCCATCTACCACCTACAATCTTAGATTTCTTCTTCTCTAGTGGTCAGTCTGAGGATTGGTTTGCAGTAAATCTCCACTCTTCATGCCTTTCCCTTTCCTCTTCATAATCTGTAGGACTTTCATCCCACATCATCTTTAATTTGATCCATATACCTCCTATTCCATCAACATACCTCTCTATTCCTTCATGTCTCAATAGATGGCCTGTAAGTTGTATTCTTCTTTTAACAATTGATTTCCACAGACTTCTCTTATTTTCAAGGCCTCTTCAGTAGTAACCTTGTCAATCCATTTTATTTTACATCTCACAAGAATGTAGCTTCTTCTCTTCCACAGTCCCCCGAGTCCGGGTTTCACAGCCGTAGCATGCCACACTCCAGACATATGCTTTCAGAAACCTTTTCCTGATTTCAAGGCTGGTGTCATTAGAAGTAAAGATTGTTTTCTTTTTGTTAAAGGCAGCTTTTGGTTGAGCAATTCTACTTCGTACTTCTGTTTTGCTCCTTCATCCCTACTGCCTAGATAGCCTGCAACTTGTTCAAGTACATCATTACCTATGTAATTCGAACCTTGGCTTGCTCTTATTTGTCACATACCATCACTTTTGTTTTGGCTTTATTTATTTTCATATTACATTCTTCCCCCATCACCCTATCTATTCTAATTAGCATGGTTTCAAAGTCTTCTTCGCTCTCGGCTGTTGTTGTTTGAGTCTTCAGTCTTTTGACTAGTTTGATGCAGCCCTCCATTCCTCCCTGTCCTGAGCTAATCGTTTCATCTCTACATAGCTACCACACCCTACATCTGAGGCAATCTGTTTTAACATATTCCCTTGATCTACCCGTACAGTTCTTGCCCTCAACCCTTCCTTCCATAACTAAGCTTGCTATTCCTGGGTGTCTTAGTATGTGTCCTACTAACCTATCTCTTCTCTTCATTAGCAGTCGCCAGAAACATCTCTCCTCTCCCACTCGTCTTAATACCTCTTCGTTTGTAACCCTATCTACCCATCTGCTCTTGATCATTCTCCTGTAACACCACATTTCAAATGCTTCAATTCTCCTCTTTTCTGCTGCACCAATAGTCCAAGTTTCACTTCCATTGAGCGCCACGCTCCAGACAAAGGCTTTCAAAAATGACTTCCTAATACCTAAATCTATATTCGATGTCAACAGATTCCTTTTTTGTAGAAATGCTTTCCTTGCCTGAGCCTACCTACTTTTTACATCCTCTTTGCTTCATCCATCACTGGTTATTCTGCTTCCTAAGTAACAGAAGTCTACTTCCTTCAGCTTTTCACCTGCCAATTTGATGTCCATAGAGGTTTCTGATTTATTTCGGCTGCATTCCAGTATTTTTAGCCTACTTTTCACATTTTGCAAAAATGAGGAAAAAGTAGTCTTATGAGATCGGGCAAATGTGTGTCTGTCTGTCTGTCTGTCTGTCTGTCCTTCTGTCTGTCTGGCTGTGTGTGTGTCCCCCCTATCAACTCCTAAACGGCTGCAGCAATCAAAACCAAATTTAGTATGAGTAAAGATGTGCACCGGAATAGCTCACGTCCATATTTGAAAATGATGTCAGTGCTACCAACTGCTGAAAAAACGCACTAGAAATTTGAGCTCCATGTTGGATATCCTGCAAGGTATGCATAGGAGCTATTCCAAAATTGTCACACATGTAGATAATACTATTTCAGTTTAATTTCCAGGAGGCCAACCATGACAGTGTTGCCAAAATAATGTTAAGCCTTCTGATAGGTCCAATGTTTAAATGCATATAACTTCTACACTATCAACTGGATTTCAACCAAATTTTGTATGTAATATCTGTACATAAATAGATATGACTGAGCGTATTCTTAGGAGCCACCAGGGCTGCCAACTGTTAATAATTGCTCTCTCTATGTTTTTATCCAAATACCAATATATCAGAATGTGTGCAAGCCGACAGCTTTAAACTATGCACACGTATAGTACCTGACATGTTTGATTAATTTTGGAGTAACTTATATACGTCAGTTCTACCAACATGATTCTAAGCCTGCTGATAGGGCCAATTTTTAAATACATGTAACTTCTATACTATCAGTAGGATTTCATCCAAATTTCGCATGTGCTATGTGTAACATATCAGATATGACTATAAGTATTCTTCAGTGCAATCAGGGCTGCCAACTGTTAATAAATGCTGTCTATATTTTTTACCCTAATATCAATATATCAGAAAGTATGCAAGCCAACAGCTCTATACTTTGCACACGTATAGCACCTGACATTCTAGATTAATTTGGAGTAATTAATACAAGGCAGTGCTGACAACATGATTCTATGCCTGGTGATATGTCCAATTTTAAAATACATGTAGCCTAACTTCTATACTAACAAATGGATTTCATCCAAAATTGGCACAACAAGATATCATAATATTTCAGATTATTTCTGACCAGCACACGCATGGTATTGTTGGCAACATGCTTTTACGCCTGCAGATAGATCCAGTGTCTAACTGCATGACACGTCCATTGGACTTCAACCAAATTTTGTATTCTGTACCTTAAGAGATGGAACTAAGAATATATTCAGTCACCAGGGCTGCCAACTGTAGTGCTCTATTAGGCTACATTATACCAGGTATATTTTGAACTAATTAGATATTTCGATATTACCAACTTAATTTCGTCATTATTCTAGATAGGTTCATATTCTGTAGAATAATCATTGGCATGAAAAGTAGGCTGTATAGTTCTTAACGGAACTTCTTGTTGTTTTACATTTATTAATTTTCATCATGAATCCTTTCCTCAAGATGGAGTCCATACCATTCAAAAACTCATTCAAATCCTCAGGCGTGTCGGCCAAGATGACTATGTCATCGGCAAATCTCCGAGTTGAAATGATTTCTCCTTGAATCTTCACTCCCACATTAAACTTTTCTCCAATTTCCTTCATTGCTCGCTCAATGTGAAGATTGAAAAGTATGGGTGATAAGTAACAGCCTTGCCTTACACCTTTCTGAACACCAGCTTCTCTCTCATGTCCTTCAGCTCGAATGACTGCTGTCTGGTTTCTGTATAGATTGTAGATCACCCTCCTATCCCTGTACTTTATTCCAATCGTTTTCGAAATGCCAAATAATTTAGTCCAATCAACGTTATTAAAAGCCTTTTCTAAGTCTAGGACAGCTATATCATGGACATATCTTACCATGTCTATTCTTTGGCTGTGTATTAATACCCCTGTCAGTGAATCTTCTCTGACTTTTTGAAGTGCCTCTTCTATGTATAGTTTAAAGATAATGGGTGATAATACACATCCCTGCCGGACACCTCTCCGTATCTGCACTACTTCTTGTTTTATCCTTACATTTATAACAGCTGTCTCATTTTTATAGACGTTCCATATTATTCTTCAGCCTTTAAAGTATATTCCTACTTTTTTCGAAACCGCAAACGTCCCAATTGACATTATGAAATGCTTTTTCTACGTCAATGAAAGCTTGTAGGTAAGCAGATTCCTTTCCAGTTGTTTCTCTACGACTTATGTTAGTGCTAGAATTGCTTCCCTGGTTCCTCTGTTTTTCCGGAATCCAAACTGATCCTCCGAGAGTTAAGCTTCAACTTTTTGCTCTAAGCGCTTAAGGACAATCATGGTTATTAATTTTGATGCATGAACAACTAGGCTAAGAGTCCTCTAGTTTCCACATTTTATGGCATTGGGATTCTCGTTTTTCTCAAAATCCATGGGTACTTCACCCTGTTCATACATATTGCACACAAGGTTAAACAACTCCTGTTTCATTTTTGTTCCTCCTGCTTTAAGAAGTTCAGTTGGGATATTGTCTACACCAGGAGCTTTGTTGTTTTTCAATTTCTTCAGAGTCAATTCAAGCTCATCCTTCAAGATGGGTGCACCCAGGCTACTTCCGTCTTAGCTTTAATAATTAAATACCACCTTAGCAGTTGTTCCTAATAATTAGTTTATTTTCAATAAGGTAATTTTTATAATGAGCTTCCTGATCTTTTAGTGAATTTTTTGCATGAAGTTAGGTTCTGTACTGCAATATGTACCTGTCTAAGGGAATTTTTCATGTAGATGAAAACATCGTGAATGAGGTATGAATATTGATGATGGTTTGATGTAGCGCCTTGAACCATTATGTAGGCCTACTCTGGCAAAAAATATAAAGTGGCAGGTAAGGACAAGGGGGGGGGGGGGCAGTAAAGCAGCACACAAGGGTTTACCGTGGGCTATTGATGGGATATGTTACTGTTTCATTAATGTTTCATGAAATTTGTCTCCCTATTTGCAAATAAAACTATTATTATTACCATCATTGGTTAACGATGATGTATAAAGGTTTCTGCTGAAAAATATGGGAAAGTGCACACCTTAAGTAAAATACTATTGGCCACCATTGATATACTGTACAGTGCATAAGTTACTGAACATACCTGGAAAGGCAACTGGACCAGACTGTATTCCTGCAGAGCTTAGGAGGTCAGGATCTTGGGATCCTGTCGAATGGCTAACAAAGTTGTTGAAGAGAATAAAATTCCGACTGAATAGTCAAATAGCACACAGTTCCAACTTGGAAACAGAAAGGCAAACCTGCTGAATGCTCTGGCTAATCTTTCTCTTTCCTCATACAATGAAGATCTTCAGGTTGTTGACAATAACAGGAACTGAACTCTTTCCAAAATCACCACCAACCAGTGTAGGCTTGTGAAAGGCTGTGGGACTACCGATGCAATCCATGCTGCTGGCATACTTATTGAGAAACACCGTGCAAAGTCAAAACATTTACGTCTAGCTTTTCTTGACCTCTAGAAGGCATTTGACCGTGTACCACACGACCTAATCTGGTGAGCATGGTGTCCCTGACAAGCTAGTGGACTATGTGAAGTTGCCCTACTGTGGTCCAAAAAGCAGCGTACAATCAGCTGCTGTTTCTTCTTTGGCTTCCTTATCTCAATTAATTGGGGTCGCCGGAGCCAACCAGGCTCATTTTTGGTTTTGGCCGGATGCCCTTCCTGACGCCACGTGATTTTTGTTAGAAATACGTAACCCAACAGCTGATCTGTGGTTTAAATTCAGCGCCAGGAAGCGCAACGCCATTGGTGGCGGTTCTAGTTACGAGAATGTTCTCGTTGATTCTTTTGTCTGTTTTTGTATATATATACGCCTGTATGTAACCCTCCAAAGCGCCCTTAATGAATTAGAACTTTGGCTGAGAAAATGGCGTATTAAAATTAACGTTAACAAATGCTCTGCCACTCTTTTCACTAAAAGAGTCAAAAACACAGCCACTAACAATCTTCACTTCTTTGGCGATGTGATCAGGTGGCAGACAAAAACTAAATAGCCTACTTGGGAATCTCGCTCGATCGCAAACTAACATTCGCTGAGGAAGTAACTCAACGCGCAAATCAAGCGAAAGCGACTCTAGCGCAGCTTTGGCCCATCTTAAGGGCCAATAGTGGTCTGCATATCAAAAACAAGCTCCTTGCGTATCGTACAATCGTACGTCCCATTATGGAATATGCCAGTTCCGTTTGGGGCTATGCTGCCCCATCTACCATCAAGAAATTGCAAGTTGTGCAAAACAAGGCACTTCGCTCACTATCAGGGGCCCAATGGTATGAGCGTAATGCCCAACTCCATGAGGAGTACAACCTAGAAACCATTCAGGCCCGTATCAGAAAACAGGCAACTAAATTCTACAGGAGAGCTACTCTAAACCCCAATCACCTAATCAACACATTGGGTGATTACCAAGCTACTGGGGCGAAACACAAACGTCCCAGAATTCTCATAGAATAAATTTTGCAACTCTCTAGTTCTAAGTCCTTATATTTAATATCTTAAAACCCAAATAATACGAGCCTCCCTTGGCCTTACTTTTCTCTCACTTTCTCTTTCTCTCTTACAACTGCGCCCCTTTGGCTCTATCTGATCTTACTCTTTCCGTGCTCTAGGCACAAGGTCATATCCTGACCAGTAAAGCTACAAATGGTAATCACCCAAACCCCCCCCCCCCCCCCCCCCCCGCCCCAAAACAAGTGCTGTTAAATCTTTAAATTCTTTTTAGTTATCTAAACAGCTCTAAAGGCCCTATGGGCTGAAAGGCTTTTCAAACGCACACAAAGTCAGCTTCGCTGACTTTGCGCTGCGGGTTTGCTTGCTTGCTTGTCGTTCAGTTTCGTATTAAACATGTATACTGCATATACGCCTAGACGTCTTTCTCCTGCCATATACTCCTATAGGTTATGGGCTCCAGCAAGATCATTGACGAGTGTATAGTTTTCTGACCAGTGTGATTCTATTTGAATTAACAAAACTATGATCGCGTGCAACAAGTGTGTGCATCATGGCGGAATCAAGCACCGGTTCTCTTTATAACTTCGAGAAACTGAAGGGGAGAGAAAACTACATTGACTGGCGTTTCCAGATGAAGAATTATCTTATGCACGATGATCTTTGGAAGTGCATATCTGGTTATGCAGAAGATGATAAAACAGGCGCAGAGGTTAAGATACGGCGCGACGAACGTGCTTTGTGCAAGATTAACCTTATGGTGGAAAAGAGTGTTTTTCCGTACGTCATGGAAGCAAAAACGGCGAAAGCAGCATGGAATTCGCTAGAGATGGCATATGAAGATAAAGGCGCCAACAGACACACAAGAATTCTTCGCCAACTGTGTTCCACCAAGCTTGAACAATTAAAGACTATGGAAGAATATGTCACCACAGTGTTGGAGCTCTCCCAGCGGCTAGCATCAGTTAAAAAACCACTTGATGATCAATTTCTAGGTGCCTTGCTCTTGCAGGGACTACCTGATGACTATGAACCTATGATTATGGCATTGGAAAATTCAGGCACAGAGTTGACTAGTGACTTTGTGAAATGTAAACTGCTACAGGAAGACAAACGCAGCTCTAGCAAAGAAACAGCACTCTACACCAACAGGAATGGATTCAAGAATACTAAACCCAAGAAACCATTCTGTTGGAACTGCCACAAAACTGGCCACTGGAAACAAGATTGCAAACACCAAAACAAGACAGCAGCACATCAAGCAGATGCCAAGCCACTAGAGAAGAAAGAAGAAAAGAAGAAGGGTAGGGCTCTGCTCACAGCACTTGGAGTTGATACCCAATCAGCAGACAGCTGGTACATGGACTCCGCAGCCTCCAAACACATGACTGGTAGAGTGGATTGGATGTCAAAATTTGATGATAAAAGGGAGGTTGGATATGAAGTCACCGTAGCAAACGATTGTAAACTATATAGTGGGGGCATAGGTGATGTTCCAGTACAAGCAAATGTTTTTACAAAGGTGAGTGATGTTCTGTATGTACCTAACCTTACAGCAAACTCGCTCTCTGTGAACAGTATTGTTAAAAAGGGTCATGTAATTGTTTTTGATGAAGAAGGTTGTAAAGTGTTTCAAGACAGTGATTGTCAAGTTACAGGTGATGTGCAATTATTCATTGAAGAGTCAAATGGACTTTATATCTTAAATAACTCAGGTTCTGTAAATGCAAATGCATCAGCAGTGTCTTGTTTAAGTGATGCTAAAAGTGTTTGTTCAAAAAGTTCTAATTCTAGAGAATTGTGGCACAAAAGGTTAGGCCATCTCAATCACGTGGGGGATGGACTTGTTAAAAAATGGTTTGGCTACCGGTATTGATTTTTCGGGTGATAAGCAGCTCTGTGTTCCATGTATAGAAGGGAAACAAGCTCGACAGCCCTTCAAGACCACCAAACATCGTGCCAAGAACCAACTGGACCTGTTGCACAGTGACCTGTGTGGACCGATGCCTGAGGAATCCTAGGGAGGAGCCAGATATTTTCTCACCTTCATCGATGACCATGCGAGAAAGGTTTTTGTCTTTTCTAAAAAGGAAAAGTGAGGTAAGAGAAATCTTTGAACAATTTGCTAATTCTGTTAAAATTGAGTGTGAAAGGAAAATTAAGGTCATACGCTCTGACAATGGTGGGGAGTATTGTAATAAAGCTATGGATGCGTTTTTCAAACAGAGTGGTATCAAGCATCAGCTAACAGTAAGGTACACACCAGAGCAAAATGGAACTGCAGAACGCATGAACAGGACTCGGAATGAGAGAGCACTCGCTATGATGCAAGGTGCAGCTTGTGACAAACGCATGTGGGCAGAAGCTGTCAATACAGCTGCATATCTTGTCAACAGGTCTCCAGCACGGAAAACACCAAATTCAACACCAGAACAAATGTGGACTGGAGAGAAAGTAGACCTGACGCACTTAAAAGTGTTTGGATGTAATGCCTACGTTCATATTCCAGATCAGCTGAGAAGAAAACTTGATCCCAAGACTGAGAGAATGGTATTTGTTGGGTACTCTGATGAGAAAAAGGCGTACCGGCTCCCGCATCCAGTAACCCATGAATTAATCACAGCGAGAGATGTGATTTTTGATGAGATGTCTTTCTCCGCTCTAACAGATCCTCCAGTGGTACCAGGGAATACAATAATACCCCTAACCACTGAAGTCAGTAAACCACTATTGACTGCATGTGATAGGGATGTTCCAGATCCAGCTCCACAGCATGATGAAGAAGTGGAAGTTGAGCCTGATCATCAAGATAATCCAACACAGCACAATGAGGAAGCGCGTCGCTACCCCCAGCGAGAAAGAAGACCAAGTCAATATCCTGATTACATTCTGCATTACACTCATTGTTCTGATCAAAGTGAACCATGTACAGTAAGTGAAGCCTTGTCATCACCTTACTCTAAGGAATGGCATAAAGCCATGAAGTGCGAAATGAATTCCATGATGGTTAATAAGGCGTAGGTTTTAGTTCCTCAGCCAGAAGGTAAAAACATTGTACAGAATAAGTGGGTGTTTAAAGCTAAGCGTAATACAAATGGTGATGTTGTAAAATATAAAGCAAGGTTGGTTGAAAAGGGCTTTACACAGCAATTTGGCATCGACTTTGTTGAGACATTCTCACCAGTTGTGCGTCATGGCACACTCAGAATGTTGTTTGCTTTAACAGTTGAATTAAATTTACAGATTGATCATCTAGACATTGAGACTGCTTTTCTCAACGGTGAGTTACAGGAGGAAATATTTATGTGTCAGCCAGAGGGCTTCCAGGTGAAGGGAAAGGAAGACCCCGGTTTGTTTGCTCAAAAAGGCCATTTATGGACTAAAGCAGGCTGCACATTTGTGGCACAGAAAGGCTCATACAGTTATGTCTGCTTCAGGCTACACAAACAGTCATAATGAGGCATGTGTTTACAGAAAGAGTATCGGCAATACTGTAATTCTTGTTGCTCTGTACATTGATGATTTCTTTGTGTTCCACAATAATCCACAGGAAGTTAGTAAACTAAAAGATGTCTTAAAACAAAATTTCATGATGAAAGATCTTGGACCTGCTGCTCAGGTTCTTGGAATGCAAATAGAAAGGGACACAGATAACAATATACTCAACATTTCTCAGACGCAGTTCATAAAAAATCTGCTCAATAAGTTTGAGATGACTGATGTTAATCCCATCGGTACTCCTATGGAAGTAAATATGAAATTTTCTTAAGCCAAAAACGTGGATGATAAACCTTATCAGCAGCTGATAGGTTCACTCATGTATTTGAGTGTGTGTACTAGACCAGATATTGCCTATGCATTGTCATATTTAAGTCAGTTTAAATCTTGCCACAGTGAGGAGCATTGGCTTGCAGCCAAAAGGGTACTTAGGTATCTTAAAGGTACGATAAACCAAGGACTCATTTTTAAGAGCACTGGTTTAGATTTGGTAAGGTTTGCAGATGCCAGTTATCCCACAGATAGTGATAGTAAGTCCTATACTGGTTATCTTTTCAAGCTTGCTAATGCTGCCATATCATGGGAAGCTCATAAGCAGAGCTCAGTTGCTACCTCATCGACAGAGGGTGAGTATGTAGCTTTGTCAGAGGCTGCGAAGGAAGCAGTTTATCTTAAGAATCTGATGTTTGGTTTGATTGGTTCTAATCAAGGTCCAATTAAAATTGAATTTGTTAAAGGTGAATGTGATTTGCAGTGTGTGTTGATGGATTGTAATCAAGAAATTGATTTGTATTATGACAGTCAAAGTGCACAGAAAATTGCAAAAAATCCTGTTTTTCATAGGCGCACTAAACACATCAACACCAAACATCATTTCATTAGGGAAAAGGTTCAAGAGAGAATCATTTCATTGCACTATTTGTCCACACAAGAAATGATTGCAGACATTCTCACCAAATCTTTACCTAAACCAAAACATGTGTATTGTACCCAAGGAATGGGATTGAACTGTTAATTAGTATTTTAAGTATACATTGTGTTCAAAAAATGTTATCAGTAATTGTATTATGTTTATGTAGGGTACTCTATGATTGAAGTCTGGTATACAATGACTATTACATTCTAGATCAGCTATTGGTTTAAGTGGGTGTGTTAGAAATATGTAACCCAACAGCTGATCTGTGGTTTAAATTCAGCGCCAGGAAGCGCAACGCCATTGGTGGCGGTTCTAGTTACGAGAATGTTCTCGTTGATTCTTTTGTCTGTTTTTGTATATATATACGCCTGTATGTAACCTTGTCGTTCAGTTTCGTATTAAACATGTATACTGCATATACTCCTAGACGTCTTTCTCCTGCCATATACTCCTACACTTTTTCAGGAGAATATTTGGTAATTCTGCACGCCATGAGAACATGCCTTTTCATAACTTTTAACGAGGTATATTATTGAAAATGTAGGATTTATGATTTACATACCTTTCTCGGAGTTGTTGGGAGTCGTTTCACAATTTCAACTACAACTGCCGCACCTCAATTTTTTTTTATGAAAATAAAGAATTTTTATCATGTTCGTTTCACTACGGACGCCATCTTGAACACTCGACAGACAGACATGTGACTACGTTACCAACATGTCGCACACAAAATTCACCATTCACCATTTCACACGTAAAGACGTAAAGTACTGCCTGGCCGAAAATTACTACTAGTACCACAATCAAGGGGGTCTGGGGCGTAAGCCCCAGGTTAGGTTTGTTTTTGTATGTAAAACATTAATAAAATAGAATTTAAGAAGTAATTTCACATGTCACACAATCCATGGTTAAAGTACGACTGACGAGTTGGATTTGGCGCAATAGTATATTACATTATCGACGCTCTTGTTTCTTTGTATACCCGGTGCGAGATAGTACCAAATGCGTGGGGTTGGCATTCCTGACTTAGTGAGAAAGATGTCTCCTAGAGACTTCATTTCAACTATGTAAGTAGTGTTGCTATTTGGGATGGCTGGGTGGGTCTATGACAGCGGACGAGTCAACATCTATTAATTTATCATCTCCAGATACCATTACTACAGGTACCTTGGCTTAATTTCATTACTCAATTTTTTTTATACACATGTTGTCACGGAGTGCAGCGCTACCGAATATTTCACCCCATTGTCACTGGGATTGGAACTCCGTCCATCCGGATAAAAGATTGATTGGAATATTTTCCATGTTAGGTCCGTATTGACGCTTCCAAATGCAAAACTTAGTGGGATCAATTTACCGCCTAATCAATACTGTTTGTACAAATAAAATTTATTTGCTTAATTCATTCTAATTAGGGACATGTTTTGGATACGTCTGATACATTGTACCCTTCTTCAGCCTATACATCACAACAACATTGTACACAGACATTCTTATCCTATACAAACATGCATATAGAGGTCTCCAGAGTGGAGTGGCTGTTTGCCATTGCTAAAATGTGTAAAATAAAACTTACATTAAAACTATAAAAACTATGTTAAAAAATATACACTGAGTTTACTGGGGTGTGTAGTCTAGCTATGTTTGCCCCTTTAACTGTGGCACAAAGCATAGCATGTACATAATAGGTCACAAGGGATGCTGCAAGTCCCCTATGCCAACTGTGCTGTTGGGCTCTGTGGACAAGAATGAGGTATAAGTGCAAGCTTGAAAAATATGTCTTGGAAGTGTTTGGACCGAGTATTTGACGACAGTTTCGAACAACTTAAATACTACTCAAATTAAAGGCATCAACATGGTGATGATAAGGGCCTTCAAATACCTTCGCGAAAAAAATCAATGCCGATGGGACCCTTCATTCTGAAATGACCAATCAAGTTAGTAATGAATGGCTGAAGTGGAGATCTATGACCGATGTGCTATGCGGAATGAATATTCCAGACAGGTTAAAGTCCAAAATACATTGCTCTGTCATCAGTCCAGTTGCCCTATATGGAGCAGTGTGTTGGCCTGCCTGCAGCCAAGGCACTAGAACATCAACCTGCTGTCATGGAAACAAGAAAGCTTCGGGGGTCTCAGTTGGGAAAATTTCAATTCAAGAAGTCCAGGATTATGCACTTAACCAACAGGCACGTCTGGATCGAGTAACATGAGCCTCGAGCCATCAAATCCCTTAAAATATGCCAGTCTTTTAAGCATTCCCCTACTTTTCTAATATAATCTGCAAGTTACCAGGATGGGATTGACAGTTCTCGCCTTGCCATGTGGTCTGAGAACGAGGTTGCCAAACTGCACAAGCCAGAGATACGGTTGATCAGGCACTGAAGCACGTGGACTGCAATATTACAACGCAGAGTATTATGACATCAACTATGTGAACATGGATTGGTCACGAGGCAGAGGGGTGGTGACTGATGTGAACTTTCCGGCTAAATGTCAATCCTATTCAGGCAGCTCACAGAGTATAATAAAGAAAAAATATTCAAAAATTCTATATAATATTATTGTTCTTTATAGGTTATGAAAACTAACCTCTACAATCACCCAGGGCAGAAGTACAACCACTGAATTTCGGCACTTACTTTTGACATCCGAGTTGCAGTCAAGTTCCTCCACTCGACTATCTTCACTGTGATTATTTTTTGCATTAGGTCTAAATCGTATCTTCCTTTCGGGCAACATTTCTTGCAATCCATCGTTCCTAGACATGGCGATTATGACATATTTTTACAGTAATTTTAATCTGAACAGTCCAACACCGTGCACTTCCAGTAGCTTCTCATCTTCGTGAAGATTCGTAAAGAAACTTTTTCAACACTGGATATTTATCATTTCAATCCACATAGATAGTGCAAATAATGATGTGTATCTGTTCATGAGTGTAGTTTGGGGTGGCGGGTGGTGGGAGTTATTACAGGCTGCGCAACATAAATAATCGGTCTCTTGATGTATTACCAACCTTAGTATATTTCTTTTGCATATTCTGTGCATATTCTTTGATTAGGTTCTTTAAATATATAATATATAGAAATTGTATATTTAAATCAGAGAAAAGTGAACAAATCAATGACAGTGTAATTTTGTTATAAATAGTAGACGATTGTTGCTATTATGCTTGATGTACAGTATTTTTTTATTTTGGGTGCATGAGATACATATGGCATGGAGGAAAAACATAATATGATGGTGGTACAGGTATATCTTTCGCCAAAAAACAAAGTTGTATTTTGGAAATAGCAATGAGATTAGGAAGTAAATATGGCTTCCTCAAGTGACACACCAATGCGGAGAAGATGCAAAATAGTTATAATTGGTGCTGGCATGGCAGGTCTGTCAGCTGCCAATCATTTAGTAAAGAATGGAATTACAGATTTTAAGATACTTGAGGCTAGGAGGAGGATTGGAGGACGAATTGTTTCAACAAAAATGGGTAATTTTGATCGGAGAACATAACCTCTTAGTAGTAGTATTTATGTTTCGTTGTTGACGTTCGAACTGCATTATTATAGCTTAATTAGTACAGTCGTTCTATAATTTTACCAGGAAGATAATGATTTTTCAGTGTACCTGTGAAGTGTACACGGTTATTTGTGACCTGACTCGAAGTGTCATTTTTCTTAACAGGTCATAATAAAGTGGAGCTTGGTGCCAATTGGATTCATGGAGTATTAGGAAATCCGATGTACGAATTGGCCATGGCTAATGGATTGATAGATATTGTACAGATTCCTAAACCACACAAAGTTGTTGCCGCAACTGAAGATGGAAAGCAGATACCCTTTCAACTACTTCAAGTTAGTGCCATATTTCAATAGGTTTAGAGCTATCTGGATTATGTTTACAATACAACGCACAGGTTGTGATTGCTGTACTGAAAGGTTTAGTGTAACCTCTTACTTTTGAAGCTTACAGTGTTAGATGGTCCTTTCCTTCCTACTCTACCGCTATCGTGCTAAGAAAAAAAAAAGGCCTAGCCTAGTCAAAGCATATTAATGCAAGAATGAGCTTTGTATAGGCCTACCCATTTACCTTACAGGGCCTTCTTCTTCTCCCTCCCGGCAGCAGCACCACGCAACGCTGGGCTAGGTTTAAAGCCAGGGAAATATTAGTCTTAACCTGACAGTGGTCGCTGAGTTATTTCGACGTAAGTGGTCACGGAGTGAGTATTTCGCTCACCTTCGTAATTTCATGCTTTTTACACAAATGATTGTTTTGAGAATGGGACGGTTACTTAATACATTTATTTGCCTTTGTGAAGTATCTAATAGATATTTACATAAAAAGATAGTTTAGTTTTACCAGAACAATAAATCAGAGTACTCTAAATATGGCATCTAAATATATTCTCTGGTGGATGCTCGCATTTATTATACATACAAAATGGAAGTTTATATGGGAAAGCAACCCAATTGACCTTACTCTGTTGTGAACAAGCCTGCAGAGGTTGTCAAATGACTAGCACATCCTATTGAGAATACTGGAAGGAACTTCACTGTGGATAATTATTTGTATCGGTTTACCTGGCTTTAGACTTGTTGAAGAAAGGATTGACAACAGTGAGAACTGTTAGAAATAAAATAGGCAGAGATTGCCCAATAGTCTTCTGTATTCACACGAGAAACCTTCAAACCGCCAGAGAGATGCCAAATAACACAGTTATTCCTTCACAGTCACTGTTTCGAGTGTCCCCTTCTCGTCCGTAATTTTCACGCAGTTAGTGCAGTCCACAATTTCTTGAATTGTTTCCTGAGGATAAAACAATCTCCATGCCTCACTGCGGGAGGTCACAATTTTTGCCTCGTCTTTTTTTTCTCCAGGAAGGCGTCGAACAAGGTTCTTGTGTCTGGATTTTACAACGTATTGTGGGCAATGGATATGCCAGGCTGGGAGTCCATAATTTCCCGTGTAGGCCTACTGTGCACCAGCATTATCCAGTTCATCGCCAGAGATATCTGAAGCACTGAATCACTAAATTCTATATTATCCTCTTTGTCTTCACTAGCACAGCCAACTTCCAACAAATCGTCATCTGCCTCACAATTCTTGTTCTACCTCATCCTACCATACCATAACCTGTTCCTCTTGTTTATTAGCCATTTTTAAATTCACTTGAGAAAAAACTGCCTGTTAGGTAGTCAGCCCAAAGGTGGTTTGGATCCTCAAAAAGTACCACTGTTAGGTTATGTGGGTAGATACCCACAAAAACCCAAGGCAGCACTATATTGAGGCGTACTAGGCAAGATGAGGAGTGAGGTAGTTGGTCATAGCTTTCCTCACTGAGTCAGAACAGCAGTACTAACCTTACGAGTAGAACCTTTCACAGCATCCACAGGAACTGACTGTGCCCTGAATGTCATTACTAAGCACCACCCATACCACAGTAGCTTCCATATAATCACAGCCATGAGTGAGACTGAGACATTGGTGAAAAACCACATTTTACTCTAGCCTGTGCTGACAGACAAATGCAAATGTACTGCATTCATCAAAAGAACAAACTATACAATGAATAGTAACACAAAAATAGTTACGTTTATAGTTGCGGGTGAGGGAAAGTCTCACTTCTGTGCCGGCACGCACAATAATAATAATAACCAAGTGAATGTTTCAAGTGTTAACTTGCTATTGCATACCTGTCAACCCTTCCGATTTATTCGGAAACTTTCCGAATTTTCACCTCGTCTTCCGATCTTCTTAATCACTATTATTTCTTCCAAATTTCGGGCCCCAGTGATATATTGTAAAAGAAAAAGGAACTGCAAATAATTTCCATTCTCAACCAGGTGTCGACCGGTAACGAAAAAGCAACGAATTTTACAAATGAGTAACGACAAAGTAACGAATTTTACGTACGGGTAACGAAAATTTTTTGAAGGCGGATTGAATCGTTTAAACTCGCGCCTCTAGGCTCAGAGAATTCGATGGAGCGAGTTTCACGCAAGCGGCGCCGTTTGCATAAGCTATATTTCCCCGTGCCCGACCTCGAGGAAATGCATACTGAGGATACCCTGTGTGGTATACATCGTTCAGCGTATATTTTCGGCATCAAGAAGACGTTTTAGTTTGTGTGAAATATTTATCTGTGTTATTAGGAAATCTGACTTTTCGCGAGACGTTTATTCGCGAAAACTTCTGAAACTAATCAGAAACCTCGCATTTCTCGCATTTATTTGGAGACTGTCAAATTGAAGTCCAGAAATAACGAAAAATAATTTAATGTCGCAATCTTGCGAAATGTTACCGTTTCGAAAAAGCTTCGAGATACGTGGGTTATAACTTATTTTAAAAATCTGTCTCGTAGATTTGCGACATCCAGTATGGTTAATTCGAAATTCCGTTATATGTCGATTTTTCCTTCGAACTTTGGTTCAATCGGATATATTATAATCTAACCGGTTATTTCGAAAACTTGTATAATTCGTGATTCGCATTCGAAAGAAAACGTGTCCTGTAGTCGTATTATTCGTGCAATCCTCTCAGAATAATTCTTAATATTTGATATCTACTTCGAACATTCATACTCAAGACGGCCGGCTGACCGCACGACTTGTCTGCGGGAATCTCGTCAAATGGACCGAAATCGACGTCAGTTACGTAAAATCATAAAACCCGCACCCTAGCGTGAACTTGTGACCACGAGGACTGCGGGAATCCCGTCAAAGGTGATCGGGCACCAATCACGAAACATTCCGAAACCTACTCGCTACTTTTCCCATGTCCGTATACTCAAAAGCGTACGGGGAGCGTGAAGTTCATTAACCCACTTAGTTATGACAGCCTACGTAGCCTCGCGATACTAATTTCTCCTCGTGATCCACCCTGAACTGACGAGCTCCCAACCACAGCATAGGGACAGCGGGAATCACGGCGCCGGCCATACAACTTGTCCATAACTACTCGTGAATGTTAACCATGTCCAACCTTGAGCTTGCCTCCACCATTCTGTCGGGACGAATTGACAATCGTTCAACGGCCGGGTGCGGCGCGGTATGCACAATATCGCGAGGACAACATGAATCTCGTAAAACGGCCGAGAGCGGTAGAGTTTGCGGTACATTGCGATATTTATCCGCATTCAATGACGAGGACCACTGGATTATTGTCAAACGGACAGCAAGTGGCGCCGATTGCGTAATAATGCTATATTTTCTCGTGCCCGACCTCAAGGACAATGGAAATCTCGTCGAACGACTAAAAGTGACACCGATTATCTAAATCACGATATTTATCCGTGTTCTATCATGAAAACTACGGGAATCTCGACAAACGGGTGAGACCAGCGCCGATCGTGTAACATCTCGAAATTTCTCCGTACCTGACTGTGAAGACAGAATTTGGTTACAATCACGTTCCCATAAATTTCTTCGTGATCTACCAAACGGTCAAGAGCAGAGCATCCTCTTGGCAATTATAAAAACGCCTTGTGCACAAGACGACATATTACCTAAAACAACTCATTTGATAATAAATATCTAGTTTTTTTTTTATTTTTTTATATTTTTATAACTCCCTAAGTGAATTGTATTTACCGCTTTAAACACAGTTCATTGTTGTTTTTCTTCACCGCGTGATGAGCCCCTTTACTTGCAGACCTCAGACGTATCTTGAATTCAAACGTAACTAAAAGGGAACTAAAAGGTAGCTAAAAAGTAACTAATTTTTACTTCATCCTTACAGTCGACACCCTGCTCAGATTCTCTCGTAAGTCGTAATTTCTTTTGTGATTTGCGTAACCTTGGTTTTTGTGCAAGTTTGTGTAAGTTCCTCGCTTGGCAGTGAGCTCCATAGCTGCGATTTCGGAATGGTGAGTCAGCTGATCGCCGTACCGCATACTGATTGGTGGTATATTACGGACAAACAGTAGTCAAGCCTAGGTGAATATGTGGTAGTGAATTCGACGTGTAATCCATACGAATGATTGTATGCATTTTCTTTAAACACACAATTATGTTCTCTTACGTTTAAATATTGGCCATACATACTACTCGATGATTGATGATTGTTTACATTTTTGTGAATTTTATGCTGAATTCATACTTTGCCAATAAAGACACGCAGGTCTTTCGTGTACCCTCATTCGCCCTCGCCACGGTATACTGCGCATGATGAAATCTATAATTTAAAAAATCTTCCTATTTTTGACTTCCGAAGGTTGGCAGGTATGCTATTGTTGTGGGAGGTATCTCCTTATGTCCCCTACTAGGAATACAGTACAGTACCTAGGAGGGTAGGTGAATCCACGTGCGGGCTTCAGAGTTACATGCAAGACATTTCCAAAGTGAGACAATCCCCCCGAGACCACTGCCTGGTTAAGACCTATCTAGCATTGTATGAGATGTTTAATATGATGTCCCTCAGCTGTCAAATATACCTGCCACCTCTTAAAGAGATTTGCAGACAATTGGCAAATCTGTCTGTGTGATGTTTGAAGTATCGTATGATACTTTCTTGTAATTCATGTGTGTAAGGGTCATTCAGGTACACGTTTCCCTCGAACATTCCCCACAGACAATAATCACAGGGATTTAAATTGGCAGATATAGCAGGATAATAAACACACGATCTTCTAAAACTTTGCATACCTGTACTACCTCCATAGACCAATAAGCAGTGCGTGTCATCGCATTATTTTGCATGAAGTAACCATTATTCCTTTCTTCATCTGTTTGCTCTTCAAAGAATTTCCTGATAAGGAGGTCTATATATTAATCATTAATTGTTTCATGGAAAGAATATAGGCCATATATCATCTAGGCTTACAGGATGGAGCCGCGTCGTATATCGGTTATTAGTTCCCAACGTAAGCCTAGACAATAAACTAGACACTGGCCGCGAAAGCCTATGATCTAAATAGGCCATATATTTCTGCAAAAACTTATTGTGCACCAAACTCCTACCTTTAGGCTACATCGTAGAGTGGTTGGACATGTAGCTGATGCGGATTTTCCTCACTCCAGTAGTGATTGTTTTGGCTATTTATATAGCCACTTAAGTGCAACCATGCATCATCACTCAAACATCTGAGGGGCCGATAGCCTAGATGTTAGGCCCCTTAAAACAAGATTTTTCATCATCATTAAATATCTGAGTCAACATACCCATCGTGCACTGACTGAAGCAACCAGTTACAAAAAACAAACCGTAGTGAAAAATATCAGGTTCCTTTAAATCAGTCGTGGGCAAAGTACGGCCCGCGGGCCAAGTGCGTCCTTGAGCTAGTCTAATCCGGCCCACGTCATGGTTTCGAATGATCATCATCATCATCTTGAGCAGTTTCCGACCGCTGGTCGGGTCTGCTTGGAACATAAGCCTCTCCATCGTTTCCTGTCCATCCACCATCTCTCGTCTTTCACTGTGTCCCAGCACACTCCTCTTTCCTCCACACTCTTCTTAATCCCTTTTTGTCCATCTGTCCCTTGGTCTTCCCCTTGGCCTCCTTCCCTTCATTTCCATTCCAAACAACATCTTCGGTATCCTCTCCTCTCGCATCCTCCTCATATGTCCATACCATTGTAGCCTACAATTACACATAGGTCATATTTTCTGTTCTGTGTACCTAGAAGTGAAAAACTGTTTCAATTTCATTGTGTTTATGCATTTTGTGTTATATCTTTTTGTGCAAAAAATCTCCACGACCAATTTGAATGAAGATTTCAGAACTTTTAAGTTATTGAACGAGACTTGGACGTTTTCAGCATGCCATTTAATGTTGACTGTAAATCAGTAAAATCAGAGTTACAGTTAGAACTGATATAGCTACATTGTAACAATGAATTGAAGCAACTATTCGTCATCGATTCGAAGATTGATTTCTACAAGGCCCTACCAAAATCAAGCTTCCCAAACTTGAAATCTCATGCACAGAAGATAACTGCCCTGTTCGCATCTTACTATATCTGTGAACAGGTGTTTTCTACAATGAAGCTTCGCAAAAATAACACCAGAAATAGATTGACAGACCACCATTTAGCTGTGCTACTAAGAATCAGCTCATCCCAGTTTCAAACCAGATTATGAAAAACTTTTAGAAGCACATTCACAATTTCACTTCCTCTTCTAACAAATAATGAAGGTGTGTTCTTTTCCCTAAGTTTTCTATCGTTGTAGCTTACAAGTTTTGTTTAATTTAAAATTCAGAAATAAAACGTTTATAATCTATCTATAAACATGTGTTGTTTTATTTTTGGCCCGCATAGATTGTTTTGTATTGCATCTGGCTCTGCCCCTAAAAAGTTTGCCCATGTCTGCTTTAAATGTTGGGCAGTGGTCATGTTGTACAGTGTGGCTTTTAACAGTTTTGTTGCTTTGTGGATAGAAGAAGGCCTATGGCAAGAAGTGGCAGGGATTCTATTGGGCTACTTTCCAACAGAGATCCTATTTCATCAACCATTTTTCCTGAGTTAAAAAAGTTCATCTGATTGTCTTCTTGTTAAGAATGGATCCGGTGGTGCTGAACCTCTTAACTAACTTCCGTACCATATCCCTACTAGGAGGACGGATGCCAGGAAATTGGCAAACATCTAGTGGCACACACTAACAGAAGAATGCTTTGCATAGCACAAAACAAATAAGAAACACTGTTATATTATACATCTGACATTAAACATGATCACTTTTGTATTCATACAAAACTTCGTTCTATTCTAGCTAACACATTATCAATACCACAGTCATTAAAACTAAACTGTTGATGGTGAAATTACGGGACCTATTACTGCTGGGATAAGGCACTTAAGCTGGGGTCATGAAGCAATATAACGCTTGTCAATGAGTCGCCCAGCCACGCTATTACTTTCCACGTATCTTCCCACCCATTAAGACCTGCACCTGTACTTTACTACAATGTGTGTTTTCTCATGAGTGAGGGCATGATGATATGGCAGCCAAGCTACAGGGTTTGATTCCCAGTTAATGTGTGTGGGGGTTATGATGGCATGCCCTGTGTTTGAGGCTCCGAATTAAAAGGAGGTCTCTTAGCTTATGACTACAAAATTAACAATCGTGCTAATCTACAATCTTCCTTTCTCACTAGTTTGTCTGTAGAGATAAGGTTTCTTTGCACAGCATAGAAGATCTATAATTCAACCACAACATTATTGTAATATTTTTGCCACATCCAATTGGTTTAAGTAATTCAATGATATGATTAGGAATCAAAATTTTTTGCAGCCTTATGGTCCTTGCTCACAAAACAGTTACTTGAAGAAGTGCTTCAAGACCTTATCTTTGCTTAAAAGTATATGCTGGGTATCTGAAATACTTTTAATGAATATTAGGACAGTCATCTTTGAAGGAATAGAAGCCTGACTTGTGCAAGCGGCATGTCTGGGAAGTAAGTTAAGTGGTTGTAAAAGTGTTACGAGAGTTGTAAAATAGGCAGTGAGTATGACTATGTGTGTGACCTTAATTGTTACTGTGATCATATGACTGGTAGTGGCAGCGGGATGAGATGTTTAGGCCTAACTTACACAGCTATACAGAGCTTTCTTCGTATTTGAGGATGGGTCTTGAAGATGAGATAAATAGGCTTCCCTTTTGATGTTGATGAGATGGAAAATTTCTTCGTTGTTGTCATCAAACCAGTCTTGACTTTTCTGCTTTACCAAACCAATGGTTTCTTCAGCTGACTTACTGATTATCTCCCTCAGATTGGTATTTAGAACTCAAGAGTAAGTGTCAGACACAAATAAGAGAGATAAAGAATACTTGGTGGCAGCGGAAAGCTGAGGAACTTCAGAGGCTATCTGATTCTCGTGATCTGAGGAACTTCTATGCAGGGATTAGAGAGATGTATGGCCCACTTCGTTCTTCATCAGGTACACTAAAAGGTGCTGACAACTCTGCCACTCTTACTGACAGCCATGATATCTTAGAGTGTTGGAAGGAACATTTCTCCATCCTTCTAAATCGTCCTTCAACAGCTGCTGAAGACTTCCTTCGTGATGTGCCGAAATATCCTAAACAACCATGGATGGCTGTACCTCCTTCTTACACGGAATTCAGTGTAGCTCTCAATCAAATGAAACCAAGAAAGGCACCTGGCCCAGATAATTACACTGGAATTAATTCAAGCTGGAGGTCAGTCCCTCAAAACGCGGATTTTCACTCTTATTCTCAAAATTTGGGAATTAGGAGAAGTACCTGGTGACCTAAAGAACGCCACTATCATCACAATCTTCAAGATAGGTGATCGTAGTGTTTGTGGCAACTATTGCGGTATATCGCTACTATCTACTGTGGGTAAAATTCTCGCCAGAATATTACTTAACCGCCTTCAGGTTATCTCAGAAAAGATCCTCCCCGAATCCCAGTGTGGATTTCGATCTTCCAGAAGCACAACTGACTTGATTTTCTGCGTAAGAAAACTACAAGAAAAATGTAGTGAGCAACAGAATCCACTCTTCTTAGTCTTTTATGATCTGGAAAAGGCCTTTGTCTCAGTTCCAAGATCTGCTATGTGGGCGGTGCTACAAGGCTTTGGCTGTCCTCGACGCTTTGTTGATCTAATCCAAGCTCTCCATGATGGCATGACCGGTCAGGTTTGTCAGCAAAATAAGGTCTCTGACGAATTTCCTATCACTCATGGACTGAAACAAGGCTGCGTACTTGCTCCAACACTGTTTGCATTGTATTTGGCTGCAATGCTCTATAAATCACCCACAACCATCCCAGGTGTAGATGTCAGGTACCGATTTGATGGAGGGCTCTTCAACCTAGCTCGATTTCGCTCCAAGAAGCTAACTCAGGTTACGAAGATAACCAATATGTTGTATGCAGATAATGCGGCATCGCCTACACTCACGCCAGTGGAGTTGCAACAGACTGTTAATTGCTACAAGAATGCATGTGAACGTTTTGGTCTCAACATTAATGTTCAGAAGACCAAGGTTCTGGCACAACCCTCACCAGGCACTTCCCTTCCGCACTTCAACATTTCTATCTCAGATACTCCATTGGAGCAGGTAGACCACTTCTCATATCTGGGCAGTCTGCTATCTGTACACAGCAATTGTGGGCAGGATGTTGAGAAGAGAATCGGTGCTGCCCATGCGGCATTTGGGCGACTATCGCACCGGGTCTTCTTGAATAAAGATCTGACCGTGAAGACGAAGCTCATGGTGTACCAAGCTGTTGTCATCTCAACATTGTTGTATGGCTGTGAAACCTGGACCCTCTATCGACATGACTTCCGAAAGCTTGAGCGCTTCCATCAACAGAAACTTCGATCCATCCTTAAGATAAAGTGGGAAGACCACATCACCAATCTTGATGTTCTTGAGAAAGCGCTTGCTAATAGTATACAATACAGTAAAGTTACTATTTATTCCGCCCTATTCAATACAATTCACAACTTTGTTCATAGAAAATTATGATACATGTTTCGAGACCATATGGTCCCTTCTTCAGTCCTTGTAGTGACTTGATTTAAACTTTAGAAAACATCATAAGACATCGATAACTTGGATATAATAATCTTTAAAATTCTAAAAGTAATAAAAACACAGGATTCACTAAGGTATATGCCTGTGCGTGCAAATACTTATTCTACTAAAAAACATGTGGGTTATTTTGCTAAAGACTACATTGAAAATATATGGCCTTGTGTAGCCTAATAGTATACATGGTGCACTTTGAATTTAAAAAACAAGAAGACATGTTAAAAAACGAGATTAAAAATAACACAGTATTAAATTGTAAAACTTTTGTTTGGGACTGCTATATGTCCATTGATTCTGCAATGTAAAATAGTTCTGAACTGTGAATTCTTCTCGGAATGGTGTTCTCCATTATACGCTGGCCCCTTTTTAACCATTGGCGATTGGCGTGGATGTTGTTCAATTCACATGCGACACGGTGCCGATAGTGAGCGTATATATGACGAATATTGTGTTCTGAAAGAATGAAAAAAGAAAAGAAAAGCTATTTTAGGTCGTTATTCTCCGAAGAAATGTAGGTGAAGAAAAAAGACGGAAAATACACTGACTGACTTACTCATAGAAAATTGAAAATGCGGCATCCAATTCTGTTGATTCGAAGGATTGAGACGTAGATTTGTTGAAGAAGAGAAACTGTGCATAAAGAAAAATAAATTTATGAATATTAGCAAAAATAACTTATATGGTGGTAGGATAGATAACAAGAACTTGAAAATGAGGTTTCTTGTCAATCAAATGCGCATCTTACCTTGCGTGTGTATGTGCCTTAGCTGAAGCCTCTCCGCTTACTGATGGTTTAAGTTTGGAGCTCTGTCGTGTGGCGTGCGGGGAAGGACACGTCAGAGGGGGCGCTGATGGGAGGGGGATTCTGGATGGGATGTGCGATGTGTTGGGAGGGGGAGGGGGTGGGGTAGGAGTGCGGTGGTAATTGCCGAGAGCATTGAGACGTTAAAATTCCTAATTATGGTCCTGTGCTATGGATAATTGACCTATAGTGGAATTATCTATTGTCATATATTAATCCTATTAGGGTGTAAAATAAAATGTTGGAATCGAAATTAATTTCGTTGATGTTGTGTGAGGGATTGAATCTTTGTGCTTTGTTGATTTCTATTTGTTCTAGTATATCCATGAGAGATCCTTTCTTTTCCTGGTGTAGTATTTGCAAGTCATTTTCTATGGTGGTAAATTTGTGTCCTGATTCTGCCATATGGTTCCCCATTGCTGAAAATCTGTTGTGTTTGACTGCATTAACATGTTCCATGTATCTGACCTTGAACCCTCTCCCGGTCTGTCCCACGTAATCGGTATCACAAAGATTGCAATTGAGTTTGTATACTCCTGAGTTATTGTATTTGTTAGTAACATTAATATTTTTAGAGTTGAAAAAAATTTTCTGATTAGT